>OX402550.1:19878188-21157188 GCA_948098915.1 Lampropteryx suffumata | reverse complement strand
CCTAACCTAACCTAACCTAACCTAACCTAACCTGCGTTACGCATCCCCGCCGCGCCGGGGGGCATCGACGGGGTATGTGGGACTCCCCTTTCGGGTATACCCACTAAAAACCTCACTACTTCCGCCTTTGTTGGCAAAGGCGAAGCCGGCGGTGACTCAACAGTCCGCCTGGCCTCGCCTGTAGCCCGCGTCCGCCCGATGACATGGGCGGACCTCCTCAGGGGTGGCCCCCTCATACCTTCTCTGGCAGGTCTCGTTAATGGGCAGCTGGTGCCCCCGCACCTACTACCCGAGACCCTCCTGGCGGGTCGTGTTGCAAGCGCTCAGCTCGCCTGCCCCGCCCACGATGGAGCCGTTGCGAGAGCGGATCTCGCTCTCTCTCCCGCTCCGCGGCCTCCTTCTGCGACATCACGTCCTCACAGAAGGAGACCATTGCCTCCCATACCCTTTCACTGCCGACCATCTTTTCCATGACAGTCGGTAGTGAAAGGTCCCCTCCTTCTAGCGCCGCAGTGAGCACTACCCGCGGCTCCGCCCATGCAGGGCATGCCTCCATCGTGTGCTGTGCGGTATCCTCCACATTGCCACAATGGTGGCATTCTCGGGTCGACTCCTTTCCGGCTACATTACAAAGGTACCTCCCGAAGCAGCCATGCCCCGAGAGAACCTGTGTAAGTCGGAAAGTCATCTGACCCCCTTCCCTTCCGGCCCATTCCTCCAGAATAGGCAGGACCCCCTCCAACGCTCGGCGTCGGGATTCCGCACCTGTAGCGGTCAGGCCTTCGAGCCATTGCCGCCACTCGCCCAGAGCTGCTTCCTGGGCATCTATACGCCACCGCACCACTTCGTCGGGTGCGGGACGGTTTCCCAGGCTACGGGCGTGCGCACGTTGCCAGTAGACCGAGGATTGAACCTCGGCCTCAAGGTCCCACGGGAGGGACCCGGCAAGGGCGCATGCCACATCATGCGATATGGTGCGGTAGCCCCTTATCACCCGAACTGCCATGACCCTCTGCGCACGGTGCAGAAGGGCTTTGTGGCGGTTCTTTAGAGACTCCGCCCAGATCGGGGCTCCATAAAGAGCCATCGATTTGACCACCCCCATGTACAGGCGGCGGCAGCTCCCATTTCCTCCACCTAGGTTGGGAAGCAGCCGACTAAGGGCGCCTGCCGTACTCACCAACCTATGGGCAAGTCTCTCGAGGTGTACCCCGAAATCCCACCTGCTGTCGAGGACGACGCCTAGGTACTTCAGCGTCGTTCCGACTGGGATGGGTGTCCCTCCGACCACTATGGTGGTGCCTGCTGGTAGTCTCCGCCGTGGCCCGTAGAAGCAGATGGCCTCGGATTTATGGAGGGCCACCTCCAGCCCCAGTCGCCGAATCCTCGACACTACTGCCGCGACACCGGCAGTGGCCAACAACGTAGCGGCCCGAAGATCGGAACCCCGGGCCGTTACAAGGGTGTCGTCGGCGTAACAGATCACGTCCACGCCACGCAGGTTAGCGCAGCGAAGGACATGATCGTATCCAATGTTCCATAGTAGGGGCCCAAGAACAGACCCCTGGGGAACACCGCGCGACATCCGCCGACGACCACCTACACCATCACTGGTGGGGAAAACTACCGCCCTGTCCGATAGATAGTTCCCCACAAGTTTCTTTAAGTATAGGGGCACTCCATGATAACGGAGTGCCTCCATAATTGTCACCCAGGGAAGACTGTTGAAGGCATTTTTTATGTCGAGTGACACAGCCAACAACAGCCCACCTTCTGACACCGCCTCTTTCGCCATGTCTCGCAGGCGACCGATCGCGTCAATGGTTGACCGAGTAAAGCTACAACAACACGCAGACCCTCTATGGAGACACCGGTGAGCCCTATAAGAAGTACTAAAAAGTTTGCCGACAGAATTTCGGAAGCACGAGCCTGTGCAACAAAGGCAAAACTGCACCTTGGGAACTCCAGGAATCTCAAGACAGAAATTAAAACTGAGGTTCTTCTGGCAGTAGATAGGCTTTACCAATTGGTTAAAGAGTCGGAGTCAGTCAAGACCAAAAGGCTAGAAAAGCAACCACAGAATGAAGCACAAGACCCACAGATAGAAAAAATAGGAAAAGCCTCCAGCAATGAAAATAAGGAAAATAGAGAGTTAATAGACAAAATAGAAGAGCACACTAAACTTCTACAAGTGAACAATGAGAAGATGGAAAAACTAAAAGAAGTAATTGAAAAGAACAACGAAATACAAGGAAAATTAACATACGCGAGCGTAGCTGCAGCACCAACCAGGAGGCAGCCCCAGGTAAGGACTGCACTACACTCCGTAGTGGTATCGGCTAAAGATGAGACAGAAACTGGAGAAGAAATACTAAACAGAATCAGGGAAGTTGTGAAAGCAAAAGAAGGTGGTATAGCCGTGGAGAAAATCAGGAAGGCAAAGGACAGGAAAGTGATTGTGGGCTGCAGGACAGTAGAAGAACGACAGCAAATAAAGGACAGACTAAAGAGAGCAGAGGAACACCTTAATGTACAGGAAGTGCAAAATAAAGACCCCCTGGTAATCTTGAAGGATGTATTCTTGTACAATAGTGATAAGGATATACTCGAGGCCCTATGGAATCAGAATAAAAAACTGCTGAAAGACCTGGATCAACAAACTAATAGAGCCGAAATAGTTTATAAAAAGCGTACGAGAAGCACCCAAACAAATCACGTGGTCATGAGGGTGTCCCCCAAAATCTGGCAACGACTCGTCGAAGCAGAATCGATAATGATCGATCTCCAACGCATAAGAGTGGCGGACCAATCGCCACTAGTGCAGTGTTCACTATGCCTCGGATACGGGCATGGGAGACGATTCTGCAAACAAACGACTGAGAAGTGTAGCCATTGTGGGGGAGCCCACATGAAAGCAGAATGCGCGGATTACCTTGCCGGTATGCCCCCTGCGTGCTGCAATTGCGTACAGGCAAAACAAGATCGAGTCGACCACAATGCATTTAGTAGCGACTGCGTGATTCGGAACAAATGGGAAACTATAGCTCGAGCCACGGTAGCTTACCACTGCTAAAGTGGTCCCAGGCACCCAACCTTCCTCAGATAACGCAAATCGCTACCTCATAGCGCAAGCAAACTTGCAACGCAAAGAATTAGCAACACAAGAAATAATGATTGAGGCGAGCAAGAAAAAGATAGCATTTGCACTACTACAAGAGCCGTATGTCGGGGCAATAGGCCGAATGAAGGACTACCGAGGAGCCAGAATCTTCCAGTGCACTGACCAAGGAAGCGATACCATAAAAGCCGCAATCGCAGTCTTCGACAGTGACATGGATGTAATCCAGTTCCCAGACCTCACCACGACTAATATCGTAGTGGTGAAAATAAAAACGAGTGCCTGGGAGATTGTGGTGGTATCCTTCTATTTCGAGCCAGAACACAAGACTATAGACACATACCTGGAACATCTGAGGAAGGTTAAACATCAAGTAAAACCAAGGCACTTGATAATTGGGGGAGACGCCAACTCCAAGAACATCTGGTGGGGCAGCCAAAAAATTGACCAGAAGGGTAAAGATCTAGCGGGAACCTTGGAAGAAATGGGCTTGCAGGTACTCAACGAAGGAGACGTGCCAACCTACAATACAATAAGGGGCGGAAAGACATATACCAGTTACGTGGATGTCACGGCGTGCACGATGGAGATGCTAAACCTGGTGGAAGACTGGAAAGTGAACGAAGGCTGGATAAGCTCGGACCACAATGGCATAACATTTAAAATCAGACTTAAAAAAGCTAAAGGAGTAGATATAAACAGAACCACAAGATTGTTTCATACTAAAAAAGCAAATTGGAACCAGTTTAATGACAAACTTGGCCAATTACTGGATGAAAACAATATTAGCGAAAATTACATTAAGAACATTAAAGACAAAACGGAACTAGAACAACTAACAGAGACATACATACATACAATAGTAAAAGCATCCAAAAATAGCATCCCTAAAATTAAAAACAAAAATAAACTTACCCTGCCATGGTGGTCCGAAGAACTCGCAAAGCTGAAGAAGGAGGTCACCACCAGGAAGCGTCGAATCCGATGCGCAGCGCCGATCCGGAAAAACAAAGTCATCGATGAGTACCTGAAAGCAAAAGAAATATATGAGAACGAAACCAAGAAGGCACAGACAGAAAGTTGGAAGGAGTTCTGTGGGAAACAGACCAAGGAGGGACTTTGGGAAGGAATCTACAGAGTGATAGGAAAAACCACAAAACGACAGGAGGACATCCCATTAATGCGGGACGGGAAGGTGATGTGTGCTGAAGAGTCGGCAAAACTACTAGCGGACACATTTTACCCGGAGGACCTGGAAAGCAAAGACAACGCAGACCACCGACAAACCAGGGAAACCGCTGACCATGTAAACGAATGGGTGCATGATGAATACCATGACCCTCCGTTTACAATGGAAGAGCTGAGGGCGTCGGTGGACAGCTTCAATCCAAAGAAGGCCCCAGGTATAGATGGACTGACCGCCGACATATGCAAAAAAGCCATAGCATACGACCCGCAGTCATACCTCGCTTTAGCCAACAAATGCTTAGAACTACAATACTTCCCAAACATCTGGAAGGAAGCGACGGTGATAGTTTTGAGAAAACCCGGCAAAGATGATTATACCAACGCCAAATCATATAGACCTATAGGCCTATTGCCTGTCATGGGAAAGATCCTAGAAAAAATGTTAGTCTGTCGTATAAAGTGGCACCTGATCCCACGGATGAGTACTCGCCAATATGGCTTCATGCCCCAGAAAAGCACCGAGGACTCTCTCTATGACCTGATACAGCACATCAATCTAAAACTAGACCAGAAAAAACTAATAGTCGTTATATCATTGGACATAGAGGGAGCCTTCGATAACGCATGGTGGCCAGCTATTAGAGCCAGATTGGCTGAGGAAAAATGTCCAGTCAACATTCGAAGGGTTATGGACAGCTATCTTCAGACGCGGAAGGTCAGGGTCAGATAAACAGACTACCAACAACAACAACACCAACAACAAGTAATCAGACAAACAGCCGAACAAGTAAATGGATTGGGCCATAATGAAAACTATGACCCACCATTTACCCTAGAAGAGCTAAAAATTGCAGTGACCAGTTTTAACCCTAAAAAGGCCCCGGGATCGGATGGTCTGACAGCAGATATCTGTGAACACGCCATCAACCAGGACCCTGAAGTCTTCCTATCACTGGTAAACAAGTGCCTAGAACTGGGCCACTTCCCTAACATCTGGAAGGAGGCGACAGTGATTGTACTGAGGAAACCTGGGAAGACAAACTATACGGACCCCAAATCATACAGACCGATCGGATTGTTGCCAGTGATGGGGAAGATATTAGAGAAGATGCTGGTAAATAGGATCAGATGGCATATCCTTCCAAGCATAAGCACTCGTCAGTATGGCTTCATGCCACAGAGAAGCACCGAAGACTCCCTCTATGTCTTAATTAAATACATACGCGAAAAGCTGAGACTGAAAAAACTAATTACAATAGTATCCCTAGACATAGAAGGAGCCTTCGATAGCGCATGGTGGCCAGCAATTAGAATTAGGCTCGCCGAAGAAAAATGTCCAACAAACATTCGGAGAGTCATGGATAGTTACCTAAACAATAGGGTAGTGAAAGTCCGTTATGCGGGTGAGGAGGTAACTAGGAAAACATCAAAAGGTTGTGTCCAGGGTTCTATCGGAGGACCAATCCTCTGGAACCTCCTCCTCGACCCCCTACTTCAAGGGTTAGACCAGCGAGGTGACTACTGCCAAGCATTTGCCGACGACGTGGTGTTAGTATTTGACGGGGACACCGCGATGGAGGTGCAGCGACAAGCAAATGCCGCTCTTGCCTATGTGCAGGAGTGGGGAATCAAGAACAAGCTGAAATTCGCACCACATAAAACCAGTGCCATGGTAATAACACGAAAACTAAAATACGATACCCCACTCCTGAGCATGGGCGGGATCGGCATAAGCATGTCGCAAGAATTCAGGATCTTGGGGCTCACCTTAGACCATAAGCTGACCTTTAACAGCCACGTTGCAAACGTGTGTAGAAAGGCACTGAACATATATAAACAGCTGTCTAGAGCCGCTAAGATCAGTTGGGGCCTCCATCCAGAGGTCATACGCACTATATACACGGCAGTGGTTGAACCAGTGATAATGTACGCAGCCAGCGCATGGGCACCCGCAACTAAAAAGCTAGGTATACAAAAACACCTGAACACGGTCCAAAGGGGTTTTGCGCAAAAATTGTGCAAAGCCTACCGCACCACTTCCCTGAACTCCGCATTAGTGCTGGCCGGAATGCTACACCTTGACCTCAGAATACAAGAGGCAGCTGCTCTGTATGAGGTTAAAAGGGGGGAAAGCCGACCGACATTGGGAGACGGAGAAGTGGAGCGCATGACCGCATACGCCAGCACACCTCACCCGGCTGAACAAATGGATTTGGGATTCACATGCCTGGTGGACCAAGAACAAGTGGATATGCACAGCCGCCAGGCAGTTCGTATATTCACGGACGGCAGCAAAATGGATGGTAAAGTTGGAGCCGCACTGTCTCTTTGGAGCGAAGAGGCCGAAACCAAAAACCAGAAATTGAAACTGTCGTCCTACTGCACGGTATACCAGGCTGAATTGCTGGCCATTTGCAGAGCCACGAGGGAAATCTTAAGGCGCCCAGAAGCCAGTTTTGGCATCTATAGCGACTCCAGATCGTCACTGGAAGCAATCACCAACAACCGCTCTCTCCATCCTCTAGTTGAAAAGACTCGGCAAAATCTTAAGGAGTGCAAACACCAGAACAAACAGGTTTCACTATTCTGGATAAAAGCTCACGCGGGTTTAGTGGGAAATGAGAGAGCAGATCAACTGGCAAAAGACGCAGCGCTAAAATCAAAAACGAAGCCAGAATACGACAAATGCCCAATATCGTTTGTTAAGCGACATATCCGTAAGGACACGCTGAACAAATGGAACTTAAGGTACAAAGCTGGCAACACGGCGGTGGTCACCAAGCTGTTTTTCCCAGATGCCATAGAGGCATACAAAACTG
Organism: Lampropteryx suffumata; assembly: GCA_948098915.1. Lineage (NCBI taxonomy): Eukaryota > Metazoa > Arthropoda > Insecta > Lepidoptera > Geometridae > Lampropteryx > Lampropteryx suffumata. Next base: position 21,150,063 of record OX402550.1, on the reverse strand, counting down.
TTAGAAAGCTGGAACTGACGGGTATTATGACTCAAATATTGACGGGGCACGGTGGGTTCTCCGAATACTTATACCGCTTTAAGTGTAAGGACAACCCATCGTGCATATGTGAGCCAAACAAAAACGAATCGGTAGTACACGTTTTGACAGAATGCCCAGCCTATGGTATGGAGAGATATGAGATCGAACAAATATTAGGTCATAACATCACAGTAGAAAAGTTTAATTATTTTTTAAATAATAAAGACAGTAGGAATAGTTTTATAAAATACTGTATTAAGATAGCAAATAAGGTAATAAAACGAAATAGATAGATAACTTATGTTGATATATATATTGTGTATATATATATGCAGCATACTATACTAAATTAGGATATAAAAACAATGTATAAGGTTTTGTAAAACTGAATGTATGAATAATATAGTAATAGTATTTGTAGATACTTGTTACATGAACAATGCTAGAATAAAACAAGTTAGAATAATAAAATAAATAAATAAGTAACGTAGATAATATATGTATCATATTATATACCATACGGCATGTATAATAACACAGATAAAGCGGAACAATGTAATCGATATAAGATACTATGTAATGTATAATGCAAACTGAATATGTATGGAGATGTTATGAGATGAGAATAAAGTAAGACGAAATAATCTAGTGTAAGTAAATAAGGTTAGAATAAATATACAATATATAAGTAGAAACAATAAAGATAAGAAAACAATCTGTAATGAAATGAACGAAATACAAGAACGATGTAAAAAAGCAAGATAAACTTAAGGCAAATGTAACAAATAAAGAAAGATTTACCACCCCTAACCCTCTCTACCCTACCCTTCCCAATCCTACACGAATAAAGATATAAAACCCTGTAGTATAGAACCATCACAGTAATATTAAGGACTCTGATCAAGTCAGAGGGCTACGCATCATAGTGCCATTTCGAGATGGCAAAAAAAAAAAAAAAAAAAAAAAAAAAAAAAAAAAAAAAAAAAAAAAAAAAAAAAAAAAAAAAAAAAACCTAACCTAACCTAACCTAACCTAACCTAACCTTTTTTTTTTTTTTTTTTTTTTTTTTTAAAGTGAGGAAAATGCGTTACGCATCCCCGCCGCGCCGGGGGGCATCGACGGGGTATGTGGGACTCCCCTTTCGGGTATACCCACTAAAAACCTCACTACTTCCGCCTTTGTTGGCAAAGGCGAAGCCGGCGGTGACTCAACAGTCCGCCTGGCCTCGCCTGTAGCCCGCGTCCGCCCGATGACATGGGCGGACCTCCTCAGGGGTGGCCCCCTCATACCTTCTCTGGCAGGTCTCGTTAATGGGCAGCTGGTGCCCCCGCACCTACTACCCGAGACCCTCCTGGCGGGTCGTGTTGCAAGCGCTCAGCTCGCCTGCCCCGCCCACGATGGAGCCGTTGCGAGAGCGGATCTCGCTCTCTCTCCCGCTCCGCGGCCTCCTTCTGCGACATCACGTCCTCACAGAAGGAGACCATTGCCTCCCATACCCTTTCACTGCCGACCATCTTTTCCATGACAGTCGGTAGTGAAAGGTCCCCTCCTTCTAGCGCCGCAGTGAGCACTACCCGCGGCTCCGCCCATGCAGGGCATGCCTCCATCGTGTGCTGTGCGGTATCCTCCACATTGCCACAATGGTGGCATTCTCGGGTCGACTCCTTTCTGGCTACATTACAAAGGTACCTCCCGAAGCAGCCATGCCCCGAGAGAACCTGTGTAAGTCGGAAAGTCATCTGACCCCCTTCCCTTCCGGCCCATTCCTCCAGAATAGGCAGGACCCCCTCCAACGCTCGGCGTCGGGATTCCGCACCTGTAGCGGTCAGGCCTTCGAGCCATTGCCGCCACTCGCCCAGAGCTGCTTCCTGGGCATCTATACGCCACCGCACCACTTCGTCGGGTGCGGGACGGTTTCCCAGGCTACGGGCGTGCGCACGTTGCCAGTAGACCGAGGATTGAACCTCGGCCTCAAGGTCCCACGGGAGGGACCCGGCAAGGGCGCATGCCACATCATGCGATATGGTGCGGTAGCCGTTTATCACCCGAACTGCCATGACCCTCTGCGCACGGTGCAGAAGGGCTTTGTGGCGGTTCTTTAGAGACTCCGCCCAGATCGGGGCTCCATAAAGAGCCATCGATTTGACCACCCCCATGTACAGGCGGCGGCAGCTCTCATTTCCTCCACCTAGGTTGGGAAGCAGCCGACTAAGGGCGCCTGCCGTACTCACCAACCTATGGGCAAGTCTCTCGAGGTGTACCCCGAAATCCCACCTGCTGTCGAGGACGACGCCTAGGTACTTCAGCGTCGTTCCGACTGGGATGGGTGTCCCTCCGACCACTATGGTGGTGCCTGCTGGTAGTCTCCGCCGTGGCCCGTAGAAGCAGATGGCCTCGGATTTATGGAGGGCCACCTCCAGCCCCAGTCGCCGAATCCTCGACACTACTGCCGCGACACCGGCAGTGGCCAACAACGTAGCGGCCCGAAGATCGGAACCCCGGGCCGTTACAAGGGTGTCGTCGGCGTAACAGATCACGTCCACGCCACGCAGGTTAGCGCAGCGAAGGACATGATCGTATCCAATGTTCCATAGTAGGGGCCCAAGAACAGACCCCTGGGGAACACCGCGCGACATCCGCCGACGACCACCTACACCATCACTGGTGGGGAAAACTACCGCCCTGTCCGATAGATAGTTCCCCACAAGTTTCTTTAAGTATAGGGGCACTCCATGATAACGGAGTGCCTCCATAATTGTCACCCAGGGAAGACTGTTGAAGGCATTTTTTATGTCGAGTGACACAGCCAACAACAGCCCACCTTCTGACACCGCCTCTTTCGCCATGTCTCGCAGGCGACCGATCGCGTCAATGGTTGACCGGCCGCAGCGGAATCCGAATTGGGCGTCCGAAAGTTTCGGACCCACAACCTCCATATGCTCGATGAGGCGGTTGGCTATCACCCTCTCCAGTAGCTTCCCCGCCTCATCGAGCAAAACTATAGGCCGATACCCCGATGGGTCATCAGCCGGCCGTCCCTCCTTACGGAGGAGGACCAGGCGGCCCTCTTTCCATCTGTGCGGGAAGATACTTTCCCGCATGCACCTATTAAACAGAGCCCTTAGTCGGGGCTCCAGAACTTCGAGCTCCCCGCTAAGGGTCAGGACCCAGGCACGGCAAGGAATACCATCGGGTCCTGGGGCCGTGTTTTTGCCCTTGACGCGTAACACGGCCACACCCATCTCCTCTTTCGAGACTTCGGGGACGTCTTCATTTCCCGAGTCTCCCCCATCTGGAGCTGGCGGTGCCATGGTGGGAGGCACAAAGTCCGTTTCAATGGTCGGGAACAGTGCCTCGACCACCCTCTCAAGGACCGCTGGCTCAAGCCCGCTGGAAATAGGAGGAGTCCAAGGGCGTAGCTTTTGCCGTACTAATTTGTACGGCCTACCCCAGGGATCCCTCTTCAGCGTCTCCAGTAGTTCCTCCCACATCGCGGCCTTCGACCGGTTTATGGCCAGGCGGAGCGCCACCGCCACCTCCCTGTACACAGCGTACAACCGGTCCTCCTCGCCTTCTTCGCGGATTCGGCGCCTCCGATACCGCTGGAAGGCGCGGCGCTCCTCTACGCATGAGCGGCGGAGCCTTGCAATCTCCTCAGTCCACCAGTAGACTGTCTTTTTGGACGGAGGAGCCCTAATGCGAGGCATGCTTGCATCGCAAGCCTGCGTCATGGCCTCGCAGAGTCTGGCCACATCCCCGTCTACATCTACCGGTGGTGGTTCCGGGAGCCACGCCTGAATAAGGGCCGCCTCCAGCAGCAGCTCCTTGTTCAAGCGCTTTATCGCCCAGCGCGGGCCATCAAGTCGTGGCTGGCTCGAGGAGCTCGGGGTAACTGGAGTCGGTGAGGAAACACTGAAGGCTATGTATCTGTGATCCGACAGCGTTTCCTCATTCTCCATAACCTCCCACCCTTGGACACGGCCTGCCATGGGCGGGTTCGCGAATGTCACATCCACGACTGACCCCCCATTACGACGTACGCACGTGTTCACTGTGCCGCGGTTTAGGATGCACAAATCGTACTCCACCAGCCATTCCTCCAACACTCTCCCCCTAAGGTCCGTCGTCGCTGAACCCCAAGCCGCAGATTTGGCATTGAGGTCTCCAAGGACAACGACGGGACGGGAAGAGCACTGACCAACGGCAGCTCCCAACAACACGAGGTAGCCCTCAAAGTCGGTAAGCGGTCGATTAGGGGAGAAATAAACCCCTATCACGACCAGCTCACCGACTTTGGCCACCACGAAGCCCTCACCTCTGTTGATGGTGGTAAGAGGGGGGCATCCCAACGCGCAGCGCTGTATTATCGCCACCAAGCCGTCACGATCCCCGACCCAGTCTGAACGGGTCGGGACGCGATACGGCTCGGCGACAACAGCAATATGAACCTGCCTCTCTGCCATGGCCTGGACCAACAGGTCTTGAGCCGCGGCGGAGTGGTTGAGGTTCCCTTGCAGGAATTGGAGGTCCATAATTAATGAACCTCCATTGGATCCTCCGAGCCACCCGCTGGAGGCGGGTTGGCAGGCTGCGGCTTAGCTGTTTTGGCTTTTGCCGCGGCCTTCTTCGCTGCCTTCTTTGTTGGGGGCTTGGCACAAGCCTTGCCCCCAGCAAGGTGGTCCGCCTTTTTTCCAGCTGCCTCACATACGGGGCAGTGGGGCTTGGAGGAGCACTCCCGGGCTTTGTGGCCCGCTTGACCACAACGCAGACAATTCTGACTGCGGTCGACCTCTGACAAACACTGGGCCCAAATATGACCCTGCGCAAAGCACCGGAAACACCGGAGTGGAGTGGTGTCGAGGATCTTCACCCCGACTGCCACCCATCCGACCCGGAGGCGACCGACTACCACTTTTTTGGCGGCTGCAACGGGGCACTTTACTAGTGCTGTCCCCGCGCCGGAGGGTCCCTTCTTTATTTCGCCACACTTTACGTTGTCCGGCGAACACCCTCCAGCTTTAGCGACCGCAGTCGCCAGCTCCTCCGAGGTAACCGAGTCATCCAGACCGGTTACCCTAAGGTCAACTGTAGTCACCGGCCTGGAGACCTTCACGTCCTCCGAGGCAAACAGCCCCCGGAGCTTTTCGGCCAATAGATCGGCCTTGTCCCCACTTGCTGCTCCTGGGACCTCTAAAATTCGTGCCCCAGTCGCCGCTTGCCGAAAGCGTACTGATGGGATCCCGAGATCTGCCAAGTCCAGTTTGGACTTGGCCTCGGCGATCAGGTTCCCGTACGTCCGCCCTCTCTCTTCAGCCCCCTGTTGCAGCGCGATCACAACCGCAGTGGAACGGCGGGTCCGGAGTTTTTTAGTACCCGGTTGGGATGCTACTGGCTTGATGGGCGCCGATGTCCTTGGCGCCTTGTCTGCCGGGGCCTTGCGCTGCTTATTGCGCCGGGGGCCTACCGTCTGCCACCCTTCCTCATCCTGAGTCCGACCAGCCTTGCTTGTCGGAGCAGGGTCAGCCGAAGGAGAGGGAGCTGGGGAGGGTGCAGTACCACTGCCCTCTTTCCCCTTCTTCTTGCCAGGTCTGGCGGCAACTTTTGGAGCCACTGGCGTCTTCTTATTCGCCGTTGCAGCCAGAGTTGGGGCAAGCTTTTGAGCCGGTCCTAGGGGCCTAGCCTTCTTAGGGGCCGGGGCCGGGGCCGGTGGCTCAGGTGCCGCCACTTCCTTCTCTCTTTCGATCGATCGATCTACCGCCAAAGGTGGACGGTGGCGTTTAGCTGGCAAAAGCCTCCCGTCTAGCTCCAGGCTCTCAAGCCGAGCATCGACTCTTGCCAAAGAAGCTCGGAGATCCTGCCCTAAGGCTTCAAGCTCAACCACCGGAGTGGGAGCAGCGCGCTCTCTGTTGCTCCGCACCTCGGCTCTGAGAGCTGCCAACTCTTCACCGAGCCGGTCCAACTGGCCCTTCAGGAGGTGGTTCTCCGCTTGGAGCCGACTCACCTCATCCGCAGGCGTTCGAGAGGCCAACTCCTCAAACACCTCTCGCAGCACCTCCACCGACTTTTTTAAGGCACTTTGAAAAGTGCCTTTAAGGTGGCCCGATTTGCTACCGACCAATTCAATCGCCGTCAGGCTCTCCTTTACCCGGGTGGACAAGGCGACGGCTGGGGCCTCTCTCGTCGGGCCCCAGGACGTCACTGTACTCAGGTACTTATTTGCGGCGTCAGAACGCGATGCGGGCGTTGCTGCCGCCACCGCTTTCTCCGCCTCCAATTCTATCGCCTGACGCTCGGCGGCTACGTATGCGGCCTTGGCTTTGGCCAAGCCGACATACTGACCCGTTGTTGGGGGCCTACCGCGACCGCGTTTTGTGGCCGACGTGGCCGTCCTTGCGGGGAGAGGGTTTTGGTCTGACTCGGACCCACTGCTCCCACTATTCCTCCTAGAGGCGTTGGGCCTCTTTCGCCAGAACCTAGTCCGGCTGTCGGAAACGACCGACATAACAGAGTTCAGGGACTCCGCACTCCCGAAGCTACTGACCAGGGATGGACATCTGGTCTTGTGTAGCATTTCTGCCACCGGGGTCACCACGGTGTCCACTCTCTTCAGGACCACCACAGCTTCCTTGGCGACGAAATTCGCATTCGCAGGTATGCCTGCCACCAACATCGACGAAGAACCCATAGGGTTTAAGCGTTTGTTGCCCCCCCCAGAATACGAGGGGCAGAGTGCCGGAGCACTGCGGGATTCTCCATCCTCTGAGAGGACAGGACCCGCCTGGGGTAGTTTTTCCACATTCGCTTGTTCCATAGTTGTTTTTTTTTCCTTTTTTAACGAGGTGAGGTCCTCTTTGTGGCGCCCTAGCGGCCGGGTTCCCCCCGACCATACCGGTATGTGAATCCAGACCTGTACCAAAATAGCACAGTTCTCGATTCACATATCAGTACTCCCCTCGGCGAGCGCCAGACCTTGAGATTTGGACTCCTGCTTCCTAGCCTCCCTGCTAGTCGCGCCCATAAATGAGCCCTTCCCCCCCTAGTGCCCCCGAATCCGTAAGAAAAGCGGCGCTCCACCCGAGATCCCGCGAGGAAACTGACCCATACAGCCGACCCGCGGGATATCGAGCAGAACGACGCAAAACCAACAGATCCAGGAGCACATTTTGTGTTTGGTCCGCGCCGGTATACCGGTAGCTCCCATATCTGGGAGCCGATCCCCTATCCGCCACCTGGGGACGCGCCACGTCGGGGTACACCTCCCCGCCCACTAGGACAGAACCTAGCAGGTCCGTGGAACCTAACCTAACCTAACCTAACCTAACCTAACCTAACCTAACCTAACCTAATCTAACCTAACCTAACCTAACCTAACCTAACCTAACCTAACCTAACCTTTTTTTTTTTTTTTTTTTTTTTTTTTTTGACCCGGGAAAATCCTTTATGGATACCACACTCGCCCGGGGGGGCGAGGTGGTTATGTGGGAGTCTCCACCCAAAAGGGTGGCATACCCACTAAAAACCCGGGATGAGTCCGTCCTCCACCTATGTGGGGCAAGATGGGGTCGCGTGAGCATTCACCATCTTGCCCCGGTGGGTGGCCCTTGGTAGGGCCACTGCGCCTATGGTGGGGTGACCTGACTCATATCAGGTCACCCCACAGACAACGAGTGGGGTCGTGCAGACCGCTGGTGAGTCCCCCGACTCTCCAACAGTAACCCCACTACGGAGGAGGGAGGAGGTGGGCGAAACGCCTCCTCCTACCTCCTGTACGTCTGCGCCGGAGCGGGACAGCTTGTGCGTCGTTCTCTCTTACCCGCTCCGCGGTCTCCTTCTGCGAAATTACGGCTTCGCAGAAGGAGACCACAGCCTGCCACGACCTCTCGCTCCCAAGCATGGCATTAACCACGCTCGGTAAAGAGAGGTCAGGGCCCACTAATGCTGTAAGCGTGTGCCGCTGGGGACCCCACGCAGTACACACCTCCAGCGTGTGTAGCGCCGTATCCTCTGGCGCTCCACATTCTTGGCAGGTCGGGGTGACCTCCCGTCTCGCAATCTGGTGCAGGTACTTACCGAAGCATCCGTGTCCGGAAAGCACCTGCACCAGTCGGAAGGTCAGCGATCCAAATCGCCGACCAACCCAACTCTGGAGGACCGGGCGGATCGCCTCCACCGTCCACTGCCCAGGGACCGGTGGAGCCAGGTCCTCCTTCCACCGCCGCAAAAGAGCGGCCCGCGCCTGCCGCCGCATACTGGCGACTTCGTCCCACGCTGGGGGGTCTCCACCGGATCTCCTCGCCGCCACGAAGTGGTAAATTTCGGCGAGGATCTCCGCTTGGAGCTCCCAGGGGGGATCTCCGGCCAGCACGCATGCCGCCGTCCAGGACACTGTCCGGTACCCGCGTATCGCCCTCGTTGCAATGACCCGCTGCGGACGTCGCAGCAGGGTCTTATTGCTGCGGACGAGGGCGTCCACCCAGACAGGTGCCCCATACAAGGCCATACTCCGGATCACTCCGGAGTATAGTCGGCGGCATGTGGTGTTCGGGCCACCCACGTTGGGCAGCAGCCTCCCTAGGGCGGCCGCGGCTTTCACGACTTTTGGGGCCAACTGTGTAAAGTGGGCCCCAAAGGCCCACCTCCCATCCAGGATAAGACCCAGATATTTCATCTGGGTCCCAACTCGGACGGGGACTCCGTCCAGTAACACCCGCGTTCCTGGAGGGGGTCCCCCCCGAGGCCCATGGAACAATAGGGCCTCGGTCTTGGAGAGGGCTACCTCCAGCCCCAAGGAGCGTATGCGGTCGACCACGAGCGTTGTACCGACCGTGGCTAACCGCAACGCTTCCCTGAGGTCCTTCCCCTTGACTACAACTAAGGTGTCATCCGCGTAACACGCAACCCGCATACTTGCGGGTAGCGTGCCGCGGAGCACCCAGTCATAGCCAATGTTCCACAGGAGTGGTCCCAATACGGACCCCTGTGGAACCCCGCAAGCGACGCGACGGTGCCTCACACCATCGCGTCCTTCCACCAGGACCTCGCGGTCCTGGAGGTAGTCCTCCAACAGCCTCCGCAGGTACAGGGGCACTCCGTGATACCGGAGCGCCTCCTGTATTGTTCCATGCGGGAGGCTATTAAAGGCGTTGGCTATGTCAAGTGATACAGCCAACGCCTTGTTGCCCTCACTGACCGCCTGCTGCGTCCACCCTTTGAGCCAGAGCAGGGCGTCTATGGTAGACCTCCCCGCTCTGAACCCATACTGGGCCTCGGATAGTCCTGGCCCAGTCCCCTCCAGGTGCCGGATGACACGGGAAGCTACCACTCTTTCCAGCAGCTTACCCATGTCATCCAGCAACACGATTGGCCTGTATCCAGAAGGAGAGTCGGCGGGTCGACCCTCCTTCCTTAACAGGCACAATCGGCCGTCCTTCCACAGTTTCGGGAACCGCCCTGACGTAAGGCACACGTCGAACAGTTCCCGAAGCTGATTGCCCATCTCTTTTAGGGCAATCCCAAGCACTCGCCCCGGAATCCCGTCTGGACCCGGGGCAGTCCTCTTGCCCCGGAGGCGGCCAACCGCCACCTCCATCTCCGTTTCGGAGACAGTCGGGACGGAGGTCGGATCCCCCGGATCCTCCGGGAAGGACGGCACCATTGTTGGAGGGGTATGATAAGGGCTACTGTCAGGGAATAGCCCTCCCAACACCCTATCCAACACCTCCGGATCAAGGGACCCCGCGACCGGGGACGTCTGGCCCCGGAACTTTTTCCGGGCGGCCCTATATGGACGCCCCCAGGGGTCCCTATCGAGGCACTCCAGAACCTCGCCCCAGGCCTGGGACTTGGCCCTGGAGATCGCCAGCTGCAGCTCCCGCTTCGCCTCGCGGTAAACGCTGTACAGCTGGCGCTCAGCCTCCAGCTCCTCTGCTGGCATCTGCTCATCGGTGCGACCGTTACGCCGCCCCCTGCAGCGGGCGTAAGGCCGACGCACCTCTGAGCAGACAACTCGGAGATCCGCTATCTCCGAGCACCACCAGTAGACCTGGCGGCGGTTGGGACGGCCACGGGACCTCGGCATTGCAGCGTCACACACTGCCGTCACCGCCTCGCGGAAGTGGATCGCTGCAACGTCCACTTCCGGGTGCGCGGCCGTGGCAGACCACGACTGGACAATGGCCGCCTCTTTTGCCAGTTCGGCATCAAGGCGACCAATCGTCCAGCGCGGGAAATTCGCCCGCACCACGCGCCGAGATCCTGGGTTGTCGGAGTGGAGAAGCTCGAACCGGATGTATTTATGGTCCGAGAGGTTCTCCACTTCCGACATTACCCTCCAGGACTGAACACGTGCTGCAGCAGCCGGGGAGGCGAACGATAGGTCCACCACGGACCCCCCGTTATGCTGCACGCACGTGTGGGCCGACCCTCGGTTTAGCAGGGTCAGTCCTGTGGCAACCGCCCACTCCCTGACAATCTCACCGCGAGAGTCAGTGAGGCGGTTGCCCCAGTCTCGGGCCTTGGCGTTCAGGTCCCCCATTAGAAGGACCTGACGCGGCGCCTGTCTTTGCACCGCCGCAGCAAGGAGATCCATAAAGACCTCCAGTGCTGCAGCGGTTTTGTTGGGGGAGAAGTATACGCCGACGACGGCGTACTCTCCCCACTTAGCCACCACGTACCCAGAGCCCCTCTCTTCAACTAAGAGAGGGACGGATGACCCCGACCGTACTATAATGGCCACGGAGCCGTCCAGATCCCCCACCCAACAGGAATGGGAGGGGACGTAGTACGGCTCCGCAGCAACCGCCAGGTCTATCTGCCACTGCGCTAGGGTCTGCATCAGAAGATCCTGAGCCCCAGCGCAGTGATTGAGGTTCGTCTGGAGAAGGTTGTGATGTCGGACTTGATCCATTAATCAGACATCACAACCTCCTCGTTTGCCGCTTGGCGTCCGGCGGCAGGGGACGGCCGGGTCCTGTTGGCCATCCCCTTTGTCTTTGGAGGGACACAGTTACGTCCCCCCATTACGTGCCCGCAAGGCCTCTTCGATTCTGCGCATATTGCGCATCTCGGTTCGGCCTTTTTGCAGGCGGCCGCCCAATGACCAGTGTCTCCACACCGGAAACACTGGTCCCTCCTGTCGGCCGGCTCGGTGCACAGAGCACGTGTGTGCCCTAGTCCCATGCACTTATAGCAGCGCATGGGTCGCGCTTCTAACGCCACCACATGCACTGAGCTCCAGCCTATTAATATACGGCCCTTATCCGACAGCACTTTGGCTGCCGAAACCGGGCACGACACCAGGATGGAGCCAGTGCCGTAGGGGCCGGGGTGGATCTCCCGCGCCACAACTTGCTGTATGGCGCAGGATCCGGCCTCTGCTACCGCCTTCGCCACCTTCTCCTTCGTGGCGGCATCGTCCAGGCCCGTGATCTTAAGATCGGCGGTCTTAGTAGGCCTGGCGATGTTTGCCACCTCCGACAGAACACCGCGGAGCTTCTCCGCGAGTCGATCCGCCTTCTCGGAGTTTTGGGGGCCAGGAACTTCCAGCATCCTTGCCCCCGTAGCCGTCTGACGGAAACGGAGCTGGTCGATACCCAGCTCCTTAAGGTCGACCTTCTCCTGCGCCATTTGGAGAACGGCGCTGTACGTCACCCCCTTATCCACAGCTGCTGGCTGAAGAGCCAGCACAACCGCCGCGGATTTAGGGGGTTTCAAGGCCGTCTTTTTTGCCTTGGCCGTGTTGGCTGCCTGCTTCTTGGCAGGAGCCCGGGCCGCGTGGGCAGCAGGTGCAGAGGAAGTGGGAAGGGAAGACTTCCCCTTTCCCTTTCCTTTCCCTTTACCAACCACTTTGGCCCAGGTTTGCTCCTGTGGAGCAGCCTGGTTTGGGCCATGAGTGGAGGTAGAGGGTCCGTCATTACCGGCGGGAGTCCTGGCCTCGTTAGAGGCGGTATTTCGAGCCGGTTTAGGTTTTGGTGGCGCGGTGGTAGCCGCTGCCGCTGCCGCCACTGCCGCCGCTGTCGCCCTCTTCTTATCCACACTCAAAGGAGGGCGGACCGGCGATGCTGGCACAGCCCGATCCATTAGTCCCGCGAGTCGGGCGTCCAGCATATTCCCTAACCTTATTGTTAGGGACCTCTCTAGTTTTTCGAAGATATCGGCCGTCCCCAAAGGAGTAGCCTCCGTCTCGGCAGTAGTGGAGGTAGTGGCAGCTGCGGCCGTCTTGGCTTCTGTGAAGCCACGACGTAGCGCCTTTACCTCGGCCTTCATGGCCTCCACTTCCAGCTTCAGGCGGCTATTGGTCGCCCTCAGCTGTCGCGTCTCCTCAGCTTCGCTCCTGGATGCAAGGGCATCCACGACTTCCCTCAAGGTCGACGCAGAGCTCTTGAGGCGACCAATAAATTCTCCTTTGAGGTTCCCAGATTTCCTGGCAACCTCAAAAATGCAGGCGAGTTTCTCGCCCGCATGTGCCCTCAACTCCTGCGCGTTCAGTTCCGTGACGTCAATCCCCATCGTCACGGCATCCGAATCAGCGCCGGTATCTGTAGCGGAGCAAGAAGCCTCCATAATGGAACCCTTCTTAAACTGCCTGCGTTTAAGGATCTCCTCTAACTCGCCATCCGACGACACAGGCCTAGGGAAGTCTTTACGGAAGGATAGTCCCGCCGCCGTGGTCTTCCCCCGCCCTCTCCGAGCCGTGCTGACTTTAACGGCTGCCGTAGCCTCAGTCTCCGTGTCCGAGTCAAAACACCCGGGAGCGAAAAACAAAGACGACGACGGCCGCTTCCGTCGACTGCCCTCGATGATCTCAATATCGCGGAACGAAATCGGAGTTTCTGCTCCCGAAACTTCCGAGTCTCCTCCATAATGCGATACTTCGCCACCTCTTGCTTGGCCCTGAGAAGGGCCTTTGGTTTGGCCCTGAGAAGGGCCTTTAAGGAAACGCCCGGAGGCATCCCGCGCTTGTTTTGAAGGCTTGGCCTTCACCATTGCCGAAGCAACCACCTCCATTAGTGACGCCGAAGCGTCCGCACCAGACACCTTTGCAGGCTCTGCAGCTGCTCCCTCAGTGCGGCATTCCAGGCGACCGCCCTCCTTTTGGGTTTTAGCGAATAAATCCATCAAAATTCCCACGAGTACCGGGGAAAGGTACTACGACCCGGACAGTGCCCACGTGTATCCGGGAAGGGTTAGGTGGACCTAACCAAGGCCTACGCCTAGGTAGCAGTAGCGACTGACTTTACCGGCCAGCCATCCTCGTAAGAGAAAGGACCTCGTGCTGCCACCACCACTTGTCCGACGGGATTTTTTATAGAGGTTTACTCCTCGCAGCCCGGGCGACCAAGCCAAGACCATCGGTCCTGTTCAGGTTACGAGACATGACCGCAACCGTCGCAGGATTACGACTTCGAGCTGGTGGCAGGGAAGACTAGTCTCCCACTGCCTGCCCGACGGCGGGGTAAGCGCACGCCGAGCCCAACTCTGCCCTCCCCGAAGCGAAGCAACGCCCCACTCGGAATCCCGCAAGGAAACTGACCCATACAGCCGACTCGCGGGAAACCGGGCAGGACGACGCCGCACTCCCCCCATTGGTGTTTGGTCCGCGCCGGTATACCGGTAGCTCCCATATCTGGGAGCCGATCCCCTATCCGCCACCCGGGGACGCGCCACGTCGGGGTTCACCTCCCCGCCCACTAGGACAACCTAGCAGGTCCGTGGAACCTAACCTAACCTAACCTAACCTAACCTAACCTAACCTAACCTAACCTAACCTAACCTAACCTAACCTAACCTAACCTAACCTTTTTTTTTTTTTTTTTTTGACGCTGGGAAAAATGCATTACGCATACCCCCCCATTGGGGATGAGGGGGTTATGTGGGACTCCCCGGCTAGGCCGGTATACCCACTAAACAACCCAGCGGCACTCCGGCAGCGTCTATGTGGAGGAGAACTGGGAAACCGGCAGAGCCTTGACATCCAGTTCCCCTCCGACGACCGCCCGCCTTTAAGGCGGGGCCCGCGCGCCCTTCCCAGTGGGGAAGGGCCCGAGAACGACCGCGAGTGCTCAGCCGTTCCCGCCTGACGAAGGTGGTGAATAAGTGCAATGCGGGAGAAGGCGCCCCCACGCCTTGCTCCCGCTATTCACCACCAGGGGAGAACAGAAGACGATCTTACAATCGCCTTCTCCTACCCCTCCTTCGCCTACGGAGTAGCGGCGCAAGAGGATCCTCCTCCCGCGCGCGCTCTCCCGCCTCCTTTTGGGACATTACGTCATCGCAAAAGGAGGCGACCGCTGCCCAGGCCTCTTCGCTTCCCAGCATGGAGTTCACCACGCTGGGAAGGGAAAGGTCTGAGCCAACCACCGCGATCAGGCTGTGGCGCGGCTCGGACCACGACGGACACACCTCTAGGGTGTGTTGTGCCGTGTCCTCTGCCGCGCCACAGTCGAAACACGATGGGGTTTCCTCTCTTCCAATCCGGTGCAGGTATGATCCGAAGCATCCATGCCCAGATAACACCTGCACCAGACGAAACGAGAGGAAACCGTGTGGCCGCTCGAGCCAGTCTTGTAGAACAGGCCCGAGAGCGTCCAACGTTCGGCGGCCAAAAGTGGCAGCGGCGAGGTCCTCCTTCCAATGTTGGACGACTGCGGCCCTCGCCTCTTGCCGGACAGCCTCCCGCTCTTCCGGGGCGGGGTGCTCCCCGAGCGCCTTACGCCCCGCCGTCCACTCGTACACTCTGGCGAGCACCCAAGCCTCCAGTTCCCATGGAGGGGTGCCCGCCAGAGTGCACGCCGCCGCAAAACCCACCGAGCGGTAAGCCCTCGCCACCCGCAGTGCAATGGCCCTTTGGGGCCTGCGGATTGCGGTGGTGTTCTCCCTCCTGTGGAGGGAGTCAATCCAAATCGGGGCCCCATAAAGGGCCATGCTCCTCAGAATGCCGGCATACAGCTGCCGGCAACGAGCTCTTGGCCCCCCCAGATTAGGGAGAAGCCGCGAGAGGGCGTCCGCGGTCTTCAGGAGGCGCGTCGACAGCCCGCTGAAATGCGGGCCGAAGCGCCACCTACTGTCAAGTACTAGGCCCAGATATTTCATCTGGGCCTTTACCTCTATCCTGACGCCCTCCACGACAATGTGGGCGTCACGAGGGATACGCTGCCGAGACCCGTGAAAGAACACGGCCTCGGTCTTGTGCAGCGCCACCTTCAGTCCTAGTCGGCGGATCCTTCCTGCGACCAAGGATCCGCCAGCCGAGGCCAAATTTGCCGCCTCCCTGAAATCTCTCCCCCGGGCGGTAAGAAGAGTGTCATCCGCGTAGCAGATGACACTCGTACCACGGAGGAGAGTTCCCCGCAAGAGCCAGTCGAATCCGATGTTCCACAGGAGGGGTCCTAGGACAGACCCCTGTGGAACACCGGACTCCGCTCCGTACCGGCGAAGCCTGCCTGTTCTGTCTACTAGGAGGACAGCTCGGTCCTCCAAATAGCTAGACAGCAGGCCTCGCAGGTAGTGAGGCACTCCGTGGTAGCGGAGTGCCTCCAAAATTGTCGAGTGGGGGATGGAGTTAAATGCGTTGGCTATGTCAAAAGACACAGCCATAAGTCCATCCCCTGCCTCCACGGCCTCCTTCACTTGGCTCTTGAGGCGGGCCAATGCATCTACTGTCGAACGCCCTTTTCTAAAACCGAATTGGGCGCTCGACAAGTCCGGTCCCAACCCCCACAGAAGGGCATTAAGCCGATTGGCGACGATCCCCTCGAACAGCTTACCGACCTCATCGAGCAGAACGATGGGCCGGTATGCCGAGGGGGAGTCCGCTGGGCGACCCTCCTTTTGGAGGAGGCATAGCTGCCCCTCCTTCCAAGGTTTCGGGAACCTCCCAGACGTAAAACACGCGCTGAAGAGGTCCCGAAACCTCTCTCCCATTTCTAAGGTGGTAAGGGCCACCACCCGCGCAGGGACGCCGTCCGGCCCAGGGGCCGTCTTCTTTCCACGAAGGCGGATAGTCTCCGCGGCAAATTCCGCCTCCGTGACCGTTGGCACCTCCTCCTCCGGTAGAGCCGACCGCGGGGGGTCCATCGCTGGTGGGGTGAAGTTGGCCCTGATTGGAAACAGGGACCGGACCACCCCATCCAGCAATGTCGGCTCGAGGGTCTCAGTTAGGGGGGGACCAAAGGGGCGCAGTTGGTTACGCGCCGCCTTATATGGTCTCCCATACGGGTCCCTGTTGAGACCCTCCAGCATCTCGGCCCTCGCTGCGTCCGCAGCGGCGCCCATTGTCGACTTGAGGACCTTCTTTGCCTCTACGTAGGAAGCGTAGAGAAGGTCCTCGTTGGCCGGGTCTCGCTGGCTGCGCCGTCGACTCCGCGTGTAGGCCCTCCTTGCCGCCACGCAGGCGGTCCGGAGCCCCGCGAGTTCCTCCGACCACCAATATACGGCGCGACGAGGAGGTGGGCGGCGAGACCGAGGCATGCAAAAATTGCACACCTCGGTCAGGGACTCCCTGAGTTGGGCCGCTGCGAAGTCCACATCCAGGACTTCGACAGGAGGCGCAAGCCAGTCCTGGAGTGACGCCGCCTCCTTGGCCGCCTCACGGTTCAGGCGTGTCAGAGCCCACCGTGGAAAAGGAGACTGGCCCGAGAAGACCGGCCTCCGGGGGCTCTGGGTGGAGATGTCGAACCGCACATATCGGTGGTCCGACAAGGTCTCCACCATCTCCACCCGCCAGTTCACGACGCGGGCGGCTAGCAAGGGGGTGGCAAACGAGACGTCGACCACGGACCCTCCCCGTTGCCGCACACACGTCTGAACAGTTCCTCTATTGAGGAGGGACACACCGGATGAAGCCGCCCAAAACTCAACAGCGCGTCCCCGGACGTTGCAATAAGCGGCCGGGTTGCCCCAGGCCGCCGACTTGGCGTTCAAGTCACCCAGCACGGCAACCTGGCGTGGCGCCGCCCTGCCGACCACTGCGGTGAGGATTTCGAGAAAGTTCTCGAAATCCACGAGAGGTCGGTTTGGAGAGAAATAAACCCCTACCAGGGCTATTTCTCCCCACGCGGCGGCCACGTATC
The DNA here is from genome assembly GCA_948098915.1 of Lampropteryx suffumata. Taxonomy (NCBI): domain Eukaryota; kingdom Metazoa; phylum Arthropoda; class Insecta; order Lepidoptera; family Geometridae; genus Lampropteryx; species Lampropteryx suffumata. The sequence continues at coordinate 21,132,973 of OX402550.1, read as the reverse complement.
CCGGTCCTCTCTCTAAGAGCGAGAGAGGAGGGGAGTCTGTGGAAGACCGCGAAATCAATGCCACCAAGCCGTCCCGATCACCCAGCCATCGACTAGGGACCGAATACGGCTCGGCAACCACCGCCACGTCCACCAACCACTCAGCCATGGCCTGCATCAGCAGGTCCTGGGCTGCTTTACAGTGGTTGGTGTTCGCCTGGAGGATGCGATGTTCGACCCTATCCATCAATCGGACATCGCACCCCCCTCATCGGCCGCCGAAGCTCCCGCTTCAGGGTCGGCGGTAGAAGCGGCAGGCCGGGTCGGTGCCTGTGCTTTGCCCTTCTTAGGGGGAGGATTACAGTTCCTCCCCTTCATTACGTGAGCCGCCGGGTGGCCGCTGGCAGCACACACTGCGCAGCGTGGCGTGGCGGCCTTGCAGGAGGCGGCTTTGTGCCCCTCTTTGCCACAGCGAACCTAACCTAACCTAACCTAACCTTTTTTTTTTTTTTTTTTTTTTTTTGACCCAGGAAAATCCTTTATGGATACCACCAGCCCGGGGGAGCAAGGTGGTTATGTGGGAGTCTCCGCCTACCTCACGGCAGCATACCCACTAAAAACCTGGGATGAGTCCCTCTTCCACCTTTGTGGGACAAGTTGGGGTCGCGTGAGCATTCACCATCTTGCCCCGGTGGGTGGCCCTTAGTAGGGCCACTGCGCCTATGGTGGGGTGACCTGGCTCATATCAGGTCACCCCACAGACAACGAGTGGGGTCGTGCAGACCGCTGGTGAGTCCCCCGACTCTCCAACAGTAACCCCACTACGGAGGAGGGAGGAGGTGGGCAAAACGCCTCCTCCTACCTCCTGTACGTCTGCGCCGGAGCGGGTCAGCTTGTGCATCATTCTCTCTTACCCGCTCCGCGGTCTCCTTCTGCGAAATTACGGCTTCGCAAAAGGAGACCACCGCCTGCCACGACCTCTCGCTTCCAAGCATGGCATTAACTACGCTCGGTAAGGAGAGGTCAGGGCCCACTAATGCTGTAAGCGTGTGCCGCTGGGGACCCCACGCAGCACACACCTCCAGCGTGTGTAGCGCCGTATCCTCCGGCGCTCCACATTCTTGGCAGGTCGGGGTGACCTCCCGTCTCGCGATCTGGTGCAGGTACTTACCAAAGCATCCGTGTCCGGAAAGCACCTGCACCAGTCGGAAGGTCAGCGATCCAAATCGCCGACCAACCCAACACTGGAGGACCGGGCGGATCGCCTCCACCGTCCACTGCCCAGGGACCGGTGGAGCCAGGTCCTCCTTCCACCGCCGCAAGAGAGCGGCCCGCGCCTGCCGCCGCATACTGGCGACTTCGTCCCACGCTGGGGGGTCTCCACCGGATCTCCTCGCCGCCACGAAATGGTAAATTTCGGCGAGGATCTCCGCTTGGAGCTCCCAGGGGGGATCTCCGGCCAGCACGCATGCCGCCGTCCAGGACACTGTCCGGTACCCGCGTATCGCCCTCGTCGCAATCACCCGCTGCGGACGTCGCAGCAGGGTCTTATTGCTGCGGACGAGGGCGTCCACCCAGACAGGTGCCCCATACAAGGCCATACTCCGGATCACTCCGGAGTATAGTCGGCGGCATGTGGCATTCGGGCCACCCACGTTGGGCAGCAGCCTCCCTAGGGCGGCCGCGGCTTTCACGACTTTTGGGGCCAACTGTGTAAAGTGGGCCCCAAAGGCCCACCTCCCATCCAGGATAAGACCCAGATATTTCATCTGGGTCCCAACACGGACGGAGACTCCGTCCAGTAACACCCGCGTTCCTGGAGGGGGTCCCCCCCGAGGCCCATGGAACAATAGGGCCTCGGTCTTGGAGAGGGCTACCTCCAGCCCCAAGGAGCGTATGCGGTCGACCACGAGCGTTGTACCGACCGTGGCTAACCGCAACGCTTCCCTGAGGTCCTTCCCCTTGACTACGACTAGGGTGTCATCCGCGTAACACGCAACCCGCATACTTGCGGGTAGCGTGCCGCGGAGCACCCAGTCATAGCCAATGTTCCACAGGAGTGGTCCCAATACGGACCCCTGTGGAACCCCGCAAAACCTTTTTTTTTTTTTTTTTTTTTTTTGACCCAGGAAAATCCTTTATGGATACCACCTGCCCGGGGGAGCAAGGTGGTTATGTGGGAGTCTCCGCCTACCTCACGGCGGCATACCCACTAAAAACCTGGGATGAGTCCCTCTTCCACCTTTGTGGGACAAGATGGGGTCGCGTTAGCATTCAACCATCTTGCCCCGGTGGTTGGCCCTAAAAAGGGCCCTTTCTCCTCTATAGAGGGGTGAATTTGCTCATACCAAAAATCACCCCTCGTGCCCTCATGCAGGGGGGTCGTGCAGACCGTTAGAGAGTCCCCCGATTCTCCAACGGTAACCCCCCCTTGCGCCCTGAAAAGGGCGTCCCGCCTGCGCGAGATGCGCTGCACGAAGCACCGCACGAAGCACCGCCCCACTCGGAATCCCGCAAGGAAACTGACCCATACAGCCGACTCGCGGAAAACCGGGCAGGACGACGCAACACTCCCTCCTTTGGTGTTTGGTCCGCGCCGGTAAACCGGTAGCTCCCATTTCTGGGAGCCGATCCCCTATCCGCCACCTGGGGACGCGCCACGTCGGGGTTCACCTCCCCGCCCACTAGGACAACCTAGCAGGTCCGTGGAACCCCGCAAAACCTAACCTAACCTAACCTAACCTAACCTAACCTAACCTTTTTTTTTTTTTTTTTTTTTTTTTTTGACCCGGGAAAATCCTTTATGGATACCACACTCGCCCGGGGGGGCGAGGTGGTTATGTGGGAGTCTCCACCCAAAAGGGTGGCATACCCACTAAAAACCCGGGATGAGTCCGTCCTTCACCTATGTGGGGCAAGATGGGGTCGCGTGAGCATTCACCATCTTGCCCCGGTGGGTGGCCCTTAGTAGGGCCACTGCGCCTATGGTGGGGTGACCTGGCTCATATCAGGTCACCCCACAGACAACGAGTGGGGTCGTGCAGACCGCTGGTGAGTCCCCCGACTCTCCAACAGTAACCCCACTACGGAGGAGGGAGGAGGTGGGCAAAACGCCTCCTCCTACCTCCTGTACGTCTGCGCCGGAGCGGGTCAGCTTGTGCATCATTCTCTCTTACCCGCTCCGCGGTCTCCTTCTGCGAAATTACGGCTTCGCAAAAGGAGACCACCGCCTGCCACGACCTCTCGCTTCCAAGCATGGCATTAACTACGCTCGGTAAGGAGAGGTCGGGGCCCACTAATGCTGTAAGCGTGTGCCGCTGGGGACCCCACGCAGCACACACCTCCAGCGTGTGTAGCGCCGTATCCTCCGGCGCTCCACATTCTTGGCAGGTCGGGGTGACCTCCCGTCTCGCGATCTGGTGCAGGTACTTACCGAAGCATCCGTGTCCGGAAAGCACCTGCACCAGTCGGAAGGTCAGCGATCCAAATCGCCGACCAACCCAACACTGGAGGACCGGGCGGATCGCCTCCACCGTCCACTGCCCAGGGACCGGTGGAGCCAGGTCCTCCTTCCACCGCCGCAAGAGAGCGGCCCGCGCCTGCCGCCGCATACTGGCGACTTCGTCCCACGCTGGGGGGTCTCCACCGGATCTCCTCGCCGCCACGAAGTGGTAAATTTCGGCGAGGATCTCCGCTTGGAGCTCCCAGGGGGGATCTCCGGCCAGCACGCATGCCGCCGTCCAGGACACTGTCCGGTACCCGCGTATCGCCCTCGTCGCAATCACCCGCTGCGGACGTCGCAGCAGGGTCTTATTGCTGCGGACGAGGGCGTCCACCCAGACAGGTGCCCCATACAAGGCCATACTCCGGATCACTCCGGAGTATAGTCGGCGGCATGTGGCATTCGGGCCACCCACGTTGGGCAGCAGCCTCCCTAGGGCGGCCGCGGCTTTCACGACTTTTGGGGCCAACTGTGTAAAGTGGGCCCCAAAGGCCCACCTCCCATCCAGGATAAGACCCAGATATTTCATCTGGGTCCCAACACGGACGGAGACTCCGTCCAGTAACACCCGCGTTCCTGGAGGGGGTCCCCCCCGAGGCCCATGGAACAATAGGGCCTCGGTCTTGGAGAGGGCTACCTCCAGCCCCAAGGAGCGTATGCGGTCGACCACGAGCGTTGTACCGACCGTGGCTAACCGCAACGCTTCCCTGAGGTCCTTCCCCTTGACTACGACTAGGGTGTCATCCGCGTAACACGCAACCCGCATACTTGCGGGTAGCGTGCCGCGGAGCACCCAGTCATAGCCAATGTTCCACAGGAGTGGTCCCAATACGGACCCCTGTGGAACCCCGCAAGTGACGCGACGGTGCCTCACACCATCGCGTCCTTCCACCAGGACCTCGCGGTCCTGGAGATAGTCCTCCAACAGCCTCCGCAGGTACAGGGGCACTCCGTGATACCGGAGCGCCTCCTGTATTGTTCCATGCGGGAGGCTGTTAAAGGCGTTGGCTATATCAAGTGATACAGCCAACGCCTTGTTGCCCTCACTGACCGCCTGCTGCGTCCACCCTTTGAGCCAGAGCAGGGCGTCTATGGTAGACCTCCCCGCTCTGAACCCATACTGGGCCTCGGATAGTCCTGGCCCAGTCCCCTCCAGGTGCCGGATGACACGGGAAGCTACCACTCTTTCCAGCAGCTTACCCGTGTCATCCAGCAACACGATTGGCCTGTATCCAGAAGGAGAGTCGGCGGGTCGACCCTCCTTCCTTAACAGGCACAATCGGCCGTCCTTCCACAGTTTCGGGAACCGCCCTGACGTAAGGCACACGTCGAACAGTTCCCGAAGCTGATTGCCCATCTCTTTTAGGGCAATCCCGAGCACTCGCCCCGGAATCCCGTCTGGACCCGGGGCAGTCCTCTTGCCCCGGAGGCGGCCAACCGCCACCTCCATCTCCGTTTCGGAGACAGTCGGGACGGAGGTTGGATCCCCCGGGTTCTCCGGGAAGGACGGCACCATTGTTGGAGGGGTGTGATAAGGGCTACTGTCAGGGAATAGCCCTCCCAACACCCTATCCAACACCTCCGGATCAAGGGACCCCGCGACCGGGGACGTCTGGCCCCGGAACTTTTTCCGGGCGGCCCTATATGGACGCCCCCAGGGGTCCCTATCGAGGCACTCCAGGACCTCGCCCCAGGCCTGGGACTTGGCCCTGGAGATCGCCAGCTGCAGCTCACGCTTCGCCTCGCGGTAAACGCTGTACAGCTGGCGCTCAGCCTCCAGCTCCTCTGCTGGCATCTGCTCATTGGTGCGACCGTTACGCCGCCCCCTGCAGCGGGCGTAAGGCCGACGCACCTCTGAGCAGACAACTCGGAGATCCGCTATCTCCGAGCACCACCAGTAGACCTGGCGGCGGTCGGGACGGCCACGGGACCTCGGCATTGCAGCGTCACACACTGCCGTCACCGCCTCGCGGAAGTGGATCGCTGCAACGTCCACTTCCGGGTGCGCGGCCGTGGCAGACCACGACTGGACAATGGCCGCCTCTTTTGCCAGTTCGGCATCAAGGCGACCAATCGTCCAGCGCGGAAAATTCGCCCGCACCACGCGCCGAGATCCTGGGTTCTCGGAGTGGAGAAGCTCGAACCGGATATATTTATGGTCCGAGAGGTTCTCCACTTCCGACATTACCCTCCAGGACTGAACACGTGCTGCAGCAGCCGGGGAGGCGAACGATAGGTCCACCACGGACCCCCCGTTATGCTGCACGCACGTGTGGGCCGACCCTCTGTTTAGCAGGGTCAGTCCTGTGGCAACCGCCCACTCCCTGACAATCTCACCGCGAGAGTCAGTGAGGCGGTTGCCCCAGTCTCTGGCCTTGGCGTTCAGGTCCCCCATTAGGAGGACCTGACGCGGCGCCTGTCTTTGCACCGCCGCAGCAAGGAGATCCATAAAGACCTCCAGTGCTGCAGCGGTTTTGTTGGGGGAGAAGTATACGCCGATAACGGCGTACTCTCCCCACTTAGCCACCACGTACCCAGAGCCCCTCTCTTCAACTAAGAGAGGGACAGATGACCCCGACCGTACTATAATGGCCACGGAGCCGTCCAGATCCCCCACCCAACAGGAATGGGGGGGGACGTAGTACGGCTCCGCAGCAACCGCCAGGTCTATTTGCCACTGCGCTAGGGTCTGCATCAGAAGATCCTGAGCCCCAGCGCAGTGATTGAGGTTCGTCTGGAGAAGGTTGTGATGTCGGACTTGATCCATTAATCAGACATCACAACCTCTTCGTTTGCCGCTTGGCGTCCGGCGGCAGGGGACGGCCGGGTCCTGTTGGCCATCCCCTTTGACTTTGGAGGGACACAGTTACGTCCCCCCATTACGTGCCCGCAAGGCCTCTTCGATTCTGCGCATATTGCGCATCTCGGTTCGGCCTTTTCGCAGGCGGCCGCCCAATGACCAGTGTCTCCACACCGGAAACACTGGTCCCTCCTGTCGGCCGGCTCGGTGCACAGAGCACGTGTGTGCCCTAGTCCCATGCACTTATAGCAGCGCATGGGTCGTGCTTCTAACGCCACCACACGCACTGAGCTCCAGCCTATTAATATACGGCCCTTATCCGACAGCACTTTGGCTGCCGAAACCGGGCACGACACCAGGATGGAGCCAGTGCCGTAGGGGCCGGGGTGGATCTCCCGCGCCACAACTTGCTGTATGGCGCAGGATCCGGCCTCTGCTACCGCCTTCGCCACCTTCTCCTTCGTGGCGGCATCGTCCAGGCCCGTGATCTTAAGATCGGCGGTCTTAGTAGGCCTGGCGATGTTTGCCACCTCCGACAGAACACCGCGGAGCTTCTCCGCGAGTCGATCCGCCTTCTCGGAGTTTTGGGGGCCAGGAACTTCCAGCATCCTTGCCCCCGTAGCCGTCTGACGGAAACGGAGCTGGTCGATACCCAGCTCCTTAAGGTCGACCTTTTCCTGCGCCATTTGGAGAACGGCGCTGTACGTCACCCCCTTATCCACAGCTGCTGGCTGAAGAGCCAGCACAACCGCCGCGGATTTAGGGGGTTTCAAGGCCGTCTTTTTTGCCTTGGCCGTGTTGGCTGCCTGCTTCTTGGCAGGAGCCCGGGCCGCGTGGGCAGCAGGTGCAGAGGAAGTGGGAAGGGAAGACTTCCCCTTTCCCTTTCCTTTCCCTTTACCAACCACTTTGGCCCAGGTTTGCTCCTGTGGAGCAGCCTGGTTTGGGCCATGAGTGGAGGTAGAGGGTCCGTCATTACAAGCGGGAGTCCTGGCCTCGTTAGAGGCGGTATTTCGAGCCGGTTTAGGTTTTGGTGGCGCGGTGGTAGCCGCTGCCGCTGCCGCCACTGCCGCCGCTGTCGCCCTCTTCTTATCCGCACTCAAAGGAGGGCGGACCGGCGATGCTGGCACAGACCGATCCATTAGTCCCGCGAGTCGGGCGTCCAGCATATTCCCTAACCTTATTGTTAGGGACCTCTCTAGTTTTTCGAAGATATCGGCCGTCCCCAAAGGAGTAGCCTCCGTCTCGGCAGTAGTGGAGGTAGTGGCAGCTGCGGCCGTCTTGGCTTCTGTGAAGCCACGACGTAGCGCCTTTACCTCGGCCTTCATGGCCTCCACTTCCAGCTTCAGGCGGCTATTGGTCGCCCTCAGCTGTCGCGTCTCCTCAGCTTCGCTCCGTGATGCAAGGGCATCCACGACTTCCCTCAAGGTCGACGCAGAGCTCTTGAGGCGACCAATAAATTCTCCTTTGAGGTTCCCAGATTTCCTGGCAACCTCAAAAATGCAGGCGAGTTTCTCGCCCGCATGTGCCCTCAACTCCTGCGCGTTCAGTTCCGTGACGTCAATCCCCATCGTCACGGCATCCGAATCAGCGCCGGTATCTGTAGCGGAGCAAGAAGCCTCCATAATTGAACCCTTCTTAAACTGCCTGCGTTTAAGGATCTCCTCTAACTCGCCATCCGACGATACAGGCCTAGGGAAGTCTTTACGGAAGGATAGTCCCGCCGCCGTGGTCTTCCCCCTCCCTCTCCGAGCCGTGCTGACTTTAACGGCTGCCGTAGCCTCAGTCTCCGTGTCCGAGTCAAAACACCCGGGAGCGAAAAACAAAGACGACGACGGCCGCTTCCGTCGACTGCCCTCGATGATCTCAATATCGCGGAACGAAATCGGAGTTTCTGCTCCCGAAACTTCCGAGTCTCCTCCATAATGCGATACTTCGCCACCTCTTGCTTGGCCCTGAGAAGGGCCTTTGGTTTGGCCCTGAGAAGGGCCTTTAAGGAAACGCCCGGAGGCATCCCGCGCTTGTTTTGAAGGCTTGGCCTTCACCATTGCCGAAGCAACCACCTCCATTAGTGACGCCGAAGCGTCCGCACCAGACACCTTTGCAGGCTCTGCAGCTGCTCCCTCAGTGCGGCATTCCAGGCGACCGCCCTCCTTTTGGGTTTTAGCGAATAAATCCATCAAAATTCCCACGAGTACCGGGGAAAGGTACTACGACCCGGACAGTGCCCACGTGTATCCGGGAAGGGTTAGGTGGACCTAACCAAGGCCTACGCCTAGGTAGCAGTAGCGACTGACTTTACCGGCCAGCCATCCTCGTAAGAGAAAGGACCTCGTGCTGCCACCACCACTTGTCCGACGGGATTTTTTATAGAGGTTTACTCCTCGCAGCCCGGGCGACCAAGCCAAGACCATCGGTCCTGTTCAGGTTACGAGACATGACCGCAACCGTCGCAGGATTACGACTTCGAGCTGGTGGCAGGGAAGACTAGTCTCCCACTGCCTGCCCGACGGCGGGGTAAGCGCACGCCGAGCCCAACTCTGCCCTCCCCGAAGCGAAGCAACGCCCCACTCGGAATCCCGCAAGGAAACTGACCCATACAGCCGACTCGCGGGAAACCGGGCAGGACGACGCCGCACTCCCCCCATTGGTGTTTGGTCCGCGCCGGTAAACCGGTAGCTCCCATATCTGGGAGCCGATCCCCTATCCGCCACCCGGGGACGCGCCACGTCGGGGTTCACCTCCCCGCCCACTAGGACAACCTAGCAGGTCCGTGGAAAAAACCTAACCTAACCTAACCTAACCTAACCTAACCTTTTTTTTTTTTTTTTTTTTTTTTTTTTTTTTTTTACCCAGGAAAATCCTTTATGGATACCACCTGCCCGGGGGAGCAAGGTGGTTATGTGGGAGTCTCCGCCTACCTCACGGCGGCATACCCACTAAAAACCTGGGATGAGTCCCTCTTCCACCTTTCTGGGACAAGATGGGGTCGCGTTAGCATTCAACCATCTTGCCCCGGTGGTTGGCCCTAAAAAGGGCCCTTTCTCCTCTATGGAGGGGTAAATTTGCTCATACCAAAAATCACCCCTCGTGCCCTCACACAGGGGGGTCGTGCAGACCGTTAGAGAGTCCCCCGATTCTCCAACAGTAACCCCCCCTTGCGCCCTGAAAAGGGCGTCCCGCCTGCGCGAGATGCGCTGCATAAAGCACCGCACGAAGTGCCGCCCCACTCGGAATCCCGCAAGGAAACTGACCCATACAGCCGACTCGCGGAAAACCGGGCAGGACGACGCAACCCTCCCTCCTTTGGTGTTTGGTCCGCGCCGGTAAACCGGTAGCTCCCATTTCTGGGAGCCGATCCCCTATCCGCCACCTGGGGACGCGCCACGTCGGGGTTCACCTCCCCGCCCACTAGGACAACCTAGCAGGTCCGTGGAACCTTTTTTTTTTTTTTTTTTTTGACGAGGAGAAATCTGCAAACAGATTTCCAATGCACTGAGGGGTGCAAATGGAATATGTGAGGTTGGCTGTCTAAAAAACGACAGACGACTCACTAAAACTCCCCGGTGACCAGCCTCATTGCATGTCAAGGGGCTCCGGGATCTCCATAGGAACGCACCGGTGCCCCTCTCGCAAAGTGCTGCAGCCGCAGCCCATCCCAGGAGTGGCAAGCCACCCCCACACACCCACCCGGTGCTTACGGCAGAACACGTCACACATGTTAACTGCCGCCTTCCCCGAGCCCGCGAACGGATAGCCGGGAGCCCTCACTCCGACTACCCACGGACCCAGTGCGCCGCTCAGTCCCACAAGAATCTAAAAGAAACTGCGAATACCTCGCGGCGAGACGTCGGCAAAGGAGATCCCATCTCGTAAGCCTGCTGGGTGTATAGACGACACTTACTCGCAGAGTGCCGCCGCCGGTCAGAACTAGTGGTACTGCGGGGTCCCCCGCCAGAATTCTTATCCAGGCAACTACACGCCAAGCTCGTCCCCGCTTCAACCACTGCACCCTCATTGAAGAGACGCGCGGAGGAAGCCCCCATCCCTTCCGCCACTCGGTCCCACTAAGGTCTGGCGACCCAGCGAATACCGAGCGGCCGAACGCTGGCCAGGAGGAAAATCCCCCTTAGCCTACCTGGGTACATGCGACGACACCCCCCTTAAAAGTGCCGTCGCCCCTCCCGAGGGCCAAGTAACGAACGAACCAACGGCTATCCGCCCGTCATATAGCCCCCAAGATCACTCGGTCCCACTGGTCTCCCCGACCTTATGTGTGGATACCGAGCGGCCGCAAGTCAGAAAACGACATTGCGAGTGTCCCTTCCCGACAAGCGACTGGGAAATGCACACCAAGCACGTCCCCGTTTCGTTGCTTTCGGACGTGGCCCGCACAACTCTGTCTTGCAAAGCAGAGCGCCTTACAAGACAGAGCTCTGCGAGCCATGGCCACAAGCCCATCCCTGGACCGCAGATGCGGTCCTCTCCCCCTGTCTCGTCTCACTGTGCCCTCTGCTAATCAGAGGGACACGTGGAGAGATCCTCCGTGTCGGGTTATTGGCCACCGTGCGATACTTCTTTAGAGTACTAAAGAAGTATCCCACGATGTTACCAGGGTGCACCACGAGGAGGTTACCCGACCTTGCACCCCAGGTCCGTGGAACCTAACCTAACCTAACCTAACCTAACCTAACCTAACCTAACCTAACCTAACCTAACCTAACCTAACCTTTTTTTTTTTTTTTTTTTTTTTTTTTGACCCGGGAAAATCCTTTATGGATACCACTCTCGCCCGGGGGGGCGAGAGGGTTATGTGGGAGTCTCCACCCGAAGGTGGCATACCCACTAAAAACCCGGGATGAGTCCGTCCTCCACCTATGTGGGGCAAGATGGGGTCGCGCTAGCATTCACCATCTTGCCCCGGTGGGTGGCCCTTGGTAGGGCCACTGCGCCTATGGTGGGGTGACCTTGCTCATATCAGGTCACCCCACAGACAACGAGTGGGGTCGTGCAGACCGCTGGAGAGTCCCCCGACTCTCCAACAGTAACCCCACTACGGAGGAGAGAGGAGGTGGGCGAATCGCCTCCTCCTACCTCCTGTACGTCTGCGCCGGAGCGGGTCAGCTCTGGCGTCGTTCTCTCTGACCCGCTCCGCGGTCTCCTTCTGCGAAATGACTGCTTCGCAGAAAGAGACCACCGCCTGCCACGATCTTTCGCTGCCGAGCATGGCATTAACCACGCTCGGCAGAGAGAGATCGCGACCCACGAGTGCCGAAAGTGTGTGTCGCTGGGGTCCCCATGCGGCACACACCTCCAGCGTGTGGAGCGCCGTGTCTTCCGGCGCCCCACACTCTTGGCAGGCCGGGTCGGCCTCCCGTCTCGCGATCTGGTGCAAGTACTTTCCGAAACAACCGTGTCCGGAAAGCACCTGCACCAGTCGGAAGGTCAGCGACCCAAAACGCCGGCCAACCCACCTCTGGAGGACCGGGCGGATCGCCTCCACCGTCCACTGCCCAGGGACCGGTGGAGCTAGGTCCTCCGTCCACCGCCGCAACAGAGCGGCCCGCGCCTGTCGCCGCATGCTGGCGACTTCGTCCCACGCTGGGGGGTCTCCACCGGATCTCCTCGCCGCCACGAAGTGATAAACTTCGGCGAGGATCTCCGCTTGGAGCTCCCAGGGGGGATCTCCGGCCAGCACGCACGCCGCCGTCCAGGACACCGTCCGGTACGCGCGTATTGCCCTCGTCGCAATGACCCGCTGCGGACGTCGCAGCAGGGTCCTATTGCTGCGGACGAGGGCGTCCGCCCAGACCGGTGCCCCATATAAGGCCATACTCCGGATTACTCCGGAGTATAGTCGGCGGCATGTGGCGTTTGGGCCACCCACGTTGGGCAGCAGCCGCCCTAAGGCGGCCGCGGCTCCCACGACTTTTGGGGCCAACTGTGTAAAGTGGGCCCCAAAAGCCCACCTCCCATCCAGGATGAGACCCAGATACCTCATCTGGGTCCCAACCCGGACAGAGACCCCGTCCAGTAACACCCGCGTGCCTGGAGGGGGTCCCCCCCGAGGCCCATGGAACAATAGGGCCTCGGTCTTGGAGAGGGCTACCTCCAGCCCCAGGGAGCGTATGCGGTCGACCACGAGCGTTGTACCGACCGTGGCCAACCGCACCGCTTCCCTGAGGTCCCTCCCCTTAACTACGACTAGGGTGTCATCCGCGTAGCACGCAACCTGCATACTTGCAGGAAGCGTGCCGCGGAGCACCCAGTCGTAGCCAATGTTCCACAGAAGTGGTCCCAGGACCGACCCCTGTGGAACCCCGCAGGCGACGCGACGGCGCCTCAGACCGTCGCGTCCTTCCACCAGGACCTCGCGGTCCTGGAGGTAGTCAGCCAACAGCCTCCGCAGATACAGGGGCACTCCGTGATACCGGAGCGCCTCCTGTATTGTTCCGTGCGGGAGGCTGTTGAAGGCGTTGGCTATGTCAAGTGACACAGCCAACGCCTTGTTGCCCTCGCTGACCGCCTGCTGCGTCCACCCTTTGAGCCAGAGCAAGGCGTCTATTGTAGACCGCCCCGCTCTGAACCCATACTGGGCCTCGGATAATCCTGGCCCAGTCCCCTCCAGGTGCCGGATGACACGGGCAGCTATCACTCTTTCGAGCAGCTTACCCGTGTCATCCAGCAACACGATTGGCCTGTATCCGGAAGGAGAGTCGGCGGGTCGACCCTCCTTCCTTAACAGGCACAATCGGCCATCCTTCCACAGCTTCGGGAACCGCCCCGACGCAAGGCACACGTCGAAGAGTTCCCGAAGCTGATCGCCCATCTCCCTTAGGGCGATCCCGAGGACTCGCCCCGGAATTCCGTCTGGACCCGGGGCAGTCCTCTTGCCCCGGAGGCGGCCAATCGCCACCGCCATCTCCACCTCGGACAATGTCGGGACGGAAGCCGGTTCAACCGGGTCCTCCGGGAAGGACGGCACCATCGTCGGAGGGTGGTGATTGGGGCTACTATTAGGGAATAGCCCCCCCAACACCCTGACCATCACCTCCGGGTCAAGGGACTCCGCTACCGGGGACGTCTGGCCCCGGAAATTCTTCCGGGCGGCCTTATATGGACGCCCCCAGGGGTCCCTGTCGAGGCCCTCCAGGACCTCACCCCAAGCCTGGGATTTGGCCCTGGAGATCGCCAGCTGCAGCTCCCGCTTCGCTTCGCGGTAAGCGCTGTACAGCTGGCGCTCAACCTCAAGCTCCTCTGCTGGCATCTGCTCATCAGTGCGACCGTTACGCCGCCCCCTACAGCGGGCGTAAGGCCGACGCACCTCTGAGCAGACAGCTCGGAGCTCCGCAATCTCCGAGCTCCACCAGTAGACCTGGCGGCGGTCGGGACGGCCACGGGACCTCGGCATTGCAGCGTTACACACTGCCGTCAATGCCTCGCGGAAGTGGATCGCTGCAACGTCCACTTCCGGGTGCGTGGCCGTGGCAGACCACGACTGGACAATAGCCGCCTCTTTTGCCAGTTCGGCATCAAGGCGACTAATCGTCCAGCGCGGGAAACGCGCCCGCACCACGCGCTGCAATCCTCCTGGGTTGTCGGAGTGGAGAAGCTCGAACCTAATATACTTATGGTTCGAGAGATTCTCCACCTCCGACATTACCCTCCAGGACTGCACACGTGCTGCAGCAACCGGGGAGGCGAACGATAGGTCCACCACGGACCCCCCGTTATACTGCACGCACGTGTGGGCCGACCCTCTGTTCAGCAGGGTCAGTCCTGTGGCAACCGCCCACTCCCTGACAATCTCTCCACGAGAGTCAGTATGGCGGTTGCCCCAGTCCCGGGCCTTGGCGTTCAGGTCCCCCATTAGGAGGACCTGACGTGGCGCCTGTCTTTGAACCGCCGCGGCTAAGAGGTCCATAAAGACCTCCAGTGCTGCAGCGGTTTTGTTGGGGGAGAAGTATACGCCGACGATGGCGTACTCCCCCCACTTGGCCACCACGTACCCAGGGCCCCTCTCTTCTACTAAGAGAGGGAGGGCTGACCCCGACCGTCCAATAATGGCAACAGAGCCGTCTAGATCCCCTGCCCAACAGGAATGGGGGGGGATGTAGTACGGCTCCGCGGCAACCGCTAGGTCTATCTGCCACTGCGCTAGGGTCTGCATTAGCAGATCTTGGGCCCCAGCGCAGTGGTTTAGGTTCGTCTGGAGAAGGTTGTGATGTCTGACTTGATCCATTAATCCGACATCACAACCTCTTCGCTTGCCGCTTGGCGTCCGGCTTCAGGGGCGGGCGGAACTGTGGCCCCAGGGGTAGCCCGGGTCCTGTTGGCCGGCCCCTTTGTCTTTGGAGGGACACACTTGTGTCCCCCCATCACGTGCCCGGAAGGCCTCTTCGACTCTGCGCAAATTGCGCAGCGAGGTTCGGCCTTCCCGCAGGCGGCCGCCTTATGACCTGTGTCTCCACACCGGAAACACAGGTCCCCTCTGTCGGCTGACGCGGTACACAGGGCACGTGTGTGCCCTAGTCCCATGCACTTGTAGCAGCGCATGGGTCGCGCCCCTAACGCCACCACTCGCACTGAGCTCCATCCTATCAGTACTCTGCCCTTATCCGACAGCACTTTGGCTGCCGAAACCGGGCAGGACACCAGAATGGAGCCAGTGCCGTAGGGACCGGGGTGGATCTCCCGGGCCACAACCAGCCGGACGTCACAGCATCCGGCCTCTGCTACTGCCTTAGCCACTTTCTCTTTTGTGGCCGCATCGTCCAGGCCCGTGATTCTAAGATCGGCGGTCTTAGTTGGCCTGCCGATGTTGGCCACCTCCCCAAGAACACCGCGGAGCTTCTCCGCGAGTCTGTCTGCCTTCTCGGAGTTTTGGGGGCCAGGAACTTCCAGTATCCTTGCCCCCGTGGCTGTCTGGCGGAAGCGGAGCTGGTCAATACCCAGCTCCTTGAGGTCCACCTTCTCCTGCGCCATTTGGAGGACGGCGCTGTACGTCACTCCCTTCTCCACGGCTTCCGGCTGCAAAGCCAGCACGACTGCCGCGGACTTGTGGGGTTTCAGTGCCGTCTTCTTGGCCTTGTCAGCCATGTTTGCTGCCTGCTTCTTAGCAGGAGCCCGGGCCGCGGGGGCAGCAGGTGCAGAAGAGGGAAGGGAAGATTTTCCCTTTCCCTTTCCTTTTCCCCTTCCCACCACTTTGGCCCAGGTTTGCTCCTGTGGAGCAGCCTGCCTTGGGCCCTGGCTAGAGGGCCCTGCATTGCCGTCTGCAGTCTTGGCACCTTTAGGGGCGAGATTGGGAGCCGGCTGGGTTCCCGTCTTTGGTGACGCGGTGGCAGCCGCTGCCGCTGCTGTCCTCTGGGCTCTTAGAGGAGGCCGGACCGGCGGTGCTGGCACAGGCTGATCCTTTAATCCCGAGAGTCGGGCGTCAAGCATATTCCCTAACCTTATTGTTAGGGACCGCTCCAGCTTTTCGAAAAGTTCAGCCGTCCCCGAAGGAGCAGCCTCCGTCTCTGCAGCAGTGGTATTGGCGGCAGCTGCGGCCGTTCTGGCTTCTGTGAAGCTACGGCGTAACGCCTTTACCTCTGCCTTCATTGCCTCCACTTCCAGCTTTAGGCGACTATTGGTCGCCCTCAGCTGCCGCGTTTCCTCCGCTTCACTCCTGCAAGCCAGGGCATCAACGACCTCCCTCAAGGTTGACGCGGAACTCTTGAGGCGGCCAATAAACTCGCCTTTGAGGTTCCCAGACTTTCTGGCAACCTCCAAAATGCAGGCGAGCTTCTCACCTGCCTGGGCCCTCAACTCTTGCGCGTTTAACTGCGTGAGGTCGCCTACCATCGGAACGGCATCCGACTCAGCGCCGGTGTCGGTTGCTGAGCAAGAAGCCTCCGTGTCCTTCATGTACTGCCTGTGTCGAAGGATTTCGTCCAGCTCTCCATCTAACGACACAGGCTTTGTTAAGTCTTTACGGGTCGAAGGACCCGCCACCGTGGTTTTACCCCTCCCTCTCCGGGCAGTACTGACCTTAGCGGTCGCCGTTCCCTCGGTCTCCGTGTCCGAGTCAAAACACCCGGGCGCGAAGAACAAGGACGACGGCCGCTTCCGTCGAATCGAAGCCTCTGCTTCCGAAACCTCCACGTCTTCATGTTGGACCTCGTCCACATGCGATACGTCGCCTCCAGTTGGTTGGTCCTGAGAAGGGCCTTTTGGTTGGCCCTGAGAAGGGCCTTTTGGTTGGCCCTGAGAAGGGCCTGTTGGTTGGCCCTGAGAAGGGCCTTTTTGGAAACGCCCGAGGGCGTCCCGCGCAGGTTTAATAGGCATAGCCTCAGACATTGTTATAGCTAACCGCAAGATAATCTATAACGCACAGTGCACTTTAGCCAAGCCCGGTCTGCCACTCCGTTACGGTGACAGATCCGGGTTGTTTCCAGGGGACGCGACGTGGACGCAAGCACTGTGGGGGGTCCCCCAACCTAACCTAACCTAACCTAACCTAACCTAACCTAACCTAACCTAACCTAACCTAACCTAACCTAACCTAACCTAACCTAACCTAACCTTTTTTTTTTTTTTTTTTTTTTGACGAGGAGAAATCTGCAAACAGATTTCCAATGCACTGAGGGGTGCAAATGGAATATGTGAGGTTGGCTGTCTAAAAAACGACAGACGACTCACTAAAACTCCCCGGTGACCAGCCTCATTGCATGTCAAGGGGCTCCGGGATCTCCATAGGAACGCACCGGTGCCCCTCTCGCAAAGTGCTGCGGCCGCAGCCCATCCCAGGAGTGGCAAGCCACCCCCGCACACCCACCCGGTGCTTACGGCAGAACACGTCACACATGTTAACTGCCGCCTTCCCCGAGCCCGCGAACGGATAGCCGGGAGCCCTCACTCCGACTACCCACGGACCCAGTGCGCCGCTCAGTCCCACAAGAATCTAAAAGAAACTGCGAATACCTCGCGGCGAGACGTCGGCAAAGGAGATCCCATCTCGTAAGCCTGCTGGGTGTATAGACGACACTTACTCGCAGAGTGCCGCCGCTGGTCAGAAGTAGGGGTAATGCGGGGTCCCCCGCCAACTTCACATACCAACACATACACGCCAAGCTCGTCCCCGCTTCGACCACTGCACCCTCATTGAAGAGACGCGCGGAGGAAGCCCCCATCCCTTCCGCCACTCGGTCCCACTAAGGTCTGGCGACCCAGCGAATACCGAGCGGCCGAACGCTGGCCAGGAGGAAAATCCCCCTTAGCCTACCTGTGTGCATGCGACGACACCTCCTCGCAAAGTGCCGTCACCCCTCCGGAGGGCCAATGACTTCGGACGCCCTAAATCCTACCATCAAAGGCCCCCAAGATCACTCGGCCCACGGGTCTCCCCGACCCAGTGTGGGGGATCTCCGAGCGGCCGCAAGTCAGAAAACGACATTGCGAGTGTCCCTTCCCGACAAGCGACTGGGAAATGCACACCAAGCACGTCCCCGCTTCGTTGCTTTCGGACGTGGCCCGCACAACTCTGTCTTGCAAAGCAGAGCGCCTTACAAGACAGAGCTCTGCGAGCCATGGCCACAAGCCCATCCCTGGACCGCAGATGCGGTCCTCTCCTCCTGCCTCGTCTCACTGTGCCCTCTGCTAATCAGAGGGACACGTGGAGAGATCCTCCGTGTCGGGTTATTGGCCACCGTGCGATACTTCTCCAGCGTACTACAGAAGTATCCCACGATGTTACCAGGGTGCACCACGAGGAGGTTACCCGACCTTGCACCCCAACCTAACCTAACCTAACCTAACCTAACCTAACCTTTTTTTTTTTTTTTTTTTTTTTTTTGTTGACGCTGGGAAAAATGCATTACGCATACCCCCCCATTGGGAGTGGGGGGGGGTTATGTGGGACTCCCCGGCTAGGCCGGTATACCCACTAAATAACCCAGCGGCCTTCCGGCATCGTCTTTGTGGGGGAGGGCTGGGAAACCGGCAGAGCCTTAACAACCAGTTCTCCTCCGACGACCGCCCGCTTACGCGGGGCCCGCACACCCCTTCCAGAAGGAAGGGGCCCGGAAACGACCGCGAGTGCACGGCCATTCCCGCCCGACGGAGGTGGTGAGTACGTGCAATACGGGAGATGGCGCCCCCGCGCTTGTCTCCCGCTACTCACCACCAGGTAAGATGGACGGCTATACCGCGACCGCCTTCTCTCACCCCTTCTTCGCCACGTGGCGAGTGACCTTCTTAGGTCCCCTCACCGTGCCTCATCCACTGTGCCCTCTGCTATGCCCGCTGCTCAGAGAGATACGTGGAGAGACACGAGGGCGAAGCACCGCCCCACCCGGAATCCCGCAAGGAAACTGACCCATACAGCCGACTCGCGGAAAACCAGGCAGAACGACGCAACACTCCCTCCTTTGGTGTTTGGTCCGCGCCGGTAAACCGGTAGCTCCCATTTCTGGGAGCCGATCCCCTATCCGCCACCTGGGGACGCGCCACGTCGGGGTTCACCTCCCCGCCCACTAGGACAACCTAGCAGGTCCGTGGAACCTAACCTAACCTAACCTAACCTAACCTAACCTAACCTAACCTAACCTTTTTTTTTTTTTTTTTTTTTTTTTTTTTTTTTTTTAAGTGAGGAAAATGCGTTACGCATCCCCGCCGCGCCGGGGGGCATTGACGGGGTATGTGGGACTCCCCTTTCGGGTATACCCACTAAAAACCTCACTACTTCCGCCTTTGTTGGCAAAGGCGAAGCCGGCGGTGACTCAACAGTCCGCCTGGCCTCGCCTGTAGCCCGCGTCCGCCCGATGACATGGGCGGACCTCCTCAGGGGTGGCCCCCTCATACCTTCTCTGGCAGGTCTCGTTTAATGGGCAGCTGGTGCCCCCGCACCTACTACCCGAGACCCTCCTGGCGGGTCGTGTTGCAAGCGCTCAGCTCGCCTGCCCCGCCCACGATGGAGCCGTTGCGAGAGCGGATCTCGCTCTCTCTCCCGCTCCGCGGCCTCCTTCTGCGACATCACGTCCTCACAGAAGGAGACCATTGCCTCCCATACACTTTCACTACCGACCATCTTTTCCATGACAGTCGGTAGTGAAAGGTCCCCTCCTTCTAGGGCCGCAGTGAGCACTACCCGCGGCTCCGCCCATGCAGGGCATGCCTCCATCGTGTGCTGTGCGGTATCCTCCACATTGCCACAATGGTGGCATTCTCGGGTCGACTCCTTTCCGGCTACATTACAAAGGTACCTCCCGAAGCAGCCATGCCCCGAGAGAACCTGTGTAAGTCGGAAAGTCATCTGACCCCCTTCCCTTCCGGCCCATTCCTCCAGAATAGGCAGGACCCCCTCCAACGCTCGGCGTCGGGATTCCGCACCTGTAGCGGTCAGGCCTTCGAGCCATTGCCGCCACTCGCCCAGAGCTGCTTCCTGGGCATCTATACGCCACCGCACCACTTCGTCGGGTGCGGGACGGTTTCCCAGGCTACGGGCGTGTGCACGTTGCCAGTAGACCGAGGATTGAACCTCGGCCTCAAGGTCCCACGGGAGGGACCCGGCAAGGGCGCATGCCACATCATGCGATATGGTGCGGTAGCCCCTTATCACCCGAACTGCCATGACCCTCTGCGCACGGTGCAGAAGGGCTTTGTGGCGGTTCTTTAGAGACTCCGCCCAGATCGGGGCCCCATAAAGAGCCATCGATTTGACCACCCCCATGTACAGGCGGCGGCAGCTCCCATTTCCTCCACCTAGGTTGGGAAGCAGGCGACTAAGGGCGCCTGCCGTACTCACCAACCTATGGGCAAGTCTCTCGAGGTGTACCCCGAAATCCCACCTGCTGTCGAGGACGACGCCTAGGTACTTCAGCGTCGTCCCGACTGGGATGGGTGTCCCTCCGACCACTATGGTGGTGCCTGCTGGTAGTCTCCGCCGTGGCCCGTAGAAGCAGATGGCCTCGGATTTATGGAGGGCCACCTCCAGCCCCAGTCGCCGAATCCTCGACACTACTGCCGCGACACCGGCAGTGGCCAACAACGTAGCGGCCCGAAGATCGAAACCCCGGGCCGTTACAAGGGTGTCGTCGGCGTAACAGATCACGTCCACGCCGCGCAGGTTAGCGCAGCGAAGGACATGATCGTATCCAATGTTCCATAGTAGGGGCCCAAGAACAGACCCCTGGGGAACACCGCGCGACATCCGCCGACGACCACCTACACCATCACTGGTGGGGAAAACTACCGCCCTGTCCGATAGATAGTTCCCCACAAGTTTCTTTAAGTATAGGGGCACTCCATGATAACGGAGTGCCTCCATAATTGTCACCCAGGGAAGACTGTTGAAGGCATTTTTTATGTCGAGTGACACAGCCAACAACAGCCCACCTTCTGACACCGCCTCTTTCGCCATGTCTCGCAGGCGACCGATCGCGTCAATGGTTGACCGGCCGCAGCGGAATCCGAATTGGGCGTCCGAAAGTTTCGGACCCACAACCTCCATATGCTCGATGAGGCGGTTAGCTATCACCCTCTCCAGTAGCTTCCCCGCCTCATCGAGCAAAACTATAGGCCGATACCCCGATGGGTCATCAGCCGGCCGTCCCTCCTTACGGAGGAGGACCAGGCGGCCCTCTTTCCATCTGTGCGGGAAGATACTTTCCCGCATGCACCTATTAAACAGAGCCCTTAGTCGGGGCTCCAGAACTTCGAGCTCCCCGGTAAGGGTCAGGACCCAGGCGCGGCAAGGAATACCATCGGGTCCTGGGGCCGTGTTTTTGCCCTTGACGCGTAACACGGCCACACCCATCTCCTCTTTCGAGACTTCGGGGACGTCTTCATTTCCCGAGTCTCCCCCATCCGGAGCTGGCGGTGCCATGGTGGGAGGCACAAAGTCCGTTTCAATGGTCGGGAACAGTGCCTCGACCACCCTCTCAAGTACCGCTGGCTCAAGCCCGCTGGAAATAGGAGTAGTCCAAGGGCGTAGCTTTTGACGTACTAATTTGTACGGCCTACCCCAGGGATCCCTCTTCAGCGTCTCCAGTAGTTCCTCCCACATCGCGGCCTTCGACCGGTTTATGGCCAGGCGGAGCGCCACCGCCACCTCCCTGTACACAGCGTACAACCGGTCCTCCTCGCCTTCTTCGCGGATTCGGCGCCTCCGATACCGCTGGAAGGCGCGGCGCTCCTCTACGCATGAGCGGCGGAGCCTTGCAATCTCCTCAGTCCACCAGTAGACTGTCTTTTTGGACGGAAGGGCCCTAATGCGAGGCATGCTTGCATCGCAAGCCTGCGTCATGGCCTCGCAGAGTCTGGCCACATCCCCGTCTACATCTACCGGTGGTGGTTCCGGGAGCCACGCCTGAATAAGGGCCGCCTCCAGCAGCAGCTCCTTGTTCAAGCGCTTTATCGCCCAGCGCGGGCCATCAAGTCGTGGCTGGCTCGAGGAGCTCGGGGTGACTGGAGTCGATGAGGAGACACTGAAGGCTATGTATCTGTGATCCGACAGCGTTTCCTCATTCTCCATAACTTCCCACCCTTGGACACGGCCTGCCATGGGTGGGTTCGCGAATGTCACATCCACGACTGACCCCCCATTACGACGTACGCACGTGTTCACTGTGCCGCGGTTTAGGATGCACAAATCGTACTCCACCAGCCATTCCTCCAACACTCTCCCCCTAAGGTCCGTCGTCGCTGAACCCCAAGCCGCAGATTTGGCATTGAGGTCTCCAAGGACAACGACGGGACGGGAAGAGCACTGACCAACGGCAGCTCCCAACAACACGAGGTAGCCCTCAAAGTCGGTAAGCGGTCGATTAGGGGAGAAATAAACCCCTATCACGACCAGCTCACCGACTTTGGCCACCACGAAGCCCTCACCTCTGTTGATGGTGGTAAGAGGGGGGCATCCCAACGCGCAGCGCTGTATTATCGCCACCAAGCCGTCACGATCCCCGACCCAGTCTGAACGGGTCGGGACGCGATACGGCTCGGCGACAACAGCAATATGAACCTGCCTCTCTGCCATGGCCTGGACCAACAGGTCTTGAGCCGCGGCGGAGTGGTTGAGGTTCCCCTGCAGGAATTGGAGGTCCATAATTAATGAACCTCCATTGGATCCTCCGAGCCACCCGCTGGAGGCGGGTTGGCAGGCTGCGGCTTAGCTGTTTTGGCTTTTGCCGCGGCCTTCTTCGCTGCCTTCTTTGTTGGGGGCTTGGCACAAGCCTTGCCCCCAGCAAGGTGGTCCGCCTTTTTTCCAGCTGCCTCACATACGGGGCAGTGGGGCTTGGAGGAGCACTCTCGGGCTTTGTGGCCCGCTTGACCACAACGCAGACAATTCTGACTGCGGTCGACCTCTGACAAACACTGGGCCCAAATATGACCCTGTGCAAAGCACCGGAAACACCGGAGTGGAGTGGTGTCCAGGATCTTCACCCCGACCGCCACCCATCCGACCCGGAGGCGACCGACTACCACTTTTTTGGCGGCTGCAACGGGGCACTTTACTAGTGCTGTCCCCGCGCCGGAGGGTCCCTTCTTTATTTCGCCACACTTTACGTTGTCCGGCGAACACCCTCCAGCTTTAGCGACCGCAGTCGCCAGCTCCTCCGAGGTAACCGAGTCATCCAGACCGGTTACCCTAAGGTCGACTGTAGTCACCGGCCTGGAGACCTTCACGTCCTCCGAGGCAAACAGCCCCCGGAGCTTTTCGGCCAATAGATCGGCCTTGTCCCCACTTGCTGCTCCTGGGACCTCTAAAATTCGTGCCCCAGTCGCCGCTTGCCGAAAGCGTACTGATGGGATCCCGAGATCTGCCAAGTCCAGTTTGGACTTGGCCTCGGCGATCAGGTTCCCGTACGTCCGCCCTCTCTCTTCAGCCCCCTGTTGCAGCGCGATCACAACCGCAGTGGAACGGCGGGTCCGGAGTTTTTTAGTACCCGGTTGGGATGCTACTGGCTTGATGGGCGCCGATGTCCTTGGCGCCTTGTCTGCCGGGGCCTTGCGCTGCTTATTGCGCCGGGGGCCTACCGTCTGCCACCCTTCCTCATCCTGAGTCCGACCAGCCTTGCTTGTCGGAGCAGGGTCAGCCGAAGGAGAGGGAGCTGGGGAGGGTGCAGTACCACTGCTCTCTTTCCCCTTCTTCTTGCCAGGTCTGGCGGCAACTTTTGGAGCCACTGGCGTCTTCTTATTCGCCGTTGCAGCCAGAGTTGGGGCAAGCTTTTGAGCCGGTCCTAGGGGCCTAGCCTTCTTAGGGGCCGGGGCCGGGGCCGGTGGCTCAGGTGCCGCCACTTCTTTCTCTCTTTCGATCGATCGATCTACCGCCAAAGGTGGACGGTGGCGTTTAGCTGGCAAAAGCCGCCCGTCTAGCTCCAGGCTCTCAAGCCGAGCATCGACTCTTGCCAAAGAAGCTCGGAGATCCTGCCCTAAGGCTTCAAGCTCAACCACCGGAGTGGGAGCAGCGCGCTCTCTGTTGCTCCGCACCTCGGCTCTGAGAGCTGCCAACTCTTCACCGAGCCGGTCCAACTGGCCCTTCAGGAGGTGGTTCTCCGCTTGGAGCCGACTCACCTCATCCGCAGGCGTTCGAGAGGCCAACTCCTCAAACACCTCTCGCAGCACCTCCACCGACTTTTTTAAGGCACTTTGAAAAGTGCCTTTAAGGTGGCCCGATTTGCTACCGACCAATTCGATCGCCGTCAGGCTCTCCTTTACCCGGGTGGACAAGGCGACGGCTGGGGCCTCTCTCGTCGGGCCCCAGGACGTCACTGTACTCAGGTACTTATTTGCGGCGTCAGAACGCGATGCGGGCGTTGCTGCCGCCACCGCTTTCTCCGCCTCCAATTCTATCGCCTGACGCTCGGCGGCTACGTATGCGGCCTTGGCTTTGGCCAAGCCGACATACTGACCCGTTGTTGGGGGCCTACCGCGACCGCGTTTTGTGGCCGACGTGGCCGTCCTTGCGGGGAGAGGGTTTTGGTCTGACTCGGACCCACTGCTCCCACTATTCCTCCTAGAGGCGTTGGGCCTCTTTCGCCAGAACCTAGTCCGGCTGTCGGAAACGACCGACATAACAGAATTCAGGGACTCCGCACTCCCGAAGCTACTGACCAGGGATGGACATCTGGTCTTGTGTAGCATTTCTGCCACCGGGGTCACCACGGTGTCCACTCTCTTCAGGACCACCACAGCTTCCTTGGCGACGAAACTCGCATTCGCAGGTATGCCTGCCACCAACATCGACGAAGAACCCATAGGGTTTAAGCGTTTGTTGCCCCCCCCAGAATACGAGGGGCAGAGTGCCGGAGCACTGCGGGATTCTCCATCCTCTGAGAGGACAGGACCCGCCTGGGGTAGTTTTTCCACATTCGCTTGTTCCATAGTTGTTTTTTCCTTTTTTAACGAGGTGAGGTCCTCTTTGTGGCGCCCTAGCGGCCGGGTTCCCCCCGACCATACCGGTATGTGAATCCAGACCTGTACCAAAATAGCACAGTTCTCGATTCACATATCAGTACTCCCCTCGGCGAGCGCCAGACCTTGAGATTTGGACTCCTGCTTCCTAGCCTCCCTGCTAGTCGCGCCCATAAATGAGCCCTTCCCCCCCTAGTGCCCCCGAATCCGCAAGAAAAGCGCCGCTCCACCCGAGATCCCGCGAGGAAACTGACCCATACAGCCGACCCGCGGGATATCGAGCAGAACGACGCAAAACCAACAGATCCAGGAGCACATTTTTGTGTTTGGTCCGCGCCGGTATACCGGTAGCTCCCATATCTGGGAGCCGATCCCCTATCCGCCACCTGGGGACGCGCCACGTCGGGGTACACCTCCCCGCCCACTAGGACAGAACCTAGCAGGTCCGTGGAACCTAACCTTTTTTTTTTTTTTTTTTTTTTTGACCCGGGAAAATCCTTTATGGATACCACACTCGCCCGGGGGGGCGAGGTGGTTATGTGGGAGTCTCCACCCAAAAGGGTGGCATACCCACTAAAAACCCGGGATGAGTCCGTCCTCCACCTATGTGGGGCAAGATGGGGTCGCGTGAGCATTCACCATCTTGCCCCGGTGGGTGGCCCTTGGTAGGGCCACTGCGCCTATGGTGGGTTGACCTGGCTCATATCAGGTCACCCCACAGACAACGAGTGGGGTCGTGCAGACCGCTGGTGAGTCCCCCGACTCTCCAACAGTAACCCCACTACGGAGGAGGGAGGAGGTGGGCGAAACGCCTCCTCCTACCTCCTGTACGTCTGCGCCGGAGCGGGTCAGCTTGTGCGTCGTTCTCTCTTACCCGCTCCGCGGTCTCCTTCTGCGAAATAACGGCTTCGCAGAAGGAGACTACAGCCTGCCACGACCTCTCGCTCCCAAGCATGGCATAAACCACGCTCGATAAAGAGAGGTCAGGGCCCACTAATGCTGTAAGCGTGTGCCGCTGGGGACCCCACGCAGTACACACCTCCAGCGTGTGTAGCGCCGTATCCTCTGGCGCTCCACATTCTTGGCAGGTCGGGGTGACCTCCCGTCTCGCAATCTGGTGCAGGTACTTACCGAAGCATCCGTGTCCGGAAAGCACCTGCACCAGTCGGAAGGTCAGCGATCCAAATCGCCGACCAACCCAACTCTGGAGGACCGGGCGGATCGCCTCCACCGTCCACTGCCCAGGGACCGGTGGAGCCAGGTCCTCCTTCCACCGCCGCAAGAGAGCGGCCCGCGCCTGCCGCCGCATACTGGCGACTTCGTCCCACGCTGGGGGGTCTCCACCGGATCTCCTCGCCGCCACGAAGTGGTAAATTTCGGCGAGGATCTCCGCTTGGAGCTCCCAGGGGGGATCTCCGGCCAGCACGCATGCCGCCGTCCAGGACACTGTCCGGTACCCGCGTATCGCCCTCGTTGCAATGACCCGCTGCGGACGTCGCAGCAGGGTCTTATTGCTGCGGACGAGGGCGTCCACCCAGACAGGTGCCCCATACAATGCCATACTCCGGATCACTCCGGAGTATAGTCGGCGGCATGTAGTGTTCGGGCCACCCACGTTGGGCAGCAGCCTCCCTAGGGCGGCCGCGGCTTTCACGACTTTTGGGGCCAACTGTGTAAAGTGGGCCCCAAAGGCCCACCTCCCATCCAGGATAAGACCCAGATATTTCATCTGGGTCCCAACACGGACGGGGACTCCGTCCAGTAACACCCGCGTTCCTGGAGGGGGTCCCCCCCGAGGCCCATGGAACAATAGGGCCTCGGTCTTGGAGAGGGCTACCTCCAGCCCCAAGGAGCGTATGCGGTCGACCACGAGCGTTGTACCGACCGTGGCTAACCGCAACGCTTCCCTGAGGTCCTTCCCCTTGACTACAACTAAGGTGTCATCCGCGTAACACGCAACCCGCATACTTGCGGGTAGCGTGCCGCGGAGCACCCAGTCATAGCCAATGTTCCACAGGAGTGGTCCCAATACGGACCCCTGTGGAACCCCGCAAGCGACGCGACGGTGCCTCACACCATCGCGTCCTTCCACCAGGACCTCGCGGTCCTGGAGGTAGTCCTCCAACAGCCTCCGCAGGTACAGGGGCACTCCGTGATACCGGAGCGCCTCCTGTATTGTTCCATGCGGGAGGCTATTAAAGGCGTTGGCTATGTCAAGTGATACAGCCAACGCCTTGTTGCCCTCACTGACCGCCTGCTGCGTCCACCCTTTGAGCCAGAGCAGGGCGTCTATGGTAGACCTCCCCGCTCTGAACCCATACTGGGCCTCGGATAGTCCTGGCCCAGTCCCCTCCAGGTGCCGGATGACACGGGAAGCTACCACTCTTTCCAGCAGCTTACCCGTGTCATCCAGCAACACGATTGGCCTGTATCCAGAAGGAGAGTCGGCGGGTCGACCCTCCTTCCTTAACAGGCACAATCGGCCGTCCTTCCACAGTTTCGGGAACCGCCCTGACGTAAGGCACACGTCGAACAGTTCCCGAAGCTGATTGCCCATCTCTTTTAGGGCAATCCCAAGCACTCGCCCCGGAATCCCGTCTGGACCCGGGGCAGTCCTCTTGCCCCGGAGGCGGCCAACCGCCACCTCCATCTCCGTTTCGGAGACAGTCGGGACGGAGTTCGGATCCCCCGGATCCTCCGGGAAGGACGGCACCATTGTTGGAGGGGTATGATAAGGGCTACTGTCAGGGAATAGCCCTCCCAACACCCTATCCAACACCTCCGGATCAAGGGACCCCGCGACCGGGGACGTCTGGCCCCGGAACTTTTTCCGGGCGGCCCTATATGGACGCCCCCAGGGGTCCCTATCGAGGCACTCCAGGACCTCGCCCCAGGCCTGGGACTTGGCCCTGGAGATCGCCAGCTGCAGCTCCCGCTTCGCCTCGCGGTAAACGCTGTACAGCTGGCGCTCAGCCTCCAGCTCCTCCGCTGGCATCTGCTCATCGGTGCGACCGTTACGCCGCCCCCTGCAGCGGGCGTAAGGCCGACGCACCTCTGAGCAGACAACTCGGAGATCCGCTATCTCCGAGCACCACCAGTAGACCTGGCGGCGGTTGGGACGGCCACGGGACCTCGGCATTGCAGCGTCACACACTGCCGTCACCGCCTCGCGGAAGTGGATCGCTGCAACGTCCACTTCCGGGTGCGCGGCCGTGGCAGACCACGACTGGACAATGGCCGCCTCTTTTGCCAGTTCGGCATCAAGGCGACCAATCGTCCAGCGCGGGAAATTCGCCCGCACCACGCGCCGAAATCCTGGGTTGTCGGAGTGGAGAAGCTCGAACCGGATGTATTTATGGTCCGAGAGGTTCTCCACTTCCGACATTACCCTCCAGGACTGAACACGTGCTGCAGCAGCCGGGGAGGCGAACGATAGGTCCACCACGGACCCCCCGTTATGCTGCACGCACGTGTGGGCCGACCCTCGGTTTAGCAGGGTCAGTCCTGTGGCAACCGCCCACTCCCTGACAATCTCACCGCGAGAGTCAGTGAGGCGGTTGCCCCAGTCTCGGGCCTTGGCGTTCAGGTCCCCCATTAGAAGGACCTGACGCGGCGCCTGTCTTTGCACCGCCGCAGCAAGGAGATCCATAAAGACCTCCAGTGCTGCAGCGGTTTTGTTGGGGGAGAAGTATACGCCGACGACGGCGTACTCTCCCCACTTAGCCACCACGTACCCAGAGCCCCTCTCTTCAACTAAGAGAGGGACGGATGACCCCGACCGTCCTATAATGGCCACGGAGCCGTCCAGATCCCCCACCCAACAGGAATGGGGGGGGACGTAGTACGGCTCCGCAGCAACCGCCAGGTCTATCTGCCACTGCGCTAGGGTCTGCATCAGAAGATCCTGAGCCCCAGCGCAGTGATTGAGGTTCGTCTGGAGAAGGTTGTGATGTCGGACTTGATCCATTAATCAGACATCACAACCTCCTCGTTTGCCGCTTGGCGTCCGCCGGCAGGGGACGGCCGGGTCCTGTTGGCCATCCCCTTTGTCTTTGGAGGGACACAGTTACGTCCTCCCATTACGTGCCCGCAAGGCCTCTTCGATTCTGCGCATATTGCGCATCTCGGTTCGGCCTTTTCGCAGGCGGCCGCCCAATGACCAGTGTCTCCACACCGAAAACACTGGTCCCTCCTGTCGGCCGGCTCGGTGCACAGAGCACGTGTGTGCCCTAGTCCCATGCACTTATAGCAGCGCATGGGACGCGCCTCTAACGCCACCACACGCACTGAGCTCCAGCCTATCAATATACGGCCCTTATCCGACAGCACTTTGGCTGCCGAAACCGGGCAGGACACCAGGATGGAGCCAGTGCCGTAGGGGCCGGGGTGGATCTCCCGCGCCATAACTTGCTGTATGTCGCAGGATCCGGCCTCTGCTACCGCCTTCGCCACCTTCTCCTTCGTGGCGGCATCGTCCAGGCCCGTGATCTTAAGATCGGCGGTCTTAGTAGGCCTAGCGATGTTTGCCACCTCCGACAGGACACCGCGGAGCTTCTCCGCGAGTCGATCCGCCTTCTCGGAGTTTTGGGGGCCAGGAACTTCCAGCATCCTTGCCCCCGTAGCCGTCTGACGGAAACGGAGCTGGTCGATACCCAGCTCCTTAAGGTCTACCTTCTCCTGCGCCATTTGGAGAACGGCGCTGTATGTCACCCCCTTCTCCACAGCTGTCGGCTGAAGAGCCAGCACAACCGCTGCGGATTTAGGGGGTTTCAAGGCCGTCTTTTTTGTCTTGGCCGTGTTGGCTGCCTGCTTCTTGGCAGGAGCCCGGGCCGCGGGGGCAGCAGGTGCCGAGGAAGTGGGAAGGGAAGACTTCCCCTTTCCTTTTCCTTTTCCTTTACCTACCACTGCGGCCCAAGTTTGCTCCTGTGGAGCAGCCTGGTTTGGGCCATGAGTGGAGGTAGAGGGTCTGTCATTGCCGGCGGGAGTCCTGGCCTCGTTAGAGGCGGGATTTCGAGCCGTCTTAGGTTTTGGTGGCGCGGTGGTAGCCGCTGCCGCTGCTGCCGCTGCCGCCGCTGTCGCCCTCTTCTTATCCGCACTCAAAGGAGGGCGGACCGGCGATGCAGGCACAGACCGATCCATTAGTCCCGCGAGTCGGGCGTCCAGCATATTCCCTAACCTTATTGTTAGGGACCTCTCTAGTTTTTCGAGGATATCGGCCGTCCCCAAAGGAGTAGCCTCTGTCTCGGCAGTAGTGGTGGTAGTGGCAGCTGCGGCCGTCTTTGCTTCTGTGAAGCCACGACGTAGCGCCTTTACCTCGGCCTTCATGGCTTCCACTTCCAGCTTCAGGCGGCTATTGGTCGCCCTCAGCTGTCGCGTCTCCTCAGCTTCGCTCCTGGATGCAAGAGCATCCACGACTTCCCTCAAAGTCGACGCAGAGCTCTTGAGGCGACCAATGAACTCTCCTTTGAGGTTCCCAGATTTCCTGGCAACCTCAAAAATGCAGGCGAGTTTCTCGCCCGCATGTGCCCTCAACTCCTGCGCGTTCAGTTCCGTGACGTCAATCCCCATCGTCACGGCATCCGAATCAGCGCCGGTATCTGTAGTGAGGCAAGAAGCCTCCATAATGGAACCCTTCTTAAACGTCCTGCGTTGAAGAATCTCCTCTAACTCGCCATCCGACGATACAGGCCTAGGGAAGTCTTTACGGAAGGATAGTCCCGCCGCCGTGGTCTTCCCCCTCCCTCTCCGAGCCGTGCTGACTTTAACGGCTGCCGTAGCCTCAGTCTCCGTGTCCGAGTCAAAACACCCGGGAGCGAAGAACAAGGACGACGACGGCCGCTTCCGTCGACTGCCCTCGGCGATCTCAATATCGCGGAACGAAATCGGAGTTTCTGCTCCCGAAACCTCCGAGTCTCCTCCATAAAGCGATACTTCGCCACCTCTTGCTTGGCCCTGAGAAGGGCCTTTGGTTTGGCCCTGAGAAGGGCCTTTAAGGAAACGCCCGGAGGCGTCCCGCGCTTGTTTTGAAGGCTTAGCCTTCACTATTGCCGAAGCAACCACCTCCATCTGTGACGCCGAAGCGTCCGCACCAGACACCTTTGCAGGCTCTGCAGCAGCTCCCTCAGTGCGGCATTCAAGGCGACCGCCCTCCTTTTGGGTTTTAGCGAATAAATCCATCAAAATTCCCACGAGTACCGGGGAAAGGTACTACGACCCGGACAGTGCCCACGTGTATCCGGGAAGGGTTAGGTGGACCTAACCAAGGCCTACGCCTAGGTAGCAGTAGCGACTGACTTTACCGGCCAGCCATCCTCGTAAGAGAAAGGACCTCGTGCTGCCACCACCACTTGTCCGACGGGATTTTTTATAGAGGTTAACTCCTCGCAGCCCGGGCGACCAAGCCAAGACCATCGGTCCTGTTCAGGTAACGAGACATGACCGCTACCGTTGCAGGATTACGATTTCGAGCTGGTGGCAGGAAAGGAGCCCAACTCTGCCCTCCTCGAAGCGAAGCACCGCCCCACTCGGAATCCCGCAAGGAAACTGACCCATACAGCCGACTCGCGGAAAACCGGGCAGGACGACGCAAACCTGACTACATCCTAAACAAACCTATCCTAACCTACCTTCCCTAGCCTGACCTGCCTAACCTAACCTAGGCACAAGCCCCGCCCTAGACCGCCTATGCGGTTCCTCCCTTGTCTCATCTCACTGTGCCCTCTGCTATTCAGAGGGACACGTGGAGAGATCCTCCGTGTCGGGTTATTGGCCACCGTGCGATACTTCTCCAGCGTACTACAGAAGTATCCCACGGTGTTACCAGGGTGCACCAACGAGGAGGTTACCCGACCTTGCACCCCAACCTAACTCCGCAGCACACTTCCCTCTGGTGCAATAAACCGTCCTGGCCCACAAACTGCACACACCTGTCGCGGAGGTAGGCACCAACGATGCGCTGCAGGTAGGGTGGCACACCGTGAAACACGAGTGCCTCCCTGATCGCCCTCCAGGGCAGGGAGTTGAAGGCGTTCACGATGTCCAAGGATATCGCTAGCACCCTCCCGCCCCGGGACACTACCTGGTCCGACAGCGTACGGACACGAAGAATCGCGTCCACTGTCGAACGCCCTCTCCGGAAACCAAATTGGTCGTCCGACAAATTGGTGCCTTCCCGCGACAGATGCGTGCATAGACGGTCGGCAATTATTCTTTCGAATAATTTGCCGGCTTCGTCTAGCAAGCATATAGGACGGTACGCAGAGGGAGAATCCGCGGCCCTGTCATCCTTCCTCAATAGGACCAACCCTGCTTCTTTCCATTCTTTGGGGAACACTCCGAAGCGTAGACAGTTGTTAAACAACTGCCTCAGCTTGTCCCCCAAGCCGGCGGATAGAGCCAGCACCCAAGCCCGACCTGGAATCCCGTCAGGCCCGGGTGCCGTATTACGAGCCCTGAGGCGCTTTACGGCTCGGTCCAATTCCTCTCCAGATACCCCCATTTCATTGGCCCAGATGGTCGGAACCGATAAGGAGACGGGGGTAAAGGGACTGTCCTGGACTCTTGGAAAGAGCGTGTCAACCACTCTTCCCACAAACGCTGAGTCCAGGGTTTTCGTCAGTGGAGGGACCCATGGCCGGAGCTTGCCCAGTACCATTTTGTACGGGCGCCCCCATGGATCCCTATTCAGTCCCTCGAGTAGTTCGCTCCAGGACCGAGCCTTGGCATCGGCTATAGCGACTTGGAGCGCCTTCGTAGCACCTCGGTATTCCTCATACGCTCTATCCACCTCTTCAGCAGGGGCTCGCCTTCTTCTCCGGGTTCTGGTATACTGGCGTCGGGAGCGCAGGCATACCTCGCGTAGCCGCGCAATCTCCTCCGACCACCAGTATACCGCCCTACGCTTGGATGGCCTGCTTCGGGGCATCGATAAGTCACAGATTGACGTCATCGTTGCCCGGAACCAGGCCGCCTCCCTCTGAGGATCGCACTGGATCTCATCGGCTTGGCCTTCCGGCCAGGCTGCGACGATGGCTGCGGCTTCAAGCAGATCCCTGTCGAGCCGCTTGAGGGACCATCGTCGCGGCGGGCTGCTATTGCTACGGTACACACGGTCGGGGGGGTGGAGAGCCACATCGAAAACGATGTGGCGATGGTCAGACAGCGTGACCACCTCCTCCGCCACTCTCCATCCCGAGACCAGGTGGGTGGCTGAGGGAGTCGACCATGACAGGTCCACGATCGACTCTCCCTGCCACCGCACACATGTGCTTACGGACCCCCGATTAAGCAACCGGAGGTCTATACCGGCCGCCCATTGTAGCACGGTCTCTCCTCTGTGGTCATCCTGGCGACTCCCCCACTCACGCGAGTGAGCGTTGAAGTCACCCAGGATGAGAACAGGACGCGGTAGGCACCTGCGGATACAGTTTCCCACCGCGTCCAGGTACGCCTCGAAAGCGGCGAGGGTACAGTTGGGAGAGATGTAGCAGCCTACAACAGCTAAGTGACCCCATTCCGTAGCTACGAAGCCCTGTCCCTTCTCCAGAAGGGAACAGGGGGGGTCACTTTGGCCACCGCCCCAATAAATAGCAACATCGCCTAGTATGTCCCCGAACCAGCGAGGGTGGTCGAGGACACAGTAAGGCTCCGCTGCTACGGCCAGTGCGATCGAACACTGCGCGAGGGTTTGCAAGAACAAGTCCTGCGCGCCTCGGCAGTGGTTTAGATTACACTGGAGAACTCGTAAGGTGTGATCCATTACGTGGACTCCATTGACTCCTGGGGTGGGGCTGTTTGGCCCGACTGAGCGGCTCCCTTTGTTGGAGCCGCCCTGCCTTCCGGTACTGGGGCTGACGGGGGACGACCTTGTCTCCCTTTTGCCTGAGAAGGAGAGCATTGTTTGCTCCCCATCCTATGGTCAGCCTTGCAGCCCTTGTCGGAGCACAGCGGACACCTGCGCGGACCCGTGCATTGGCTCGCCCGATGACCGGGCTCACCGCACGCGTAGCACAAGCTGCTACGGTCCGCCGTACTCTGACATGTGCTGCGGACGTGCCCGTATTCTAGGCACCGGTAGCACTGCAGAGGCCTGGAGGTCAGGTAGTCCACCCGGGCCGATACCCAGCCGACAGTGACGCGTCCTGACGCAGCTAGCTTCCGTACGGAAGCCAGTGGGCATCGGACCCACACCGTGCCTAGAGCAGTGGGTGAGCGGCGTATCTCGCCCACCCGCACGTCATTGACCGAGCAACCTCCGGCCTCGGCGACAGCAGTCTGCACCTCTTGAGGTGTGACGCTGTCATCGAGGTCTTTCAGTCGCAGCTCTCCTGTTTTCACTGGGCGTGCAACACGCACACCCAGATCGGCGAGGGCCACGCCCATGCGTTCGGCCAGCCTGTCAGCTTTAGACGAGCAGTCCGGCCCGGACACCTCTAAAATAAGACCTCCCGTGATGGCCTTTTTCGAACGGACCTGATCCACTCCGAAGTCGGCCAGTTTTATCCGGGCCTTAGCGGCGGCCATGACTGCAGCGAGGGTGACTTCCGAACCCTCCGGAATCGTCACCGTTATCGCCGCAGAAGTAGGCAGCCGCGCAGGCTTTGCCGTCACACCAGCCTTTGCACCAGTCTTTGAGCCAGCCTTGTGACTAGCTTTTGGGCCAGTCTTGGGGCCGGCTTTGACTACATCCTAAACAAACCTATCCTAACCTACCTTCCCTAGCCTGACCTGCCTAACCTAACCTAGGCACAAGCCCCGCCCTAGACCGCCTATGCGGTTCCTCCCTTGTCTCATCTCACTGTGCCCTCTGCTATTCAGAGGGACACGTGGAGAGATCCTCCGTGTCGGGTTATTGGCCACCGTGCGATACTTCTCCAGCGTACTACAGAAGTATCCCACGGTGTTACCAGGGTGCACCAACGAGGAGGTTACCCGACCTTGCACCCCAAACTAACCTAACCTTTTTTTTTTTTTTTTTGACGCTGGGAAAAATGCATTACGCATCCCCCCCCCATGGGGATGGGGTGGGGTATGTGGGACTCCCCGGCCCTGTAAGGGACCGGTATACCCACTAAACAACCCAGCGGCACTCCCGCATCGTCTTCATGGAGGGGGACTGGGAAACTGGCAAGAGCCTTCGCAACCAGTCCCCCGCCGACGACCGCCCGCCTTTACAGCGGGGCCTCCACGCCCCTCATCACAGAGAGGGGCCCGGGAACGACCGCAGTGCTCGGCCGTTCCCGCTCGACGGGGGTGGTGAACGGTGCAATGCGGGAGAAGGCGTCCCCACGCCTATCTCCCGCTGTTCGCCACCACAGAGATAGGGAAAACGACTATTGTCGCCTTCTCCTACCCCTTCTCCGCCTACGCAGAGGCGCCGCGAGAGGATCTTCCTCCCGCGCGCGCTCTGCCGCCTCCTTCTGGGACATGACGTCTTCGCAGAAGGAGGCCACCGCCACCCAGGCCCCCTCGCTCTCCAGCATGGCGTTGACCACGCTAGGAAGCGAGAGGTTCGGCCCCACTGCCGCCACCAGGGCGCGGCGCGGCTCGAACCACGACGGGCACACCTCGAGGGTGTGTTCCGCCGTGTCCTCCGTCGCACCACATTCGTGGCACGACGGCGCCGCCTCTCTTCCGATCTGATGCAGGTATTTTCCGAAGCATCCATGCCCGGAAAGCACCTGCACCAGACGGAACGACAGGAAGCCGTGCGGCCTCTCGAGCCAATCCTTTAGGACTGGCCCGAGAGCGTCCAGCGTCCGGCGCCCGAATACGTGGCCCGGCGGCCACGTATCCCGGTCCCCTTTCTAAAAGCGAGAGGGGAGGGGAGTCCGTGGAAGACTGCGTCACCAACGCAACCAAGCCGTCCCTGTCACCCAGCCAATGGCCAGGGACCGAGTACGGCTCGGCGACTACCGCCACGTCCACCAACCACTCAGCCAGGACCTGCATTAGCAGGTCCTGGGCTGCTTTGCAGTGGTTGGTGTTCGCCTGGAGTATGCGATGTCCGACTCTATCCATCATAGTCGGACATCGCTTCTCCCTCATCGGCCGCCGGGGCGGTCGCAGCGACAGGCGGGGTCGGCACCTGCGCTTTGCCCTTCTTCGGGGGAGGATTGCAGTTCCTCCCCCTCATAATGTGCTCCGCCGGGCAGCCGCTGGCTGCGCATATAGCGCAGTGCGGCTTGGCGGCCTTACAGTCGACGGACTTATGTCCGTCCTTGCCGCAGCGGAAACAACTCTCTGTCCTGTCGACCTTGGACGGACAGAGAGCCCGCATGTGGCCGAGACCGTGGCACCTGAAGCAGCGCAATGGCTGGTCTTCAAGTGCCCGGATCCGGCAGGAACTGAATCCTACCGGAAGCCGCACCTTGGCGAGGACGGCTTTGGCCACCACGACTGGGCACTCCAGGCGGATGGTGCCCATGCCGCCGCGGCCAGGCCTTATGTCCCGACCCTGCACCGCTGCGGTATCGCAGCCCCCTATGGCTGCAATGGCCGCCACCACCTCCTCTTTGGTGACCGAATCGTCTAGATCGGTCACCAGCAAGGCCGCCAACTTCACGGGCCTGGCTACCTTGGCCGCGTCCGCAATGACCTCCCGCAACTTCCTTGCGAAGAGGTCTGCGTTGGCGCCGCCCTGGGCCCCCGGGAACTCGAAGATTCGAGCCCCGGTTACCGTTCGGCGGCACGCGACTGCACCGATCCCCAGTTGGGTGGGATCGGCGTTTGTACGAGCCCGCTTTAAGACAGACTCGTACGTCTCCCCTTGCTCTGCAGCCTCCGCGGTGAGAGTCACCACGACTTGGGAGGAGCCCGAAGCTTCTTCCCACCGGCGGGAGCCCGTTTAGCTGCGGGTGCAGCGGCGGCGGGCTTCGGGGCCGACGTCTTCCCCTTCCCTTTCCCCTTGCCCTTACCTGCCGCCTGGGGCGGGCAGGATGAGGTGGCAGGGGTGGTAGGGGCGGCGGCCGCTTTCGCCTTGCCGCGTCCGCAATGACCTCCCGCAACTTCCTTGCGAAGAGGTCTGCGTTGGCGCCGCCCTGGGCCCCCGGGAACTCGAAGATTCGAGCCCCGGTTACCGTTCGGCGGCACGCGACTGCACCGATCCCCAGTTGGGTGGGATCGGCGTTTGTACGAGCCCGCTTTAAGACAGACTCGTACGTCTCCCCTTGCTCTGCAGCCTCCGCGGTGAGAGTCACCACGACTTGGGAGGAGCCCGAAGCTTCTTCCCACCGGCGGGAGCCCGTTTAGCTGCGGGTGCAGCGGCGGCGGGCTTCGGGGCCGACGTCTTCCCCTTCCCTTTCCCCTTGCCCTTACCTGCCGCCTGGGGCGGGCAGGATGAGGTGGCAGGGGTGGTAGGGGCGGCGGCCGCTTTCGCCTTGCCCTTTCCCTTCTTGACCA
Source organism: Lampropteryx suffumata (assembly GCA_948098915.1). Lineage (NCBI taxonomy): Eukaryota > Metazoa > Arthropoda > Insecta > Lepidoptera > Geometridae > Lampropteryx > Lampropteryx suffumata. The sequence goes on along the minus strand of OX402550.1, from coordinate 21,095,903 downwards.
CTTCCGACCACGACTGGTTGCATGGGGTGGTCGAAGCTAAAACTGGTGCTCCCGCAAACGACCAGAGTAGAGCGGAGCCCACCTACAGCACCGGTCAAATCAAAACCAATCGACAGAAAAACCGAAGCGGAAGCATGTGTAAAAGAGATAGGTAGACAGCTCGATAAGACTCGAAAAATGAACGGGGTAATCAAGAAAGAAATCTTGATAATAACTGACCGGCTCTTCCAGCTGGTCAAAGAATCCGACCTAATTAAGAGGTCGAGACCGTCACTACCCCCAGCAGCACAGAGCACCTTGGCAGAAATAGGGACGCAGACCGACGCGACGACCACTCCAAAAGAGAACCACCAAACTCTGGTGAAGGCGGATATGGACTGCTTCTCCAAACGCCTATTTGAGCGATTGGAGGAGCAAGCCCATCTCATAGCGGAGAACACCCGGAGAATGGCGGACATCCAAGAAACAGTGGGAAGGCATGAGAGACCATCATACGCCAGTGTCGCGGGGCTCCCTAAAAAACTACAGACAGACCGAACGGCGCTCCACTCTGTAGTGGTCTCCGCCAAGGATGAGACGGAGACCGGGGATGAGATCATCCAGAGGATCAGGAGCGCTGTTAACGCCAAGGAAGGTGAAGTGACGGTAGAGAAAATTAGAAAGGCCAAAGACCAGAAAGTCATCGTGGGGTGCCGAACGAAGGAAGAAAGGGAGAGAGTGAAAGAAAAACTTAAGAAGGCCGAGGAATACCGAACGGTCGAAGACGCCAAAAACAAGGACCCACTCGTAGTCCTCAAAAACGTGTTTTCCTACAACACGAATGAGGACGTCCTTGGGGCACTATGGGCTCAAAATAAGCAAGCACTTCAGGGCATAGAGCGGAGCCAAACGAAAACTGAAGTGCTGTTTAGAAAGAAGACTCGCAACCCACAGACGGGACATGTAGTCATCAGGGTGTCCCCTTGCATATGGAAGCGCTTGGTCGAGGCAGGGTCTGTGATGATCGACCTGCAGCGAGTGACGGTTGCGGACCAGTCGCCACTAATCCAGTGTTCAATGTGCCTGGGTTACGGGCATGGGCGACGGTTCTGCAAGGACACCGTCGAAAAGTGCAGCCATTGCGGGGGGGCACACATGAGGGCAACATGCGAGATCTGGCGTTCGGGAAGTCCACCAGAATGCACGAACTGCAAGCACGCCAACCAGTCCAGAGCCGACCACAACGCATTCAGCGATGAATGCGCGGTCAGGAAGAAATGGGAGGCTCTGGCCCGATCCACGGTGGCGTATTGCTAAGGTGGTCCCGGGCGCAGCAATTGAGAGCAAAATGGAAAACGCCAAGGGGCAATACATACACCGCACAGCACAATCATACCATAGCAATGTAAACTTGGCCCCTTTTCATGAGAAAAGGGCACAGTTTCAGCGCGACAATAACACTACACAGACATACAATTTAGACACACTAGACACATTATGCAACACAGTAAAATCAAACACAAACACAGAAACACAAACGTGCGGGGTAAGTATCCCCAAAACAGAGGCACATTACGGAATCCCAAATAATCTCGCCAAACCAAAGAAGGAGGTTGCAAAGAGCCATAAAGAAAGAGAAGCTAGAAGAGCTAAGGAGGTAGAATACCTCATACACAAACAACTTACACTAGCAATTAATATAACTGGTTATTTATGTTAGAATATATTTTGAAAATACGTTTACTGCATGAAAATGAATTAGTTATAGTAATATGTTAGAATAAGTAGAATAAGCTTTTTGTTATAAACTGTTAGATTAAGTAAATGTGATATTAGTAAGTAGGAAACAGTATTAATATTATGTGCTCTAGTCAATGTTATATTAAACAAATTTTCCCACGTACAGGGGTTAGGGTTTTAGTCGGTAAGAGTCCGACATAACCCGCAAGGGTATCCATGAGGATTTCCCCCCCCTAACGCAAAAAAAAAAAAAAAAACCTAACCTAACCTAACCTTTTTTTTTTTTTTTTTTTTTTAACGTTGGGAAATCCATCATGGACTGCCTTCTACTACGGGGGTAGCAGAAGGGGTGTGTCGGACTCCTACCGACTAAAACCCAACGGGGTTCCTTCTACACGCCATGTGGAAGGCATGTGGGTGCGCTTTCGCATTCTTCCATGTCCCTGCCGGCGTTGGCTCTTACTGAGCCTCCTCCTTAGCATATGTGTTGCAAATCCTCTTTTCTCATTATTTGATGAGAGGCGCGTGGAACCTCCACACGCACCACCTCATGACTTTGTAGGACGGCGGTCACCCCCCGGTGCCACCGTCTAAGCCATTGTTATGGGGGTCGGAGATCATGGATGTTTTGCCTCCTACGCCCGGCTCTCCGCCTGCGGATTGGGTTGTCAGTCGAGATTTCTCTCTCCCGCTCTGCAGTTTCCTTTTGCGAGAGGACTTCTTCGCAGAAAGTTACGACGGCTTTCCAGGACTCCTCGCTTCCAACCATAGATCTTACCAGTGTTGGAAGCGAGAGGTCGTTACCCGCTATTGTTTGAAGCTCACGTCGAGGATTTGCCCAGGCTGGGCATGCTTCGAGCGTATGCTGAGCTGAGTCTTCGTCTTGTGTGCAATGGTGGCATTCTGAAGTAGCCTCCCTTCCAATTAGGCGCAGATACTTCGAGAAACAACCGTGGCCTGTGAGTATCTGTGTCAATCGGTAGGTCAATGATCCGTGCTTTCTTTCAAGCCATTCCTTGATTATGGGGCGTATTGCTTCTATAGTTCTTAGGCCAGCACTTGGTTGCACTAGCCTTTGAAACCATTCCTCCAACAGTCTTTCGCGTATTTCATTTCTCCGAGCTTCCACTTCTCTAGCTACTGGTCTTTGGCCCTGCGCTGTTTTCTGCTCTCGCCAAAAATAGACATGCGTGAGGCCTCCCGCTTCTAGGTCCCATGGCAGTGAGCCCGCTAGCATGCACGCTGCCTCATAGGAGATTGTGCGGTATCCCCGGATGATTCTAAGCGCCATCGCTCTTTGGGGTTTTCGCAGTATGGCGATGTTCCGGCTGCTAAGGGTGCCGGCCCACACAGGAGCTCCGTAAAGTGCCATTGAGTGTATCACCCCCATATACAACTTTCGGCAGCCTACTGTTGCCCCTCGTATGTTTGGTAGAAGTCCACCGAGAGCAGCTGCCGTGCCCATTAATTTCGGCGCAAGTCGAACAAAGTGAGCATTGAAGTCCCATCGGCTGTCGAGGACAAGTCCAAGGTATTTCATCGTCGACTCAACACCGATGCGGACGCCGCTTACTACAATGTGTGACCCTGTTTGCGGCTTGTTCCGTGGTCCATGAAAGCATAGCGCTTCAGATTTGTTCAAGGCCACTTCAAGTCCAAGACGCCTTATTCTGCCAACTACTTGGGCCACTCCTGCTGTTGCGAGGAGAGCAGCATCTCTGTATGTTTTCCCTCTCGCTGTAACAAGAGTATCATCTGCATAACAGGTAACACTTATGCCCCAGAGATTGGCACCCCGTAAAACCCAGTCGTATCCGATGTTCCACAAGAGCGGCCCAAGAACTGACCCTTGTGGGACACCGCACGACATCCTGTGCTGACTCCAGCCATCCTTTTTCTCAAACACTATGACACGGTCTGACAGGTAATCGTTGATAATATTTCGGAGATATTGTGGAACCTGGTGGTATATTAAGGCCTCTCTTATGCAACTCCAAGGCATCGTGTTAAAAGCATTAGCTATATCTAGGGACACCGCCAAGACAACTTCTCCTTTAGCCACTGCCTCCTCCGCTGCCATCTTTACTTGCAAGATTGCTCCAACTGTCGATCGCCCCCTGCGAAAGCCGAACTGGCTGTCGTCCAAGTCAGGACCAACGCAGTTCAGGTGTCCGATGAGGCGACCGGCAATTATGCGTTCGAGCATTTTACCTATATCATCGAGAAGAACTATTGGGCGATATGCAGATGGAGAGTCTACTGGGCGCCCATCTTTCTTCAATAGTACTAATTTGCCCGTTTTCCATCGTGTCGGAAATCGACCCTGTTCTAGACAGGCATCAAACAGATTCGAGACTCGAGAACCTAAAACCTTAAGGGCTAACGCCAGTGCCCTACCAGGGATACCATCAGGTCCAGGGGCCGTATTTTTGGCTTTGAGTCTGAATAGTGCCATCCTGAGTTCCACTTCGTTTACTTTCGCCATTTCAACAACCGTGTTGCTCCTCCCTGCGTCAGGCGGTGCCATGGATGGTGATACGTACTCCTGCCTGTTAGGGAACAATGCTGTAACGACTTCCTCTAAGAACTGTGGTTCTAGGCTCTTTGTTAGTGGTGGAGCCCATGGGCGCAGTTTTTTTCGAACCATCCTGTAGGGTCTTCCCCAAGGGTCTCGGTTTAGGGTCTCCAATAACTCATCACGGGCATGGGTTTTTGCCTGGATGATGGCCAACTTAAGCGCTCCCTTAGCTTCTCTGTACAAACCGTATAGACGCGTCTCTTCCACTTCATCACGACGTCGCCGCCTCCGGTGTCTAGTTATTCGACGTCTTGCTGCAACGCAATTATTACGCAGTTCTGCAATTTCAGCCGACCACCAGTAGACATGACGCGTAGCAGAATGTTGCACTGAACCACTCCACTTCGTGTTCAATATGGACTGATGCTTGTTCGCTGGGCGGAGATACCCATGCCTGTAATAATGCGGCTTCTTCTAGCGCATTCCGATCTAGGCGCTTAAGAGCCCATCGCGGGTACTCATGCGCGTTGGTTTGGGCCGGCCTACTTTGGGTCACTAGTTGATTGGCAACCTCAAATCGGATGTATCGATGGTCCGAAAGTGTTTCGACATCATCCAGGACCTTCCAGCCATGTATTCGGTTTACCAAATTAGCACTTGCAAAGCTGACATCCACGATGGATTCACCTTGCGGACGCACGCATGTAAACGTTGATCCCTGATTCAGGACTACCAGACCAGTGGATACAGACCACTCCTCGAGAGTTTCACCACGCACATCCGTGACAAGAGACCCCCATGCCGCTGATTTCGCATTGAGGTCTCCAAGAACTAGCACTGGATGTGGGTGACATTGCCTAATGAGCGTCTCTACTTCAACCAAATAGATCTCAAACTCAGTTTGGGTTTTATTTGGCGAGAAGTACGTAGCAATTATAGCTATTCCTGCTACCATTGCCGCTACACAACCACGACCCTTAATGACTTTGTCAAACATGGCACTTCGTGATATTATTGTTACCAACCCTATCTCATCTCCTACCCAGTTGGAACTAGGAGGGATGGAGTAGGGTTCAGAAATAGCTGCTATGTCGATTAACCACTCCGCCATACTCTGAATCAAGAGATCCTGAGCTCTGGCAGAGTGGTTAAGATTCGCCTGAATAAACCGTAAAGCCATAACTATATGGTTTCCATCAAATCCTTCTCAACCCCCACTTGTGATGGGGGACAGCCGTTATCGACCGGCGTTGCACCTGTGGTATTTACAGTCCTACTTTTCCTTGGTTTAGGAGGGACACACGTCTTACTTCCCAGCCTGTGTGCTGATGGCTTGTTTGCTGCCGCACAAAGAGAACACTTTGGCAGAGCTACACAGGTGGAGGACTTGTGGCCAGGTTGACCACCTGACGCCGCTGTCCGCCTATAAAGCGGACCCACCAGCTTAAAAGCTTCAACTCCTCGTGTGATGCCCCGGAACATATGGGAGCATCTACACCTCCTGGTGACCTATTCCTAGTGAGGAGAGCCGGATGCCCCCGCATCCGACGCCCCAGGTCCTCCAAGCGGAGACGGAGTGCGGGCTCGATTAGCCCGCCTGCGTGTCCGCGCTCTCCGGAGCGGGTGAGAGAGAGGGTTTCTCTCCCTTTCTCGCTCGTCTTCCTCCCTTTGCGAGACAATAGTCTCACAGAATGAGGCTACCGCCTCCCATGACGTCTCGTCATCGACCATCTTAGGAATGATGGTCAGCAAGGAAAGGTCTGATCCAACAGCTGCGATCAGGGATTGACGCGGCTCGGCTCCTCCTGGGCATGCCTCCAGCGCGTGCTGGGCAGTATCCTCTACATAGCCGCACTGGTGGCAGGCCGGGGAGGCTTCCCTTTGTGCAAGGCGACACAAGTATCTCCCGAAACATCCGTGTCCCGTGAGAACCTGCGTCAGCCGAAAGGAAAGTCTCCCGTGTCTCCTCTGTACCCATTCCACAAGAACGGGCTGGATCGCTTGGAGGAATTTTTGGGCGCTAGTCCCTCTCTGTTCGACTCTTGTGAGGAGCCGTCCCTTCCACTTAGCAAGAGCTGATGCCTTGGCATTGATACGCCATTGCACCACCTCCTGCGGCGCCATTTGCTCGTTTCGCCAGTAGACTGAGGCCAAGACTTCGGCCTCAAGGTCCCATGGGAGCAATCCAGCAAGGGCACATGCCACTTCATGGGAGATTCGTTCAAGCTGATTCAAGCCTACCAGCCCATATGGGAGCTCCATATAGAGCCATAGAGCTGATCACCGCTGTATAGAGGCGGCGGCAGCTCCCTCCTCCTCCTCCGATGTTCGGAAGGAGACGACTCAGTGAGCCAGCTGTTCCCAGGACTCTTGGGGACATCTGTCGCATATGTGCCTTAAACTGCCATCTACTGTCCAGGACGACGCCGAGGTACTTTAGCGTCGACCGGACAGGGATGGAGTGTCCACCTACTACTATGATGGAGTCTGCAGGTGGCGCTCGTCTCGGGCCATGAAAGCATATAGCCTCGGACTTGTGAAGCGCCACCTCCAGACCCAGCATTCGGATCCTGGATACGGTCGTGGCAACTGCGGCCGTCGCCAGGATCTTCGCCTCCTTATATGTGTCCCCCCGCGCGGTAACCAGCGTATCGTCAGCGTAGCAAATGACGCTGACGTTTTGGAGGTTAACACACCGGAGGACCCAATCATACCCGACGTTCCACAGGAGTGGTCCAAGGACAGACCCCTGCGGAACACCACGCGTCATAGGGATTCGCCCCTCACCATGAATCGTCGGGAAGACTACCTCTCTGTCGGAGAGATAGTCCCCAACGAGTCTTCGGAGGTATTGGGGTACCTTGTGGTACTCCAATCCTCCGAGGATCGTGCTCCAAGGCAACGTGTTAAAGGCGTTGGCGATGTCTAGCGAGACAGCCATCAACACACCACCATTGGAACACGCCTCCTCTGAGAGGTCACGGACGTAGGCTATTGCACCTATCGTGGAGCGACCCCTCCGGAACCCGAATTGGATAGGTGCTAGGTCGGGTCCCACCGTCTCAAGGTGCTTGACGAGGCGGGCAGCGACCACACGCTCCAGTAACTTGCCAGCCTCGTCAAGCAGCACGATCGGGCGATAGCCAGATGGCTCATCTGCAGGACGACCCTCCTTTCTGAGCAGGACGAGTTTGCCGCTTCTCCACCGTTTTGGAAACCTTCCCTCTCTGAGGCACCACACGTCGCACCACATTCGTGGCACGACGGCGCCGCCTCTCTTCCGATCTGATGCAGGTATTTTCCGAAGCATCCATGCCCGGAATTAGACAAGGACCAAACCAAGACCGAAGTCCTCTTCAGAAAGAAGACCCAAAACCCACAGACGGGCCACGTGGTCATGAGGGTGCCCCCCAACATGTGGAAGCGCTTAATCGATGCAGGATCTGTGATGATCGACCTGCAGCGAGTGACGGTTGCGGACCAGTCGCCACTAATCCAGTGCTCAATGTGCCTGGGTTACGGGCATGGGCGACGGTTCTGCAAGGACACCGTCGAAAAGTGCAGCCACTGTGGGGGGATGAGCCCCACATGAGATCCGCGTGTGAGGCCTGGATTTCGAAGCAAGCAAAATGCACAAACTGTGTGCACACCAACCAGCCCAGAGCCGACCACAACGCATTCAGCAATGAATGCGTGGTCAGAAAGAAATGGGAGGCTCTGGCCCGATCCACAGTGGCATACTGCTGAGGTGGTCCCGGGCACAGTATCCAAGAAGAGAAGGGAAAACGCCAAGGGGCAATACGTACACCGCGCAACACAAACACACAATAGCAATGACAACTTGGTCCCTTTTCATGAGAAAAGGGCACAGTTTCAGCGCGACAACAAGACTGAACAGATACACAACGTATACACACACATTTTGCCACACATTAGAAACAAACACAAACACAGAAAACGTGCGGGGTAAGTATCCCCAAAATGGTATACTACACGTTTTAGCAATTAGAGCAGCTAGTGCTCTAATATTTGAAACGTATTCTGAGCAATGCGCTTCTTAGTATTAAATAGTATTGGCTGTGATAACATGTTAGAATAAGTGTTGTATAAGTGATTTTTCTCTGTGATACATTGTTAGATATTAAGTATAATAAGAAGCAAATAGCCCTGTATTTCTGTATTTTATGTGTATTTGCCCGGCTAGGCCGGTATACCCACTAAACAACCCAGCAGCCTTCCGGCATCGTCTTTGTGGGGGAGGACTGGGAAACTGGCAGAGCCTTAACAACCAGTTCTCCTCCGACGACCGCCCGTTTACGCGGGGCCCGCACACCCCTTCCAGAAGGAAGGGGCCCGGAAACGACCGCGAGTGCACGGCCATTCCCGCCCGACGGAGGTGGTGAGTACGTGCAATACGGAAGATGGCGCCCCCGCGCTTGTCTCCCGCTACTCACGCCGGCCCTCCACGCCGTCTCATCCACCCGAGGCCCATGGAACAATAGGGCCTCGGTCTTGGAGAGGGCTACCTCCAGCCCCAGGGAGCGTATGCGGTCGACCACGAGCATTGTACCGACCGTGGCCAACCGCACCGCTTCCCTGAGGTCCCTCCCCTTTACTACGACTAGAGTGTCATCCGCGTAGCACGCAACCTGCATACTTGCAGGAAGCGTGCCGCGGAGCACCCAGTCGTAGCCAATGTTCCACAGAAGTGGTCCTAGGACCGACCTGTGGAACCCCGCAAGCGACGCGACGGCGCCTCAGACCGTCGCGTCCTTCCACCAGGACCTCGCGGTCCTGGAGGTAGTCAGCCAACAGCCTCCGCAGATACAGGGGCACTCCGTGATACCGGAGCGCCTGCTGTATTGTTCCGTGCGGGAGGCTGTTGAAGGCGTTGGCTATGTCAAGTGACACAGCCAACGCCTTGTTGCCCTCGCTGACCGCCTGCTGCGTCCACCCTTTGAGCCAGAGCAGGGCATCTATAGTAGTATAGTAGACAGCACTTTGGCTGCCGAAACCGGGCAGGACACCAGAATGGAGCCAGTGCCGTAGGGACCGGGGTGGATCTCGCGGGCCACAACCAGCCGGACGTCACAGCATCCGGCCTCTGCTACTGCCTTAGCCACTTTCTCTTTTGTGGCCGCATCGTCCAGGCCCGTGATTCTAAGATCAGCGGTCTTAGTTGGCCTGCCGATGTTGGCCACCTCCCCAAGAACACCGCGGAGCTTCTCCGCGAGTCTGTCTGCCTTCTCGGAGTTTTGGGGGCCAGGAACTTCCAGTATCCTTGCCCCCGTGGCTGTCTGGCGGAAGCGGAGCTGGTCAATACCCAGCTCCTTGAGGTCTACCTTCTCCTGCGCCATTTGGAGGACGGCGCTGTACGTCACTCCCTTCTCCACGGCTTCCGGCTGCAAAGCCAGCACGACTGCCGCGGACTTGTGGGGTTTCAGTGCCGTCTTCTTGGCCTTGTCAGCCATGTTTGCTGTCTGCTTCTTAGCAGGAGCCCGGGCCGCGGGGGCAGCAGGTGCAGAAGAGGGAAGGGAAGATTTTCCCTTTCTCTGGCTCTGGTTGGTGGAGATGTCGAACCGCACGTATCTGTGGTCCGACATCGTTTCCACCAACTCTACCCGCCAGTCCACGACGCGGGCGGCCAGGACGGGGGTGGCCAACGAAACGTCCACCACTGACCCTCCCCGTCGCCGCACACACGTCTGGACCGTCCCTCTGTTGAGGAGGGACACACCGGAGGAGGCCGCCCAGAATTCGACGGCCCTCCCCCGGACGTTGCAAGTGGCGGCCGGGTTTCCCCAGGCCGCCGACTTGGCGTTCAGGTCGCCCACAACGGCGACCTGGCGCGGCGCCGCCCGGCCGATAACGGCGGTCAGGACTTCGAGAAAATTCTCGAAGTCCTGAAGAGGGCGGTTAGGGGAGAAATACACCCCTACCAAGGCTATTTCTCCCCACGCGGCGGCCACGTATCCCGGTCCCCTCTCTAAAAGCGAGAGGGGAGGGGAGTCCGTGGAAGACTGCGTCACCAACGCAACCAAGCCGTCCCTGTCACCCAGCCAATGGCCAGGGACCGAGTACGGCTCGGCGACTACCGCCACGTCCACCAACCACTCAGCCAGTACCTGCATTAGCAGGTCCTGGGCTGCTTTGCAGTGGTTGGTGTTCGCCTGGAGTATGCGATGTCCGACTCTATCCATCATAGTCGGACATCGCTTCTCCCTCATCGGCCGCCGGGGCGGTCGCAGCGACAGGCGGGGTCGGCGCCTGCGCTTTGCCCTTCTTCGGGGGAGGATTGCAGTTCCTCCCCCTCATAATGTGCTCCGCCGGGCAGCCGCTGGCTGCGCATATAGCGCAGTGCGGCTTTGCGGCCTAACAGTCGACGGACTTATGTCCGTCCTTGCCGCAACCTAACCTAACCTAACCTTTTTTTTTTTTTTTTTTGACGAGGAGAAATCTGCAAACAGATTTCCAATGCACTGAGGGGTGTAAATGGAATATGTGAGGTTGGCTAAAAACGACAGACGACTCACTAACACTCCCCGGTGACCAGCCTCATTGCATGTCAAGGGGCTCCGGGATCTCCATAGGAACGCACCGGTGCCCCTCTCGCAAAGTGCTGCGGCCGCAGCCCATCCCAGGAGTGGCAAGCCACCCCCACACACCCACCCGGTGCTTACGGCAGAACACGTCACACATGTTAACTGCCGCCTTCCCCGAGCCCGCGAACGGATAGCCGGGAGCCCTCACTCCGACTACCCACGGACCCAGTGCGCCGCTCAATCCCACAAGAATCTAAAAGAAACTGCGAATACCTCGCGGCGAGACGTCGGCAAAGGAGATCCCATCTCGTAAGCCAGCCGACGACGATGTGCTTTGCCGCTGCTAGCTTGCGCACGCAAGCTAGTGGACAACGGACCCATACCGTGCCCAGGGCAGTGGGTGAGCGGCGAATGTCGCCCACCCGCACATCATCGGTCTTGCAGCCTCCGGCCTCGGCGACCGCGATCAACACCTCACTGCAACACGCACACCCAGATCAGCGAGGGCCACGCGCATGCGTTCGGCCAGGGCGTCTGCTTTGAAGGTGCAGTCAGGCCCGGAGACCTCCAAAATGAGACCGCCAGTTATCGCCTTTTTGGAGCGGACCTGGTCCACTCCAACATCAGCCAGTTTGATCCGGGCCTTGGCGGTCGCCATCACCGCGGCAAGAGTGAGGTCGGAACCCTCCGGAACCGTCACTGTAATCGCCGCGGAAGATGGCAGCCGCGCAGGCGTGGATCTTGGAGCCGCCTTTTGCCTCCCAGCCTTCTGGCTAGCCCTTGGGCTGGTCCTTGGGTCAGCCCGGGGAGCGGCCTTCGGGGCCGGTCCTCGAGCCAACATTCGGGCCAGGTTTTGGGCCAGCTGCCAGGCCGGGATTTTGAGGCGGTGGGACCTTCTTCTTCGTCTTCTTCCTCCCCGCTACAGTCGCCCACGTAGACGTTTGCGACGGCACGGGTGGCGGGGAGGCCAGCATGGGCGGCGGTGGGTGTTTAGCCTGCACCTTGCCGGTAGACCCCGAAGGTCCTGCCCTAGCGGGAGCGGGAGCTGCGCATCACTGGGAGGAAGTCGGCTGAGCCCTTAAAGCTGCAGCCAACTTCTGGTCCATTAGAGCCGCTATGCGCTCCATGAACCGGCCCTCCCAGTCGTTCCCTCCGGCGGCAGGTGGTGTTGCCGCCGGTATGGCTGCGCTCTCAGCGCTGGCCTGGGAACCGGCCTGCTGCCGACGGATAATCTCCGTCAGCTTCTCCAGCTTACTGGAGAGATCGGCCATCTTTGTGCGCAGCTCGTTGTTTTCGCGCTCCAACCGCTCCACGTTGGCATCGACAGAAGCCCGCTGAGCGAGCTCCTTCGACACCGCCTCAGCCCTCCGGGCCGCAGTTCGCAGACCCTTGATAAAATCGCCCTTCAAGTGCTTCGACTTGTCGGCGATCTTCTCAACGGTCTGCAACTCGACCCTGATGCAGTCACCCAGCGCCTCAGTGGTCTGCACCCGCATCTCCTTCTCCAGCTCTGTACTACTCGGCAGCCTATCCTTGGTCTTTGCCTTTGAGGGAGCAACAAGGGGGTCAAAGATATCGCTGTCGTCATTCCCCCTGTCCCTCAGAAACATAGCGCGCTTGGAATCCTGAGAGACCATGGCGCCATTGGCTTCTTCCCTTGCGGGCTCTATCGCCCGCTTTCGCTGCGAACTGCGCAGCCTGCGCGACACGGTTGAGGCGGCAGAGGAGACAGACATCACTGAGCTGTCCGACTCCCCTCCGTCGCTTGCCGATGCCAGCAAACTGGGTTTACGGAAAACCCCGTTATCCTCCCCTACTAATGACGAATCATAAAAAGAGCGCTTGTTGCCCCCCCCAGAATACGAGGGGCAGAGTGCCGGAGCACTGCGGGATTCTCCGACCTCTGAGAGGCCGGGACCCGCCTGGGGTAGTTTTTTCACAGTCGCTTTGTTCATGGTTTTTAATTTCCTTTTTTATCGAGGTGAGGTCCTCTTGGTGGCGCCCTAGCGGCCGGGTTCCCCCCAACCATACCGGTGTGTGAGTCCAGACTTGTACCAAAAGAGCACAGGTCCCGACTCACACACCAATACTCCCCTCGGCGAGCGCCAGACCTTGAGATTTGGTCCCTTAACCCCTTTCCTTTTTTAAAGAGGTGGTTTCCTCTGTGACGCCCTAGCGGCCGGGTTCCCCCCGACCATACCGGTATGTGAATCCAGACCTGTACCAAAATAGCACAGTTCTCGATTCACACATCAGTACTCCCCTCGGCGAGCGCCAGACCTTGAGATTTGGACTCCTGCTTCCTAGCCTCCCTGCTAGTCGCGCCCATAAATGAGCCCTTCCCCCCCTAGTGCCCCCGAATCCGCAAGAAAACGCCGCTCCACCCGAGATCCCGCGAGATATCGAGCAGAACGACGCAAAACCAACAGATCCAGGAGCACATTTTTGTGTCGGTCCGCGCCGGTATACCGGTAGCTCCCGGTAGCTATCCGCCACCTGGGGACGCGCCACGTCGGGGTACACCTCCCCGCCCACTAGGACAGAACCTAGTAGGTCCGTGGAACCTAACCTAACCTAACCCCCCCCCCCCATGGGGATGGGGTGGGGTATGTGGGACTCCCCGGCCCTGTAAGGGACCGGTATACCCACTAAACAACCCAGCGGCACTCCCGCATCGTCTTCATGGAGGGGGACTGGGAAACTGGCAAGAGCTTTCGCAACCAGTCCCCCGCCGACGACCGCCCGCCTTTACAGCGGGGCCTCCACGCCCCTCTAAGAGAGGGGCCCGGGAACGACCGCGAGTGCTCGGCCGTTCCCGCTCGACGGGGGTGGTGAACGGTGCAATGCGGGAGAAGGCGTCCCCACGCCTATCTCCCGCTGTTCGCCACCACAGAGATAGGGAAAACGACTATTGTCGTCGTCTCCTACCCCTTCTCCGCCTACGCAGAGGCGCCGCGAGAGGATCTTCCTCCCGCGCGCGCTCTGCCGCCTCCTTCTTCGACATGACGTCTTCGCAGAAAGAGGCCACCGCCGCCCAGGCCCTCTCGCTCTCCAGCATGGCGTTGACCACGTGTGTGGACCTGTGTGAAATGTGGACCGAAACGCCACCTGCTGTCGAGCACTAGACCCAGATATTTCATCTGGGTCTTCACCTAAATTCTGACGCCCTCCACAAAAATGGAGGAGGAGGAGGGAGGAGCCCGAAGCTTCTTCCCACCGGCGGGAGCCCGTTTAGCTGCGGGTGCAGCGGCGGCGGGCTTCGGGGCCGACGTCTTCCCCTTCCCTTTCCCCTTGCCCTTACCTGCCGCCTGGGGCGGGCAGGATGAGGTGGCAGGGGTGGTAGGGGTGGCGGCCGCTTTCGCCTTGCCCTTTCCCTTCTTGACCACCTCCGACCACGACTGGTTGGATGGGGTGGTCGAAGGGAGTAGGGCGTCCTCCCTTTCTGGGGGAGGTGGCCCCGGCTTTTTCGCCCTATTGTCTGCCGCTAGTGGCGGACGCAGGCGTTTCTCGGGCAAGAGCCTATCCTCGATCCTCTATCCTCCATCCTCAAGGTTGGAGGAGGAGGAGGAGGGGCCCGCTGCCGCCGATTTGGGCTCAGCCTGGGTAGGCCGGGCCGTAGCTTCAGCCAGCTTTTGGTGCAGCAGGCTGACCTCCGACTGCAGGCGGTCGACCCGCGCCTGCAGCTGCCGCGTCTCTTCAGTGGCGGTGCGCTGCACCAGCTCACCGACGATGCCACGCATGCTTGCGGCACGACACTTCAGCGATTTCTGAAGTGTCCCCTTCAGGTTGGAGGACTTGGAGGCGACCTCTACGATCTCCCCCGCATCCTCCTGGGCCATGCGCTCCAGCTTGGCCAGGGAGTGGTCCGTGTAGAGGACGCTAGACGCGCCGTACCCGGCCCTGGCCCGCGCAGTTCGCGCCTGCTGCTCCTTGGCAGCGACCTGCTCCTCTAGGTCCTGCTGGACCTGCGCCCGCCTTGCCAGGCTCAGCTGGCGCTCCGCCTCTGCCAAACCCACGTCGTGGGTGTCGACAATGGCAATGGCGGAGCGCCTTTAGGCCTTGACCTTCTTTTTGGCCTTTCCCTTAGACGAGTCCGAGTTGGACACATCTTCGAGGAAAGCCCTCTTCCGCGATTGCTCGCGACCTTCTTACGCCGTTGGACCGGCGTCCGACTCAAAGTCGGCCGACATTTCGGAGTCCGAAGACTCGTCCGCTCTGCCATACAGGCAGGCAACCTCCATTGGATCCTCCGAGCTACCCGCTGGAGGCGGGTTGGCAGGCTGCGGCTTAGCCATTTTAGCTTTTGCCGCGGCCTTCTTAGCTGCCTTCTTTGTTGGGGGCTTGGCACAGGCCTTGCCCCCAGCGAGATGGTCCGCCTTCTTCCCAGCTGCCTCACATACAGGGCAGTGGGGCTTGGCGGAGCACTCCCGGGCTTTGTGGCCCCCTTGACCGCAGCGCAGACAGTTCTGGCTGCGGTCGACCTCTGATAAACACTGGGCCCAGATGTGGCCCTGTGCGAAGCACAGGAAACACCGGCGTGGAGGGGTGTAGAGGATCTTCACCCCGACTGCCACCCATCCGACCCGGAGGCGTACGGCTGCTACTTTTTTGGCAGCTGCAACGGGGCACTTTACTAGTGCTGTGCCCGCGCCGGAAGGTCCCTTCCGTATATCGCCAGACTTTACATTGTCCGGCGAACACCCTCCAGCTTTAGCGACCGCAGCCGCCAGCTCCTCCGGGGTGACCGAGTCATCCAGACCGGTTACCCTAAGGTCGACTGAGGTTATCGGCCTGGAGACCTTAACGTCCTCCGAGGCGAACAGCCCTCGAAGCTTTTCCGCCAGTAAGTCGGCCTTGTCCCCACTTGCTGCTCCTGGGACCTCTAAAATGCGTGCCCCAGTCGCCGCTTGCCGAAAGCGTACGGAAGGGATCCCGAGGTCTTCCAAGTCCAGTTTGGACTTGGCCTCGGCGATCACTTCCCCGTACGTCCTCCCTCTCTCCTCAGCCCCCTGCTGCAGCGCGATCACAACCGCAGTGGAACGGTGAGCCCGGAGTTTTTTAACACCCGGTTGGGGTGGTACTACCTTGACAGGCGCCGATGTCCTTGGCGCCTTGTCTGCCGGGGCCTTGCGCTGCTTGTTGCGCCGTGGGCCTACCGTCTGCCACCCCTCCTTATCCTGAGTCCGACTAGCATTGCTTGTCTGAGCAGGGTCGGCCGGAGGGGAGGCAGCTGGGGGAGGTGCAGTACCACTGCCCTCTTTAGCCTTCTTTTTGCCAGGTATGGCGGCAGATTTTGGAGGCGCTAGCGTCTTCTTACTCGGCCTTGCAGCCGGAGTTGGGGCAGGTTTTTGAGCCGGTCCTAGGGGCCTAGCCTTCCTAGGGGCCGGGGCCGGTGGCACAGGCGCCGCCACTTCCTTCTCTCTTTGCGGAGCCTCCCGCGGTCGATCTACCGCCAAAGGTGGACGGTGGCGTTTAGCTGGCAGAAGCCGCCCGTCCACCTCCAAGCTCTCAAGCCGAGCATCGACTCTTGCCAAAGAGGCTCGGAGATCCTGCCCTAAGGCTTCCAGCTCGACCACAGGAGTGGAAGCAGTGCGCTCTCTGTTGCTCCGCACCTCAGCCCTGAGAGCGGCCAACTCTTCACCGAGCCGGTCCAACTGTCCCTTAAGAAGGTGGTTCTCCTTCCGAGTCACCTCTTCCGCAGGCGTTCGAGAGGCCAACTCCTCAAACACCTCTCGTAGCACTTCCACTGACTTTTTCAAAGCACTTTGAAAGGTGCCTTTAAGGTGGCCCGACTTATTGCCGACCAATTCTATGGCCGTCAGGCTCTCCTTCACCCGGGTAGACAGGGCGACTGCTGGGGCCTCTCTTGTCGGGCCTCAAGATGCCACAGTACCCAGGTACTTGTTGGCGGCGTCAGAACGCGATGCGGGCGTTGCTGCCGCAACCGCTTTTTCCGCCTCCAACTCTATCGCCTGACGCTCGGCGGCTAAGTATGCAGCCTTGGCTTTGGCCAAGCCGACATACTGAAACGTTGTTGGGGGCCTGCCGCGACCGCGCTTTGACGACGTGGTCGGCTTTGCTGGGAGAGAGTTCTGGTCCGACTCGGACCCACTGCTCTCACTATTCCTCCTAGAGGCGTTAGGCCTCTTTCGCCAGAACCTAGTCCGGCTGTCGGAAACGACCGACATAACAGAGTTCAGTGACTCTGCACTCCCGAAACTACTGACCAGGGATGGACATCTGGTCTTGTGTAGTATTTCCGCCACCGGGGTCACCACGGCGTCCACTCTCTTCAGGACCACCACCCATACCACCCACCGATACCCAGCCGACAGTGACGCGTCCTGACGCAGCTAGCTTCCGCACGGAAGCCAGTGGGCATCGGACCCACACCGTGCCTAGAGCAGTGGGTGAGCGGCGTATCTCGCCCTCCCGCACGTCATTGACCGAGCAACGTCCGGCCTCGGCGACTGCAGTCTGCACCTCTTGAGGTGTGACGCTGTCATCGAGGTCTTTCAGTCGCAGCTCCCCTGTTTTCACTGGGCGTGCAACACGCACACCCAGATCGGCGAGGACCACGCCCATGCGTTCGGCCAGCCTGTCAGCTTTAGACGAGCAGTCCGGCCCGGACACCTCTAAAATAAGACCTCCCGTGATGGCCTTTTTCGAACGGATCTGATCCACTCCGAAGTCGGCCAGTTTTATTCGGGCCTTAGCGGCGGCCATGACTGCAGCGAGGGTGATTTCCGAACCCTCCGGAATCGTCACCGTTATCGCCGCAGAAGTAGGCAGCCGCGCAGGCTTTGCCGTCACACTAGCCTTTGCACCAGTCTTTGAGCCAGTCTTGTGATTAGCCTTTGGGCCAGTCTTGGGGCCGGCTTTGGGGCCGGTGCTTTTGCTGGATTTGGTGCCAGCACTTGAGGTTGTCTTTGGGCCAGCGCTTGTGTTAGCGTTGGGGACAGGCTTAGTCGGTCCTGGAGTGTGTTTGGGCTTGTTTGCCTTCTTTCCCGTTACTGTCGCCCAAGTACCAGCAGAATCCATCGGCCTCTGTGTCTCGACAGAATGCACGGGCTTAGCTTTCGCTTGTGCCTTGCTTGGTGGTCCTACTCGGAATCCCGCAAGGAAACTGACCCATACAGCCGACTCGCGGAAAACCGGGCAGGACGACGCAACACTCCCTCCTTTGGTGTTTGGTCCGCGCCGGTAAACCGGTAGCTCCCATTTCTGGGAGCCGATCCCCTATCCGCCACCTGGGGACGCGCCACGTCGGGGTTCACCTCCCCGCCCACTAGGACAACCTAGCAGGTCCGTGGCACCCCGTAACCTAACCTAACCTAACCTAACCATAGGTTAGATGAATTTGACATTTAGAAATTGACGTTTGATATCGAAAAACCATAGACTAAGCACGCCACGTAGCGAACAGACGAATAGAATAAACGATCGCTAACCAAAGGTCACTTTGTCTACCAATCGAACTTCGCTATCGCTAGAGCGATGGCGATTGTAGAAATGGAATCGTTTCGTAACGAATGCAGTATGTCTAGGCCCTGCCTCACTACCCATACATTTTGGAGGTTTAGGCATTAGAAAAATTTTAAGTGTTTCTCTCCCAGCATTTTTATCTTCAGTTCAAAGCACAACTCTGTTTTCTAAAATTATACAATCATCTTTAGGTATTAATCAAACTGATGCTATGGACGGAGCAAAAAATGCTTGGGCATTGGTCTGTCCATCTGAAACGATTCCTGAAAAACCTCATTTACAGAGACATTGGGACGAGCCTACTTGTAAAAAAAAAAAAATACAACAAGAGCTTTTGGATTCAGTGCCTTCACAAACGGAACGGGCTGGAGCACGGGAATCTGGTTTTTGGCTACATGCTCTGCCTTCAGCAAACATAGGCACGCTAATGTATAATAATACATTATTATTCTTTGGCAGTAAGTCTCCATGTAGGAGCCACTACCAATGAACCTCACCAGTGTCATTGCGGCATCATGGTTGACAGACAAGGTCACCACGGACTCTTCTGCCGCCGTAGCGCAGGTCGTCAAGCTCGCCACGCCAGTCTTAGTGACATCATCCGTAGGGCACTCGCCACCTTGAACGTGCCGGCCATCCTAGAGCCGAACGGTATCGCACGTGACGATGGTAAGAGGCCTGACGGCATGACATTAATTTCCTGGAGTTGTGGCAAGCCTCCAGAGGCGATGTGGGATGCGACTTGTGTGGACACTCTGGCATCATCTCACGTATCGTCTACGTCTAAGACCGTGGGTGCCGCTGCTGCTGCGGCAGAAGACCTCAAGAGGCGGAAATATGCATCCATTGGCAATGGTTATATATTTCTGCCTTTTGCGGAAGAAACTTAAACATAACCTTTATTATATATTTAATAAATAAACTTTATTATATATTTAACAACTTTTTATAAATTATTAATGTTTTTTTATTTATGTAATATAAATAATATAGTATCTGTTCAATTTGAAATATTATTTTTATTTAACAGTCAGCTTTCCTAGATTCTAAAAATCTCTAAATTTCATAAATGAATTGCAGCTTATCCTCATTTTATAAAAGGTGATTGTAATGCTACATTTCGCGTGCCCAAAGTTAAAGTTCCGCGACCTATTGCCAATATGAATAAATCTATATTATGATCTGTTTATTTCTGGCCTTTGATTTACTTGGATATGTTCCTTGTTTTTAATTTATTAATTGAATAATCTATTATTTTTCTCAAAATGATTATTATGATTCTCTCAGTGATATAGATGCGTATCAATTTTGTTAAGTATATTTCGGAGTAAGTATTAACGTGTCAGATAAATACTGAATCATCTAGCATTGTCTCTCTAGAAGCATATAGTTCGTACAATGTATGTAAATTTAGATAAGCATATTAAAATGTAATTCTGGCAATGTCATGATTAAGTACTAATTAGTTAGATAAGTAATGATGTTTATTAAGAGAAGAGTCGACCCGTTTTGCTCAATAATTTATGTCATAATCATAAAAGCCAGATAGATAATTGATTCAGGCGTGACTTTGCGGAAATCCATTACAAAACATTAAACAGATGGAAAAATATCTAGTACAATTCCGCCAATCTATTCCTAAAGAGTTACCTCCAAAAGAAATTCGACACGTGTTTCGCCCCTCCACGAGGCATCCTCAGGAACACTTGACTCACTCCGCACCCCGACGAAGAAACACTCTGCTCTGCAGACTTGTTGCTTCCACCAACGTCAGGCTCAGAGTCTCAGTGTTGTTTGTTGTAATGTTTCATAAAAGCCAATTAAAACACAATTAAACAATTAAACAAGGTGAAAAGTTCATGCTAATTAATTTGACAAGTAGACCATTGTATTTTAAGATGTGCATTAATTATAGCATAACTATAACAAATTGAAAATGAAGACCATTTATAAATCGTTAAATATATGCAAGTTAACTCAATATAATATTTATTTAAAAGTGTATGCCGGGAGGCAACACATTGTCGGATGGCCGAATGTCATGATTTCTAATTTTATAATTATTTTATGATTATTTTTACACTGGGTTTATATGTATTCTACATTTAACAAGTGTTGTTGATTATAAATTTATAATGACTTCCTTTCCTATTCAATTTTATTGAATGAGTACGTCAATTGACTTTGCCCGGCATTGTCTATGGGCAAAGGAATGTAACGACTGGACACGATGTTGCCAGTTCTTGTTAAGCCTTGGAGCACTAAGGTTCGAAGGAAGTTGATGATTGGCAAACGACAGATTTTAATGTTTCAAAAAGCTACCCACATTGGTACATACATAATAATAATTGTAGGTATCATCGCTGAAGATAATTTTTCTGTGAAAATTACGGTCAGATGCTAACTGCTCCAGTGCCCATTCAGCGAACACACGTCGTTGTCTATGGTCGTTTACCTTAAATTCCTGGGTGAGTTGAATTTTATACGGGTGCAGGCCCAAGTCACGACGCAAAATTCGCCAAGTTGTGGTCTGTGAAAGGCCGAGTTCTTGTGAGCGACGCGAAATCGACTGCCTCGGATTCTCCTGCACACTCTCACGGACAACGGCGATGTTTTCGGCAGACCTTGCGTTTCGTTGACGTACGGGTGTTGGTCGATCATTTACCGAACCAGTGGACTCAAATTTATCCACCACACGACGAATAGTCCTCTCGGTAGGACGATTATGGCGACCGTAAAATGGGCGAAGCGCGCGGTGCGTTGCCCGAACAGAACACTCATTTTGATAAAACAATTTTATCATTTGCACGTCTTGTTGAATGCTATAGCTATCCATGATGATTTGGCAAAACAGAATGAATAAATTACAACCAATTTGACAGATGTAGCTTCAACAAGATGGCCG
This sequence comes from Lampropteryx suffumata, assembly GCA_948098915.1. Lineage (NCBI taxonomy): Eukaryota > Metazoa > Arthropoda > Insecta > Lepidoptera > Geometridae > Lampropteryx > Lampropteryx suffumata. Next base: position 21,074,734 of record OX402550.1, on the reverse strand, counting down.
CTACCAACTGTCAAAGTTCGGACGTACCTATTGGAAGACCCTATATAATTATATATAGAAAAACACCAAACAAATATTTTATATATAATATTATATGATATTCTATATATATTTTAAAACCCGAGACAAACATTTGCAGATCTTACAAACATTTGCCACACGACGGGAAACCGGTCTTCGCCCTTCGCTTCGCTACAAGTACCGCGTTATCCTGCTCTTGCTCGCGTGCACTTATTTTGAAATGCATCATTTCGTAAAAAAATCGTCTATAGAAATGGATCAGCTACTGGCAAAACAATGCATCCTTAAAAATAATTACGTTTTAAAAACTAATAGGAAAACCGACTTCATTGAATGAACTTTGAACCCTAAGAATACAACCGAATTGTTTTTTATGGGCTCAAAGTTCATTCAATGAATCATTCATTCAACCGAATCCTATTTTTTTTGAAGCCGGTAAAAAAATCAATAGATTTTACGTTTTTAGTACCTTATCATTTTTCGTAATTCGTAAACACCACTGGAAAGTCACAAGAAAGCAAAATATCAAAATTTCGTTTCGTTATCAAATATGTCGATGACATATTTATTCAGTTTTTTTAATTTAAAACCTAACTACTGAACTTATTTTTATGAAATTTAAATGGGACCAATCGGGACCAATCCTTTCAAATGCAAATTACAGATCGGTTCATAAATGACGGAGTTATAAGGTAAGAAATATATTTAAAAAACAGTTTAATTGAGGACCTCCTCAGTTTTTTATTCAACCATCACGCGAAATGATAATTAAAATTATTGGGTCGGGAAGAGCAGCTAATTATATGTATATTATGTATGTACCTAAGTACATTACTTTTACAAATAAAAGGTTGTATAACAAATGTACGGTACCTATGTTTTTGTCAAATACGGCAATTTCCTCTCTTGTGTAGCGGCAACACTGCGAACGACCTTCAATGAAAATGATTAATTATTAGTGTAGTGTAGTGCTCTTGTGTCGTGTCGTGCGCGTGTGCTTGTTTAGGTTAGTTTGGAGATAAGGTAAATGTGTGTGTCCGGCATAGTTTTCTAATATTTTATTTCAATTTAACTTTATGAATCGAGATACGCTTTCTAAAGTAACTTGAGGAGTCGGAAAATATTGGTACCTAATATAATTCATCTATCTAAAATGGTCTGAAAAATAGATAAATTGTCATTAATTAATAAATAAATAATGCCGGACATTTCACACAGCATCATCTGGCCCCAAAGTAAGCAGAGCTTGTGTTATGGGTACCATATGACTGATATACTTACATACTTTTTTTTGTAAACACATACATATTATACATAGAAACACCCAGACCCGAGACAAATACTTGCAGATCATACAAACATTTGTCTCGCAGCGGGAATAGAACCTGCAACCTTCTGTGTCTCAGCCGGACCTTAGCCCACTGCGCCACAGAGGTCGTCAAAATTATCTAAAGAGTTAAAGCATTTTTTTTAAATTCGGAGTGTAGACGAGCTTCCCAAGCAGTTTGAGGTAAGTCCGTCTAGTAGCAATAAAATCGTTATTTATGAGCCAATATTGTAAGAAAACAGTATAGAACAAGGATGCAAAACTGCCGTTGAAATATGAGTCTTAAATGTTTGTCTTTAAGGTATACTATTCAAGAAAAATAAAATTATATAAATTAAGGGCAAGACAGGCAAGAAGGGCATATCTTTGGTGACAACGTACTTTCAGTGATTGTAAACATTTTCACGAAGTACTTACTCGTACCTAAGTATGTTTTGGTAAATAAAACACAAATTTATAAACAATAATATTTATTTGTGAGTAAGAAATTGAAAATGATAACTACAAAATCAAATAAATAAATTTAAATTTCCTCATAATCCTTAAAGGGGTTAGAATTTTATTCTAATCCTGGCATAATCTGTGTCAAAATGGCGCACTATAAATGTATGTTTAATGGCACCGTGAACCGGCATTTGAAGCTAAAAAAATAAATAAACAGGTAAGTATCGTAAACTAAAGTATGGTACCTATCGTATGCTCAAAGATTCGAACTTCGAACCCGTATTGGAGCAGGCATTAGTTTAAACTATACAAATAATCATAAGAAAAGAGATCAGTCTAATTAGATTGCGTTAATCCCAAAAATAATTCTTAATTCTATAAATTCTAGAAATATATAAATTAATTTATTAATTCCGTAAGTTTTGTGCTTTCAAAATATACGTTTTAAGGACAGTTATATGTAGGTACGTAATGCTAGTCCTACTGCAAACATTCCAGTGCATATTTTTCAATCACCTTTTACACTTTGAATTATACTGTATAAAATAATTCAAAAAATATGAGCTACTGAAAAGGTTGACAATATCTGATATTGAGGCAAGACCGGCATGTGACGGACTTGCCTTATCCATGGTAGACGGACTTCCCAACTATCACATTTAAAGTTATATTTCTCAGTCGGTAATAATTACGAAATTAATGCGTTAATAATGTATTTAACAACAGAAATCAATTCACGGAACTGTAAATGACTTACTTACATTATCACAGACACTCGAAAAACTTCTTGGATTTTTCCACTTTTTTTTTATTTTTGACGAGACGTCACAGCTTCATGAAAAACATGCGAAAAAAAAATGGCTCTCAAATTTCTTCCAACATAAAAGTATTAGCGGCATCTATAATCCCCAGTTCGAACCAGCTCCATGATACTGTTATAGCGACCGAGTTATAGGGCTGTAGCTATTCAAAAATAGAAGTTATTGCCGCTAGACAGACTTAGGGCCTAGACGGACTTCCCCACGTTGACCTTACGGGTTTAAGTGCGCTGCGTCCTATAACCTATTTAAAGCTTACGAGCACAAATTCAGAAAGAAGTACCTACCAAGCACGTACCTACTACGAGATGCTCCAATTCCAAAGCACAAGCACATTACGAGACATGAAGGTGGAAGTGGAAGGCAGGGAGTTCTCGCCGGCTGATGTGGTGCAAGGTATGATACCTACTTTTAACTTTTCTATGGTATGAGCATCCACTCCTCGCGTGCCGTGGGCTGTCGGCTCTGGGAGCCACCCACTCTCAAACTCACGTTTATACTTTGGTAGTCCTGATTACTACCTACTTATAGGTATGACTTGCTACCCGCTAGTAACCATACTTCGTGTAAATACGGGTAGGTAAAGGCTATTTAATTGTATCTATGTAAACCTCTGCTGGTATAAACTCAGCAGTTATGATAAGTGTCTATAAATAACCGCATGACGCCATTACCTACCTACCTATAGCTGATCGACCGTTGCTAACTAACGTTATGCTGAGGCATAGATAATATAGTAGTAAGTACTGTTGGAGGTCATACACTAGGTACCTATACCAAGCTCGGTTCGGAATGCGGCAAATGCTCGTTGAGAATCATGGTTGCGGGTTCGATTCACGATAACCGACAAATACCTACTTACCTACCTATTTGTAGCATCGATGACTACATCGATGAATGTTAAACAGTGGTTACTATAATAAGTACTTTATTAACAAAAACAATTTACGTAGATAAGTACCTATGCCATGGCAAATGCATGTAGGTATGCACCGCTCTGTCCCACTCACCGCCACTTTCCTCGTCTACGTAAACTGCACTGACCAACAGGTGGACCGTATGCTTGCTCAAAAGCTCAGTAGAATTAATAAAACCCGGCACTAATAGTGACTTGCAAATCTATACAGATGGGTGGGTGTTCACCAAAATAGAACGAATACATACGAGTTAGTACTATATCAGAAGTGTAGTATATCAGATACTACACATGCATGTACCTACTCACTTCGTCTTCATAATGTAGGTATTTCTTTACATAAGTGAAATATAGGTATAGTAGGTAGGTACATCAGTATATCATGCGGTACACAAGCTCAAGCCCATGACTGGATAGAAAGAGGCCTCCCTCCAGGGGTGTGTTTACTCTGCAAAATGATAAACGATATAGGTACTTACCTATCAGGACAATACTCGAGCAAAAACCTACTCCTTGTTACTTCGTTTCTACTCATTTTAAAGGGTCCCCCCCCCCCCCATTTTTTTTTCCTTCATTTTCGTGCGACGCACTACTAAAGTTTAACCTGTACAAGTGCTGTGTTGTGAGCTGTGCTAGTAAACGAAAGGACGTCAGTTTTCTTATGCTTCCGAAACGAGAGATTGGACTCTTGGACTGGACTTCGATTGGATTAAAAGACTTCTAGACCTGAAGTTTTCAAAATCTTCGCAAGCAGTATGATTGTGTGTCGAAAGCATTTTTAGAAGAGATTTCTCGCTTCAACTCGAGAGCACATGCCTATCCAACGTAATCTGCTGCTACCGAAATGTCTGTCTATTGGTGTTCTTCTGCTATAATCACCAGTAAGTACTTATTGTACCTACTTATCTTACCGAAATAATTAAATAATAATTATAATAATAATAATGATAATGTAAGCAGAGCTTGTGTTATGGGAACCAAGTGAGTGATATAATACATAATCGACTGGCCTGTCAGCTCAGTTGGTAGTAGCCTTCTGCGCTCTAAGTCGAGGGTTTGATTCCCTCCCAAGATAAACAATTGTGTGAAAAGCATAGGTGTTTGTTCTGTATCTGGGTGTTATAAAGTATCATAAATGTATGTATTTAAAAATATATAAGTATTCTATCAGTCATCTTGTCACCATAAATAGATGATGTTGTGTGCATTGTCCAGCAATATTTTTTATTTATACCTTTATTTGTAAATACATGCATATTATACATAGAAACACCAATAGAAACAACAGAGAATGTTAACACTCAACATTATTGCATTTGGTTATGTTTGCTTAAATTTCTAATTTTTTTTCCAGATAGTACTGTGATGATCATGTGATTACACACCATGAAACTACACCTACTCCAAAGCAGATTACACCTAATCCAAATGTCAACATCAACATACCAGCTATTCTCGGCTTGTACAGTCTGATAAGTGATGATGGTGAGAAGCCTGATGACTCTTGTCCCTTAAGAGATGGGTGGGCCATTGATATGAGATGCTACTTGTGTAGACACCCTTGCCGCATCCCATTACAGTCTGGGATTTCTCTTAGACCTGATAAGATGCAAATATGCCTTTCTTTCTTGAATTCAAGGCCGCTTCCGTGAAATAATCAAATGTTCTGGACCAGTTTGGCTATCTATAGATTGTTTTACGCAATTTAGATAGCTCAACTGTTTGACTTGTATTTTGTATTATTGTGTATTATTCTGTATATTTCTGTAAATAAATGTCTAATTGTATAATCAATGTGTTTATTATGATTATCAGGGTCTTTCCTTTGTAGATCAATAATTTTTTTAAAATAGTAAGCAATTGTATGCAAGCCAGCAAAAAATATATACTCGGTAGAATGAATGAATACCTTGCTGATGCTAAAAGGTTAATTCAAAATAAAAAAGTTATCTGTCATATGGGATAAGAGTGAACAGGTATTGGACAGGATTTGGGAGTGCCTCGTCTGATGCGTTAGCATCCTACCTATAGTTTGTGGCTGTTACGCGCCAGCAAAGATTTTCAACATTCTGAAAAATTTGAAAATAACATTGGTTTGTTCATCGAACCATCAAACGATTCAGTGAAGATTCGAGCCTCGAAGATCGTAAAAGGAGCGGCCAACCTCGTACGGTTAGGAGTTAGGACACCAGCGGTAGTCAAAGCAGTGAGCGCGAATCCAACGCAATCCCGTGCGTAAATAAAAAACCGTAGCTCTTCAGATGGGACTAAGCAGAACAACTGTTAGAAGGGTGTTAAATCAAGGCCTAGGACTACGGGCTTATCGAAAAATGAGCAAACATTTTTTGGATGCGCGACTAAAAAATATTAGGTTTGAAAGAATCTCGCGCTTTGTTGATACGGCGGTACGCGGGAAATAAATACCGCCAAATTTTGTTTTCGGATGAAAACATTTTTAACATCGAAGAAAGTTACAACAAACAAAATGATAAAGTGTACGCCCACATCAGTGAAGAAGCAAGCGCCCGTATTTCGAGGGTCCAGCGAGGGCATTATCCTTCGTGATGCATGGTTTGGTTGGGAATGTCATATTCAGGCCTAACAGATGTGCATTTCGGTTAAACTTTAGTAGCGCGTCGCAAGAAAATGAAGGGAAAAAATGGGTGGGGAGGGGGAGACCCTCCCTACCCCCTGGTACCACCCCCATACTAGGTATTGCCCCGTTTCCGAGATATTTGAATAAATGTAAGCTAACCTCAAAAAAAAATATTGATACAAATCTAGTTTAAATTACCAAGGAGGGGGAGGGAGAGGTCCACCTCACCCCTGGTAAAGCTCCCAAGATAAAGGTAGATGCACAAATGAGAAAAAAAAACATTTGTAACCTATCGTAACGTTTCGTAAATTTGTAACGTTTCGTGCGCATTAATTTTGCACAACATGATATATCACAGATAACAAATACGACAAAGATCAGATATACCGTGACCTTGTATTATTTTCTGGCGCTGCGGCGGCCGCTGCCGCGGCACGCTTCGCTCGCCTTGCGCGTTTTTTTCTATACTCCAACATAACCTACCTAGTGATAGGTGATAAGTAACCAAATGAAGTGAAGATAAGCCAAAGTCGTCGAAAGAAGCCTTATCAAAATCACTGACAGGATTTTTACGTTTCGTTCACATCAATTTTGCACACAAAATATTAAACCATAGACAAGAAATACGACAAAGTTGATTATTATCTGTCAATCTTTATGTAGTTTTGTCTGATTTATTTGATTTGAGGTTAAAAATGTTTTATTATTTTCTCGGAATAACCTAATGTGGTACAAGTGGTAAATATGTAATCAGAAAGCAAAACCCTACCAGATGTGAGTCTTTTCACCCTCCAATTCGTGCGACGCACTACTAAAGTCAAGCCCCTCTTTCCCAAACAATGATCGAAAACAGACCCTGGACTTTCCAGCAAGATTCTGCACCAGTTCATAGGGCACGAAGCACTCAAAATTGGCTGACCACCCGTGAAATCGACTTTATCAGGCACGAAGACTGGCCCTCGTCTAGCCCAGACTTAAATCCACTGGACTACTAAATATGGCGGCATTATGTAACCCATTTTTTCATTTTTTATTTTCAGGTCTCAAATTGCCTGATCTTGCCGTCAAGACACTTGCAGCCCGAGCTGCCTGCCTCATGAGGGATCGGGTGCTGGTGGATGCTGGCGTTATACCACTGCTGGTCGAGGCACTCGGCCACAAAGGCAGGTAAGTGATGGCCTCACTACAAACCCTTTGGTTCACATTATATTCTAACTTTACATATTTATAATATTAGTCCAACGCCATTCCCAAAGGACACAAATAAATCCTTAACCCTTTATTGCGCAAGATGTTTTTTTTCTTGTTTTCAATATTATTTGCAAATAGTTTGTTTATCTTATGTCCAAAGATCACAAAAATGGTAAAATAAAAAATCCTATATATGTACTTTTTTGAAAATTAGATGTATCAAATAGACATAGACATAGACATAGACATAGACATAGACATAGACATTTGTTTATTTACTGAATAAGCACACAAACACATCAATAATAACAAAGAGTAACAAAATTTGGTAAAAAGGAAGTGACACATATCAAAAAGTAAAAGGAGAAAAGACATTTAAACAGCTTAAAATTATTCTGCGTACTTACCTACCTAACAGTGCTGTGTGCTACAGCAGCAAAAAGATCTCGACTCAGCGTTATGCTTCCCTGTCGGATGACAGGTCAGCGCTGTTATTCTGCCGAGACCTTCGATCCAGTCACTCAACCTTACGAAACGCCAGAAATAAAAGAAAGAGATAAATAAACAAATATGAACATAAACGAAATGGTTATTATGCCTGCCTTATACATATACACAAAAAAAAAAAAAAATTCAATTCAATACACATACGCAATATCCATTATAACTTTCCAACTAACGCGTAACATACATACATAAATGGTCATCAACAAGCAAAGGGGTCATAAGTGTGGGTACCAGACAACCCAGTTTTCTGCTGCTTCAATAAATAGTTTTTGTAATTCTTTTTGAAAGAATACTTAGATTTAAGCAGACGAAGTGGTGGTGGTATGTTATTCCAACACTTGGTCGCCTGGTACCGGAAACTGCCCCTAAAGGCCACAGTTTTATGTTTAGAGTAGTGCAGTAAGTCCCTCGTGGGTCTTGTGCTGTACTTACTCCGTCGACGATTGAGCTTAGCATAGAGGTACTCCGGGGTTTCAAATGTCATAACGCCATGAACCAACACTGCCAGATGCATAGCCCTCCTTGAAGCCATATTGAGGGTACAGGAATGATTTAAATAGGGTGTGATGTGGGTTCGCGGAGGTACATCATAGCAGAATCGACAACAGGCATTCTGGATTCTCTATACAAGACGGGAAGTTCTCGCCGTCAATCGTGGCCCGTACACAAGATCTCCGTAGTTAAGCTTCGAGAGTGTTAGAGCTTCACAGACTTTTATTCTAATGTCCTCATTCAAGAAAACTTTGATCCTATATAGCAGTTATGATATGTTGCGAACCATAGAAAAAAGTAGTTGCTGAAATGTACGTATTAAATAAGTGACATTGTCCCTGAGTAAAAGGTTTAAAGTTTGAAATAAAAACAACGGAAAAGTACCAATTTCCTTTATTCATAAAAAATAAGGTAACATTACTTACTGTTAGTGTTTTTTTACGCATTTAATGCTACTTTTAAATTAGAGCGCTAAAAGCAGTTTCTGATTTGAAAAATGCAAATTCTTTGGTCGCATTTGACACATCGGACATTAGTTTGCCCTTCTTTACAGTGCCTACACCTTCCACGTGTTCCGAATTACGGAAAATGGCCCATAATATCATACCGAATCGCCTCGATTGGACAGGGCGCACTGAGTTCAATAATTTTGATTAGCCCTTGACTGGCTGTCTTATCAGCACCTTTGGTTCTGAATCGGTTTTTTTATAACAATTCCATTGAAATTTCTTGGCTGAACTTTTTCAGTGATATGATACTCCCATGGTCTCGTCGGTGAGGCAACCATGCATTATTTAAACAGATAATCAATGAGCTGTGAAAATATTGCCATGTACCATCTCTTTCCTGAAACTTGTTCTATACAACGCGACCAGCATATCTGCGAGATCTACTCCTCGCAAACATATGCGAGGAGTAGATCTCGCAGATATGCAGATTATGCTGGCGGTGTACTGTTTGACGATACATCTACCTTCATCTTTCTCTCTTTTAACCAGCGTTTGACCTTCGCCATTGGGAATGAATCAACAAAGGAACTGGCTAGAGTTACCTTGTTGTCCATCCATTTCACGACCGCTATTTTATTTTCATTGCAAACTATCAGTTTACTTGAGCTCTTTATCCACGGGTAGAAATTTTTTGGAACCTTTAAATCGATTTCCTCTGACTGTTCCAAGACTAAAGATACCATATTCCTCTCTTAAGAAGTGAATAAGCTCCAAGTAGGTGAAGAACTATTGAAGTGAGCGGGCCATTTTATCGTTTGCAAGAAAGGATAAGGAATTATCAAACAATGGAGGAACCGGAGTCGTTTCTTCGATAGGAAGAAGAGCAACCAAATCATCAATATCTTGGTCTGAAAATGCAAGTTTTCTAACGAGGATGGGATAGACCGTGGCTCAGAGCTGAAATCGGAATCTTGATTGTAATGACGCCTGCTTGAAGAGTCCTGAATCTTCATCGTTTGAAGCGGATAAATCCGTAGATGAAGCACCTTCGGGAGAAACCAAAGCTAATATTTTCTTAGTTCTCTCCCACTGTAGACCCTGATAAAAGCAATTAAAAAAACATGAAGTATTCAGCCAAAACCATAATAATATATACGTACATACATAGTCACATGACTTTCCCCCTTCGAGGATCTACCACTCTAACCACTCAGAGCAAGGATCGTTTGAAAATCACCTACATTCATCAAGTCTCCAGTCATCAAGTCTATAATAATGTTAGATGCACAGCTCCAAAATTTCTTAGTAAGTAACTTATTAGTGAAGGTAATTATGATGTACCTACAAATAGCGTGACTTGTGCAATACCCATGACATGTTAGTATATACATACAAACACGGTAAAATCACACTTAACACAAGATCAAATAGAATAACTAAAAAAAATAAGCGTTGGAATGTAAATTAAAATGTACATTGTTAGTAATTGCGCAATGTTATACCGCTAATACACTGAAAACCTAAAGTAATTTGTAGCAAGTTGCGCAATGTGACATCGGTGATACGCCCGAAACATGAAGTAGTTTACTGCAAGTCTCGCATTGTAGCACTGGCGATACATACAAACATGCGTCAAGATTATGCGAAAAATAGACACAAACAAAAATCAAATTTCGCATGTATTAGATCAATACAGTTACCGACAAATAGTTATTAGTAAAATATTGTCAAAATATCTATGGTTAATAATTTTAAGAACATATACTTAGAGAGTGTCCACCAGTTGCAGGTCGTCCCGCAACCATTTTGCAATATACTGAGACACAGTACGCACGAGTGATCTCATTATTTTGTCACTAAATGGCAGTGACATACATAAAGATGTAGTGGTGTTATTTTATCAAAAAAATATTCATTTTTAAAGAAATATTTTTTTGTTTCGAATGTAACACATTGCGAAATAAAGGATTAATAATATCTATACCATAAATGTGAAAGTAACTCTGTCTGTCGTCTGTCTGTTTGTTACGTTTTCACGCCTAAACCGCTGAACCGATTTTGATGAATTTTGGTATAAAGATAGATGGGACCTTGTAGAAAGACATAGGCAAACATAGGCATTTTTTTATGTAGGTACCACGCGTGCGAAGCCGCTGGCAGCAGCTAGTTTAATATATTATATTATAATATAATATACCTATTATAATATAATGTAGGTATAATATTATAAACACGAAAGCTTTTGTATGTACCTATGTATATTTGTTACTCTTTCACGCTAAAACTACTGAATTGATTTTAATGAAACTTTAAAAATAATATAGCTTATACATCAAAATAACACATTTACATTTTATCAACTAAAAAGACAACCGACTTCATTGAATACTTATAAAAAAAGAGTGGATTAAACGAATCTAACTAGCGCTGTGGGAGAGAGGAGGAGCCTGCCTACCGCTGCCGTATTCGTGAGAGAAAGGGAAGCCAGACCGACTGGCGATACGCCTTACATAACGAAGCGGTTTACCCTCCCATAAGAAGTTATCACATAAAAATAAAAGTTTCTCCTCCTTTTTTGAAGTCGGTTAAAAAGAATCATCGAAATCGGTTGGCGTGATATTGAGTTATTCGTCCATTTGTCGCGCACATACTTAATGCACATTTAAGACATATTATATGGTTTTCTCATGGATACCATTGTCAGAACTGGACCAAATTGAAATGGAACCACACGGGAAGCACCAGCTTTCAAATAAAAAAGAATCATCAATATCGGTTCACCCAGTCGAAAGTTCAAGTAAACATAATAAACATTAAAAAAACAGTCGGATTGAGTACCTGCTCCTTTTTTGAAGTCGGTTAATAATTTATAAAGACAGGACCTTAGAGAAGAATATATAAGCTACTCGAAGTACTAATCCTGCGCAGACGAAGTCGCGGGCACCAGCTAGTATATTAATAAACTAGTTTTTCCTACTTACTTAACACTTACCGTTATATATTGGACAATTCACACAATTTCTTTATAAATTATAGCCTATGTGTTATTCTGATGTTTAAGCTATATTATTGTAAAGTTTCATAAAAATCCATTCAGTAGGTACCTAGTTTTTGCGTGAAAGAGTAACAAACATCCATACACACAAACATTCACACATACACCTAATATTTGATAAATCCTACTAATGTTACAAATCTCTGTGTGGCGAGATATTTATAAACATTACAAAACGCAACGGTAGCGCGTTCTAATGTTTCCTGTTCATCTAGTAAATAAATATACCTACCTATTTGTATGTAGTACTTGTTGGTTCCACAGCACCGACCTCCAACTCGAAGCTGCAAACTGCCTCGGCAACATCTGTTACCACCACCCCGGCGCCGTCGCTGATGTAAGTACCTAGGTACCTACCTACCCATGTGTACTACAAGTGGGTATCTACACGAGTACTAGCAGCTATGCAGCCGACAACCTGCAGTCCGACTCGTGTGGAACCGAACCTGGCTAGTGCAGTTATTGCCTGACGTGGAGCCTTTGTGCAGGCAGGAGGCATCCCGGCGCTCTGTGCCGTACTGCGGGCCCTGGCGCCCGACGATCGCGGCGCGGGCTCGGCCGTGGGGACGCAGGCTGTCCGGGCGTTAAAGTTCATAGTACGAGAGGGAGGAGCCGCCTCCAGGTAAGGATGTCCCAAGTACTAGTATATTATCCCGACGAGGCCGAGTCTCGACACTTGCGGGAATAACAACACGACTTTTGTGAAATCGATCATTTTCATTAATGATTTTTATACTTACACATATTAATAAATAAATAAATAATGCCGGACATTTCACACAGTATCATCCGGCCCCAAAGTAAGCAGAGCTTGTGTTATGGGTACCACATGACTGATATACTACTTATATACCTTTTTTTTTGTAAATACATACAAGTTACATACAGTTTTAAAGCTGAACTTACACAATAATTGAGGCGATTTTTATTATTTAAGTTTCATGATTAGGTTCACACCTAGTATTTGTCTCGGGTCTGGGTGTTTCTATGTATAATATGTATAACAAAAAAAAAAGTATATAAGTAGTACTTATATCAGTCATGTGGTACCCATAACACAAGCTCTGCTTACTTTGGGGCTAGCTAGATGGATGCTGTGTGAAATATCGACCTATCCGGCATTATTTAATGGCTTAACAGATTTGGATGTTACTTTGTTGGTATAGGTATGAATGTCTGCTCGGAGTAACGTACGAGTACATACAGGTACAGAATATTGATTAATGAATACGAGATATACCTAGACTACTCTAAATGTCGTCAAAAACATAACTTGTAAAAAAAACAAGTGTCGCGCAACTCAGTTCTACCGTATAAAGTTATGAGATCCATGTAATACCAACTCGGTTAATTTATTCAGACCCTACTTAAGGGACCTACTGTCTTAAGTTATTACGTAATTAGCTATCCTAACAACATTTTATAGTGACTAATAAATTAAATAATATTATATTATATAATAATATATAATAGTAATAATACCGGACATTTCACACAGCATCATCTGGCCCCAAAGTAAGCAGAGCTTGTGTAATGGGTACCACATGACTGATATACTAGATACCTACTTATATACAGCTTTTTTGTAAATACATACATATTATACATAGAAACACCCAGACCCGAGTCAAATACTAGGTACAGATCATATTCAGATCATATTCGTCTCGTGGCGGGTATCGAACCCGCAACCTTTTGCGTCTCAGCCGGATTTAAGTCCACTGCGCCACAGAGGTCGTCAAATTAAAGATCTAGATATCAATATTAAAGATCTTTTATGTTTTAAATACTTATATAGATTGACTTTGCAGGTAGGACAGGCGGACAGGCGCATGCGCAGGTGTTGTAAAAGCAATAGCAAACAGAAATCATTTTTTTTATATGTATTTTAGATTTAGTTATTTCTCTCAGACCACACATGTTAGGAGTAAGTAAGTACTGGTGTAGTGGGTGAGCGGAGTGTGGTGGGTGACATGGACATGGGGTTGGTGTTGCAGAGACGCCGTGCTGTCGGCGGGCGCGCTGTGGGCCATGTTGCCGCACATGCGACCCGACACGTCGCTACCTCTGCTGCGAGAAACTGTTCACGCTTACAGCTTTATGTGCCGCAGGTAAGGCAGCCGGCCGCAGGTATGTAAGTGTAAGTACCGCTACACGCGGGTATTGTTGAACGTTTGCAGTCCGATGGTCTGATCACGTGCCGCTAACTATTGATCGTGCACACATCGATGCCGCAGGTACGTGTAGGTATGTACCTATGTAACGTACCGTTACCTCCACCTACCTGCCAGAATACTGAGCAATAAACTAATTTAATTTCGAATATCATATTTAGATATTGGTTGTGATTCTGTTTTTTCGCCAAAATTACTAAAATTTCGTAAAATACAATCGATCTTATGTTACTAACAGCAAAGTTTAAATTAGAGTAACAGATTGAAATGCCAAATTTACAATAAGTTTATATTACCTACTTACACTTACCACAGGAACCTGTCGCAAAACAAACTGGAATCGTAAGAATCTCGTAGTACCAGTTGTCTGGACATTGCAGGAGATGCAAACATTTGCGCCCACTGCTGCAGTGTAATTGCAGGAGATGCAAACATTTGCGCCCACTGCTGCAGTGTGATTGCAGGAGATGCAAACATTTGCGCCCACTGCTGCAGTGTGATTGCAGGAGATGCAAACATTTGCGCCCACTGCTGCAGTGTGATTGCAGGAGATGCAAACATTTGCCCCCACTGCTGCAGTGTGATTGCAGGAGATGCAAACATTTGCGCCCACTGCTGCAGTGTCATTGCAGGAGATGCAAACATTTGCGCCCACTGCTGCAGTGTCATTGCAGGAGATGCAAACATTTGCGCCCACTGCTGCAGTGTGATTGCAGGAGATGCAAACATTTGCGCCCACTGCTGCAGTGTCATTGCAGGAGATGCAAACATTTGCGCCCACTGCTGCAGTGTCATTGCAGGAGATGCAAACATTTGCGCCCACTGCTGCAGTGTGATTGCAGGAGATGCAAACATTTGCGCCCACTGCTGCAGTGTGATTGCAGGAGATGCAAACATTTGCGCCCACTGCTGCAGTGTCATTGCAGGAGATGCAAACATTTGCGCCCACTGCTGCAGTGTCATTGCAGGAGATGCAAACATTTGCGCCCACTGCTGCAGTGTCATTGCAGGAGATGCAAACATTTGCGCCCACTGCTGCAGTGTGATTGCAGGAGATGCAAACATTTGCGCCCACTGCTGCAGTGTGATTGCAGGAGATGCAAACATTTGCGCCCACTGCTGCAGTGTGATTGCAGGAGATGCAAACATTTGCGCCCACTGCTGCAGTGTCATTGCAGGAGATGCAAACATTTGCGCCCACTGCTGCAGTGTCATTGCAGGAGATGCAAACATTTGCGCCCACTGCTGCAGTGTCATTGCAGGAGATGCAAACATTTGCGCCCACTGCTGCAGTGTCATTGCAGGAGATGCAAACATTTGCGCCCACTGCTGCAGTGTGATTGCAGGAGATGCAAACATTTGCGCCCACTGCTGCAGTGTGATTGCAGGAGATGCAAACATTTGCGCCCACTGCTGCAGTGTGATTGCAGGAGATGCAAACATTTGCGCCCACTGCTGCAGTGTCATTGCAGGAGATGCAAACATTTGCGCCCACTGCTGCAGTGTCATTGCAGGAGATGCAAACATTTGCGCCCACTGCTGCAGTGTCATTGCAGGAGATGCAAACATTTGCGCCCACTGCTGCAGTGTCATTGCAGGAGATACAAACATTTGCGCCCACTGCTGCAGTGTCATTGCAGGAGATGCAAACATTTGCGCCCACTGCTGCAGTGTCATTGCAGGAGATGCAAACATTTGCGCCCACTGCTGCAGTGTCATTGCAGGAGATACAAACATTTGCGCCCACTGCTGCAGTGTCATTGCAGGAGATGCAAACATTTGCGCCCACTGCTGCAGTGTCATTGCAGGAGATGCAAACATTTGCGCCCACTGCTGCAGTGTCATTGCAGGAGATGCAAACATTTGCGCCCACTGCTGCAGTGTCATTGCAGGAGATGCAAACATTTGCGCCCACTGCTGCAGTGTGATTGCAGGAGATGCAAACATTTGCGCCCACTGCTGCAGTGTCATTGCAGGAGATGCAAACATTTGCGCCCACTGCTTCAGTGTCATTGCAGGAGATGCAAACATTTGCGCCCACTGCTGCAGTGTGATTGCAGGAGATGCAAACATTTGCGCCCACTGCTGCAGTGTCATTGCAGGAGATGCAAACATTTGCGCCCACTGCTGCAGTGTCATTGCAGGAGATGCAAACATTTGCGCCCACTGCTGCAGTGTGATTGCAGGAGATGCAAACATTTGCGCCCACTGCTGCAGTGTGATTGCAGGAGATGCAAACATTTGCGCCCACTGCTGCAGTGTCATTGCAGGAGATGCAAACATTTGCGCCCACTGCTGCAGTGTCATTGCAGGAGATGCAAACATTTGCGCCCACTGCTGCAGTGTCATTGCAGGAGATGCAAACATTTGCGCCCACTGCTGCAGTGTGATTGCAGGAGATGCAAACATTTGCGCCCACTGCTGCAGTGTCATTGCAGGAGATGCAAACATTTGCGCCCACTGCTGCAGTGTCATTGCAGGAGATGCAAACATTTGCGCCCACTGCTGCAGTGTCATTGCAGGAGATGCAAACATTTGCGCCCACTGCTGCAGTGTCATTGCAGGAGATGCAAACATTTGCGCCCACTGCTGCAGTGTCATTCTAATTTATGATATTTAATGAAGTATTAGTGTAAGTAAGTTTAAGAAGTAGGTAAGTAGTATATTAATAAAAAATCCGATTAGCCCACGCAGTATCCCTACTTAATATTATAAATGCGAAAGTAACTCTGTCGGTCTGATAGTTACGTTTTCTAGCCTAACCACTGAACCAATTTTGATGAATATAAAGACCGATGGGACCTTGGAGAAAAACATAATGCTACTTTATAAGTAGGTACCACGCGCGCGAAGCCGCGGGCAGCTGCTAGTTGACTACCTATTATAATTGTATAACTAAGGACGATTGATTGAGAGAGTGTTGGAACTTTTTTTTAGTAAAACAGCTAGTGGCGTCGATAGTTGTCGTTTAAAACGAGTGTTACTAATTTGAAGGAACTTAAATAAGAGCTGCAGATGCCGCGCTTCATTCATTCGCAACCGCCTGTTTTGCCGTTACAAATAGGCATAAGTAGAAAAGGAATGCTTGAAAAAAATACGTAAGATGACACAAGGTACTTATATTATTTAAAAAAGCAAGTTATAGCCATTATAGCAACTTTGAACTAGTTTGAACCCAACCAGTAGGGCTATTATGGAACTCTTGATAGATACAATCAATGTTTATCAGTTTCGATTAGCAATAGGCATTATTTCAATAAATCATATACGATGTATATAGGTGGTTGGGGCGTGGTATCCTATCCTAATATATAGGTAGGTAGGTATGTTTAACACAAAAGTTCACTTGGTTTGATAGTTAACGTTCAAGGTTTATTACGCCACAACACCATACAATTAAAACAGAAGGAAATAACACAGACGCAATAGATACAAAGAATAGAAGTATACAAGCATTAACAATACAAAAGTCTTTTTGGGAATCACACCGTTTTAACGCGGCGCTCGCATCGCGTCGCGTCATAGATATCGACTAGTGGCGGTAGCTTCGATTTGTTGCCACAGGCGCTAGCGCATCACTCGGCTCGGATACAATGGGCTGGCTTAACAACACGCATAGCGTGGGTTTGCTTGTGAATATAATATTAATTATTTTGTGCGGTGAATTTGTGAATGATGATGTATGTGAGTAATGGATGTAGTATTGTAAATATAGGTATATGAAATATAATATGAATAAATGTTTAGTAAAGTGTACCTACATAAATATATAAATAAACTACATGATAAATATAAAGATATAATAAGTCACCTACAATGTATTTAAATGCTTAGTACGCTAAACACGGTTCCTACCACAATCGTACTAGTCCATTGAAAAGTTACATTTGGGTATGCATTTGTCAGAGGACGCAATTTTATTTTTTTAATGTGTAGGGGGGGTCAGTAGAAGCTTAAGTTCAAGTTTGTGGGGTCGGCACCCTTGTCCCCCGGCCGCCATCTTGGAAAAGGGGGTGCAAAGGGTTTTCGCGCTGTATCTCGTAAACTAGTTACCTTACAGAAAATTTAATCAAACATAAAATGTAGCAAATTAAATTTCCTACAATTTTATTTCTATTACTTTTTATCGTCAAGTGACCAACAAAAAAGTTATAAACAAAAATAAATGAAAATTTTGTTTGTTTGTTCTAGGTTTTACAGCGCTCCAAACTTAAACGGATTCTCGAATGCTCATAGGGATGCAATAAAAACTAAAAATTAGGCTTACTTTTCTATCTATATTTTTTTTATTCATACAATTTATTATGATCTTAACATTCCTATGCTATTATTGAACTATGTTTGACCCTTTTACCCACCACCTATGAGGTATAACATGGGCAAAGTCAAATTTATAAAAATTTTGCAGAAGCATCCAGAGTTAGCAAGTGGAACTAAATTATTTATGAGTGAGAAAGTCGAGTCATCGTTACTCAGTGTTGTTGGCGAACGTTTTTTCGTCTTTTTATATGGCGGAAATAAAGACGATACTCTAGACACTCTGCGATACAAACGATTTGCTAAGACAGTGACAAAAAATGCATTAAAAAATGCATTAAATTTTTATAAATTTGACTTTGCCCATGTTATACCTCATAGGTGGTGGGTAAAAGGGTCAAACATAGTTCAATAATAGCATAGGAATGTTAAGATCATAATAAATTGTATGAATAAAAAAAATATAGATAGAAAAGTAAGCCTAATTTTTAGTTTTTATTGCATCCCTATGAGCATTCGAGAATCCGTTTAAGTTTGGAGCGCTGTAAAACCTAGAACAAACAAACAAAATTTTCATTTATTTTTGTTTATAACTTTTTTGTTGGTCACTTGACGATAAAAAGTAATAGAAATAAAATTGTAGGAAATTTAATTTGCTACATTTTATGTTTGATTAAATTTTCTGTAAGGTAACTAGTTTACGAGATACAGCGCGAAAACCCTTTGCACCCCCTTTTCCAAGATGGCGGCCGGGGGACAAGGGTGCCGACCCCACAAACTTGAACTTAAGCTTCTACTGACCCCCCCTACACATTAAAAAAATAAAATTGCGTCCTCTGACAAATGCACACTAAGGCCTAAAAAATGTAACATTTTAATGGACTATACCTATTTTGTAAACAGGTCGAGTTATAGTTTGACACAAACTTCACATTGTAACTAGCGAAGAAGAAATCGATGCGATAAGCGATCCGTAATACCAATTCATCAATAGTAACTGAAAGCTATAGTATCGACAATGTTTTGATAGTAGGTATCAAAGTTCCATAATTGCCCAAAGACCGGAGACCGGGCCGCGCCGCACGTCACGTCACGTCACGCACCTGACGCGACGGCAGCGACGAGAAACTAAACGTCACAACTTACAATTTTGCAATTTTAGGGGTTACAATATTCGTTGAATCTTGTTTGAGTTGCCATTATGCATAAAAATATAGATCTATATTAGTTTGATTTACCTATAATATAATAGCATATTATACTTATAATTCATTTTTTTGCGTACATGTGAATGTAATTTGGTACCTAGGTACTTAACTATAATAATCATTCTTTATTATTTATTGTACAGTCATTGAACACATCCATAATTCATAATTCATAATTCATAATTCATTTATTGTGGAACATAGGTATATTACAGGTTTTATTATTTGGTAAGTTCGCTATGCTACCATTTGATAAATGGTGTACAATATTTTCTAACAATGTGAGACATTTATAAAAAAAAAAAAACTATAATAATAATTCAATATAAACGTCACTTAGGAATATTACATAATTAAATTTATGTCATTTTATTAATTCAGATACGTTATAAAAACATTTAGCTTGTAACCAGGTCTTGAGTTCCTTAATAAATTTATTTAATGGTAATTTTTTTATATAGTCAGGTATGGAATTATATACATTTCCGCATATTGCATAGCTACTATTTATATACATACTCGTCTTTGGAACTTTAGGCAATACAATTCTGTCCTGGTTTCTTGTGCTTCTATGATATACCTCACTAGCTTTAACAAACAGTTGATTGTGCTTTCTAACAAACAAAGCAGACTCCAGGATATACATACAAGGTAGTGTGAGAATATTTAATTGTTTAAAGAGTGGTTTGCATGATTCCCAGGGCGGTATCCCGCCTATGGCCCTTACACATTTTTTTTGTGCGATAAATGCTCATTTTAAGTCTGTTGAGTTTCCCCAAAGAATTAAACCGTATGTGAGTACCGATGCTACATAACCATGATATGCTTGAAGTACTGTGGCTAAGGACGACGTTTTTCTCAATCTCCGCAGAGCATAAACAAATCTGTTTACTTTGGAGCATACTTTGTCGACCTGCATTTTAAAATTTAAATGTTTATCTAAGACTATTCCTAGAAACGTCTTGCAACATACCTACACATATGTGGCATATATGGCATGTACACATGCGAGCTTAACCTAAAAAGAGTTCTCTTCCAGCAAACCTTGGAAATTAAAATATTATAAACTAAATGAATATAAATATGTAAATTAAATTAATTCATGAATTAAATAAAATATCACCAGTTTGAAATACATTTCGTATTTAAAACAATAAAATACGTGAATAAAAAACATAAAATTTCATAAACTAAGTAGGTACTAAGTGATTTTTACCGATTTCGTACATTCTTGGGTTGTATGGTTTTTACCGTAGCTTTTGTGTAGGCATTGTACCACGATATTGAGCGATACCAGTTTTGCAATACGTTCGTACGACAGAATTAATGATACATTTATTACATTTTGCGAAATCGTGGTATATTATATATTTACCTATTAATTTTATTAATTATTTAATATACCTATATTTTGTTTTGTTCCATTATTGAATTGATTTTCGCAGTTAAATTACAAGTGTTATTTAAAAACATTAAGTAGGTTCTTTATTTATTTGACTTTGACTTTGGTGCCAACAAAATAAGATCAGATTCGTATTTTACGAAATAAGGAGTCATCTTGTAAGTACTTGATTATCTTGTCCTTTGTCGTTTCGGCGTCTCTTACTGTTAAGACAATGTAATTATATAGGTAGGTAAGTACATAAAATGCATGTGCCAGCATTTAGGTCACGAAATGTGTCTACCAGATGTCGTGAAATAATTTTGAAAACGCGGTAGGCTCCTGTTCCACACGGGCTCAGGGTCTCGACTCCAAAAGGCTCAAATAGGTAGGTATGTAGGCCTTATCCAAAGCGGCTTATTTGTCCTCGGCACATTCAGTCGCTGCACCAGCCGCTGCACCAGCCGCCAGCCGCCACGCAAGTCCCCGACAGATCTATAATAAATAAATACTTACTACCTACCTACTATATATACCTACAACTCTGAATTTACTTACGTAGGTACCTACATTTATTTATTTGGACACACTACCGAGTTTAGAGTTAAAGGTATATAATGTTAAACTCCGCGTGCATCGAGAAATATCAACAGGTTAATTAATATACGAGTAGCATACTGAATAGCAGTTAATGGAGCGGTTGTATTGTAGCGAGAGGTGGCGAGATCTACGCAGAGCGCGGGATATGCTGGTTAGCGGCTCTCCGGTGGAGCCCGGCCCCGGCCCTGCCGCTACCGACTGCAGGGCGGAGTCCCAGGGGCCGATGATGATCAGCGAAGGAGGAACGAACTACCGTCTCGTTACCTTCTCACCTATGGGTTTGTTACAGTTGTGTCCAGCCGCCCGCGGAAGTGGTACAGTTGTCCCCGGCGCTGCCCTACATCGCCGACTTGTTGCTGAACACGCAAGATGACTCAGTACTAGGTAAGTATAAGTACCTCAGTAGGTATGTAGGTAGGTAGAGTCCACCCACTCCTTTAATAGGTGGGACTCTATACAATATTGAGGCAGGTCAGGTACTCGTGCCATTTCTTTTGTAGATAGTTATATGGTTTTGTTGTTACGGAGCTTGAGGCGACTTATTGTTATTGTAACTTTTATAACTATCATGGTTTAGAACATAATTTTCACTCAAAACGGGGTATGTATTTACCTTTATATGTGAGTTTTTTTGCTTCCCGATATACATCACATTACATATACCTACCTATCATAATATGTATCATGTGATGTAGGTATGATATTTACCATGGTAGGTAAATATCCCGTTTTGAATGAAAATTATTATAGGTATTACTAGTAAATGCCCGCGCCTTGCACGCGTGTTACCTACCTACATACAAAGTAGCCATCTCAAATATACAATCTATCTCCGTACCAAATTTCACCAAGATACGTTCAGCCGCAAATAAGTAACAAATAACCAGACAGATACACTTTTGTATATATAATATATAACATAGGCTACTTTTTATGTAGGTAGGTACCACGCGTGCGAAGCCGCGGGCAGCAGCAAATCAGTTCAGCGGTCTAAATTGCTGAACTGATTTGCTGCTGCCCGCGGCGTAAAAACGTAACAAACAACAGACAGACAGAGTTAAACAATATTATTAGTATAGATTTATTAAAAACAGTACATGCATTACTCACATACATCACGCTTTCACAAATTCACCACAAAAGCACATACACCTGCAGAGCGGTGTTGCCATCTTCCCTCGCTGGAGACTATTGAAACAAAACCAAGGACCAGCTTGCACACTCGCACAATTGTTATTTTTTGATTGAATATGATTTTAAATAAAAATTATACTGAAGTTCTAATATATTCATAAATAACTAGTGTACATAGCTTATATATTTTTTAAGGAAGTTCGGGTCAAAATTAAAGAATTTTTTGCATTATATAAAATAATGTTCTCTCAATAAATAATAAATAAATAAGTAATGTCGGACATTCCACACAGCATCATCTGGACACAAAGTAAGCCGAGCTTGTGTTTTGGGAACCACATGACTTACATACCTTTTATTTTTGTAAATGCATGCATATTATACAAAGAAACACTCAGAGTCGAGACAAATACTTGCTGGTTATACAAATATTTGCCCCGCGGCGAGAATCGAACTCGCAACCTTCTGCCTGCGGCTTCACGCGCGTGATACATACATTAAAAGTGGCTTAATATATTATTATGTTTCCAGTTCCTAGGAAGGAATCGAACCCACAATCTACATAATACATAGGTACTCTAAATAACAATAAAAATAAAAAGTCAACAAAATAATAAATAATAATGAACTTTAATAATGATTTGTTTTCTATATTAGTATTTCTGAACTCTCACCTTCCAGATTGAATCACGCCAACAGCCAACAATTGCAAGCGAACAACTGCAAGTTATTTAAACTTTAAACAACTTGTCTAATGTTTAAGTTAGTTCATCAGTTATTTGGGACAAATGTTAGGATGATCTGTAAGTATTTGTCTCGGGTCTGGGTGTTTCTACTATGTATGTATTTACAAAAAAAAAGTAGGTATATAAGTACGTAGTATATCAGTGATGTGGTACCCATAACGGGGGCCAGATGTTGCTGTGTGAAATGTCCGGGATTATTAATTATTATTATTATTAAAAAAAAAACCGGTTTCCTTTTCATAATGTTTATTTTGTCTTTGCATTATGTATTACTTACTAGTGGAACCTTTCCTGGATTATGTAATATTTTAGTTATTTTAATAATAAGCTTCATTATGTTTTATTTTTTTTCTAAATAAATTAATAAATAGAATGAACAAAATATAGGATAGGACGGAACAGGAAGAGCCCGCCCCGCTCCAGCCGGTGGACGCCTAGCTTCTGCCATCGAACGTTGTTGTGTGAGAGATGAGAACGCATCGCGGACGAGTAGCTAACTAGCTGATGAGCTGTTCTGGATCCACAGGGGACGCGTGCTGGGCTCTCTTCAAACTGACAGGAGGCTACCCCCCCTCCCCCTCCCCCGCGCACACGGAGGCCGTGGCGTCGACGCCCGGGCTGCTGGCGCGGCTCTCGCAGCTGCTGCTCCGACCCGACTACCCGCGCAAGGGTACACCACTGTGGGTGTTCGACAACTTGCTGGGCGGCACTGACTCCCAGGTAAGTGCTGCCTGATGCCTGATGCTGGGACAGGCTGCTCACATTCGCGTCTTCTTCTCGATGCACACCCGCTCACGATTCTACGTAATAGTCAGGCTTGGATATAGATAGATAGATGGACGGAGAGACTGACAACACCCCCGCCGTCAAAGCAACAGCTAGTAAATATATAGAAGTAACCGGCGGGTGCCCGCGACTTCGTCTGCCCGGGATTAGTACTTCGAGTAGACTATTTTGTTCTCTCAGGTTTTATCTTATTAAAATATGAGTCCAACCGATGTAGTTAGAAAGACTAAGTATATCTAATTGAATACCAGAAGCGATAAAAGTATTTATTATGATATAATAAATAATAATAAATAAAAAGCCTTTATTTCCCAAAACCCTTAAATAACAGTGTAAGTGTATGTAATTATGTAATTATGTAGTATATATTTATATTTGTATGGATTAGTTACTTAGATGTTTTTTTTTTTTTTTCCTTATAATCTAAATTAATATTTAGTTAGGGTATGGGCCCCTCCTCGGGTGAAGGCCTCCAGTTGTTTCCAATTTTCCCTGTCGTTTGCTATATTTTGCCAATCGTCTCCTACTGTATCTTTTAAGTCGTCAGCCCATCTTCTTTTCGGTCTGCCTGTTTTTTTTTTCCCTGTGGGCCCTTTCCACTTTGTAGTTTTGGCTGTTCGCCTGCCGTCCTTATATCGAGCTACGTGGCCAGCCCATTGCCATTTTAGTTTTAGAGCTCGCGTGAGAGCATCAGTTACCTTTGTTTTTTGTCTTATAACTTCACTTCTGACTTTCTGTATTTTCCTTACATTCATTAATTCCTTACATTATTTTGATATAAGGATCAATATGTTACCACTAAATGTGCATTAGTAATAAATTATAAATTTTTATTGTATTTATGGTTCACTATTTTGGCGATAATGGCTTACACGTAAGAAGTAGATAATATGCTGTCGTAGACTTTTTAAACGACTTTATCCTTTATCAAAAAGGAGGAGGTTCTCAAATGTATGTTCACCGATTACTCGAAAACGGCTGAACCTACCTAACAACCCTCGCCCATATACACCTTACTAGCAGCTATTCTTGCAGATCTTACAAACTTTTGTCCCGCGACGGGAATCGATTCCGCTACCTTTTGCGTCTCAGCCGGACCTAAGCCCACTGCGCCACAGAGGTCGTCGAATCGATTATTTTCATAACGTGCGGACGAAGTCGCGAACGGGAGAGCCAGTCTTAGTACATTATATATCATCCTGTTTCCAGCGCCAGCGGTGTCTGGACGCGGGCTGCTTGGCTCCGATCTGCGCCTGCCTGAGCCGCAGCGATGTAGAGAAGGTTAGTATGTGGCATCGGATCTGTCATGTCTATAAACCCGAGTATATCGGTACACGACATTGAATCAGTTCAATTCAAATTGTGAATGTAGATGTACATTCCTGTGCAGCCGCCGACTGTACATACAAGTAACATCTGCTCGTCCCACAGTATCGTCAGCGGGCCGCGGTCCAAGCCATCACCAGCCTCGCCGGCGCCGGCTCCCCGCCCCAGCTGGCCCCGCTGCTCGCCCCGGCCTGCCTGCGGCCGTACACAGCATTGCTCGCGGCGGACGACTCCGCCACAGTGGAGCTCGTCCTGGACGGAATGACGAGCTTACTGCAGGTACGTGTGACAGCCCCGCCGCTAGCGACATCGACAAGTTTCTATCGTTTTAATGTCCTACTTATACCCTTCTTTTGACAATTATGACTCGTGACGATTATTAGCAGACCACGCAAACGTTTGTCCCGTGGCATGAATCGAACCCGCAACCTTTTGCTTCTTATGTACTTAGGCAATTTAAAATTGACGATCTATGTTTACCCGCAAAAACGTGCAGAATCGTTGTCGAGGATTGAGTTTTGTTATGTTACCTGTTATAAGTTACGATGATTCGCGGCAATATGATAATAAATTTCGTGGCACGGCTACTGTGGGTGCCTACCTACTTGTCTTCGAATCGCGTGATGTAGTGTAGGATGTAGGATAGGATGTCCTGGACACGTCACCTTACTGCTTCAGGCGGCGGCGAAGGACGGGAAAGTAGACGAGGTCTGCTTCCAATTACAGGAGATGGGAGCTGTGGGACATATGCAACAGCTGCAGTACCACGCAAACGATGAGGTATGTACCGTGCCCACCGCTGGGCTGTCTGCAGCGCACACACTAATGTTAATTAATAACAAGAACTTCCATTTAAAATTCTTTTTTTTTTGGCGCATGGCTTCGTGGAACCACAGACGTAAATGATCATAAATTACTCTGACTTATGACCTTAGACTACGTTTTTGACGTGATAACGTCTTATAAATCGATGAACGCCGACTGCACGCACGAAAAACTGTCACGTTCCGCCAGAGCCGAGCGTGCAAGCGAGAGCGCGGAACAAGCGATATAGAGGCACGATCGGCCTAAGCGTTCGGCTTGCGACGCATCTTAATAGGTTAAAAGTATGCAATTTTTCATCAATGTTTTCTTATGACCGTCCGTAAACCTTACTTAACAGACAAACATATTTTTATTTATTGGAAAACCAACAGCTTGTTTAAACAGAATATAACAGTCGCATAGAATAAGAAAGCCAATTACAAGTTTTAATAAACAACTGCCGACAGCTGGCTACTCGGACCACTGCGCGAACTGCGTTAGAGAACACGAGAGACCCTCAGGAGTGAAGGTAGCGCGTACCTACCCACTACAGACACACAGACAGACAGACAGACAGACGTAGCTAACTGTAGTAACACGTGACAAGTGATAGTAATTTAATATTTTCTATTTACAGGTGTATCGGAAGAACCTACACCTCATTGAGGAGTATTTCGGGGTAGAGCCGGAGGGCGCGAGCGAATGAGCTGCGCTCGCGAAGTTGTTCCTGACTGCACTCACAATATGCCTGAACTTTAGATTAGAACATAGAATAAGTTATAGTAGATATAGTTCACATTAAAGTGTAATATTGTAATAAACACATCACATATACCTACTACCTACTACCTACCAGTTGTTTTTCTATTACTTGTCCGATTTGTCAGATTCTGAGGAAATGAGTTTGGTTTTAATGAAGAAGACGAAATAAATGGCAAAGCTCTTTTTTATTCTATTTAGAATTTATTGAAACAAATAGCTACATAAATAAATAATGCCGGACATTTCACACAGCATCATCTGGTCCCAAAGTAAGCAGAGCTTGTGTTATGGGTACCACATGACTGATATACTACTTATATACTTTTTTTTTGTAAATACATACATATTATACATAGAAACACCCAGACAAATAGTTGCAGATCATACAAACATTTGTCCCACGGCGGGAATCGAACCCGCAACCTTCTGCGCCTCGGGCAGGCTTTCGCCCACTGCGCCACAGAGGTCGTCAAATATATAAGATAATGTCTCAAAACAATTATTCCTTAAATCTTAGAAACAAAACGACAAAATTATGTTGTATATTTTTTTGCATCATAATCAAGGAAAACAACTAGTTTAAAACGTAAAAATTATAAATATTTTTTAAATAAATTCAACATTTATTTACAAAAATCATTTCAGAAATGTACAGAATAATATAAAATACACGTGAAAAGTTGAGCTATCTAATCAGGCCTCTTACCATCATCACCACGTATCAGACCGTTGGGTTCGAGAAGAGTTGGTACTGTGACGCTGGTGAGTGCCCTAGAATGACATCGTTAAGAGTGGCGTGGCGAGCGCACCGGAGTACCGGCGTACCGGAACTACCGGCGGCCCTATATATAACACAACAACCGATAACCCGTGGAGACACCTACCGGCGGCCCTATATATAACACAACAACCGATAACCCGTGGAGACACCTACCGGCGGCCCTATATATAACACAACAACCGATAACCCGTGGAGACACCTACCGGCGGCCCTATATATAACACAACAACCGATAACCCGTGGAGACACCTACCGGCGGCCCTATATATAACACAACAACCGATAACCCGTGGAGACACCTACCGGCGGCCCTATATATAACACAACAACCGATAACCCGTGGAGACAGCGCTGCTCGACCGCTGCACCACACTGGCACTGATGCGCACACCCAACCACAGACGGATTGCAACTCGAAATGATGTAGGATCTAATAAGGTGCCAATGTTAGATGATGGTAGTTCTTGTAACCAATGTCCTGACTCCCATTTCGAAACGCCTAGGAGACGGGCGCGATCTACGGAGCTTGTGCATGTTTCTAACAGATGAAAAAAACAAAAAAAAATAATCTTTCTTGCTTCGTCTAGATATGAAATTTTATGAGTGATGCCAGAACTAGCCGGAAGACGGAATTTTTTTCAACCAAATTACTAGTGCTGTAGACAGAAGACAAGAACGCCGGTAGGGCAACACATTAAATTTTGCGAATACCTAAGCCTCCCAATTTGAGAGGCAGACCTGCAGCCATGCCTTGTCATCCAGATGAATATTCAACACCGACGATATCCTTTATTATGTTGTGTACCGGTTGCGTGCGATATACCTACTTATGATACTTCAGACATAGAACAACCATCCATGTCCACACACAAATAACCTGGGAGCTGGGAGGGAATCAAACCCACAACATACAGCGCAGAAGCTACTACCAACTGAACTGGAGGCCTGTCATATATATTTAACTCATTTATGATTACCTACCAAAATGGAACTGACCTTAGCGAAACAATCTGTCAAGATGGACCGCTACCGTCACTTCGAGAAGCCTACGCCGTTTAAACCTACCTAGTTATTATGTATGTCTGATGTAGGTGTTCTCGCTATGAAATATAACAAAACATTATGCGACGCGCATATTTATTCAAAATTCAAACAAAGTTGTTTCTCCATTATCTTTCATTATCGTCGATGGACACCAGTGCAGGACTGTTGCGCGGTAGACCCTACGGAGGAGTTGCCTTGCTGTGGCGAAAAAGTGTGTTTAGGTCGGTTACTGCGGTACAATGTAAAAATACACGTATAGTGGCAATAAAGATAGCGCTAGCGCAGCGCTCGCTTTTACTATTCTCCATACACATGCCTACAAACTCAGATGTGAACCTTACTGAGTTTACCAAGTGTTTAAGTAAAATCGCCGCGATAGTGGAAGAATGCAACTCACTCAGTGTTTCTTTTGGGTGACTTTAATGCAAAGCCTGGCGCGCTATTCGGTGATGAACTCAATGAGTTTTGTGTGGAGCAAAGCTGGCGATTTGCGGACATTAAACTGCTGGGATCTGTTTCAGATACAAATACTTTTGTGAGTGGTGTTTACGGTACAGCAAGTTGGTTAAATCACTGTGTAGTTTCTGAGGCAGCCTGGAGATCGGTGGTGAACTGTAAGATAGAGAATGTGGTCTGAGATGGCATAGTAGCAATATCTCCGCCATTTGTAGTCCAGTGGCGCCACTGCATGTACAGATACGTGCACAACGAAAACTCATCGCGACCGGCCCAACGATCAAGGAGACACTACGTCGGTTTTGGTGAAAATAGTTCATAAAAAAAAATATTTTTGCTGAAGAAAAAGTACGATTCTAGATGTTCTAGATCAGCTAAGAGGTAACTATCAATGTATTTTTAGAGCTGAATGTGACAAATACGTTGTAGTAAGCAAAGTTATTTAGCTTGTAGAATAAAATAAATGCAATTTATTTTCTAAATTACCTACCTAATGGGAGAGATGGCATAGGGCGTATGCCATCTCAACCAATGCGTATGCCATCTGACGCAGTAGGCAATGCTGAGAGTTTTGATAAATTTATTTAAAACTAGTCTAATTTGTGATATAGTATTAGCATTATAACTAAATAAAAATATACCTTTTTGTTTTAGAAATGGCGCCATAAATTCGAAAAACGGCAAGGCATAGTTGGGATGAAAAAAATATGAGGGATGCACTCGCAGCTATTCGAAACCATAGAATGGGTTGGCAGATGGCAGCAAAGGCATACCACGTTCCAGCTACTACGCTCCGACGTCGAGCAGCTAAAGGAGAATCGTCCAAGGGGTATTTAGGTGGTCATAAAGCTACATTTACCAGAGAACTTGAACAACAAATAATTGAACATTTACAAGAGCTAGAAAGTCGTTTTTTTGGAATGACTACGACTGATTTGAGAAAGCTTGCTTACCAAATAGCTGTTGCTAAAAAACTTCCTCATAGATTTTCCTTGGAAACTGAAATGGCAGGCTTAGACTGGTTGAGAGGCTTTAGGAAACGAAACCCGTCTATATCTCTCAGAATACCCGAAGCTACATCGGTTGCCAGAGCGCGAGGCTTCAATAAAGTCCAGGTGGAAATATTTTTTAAGCTGTTAATTGATATAATCAAGGTACATAAATTTGAACCCGATCAAATATGGAATGTTGATGAATCTGGATTTAGCACAGTCCCATCACAAAATCCGAAAGTCTTTGCCACAAAAGGCAGAAAACAAGTCGGAGTATTAACCAGTGCCGAAAGAGGCCAACATTATACCACGGTTTGCTGTGTTGATGCCCTTGGATGTTTCATACCTCCAGCTTTCATTTTTCCCCGTAAAAATATGAAGGTAGAACTAATGGACCATGCTCCAACCGGCGCTGTTGGATTTGCCCAAGAAAAAAGTTGGATGAATGGTGAGGTATTCCTTAAGTGAATGCAGCATTTTGTTAAACATGCAAAGTCGTTGAAAGAAGCGAAGGCTCTGTTACTTTTAGATGGACACTCTAGTCACAAAAACTTGGACGTATTGACTTACGCGAAAGATAACGGTGTCATCATATTCTGCTTCCCACTCCATTGCACACATAAGATGCAGCCGTTAGACGTCAGCTTCTTTGGTCCACTTAACACATTCTACAATCAAGAGCTACATAATTATTTGGTTGAGGAACCATCCAGGAAGAACAGTAACACATTTCCAGGTGGCTGAGCTGTTCAAACAAGCTAATCTTCGAGCTGCTACAGTTAGCAATGGTCAGAATGGATTTGCTGCGAGTGGTATTTTTCTGCTGAATGAGAATATTTTCCCTGAGTGGATGTTTGCGCCTGCAGATGTTACTGACAATGATCGTGGAGATTCTTTAGTCCCTATCCTGCCAGATAATGCCAGAGACCAAGAACTCCAATTGAATCCCCACAGCGAAGCGCCACCTTTAGATGTGCAGAGCTCCCAGTCTAACGACGAAGCTGAAGCAGGACCGTCAAACTCTATGAGCAGCCAGCCAAACGAGCCTACGAGCTCTCAGTCCATCGACGAAACTGAGAAAAGTCCAACAAAAGCAGATATTTCCCCATTGACTAAATATTCTCAAATGAAACGACTAGTTGACGTAACGTAAGAAAGGTAAATTTGGAATGCTGAATGCATCACCAGATATAGCACAGCTGAAAGCTATTGTTGCGGCAAAAATGTATTGCAGATTCTAAGCTAGTTTTGAATATATATCTTGCTTTATGTCAAACAATAATTTCTTACAGTATTACGTCATGGGGCGGTACGTTTGAAAACTCTGTATTAGCTTCAGAAAGAGCTCAAAGAGCAATCCTAAAGGTCTTCCCACCTTCAGCCCTTTTCTCTTTCCTACAACCTATAATATAAGTCCTGTAAAGTGACAGCTATTTATACTAAACCTTGCTCTAAGATAACATAGATTCCATCCTTATTGTGCTGAAAATATTGACAAATGACTTAATGATATCCGTTCTAATAGCATACCACTAAAACATCCTTTCGCTCCTAGATTTTTTGTGTTCCTAGGGCATTTCGTGTATAAAAGACTTAATCGTAAACTAAGCATCTATGCAATGAATTATACTATTTGTAAAATAACCCTACAAAATGCCCTTTCTTGTCTATCATACAAAGAAACTGAGGAGTTATAGTAAAGTAGGTAATATTTAAAACTTTTATCCTTTTATGTGTACTATTTCTCCGAAAGAAACCGGGAACCTGGAGATTTGTTTTTCCCAATATGAAAGATGAAGGATATGTTTACGTCGCAGACGTGGTGATGATTTTGCCACGACCCAAATCTGCTTTGACAACAAGAACAGTTAACATATTTAGCTTCGGAAAAGATTTGTCCGAGTACAATGTGCAATAATAGTTAGGTACCTGGGTAGATTCATTCTTTAGATTAGACACCTATGACCTGTTACCGTAACGGTTTATTACATTAAATAGTACCATTTATTAGTAGGTAAGTACTATTAAAGGGTAAGTACCATAAATGGTACTATTTAATGTAATAAACCGTTACGGTAACGATTCCACTAAAATTGAGAGAGGACCGGCCGAGCCACGATTGTGAGTGGACGTGTTTTTTGTTTTGTCTGTAACTTAAATTCATACAGTGTGTATAAAGTTGTTAAACCTGTTTGAAACTTGTAACAGTTTAAAGAGCATAACTTTTGCTGCAAAATCTCCAAAGCTTAAAACTACTGCTTCAATGTGAACGAAGTTATCTGCAAAATACTGCGCAAAATTGAAGGCTTTTCGTTGCAACGACCATCAAACCGTGAGTCAATAACATTTGTGCAGAGCCGAGTCACTCTTGACCGTTACTTGCATTACGCGTCAGAACAGTAAAGATCCAATGCAGAATTTCACCGTGTAGTTCATCAACAGGTTGGCATAGCGGTGAGACGGTGCAATAATTGTGTTGTCGACGTGTAGAGCTATAGTTCGCTTGCTTGCTTTGACCTGATACGCTTACACTAAAGACTATGGCGGCTAAATGCGCAGCCTGTGGTAAATACGTTTTGTGAACGGGCGTCGCTTTTTAGCCTGTGTCCTTCGCTTTATCATAAGGGCTGTGTTGGACTAGCGGAGTATTTCTGCTACCAGTAAGAATTGGGTATGCCCGATTGCGAACACGGATGCGACTAGCCGCCCGAACACAGATGCGACTAGCCGCTCGAACACGCATGCGACTAGCCACCCGAACACGGATGCGACTAGCCGCCCGAACACGGACGCGACTAGCCGCCCGAACACGGATGCGACTAGCCGCCCGAACAATTAATTATTTATTTATAACTAATAAAACAATAAGAACAATAAGAATTGTTATCTGTTTCAAAATACTATGGAGACATCGCGAAACATTTCTATTGAAACTTCGGCACCGAAATAAAGAACACAAAATAGTCAACATGTATTTATCACAATCAATAAATCACTACTTACATTACACGACTCTAAACTTAATAATTTATATTTTACATTAACATTATTCACATACAAGTATATTTAGATAATTATGTATTAGAATCAGGATCTTAATTAAAGATTTATAAAGAAGCAACAACATAT
Source organism: Lampropteryx suffumata (assembly GCA_948098915.1). Classification (NCBI taxonomy): domain Eukaryota; kingdom Metazoa; phylum Arthropoda; class Insecta; order Lepidoptera; family Geometridae; genus Lampropteryx; species Lampropteryx suffumata. The sequence goes on along the minus strand of OX402550.1, from coordinate 21,041,338 downwards.
CTTTAATAAGTAGACAAGTAAAATAAAGTCAATTTAATACAACTTTAGTAACACACAATCTTCTTTTAGCAAATCACCTATAGGAAGAAAGTCGAGCTTATTATTTGAACAGGCGTTATTTGTTTAGGGAATACATTCAAACGAATTTAGCATCTATGTGTTAGCGCAGAAGGCTTTATGCACGATCGGGTAGAATGTCATTAGATCAGATGTTCTGAGGGTAGTTGGAAGCGGGTGCGGGCAAGTCCTCTGAAAGAAAAATTAAATAGATAGATAAACACTTCATTGTACATAGAGAACACACAAAAATCTACTTAATAATCTAATATAAAAAATACGCAATATAATAATAGCCAACATAATTAAGAGGCCTATCACAAACATTCGTTCTGAAAGATTAGGTATATTGAAGCACGGCGACAACTCCCTCGAGGTCACGAGTTCACGACACAGCTGTAGACAACGTGTAAACGATTTTGATACTTTTTTTATTATTTATATTTTGCATACATATTGAGATATTGTTAATAATGATAAATAACTCAATATTCAGTGTAAGAATTAGAACTGTAATTCAGGCATATATATATTTTTTTGTGTTATATCTATTTATGTTGCTGTTTACCAGCTACAGTCCGCGGCTTCGCTCGTGTAGACTGTATATTAATTAGTATTGTGGTTTTTGTCTGTTGACGTTTTGTATAACAAATAAGTAGGCAGTGTGTTTTGTTAAAAAAATATTTAATAAAACAGGTACTTACAATATTATTTCTTTCTACAATACAATATTATTGATTTCTTAGAAACTTGGTTTGGATATTACACGAAATGTATTATGGATATGTCCAGTGGGCATTTTTGGCCTGACATGACGTAATGAAATGAAAAAAATATTTCCTTATTAATATTTGAAAATAAATTAGAAAACTATGTGCCTCAGTGGCATCGATCTGGCTTTTCGAGAGTCTACTATTTCTGGAAGCATACACTAATGATAAAAACGTATCAATTTAGGTAACATTACGGTGTTCCAAAAATCATCATCCCTGTGAACCCTTACTACTACCATTGTGTAATCCAGACCAGTGCACACTGAAAATAAAAAGATATTCCTATTTGCAATATGAAGTTGGCCCTGGACTTGGTGGTTCGAGCGGCCGACGCATTGTAATATATAATTTATTTTGTGAATTTCGCGCAGTTGTAATTACGTTTATTGAAAGTTTTATATACTAGCTGTCCCGGCAAACGTTGTTTTGCCATGTATGTTATTTTTAGGAAACATTTTTATAGGTAAATATGATGTTTAAAAAATAAGGGTTGATCGTAGAGGGGTGAAAATTTAGGGTTGCATGTATTTTTGTATGATGTATCATAAAAAAATAAAAACAAAAAATTTTGTCTGAAAAATAAAAAAAAAAATTAAGGGGTGGACCACCCTTAACATTTAGGGGGATGAAAAATAGATGTTGTTCGATTCTCCCCCCTGACTAATATCCTCGCTAAGGATCACGAAAATCGGTCGAGCCATTTCGGAGGAGTTCGATTACGCACCCCGTGACAGAAGAATTTTATATATTAGAAGACTAATATTTAAAAAAAAATTTACAATTTGATTGCTTATGAACTAACGTTTATTCTGGTATAAATTTTACTCGATAATATTAATGAAGAGGGAGGGAATCGAACCCTCAACCTACAGCGCAGAAGACAGAGCTAGATGCCTAGATAGATGCCTTTGCCTAGATAGAACCCATGCCTAATAAATGATGACTGCTAGGTTTGGTACCTATGTACCTACTCTTGAAATGCAATTGTTAAAAAAAAATAACTTACCTACCTACCTACATTACACAACAGATATATATTTTTTTATTAGTAGATAAATAAGCTGCAGAACGCGACAAGTCGACAACCCGTAGCGCACGTTCACACGAAACGTAAACGTACGTTCGCGTAAGCGCTGCTTGCTCCTTAGAAACTTTTGAATGGACAGTTTATGTCATTCACATAAAATATATATGATGTACGAGCGCACGCTCAGCATTGCACAGCACAGCACAGCATGACGTTGACGTTGTGACGGTGTGACGGGGTGACGGGGTGACTTTTGACTTTTGACTTTGACTTTGACTTTGACTTTGACTTTGACATTTATACACGGATCCTTTTTGACCCATGCTAAAGATAAACATAACAATCAGTAAGTAAAGACTCGTAAAAAAATGTAACGAGCCAACATTCGTTTTTCTATTTTGATAAAATGTTCAATATAAAAATTGATCAAAATGATGTAGTCGCACTATACGCGCCAAATGATGGGAATGAGCGTAAACTACGCTCGTTTGGCGCGTAAAATCGACACAGGTTCTGAGTACTGAGTTCGAGCGGCCCACGCATCGCATCATAAGATAATTTATTTTGTGCATTTCGCGCAGTTGTAATTACGTTTATCTAAGTTAATATAAGTTTTATATAACATTATATAAAAAAAGTACACAACTTCATTGCTTATGAACTAACGTTTGTTCTGGTATAAATTTTACTCGATAGTACTAAGGAGAAATTTACAGCTAATTCTGAACATTTTTAGTAGTTTTATAGTTTTGAATTGGATTTTTTTGTAGATACTTTGTAAATATTTCTGAATTCCGAGGCCGCTAGAAACTCAGAGAAATGAGAGATGTTGTGGTATATTTTTTATTTCATTTTCATAGTACAGACGTTCAATCCACGAGCTTGAAAAAGTGCCTTCGCGCATTTTATTTGCAAACTTGCTTTGGAATTTTGGCTTTACATAAATAAATAACAAAAAAATGAAAAAAGCGAGACCGCTATGAACTATAGTAATAACTATTCTCCACCATACAATAAGTAAAATATGTCGAAGACTTTCGGTTTCTCTGAACAAGAACGCCAAATATCGGCGTTTTATTAAAAAAAATAACGATCGTAATGTAATAAGCCTCTTAAATAAAAATGCCGGACATTTCACACCGCATCATCTGGCCCCAATGTTAGCACAGCTTGTGTTATGGGACCAACATGAATGATATAATAGTATATCATTCATGTGGGTCCCATAACACACGCTCTAACTACTTTGGGGCTAAAATACAAAAGAATGGTATATAAGTACAATTTTTTTTTATTATGACAATGCACACAACACCATCTAAAATAGCATAGCTTGCAATATGGTGACAAGATGACTGTTAAAATACTTATATATTTACATACATAAGATACTTTAAAACGCACAGGACACAGAACTAATATCTTTGTTCGTCATACAAATGTGTGTCCTGGGAGGGAATCGAACCCTCGACCTATAGCGCAGAAGGCATAGCAACCACCAACTGAGCTGAAATGCTAGTCAAATACATACATATGACATCTAGACCACGTTAGAATGCGTGTAGTAGTTGAGTACCGTTAGAGTGCGTGCAGTAGTTGAGTACCGTTAGAGTGCGTGCGCGGAGAGGCCGAGCTGCAGGCCGGCGTGGGGCCGGTCCCCGCGCGCGGCGCGCAGTGGCACGCAGTAGTTGAGCTCGAGTCGCGCGGCCCGCCCGAGGCGCAGCGCCAGGCCGGCGCCGGCGGCCGCGCGCAAGGGGCCCAGACTCTCCAAGCTCCAGCGACCCGACTGCTCCTCTGCGAAACCCCATGCGAAACATTATACTATTTCTGCAAAGCTAGTTCTGACCTCTTCAATAAAAGTTTTGAGGTGACCGACTGGTTTCACACGCTCGGTCACCTGCCAGTGGAGGAAGCTTTGGACGCCCCTATCTGGTTCTCAGCACGATTAACCACACACTGAACTTAATCCACTGATTCTACTAGTTAACTTCTCAATAGAACACAATAAGAGTCACAACACTACAACACAACTGATAACACTTCAAAACTTTCGCACTTGTATCACTTTGTTTGCCGAAAATAGACTGACTACATCCGCAAACCACCGCTGTATTTATACGAGCGTCGAGTAAGTCGCGTAAAACCGCGATGCTACTGGAACGTTCGAGAACGAACCGGAACGGGCTCAAACGATCGATTGCAATAGAGAGATATTGCTATCTCGTTCGCTCCTATGCATTCGATACGTGTACTTTGTAGTTTGCATCTACTCGATACCAGATGGCGTAGGTAAATATTTATATGTGTCTGCCTGCCAACAGATGGAGCTATGTATCGGGCGCAACACTATCCCCTCCTAAGACATGCTCGTCCCGAGCATCCTTAGACCCGTAATATTGCGCTAGTCGATCCACATGGACAATCTTAGGCTTGCCTCGTAGCCCCTTTTTAATCCGGTACGTGACATCGTTGATCCTGTTCACAATCCGATATGGCCCGTCCCATTTCGCCTGCAGTTTAGGTCACTTTCCTTTACTGCGTACAGGATTATGTAACCACACCAGTGATCCTTCACTAAAGCCTAAGTGGTTTAATTTTCGGTCATATCGAGTCTTCATCTTTTCAGACATTTGTTGGCTGGATTGGCGAACGTGTTCGTGTACTTCGTTCAATTTGTTGCGAAGGTCACTCGCGTACTCCGTTATATTGCTCGGAGACTGGGGAGGAATACCTGTTATAAGGTCTGCTGGCAACCGTAGTTCTCGTCCAAAGTTCGCCGAAGCTGGAGTGACACTTGTACTTTCGTGAACTGCACTTCGATATGACAGTAAAAACGGTTGAATGTGCTTGTCCCAATCGGTCTGCTTGTTTCCCACTACTTTTGCTAGGTATCTTTCCAACGTTTGATTGAACCTTTCAACCATTCCATCGGATTGTGGCCGATAAGAGGTGGTTCTTGTCTTATAAGTGCCCATCACTCGACATGTTTCCTGAAATATTTGGGACTCGAAATTCCTCCCTTGATCGCTGTGAATTTCCAAGGGTACTCCAAAACGACAAAAGACCTCATGGACTAACTTATCGGCTACTGTCGACGCTTCTTGGTTTGGGATTGCAAAGACCTCCGGCCACTTAGTAAAATAATCCATAACAACCATGAAGTACTTGTTTCCATTTTCTGTAGCAGGGAATGGTCCCGCAATGTCCAAAGCCATCCGCTCCCATGGCGCTCCCACGTTATAAATCTTTAATGCACCTCTGCTGCGTGTATGGGGTCCTTTCGGCACCAGTCTTCACCACATCATCTCTGCAATGGATCCAGTAAAATCGCTCACGTATCTTCAGAGTTCTCTTTACTCCCATATGCCCCCCGGAACATCCTTCATGGTAGAGTTTAAGCACTTCAGATACTTTAGCCTTTGGAACAACCATTTGCAGATGACAGTGATCTTCGCGAGCATTTTCCCATTTACGGCACAATACTCCATCGTGGATAACCAGACTGTCCCATTGTGCCCAGTAGCTTTTTGTTGTTGTGCTCATTCCAGCCACATCACTCCATACAGGTTTAGAAGTTCCAGCCCTTATCCATTCGATGATTGCCTTAATATCTGAGTCATCCGTCTGCGCTTTCTGCAAGGTTTCCTTCCACTCATCACTTAGATCCGTGCTCAAAATTCTGACGGGTACCACTTCTTTGGACTCTTGTTTTACACAATGTTTTACATTCTTCTGGACGAGGTCTTCTTGATAATGCATCCGCATTACCGTGAGATTTTCCACTGCGATGCTCAGTTTCATAGTCAAACTCCTGTAGCTGTTCAATCCACCTTGCCACTTGTCCTTCAGGATTTTTGAACTGTAGCAGCCATTTCAATGCAGCATGATCCGTGCTCAGGTGAAATTTACGCCCCAGCAGATATTTACTGAAATGCTGCAAAGTTTTTACTACTGCCAATAGTTCCCTTCTTGTGACACAGTAGTTTCTTTCCGGTTTAGACATAGCTTTGCTGAAGTAAGCTATCACGATCTCTTGATCTCCTTTGCGCTGGGACAATACGCCTCCAATACCAGTATTACTTGCATCTGTGTCTACGATGAAACTATTCTCGGTGTCAGGGAAACCAAGAATAGGTGTATCACACAGATGTAGCTTTAACTCTTGGAAGGCAATATCACATTCTTTGTCCCAGCTGAACACTCGTTTCTCTTCGGTGAGTTTATGCAAGGGCTTAGCAACATCAGCAAGGTTTCTCAGAAACCGTCGGTAATAGGAACGCAATCCTAGAAACGCTCGGACTTGTATTTTATCCTTTGGGATCGGCCAATCCTTAACAGCGACGATTTTCTCTGGATCAGTTTGCACACCATCTTCTGAAATAACATGCCCTAAGAAGCTTACTTGTCGTCTGAAAAATGAGCACTTCTTCGGACTCAATTTAAGATTAGCTGCACGAATTTTAGCTAGTACTTGTTCCAGATTTTGAAGCTGGTCTTCAAACGTACGCCCCACTATAACAATGTCATCTAAGTAGACAAGGCAGGCGTCTCCAATTAATCCAGCTAGTACCATTTCCATCAACCTTTCAAAAGTTGCAGGGGCATTGCACAACTCGAACGGCATTACATTAAATTGCCACATACCCTTTCCCGTAGAAAACGCCGTTTTCTCTTTATCTTTCGGGTCTATTTCAACCTGCCAGTAACCGCTTTTTAAGTCTATGATGAAGTGGTTGTGAACCACTTCATCCCTGTCAATGTGTCCAGTGTGTCGTCAATCCTTGGAAGTGGATAACTATCTTTCTTTGTTACGTCATTAAGTCGACGATAATCCACACAAAAACGCAAGCTACCGTCCTACTTCTTGACTAGTACCACAGGAGAGCACCAGAGACTGGAAGAAGGTTCTATCACTCCGTCTTTTACCATTCCCTCAATCATAGTTTCCACTTCCTTTTCTCTTGTGACAGGTAATTGACTTGGTCGTTGACGAATGGGTGACTCGTTACCGGTGTTTATGGTGTGCTGAACCAGCCCTGTCTTCCCAATGTCAGCATCATATGAAGAAAAAATATCGGCATATCGAAGTAACATCTTCTCAGCCATTGTAACCTCCTCTTAAGAAAGATCTTTGCGACAATCTTTCAGCAATGATGACACATTGTAATTGACGTCTAATTTATTGACACTGGATAATTCTTGACATCTTCGCATCCAGGTTACTTCTTCGCAATTGCCCATTAACATTCCCTTCGGCGGCACGGAATAAACTGCGCCCCTTCGGTCCCCCCCTGACGGAGACCCTCGAGCCGACATTGCTGGATGGAGTGGTCCGGTCCCTGTTTCCGAAAAGGACCAATTTCACCCCACCAGTGATGGACCCCCCGCGAGAGTCTGCTCTGCCGGAGGAGGAGGTCCCTCCGGTAACGGCAGCGGAATTAGGCGTGGAGACCTTCCGTCTCCGCGCTAAGAAGACGGTGCCTGGGCCGGACGGCGTTCCCGCTCGAGTGGTGGCCATCGCTGCCACCCAGATGAAGAAAAGGTTTCGGGACCTCTTCGTGTTTCACGTCTGGGAGGTTTCCGAAGCTTTGGAAGGAGGGGCATCTATGCCTCCTCTGAAAAGAGGGACGCTTGGCGGACTCCCCTTCGGCATACCGGCCCATCGTTCTGCTCGATGAGGTTGGTAAGCTGTTCGAGGGGATTGTCGCCAACCGGCTGAATGGCCTTCTACGGAGAGTAGGGCCAGATCTGTCGGACGCTCAATTCGGTTTCCGAAGGGGGCGTTCGACTGTGGATGCGTTGGCCAGACTGAAGGGTCAAGTGAAGGAGGCCGTGGAGACAGGAGAAGGAGTTTTGGCTGTGTCATTTGACATAGCTAACGCCTTCAACTCCGTCCCCCACGCAACAATTTTGGAGGCACTCCGCTACCACGGGGTGCCTCAGTACTTACGAAGCCTCCTGACCAGCTATTTGGAGGACAGAGCTGTCCTCCTGGTAGACAGATCAGGCAGGCTTCGGCGATACGGGGCGGAGTCCGGTGTTCCGCAGGGGTCTGTCCTAGGACCCCTCCTGTGGAACATCGGCTTTGACTGGCAGTGTCATGCAGATGCTATGCAGATGATACTCTTCTCACCGCCCGGGGGAGGGACTTTAGGGAGGCGGCTAGTCTGGCCTCGGTTGGCGGATCCTTGGTCGCGGAAAGGATCCACCGACTAGGATTGAAAATTGCGCTGCACAAGACCGAGGCCGTATTCTTTCACGGGCCTCGGCAGCGCATCCCTACTGACGCCCAAATTGTTGTGGAGGGCGTCAGGATAGAGGTTAAGGCCCAGATGTAATATCTGGGCCTAGTGCTCGATAGCAGGTGGCGCTTCAAGGTAAGGTATCAAAGCCGCTAAAGCTGCCAAAGCCACCATGGCAGCGCCAGTCAAGTCCACTATGGAACCAGTGGTACGGCCTGCGCAGAGCCAGAAGGCTAAAACCATCAGAAAAGAGGGACTAAAGGCCCCGCGGTCGTCAGCAGTAGTACTGACGCTGCAGCCCGAAGCAGTAGAAAAAGGCATAAAAAATGCTTTCAACAGCCTACCCTGGGTGACAATCATGGAGGCACTCCACTATCATGGAGTACCCTTATACTTGAAGAGACTGGTGAGGAACTACCATTCGGACAGGTAGTTCTACTATCTGTTTGTTGGACTGAAATGACCAATGACCGCGGATAGCGGTGGCGTTCTCCCTCCTTTGGAGGGAGTCAACCCAGATGGGAGCCCCGTAAAGAGCCATGCTCCTTAAAATCGGGCTTTGGGCCCCCCCAGATTCAGAAATGTGCGCTGCCGAGGCCCGTGAAAGAATACGGCCTCGGTCTTGTGCAGCGCAATTTTCAATCCTAGTCGGTGGATCCTTTCCGCGACCAAGGATCCGCCAACCGAGGCCAGACTAGCCGCCTCCCTAAAGTCCCTCCCCCGGGCGGTGAGAAGAGTATCATCTGCATAGCATCTGCATGACACTGCCAGTCAAAGCCGATGTTCCACAGGAGGGGTCCTAGGACAGACCCCTGCGGAACACCGGACTCCGCCCCGTACCGCCGAAGCCTGCCTGATCTGTCTACCAGGAGGACAGCTCTGTCCTCCAAATAGCTGGTCAGGAGGCTTCGTAAGTACTGAGGCACCCCGTGGTAGCGGAGTGCCTCCAAAATTGTTGCGTGGGGGACGGAGTTGAAGGCGTTGGCTATGTCAAATGACACAGCCAAAACTCCTTCTCCTGTCTCCACGGCTTCCTTCACTTGACCCTTCAGTCGTGCCAACGCATCCACAGTCGAACGCCCCCTTCGGAAACCGAATTGAGCGTTCGACAGATCTGGCCCTACTCTCCGTAGAAGGCCATTCAGCCGGTGTGCGACGATCCCCTCGAACAGCTTACCAACCTCATCGAGCAGAACGATGGGCCGGTATGCCGAAGGGGAGTCCGCCAAGCGTCCCTCTTTTCGGAGGAGGCATAGATGCCCCTCCTTCCAAGGCTTCGGAATTCCCCAGACGTGAAACACGCGCTGAAGAGGTCCTGAAACCTTTTCTCCATCTGGGTGGCAGCGATGGCCACCACTCGAGCGGGAACGCCATCCGGCCCAGGCGCCGTCTTCTTGGCGCGGAGACGGAAGGTCTCCACGCCTAATTCCGCTGCCGTTACCGGAGGGACCTCCTCCTCCGGCAGATCAGACTCTCGCGGGGGGTCCATCACTGGTGGGGTGAAATTGGTCCTGTTCGGAAACAGGGACCGGACCACCCCATCCAGCAATGTCGGCTCGAGGGTCTCCGTCAGGGGGGGTCCGAAGGGGCGCAGTTTATTCCGCGCCGCCTTATATGGTCTCCCATACGGGTCCCTGTCGAGACCCTCCAGCATTTCGGCTCTTGCTGCGTCTTTAGCGGCGCCCATTGCCAACTTGAGGACCTTCTTTGCCTCTACATATGAAACGTAGAGAAGGTCCTCGTTGGCCGAATCTCGCCGGCTGCGCCGTCGGCTCCGCGCGTAGGCCCTCCTTGCCGCCACTCAGGTGGTCCGGAGCCCCGCTAGTTCCTCCGACCACCAATAGACGGCGCGACGAGACCGAGGCATGCTAAAGTTGCACACCTCGGTCAGAGACTCCCTGAGTTGGGCCGCTGCAGAGTCCACGTCCAGGACCTCCACAGGAGGCGCAAGCCAGTCCTGGACTGAGGCCGCCTCCTTGGCCGCCTCAAGGTCCAGGCGGGTAAGAGCCCACCGTGGAAAGACAGACTGACCCAAGGGGACTGTCCGCTGTGGGCTCTGGGTGGAGATGTCGAACCGCACATACCGGTGGTCCGAGAAAGTCTCTACCATCTCCACCCGCCAGTTTACGACGCGGGCAGCTAGCACTGTGGTTGCGAACGAGACATCGACCACAGACCCTCCCCGATGCCGCACACACGTCTGAACCGTCCCTCTGTTGAGAAGGGACACACCAGACGAAACCGCCCAAAATTCGACGGCGCGTCTTCGAGGAAGTTCTCGAAATCCACGAGTGGTCGGTTTGGAGAGAAATAAACGCCTACCAGGGCTATTTCTCCCCACGCGGCGGCCACAAATCCCGGTCCTCTCTCTAAGAGCGAAAGAGGAGGGGAATCTGTGGAAGACCGCGACACCAATGCCACCAAGCCGTCCCGATCACCCAGCCAAAGGCCAGGGATCGAATACGGCTCAGCAACCATCGCCACGTCCACCAACCACTCAGCCATGGTCTGCATCAGGAGGTCTTGGGCTGCTTTACAGTGGTTGGTGTTCAGAGACTGGATAAGAAGTCCTTAACAGGATAAGGAAAGTCGTTGATGCAAAAGAAGGATGGGTTACAGTAGAAAAGGTCAGAAAAGCTAAAGACAGAAAAATCATAGTAGGTTGTAGATGGGAAAACGAAAGACAAAACCTAAAGGAAAGACTAGAGACAGCAAAAGAACACCTTAATGTTGAAGAAATAAGGAACAAAGACCCACTAGTGATCCTCAGAGACGTGCTGCAATATAACAGCGATGACGACATCCTTAGCGCCCTGAGGAATCAAAGCAAAAACCTCTTCAAGGAGTTGGGTGAAAATGAGAAATGCAATGAAAGCGGAGATTGCTTATAAAAAGCGCACGCGAAACCCACACACAAGCCATGTAGTTATGAGGGTGTCTCCACAGCTTTGGCAACGTATGGTGGAAGCGGAATCCGTCCATATAGACCTCCAGCGAGTACGAGTGGCCGACCAGTCACCACTAGTACAGTGCTCGCTCTGCCTCGGATACGGCCACAGCAGGCGTTTCTGCAAAGAAACGCAGGAAAAGTGTAGCCACTGTGGGGTGGCCCACATAAAGACAGAATGTCCAAAGTGACTCATAGGCGAAGTTCAATCCTGCTGTAATTGCATATTACAGCAGGATTGAATGCATGCAGAATGCCTGATGTATTGCAATTGCCAAGGTAGATAAATCTGACCATAACGCATTTAGCCAGGAATGCCTCATTAGGAAGAAGTGGGACGCTCTGGCCAGAGTCACCATAGCGTACTGCTAAGGTGGTCCATGGCTAACCTTAACGAAGTCAGACCTTAGGTCAATAATTAAAACTGAAATTGGCAAAGCTGTAGCAGAGTCAGTGGAGCAATTACAGTGCATGAACTAAATTCTCGGGAGTTTTCGGTTATCTCTGACGTCTATCGACGCACAACTAGAGAGCCTCAAGTTAACGTTACAAGAAAAAACTAAGACCATAGATGGCCTAAGAAAAGAGAACGGAAAGCTTAGGGAAAGCGTACAGCGCCTAGAGGAGCATATTCGTCATTCCGATCAATAGTCCCTGGCGAATGATGTGGACATCGTAGGAGTACCAGAGTCTAAGAGCGAGGCCGTCATGCATGTGGTTCTGACCCTTACGCGTAAGCTGGGGGTGTCCCTGACTGAGAGGGATATCGTCAGCGCCGATCGTGTGGGTGCAGCGCGCGAAGACTCGACAGGGCGATTACGCGCACGGCAATTGGCCGTGCGCGTAATCGTGCGTTGCGCGACGACTTGCTGAGAGCTGCTCGTGTGAGGCGAGGTGCCACAACTGAGGCTGGATTAGGCGGTGAATCACGCCGGTTTTATGTAAACGAGAGGCTAACTAGAGAAAACAGGCAATTTTTCCTAAGCCGATCTCGTTCGGGTTTTTAGGTCAGACAGGGTTGGAACGCAATACAATACACCCCGCCCGGTGCACATGTGTCGAGGTAGAGGAGGCGGCGTGGGATTTTACGTAAAACGCGGCATCAATGCTCGTAAAATTATTCATCCCGATGCGGAGATTTAACAAATGTGGGTGTTTTGACCGTAAATGGATCCCGTATAGCGATCGGGACTGCATATCGTGCACAGTGGGTCAACATAGACTTATTTATAGACGCACTGACTGAATCGGTCGCTCATTTTTCTGACTACGATGGCATTGTTGTCTTGGGCGATTTCAACATTGATCTGCTAGAACCAAATATCATAGACTCACGCAAATTAAGGGAATTTTTTAATTATACGGGCCTGACTCAGGTTGTTTCAGACCAACCCATTTCACGGACTACAGCCCAAAACTTATTGATGTCATTTGCACGGACTGTCGCACTCGTAAAGTTACTGTTGCTAATACCACTGGTACATTGGGGCATTCGTATGTTTCAGCGACGCTTAATATTAGGCGCGACAAATTGCCCCCTAAAACAATAGTGTTCAGACCACTCAAAGACATAAGTCGTGGTCAGTTCAACGATGATGTTTTAGGTATGGACTGGCGTGTTGTTGCCGATGCGGCTTCTGTGGACGGGATGGTCGATGCTTTCACGTCCTTTATTACTATCTTACTAGACAAACATGCGCTGCTGAAAACAATTAAATTAAAGGATTACCAATAAACATTTACCATGGATAACTAATACAATAAAAGTGATAATGAAGTGTCGTAATGAAGCATACGATACATATCAGTCAATAAAAGCTTGACCGCCATAGAGCACAGTACAAGGAGCTAAAATTGTTAGTCACTCAGGGTATTCACAACGAAATGCGTACATATTATGATTTTCGCATTAATTCGGAAATAAATAGTGAAAAAAAGTTATGGGAAAATTTAAAACACGATGTCTTGCCCCCTAAAAATTACACTTATCTTCCTGAACATTTTGACCAACCAAATAACATTAATGACCACTCTTTGAATATTCCCTTGGCTTATAAAATTCCTATTTCTAATCTCACATTTTTTGAATTCAATGCGCATTTGAATAATAAATTTTCCTTGCAACCAGTGAGTGACCAAGAGGTTGCCAAGATTCTTATGTCGATTAAAACGAATGCTCAAGGAGTGGACGGGCTGTCGATGGACATGGTGTTACTGACTTTGCCTCACACCTTGTCTGTGATCGCTGGTATCGTGAACAAGTCGATTACTACGTCTACTTTTCCTAAACAGTATAAAATCGCATCGGTAAATCCGATACCTAAGGTGTCACAACCTACTGATATCAAAGACTTGAGACCAATAAGCATACTGCCAGTTATTTCGAAGGTTATCGAGCGAGTGGTAAACAATCAACTAAGTGGGTTTATTGAGCGAAACAATATATTACCTAATATTCAGTCGGGCTTTCGGAAGGGCAGGGGAACAACCACTGCTTTGCTGGAAGTTGTTGACAACGTACTTGCTTCGCAGGATCAGGGGCTGGGATCAATCTTAGTGTTGCTAGACTTTTCGCGTGCTTTTGACTCAATAGATATTCAATTACTTATTTCTAAGATGACATACTAAGGTGTCGATGCGCCGTCGATCAACTGGTTTAATAGTTATTTGAGTGATCGCTCTCAGTGTGTGCGTATTACTCGAGAGGATGGATCGCAGTTATCAAAATTCAATATTTATTTATTCAATAAAATCACAAGGACCACTTTGAATAGTCTTCTTACATGCTAGTGAATCTAGGTGCCGGTTCCTCCTAACCCCAGTTCAAGAAGAATCCGGCAAGAAACTTGTCTGGTCTTAACACTTTTTTGTATGATCCTTGACTATTTTGTTACGGATGCCGAGTCGAGTTGGAGCTGATTCATCCCAAGCTTTTTTGTCATCTAAATAATCAGATATTTTATAATATGCTTTAATAGACAGTTTCTGTTTAATTACGTTTTTAAATTTGCCAATCGACAAATCTAACACGTCGCTTGGGACCTTGTATAGAAGCGTACACATTGCCCTATAAAAGACTTATTAACTTTAGCGAGCCTAACAGTGGGAACAGCGAGTTTATCGTCTTCGTTAAGGTCTTTTGACCGTGGTGTGCCACGGGGGTCGATTCTTGAGCCACTTCTTTTTATAATTTATAGTGCTGATATCTGCTGGCACATAAAACATTGCAAATTCCATTTATATGCCGATGATGTACAGCTATATCTCCAAATGCACCCTAATGATGTCCCTTGCAAAGTAGACAGAATCAATGAAGATCTGACCCGAATATCAGTCTGGTCACAGGATAATGCACTTGTTTTGAACCCTACCAAGTCTAAGTTCATGGTGCTAGGCACAGATCGCTTAATTGTGAAGATCTCAAGCCAATCTCCAAACATTAACATACTTGGTCAGGGTATCGAACAGGTGGACGAAGCTAGAAATCTAGGCATATTATTCGATAGCACGCTTCGTTTTGAAAATCATATCTCAAGTCTCGTCAAGAACTGTTTTTTTTATGTTAGAGGTTTTATATAAGATAAGAAGCTATCTAAAGGAAGAAATACGCATTAAGGTCTGTGAGTCAATTGTTCTGTCTAAGCTGAACTACGGAGATCTGGTTAATGGTCCACGTTTGACTTCTAAAGCAGCTCGTCTTGTTTAAAGAATACAAAATGCATGTTGCCGTTTTTGCTATAACATACCACCGCGAAGTCACATCACACCATATTTGAACAATTCTTCCACTCTCAATATGGCCTCGCGGAGGAATTTACAACTTGCAACACTGGTCCATTCTATTGTGATATTCGAGACACTTGAGTATCTCTACGAAAAACTTAGCTTCCCAAGAAATTAGTATAGTCAGAGACCTACAAGAAACTTGCTGCACTATAGCAAACACAAAATCGTGGCATTTCGGGGATGTTTTCGCTACCAGGCAACCAAGTACTGGCACAATATACCTCCACCTCTTTGGCTGTTGAAATCCAAGTTCACATTTAAAAAACGTTATAAAGCATTTCTACTGGATGAACAAAGAACTGGGTTGTCTGGTGTAAACAGCTATGGTGCACCTTTCAGTTGCTAGTAGTATGTAGGTATATCTTTGTTTTTTTTTTATTTTTTTTTATACAAATATTAATTTCTCTTTAATGGTTTAGTATTGTAATAAAGCTTTTTAATACAAGCAAATGAATTTCGTTTGGCACAATTAGCTTTTCTTACTCCAATAATGTATTATGCGACAGTTTATTATCTACCGTATTAAAGTTGTAAGCATTTATGTATTCATTAATTCCTGAGTACATAGGTAATTACCTATAATTATAATTATTGCTGTAAGTACCATTCATTATTTTATTCTATCTGTATTTATTTTGATTAACTCTCAAAGATACCATATTATTGTACTTCTATTCCTACTCATTTATAATATTTACACAAAACTCCACAAAAATATCTCACAGGGTCTTTTGGCTGAAGGTTTCGACAGAATACCAGCACCTAGCTACCGCCAGGTGGCTAGGCATATTATGCTGAGTCGAGACCTTTTTGTTACTGTGGCACACAGATACATGACATATTCTCGGTATTCTCCACTTTTGTTTATCTAAAATATGTTTTTTTTCTGTTTGTACTGATTGTGTGTGCTTGAGTAGCAAATAAATGAGTGTCTATGTCTATGTCTATGTCTTGTACTGCCTGCGTCGAAGAATTTCGACCAGCTCTCCATCCGACGACACAGGCTTTGCGAAGTCTTTCCGGGTCGAAGGGCCCGCCACTGTGGTCTTCCCTCTCCCTCTCCGAGCAGTACTGACCTTAACGGTCGCCGTTCCCGGCGCCGTTCGACGGCCGCTTCCGTCGACTGTCAGCGGTCACTAGACCGCAGGATGAATTCGAAGCCTCTGCTTCCGAAACTTCCACGTCTTTTCCACCTCGTCCACATGCGATACGTCGCCTCCAGTTGGTTGGCCCTGAGAAGGGCCTTTTGGGTGGCCCTGAGAAGGACCTTTGGGTTGGCCCTGAGAAGGGCCTTTTGGTTGGCTCTGAGAAGGGCCTGTTGGTTGGCCCTGGCATTTTTGGAAACGTCCGATGGCGTCCCGCGCAGGTTTAGTAGGCATAGCCTCAGACATTGTCGTAGATAACCTCAAGAAAATGTTCAACGCACAGTGCACTTTAGCCAAGCCTGGTCTGCCACTCCGTTACGGTGACAGATCCGGGTTGTTTCCAGGGGATGCGACGTGGACGCAAGCACTGTGGGGGGTCCCCCAGCCCAACCTAAACTAACCTAACCCTGGAAAGGGCCCTTTCTCTTACGGAGGGGTGAATTTGCTCATACCAAAGTCCCTCACCTCGTGCCCTCATGCAGGGGGGTCGTGCAGACCGAGAGAGAGAGAGACCCCCGATTCTCCAACAGTAAACTAACCTAACCTAACTACAGTCTAACTCCAGACGCAGACAAATCGCCAGCTCTGAGTCGCTGTTCCGCGCGAGAAAAATCAATTTAAGTGGTCAAAGTGTTCAAAAAAAATACCCGTGCGACATATCAAAAGTTATGTCGCTGGTGGAACCGCGCCCCTCTAAGTATTGAAATCGCGGAGTTATTTGCCAAATTGTGATTTTTCGAATTTCAAACTCGATTTGTGAGAAATCTACAGCGACGACATAGTGATTTTATACGACGGCTAGAAGCCCCTTGTGGAGTTCTATAGTGCAGTGCTTTTTCTGGAATTTTTCCGCTAACCATCGCGGAGAAATCGCCAGAAAAACAAGTCCCACGTGGCCACGAGGTCACTGACCCAGTGACTTTTCCAACGTTTTGGCCACGCCATCATCAAGAGGACGCCGCGGAGACCCGGGAGGCGCTTTCATCTGAATTTTAAGTTAAGTTTTTACCTAGTTATAAGCTATATTAGATTAATGCGGTTTTGGGGTAGTTGGTAATTAGTTTTAAATAAGATTATCAGCAACGACCTAGGTCGAAACTTTGTGTGTTGGTAAAGTGTACATAGTACTACATTAATATATAGTTTTAAGATTTTAGACGCTTAAGCTCGTGGGAATATTTAATTTATAAGAAAATTACCAACCGCAAAAAGACTAAAAGGCCTGTATCTCAGTAACGGTACATCTTAGGCCATTTTTGACCATATAAATATATATATATATATATATATATATATATATTCGCAACTTTTCTTAGGAAATTACCTAACTACTTTTAGATTTAAAAAAAATGAAATAATTAAATATAAAAAAAGTGAAGTGACGAAAAACAAAAACTCAGTTAACCCGAAGCTGACATATTTAGGCAGTGCCCAAATCGTATTTTATTGTAAAATTTTATATTTGTTTTATATTTTTACTTTACATTTAGATTGTTTGTACCTTATTTATTGACTTTTTAATTGTACATATCGTTTATTTTATTGTGTAACTTTATACTAGACAAATCCTCTGACCCCTAAAATGGTAGCCGTTCGCACCCCATGCGCGCCAAAAAAGGGCACCAAATCCCCCGTTCAAACGGAGAGGGCCGGCCTTCGGGTCCCTCCATGACATCAGATTCGAGTAGAATCTCCAAAGTAAGGCTTAGCATCGACAAACTAGAGGCAGCTGGAACACATGCACCGCCACGGCTCTCTACCACACCAAAGAGACCTGTCGACGATTTAAGCAAAACGAAGCTAAAGCTGGTGCTTCCGCAAACGACCAGAGTAGAGCGAAGCCCACCCAAAGCACCTGTTCAACCAAAACCCGTCGACAGGAAAGCTGAAGCAGAAGCATGTGTGAAAGAGATAGGGAGGCAGCTCGATAAGTCTAGAAATATGAACGGGGTGATCAAGAAGGAATATCTGACCATAGCTGACAGGCTCTTCCAGCTGGTCAAAGAATTTGACTTAGTCTTGACCTCTTGGGTCAAGACCGTCACTACCCCCAACAGTAGAAGGCACCACAGATGAAATAGGGATGCAGACCGACGCGACGACCACTCCAGATGAGAGTCAAACACTGGTGTAAAAGGCTAGGACTCTTTATGGTGGGAGTCTTAGGCCTCCTAATTATTGGTTGTTGGTAATTGGTGTGGAGACAAAATGAGAAGTCCAAAGTTCACTGTAGAAGGTTGTATTTCTTGGACTTCACACTAGTTCTCGAAATGGTTATTAAATATATTAAAATAGTATAAAAGAATTGGTAATAAATGGTATAAAATGGTCTGTAGTGTGACATGGTTATGAGTATCGCGGTGCCGGGCCGGCAGATGGTAGCGCACTGGTTTGCTCAGCCAATTATGCATATTTGCTTGTGAGACAAAAATGTGCATAATTGCTGTCTTCTATAGTTACCGGTACATTTCGGAAAACGGGGACTTGGAGAAACTCACTTTTTTTCGCCGAAAAGAGACATGCTTGCGTTTTGGATGAGTTGAATTTAACCAGATTGGAATCGCCCCAATCGGACACGATCTAAAGAGTCAAATTCAGACGCATAAGCATCTCGTCTCTGAGTTTCTGAATTTCAGTTTTACTGGCTCGTGCGTTTTCAAAGTCTGCATACCCAATGATTCCGGGCATAAGCAGATCGTTAATGTGCAGTAAAAACAGTGTGGCAGAGAGCACTGACCCTTGAGGTACCCCGGCATTAATTGCCAATCGGTCAACAACCACTCGAATGGAACTTTCCCTCAAGAAGTCAGCAAGCCATGAGCAGAACTGAACTGGCAATCCGTAAGCTGGAAGCTTAAGGCTAACGTGCCAGACCCTGTCAAAGGCCTTTGAGATGTCAAGTGAAACAGCTAAAGCTTCAACATGTTTCTCTATGGTCTCACTCCAAATGTGCGTGACATACGCAAGAAGATCCCCAGTAGATCGCTTTTGGCGAAAACCATATTGTTGATCACTGAGGAGGTCGTTGTCTTCAAGGTATGTAAGGAGTTTCGTATTCAGGACACGTTCCATACATTTGCAAAGTAGGGAGGTGACCGAAATTGGGCGATAATTTGATGGGTCAGCGCGACTACCTTTTTTGGGCACTGGCTGCACATTAGCAAGCTTCCAGGATTTTGGGACTATTCCAGCTTTCAGAGATAGGCGGAAAAGTCTTGTGAGTATGGGAGAGTGGTCCCCTGAGTTGTCTCCCACAAGTCTTACAAGTTTTTAACACTACAGCCGAAATGCCGTCCGGACCATTAGTTTTGTTCACGTCAAGACTTCGTAACGTTTTGAGCACTTCTTTTTGATGGATGCGAATTTCCTGCATTATAGCTTCGCATCGAAGAAGGCTAGGTGGGGTTTCCTTAGGGGTGTCTAAACGTGAAGCTTCTGCAAATTGAGCAGCAAAGAGATTTGCTTTCTCGATTGCAGTGTGGGCTAGAGATCCATCTGGTTTTAGCAGTGGAGGGAGAGAAGGGCGGCTGAAGTTCGCTTCTACCGACTTGGCCAAGGACCAAAATGGTTTGCTGCCAGCTGGATGTGTCGCAAGCTTGGCACCCATTCGGCCAATTAAAGCGAGCCTTCCGTAGCACCTTCTTGCAGGTCTTGGCGGCTTGATTAAAGGCTTTCTTCTTAGTTTGTGTATCCGGGGTTTTTGCTGTTGCGAGCGTCAGCCCAGGCAAGATAAGCTGCACGTTTTTTTCCCTTCTGCAGCGGCACATGCAGGACCAAACCACGGGCGAGCTTTGCCGGAGGTCGAGACATCCGAGAATGGAATAAAATATTCCATTGCTATATAGACCACCTCTGTAATGGCATCAGCGCATGTTGACGGGTCACAAGAAGAAAAGCAGGTCTGCCGCCAAGGATAAGATGCAAAAAAGTGACGAATCTCATCCCAGTCTGCTGACTTGTAACGCCACAGTCGCCTACATCCTCGAGGCGAGGGATCGGGTACCGAGTATGACGACAGACTTAACCACACAGTGATCAGAAGTGCCCAAAGGAGGCAACACCGATACTGAATGGCGATCCGGTTCGGTAGTCAGCAACAGGCCTAAGCAATTGGCTGTGTGGCCCTAAACGTCTGGTACCCTGGTAGCCGCGATTACCATCTGAGTGAAAATCTGAATCTGAGATTATGTGAGAGAGCAAGTTTATAAGCTTCTCTACCAGCATGGTCAGTAGACTGAAATGGAAACAGCCACTGCTGGTAGTGAGCATTAAAATCACCCAGAAGTACCAGATAGGCATCAGGTTGTCTCAAGGTCTCCAGTGTAAGATCTATACAATCCGGCGTAGATTACTTTATCTAGACCGGTATCCACCAAAGTCCATAGAACAGAGAAATCGGGCTCTTCAAGGTCACGCAGACGCAGACAACAAATGTCATTCCGAGCAAACAGACAAATACGAGCCTTCGGCTTGAAATTGTGCTCCAGTGTATAACCTGGGTATGTGAGGTACGCTGTGCCGGAAGGGCATTGGATCTGCGTCTCCGTGAGAAATAATAAATGTGGCTTAGTGGACTCAAGATGGTTTGTGGACCGAATCGAGATTTGAGTGCAGTCCTCGAATATTAGAGAGGTGCACTTCAAGCGAGAGGACGTGCTTCCTCTGTAAACACGACTTATTATTTTTCAATTCTTTCATAATTTGAGTGAGTGTGAACCCCCCCCCCCCAGGAATGGCCACTGGGTCCTCACATCCGGTCGCCAACCGGCACGATGGAGCATTCTGGGATTTTTCGCAAGGCGGTGGGGTAGCCTTTCATGAATGGCTAATTCTCTACTTGGGCCCCCTACAACCTGCGGTCGGCCAGCGGAGAACCGTGGTTCGGATCCCGCTACCCTCCATGTCTAGCCTCTCCGTACATTGGCGCTGTTGTGATCTCAAGATTGCCCTAGCAAAAATCCAGAGCATGAACTGCTCAAACCCGTTCCACGGTGGCTGCACCAGACATCAGTCCGAAACACGACAACGTCGCTTCACGGACTGGTTTTGTCTAGTGGGTGGTGACAAGCCGCGGCCGAAGCCTACCACCAGAAGAGTTGCTACCCGTTTGGCACTACCCAAGGATCACGTGTAGGGTTACTATGAGTATGCTCCTACGGACGCGCGCAACTTCGATCCCCAAAACATAACCATCATTAACATATCGCCGTCCTGTCGCCGTCCGTCCAGCGAATAATATCGTAATCTAAAAAACAAAATTTTACAGGAAAAATAAAAAACCGTTTTTTGCCAATAACTCCTAAGCTATTTTACTCATCGGGTTAATTTTTGTACCAAATGATAGCTATTTTTTTTTAATAATGTTATTTAATTTAAAATATATTACTACGCTTAGGAATGAATAGTTGTGAATAGAAATATGTTTTACCAGAATTAAAGCCATTACTTTACATCGTAAAGCAACATTACGATTTTATTCGCGAAAGTTGCCGATAAAGGCCTATACAGTAATAGGTAATCGCGATCTTATTGAACTAAAACTAGTCATGTTGGTTGTATCGGTAATGCAATGTTACCATTAAAGCCATTACTTTACATCGTAAAGCAACATTACGATTTTATTCGCGAAAGTTGCCGATAAAGGCCTATACAGTAATAGGTAATCGCGATCTTATTGAACTAAAACTAGTCATGTTGGTTGTATCGGTAATGCAATGTTACCATTTTGTTCGGTACTAAATTAAAAATTTATGAATAAGGTAAGTTTGAATTACGTTTATATTCTATGAGTATAGAATAAGTTTAATGAATGTGAAAATAGGTTACTGTAAAACTATCTTTTCATTTTGTGTTTCGGCATTGAAAGAAAATATACAAAATTAACCCTTTTATATACATAATCTTCCTGTATACAACTAAGCATAAAAACAACAATATTTTAAATGATAAAACTTGGTTTCACTACTCAGAATCATCTTCATTTGGAAAATCGTGGTCCTGTGGGTTTTGGTTTCCACAGCTTGACAGCGACTCGTAAAATCTAGATAATGTTTTGGTATGGCTTCGCTGCCACACAATCCAAATAAATCGTCATGCAGAGGTTTACTTAGGGCAATGGGTTGATGGTACATCTGCCTTAAACTCTTCACGAGATTATTTGGTTCCACAACTGTTCTCGTGAGCCGTCCGCGCCTGGATCTGCCAAGAACCTCGTCTGTGTTTAATTCCAAATATTCGTCTCCAAAATCGTATTTAAATTGCAAGATGTGAGGCTTTGTGTGGGAAGCTTTAACCTCCATAATCTTCCATAAATCCATAATTGTCCATAAATATCCAAGTTTTTTCACGGTGTCAAACACTGAAATTATAAATAGGATATTTCCGTTTATAGTGAAAAATACCCACTTCGGATTGAGGTACGCTGAGAACTTTTTCTAGGTCAAAAACAGCAATAGTGGTGTGTGTTGTGTCAACCGCAGCCTTTTCTTCTCTTTTAATTTCACGTACTCTTTCCTTACGCTGCAAATGTTTTCTATAATTTTCCTCCAAAGAAGCTTTCCTTATAACGTCAGCTTGTTCGTACAGAGAGCAAATTGCACACATATCTTTTTTTGGTTTGAAAAATGAGTAGTTATATTCTGTATTACATATGGTTTCATATTGTCGCTTTGAAGCCAGGTATTCTGGTGAATGATCTTGATGCGCAAACCAGGATTTATACAATCGATACATTTTTGAAATGTTAAGCTGCTCTGACAAATATTAACGCTTTGAATCCTTCCTAACATAGTGAGATTCTATCGCAGGGAATAGATTTATATGCGCTACGATGCTTTCTTTTGTGGTAATATGCATCCTGTGAGGCCTGTTCATATGAGTTCCTCTCCCGTCCATCAAACACATGTCTTTTTTAATTTTTTCCAATGTTGTGTAGACTACATGTTCTGATATACTCAGTGTGTTCAAGAAAAAAAATTTGCATACTGGAACTTCGCATCCCTCTAATGGGAAGTTATATTTGAATGTCTGAGTCCCATTGTTCTTTCTCTCTAAAGTTATTCGTTTCACAGGATTGGCTGTAACATGTCTAGCAATGTATTGCCACTGTAGTTCATGACTTTTAAGTTCATAAAAAGCCTTCAATATATCTTCTCTTTGCTCAGAAGAAAAAATTTCGCTGCATTTCTTTTTACATGAACAAACCGGACCAATCATTTTTCTGTTATATATTTTTCTAGAACGAACTCCTTCATAAGCTTCTCCAGTCTTTTAATTTTTTATTTTTATGGTCTCTCCAATTGTTTTTGTCACATTTCCGTTTTCTACTTAGATTTACCTGGTTTTCTGAAATTGAGAGTTCACTATGTTCTATTATATCAGGCTCAACTTCTGACTGTATATCATCATATATATTAGTGGATGATAATTGAAGAGATTGAAGTAGTTCGTTGTCGTTTAATTTTTCTGTTACAATTTCTTGTTCATGTATGCTCTCTTCATGTGCTTGATCATTAGTGCTACTTATCAAACTCACTGTTTTATCCAGCTCATCACTACAAGCATTTATGCAACTCCTATCGATATTTTCATTAGTTGAATTGAGTTCACTGGCAGTAGTTGAATAAATTACTGCTTCACTTGGCTTTAAAGTCGCGTCTCCCTTAGCTGGTGTTAATGTTTCGTCTTCGAAATAATCAGGGGTGGAATTTGTAGCTCTGTTTGAAATTACACATACATTAGCTAACTGTGGTTTGAGGTATACTGCGCCAATAGGAGAATTGTGAACTGCTTGTCGCACGTTGCTGCTATGTATGTATGGAGTATGAGTGCCGACTTTGTTATTCATAAATTTATAAATAGCCGAGGGTGATGCTACAAAATCCACATTATCTAGTACTAAAGATAAATTCGAAATGTTTGATGGACTTTGAATAGTGCTTGAATTTATAAACCCATCTATGAAAGTGGAATCTCCGATACTGGAAGTGATACTTGGTGTGTCAGATCTCGTTTCGCGGTAAGGACTTGGTATGCACTCCGAAGATTCTGGAGAAAAATCTTCATTTTCTTCATCACGCTCATAGTAATTATTGTTAAATCTTTGATCTGTACAATAAAATAACATTAGAATATCAGTAAAAGGATAAGAAACACCAATAAGCATGATCAATGTAGGCGATTACAATAACTAGGTAGGTACGTACCTGGTAAATTGTAAGATTTTTTTATATTTTCATTTGATTTACGCGATTCATGACTTCCTGTAGCGGTTTTAGTAACCACAGCTTTTGTTGTATCAGTTTCAATAACAACAGATTCTTTTTTTAAAGCGGATTCAATAACCATAGCTTCGGGATCTAGTAAGTTGTTAATACGAGAGTAAAACATCGCAACCTAATACCGCTACATAGATTGCGATTGTTTTATTTATCTGTAAAATACAGGTAACGATGTAACCATTCCAGATTTTTTTTAATTATATTGTAATAAACTTTACTGAAATAAAATACTTGAATAATGACCGAAATATTAGGGTTTTCAACTTTACATAAAATAAGTCTTATAATTTTTACCTGAATAAAATCGCAATCGAATCTTACAAGAAAAAGCAAAACATAGAGGAGTAAGTAGTAACTTGTTACGATGTTGCTCGGATCAAAGTTTTGTTTTTGTTTTTCGATTAATATTCAAGTAAAATCCATTGCAAAAAGCCTAACTCGAGAACTACTCGTACGATTTGCCTGAAAAAAATTCACAAGGTGTAATCACACCTCAGGAACAATTATTTCAAATAAAAGCACTTGTATCGTTATAGTCGGTTACCATTTTATTCGCTGGGGACGGCGATATGTAAGTAAAATAATATAATATGTACAAAAAGAGCGTTTACGAGCTAAGTAGAAAAGAAAGATATTACAATTTGTTGGCAGTTACTCACCATTCACCAAGTTTCAGCCATTTTGGGCGCGCAGTTTTAATTAATTGCAGCTTATAATGCTGTTTTTTATATAAAAGGGATTGTAACGCTACAGTACATAAGAGAAGCCTACCTACTTTAACCTTCCTATCTAGGTGAGCCTAGCCGTTTAATTTGCCCAGAACCCATGCATAATAAACGATTCCCAAATAGTAGGTACGTTATTCCTACATACAAGTACCCAACATACTTAAATGATGATTGCTAGGTTTGTACCTACCTATGTACCTACTCTCGAAATGCAATTTCGAGAGTAGGTTTTGGATTTAATCAAAAAAATTGACCAGCTAGAACAGTACGCTAGGGGAAATAACAATGAACAATGTGTTCCGGAGAAAAACAATGAGAACGTTATCAGCATTATAAAAACCATAAGCACTACTATTAACTGCGCCATTAAGGATGAGAACATTCAAAGCTGCAGCCGTATCGCTAAGATGAACCAGAATACTACTAGACCTCGTTCCATGGTGGTCCAGTTCAACTCGACAAGGGTTCGCGACACTTTTCTGGCCTCATCCATAAAGTTTAATTAGTCTAACCCGAAAAATCGGCTTAATAACACGCATACAGGATTGACTGGAGCAAAGTCTCCAATTTACATCGTGGAGCACCTATCTGTTTCGAACAAAGCACTTCACTCGGCGGCCAGGTCGGCGGCCAAGGAAAAGGGCTACAAGTTTGTATGGGTGCGCAACGGGAGAATTTATATGAGAAAAACCGAAACTTCGGACTACAAAATTATAAAAAATTTGGACTTCTTACAAAACTTAGAGTAATAATTAGTGGTGGTAATAGTTTGTATCACTTGTTGGTTACTTGCTGGTTTAAATGTATCTGTACTTTCACCTACTTTTTTTTCCTCTCTTGTACTCATTTAATTATGTATTGTTATCTCTTAAAGTGTTTTATCAGAATGTGCGAGGATGGAGATCTAAAACACTAACGTTTTATTGTAACCTTTGTTGTTCTAATTATGATGTTATTATTCTTAATGAGATATGGCTTAACCCCATGTTCAGTTCAGTCAGCCGAACTTTATAGTGCAATCTAGGTTATAAGTAACTTTAGATGTTATAGGGTTATGGACAGACATACAAAATTTGATTCCGCATTCATAGTATTGATGTAATCTCTTTTTATTAGCCCGCAGTTGTCGTATTTTTGCTTTTAACTTTACGTGTTACGGTAGATAACACGTGGAGTTGAAAGCAAAAATGAGACGTTACGTTACGACCGACACGTTGCGTGTTATCTACCGTAACACGTAATTTGTAATTATGTAATTTCAGTCACAAGCTCGTATGAGTACCTGCTAGTATATCTACCAAGTTATCTAAATGTTTCCGTCACTACAGTACTCTTTTGATACCCATTTTATAGGAACCTTGATGCATTCATTTATCTACTACATATAATTATATGAGATTAAGTTAGTACTAAATCTTAAACGAACGAGATTTGTTTGCTTACTGCGCATGTTGTGTTTACCTGTAATTGGTTTCACGTGTAGCTTAAGACAAATTGTTATGAAACATATTTAATTCATGTGTAAACTGTTGGTAAACCTAATAAATAAAATAAAATAAATAACACTCAGACACAGAAAAACACCTATCTATGTTCTTCCCACAAATGTTTATCCTGGGAGGGAATCAAACCCTTAACCTACAGCGCAGAAGGCAGAGCTACTACTAACGGAGCGGACAGGCCAGTCAAATGTAAAAATAATAAAATGATTCCCAAATAGTAGGTACTTAAGTACGTAATACCTTAGTATATACAAGTACCCAACATACTTTATAATGATAGCTAGGTTTGCACTTACCTATGTAACTACTCTTGAAACGCAATTGTTAAAAAAAATACTTACCGCCCTACCTACATTACGCCACAGATTGTTTAGGTAGGTATGTAAATAAAAATTAACATATGTCGGAAGGTTAGGTAGGACTAACCTACGACTTTGACTTTGACTTTGACTTTGACTTTGACTTTGACTTTGACTTTGACTTTGACTTTGACTTTGACTTTGACTTTGACTTTGACTTTGACTTTGACTTTGACTTTGACTTTGACTTTGACTTTGACTTTGACTTTGACTTTGACTTTGACTTTGACTTTGACTTTGACTTTGACTTTGACTTTGACTTTGACTTTGACTTTGACTTTGACTTTGACTTTGACTTTGACTTTGACTTTGACTTTGACTTTGACTTTGACTTTGACTTTGACTTTGACTTTGACTTTGACTTTGACTTTGACTTTGACTTTGACTTTGACTTTGACTTTGACTTTGACTTTGACTTTGACTTTGACTTTGACTTTGACTTTGACTTTGATGCGTCGCCACCGCCTGTATCGCCAAGCCAACAATTAGGTTTACCCCTAGCCTATAGATGTTTCACATCAATAAGAATGCGAAAGTAACTCTGTCTGTTATGTTTGTTACTGTTTGTTACGTTTTCACACCTAAACCACTGATCCGATTTCGATGAATTTTGGAATAGAGACAGATAAGACCTTGGAGAAGGACATATGCTATTTTTATGGAGATACAACGCGTGCGAAGCTGCGGGCAGCACTTACTTATGATACTCTATAACACCCAGACACATACAAACAGATGAAGAACATAGTCTTCACACAAATGTTCATCCTGGATGGGAATCGAACCCTCAACCTACAGCGCAGAGCTACAACCAACTGCTACTACCAACTGAGCTGACAGGCCAGTCAAATATAAAAATAAAATAATCAATAATTCTACTACTACTAGAACTACAACATCAGCTAATAGAAATACTCAAAGACGCTGGGATGAATCTACGAAAATGGTCAGCCAATGATGTAGAGCTTCTAAAAAACTTAGCCTCAGATCAGCTCGATAAGCCCTTTGAATTTAAATGTCACGAGTCTCGAAACACGCTAGGGCTGAGGTGGATACCCTGGTCTGACTCATTTGTGTTTACAAATAAAATAGAGCACGCCGAGAGATGTAACACGAAACGCCAGCTACTTTCAGGAATATCAAAGATATTTGATCCGTTGGGATGGCTCTCGCCATTGACTATTCGAGCTAAAATAATATTTTAAACCACATGGTCTTCTTGTATAGGATGGGATGATCCAATCCCGGAACAAACCCAAAACGAATGGGTACAGCTACGAAATGATCTTCAAAATGTGAATCAGTTTGATATCCCTAGGTATTATTTATGTTATGTTATGTGGTACACTCATGGCGTGTGGCAGTAGCTGCTGCGCTACTCACGATGGCGCCACTGAAAACCAGCGATACAGCAGCCTTCACAGTTCTGTATCATATGCTGAGTGGTAGCCTTTTTTTCGTCACTGTATATAGACTAGTTTATATTACATTTGCACTGTATTTGATATGTAACGTTTAATAAATATTCTCTATTCTATTCCATTCTATTCTATTTAGGTGATACACAGAAAGCATTTCAATTACACGGCTATAGCGACGCATCAGAAAAGGCTGCGCCGTGTATTTAGTAGCGCACATAAAAGCGAGTGCACAATACGACTTGTCGCAGTGAAAACTAAACTGGCGCCCTTGAAGAAAAAGATCTCACTGCCGCGCCTAGAATTGTGCGGTGCTTTACTACTAGCTCAACTTATGCAAGTCATAAAAGCAATTTATGACTTGCATAAGTTTTTGAATTTTGAATTTTTTGAATTTTAGAACAACCCGCTTTGCTGGAATGGCCCAGAATGGTTAACTAACTTTAAGCCCAGTAACATCAAAAACAAAACTTACGAGACACCGGCACATGAAATGAAAAGGGTTAGTGTAAACTCAGCCTTACATCAACCAAGCATGTCATTCATAAATGAATTATTTATAAACAATGCTTATGAACTAATAACCAAGTATGTGCAAGCTATCGATTTTGGAACCGAGTTGGAAAACCTTAAAGTCAACGGTCACTTTCGGTCCAAAAATCAACTAGAGAATCTCTCGTCCTACTTAGATGAAGCCGGGATCTTAGGAGTAGGTGGCCGTCTCGGTCATTCTACAGTAAGCAGCACCGCTAAACATCCAATAATCTTGTCCAGCCACAGCCGTTTCACCGAGTTAATTATAAATCAAGCTCACATTACAACTCTACACGGTGGGCAACGACTTACTCTGTCTTACTAGAAAGAAAAATATTGGATGATACGTACCTACAGTGAAATTTATTGAAAACGAACATGGACATTTATTATTACTATATGATAATTTTGTATTTGGTGGTATTTTGTAGATAAGAAAATAAATGCTTAAAAACCAGTGAAACAGCATATAACGGTCGTATAAACAGCTAACTTACAACATATATTGTGGACACAGTGAAATAATAACTTCTCTGTCTATAAAAGTGAATAACTGTAATAGTGAAGCTATCAACTGTTGGGACAAACGGGCAATAATTACTACCTAAACAAACTAAATCCCGTTTGGAAGAGACAATGTGTGAATATTAGTGAACTCTTTGTGGACTATATACAAATATAAGAAGAAAATAACCTAAATCTGTACTAGATGATTAGGCAATTATCAATAAATTAATTGAAACCAGAGTCCCTCTGTTGAAACTTGCCTGTACTATGTTATACAGACAGCAACATCAACACCATCAATAGATCGCACATCAAATAATTCATAAGAAAATCCAACAGAGGACACCACCTGAATGAAATTAATAGTTCAGAAAAAGGACACTAGAGGACACTACCAGTGCTATAAATAACATTTACATATTTTATTCAAAAACAATCTCACAAAATCATGGAGGATATCGTCACTGGAAAGGCAACATTACGTAAGCGCCAAAATAGGCATATTGAGTTATATATATATTTAGAATCAGCATTTTATTCTGCGTCGATGTGTCTAGGTAGCATTGCGATACGAGCACTTTTTTGGCGCTTCAGTAAACCGAAAAAAGAGGATTTTTTTTTGGCCCGATTTCTGAAACGACTCCTTATTTGGTGTTTTTTTCGTGACTGTCATATAAGTAAATGAGGCATTTTGCAGTTTGGTAAGAAGTTATTTATTAGTATTCTTGCCCTTTTGAAAATAAAAATAAAACTTGATATAAGTAATTTTTGCTTGCAGCATTTAGAGTGATAAGGGTGTATAAGAAATTTTGCCTTCCCGTGTCTATGCAGTGAATGGCGTATACGTAATTTTGACTTGCAGTATTTGGAGTATGTAAGGCGTATAAGAAATTTTCTATTCGCATTTTATGTAGTAAATGGCGTGTAAGTAATTTTAAGTTACTGCTATTGAGCAAGTTAGTGGATTATGAGTAACGTGCTATGAAGTGTAATTTTAAGCAAAAGT
The DNA here is from genome assembly GCA_948098915.1 of Lampropteryx suffumata. Classification (NCBI taxonomy): domain Eukaryota; kingdom Metazoa; phylum Arthropoda; class Insecta; order Lepidoptera; family Geometridae; genus Lampropteryx; species Lampropteryx suffumata. The sequence goes on along the minus strand of OX402550.1, from coordinate 21,011,028 downwards.
TACAAAAGTAAAAGTATTTTGGTATCAATTTTATCATTTATGTCTTTAACGTAAAAAATAATAGCATCTTTTCTTAAATAATGTATTGTTTAATACTGCAAAAATCGAGATACAAACGATATACCGCGCACACGCCGGCGACCGACGTATCAGTCAGTTTGCTCGACAGAGCCGTTGTAGATGCACGTGTGTATTTATTGCTGCTGCTCCCTTATAGATCGAGAAACGGAAGAATTTTGGTGTTAAAATGAAATAAAAGCCTCGTAAATCGGTAAGTAAGTTATTTTGTTGCAGTTATTACTACTGCAATTATTAGATTTTTCAGAAAGTGCTTATAGGTACTAGTTTTTCGAATAAAATAAGGTAGGTACGCAAGTAGGTAGGTGAATTGATAAAGTTGCATGGATTTCTTTGTCATTTAGACGAGGCTTTTATCATGAAATCAGCTGATATGTGCGCAAATTTCTGCGTAATGAAGCAGTTTGATATTTTGCATTAGATTTGTCAGGTCCAGACGTGCAGAGTAGGCATGGGACACGTGACAAATGTTTTCCATGTTTACCCATTACGTCTCGGAGATTTTTTAGCCAGTATAATTGAATCTTGTTAGCCTTGTAGAATCATTTATTACTCGTGTAAGTTATGGTGCTTCCAAATAAGCTGATCGCGCCGAGAACGGTTATCCGAGACCGTTTCAGGTCTTGGATGAAAATTTTGGAATGCCCTCTCAGGAACAAAAATCAAACAACGCTCGATAAAAACTGTTTACTGTACTGTTTTTTGATCTGCGCATATAAAAATAACTCTCGCAATAATATTTTTATAAACATACATAGGTACTTATATACAAACATAGTATGTATACTTTAAAAAATTGTACTCACTAACTGGTATTTGTTTTATTTTTAGCTCATAATGGAAAACAGTAGGAAAAATTATTACAGAAAATACGCAGCAAGATTCAAGAATGACCAGAAGCCTGTAGCTGAAACATTAAAGACGTCACTAAAGCCGACAGCCTCAAGGTCAACGGTGGTAAGGAGACTGAAATTTAATTCTCCAGAGATTGAAGATAAAGGCCAAATATTAGAAAAAAAACGAACAATGCCTAAACCAGCTGTTTTAAGTGAAATTAATGAAGAAGCATCACCATGTTCTGATGTTATAGTCTTCGACTTGACGAATGAACCAAACCAGAAAATACATCATACAGAGTACGAAAAAACTGACGTGATACAAAAAGAATAAGAAATTTTCAAAGAAATAGAAAGACAGCACGAAATTGAGGAGGCTTGTGAACAAATCCGACGGGAACATATTGATGAAACGGATATGCATAACTTTAATTCAGAACCAATAAGTATAGATTTTGAATCTAACTACCTTGAAAAAATAGTTAGTAGAACTAGTAACAAGGTGAAAAATACTGATACAGCTAAAATTAAATCAAACAAAACACTGAAACGAAGTGATAGTAAGCAGTTTTTAGAAGAAAAAGAAATCGATTGTGACAAAATGCTAGTTACCGATGAAAGAAAAGAAATTGAAAATAATACTATTAAAGTTGACATATGTCTTAACAATAATTAAAAAAAAAATTAAAAAAAGTTTTAGATCTTCAATGCATGGAAGATTTCAAAGAAATAGATACATTGCAAGTAAATGAAAACATAAATATACCTCGGAAGATTTGCATAGTAAGATAAATTTTGAGCAAAACCAACATGAAATAAGAAGTCGTGATGCTAAGGAGAGTGACTAAAAGAATCACAAAAAAATTAATCACACTGAATTTATAAACAATAAACAGTTGAGACAACAAAAGCGTGAAAAGTATGTAGATTTCTTGTCAGATAATGAAGATTTTGTATGGAGTTCTTCGTCTTGGGAAGGGACATCATCTGGATCGGAATTTTCAATAAAAAAAGAATTAAAAAAAAACAGAAAAAAACCCTATAAGATGACTACTAAATCAAAGATTGTAGAACAAAATAATAAAATTCTTGAAGCGGATTGTAAAACTGATAAAGAAAAAATTAAACGGGTGAACAAAAGAAAAGAAGCTAAAGCAAAAAAAGAATCCGGACAAGAGTATAAAACTACTACAGGAAAAGTTATACCTGCTAAAACATTGAAACCAAATCTATGCTCTTCAGATACTTGTCCCAATAATGTTACGAAGTAAGCGATGAAAGAAGAAATACCATATTTTCACATTTTTGGAGTTTATCGTCTGAAAGGCGAAAGACTGGTTGGTGAGCCATTCGAAGAAGGTAGCTGTAAAACGAAAGCGGACACATTCAGGTAGGCGTACAAACACTTTTAGTTACTTTATTAACGATGGTGAAGGGAAAAGCCAAGTGTGTCAACAATTTTTGACTTGTACACGAGATTTGAAGCAAAAAACTATTTACAATACAGTAAATAACGCTTTCTATGGCCTTGCAAGAGAAGACATGCGTGGAAAACATGTACCACATAATTTAGCCCCAAATTTAGTAATCGAAAATTTACGAACGTACATAAAAGAATAACCAACTTTGCCCTCACACTACTGCAGGAAGAACAGTAAAAGAACGTATTTGCCTCAGGAATTTCGGAATATTTCAAATTTGTACAGAATTTACAAAGAGACTCAGGTTGCAAATGGCGAATTATATGCGGGAGAAAAAGTGTTCAAAAAACTTTTTACTACAGAGTTTAACATTGGATTTCACTTTCCCCGTAAAGATAAGTGCTTAAAATGTACACAGTATGAAAATGATAATAACGTCGATGAAGAAGAAAAACAGAAACATTTGATAGATAAGGAAGAATCTTCAGAAAGGTTTAAAGTTCATCAAGATATTCATAATAAAGATAATAGTGTTTTATGCACATCTTTTGACCTTCAAAAGATTTTAAACACTCCTCACGGTGAAAATATGATGCTGTATTATAGCCGCAAAGTGGCGGTTTATAACTTGACATTTTATGAATCAGACACTAAAAATGGGTTTTGCTACACATGGTCAGAAAATAATGGAAAAAGGGGTGCAAATGAAGTATCAACAATTTTACAAAAGTACATAAACAAGGTGGATCAAAGGGGTACGATAAAACATTTGTTACTCTATTGTGGCTCATGCCCGGGACAAAATAAAAACAGAATAGTTTTTACTTGTTTAAATGAAACCCTACAAAATTGTAATAATATTTTATCGATACAAATAAATTATTTGCTCCCGGGGCATACATATATGCCCGTGGATTCTATACACTCTGTAATCGAAAAAAGCTTAAGAGGCATTATAGTCTGGGCACCATCTCAGTGGAGCACAGTTTTTACCATGGCTAGGAAGTCACCAAGACCCTATGAAGTAGAGGTCCTTAGTTATGCCGATTTTAATAAATGGGACATAATTGCTGATAAATATTTCAAAGCTAATTTGTTCGGAAAAGTTAGCAAACTAAGAACTGTTACATATAAAAAATCAGTGGCAAATATGGCTTATGTAAAATTCTCTATGAATCCAAATTGATTGCAAACAGAACAAATTGAAGTTGTAACAAAAAAAAAAGACATTCATTTAAAACCATGCTACAAAGAGATGCTGCCAATTTCTAAAAAAAATATACATGGACCTCACCAAATTGTGTACGAACAAAGTCATACCATCTGTGTATCATGCAGAATACCAAAATATGAGCCATAATTCAAATATTCAAGAGTATTTGAATGAAACAGACGCAGAAGACGAAAAATTAGCTGAAGAATAAGTTGGATCTAATTCATCGTATCCGCCTTTTGGTATTTATAATTTCTTGTGATTTTTAAAAATTACCTATCTATTAGACTGATTAGTTATAAACGGGTATTGTTTTAACTAAGAAAAATTTGGAGACTAAGTACGTTGATTCTCAGTTTTATTTAATTAATATTTGCAAATATTATATAAATCTTAGTGGTTCCTAATGTTGCTAACTGTTGTTGTTAATTATTTTTGCCGATGGAGTTAATGGCTATTTGTTTTTATTTTTATAATAGGTATGTTACGCAATGCTAATATTATGTAGAGCGCTGCGTTGGCTCGACCGGTACAAGACATCGACATGGCACGAGGCGCATGGTCAGCGGAACGTGGGCCGCCTGACAACCGACGCTGCACTTTTCATGGGAACTACCTAGACTTACGATTGCATTCTTGTTTCATACTTCGAACGGGTTTCATGTTTAAAATAATTATATTGTAATTTTGTTTTGAATTAAATTAGATTAAATTTAAACTCAGTTTTTTAAAAGCTACCCTAGGCAGCGGCCTACGTATTTGGCTCAGCCGGTAGGATTACTTATCTTATCTTTACGAGATTTATCTCGCGAGTAAAAAAAGAACCTACTAGTGCCGTTGTTAAGGGTGAATCTAGACATCGATTCTGCTGTGTTCCAGACGACGAGAAATGGTGTAAGTCCTTGAATCTTTCAAAGTCCTTGCTTATTCCTTACTGTAGTCCTTTTTATATATTTTATGTGTATCTTTTATTACGTATATTTCACTGTGCGTTAATAGTTAACTCCAAGATTTTTCATCCAAGAGAATCGCGGAATATTAGGTTAGGTTAACCCACAGAGTAATGTTTTTAGAATGCCATACAGACCTCAGCCACAGCAACCGAATAATTTTGGCTATGCCCCGCGTCCTACCCCCATGAGTGGCCTAAGTCATTTTGCGGAAAGACGTTTACCACCGACAGTACATGACTGGCGAACACACGGGAATCGGCCCCCGAGTAACTATTTTAAGACACGCGAAATTAACTTTAATGAGTTAGACGGCTATGACAATTATGACTACAGCTACGATTACGAAAGTTACCGCGAGTGTTATGAAGATTATTACGCGTACGAACAGTACCCTGAGTATTGCGTTTATGATCAATACACAGCCGCCCCTATCTCCAGTTATGAACCACTGGTAGTAGAGGAAATAGCTCAGGCCCCCGAACAAAAACCTGAAAATTTTCGGAAAGAGTCGAATTCAGAAAAGCCAAAATAGAAGTTAATTTCCATATTCAAAGGCAATTAGGTTATATTCAGATCCCTTTAAAAATTTTAATCGATACAGGTGCCAACCAGTCTTTTATTAGTCCCGATGCTGTAGGAAAATACTTCCGTCATATACCTTTGAAATACGATCCATTTGAGGTGACGAACGTGCACGCGACTAGTAAGAACGACTATTCTATTACGTTGCCGTGTTTTCAAGAACTGAACGATCCTAATGATATAAATTTGTACGTTTATAAGTTTCACAACTATTTTGACGGACTTTTAGGCTTCGATTTACTTGACGTATGGGACTCTACCATTGATTTAAAAAATAGACTGCTTAAAACTCGTAATACGCAGATACCTATTCGCATGTACGATTCTAGGAACGTAAACTTGTACGAAGAGATTATTCCAGCTAACTCTACGAATATAGTTAGGTTGCCGGTTAACACACAAGACGGCGAGGTTCTGATTGAAAATCAGACGATTTGTAACTGCCTTATTTCAGATTGTTTAACGACGGTCCAGAACAACCGAGGCTGGGTAGAAATTTCTAACCCGACTTCCAATGATATAATATTTTCTATGGATCGTCCTGTTGAAGCTGAAATATTTAATATTAAATGTGACAGTACTGAAATTTTATCAGACCGCGAGAAAAATGTTTTATCTCGACTTCGGACCGATCATCTCAACCCGGAAGAACTCGCTAATTTGCGGCGCTTATGTGCGAACTACGCGGACGTGTTTTATCTTGAGGGCGAACTACTTACATTCACCAACAAGATCAAACATAAGATTAGGACCACTGATGAAATTCCAGTACATACTAAGACCTATCGCTATCCTTACGTTCACAGACAAGAAGTCAGAGATCAAATAAATAAGATGCTTGATTATAAGACCATCTGAATCCGCATGGAGCTCTCCGATTTGGATTGTACCCAAAAAGGCAGACGCTTCCGGTAAAGTTAAATGGCGCCTTGTCGTGGACTTTAGGAAAGTTAACGAGAAAACGATTGATGATAAATACCCTATTCCCAATATAACAGATGTACTAGACAAACTAGGTAAATGCCAATACTTTACGACCCTTGACTTGGCCAGTGGATTTTACCAAGTAGAAATGGATCCCTCCGACATCCATAAGACAGGATTTAATGTAGAAAACTGGCATTATGAGTTTTTAAGAATGCCGATGGGCCTTAAAAATTCACCTTCCACATTCCAACGTGTCATGGATAACGTCTTAAGGGGTCTACAGAATGAGATCTGTTTAGTTTATCTCGATGACATTATCGTTTTCAGTACCTCCCTTCAGGAGCACATTATTAACTTTGATACATTGTTTAATAGACTGAGAGAATCTAATTTCAAGATCCAAATGGATAAATCAGAATTCTTGATGCTAGAAACCGAGTTTTTAGGCCATGTCATCTCTAAAGAGGGTGAAAAACCTAACCCCAATAAAATTAAGGCCATAGAAACCTACCCAATTCCAAAGACTCCCACTGAAATCAAACGTTTTCTCGGATTACTTGGCTATTACAGGAAATTTATTCCAGATTTTGCCCGACTAACTAAACCTTTAACTCAATGTTTGAAAAAGGGTTCTAAAACCAAGTTAGATCAAAACTACACTAGTTGTTTCGAACATTGTAAGACGCTCTTGACAAATGATCCCATCTTACAATACCCAGATTTTACAAGAGATTTTATCTTGACAACCGATGCATCCAATGTAGCTATCGGCGCCATTCTATCTCAAGGCACCAAGAGTTCAAATAAACCGATCGCATACGCTTCGCGAACTCTTAATTCTAGCGAACTTAATTATAGCACCATTGAGAAAGAACTCCTAGCTATTGTATGGGCTACTAAATACATTAGACCGTACCTTTATGGCCGAAAGTTCCTAATAATTACCGACCATAGGCCCTTACAATGGGTTATGAACTTAAAAGATCCTAGTTCACGGCTTACAAGATGGCGCTTGAAATTAAGTGAGTATGATTATAGTGTCGATTACTTACAGGGCAAGTGCAACACTAACGCCGATGCACTATCGCGTATTGAAATTAATAACGAAGAACTTATGTCAATCTTAGTAAATCCATCAGAAACTGACCCTGCATTAGATGAATCTAGAACCGTAACTGCTACAGAAACTGCGGCTGGTTCAAGAAGCGCCACTGTTCATACGAATAACGAAAACCCTATATTAGAAGTTTCGATTTCAGATGACCCATTGAACCGATTTACAACTAATTTTAATGACGTAGGTGATATTAAAGGAAGACCAGTAATCACTAAGCCATTTGAGACGCACACGCGTATCTCAGTTCAAATATCAGAATCTAATATTGAGGACGACGTTATAAACGCGATCAAGGAGTATGACCATCTTAAAATAAAAACCGGACTATTGATTAATCCTTATTTGGCTCTATACACCATAGTACCTATTATACAAAAAACCTTTAAAAATTCGGCTATGAATCTTACACTAACTAAAACAGAATTAGAGAACGTTAGAAAATACTTAAGACAGCAAGAAATTATTAATAAATATCATGATGGTAAGACCAATCATCGTGGCATTAACGAATGTTACCTAGCCTTATCTAATAGATATTACTGGCCTAAAATGAGAGAGCAAATAACTAAGTTTATAAATGAATGCACTATTTGTGGCCAAGCGAAATATGATCGCAGCCCGATAAAGCAGCAGTTTAAAGTAGTACCACCTGCTAGTAAACCTTTTGAACTAGTTCATTTAGACCTTTTGACTATTCAGAGCGAGAAATTCCTAACTTTCGTAGACGCATTCTCAAAGTATGCACAAGCATATTATTTGAGAGATGGTACTGCTGTTAGTGTAGTACAGGCTTTATTAAACTTATGCACTCATCACGGAATACCGTAAACTATAGTAACAGATAACGGAACCGAATTCACTAATCAGCTTGTGACAGAATTCGTAAAGATGCATAAAATCCAGCATCACAGAATCGCTCCCCACACACCTAACGAGAATGGTATAGTTGAGAGATTCCATTCGACGATATTAGAACACCTTCGTATTTTAAAATTGAGTCAGAAATCCGAATCTGTTATCAATCTAATGCATTACGCTCTTCTAGCTTACAACAGTAGTATCCATAGTTTTACAAAGTGCAAACCGATAGAAGTAGTTACAGGACATTATGATCCTCGCGATCCTTTCGACGTAGATCTCTCAGCTCATTTATTACAACAGTATATGACTAATCATAGAGATAGGATGACTAAAGCAAATAACGTTATTCATGAGATGTGTAGCGCGACCCGTAAAGACCTGACAGACAACCGAAATAAGGAACGAGAACCAGAGGCTGAATATTCTCCCGAGCAACAGATTTTCGTGAAAAATCCGTTTGCTTCCAGACAAAAATTAGCCCCTCGTTACACTCATGATGTCGTAATGGCGGACCTCCCTATTCATATTTATACTAAAAAAAAGCGAGGCCTTATTGCCAAATCCAGATTAAAGCGTCTCCCTAAAAGCGCACAATTGTTACAGGACCCTTCTGACAATTCACCTGTTCCTGGCACCAGCTCTAATGCAGGAGATAAAACTTGAAAGCCTTGATGACGGTTCTGGTATTTTACCGTTCAAATTAGGCTCAGCTAAAATGAGAAATTACACTACCATTCCTTTCTACAAAATGTCAACCTCCAAGAGTTACGTAATAAAGTAGTTTCAGTAGATAGTCAAATAGACGAATTTAGCGCACATCTTAAAAAATAAAAGGAATTCGCTATTTGAACCCCATATAAATTATTTGAAAAATAAGGTCACAAGTGTACTCGAACAGTTAGAGTCATTTGAGATAAACCGTGTAAAAAGAGGGCTCGTAGATGGTCTCGGATCGGTAGTTAAAAGTATAACTGGTAGCCTCGACTACACCGACGCATTACATTATAATCAGGCTATTAAATCATTAGACAATAATGACAATAAGTTGGTAACTGAATTAAATAATCACGTAAGTTTATCTAAAAATTGGACACTACAATATTCAAAGATTTTAAATAGTATTGTAGACAATCAGAATAAAATTGAAGTTTTAATAAATAAAATTAGGCAATCTGAAGCTTCTAGGGATCATGATTTAGTCAAGTACGCACACCTAGCCCAAATTCTTATGATTTTAACGGATAATGTAGAGTCTATCTCTCAAGAACTAATTAAGTTACAGAATATTCTTGCTTTTATCAGAGCTTCCACCACGCATCATTCGGTCATAAATTTGAATACAATTCGCGACATAATTCGTAAATTGAACATTCTATATGGCAGTGAGCAAGTAGTAGATTTAGATATTAGAGAGTATTTCGATATAATTAGATTAGGTTTTCACTACGTAGGAAATAATATAGTTATAGTTTATAAGTTCCCAATCGTGCTCCCATCCATTTATGATATGTATAGATTATCTATCATCCCTAACAAAAATAACGAGATCCTTGCTCCTGCTTTCCCATACCTAGCTATCCATGAGAAAGATTTCAAGTACATAGAGGCTGAATGCCCGAAGACCAGTAAATGGTATATATGCGAGGAGAAAAGACACGAGCAGACTCGATCATCAGATGACACAGCAGCGGAACGAGATGTGTAGCCCCATCAGCATCACCTTAACAAAACCGGCGTATGAAAAACTCGACGAGATACACTATAGCATCAGCTTCCCTGTCTCCACAAAGATACATCTCCTGTGGTCAAGATCTCTACAAGACGCTCCAAGGCAGCTATCTCGCCATAATTCCACAAAGATGTTACTTAGAAACCCCAGATTTTACGATCTCAAATACTAACGATCGTTTAAAGGGAGAAGCATTGAAAATATATACATTATACATTATATAAAATATATGGATCTACCTAGCAGCGACTTCGTCACTTCATCTTCAGATCCAGCATTCAAATTGCATTCTATCAACCTGGACCACATTCAAGCCACTAATAAGAAAATTTCATTGCAATCGCCGTTACATCTCGACAAAAACGTCGACTACACTCTATACCACACTACAATCCCTATGTACGTGGTTATAGCCGGTGCATGTGCACTTACTAGCGTGATGTTATACAGAAAGTACGGACCGACACCGATGAAGAATTCACACCAAGTTTCTGACGAAAGCCAAGCAGAACTACAGGGAGTCTACACTCTTCCAACTATAAGAAGGGTTGATCCCAAGCAACCCCCAGCTCAATTTACGACAATAATAATAATAATAATGCCGGACATTTCACACAGCATCATCTGGCCCCAAAGTAAGCAGAGCTTGTGTTATTCAATTCAATTCAATTCATTTATTTCCTCTTTTCACATGTTGCATGTACTTAGATTATGTCATAACAATATTTGGGATCTTATACAGAAAGTATTTCACAGAATATAAATTTATCGGCCAAGGCCTCGTCAATCTTATAGTAACTCTTATGTAATAATAGCCTTCTTATAATATTGAAAAATTCAGGGTCAGATTTAGATTTAATGTCAGAAGGAATTTTGTTATATAATTTAATGGACACACACATAAAACTCTTTAATATTTTTGTAAGTCTAATCTTAAGAGTCAGAACATTTCTTTTATTCCTCGTGTCATACTTATGTGTAACAAACTTCATGTTGGTGATATTTTCTCTAATATAAACAATATTTTGATAAATAAATTCACCAATCATAGTCATAATGTTCAATTCTTTGAATTTATCTCTACAAGAGTCTCTATATTTGAGCCCTAAAATATATCTAACACATTATAAATATCCTATTTGATTCTGCAGCAGTTCCCCAGAACATAACTCCGTAACTCATCAACGAATGAAAATATGCATAGTATACATCCTTAGCAGCCTTAGGCCCCCCCAGTTCTTTTATTTTTTTAACTGCATATGTAGCAGAACTTAGTTTTTTTGACAGCTCATCAATATGTACTGCCCAAGTTAGCTTTGAGTCCAGCCATACTCCTAAGAACTTCATGCGGTCTGTTCTTGGTAGGATAATTCATGAAGCACACTGTCAATATTATTAGAGTGAGTTGAAGGATTAGTTGCCCCCAGACAAAATTGAACAACATGAGTTTTGTCCAACATTTAACAGATTGTTTACCGAAAACCATTCTTTCAGACTAATAATTACATCTTTTAGCATATTACTTAAATTAACGTTACTTTTTTCTTTGACTATTATACTAGTGTCGTCAGCGAATAAAACTAAGTCAAAATTGCTGTCCTTACAAACTATAGAAATGTCATTCACATACAATATAAATAATAAAGGTCCTAATATGGAACCTTGGGGTACGCCTACTGTGATTTTACTATTATTTGATCTAAAGCCGTTTAGTTCTGTAACTTGAGTTCTGTTAAATAAATAAGATTTCAAGATATTTAATTCATTTTCTCTCACGCCATAATACTCTAGTTTTTTTATTAGAATTTCATGAGATGAAGGCCTTGGAGAGATCGCAGAAAACCCCATAGGTTTTTAGCGATCCCTCCAGACTTAACAGTATATCTAGCATAAGTCTTGTTATGGCATGTCTTGTTGATTTATGTTTTTGAAAACCAAATTGTCTGCTGTCTAAAATATTTATCTCTACTATGTAGGTAATGAGTTCTTTAGCTATATATTTTTCAAAAATTTTACTTATACTAGGTAGTACAGAGACCGGTCGATAATTGTTACACAGATATTTTTTACCTTTTTTATGAAGCGGTACTACTTTAGCTATTTTCATTTTGTCAGGGAAGTACCCTTTGTCTATACAATTATTAATAATGTGCATAATAGGTACAGCAATTACACTTCCTATATTTTTTATTAAGTACGGCGTAATGTACCAAAAATCATTAGACTTTTTTGGTTTCATGTCTTGAATAAGTTTAGTTACTTGCGTAATACTAATGAGTTTTAGTTTAAACGTTGCCTTAGACGAAGGAATATATTTCTCTAGAAACATCATAGAGTTGTCAGATGAGCATTTTAGATTACATGTCAATTCATTTGCAATATTTATAAAATAATTATTAAAGTGGTTAGCTATGTCAATTTTATCATATATAAACTTATTACTTATTACTAATAGTTATGGGTACCACATGACTGATATACTACTTATATACTTTTTTTTTGTAAATACTTACATATTATACATAGAAACACCCAGACCCGAGACAAATACTTGCAGATCGTACAAACATTTGTCCCGCGGCGGGAATCGAACCCGCATCCTTCTGCGTCTCAGCCGGGTCTTAGCCCACTGCGCCAGAGAGGTCGTCAAGCTTCAATACTCGCTGTTCTTCGGTGGGAGGTGTTACGCAATGCTAATATATGTAGAGCGCTGCGTTGGCTCGACCGGTACAAGACATCGACATGGCACGAGGCGCATGGTCAGCGGAACGTGGGCCGCCTGACAACCGATGCTGCACTTTTCATGGGAACTACCTAGACTTACGATTGCATTCTTGTTTCATACTTCGAACGGGTTTCATGTTTAAAATAATTATATTGTAATTTTGTTTTGAATTAAATTAGATTAAATTTAAACTCAGTTTTTTAAAAGCTACCCTAGGCAGCGGCCTACGTATTTGGTAACATAATTTACTAATACTGTTTACTAACTACTTGTTTTCGCCGAAGGTGTTCACGGCTTTTTGTTTATTTTTATATAAAAGATATGTCTCAGAAGCGTTATCTCAATTTTAAGAGGTCGAAGACTGAAAACTTTTTTTAATTAAAGCTTTGATTAATAATAAGACTTGGATTGTTTAATTAAGATGCTCTATTAAATAATTTCTGTTTATAAGAACTATAGTCAAAGTGTTCCTATTCGCATAAATAAAAACATTGTATCTACAACCACTGTATTTTGAATGCATTTGCAAATTAGATCCTTTATATAGGAAATCAGTTAATAATAAAGAATGCATACTCGTAGATCAACTAACTCAACTTACTGTTGCAGCTAGCTTAAACATTTATATCATGGTAATAGTTTTTATGCTACTATTTATGTTTTTTATAACATAATTTTTGGAATTTCAGTATTTTACAAGCCATTTTTATAAATCAATTTAAGGCACAAGTAGTTTTAAAGTTAAAATCAATAAGAAGTATATATCTCGTACGTATATTTACCCAACAAATTACTACAATAACTTACTTTAAAGCATTTTTTGTGAACCAACATAATCAACTGATCATTTCATAAGTCGTTTTGATACAACAATAACAGGCGTATTTAAGTATTTTGTGTCATTTTAATCCACCAACATTACAGTATTGTTACATTTAAAGTATTTTTGTCGTTTCCCTATTAATTTGCGTAAAAGTTTTAAGACATTTTAATTGCAAATAATGTTTTAATCAGATGGCGGTTAAGAAAATTTGCTTTACTGTAAATTGAGGTCATTTTTACTTAAGCGCCATTATATCCTAAAATAGCAGTCCAAATTATAATGAATGAATTGCTGGACATAGAAAATGAAAAAAGAATTAATTCTTACGTTGACGTCATCAAAATTCGATAACTAGGTAAAAAGTTATGACAAAACGAAAAAAAAATACTTTAAACGGCTTTTTCTCGAAATGGCCTTTTGGCGCTTACGTAGATTTGCCTTTCCAGTGACGACATTATGAATGCACTTCGTCACATTCGTCAACATAGAGTTGGATGAACAAAAACTCACCATACAAAAAAGTGGAGAAAAAGTGACAGAACAGGTAACACAAAATATAAATAACATTATGGAAGAAAAATTTAGAACATTAGAAGAAAAATACGACAACAACAACTTTATTTCTTGGAAAAACAAGCAAGTTTGTCTTGCTTGTTTTTCCAAGAAATAAAGTAGAAACATTGTATTATTCGGAATAGAAGAGAAAGAGATATCATACTCAAACTTGGAAAATATTTTGGTCGAATTTATTCAAAAATACTTTAATCTAAACATTAAACGAAGAGACATACAAGAAATAAAGAGAATTGGAAAAAAAGGAGCAAGACCTAGACCAATTGTTGTCACCTTTTCTAACCTGGGATTGAAAATTGATATATTTAAACAAAAAAATGCACTGAAAGACACAACATACTACATAAAGGAAGACTATCCGTGGGACATATTAAATATAAAAAAATAATTACAGGAGCAAATAAAGATTGAAAGAGAAAAAGAAAACACTGCATAGGTACATAATAAAATATGATAAACTTATAATACTAGACAAAAACAGGAACACAACAAACAAGAGAAATCTCTCAATATCTCCTGAAAGCATTAATATTCAAGAAAATAATACAAAAAAGAATAAACAACAACAGTCCGGCTCTAAAATCAAGGTCACAAGGTCAAATAGTACCAACGAAGGAATTATAAAACCAAGCATGCTGAACTTCTTGACAAATAAAAATACAACGAACAAAAATACATAGCAACTAACCCCCTCTCTTCACACCGATACCACAAATAAACAAACATCAACAAAAAACACAAAAAATCTTCCAACCCGGCTGGTCACCGTGGAAGATTACGACCAAAAACCTCAAACTCAAACTCAACCTTCTATTATATCATGGGAATTTCGGAAGTTAGACGACAAGGTAACAAAATAGAAGAACACAACACCTTTATACTCTGCTACATGGGATCTACACCCGGAAAATATGGGGTGGGATTCATAATACACAAGTCACTGAAAAACAATATAGAGAGCTTTATAGGAATAACAGAAAGAGTAGCAACTCTCAACGTGAATTTTGAAGGTAACAAGATATCAATAGTACAAGTCTACGCACCTACAGAAACAGCAAGCGAACACGAAATTGACGAATTTTATAAGACCATAGAAAAGGCCTTCGAAAAAACGCGCACACACATCTTTCTAATGGGAGACTTCAATGCAAAAGTAGGAGCCCCCAGAGAAAACGAATATCTGGTTATGAAACAATACGGAAACGGCGAAAGAAACAATAGAGGTCAGACACTTGTTAACTTTGCGCTAGAACATGAGCTAACAATTATTAATACCTGTTTTAGGAAAAAACAAAACCGCAGATGGACTTGGCGATCACCAAACGGTCAGTACAAAAACGAGATTGATTACATTCTTTCAAATCACCCAAAGTTGTTCCAAAATATAGAAGTTTTGAACCTAAACTACGCGTCAGACCACCGTTCTATCAGATGTAAAATTAAGCTTACCACGCAAAAGAAAAATAGGACCAGGTCCACAAATAATAAAACAAGTCAACTCAAAAACAATGATGAAATAACAAAATACAAAGAAAACCTATCAAGCTTTCTTTTGGAGCTATCATGTCAACCCTCAGCCAAGAGAACAAGCCGGTGTAAATCTTCTACGACAAAATAAAAAAGGCCATCCAACAAAGTTTGATCCTTGCTAAACCAAATATAGAAAATAATAAAAAACATAAAATACTACAAGAACGCACGCTAAAATTACTAAAAAGAACACAAGAACTACAAAAAACTAAAAATAAAACACGCTCATTGAAAAATGAACTCTCCGCTCTATACAAACTGGTTAATAAATATATCAAGAGAGACTATGCAAAATATTGACAAGAAACAATAGAGAAAAATCTACAGCTTTGTGGCAGCTTAAAAAGAGCATACAAAGAACTCAGAACAAACCGCTCCTGGATAGAAGGACTGAAAATCCTTAATAAGGATCTATATAATCGAACCGATATTGTCAGTACAGCAACTGAATTCTACAAGAAACTCTATAGAGACAAAACACTAAAAACCACTAACAAACTGAAAACAGAAACTGTAGTCTGCCACTCTATACAACCAATCCACGAAACCGAAGTAAGAAACTCAATAAAGAGACTGAAATTTGAAAAAAGCCCGGGTTCTGACAACGTCACAAACGAATCACTAAAATATGCTCACCAAATTTTGGCAGAACCATTAACGGAACTATTTAATTCCATACTTTTATGTCCTGAAACGCCCAAAGAATGGGCTGAAGCAGATATCATACTTATATATAAAAAGGGCGATCCAAAAAATATCAGCAACTACAGACCAATTAGTTTGTTACCAAATATATACAAACTTTTCTCATCGATTATAAATAACAGAATAAATCAAATTATAGAAGAAAAACAACCTGTAGAACAAGCAGGCTTCAGAAAAGGGTACTCTACTATCGACCACATCCACACCATGGAGTTAATTATAGAGAAATACCAAGAGCTACAGAGACCTCTTTACATAACTTTTATTGACTATCAAAAAGCATTCGATTCAGTCACACACACAAGTATATGAGAAGTTTAAAAGAACAAGAGATGCCAGATAAATACATAAATGTGATTAAAAGTATATACAGAAACAACAAAGGAAGGATAAAGCTCGAAACCTTAGGCCCCACCTTCTATATAGTAAGAGGGGTAAGACAAGGGGACCCGCTCTCACCCACTATTTTCATAGCCATTCTCCAAAACATCATGAACAAGCTGGATTGGAGTAAAATAGGACTCTATATAAAAGGCGCCTACCTAAGTCATCTGAGGTTCGCTGATGACCTGATACTTCTGTCAGAGACAGCCAACGAGATGCAAAACATGATAGAATCTCTACAACAAGCGAATGCGAAAGTTGGTTTGAAAATGAATCTAACGAAGACTAAGATAATGACTAATACACGAGTAAGACCTATAACTATTAACGGTAACCCCTTAGAATACGTGAAAAATTATATCTACCTGGGAAAAAGAGTAAGTTTCGAGAAAAACAGCAACATCATAGAAATAGAGAGAAGGATCCAACAAACCTGGAATAAATACTGGAGCCTAAAAGAAATATTTAAAAATAACTTACCAATAACTCTCAAAGCTAAAGTTATGAACTCATGTCTACTACCAAGCTTTACTTATGGAAGCCAGACCTGGAAATTCTCTACACAAGTTATGAATAAAATCAATACATGTCAAAGAGGCTTAGAGCGAAGCATGCTAAACATAAAGAAAATGGACAAAATAAGACACACAAAGATAAGAGGCATCACTAAAGTTACAGACGCTTTGACCTTTGCTTTAAAACTGAAATGGCATTGGGCTGGCCATATAGCGAGAATGTCTGACAGAAGGTGGACCACACGAGTTACCCAGTGGAAGGGACTACCAGGCAAGAGGGGTAAGGGGCGACCCTTAACCCGCTAGGAAGATGATCTGAAAAGATTATCTGGCATAAACTGGCGCTCCATAGCACAAGACCGACAAAACTGGGCATCTTTGGAGGAGGCCTTTACCCAAACCGGGATTTCTGTTAACTCCTAAATATTTAAAACGCATACTTATAGTACTAACATAATTAAGCTAACTCACTAAAATATATCAAATTTGTGTTTACTGTAATATTATACCTACCAAATATTGTAAAACAATAAATAAAAAAGGCTTATTATTATTATTATTATTATTATTTGATTTTGACTTTCATCAGCTCGGTTCGGAAGAACCGGTAAAATAACTAAGAAACACGGGCCTAAGCCAAGTGCAACTCAGTGTTTTGGTTTGATGTTGTTTCTGTAGTACCTGCTGACATGTCGGTTTGCAAAAATTTTCTAACAATCCTACAGGTGTTTAAAATAACTGCTTTCTGCAATAAAGCAAATGTTTGTTTAGGCAAATCTAAATGACTAAGAGACTGGAATAATCTTTTGGGTATTACGCCTGTTGAAGACAGGACAATTGGGACTATTGAAACCATGTCCAAACGCCACATCCTTGTAATTTCGTCTTTAAGGTCGATGTATTTGGCTAATTTCTCCGCGATTGTGTTCTGAATGTTATGTGTGTTTGGGATAGCTATGTCAATAATGAGTGCTGTTCTTTCTATTTTGTTGATGAGTAAAAGGTCTGGTCTATTGTAATGTGTTGTTTTGTCAGTTAAAATAGCTCTGTCAAAATATAGCTTATAGAAAGCGTTTTCTAAAACAGTTTCAGGTGTGTACTTGTAGTATGGCGTTGGTCTTAAAGAAACATCAATGAGTTCATACTTAGCAGCTAGTCTTTGGTGTATGATGTTAGCCACCTGATCATGTCTGAACTTATAGTCGGACTGTACTATCGCCCTGCAAGCTCCTGTGATGTGCTGTATGGTTTCCGAGGAGCTGTTGCATCTGCGGCATAGGTCTGATGGTAGACTGCGTACTTTCATGATGTGCTTTTGATAGTTCCTGGTTTCGATCACCTGGTCCTGAATTGCAATCATAAACCCTTCAGTCTCTGGAAAGAGTTCCCCTCGTCTAAGCCACTCGTTCGACGCTTCTTTATCGACGTTGGGTTGACTCAAGTCGTGGCGATGTCTTCCGTGTAGAGATTTCCGGGTCCATTCAGTTATTAACGTCTGTCTGTCTGTTTGTTCTTCATTCTTCTGTCTGTTTTGATCTTGTAAATGAAGAGGTGTTAGTTTGTTATCTAATATGACTATTGCTTTGTGAACGATGGATGTTTCAGCTTTGGCGTGAAAATAAGCTCTTAGCGTTGATATTTGACGGTTATGTAGATTGTGTATGTCGACAATGCCCCTGCCTCCTTCTAACCTTGGTAAGATTTGCCTCTGTATACCTGAACGTGGGTGGTGTTTTCTATGTTTGGTCATGGTAACATTTATTACGCGTTGTAAGGTTTTTATCTCCTGTTGGGTCCAATTTATAATACCGAAGGAATAAGTGAGCACTGGGATGGCATATGAGTTAATGGCTTTGATTGTATTTCTTGAGTGTAATTGTGTCTTTAAAATGGAGTTAAGTCTATGTTTAAAATTTTGACTAAGCTTAGCTTTAATTTCTTTGTGATGTATTTGCTTTGATTGATGATATCCTAAATATTTATATGCTTCATTTTCGTCTAAAGGATCTATCGACTCGCCAGTTTGCATCTGGTAAGCGTGTTGGTAGGTTTCACCTGCTTTGATGGAGTTTATTTTGCACTTATCAATACCAAATTGCATGGAGATATCGTTAGAGAACTGCTCGGTAATCAGCATTAGATGTTCCAGATCAGCCTGAGTTGTTGCATACATTTTTATATCGTCCATGTAAAGCAGGTGATTGAGTTTACATAGCGGGTTGTCAGCTTGTCTGTCAAGTCCTTGTTTCATGTCTAGTATATAGCCTGTATCGGATGAGTTAAGACTATTAGAAAGAGGGTTGAGGGCAAGGCAAAACCACAAAGGACTAAGAGCATCTCCTTGAAAAATACCCCTTTGAATTTTGATAGGAGTTGTTTCTATTACGCTGTCGGTGGTTTGCGCGTAGAGTCGTGTCGTCCACTTGGTCATAGTTTCGTTTAAAAAGAATATTATTTCAGGGTGTATTTTATATATTTCTAGGATTTTAATTAGCCACGCGTGCGGTACCGAGTCGTATGCCTTTTTGTAGTCAATATAAACCGTATACAGATCTTCTTTTTTACGCTGTACTTGCTTTAAAACAACCGAATCTACAACCAGTTGTTCTTTGCATCCTTGGCTAAACTTTCTACAGCCTTTTTGTTGCTCTGTAAGTATGCTGTGTACATCAACGTGGTTGTAGATCAGTTGAGACAAGCAGGCTGTAATAACTTTATATAAGGTTTGGAGGCAAGTAATAGGTCTATATTTTGCTGGGTTGCCTAAATCGTTTTTATCTTTAGGGATCATGTGCGTAGTTCCAGATGTGATATATA
The DNA here is from genome assembly GCA_948098915.1 of Lampropteryx suffumata. Classification (NCBI taxonomy): domain Eukaryota; kingdom Metazoa; phylum Arthropoda; class Insecta; order Lepidoptera; family Geometridae; genus Lampropteryx; species Lampropteryx suffumata. Next base: position 20,991,239 of record OX402550.1, on the reverse strand, counting down.
GAGGCATTGATTGGGGGTTTTTTATAAAGTAATTGACATGATTATAAAGATATGGATGTGTCGCTGTAAATTTTTTATACCAGTAGTTGTGAATGTGGTCAGACCCTGGTGCCTTCCAATTATGCGTAGCTCTCAATACATTTTGGAATACTTCAATGGGGACGCTCTCGTACTCCATAGATATCATGTCAGAATACTTTATCTGCTCTCTCTTTACCCATACAGCGTCGTTTCTATACTCTACAGGATTCTCCCAAATATTAGCCCAAAACTGTCTTAATTCTACCGGGTCCGGCGTGTTGTTTTGGTTGTTATTTGACCCAAGCGGTGTTGTGTGGTTCATTGTCGTTTTAGATAAGTTTTGATAGAATTTCTTCTCATTGCTAATGAACTGACTATTTTGGGTTTTACGGTGAGTGCATGCTTTGTATCGTCTTAGGCGACTGCTAATAACTGTGAGTTTTTGTTTTAAGGTATCAAGGAAGTGAGTCAATTGCGAATTAGGTTCTTCGTGTGTGCTGTGTATTTTGTGTTGTTCTAAAATTTTGTTTACTTGCTGAGTTAAGGCCCTATTTCTGTTTCCATTGATGTATTGTGATAACCTGCCAATTTTTTTTCGTAAATCGTCCACTTTACGCTCAAGCCGTATCTGCCATTTGGGTTTATACTCTACCTGTGTTCGGTTTTGTAGGCTTTCTGGTGGTAGTTTAAACTTTGTCCCATTCATTTTTGCAGCTGTCCATGCGGCACAGTATATTGATGTTTGTAAGTTTTCAAAGTCTGTTTGTATATTAATGTGAGTAGGTAGAGTTTTCTCGTTTAGATAATTAACAACCTTCGCGAGTTTTTTGGAGGCCCTTTGCTTAGGGATGTAGGGTCTTTCTTCTGGTCGGGTGGTTTTAAAATGCTCAAATGCTTGACTAAATGTTTCATCTATTTCTTGAACCGTCTCTAAGGTAATTTGTGTGTGACTGTTACTTGTAGACGTTTCTTGGTTAGCTGATAACAGTTGAGTTCCTAATTCGATTGTGTCATTTAAGGTGTTACTACTATAAGGAATTTCAGTTGTGTTAGTCATTGTCAGAGTACGTATCTCATCAGCTACCTCCTGTCTTATGATGTTAAGTCGGTCCGTGGGTACATATTTGTTGGCTATTATGACCCTTCGTTGGTCCGCGATTCTTTGTTCGCTTATGTAAGCAAGATTTGGGAAGGCGGTTATAAAACACTGGTGTAAAGGCTTTCTGTATGCCGTTTTGTTTTTTTCGAGTTGAGTAATTTTGTAGTATGCTCTGACGATAGACTCGTTGTGTTCTGTCGTCCAACTCATGCGTTGGTGTGTAAACGATGCCTGACTACTGGGTTCTTCTGCTTGATGTTGTGTTGCTAAATGGGTCCCTACCTCAGTTCTTATTTCGTGTATGCAAGTTGCTGTTAGTAAATTATTTCGAAAGATTGCTCTACGTTGATCACCTAGCCTTTGTTTGCTAACGTCCATTTCGGGAAATTTTTCGATGAACTGACTGTGAAGTTCTGCTAAGTAAGATCTAGTCTCTAATTCTAATTTGGTGATAATGAAGTATGTGCGCAGGATGAAGATATTCATTTCCATTGTCCATTTTCTTCGCGCACGCTGTTTAGTCTTAGCGGGTGCAGGATTTTCGACTGTTGTCGCCTGCACAACGTCTTCGACTATTGATAATGAAGGAGATGATGAAGAAGTTTTAGAGTTTAAGTCAAGAAATGAAGGTGGAGAGGAAGGAATTGAAGAGAAAAGAGATTTAGGTGAAGATGAAAGTGATCGGGCTTCCTGATCTTTTTCAGCCCAATATATTCGGCTCGGGCCCCTCTCTTCAATAGAGGCAAGCTGCGCTGTTCCCACGCCAGCTACTCTTGTACTGCTGGGACTTTCGGTTCCGGCTCTAGATGTGCTCCGGCTTCTAGTTAGCGGTCGTAGGTTGTACCTTCTGTTGGACTCACCTTTTTCGGGTTCCCCGGCAGAGGGTCGCCCATTACCCTCGCCACCGATGGCTTGCATGCTGTGACGTCCAGCATCGGCTCCAGACGTGCCCCGGCGATCACCCCCGGGAAGCGACCATATACTTACTTTTTTATTAGGCTCCATCATGATGGGTTTGCCATTGCCCTTTTTAGTCACCCGCTAGGTTATTTTATTGCGGGTGTCCGCCTCTCACGTGGCTTAGATGGTCAGCGCGGACGTAGGGTTGGGCTTATTATTATAAGATAATAAAATTTACTCTTTTTACTCTTCAAGCATCTATTGTTTCTACATAACTATTTGGCTAATTATAATTATGAACTTTTATTATTGTTATTAATTTAGATTAGATTATAAGAGCTACCCTTTCTCTTTTTTTGAGTTGGCAAGATGTAGGAGCTAACGCACACATTTACAATGATACAATGAACTTTTAGTAATAGATATTTTATATATAAATTAGCCTAGCTTGCATTGCCTTACGCTGCAATTATTATCGATCATTGGTGGAAACAATAAAGCAGTTGTACTATTACACTCATCGGGGTCGGTCGTTTAACTCTCTTAGGAGTCACCACCCCTCAGCTAGCTTCCCTTAGCAGTTTAACCACAGCTTTACGTATTGTGGGGTTCATAACCCTTACATAATTACTAAATACAAGTACCCAACATACTTTAATAATAAAGTTTTTTAAACTTACGCGATCAGAACACATTATTATAAATACTTACGGGTATTTATCGCGTTTATTTACCTATTTTTCCCGACGTTTCGACAGGTTTACACTCTGTCGTGGTCACTGGATGACACTCATCGTCGTCATCATGTCGTGGTCATCCCGTGACCACGACAGAGTGTAAACCTGTCTGTGCAGGACGACGCATGGATAGATTATACTCGTAGTTATAACGTAGCTAATAGTTAAAAAGTTATATTTTTAAGTTAATCACCATTTGTTTCGTAGTTAAGATTTATAGTTGCTTTATAGATATTTAAATAAATAAAGTTCTAAATACCTTATAGGGATAGGTAGGTAGGTATATAGATGTCATACAAAGCGTGTCATAGAAAATAGTAAATAGGAAAACTCGCGCAAACGTATCAAAATAGTGTTAAAATAATGTGATAGAAATAGGTACATCATATGGAAATAGCCGACCCAGAGTGTTGAAAATGTATAGGAAAAATAAAAGCTCTCTGATTGGCTAAAATTCCTCGCTTCCTATTGGTCCGCCAATCAGAGAGCAGCTTTATCTGGGCAATATTTTGTATAAATATTGAGCGATATGTAGCGACTGGCATTCAGTCCAGTAGCAGCCTAGCAGTAAGGAACAAGAAGAAAATAAAGAAAGAAAAAACTGAATGGTGTTTCAAGCTCTCCAATCCCAGCGCAAGGAATGTATGGAATCCTGTACATTTAATGGTCCTCCGATAGCCGGATAAGAAGCCTGAAGCCTCAAGAAAAGAAGAATCAAGACTCTCACATCGAGCCACTATGCCGGTCACACGCTCCGTTGGAAAGGGACGCGCACAGTCGTCGGCTACGAACCCGTCTTCGTCCGAAGGAACTACGGCAACATCTGGAACCTCCGCGACTGAGACTACGGTGGAAACCTCCGCAACTGAAATATCGGCGGAAACCTCTACTACAGAAACCACAGCGACGACTGCGGATACCTCTGCGGCAACGGGTACATCAGCCGCCACAGAGAAGAGTGGCGCCACGACGAGGAGAGCGGAGAGCCTTACTGCTAGGGACACTGCTACGCCATCTACAGCTGTTCCCCCCAAGCCCGCATCAAGAATAGAACCTACGAAGAGGGGAACGAAGCACAAGACACGACTGGATCCATGCGAGGAACGCATGCCGCTGCCGGACCCGCAGCGCCGAAGCGCCGCTGGGTCTACCCGTTCCAGATCAAAAGCACAGAAGATAGCAAGAGCGAAAGAAGATCTCCTGCGCATTCAAGCCCAGCTAGCTGCTGCCACGCTAGCTCGTATAGAAGCCATGGACACTGACGATGAAGAGGATGACGACGCTTCCATCTTCTCAAAGTCTGAAGTCAACACCCGAGTGGACACCTGGTTGAACACTCAAGCACAGGCGATGTTAGCAATCTCCAACGAACCTCACCAACGGGAACCCGTTCCTGCCCCTGCAATAGACTCGGTCGCCGCCATTGAAGAGGACCATCGGATAGAAGGACACAGTACCCCGCCGAACCACATAGACGAAGTACTGCTGCAGCCTGCAGTACCTACACCGGCGGGAGTGAACCTAGAACCAATATATAGCGCCCCGTCGAAGCCTATAGACAAAACACTGCTGCAGCCTGCAGTGCCAACACCGGCGGGAGTCACCTTGGAACAAACCCTCTCAAGCTTATCAGCAGCGATCACCAGCGCCATCAAATCGGGACAGAAGTCGAAGTTCGTTGAGTTGCCTGAATTCAGCGGATCACACAAGGAATGGCTGCCGTTCCGAGCAGCCTACAAAGAAACTGAAGATGTCTACACGAAGGTTGAAAATGTCAATCGACTACGGAAGAACTTGAAGGGGAAAGCCAAAGAAGCCGTGCAGAGTCTACTCATCAACAACACGCACCCAACGAAGATCATGGAGACTCTGGAAACGAGATTTGGAAGACCGGAATCTATAGCCAAGCTGGAGATGGATACACTTCGGGCCCTGCCGCGCCTGAATGACTCGCCGAGGGAGACCTGCGTGTTTTCTACTCACGTGACGAACGCCGTATCCACTCTGGAAAATTTAGACTGCGTCCATTATCTCCACAATCCAGAGCTATTCACAGTCCTGTTAGAGAAGCTTACCCCATCGATGCGCCTCAAGTTCTACGACTTCGCAGACACACAACCGAAGAAAGATCCAGCCTTAATGAAGTTCGAGAAATTTATGAAGAGGCAAGCTGAAATATGTGCACCTTATGCGCTGCCCGAAGACATCGCACCGAAAGAGAAGCGTCCACAGAAAGTAAACAACGTAATAGATAGTCAGCCGAATACGAAGAAATGCCCGAGCTGCGAAATAGCAGGACACTCAATAGAAGACTGTGACAAGTTCAAGAAAGCGGATGTCAACAATCGATGGGATATTGCCAAGAATAGAAGACTATGCTTCCGTTGCCTACGCTACAGGAGTCAAGTCCACAGTTGCCGGCAGAAGACTTGCGGCGTCAACGGGTGCAAGTATTCGCACCACAAGATGCTGCACGCGGATAAAGTCCAGAAGCCGGCAGATCCCAACCCAATAGAATCAATCAACTCCGCCTGGACGTCGAACAAGCAGTCATATTTGAAGATAGTTCCAGTCAAAGCGTCTGGACCTAAAGGCACCATCGACACCTTCGCGCTGCTGGACGACGGGTCAACGGTCACTCTCATCGACGAGAGCATAGCCAACGACATTGGAGCCCAAGGACCCGTCGATCCCCTGCACATAGAAGCGATCCACGCCATGAAGACAGCTGAATCGGAATCAAGAAGAGTCAACTTCACAATAGAAGGTCCGAATAGAACAGAACAGAAGATTCAAGCCAGAACGATGAAGAATCTCAAGGTATCGCCACAAAGAGTTTCCAAGGATCAAGTCAACAAATGTCGACATCTAAGAGACATCGGTGAAGTACTGAGCTACGAAAATGCCCGACCTCTAATACTCATCGGTCAAGACAACTGGCACCTTCTCATCTCATCGAAGATCAGGAAAGGGAACGCAAAGCAACCAGTGGCATCTCTCACGCCACTAGGCTGGGTGCTGCACGGGACTCATACCCGTACACTCGGACGCAACATAGACTACGTATCCCACATAGCTGAGGTGCCAGCTGAGGAGAACTTAGAGGATCTGATGAGACAGTATTTCGCCATGGATGGACTCTGCCTCAATCCTAGAAGACCAAAGACAGATCCAGATGAGCAAGCCTTACGTATCTTAGAAGAAAATACAGTCCACACAGAAGAAGGAAGATACGAGACAGCTCTACTATGGCGCAATGACGACATCGTTCTACCGAACAACTACGAATCATCGCTCAACCGACTCTTCGGCATAGAAAAGAAATTAGATCGCAACGCAGCACTGAAGGAGAAATACAACGAACAAATGGAAGCCTTAATATATAAGGGATACGCCGAGCCTGCCCCTATAGAGAAGACTCCAAATAGGACCTGGTACCTCCCACACTTCGCCGTGATCAATCCAATGAAACCGGATAAACTGCGGGTGGTACATGATGCAGCAGCCAAGACGAAAGGAGTCTCCCTCAATCATATGCTGCTCAAGGGACCAGACCTTCTACAGTCTCTTCCTGGAGTAGTGATGAGATTTCGTCAACATCAAATAGCAGTGACGGCGGACATCAAAGAAATGTTCATGCAGGTTAAGCTTCGAGTACAAGATCGAGATGCCCTAAGATACTTATGGCGAAAGGATAGACGAGATGATCAACCTCCTGAAGAATATAGAATGACATCTCTCATCTTTGGTGCATCCAGCTCACCATCGACAGCGATCTTCGTGAAAAACTTGAACGCCAAGAAGCACGAGAAATCTCAGCCCGAGGCAGCAGCTGCAATAATAGAGAAGCACTACGTAGATGACTACCTAGACAGCTTCAAGAACACAGAGGACGCAGTGCGCATAGCTACAGGCGTACGCGATATACATAGACAAGCCTGCTACGAGTTAAAACAATGGAAGTCAAACTCGCCGCAACTACTAGAAGCCGTGGGCGAAGAGAACTCAGATCAAGATAGAGAGATTTACAAGTCCGAGGAACAGTCAGAACGGGTCTTGGGTTTGATTTGGAAGCCGTACACAGATGAACTCACCTTCAACCTGAACCTAGCAAGACTCCCGCCATCACTCATTGAAGGGAAAACGCCAACAAAGAGAGAAGCCCTGAGAATAGTCATGTCTCTATTCGATCCACTCGGTTTTGCATCGCCGGTTACGATCAGAGCAAAACAGATACTCCAAGAAGTTTGGCGCCGAGGGACGGCATGGGATGAAGAGATAGCTGAAGACCTAGCTGAGCAATGGAAGAACTGGATGACGCATCTGAGAAGCCTGAGCAATTTAGCCATACCCAGGAGGTATCTACAGTATAGCGACGCTACAACGCTCCAGCTTCACGTGTTCACCGATGCAAGCGAATCAGCCTACTCAGCGGTCCTCTACTGGAGAGCTACATCGCCGAACAATGAAGTCAACGTCTCACTCATCATGGCCAAAGCTAAGGTGGCGCCACTGAAACTCACTTCGATCCCACGTCTAGAGCTTCAAGCCGCCGTAATGGGCACGCGCCTAGCGGAAGCCGTCATAGAAGAGCACGAAAGAAAACCAGACTCCAAGACATTCTGGACTGATAGCAAGACAGTTCTCACCTGGATCAAGACTGGATCACGATCCTACAAGCCCTACGTAGCTCATCGACTCGCAGCAATAGAAGACGTCGCGACAGTCAACGAATGGCGATGGGTGCCCACGAAGACGAACGTGGCGGACGATGCGACGAGAGATGTACCTATAGCATTTAATAAAGAACATAGATGGTACAAGGGCCCGGAATTCCTGCACATGACCGAGGAATCTTGGCCAACAGAAACGACAGCGTCGCCGACGACAATAGAGCCCACAGGAGAAGAGCGAACTCATCACATCGCCGTCATCAACCAACAGAAGCTTTCTGAAGCCCTTCCAGACGTTACGAGATTCTCCAACTGGGAAAGACTCCGCTTCACGACAGCCAGAGTTCTACAGTTCATACAACTCTGTAGAACTAACAAGCAGAGAGTCAACTACAAACGGACTAAAAAGAATACAATAGCAGACCCAGATTGGAGAAGAGTAGCTAAAAAAGCTATACCGAAACAGCTTTCCCTACAGAAAGTAAATAGAGAACAGAAGAAAGCTCTTCCAATCCCCGCAGAACTCCTCAAGAAAGCTGAACGACTACTCATGCGATCGGCCCAGGAAGACTCATTTCAGAATGAGATAGAAAATTTGAAGAAAGAGAAGCCGATACATAGTAAAAGTCGTTTGAAGCAGCTGAGCGTCGAATACATTGATAGAGTCTTACGACTTCGAAGCCGTATCCAAGCCACAGAACTAGTATCTGAAGACTTCAAGAGTCCGATGATACTTGATGGGGGCCACCCTATAGTCAAACTCTGGATCGTAGCTATACATAAACAGCGACATCACGCCGGAGTCGAGGCAACAGTCAACGAGTGCCGACAACAGTACTGGATCCTGCGCCTACGCCCCACGACTCGCTCGCTTCTGCGCATGTGCCTACACTGCAGAATGAAGACTCGGGTACCGCCATACCCAAGAACAGGTGACCTGCCGCCATGTCGCTTAGCACATCATAAGCGACCCTTCACCTACACGGGGGTGGACTACTTTGGTCCGCTCACAGTCACAGTGGGACGTAATCATCAGAAGCGTTACGTCGCTATATTTACTTGCCTGACGACAAGAGCGATCCATCTAGAGATAGCAGCTTCGCTCAGCACCGATTCGGCAATAATGGCCCTTCGCCGAATGATAGCGCGACGAGGACGACCAGCACAGATATGGTCTGACAATGGGACCAATCTACGCGGAGCGGACAAAGAGCTACGACGAGCAATCGACGAAGCAACAGCGGAGGAAGCGGCAAAGAAGACGATAGGCTGGCGATTCATCCCACCTGGAGCGCCATTTATGGGAGGAGCATGGGAGAGAATGGTACGTTCAGTGAAGACAGCACTCGAAGCCACTCTTCACGAACGTTACCCAACGGAAGAAGTTCTCTCCACGCTGCTGGCGGAAGTCGAGTATACTGTCAATAGTCGTCCGTTGACTCACGTATCGGTCAGCGAAGAAGATCCCGAGGCCCTAACACCCAATCACTTCTTGCTCGGAGGGCCGGGACAAGTACCTACGCCGGGAGAATTCAACGAACGAGATACGATTACAAGGATAAGCTGGCGCGCCGCCCAAAGACTCGCTGATGTCTTCTGGGCCAGATGGCTCAGAGAGTACCTCCCAGAACTACAGAAACGACGAGAGCCACACGGCAAGGGTCCAAACGTCAAAGTCGGTGACCTAGTACAACTCATAGATGCCAACCTGCCGCGCAACGTTTGGATCCGAGGAAGAGTAGCAGCCGTGTACCCTGGACCGGATAGCGTCGTGCGGACAGTCGACGTGTCTACGAAGGGAGGAGTTCTGCGGAGGCCGGTGCGAAAACTAGTGATCCTGCCGATCGACGACGTCGCCCTACACCGAGTTGCTGCAACACGGTCGCACGGCGGGAGAAATGTGCAGGACGACGCATGGATAGATTATACTCGTAGTTATAACGTAGCTAATAGTTAAAAAGTTATATTTTTAAGTTAATCACCATTTGTTTCGTAGTTAAGATTTATAGTTGCTTTATAGATATTTAAATAAATAAAGTTCTAAATACCTTATAGGGATAGGTAGGTAGGTATATAGATGTCATACAAAGCGTGTCATAGAAAATAGTAAATAGGAAAACTCGCGCAAACGTATCAAAATAGTGTTAAAATAATGTGATAGAAATAGGTACATCATATGGAAATAGCCGACCCAGAGTGTTGAAAATGTATAGGAAAAATAAAAGCTCTCTGATTGGCTAAAATTCCTCGCTTCCTATTGGTCCGCCAATCAGAGAGCAGCTTTATCTGGGCAATATTTTGTATAAATATTGAGCGATATGTAGCGACTGGCATTCAGTCCAGTAGCAGCCTAGCAGTAAGGAACAAGAAGAAAATAAAGAAAGAAAAAACTGAATGGTGTTTCAAGCTCTCCAATCCCAGCGCAAGGAATGTATGGAATCCTGTACACTGTCGAAACGTCGGGAAAAATAGGTAAATAAACGCGATAAATACCCGTAAGTATTTATAATAATACTTTAATAATGATTGCTATGTTTGCACTTACCTATGTACCTACTCTTGAAATTTCATCACAGGTAGATTTACAAAATGCGTCGCTCCGGCCCAGACAGTGAGAGCGCTATATGTATGAAGCATTTGGCTATGTTATAGAGGATATGCGAGCTGAATTGAACTTTGTTGCGTCGCCGCAAGAGTCGCTATTTATATTCCATCATAGCGCGGCGAGGCGTCGCCACCGCCTGTATCGCCAGGCCAACAATTACGTTTACCCTAGCCTATAGATGTTTCACATAAAGCAAAAACAAACAAACAATATTCACTCTCGTACGACGAGCGAGAGAGAAGCGCATTCTAAGTCGGTCGGAAGATGCGCATTCGGGTACAGCCAGGAACTAAATAAAACGAGGCGTTCGTATAAAAATATATTTCAACATAACTCAGACCGCGCAGAGCGCCTTCGCCGGCGGGCCCTCGTTCACCGCTCGGTGACCTAAAGCTAATAAATAAATAAACACAGTCCACGTTCGCGTCAGCGCGGTCAGCGCGCGCGCTTGCCCGCGGCGCGCGGTCTCAGGCGGCGGCGCGCCGCATACAGCGCGCCCGCAAGCAACGCCAACAGCAGCGCCGCGCCCGCGCAGCCCAGCGCCGCCGCCCGCAGCCGTCCGTAGCGCGGCACCGACACCCGCGCCGCACCCGTGCCTTGTGCGCACTCCACTCGCGCCCAATGCTCCGCGCCCTCCGTCACCGCGCCCACTGCAACCAATGCAGCGCAGCACAGTGCCACCTCCCGCCCGTCTCTCGCCTCTCGGCTTCTAGCCGCCGCGCACTCACCCAACAGGTGGTCCTGGTAGGTGTGCGTGACCTGCAGCAGGCGGTCCCCCAGGTACCAGCGCACGGCGCAGCGCGCGACGTCCTCCCGCGCGCGCCGCCAGCGCACCAGCGCGCCCTCCTCCAGCAGCCGCACCGACACCTCCAGCTCGTCCGCCTCGCCTGCTCCCCGGCCCCGGCCCGCGCCCTCTGCCAGTGCCGCCTCCGCCGCCGCCGCCACTGCCGCCTCCCCCTCTTGCTCCTCGGTCACCCCCTCTCCTTCCTCCGCCGCGACCTCCACCGGCGAACTCGTCGATTCCTCTTCGAACGGCGACGAAGTCGACGACTCTTCGAAATTTCCTGTTGACACTGATATCCATTGATTGTATCGAGTAATCCTTAATGGCTCCATTATACATCTGACTGTTAAAACTACAAAGCTTAATAAATAATAACAGTAACAGTAATATGATATAAATACATAATCTTTAGCTATAAAATAGCTTAAACTGGCTGACCGAGTGACTGACTGATTCATCATCGCCGAGCCGAAACCGCTGAAGCTAGAAAGCTGAAATTTGGAAGGTAGCTTGCTTTTACAGCAAAACCACCCACTAAGGCGGGTTTTTAGAAATTCAACCCCTAAGAGGGTGAAAAGGGGTGAAAACGAATGTATGAAACTTTTTAACGCGTGTTGCGATTTGCTTGAAACTTGATATGAATAAATAAAATGCAAGATAAATGGACATACTGTAGGGACATATAATGTAATATGATACAGATTGTAAAACACAGTCCTTCCCGCGCCCCTCGGGGAGAACAGTCAGTCGTGTGCGGTAATCGTTGATTAGCCAACGTGACGAATGTAATATCATTCAATAAAAGCAATTTATATTCGTGCCTGGATATTGTGTTATAATTTATATTTCCTCCAAGAATTACAGTGAAGTAAGGTAAATATATATATATAAAGAGACATTACTATTTATAATATAAAGTTATTTACAATGTCTTTCAGGATTTTTCAAAATAACCCTAACAAAGGGGTAAAATGGGGTGTCAAAGTTTGTATGGGAACTTTTTAACGGGTGGTGTGATTTCACAGAAACTTGTTTGGATACTTAAAATACAAAATAAATGGACACGTGTTTCATGATTTTTCAAAATAACCCTCATAAAGGAGTAAAATGGGGTGTTAATGTTTGTATAGAAACTTTTTAATGGGTGGTGGGGTGGCTGTGATTGGTTTAAAACTTATCAATAAAATTTGGCAAGGAGATAAAAAACATTTTGGGGAAGAGTTAAAGCTACAATTCCTTTAAAAAAAAATGCGGACAAAGACGCGAACAACAGCTAGTAATACAGTATAGTAATGGGTAAGACTAATATTCTGTCTGCCGACAAACAGGTAGACAACAAAAAGACAGGCATACAGACGGACATAGCTGGCAATTCTGTTGTTACGCCGGACTAGCTAATTTTTTTTAAATATGGACGACCTTATTTCATTACAAATAAAGTTCAAATTAGAGTACCCATTTTAAATCACTGTTCTAAAATAAGTTAAATTATTTTTTGTTTTATTGCTATAATTTTTATTTAAATTAATTGAAAATAATGTATAGAGGTGTTGATAAAAACTGCGGAAAATAACCGCAGTTTTAATCAACACCTCCTTACATGATGACTAAATTGAGCTAAAACATGTCGACGGCCCCATCAAATAAACGTATAAAGTAAAAACTGTAACTTTACAGGAGCAATTAAAAACGTAAAAAAAAATATTACTCGGTGATTATTATATATACCTATAAACAATATATTATTAAATGAATGGTAAAAAAATCTTTTTTTTTCTAATAAAATATAATATACCAATATACGGATAGAATTTAATATATTAAAAAAATTTGAGTTGATCTTCTACAGTTACCGGTACATTTCGGAAAACGGGGAACGCCGAAAAGAGACAAACTTGCGTTTTAGATGCGTTGAATTTAATTAGATTGGCATTGCCCCAATCAGACACGACCTGAAGAGTTAAATCCAGACTCAAATGCATCTCCTCTCTGTTTTTATGAATGTCAGTTTTACTGGCACGTGCGTTGGCAAAGTATCTCTCCACAACTGTTTTCGTCTGCATACCCAATGATTCCGGACATAAGCAGATCGTTTATGTGCAGTAAAAACAGTGTGGCCGAGAGCACTGACCCTTGAGGTACTCCGGAATTAATTTCCAATCTATCAGACGAGCAGCATAACTACTTGAATTGATCTTTCCCTCAAGAAGGCAGCAAGCCATGAGCAGAACTGAACTGGCGATCCGTAGGAAGCTTACCAATAAGGCTAGCGTGCCAGACCTTTATCAAAGGCATTTGAGATGTCAAGTGAAACAGCTAATGCTTCACCATATTTCTCTATAGCCTCACTCCAAATGTGCGTGACATACGCAAGAAGATCCCCAGTCGACCGCTTTCGTCGAAAACTGTATTGTCGATCACGGAGTAGGTCGTCGTCTTCAAGGTATGTAAGGACGTTCGTATTCAGGACACGTAATAGGAAGGTGACCGAAATTGGGCGGTAATTTGATGGGTCAGCGCGACTGCCTTTCTTGGGCACAGGTTGCACATAAGCAAGCTTCCAGGATTTTAGGACTATTCCAGTTTTCAATGATAGGCGAAAAAGTCTTGTGAGTATGGGAGACAACTCAGGGGCACAAGTTTTCAACACTACACACAAAATGCCATCCGGACCACTAGCTTTGTTCATGTCAAGACGTTTCGTTAGAGGTGTCTAGACGTGAAGCTTCAGCAAATTGAGCAGCAAAGAGATTCGCTTTCTCGATTGCATTATAGGCTAGAGATCCATCCGGTTTTAGTAGTGGAGGGAGAGAAAGGCGGCTGAAGTTTGCTTCCACTGACTTGGCCAAGGACCAGTTGCTGCCAGCTGGATGTGTCACTAGCTTGGCGTAACACCTTCTTGAAGGACTTGGAGTCTTGATTAAAGGCTTTCTTCTTAGTTCGTGTATCCGTGGCTTTGCTGTTGCGAGCGTCAGCCCAAGAAAAGTAAGCTGCATGTATTACCGCTTCTGACCTTGTGTGATGTAATGACTTAATGCATCCCCCCCGCTAGGACCTCCATCCTCCAGGACCAGAGCACGAATCCCATCCCATTGCATAAAGGGGTGAGAGAGGGAGATGTTATTTCTCTGAAACTGTTCCCTTCTGCATTTGAGGATGTTTTCAAGCACTTGTACTGGCATAGACATGGTATCAACATCAATGGCGAACGCATTCGATTTGCCAACGATATAGTCCTCACGGCAGAATCGCTGGAAGACCTTGGCACAGTGCTCAGCGACCTTTATATCGCCTCCCAACAGGTGGGTCTTTAAATGAACATGAGCAAGACAAAAATCATGTGAAATGCTCATGTTGCACCCGTACCGGTACATGTTGGGAGCGATATAATCGAAGTTGTAGACCATTATGTCTATTTGGGTCAGACGATTCAACTAGGCAAGTCCAACTTCGACAAAGAGGTCAGCCGACGAATCCAACTCGGATCGGCAGCGTTTGGGAAATTACGGCACATCTTCTCAGAGCCTCAAGACGAAAGTCTATAATCAGTGCATGTTGCCAGTGATGACATATAGAACTGAGACTTAGTCGCTAACTATTGGCTACTAATAACTATTGGCCTCATACACAAGCTCAGAGTCGCGCAACGTGCTATGGAGAGAGCTATGTTGGGTGTTTCACTACGTTATAAAATCCGCAACGAGGAAATCCGTAGAAGAACCAAAGTCACCGACATAGCAAATTTACAAGTTTAAGTGGCAATGGGCAGGCCATATAGCTCGCAGGACTGATAACCGATGGGGAATAAAAGTTCTCGAATGGCGACCAAGGACAGGAAAACGAAGCGTAGGACGACATTGTAAAGATCGCAGGAAGTCGGTGGATGGATAGAACTCAAAATCGTTCTTCCTGCTAATCTATTGGGGAGGCCTATGTTCAGCAGTGGACTATAAATGCTGATATGATGATGATTGTGATGACCCCCCCCCTCGCATTTATCTATTATCCATCTTTTACGGAATATATCACAATATTGATAGGCAATAAAATGCTTTTACTAAATCGATATGTAAAAGAAACAACGAGAAAATGTGTGCAATAAAAGTAACACCTTTTTACATTTTAGAATTGTTAACAAACTATACACAGTTTTAGGGTATTCATTATGTTTTGGTAAAGTTTGGTAAAATTCTTTAGGAAAACGAAGATCAAAAAGTACAAATGAATAAAATTATACAGAAAGTTACCTACTATAGGCAAACTCCAAAATTCAGTAAACACTTTTACGATTATTATTTTGTTTCCAAATTCCCACGAATAATATTACAATGTTGGTTTGCAATAAACGAGTGAGAGTAGACGGTGTGTAAAATACATACTTGCAATATTCGTGCAAGATTGATGTTTTTATTTTCCGTTGAATTAACATTCACAGTAACGTAAATATAAATTAAATTGATAAATGTTTCTGAAAAAAAATTAGGAGGTGTATTTTAAGCGTAAAAATCCAAAAATCAAAAAAAAAAAATTTACGGCAAAAGCCTTTACCCGTTTATTCGGTGGGACCGTCGATGTCAGTTATACGTTAATTTAGGAAGTGTCAAAAAAAAAACTAATTCAAACTTTAATGAAAACAAAATAAGATCGGTTTTTGTTTTAGGAAATTCTAGTTACTCTAGCGGAACAACTGAATTGAGGCCATAGTGGAATTATAGCATGGCAGGCTGTTAATTTATGATCCCTCCACATTCCACAAACGATTTGGGATATGTCGGGGCTCAATGCTTGGACCATTGCTTGTTTTAATAATGGTTAACGACTGACTATTCTTAGGAGTGTTCGCAGAGTGTCTTCTATACCTACGCAGATAAAACTGCCATGAAAATTCGATGCACGGCGTACAGTCTGGCTTTCCAGGATGATTTTGAGACGGTGCATAAATGGAGTGTATTTTTTAGGTAGGTACTTGTATTGGCGCAAATTTAGTTATCTTATAACCCGTTCAAACTACATGAACGGGTTATAAGATAACAAATTTGCTTTGGCATTGACGTTTAAATTACAACGGCGATTTTTCCGGTAGATCTTTCGTTTCATTGTCGAACACTGGCTTATTGTTCAAATGTTAGTGGAACAATCGAATACGTCAACGAAACGGAAGATCTACCGGAAAAATCGCCGCTGCTCGTGACGAGCGGGTCGCGACGAGCGACGAGCTGGTGCTATGTGTCATGTCACATAGCACTTTTATATTAATTATTATTTCTCGTGTTATTGGCATGTTATTATTATTTTGTACATTTTATTAAGTTACCTAATCTTAGCAGAATTGTAATCAATAAATAGTGTCTTCTTAGCACAAGTGTATACAATTGAATTATACATAGAATTATTGTGAAATCCTTAGTTTTCAAGAAAATAATAAAACATTTCTAACCTCAAATCTGATAAAACGTGAAACAAAACGTAAAATTTGACAGATAATAACCAAATTTGTCGTATTTGTTGTCTGTGCGTATTTGTTGTCTGTGTTGTGTGTGTTGTGTTGCAAAATTGATGCGAACGAAACGTATCAAACCTGTCACGTGTCACTGTATTAATATAATTATTCCGTTTCTCTTCGAGTTTTGCGAATGTTCCCTCTCTGTCGGTGCTTTGTAGTGATTTTGTGGCGGTCCCGGAAAAGTTGTTCAAATAGATGAGAGCAAGTTCGGGAAAAGGAAATAATAAAGGTAAGTCATAAAGAGCGAAGCGAGCCCACCCATAAAATTTGGTGTCCTAAGTCCGAGATGAGTAGCTATCGTCGTCGTCGTCGTCCCCCCCCCCCCCTTCTTTTTTCATTTTCGTGTTCCCTAACACGAAATTGAAGGAAACTAAAGTTTAAACAAAAATACCTACGATAAATTGCATAAAGGCAGAAGCAGACCATTGATCGATTCCGATAAAGTTTTGACCGTATACAGTGGAGAGAAAATGGAGTAGGAAATGGATGCGCGAGTTGCAAATATGGTTGCCTCTCGTGGCGAACATTTCGTTCGATGAAAACGAATACGTTTTGAAATAAATTATGTGTGCATACAAAAATGTATTTGAATAAGGCATCGGAACATTTTACAATTTACAATTTAAAATTATTAAGCGATGATAAATATCCTCTTCCGCGGATCGAGGATTTGTTTTCGGCTTTAAAGAGGGGGACAGTCGTTTATCAAGATTGATTTAAAAGCGCTTATCAGTAATTTTTATTAGACGAGGATTCTAAGAGGTTATGTACCATTGTGACTCACAATGGTATGTGTTCGTGTATATCGTTCAATTTGTTGCGAAGGTCACTCGCGTACTCTGTTATATTGCGCGGAGACTGGGGAGGAATACCTGTTATAAGGTCTGCTGGCAACCGTAGCTCTCGTCCAAAGTTCGCCGAAGCTGGAGTGACACTTGTACTTTCGTGAACTGCACTTCGATATGACAGTAAAAACAATTGAATGTGCTTGTCCCAATCGGTCTGCTTGTTTCCCACTACTTTGGCTAGATATTTTTCCAACGTTTGATTGAACCTTTCAACCATTCCACCGGATTGTGGCCGATAAGAGGTGGTTCTTGTCTTATAAGTGCCCATCACTCGACATGTTTCCTGACATATTTGGGACTCGAAATTCCTCCCTTGATCGCTGTGAATTTCCAAGGGTAATCCAAAACGACAAAAGACCTCATGGACTAACTTATCGGCTACTGTCGACGCTTCTTGGTTTGGGATTGCAAAGACCTCCGGCCACTTAGTAAAATAATCCATAACAACCATGAAGTACTTGTTTCCATTTTCTGTAGCAGGGAATGGTCCCGCAATGTCCAAAGCTATCCGCTCCCACGTTATGGCGCTTCCACGTTATAAATCTTTAATGCACCTCTGCTGCGTGTATGGGGTCCTTTCACTGCTGCGCAACTCGTGCATTTTCGGCACCAGTCTTCCACATCATCTCTGCAATGGATCCAGTAAAATCGCTCACGTATCTTCAACAGAGTTCTCTTTACCCTCATATGCCCCCCGGAACATCCTCCATGGTAGAGTTTAAGCACTTCAGATACTTTAGCCTTTGGAATAACCATTTGCAGATGACAGTGATTGCGAGCATTTTCCCATTTACGGCACAATACTCCATCGTGGATAACCAGACTGTCCCATTGTGCCCAGTAGCTTTTTGTTGTTGTGCTCATTCCAGCCACATCACTCCATACAGGTTTAGAAGTTCCAGTCCTTATCCATTCGATGATTGCCCTAATATCTGAGTCATCTGTCTGCGCTTTCTGTAGGGTTTCCTTCCATTCATCACTTAGATCCGTGCTCAACATTCTGACGGGTACCACTTCTTTGGACTCTTGTTTTACACATTCTTCTGGACAAGGTCTCCTTGACAAGGCATCTGCATTACCGTGAGCTTTTCCACTGCGATGCTCAGTTTCATAGTCAAACTCTTGTAGCCGTTGAATCCTCCATGTCGCTTGAGATCGGTTGTCGCTTTTTTTATTTCTTTTCGGGCAACTAGATCTCAGATGACCCATTTCTCCACACACGTAGCATTTCGGCCTGAATTTTGGACGACCGTCGTGGCTGGACCCCACCACTTCTCTGATGCGATGTGCTCGAGTGTCCATCCTTACAGCTTCAACCTCCAAAGCATGAGCCAACCAAGTTCCCGTCGATAAGGGCAGGTGAAGATTGAAAAGCCTTCCGAACCAGCTTTTCTTTTTCCAGGGCTCACTGCTGCAGGTTCTCCGAATTGCGCTGAGTCCTGTCCTTTAATTGAGTGCGGAAAACATGTTCCAGATGTGCGTCACCATATCGAGATTCGAGTGCCTCCAGCAGCTGCTCATAACTGACGTTACTTCCCAGGGCCTCCAAAACACTAAGTGCTTGGTCACGCAAGGCTAATGTTAGTGCAGTCATAGCCTGCGACTTCTCCATCCGTTTGCGTTTAGAACAGCTTCGAACAGAATTTTATAGGCGGACCACGAAGAACCTCCATCAAATGGTGGCACCTTAAATCCTCGCGCTGACGATGAAGAGACCACAGGAGCAATATCTTTATCTTCAGATTTCAGCAGATCCACAGCTTTTTTTACATTTGCAATCTGGGTTTCTGCTTCAGAAATCCGGCTGTCATGGTGCTGGATTTGCTCGTTAAACATCCTGAAGCTCCTTGCCAAAGGCTCCATGCAGGTCCTTTATAAGGCGAGTCTGTTCTTCTTGCCGACGAGCATGTTCTTCCCGTTGCTGGCGAGCCTGTTCCTCCTGCCAGCGAGCCTCTTCTTCCCGTTGCTGGCGAGCTTGTTCTTCCTGCCGGTGAACCAGTTCCTCCTGCCAGCGTTTCTGTTCTTCCTGTTGCTGGCGAGCCTGTTCCTCCTGACGGCGAGCCTGTTCCTCCTGACGACGAGCCTGTTCCTCCTGACGACGAGCCTGTTCTTGAAGCATCGCCAGTAAAGCAGTAAGGTCCCCAGCAGCAGGAGCCTGAGCCACAGATGATGATGGAACTCCCGATAACTCACTAGTTGACTCCAATGTTGGCTGAAGAACCAGTTGAGATTCTTGTGATGGAGAACCCCCAAACCGTCTCTCATCCATTTCCTGTTGCCGCTGACTCCTTGTCCGGATACCGTCCGTGTCTTCCTTTGGTAAAACCGGCATTTCTTTATCTCCGCTTCTGACACCAATTTGTTACGAGCCGGGTACTGATAAATTATGAAACCGCTTGATTTTACCAAATAATAACTTTAATTTCAAAGTTACTACACACAGAATTTAATCCACTGATTCTACTATTAAACTTTCCAATAGAACACTATAAGAGTCTCAACACTATAACACAACCGATAACACTTCGAAACTATCGCACTTGTATCACTTGCTTAGCCGAGAATAGACTGACTACATCCGCAAACTACCGCTGTATTTATACGAGCGTCGAGTAAGTCGCGTAAAACCGCGATGCTACTGGAACGTTCGAGAACGAACCGGAACGCGCTCAAACGTTCGATTGCAATAGAGAGATATTGCTATCTCGTTCGCTCTTATGCATTCGATACGTGTACTTTGTAGTTTGCATCTACTCGATACCAGATGGCGTAGGTGAATATTTAATTAAATGTAAGGCAGGCAGACGCCTGCCAACAGATGGAGCTATGTATCGGGCGCAACAATATTGAATGATTGTGGTTTAAGGATCAGCCGAGAAAAGTGTTGCTTTTGGAATCAACGGGTGTCATATTTCGGACATAATATTATATCATCGATGCGGAAGGCTTACACACGGAGACAAAAAAGTAGATGCCGTCCTGTCAGCGGAACGACCTAGCAATGTAGGCGAACTTAGAGCATTCTTAGGTCTTATGAACTATTATTCAAAATGTGTTAAAAGTTTCAGCACTATCATTGCGCCTTTATATGCATTAATAAAGAAAAATAAAACATTGATATGGTCGGATGAATGTGATAAGGGATTTAAAAAAATGTAAGATAAGTTAAAACTCGGATGTATTAATCCACTTTAACCCCGATCTCCCTTAAGTGTTATCAGTCAGACTAATCGATTATTTATTGTACCGATTGTACCGATTGTACTAACCGATATCGATTAGTTGTTGTAGATGTACTTATAGTGCAGTAATATCTAAAGTATTTTTTTTTTGTTTTAAAAGGTTAGAAGTGTACCTAGTTTATTTTCTTTTTTTGTTTATCTTTTATTTTGTTATTCAAAGAGTTATTTTTACATGGGAGGGGAGATAGTGTGATATACCTGCATAGCAAATAAGCATGTTCTCGTAGTTAGGTAGATACATACTTAGGTAGGTATGCATTTGTAACTTGTCATAATAGATCGCACGAGCGTCCTAATAAACCAGTTATGCTTCAGTCACTGTGTCATTACTTACTCTCGTAGTTAGCGCCCATACACCGCAAAAACTACCAGACAACAAAGAAAAATAGTCGTTTATTCAGATATCCAACAGAATCAAGAGACGATAAAATCAAAGACTAGTTCTATGGCGAACTATCGGATCTACTTGAAAAAGCGCTTATAAATAAAAGGGAGTTTTGATGGGATGGGAGACTTCAACGGTAGAATAGGAACTCGAAGACAAGGTCTAGAAAACAATATAGGAAAATTTGGAATAGGGAAGAGAAGTGGAAATGGCAAATATGATACAGCTAGATTTCCAACATAACCTTTCCTTTATGAACACATTCCTCAACAAGAAACCAAATAAAATGTGGACTTAGATCTCACCGGATGGGTTATATAAAAATTAAATAGATTTTATATAACTTTAAAACAAACCAAAAGTATTCCAAGATGTTTCGGTGATACAAAACGTTAACTTCTATACTAATCACAGACTAGTAAGAGCAAGACAAATTAAAAACCAAACAAGAGAAAATAATAAATATTAATAATAATAGACAAGAGAAAACCAAAGCAATCTAGACAACACATAAAAAATCACAAAATTTAGAGACGCTACAAACGCGTATACGCCTCAGCCATTAATACTCATCTTCTGTAAGCGAACTACGATATGCAAATTCTAAAACTCTTTAATAGCAAACGAAAAGATGTATACAAAAATAAGTAATTGGCTAAGAAACAAAAAATCTAATTTCAGAAAGAAAACTAATGCAACAAATAGAAAAAGGAAAAGACAAAACCATACTTAGGAAAATTGGAATTATTAGCAAAAAAATAAAAAACAGCATAAAAAGACAAAGACATAGTGTTATGTCATACGGCATCATTCTCTAGGGGAAAGCAGCTGATATTGGTAAAATATTTGTAATTCAAAAAAGGGCAATACGTGCCATTTATAAAATGAAACCACGAGAATCTTTGAGAGAAATATTCAAAGAAATTAATATTCTCACAATAGCTTCAAAATATATATATGAAAATTTGTTATACACACATAAAAATAAAGATGGGATTCAGCAAAATAGTGACCTTCATAAAATCAACACTAGGAATAAACATAAATTATACATCCCTAGGTTTCGACTAGAAAATGTTAATAAGTCAGTTATGGGGAACACGGTGCGCTTCTATAATAAGCTTCCTGAAAATGCTACTAAACTACCTATTAAGAAATTTAAAGCATACATTAAAGGTAGTCTTTTGAAGAAAGCTTATTATAATATAGATGACTATATTATTGATAAGAATGCATGGCCTCATGACGCTCTGCCGTCAGACAGTTAACCGACACACTTGAAATGTATAAACTCTCTTGTATTAGTATTTCGTAGGTAAGGTATGTTTAATAAGATGGATCATTATAAAAAAGCGCTAGGACCAAGACGAGTTTCTTGCCAATTCTTCTCGAGCTTGGGTTAGGATGAATTGGCACCTAAATTCACCTAGTATGTAAGACGTTTCAAAGTGATCCTTGTGATTGTATTGAATAAATCATCTTTTGACTTGACTTGACTTGAGACAAACGAAGAAGCAAATGTATCTATCACATAGCTAAAACAGGAGGCATAAAAAAAGCCCTCAAAGATTTGAAGAAAATAAAGGAATGGATTCCAAGTCTATAGAATAAGCTCAGAAAACTTGAAACTAAACGTCAACATTTACTAGAACTCGCAACAGCATTCTACAGTCAGTCATACTTACAAAAAGAAACACACGAACAACAAGAGAAGCTCGAAACAGACGATGAAGAAAAAATACTAGGAATCCTGGAACGCAAGATTTGCAACGCAACACTAACCCAAAAAAATAATACATCACCTGACAACATAACCAATGAAACAATCAAAAACACAATACCCGAATCGGCAAAAATATTAGCTAAGCTCTATAACGACATACTAACGACGGAATATAATAATAATAATACCGGACATTTCAAACAACATCATCTGGCCCCAAAGTAAGCAGAGCTTGTGTTATGGGTACTACATGACTGATATACTACTTATATACTTTTTTTTTGTAAATATATACATATTATACATAGAAATACCCAGACCCGAGACAAATACTTGCAGATCATACAAACATTTGTCCCGCGGCGGGAATCGAACCCGCAACCTTTTGCGTTTCAGCTGGACCTTAGCCCACTGCGCCACAGAGGTTGTCAAAATATATACCATATATACCAATACAATGGACAAAAAGTACAATTGTACTTATACACAAAAAAGGAGATATGCACGGAAATATGCAATTATAGGCCAATCAATCAAATGACAAATATATATAAATATCCAAAACCATTATTACGAAACAAAAAAAAAAAGTCACACGCCCCTGCGACAGACGCACGCTACTTCGCTCCGCAGCCCGCTATATTCCCGCGCTATACTTTCCGAAGTTTACCTATCAATCTTACCAGTGCTTATAAAAAAAAAAAAAAAAATTGTTTATTTTCTGTATCAACACAAAACAGACTATAACTAAATAAGCATACAGAGAATAGAACATTTTTCAAGTGTTATAGAGGGGCTATGGTTATACAGTTAAATTTATATCTACTGATCTCCACACTAGGCACGCCTGTATCGTGGAGATCTCATTTAAGATTGTACAAAAATGATATTATATATTAATCGTCTGATTACCATAATGAATAGTAAAAAAGATTGAAAAGTAAAGAAAAACATAAATAATACAAAAAATATTACAAAATGAAAATACAGCTAAATAACACATAAAATAATAATAATAATAAAAACAAACTATACAATACGAGCGAGAATGTCCTCAGTTTCAGAATACGATAATGACAACAGCCATTTCTTCACTATGAATTTCAGTTCAGAGGGGGACTTATCCCTTATGTCACAGTGCTTAGCTATGGAGTTGAAGATGTGAACTTTCATATACTGCCCAAAACGCAGAGCAAAGCTCGTAGCCGTTTCAGGTACTGGGAGCCGTAGGTCTCTACGGCTTCCTTTTTTTATAATCGTCTGTAGATATGACTTGTCTGTGCAATTGTGTGAAGCTTTTTAGAATGAATAATTGACGCACAGTTAGTACGTCACTCTCCCTATACACCTCTCTCGTTGGATATATGCGCGGCTTCATCATCATCACTTTTAAGACCGAACGTTGCGCTCTTTCGACCTGGATTAGTGTAGATTTGCCGGCAGATCCCCAGCAACTGATGCAATTCATAAGGAGAGACTGACAGAGCGCGAAATAGACGCACTTAAGTGTACACATGGATGCTACATACCACAATTGCTTCATAACATTAATAATTTTTCGTACACGCCCAGAGAGCGCCTCAATATGCTCAATTTCATCCACCATCACACTCAGGTACTTTATAACGTTTACTCTTGATAGCTGGTCACAGTCACAGTTAGTAGAATCGCTTCCACAAGTATGGGCCTTCAGACCTAGTAGTGAAGCGGGCGGCGCAGAAGCTGCTGTTTTATGGAAATATGCGAACATTGATTTTTTAGTGTTCAATATCAGAAGATTACGTTGCAGCCATGCATGAACCTTAATTTTGCTGCCTTAATAGTATCTGTCCAATTTGGTCCATGAAATAAGATTGCAGTATCATCAGCATAACAGAGGATGTCGGCACTTTGTAGTTGGATTTCATGAATATCGTTAATGTATAGAATGAACATTGTTGGGCCCAATATACTTCCTTGGAGTACACCAAATGGGATGGTTAGTGGATCACTTACAACTGTCCCAACCCTAATGCATTGTTTGTGTTCACTTAGATAGCTACTAAACCATTCTAAAGCAATACCTCTTATACCCATGTATTCTAACTTTTTAAGGAGAATGGGAGTGGAGACAGTGTCAAACGCTTTTGCCAAGTCCAGAAATATTCCTACACAACATTGTTTTTTGTCCAGTTGTGATGATATTATTGATGTAAGAAGGGATACTGCGTCTTCCGTAGACTTGCCCCGACGAAAACCAAACTGTCTCGGAGAAATAAGTTCGCGCGTTTCTACAAACGTTGTTAGTTGTTAGTTATTAGCAAGCTTTTAGAGAATCATTGAGAATGTGTTCAAAAGCGAAATGGGCCTATAGTTGTCGACAGACTCTTTAAGACCACCCTTATATATAGGGCATACAACAGCCATTTTCCAGGAGTCTGGGAAAGTACCAATTGACAAGTTGAGACTGAACAGGTGCGTTAGTGGAGACACAAGTTCATCTTTTATGTTTTTTAAATAGAATTGCTCAGGTTATCTATGCCTGGAGCTTTATCGTTTGCTAAAGCAAGAATTAGTCCCTCAACTTCCGCACAATACGTGGGCTCCATAAAGAACGAGTCTACGGAGGAAAATCCTTTAGATCTAAAAGATCTGGCCAGGCTGTCCTGACTTTCATTAATCTCTCCCAGTATATTATCAGCTAAAGTATGCCCAATAGTGGAGAAATGTGTGTTGGATCTCTTTAGCGATTGTGTTTCTGTTCCGTTCTGATGTTTGGTTGTGTTTGGTTACTGATTCAAATGGTTCAGTTTTAGTAGAGTTAAGATTGCATATACCCTTGATTGTTTTCCAAAGCTTTTTGGGATTGTTTTTATTAGCCTGTAGTTCCTTATTCTCATAATCTCTCTTCAAATTTCTTAAAAGATCTACAACGAAATTTCTATAGCGTGTAAATGTTATTAAGAGGTTTATGTTTTTAGGATCTTTTCTCACT
Organism: Lampropteryx suffumata; assembly: GCA_948098915.1. NCBI lineage: Eukaryota > Metazoa > Arthropoda > Insecta > Lepidoptera > Geometridae > Lampropteryx > Lampropteryx suffumata. Next base: position 20,965,745 of record OX402550.1, on the reverse strand, counting down.
TGCAAATGCAGTCTATCGCGGTGTCGCATACATCGCATCAACCCAGGAGTTAGCCAAGGCTTAAGGTTGTATTTTGACCTACTAGTTTTTATTGTGTAAGTGTTTTTGTCTAAGACGTAATTTAAGCGTAAACTCAAAAGTTTAGTAGCATTATTAACATCATCACTAGACAAGAAATCAGACCAATCCGTTTCCCTAAGACCTCTACGGATAGCCTCGAAATCCCTCCTTATATATAGTTTTTCTGGGCCATTGGGTCTAGGCTTTTTCAGGTTAATACCAATCATTACAACGTCATGATCTGTAATGTCAGTATGACATACCACACCTAAGGCTGATGAGTAATTATTATTGTTTACATAGATGGTCAAGGCACGATTGACCTCTAGTTGGCTGATTGATTGCAGGAATAAAAGCATTATCAGCCATAAAACAGGCATATTCTAATGCTTGCATATTAACAGATGTGTCGAAAGTATTTATATTGATATCTCCGATATCTCTGATATCTCGAAGTTAAGAAGGTGTCTATATCCCTGTAAGATGGAGACCTGTAAATACCAAGTATGTTAATATATTCTTTTTTTTTAATAAACAAGCTGTCAGCCTCTTGTATATTAGGTTCCAAAACGGTAGCATCACAGATGTTTTTCACAAAAATCACCACACCTCCGTTTTGGTTAATGCGTTTATAGGTTCTAAAAGTATGATACCCTGCCATTTGAGGAATTATTGTGAATTCGTTGAGCCAGCACTCTGTCAGTATAATAACGTCGTAGGCTACATTTACCCTGGTACACCAAAGTTATTTTGTATGCTTCTAATATTGAAAGTAAGTAGTTTGAAATTATGCTCGTTTAAAAATATTTGTTAACACAACTCAGGCTCAGGTACAACCCTACATTCAATTTGTATCCTGTCTAGATCTTCACTAATACTATCTGGGACAAGCATAGTGACGCATTTTATCCAGTTGCGAGTACCACACGCAGTTGTAGCTGATTAATTTCATAAGAGTACACCTGAGATAAGTGTTAATAAACGCATATCTAGTAAACAACAATACCTTAAAAGTAGGTAGTAATACAAGTTGAACTATTACAAGGCCGTTGCATACCAATGGCGAATGGGTGAAAGCATTCAAAAAATTCCATTTAAGTACAACAGTTTCAGTACATGCAAATACGTCACCGCCTAGAAGATTGCGACTATTTATGTCTACAATAAGAATAGCCACAATCTCATTCAATAGTTCAGAAGTTTGCCGTTGCTGCCTGGTTAGTAATATTTCCAAACTGAGTACCTACACTTCTCGCTAGCATATAATAATAAATACAAAAACCAAAAACAATACAATAACCCAAAGTTGAGCGTCTTTTATAAGACAGAAACCAAATAAAAAATAATAACATATAGGAAATAAGCATTCTTTCACACTCTTCCATGTGAAGAGTGCTTAGTCTAAGAGCTAAACCTCGGGCTACCCTATTCCGGGATAGTAGATGTACCAGAAGGTATAATGCGATCCAGGTCATTTTGCGAACGTATGAGGACTGCGGACTTCCCTTCTCGCTGTCTGACGTAGATGACCGCCTGGTTGCACCAACAGAAGGCGTAGCCAGCCTGTTTGGCCCGGTTTCTCGCATCGCGAAACAACACTCTGTTTTTCTTCGTGAGCCTTTCGTTGAGAAATACTTTTCTAGTCGTGCCAGACGTTCCCAAATCTGTGCTGGTTAGATTGCGACGTACTTTAGAGGCCTTGATAAGTTCGTCTCGTTTAGTGCGACGTAGCAAACGCACAACTACTGGGCGTGACAATTTACAGCCATCATCGAGTGAGCTGGCCGTCACTCCTTGACGCCTCGGGCCCACACGCGTTATCCAGTCTACATCGATATCATTTAGTTCTACGCCTAGTTTTTTGGCAGCGACTTGGACGATATGGCACAGGTTTTCACCCTGGCTTTCGGGGATGCCCACGAATTCAATCTCAATTCGCATGTTATTTTGAGCTTGTGCACTTAGTTCTCCCTCTAGACGAGCTACGGTCCCTTTGAGATCAGTAACCTCCCTATCGCGCTGTTCTAAAACTTTCAGTCGAGCATCGGTTGCTTTCATAGAAAGAACTATCTCGTCAAGGCGGTTGTGACAATGTGATAGTGATTGAGTGACCTCACCAAATTCTGCTCGTAGGGAAGTTATTTCTTTTGTTAGTTGGCGCAGCTCATGTGTTAGATCCATCAGATCTGCTTCGACCTCCGCTTTAGGCTCCGCCTTATTCCGCAAGATGATATTTTGCGATTCTGAGCTGGATCGTGCCGGCGTGTGACGGTTGTCGCCACCTTTCTTTACGGCACATCAATCAGGACATTTCCATTACTTTTTCTTATCCGTGGAAAGAGATGGTATACTAATGCATATAGAACAGACAGAATGTCTTCTCACACGAGGCAGAGGAACACCTAATGGTGTTGTAGCCTTTGGTTGGTTTCAGACAACCGTCGCACTTCATTTTGAGTAGGCAGTAAACCAAGTTATAGTCACCTCTGTAGTAGTTAGTCTTTGCCGCACCTTAGGATTAGTCGCACCGCACACACTGCACACGAAACTGTATGCTCTACGCGTAACCGTGAAAGTCCTGCGCGTATACACAAAACAAAAGTACCCACACCTGTTGTTGCAAAAATTGTAATTCGATTTTAAAATTGATCATTTAGCCCTGTTTTGACGAAATAAGTCACACACTTAACATATGTTTATTCTTACTATAAAAAGATGAAGAAAGACATGAAGATATGTATGTAGTTTTTTATCAGAAACTCGCAAATTTTCCCTTCTTTTCAATCCAAAACAACAGAGCTTCCGACACACTGAGATATCCGTAAGACGATAGCGTCAAAGATGAGTGATGTAATGAGATGAGATATAGTGCTTTGCAATTAACTTTGATTTGTTAGTGTTGAATAAACTGAGGTGCTAAAGTGTCTGAAGTATTTTTTATTGGGAGTACCAGTACACTGCTTACTACACAAAACACGGGTCAGAAAGACACATTATCCCAGAACACACTACAACTTCATATAAAAATTTAAGACACAACATAATTCAATAATACAAGCCTATGCTCCCACTCAAAGAGCTAACAAAGTAGAGATGAAATTATTCTAAAACGAACTTGATAAAGCGATGATTAAGTGCACAAAAAATGCAATAGTAATAAGCGATATAAACGCAAAAATAAGCAAAATTTAATGTAAAGAGAATATAGCTATGGGACAATATGGATATTGCAACCAAAATTATAGAGGCCAAAGATTCGTCGAATTTTGTCTTCAACACAAACTGAAAATCACAAACACCCTATATCAGAAACCTGACAAGCTCAGATGGACATGGTCAGCGGCTAGAGGAAGAACAAAAAACGAAATCGATTTCATAGCAACAAACAAACCTAAACATGTAGAAAACCTTAGCGCACTCAGCAGACGTATACATTCCAGCGACCATAGAATGGTAAGGATGACAATAAGTCAGTCAGTCGCATCGTTTCCATCAGCTTGAACGGTCGCTTCGTAGTGGTTATCTCAATGTTGACCTAGATTATTCGCGTGAGTCAACGTGACGTAAAATGGCTAGTCCAAAAAGATCAGACACTATTGTGATTGACACTAGTCTTGCATTTATACAATGCAAACTGGATGTTATGGACCAGGTCAGTCTGACCCAAATCCTGACTTCCAGCTACACTGAAGCCCAGATCGCAGACGCCAAAAAGGTTCTACACGATACAGCGGCGACCACCATCCGCCTGATAACCAGGCAAAGGGAAGGGCGTGGCAAAAAGGACATCGAGGATATCTTCAAGGTGTTCCTGGAGACCGATACCGATGACGTCCCGACGTTTGTTTGTCAAGACCTCACCTCTCTTCCGCCGCTGACTTGGGACCACGTGGACGTTACGTGTGTCCTTAAACAGATAACACAGCTGAAGGCAGATGTCTCCAGCATCCAGGCGCAACTTCAACTTTCGGAGCAAACTGTATCCGAGTTGAAGCTCGAAATTGTGGCATTGCGCAATGTAAATGCAGTGCCAGCTATTTCGCCTCAATCAGCGCAAAACCGTTAGACCCGACCACTACGGGGGAGAGTATTCTCCGGTACGTGGACGAGAGAGGCCGATGCCGGATCAGGGAGCCGCCCGCTGTACTTGTGCATGGCTTGAAGCGGTTAGAATCAAATAGAGAAACCCACTTCAAGTCGTATGTGCTCCGGGTAGCTGCCAAGTACATGGACGTATTTCTCGCACCCGACTTCTGGTCAGCAGGAGTTGTCTACCGAGGGTATAGGGAAGCACCGCTTACGAAGAAAGTGCCCTGACCTTTTTGTGTAGGTTAGGTTAGGTTAGGTAAGTTTATATGTATATATATGTTAGTCTAAAAGGTATTTATTTTCTATGGGCCCTTGATATTGTATTACATACACTTAATTTTGTTGCCTGAAATAAAATTTAATTTAATTTAATTTAGTTAATAAACGTAGAAACCCATAAATTATCAAGAGCTAACTACGGGAAATAACCTATGCAGAGCAATGACCCCCACAAAAAATAATACTAATTCTTCATACACACTTCTATAAACACACTATTTCTTCGGAATTAATAACAGCAAAAAAACTCAATCAACAAAACAATACTCAAATCAAAACAACTCAAATCAAAGTAATTGATTGCGTAATATGGGTTTGAAACAGTTATTTTGTGATACATTTTAGAACAGCCTTAATCAGCGTGGTCCACATGCAATATTTTATTATACATTATATTTTATTATGACTTATAATAATGTTAAAATTCAAATTAATTAGTTAGGTACAAACATGCTTTTAATTAAATGTAATTAATGTAAGTCAATGTTCTAAAATAAATACATAATACGCTTTTTTTTTAATAAAACATTTTTTTTGACTTATTGCATATTCGAATTATTGCATTGTCATCGGTCTTTGACAGGTGTGCAAAATTTGAATGAAATCTGGCCGTTTAAAGTGGGTCAAAATCGCGTCCTAAGGAGTCGGTTACAAACATACAAACATACAAGTGAAGCTAATATAAAGCGTATAATAATAATGTTAAATGTCAATACTTTAATCATTTAAATAATCATAATCAGGTAGAATAATAAGCCTTTACTAATAGTATTTATTTCAGTCTTGCTTTAACCCTTAAGGCCTTGAAGTATCTAATAAAAATTAAGGTAGACGATTGTAGACACGAATGGCCATAACTAACACGTTTTTGTTGAATAACGCAGTTGTATTTGGGGTAGCTTGATAACTTTTTACAAAAACATGTGACAAAATGTTCAGTTGAGTGAAGTATGGTCACAGTTTTTTGTAGTTTGCATATGGCTCTTACACATATCTTTTGACTCAAAAATATTTGCTCTTTTAGAGTAGAATTGCCCCAAAATATAATGCCATATCGTAAAGTACATTCAACGAATCCATGGTAAGCTGTAATTACAGCTGCCTCATTTACTACTTTGCGGAGCATATACATTGCATAAGAGAATCGATATATTTTTTTACCTAAATTACTAACGTGTGTTTTCCAATTAAAATTATAAACTTTATAAGCTAATGACAAACAGAGCACCTACGCATGGAAAAGCTAATGGCCCCTCAAGGAGGTGATAAAAAAACAAAAGATACCCAATCGCTGCCAAAAGAAAGCTTCTTGATACTTGCATTCTTCCATGCCTAACTTATGGATGCCAGACTTGGTCAATGTCCCAAAAAAATATACAGAACGTGTCAACGTAGAATTGAAAGAAGTGTCCTAGGAATTAGGCTAATTGACAAAGTACGAGCTATAGAAATAAGAAAGCGAACAAAAATAAAAGATGCCATCGTAAAAACTAAACAACTGAAATGAAGATGGACGGGCCATATACTCGTAATAAGATGTAACAGAGATAAATGGGCGAATACAGTAACTGAATGGACTCCAACTCAAGATCAAAAAAGAAAACGAGGCCAAGGCCAACGAGAAGATGGGTAGACGAAGTTAGGAAAGCAGCAGGTCCACTTTGGATAAGACTTACAAAGAATAGACACGACTGGAAAAAGCTGGAGGAGGCCTTTGCGTCTCTAGGACGTACTGATGTGCAAGACTAATTCTCACCCTAATATAAGTTATAAGTAGGTACCTACTGTAAAATTTCAGTTAATAAGGACTTATAATAATGTGGTCAACTCAAACCATCCTAGCCAACCCGGCTGTATCCGAACTGTTAGAAAATCGGATACCTGTTTTGTATTTGTATAGATGCACTTGTAATTATCAAACCAATAATTAGCGGAAATACTGTGCAATTACTATAAAAATCCAGGAGTTGACCACGGGTTAGTTTAGATATAAGGTATTTTATGTAAGTATTTTGTCTTTTTTCTGTGTTACACCCCGGCACGTGAACCGGCGGCGATAGAGTCACAGAATGCTTCGGAGCCTAATCGGTTTATGTTGGTCGCTGGATCAAACACATTTGATTTCAAGTCAAGTTCAAGTTTTATCATTTGCACATGTTGCACTACACTTCTTCTTATCGTGTCGCCGGTTACTTCGCTGTAAAGTATTAAACTACGCCATAACTCGCCACAGTTTTTAGTATCTAAAAATTAAAAATGATTCGGGAGGCGAGAAGCGGGAGGCGGGAGGCGGGAGGCGGATGGAGGGTCGTACCGAGCGTGCGCACGAACACGGGCTTGCTGAAGAGACCGTCGCCGATGGCGTCCTGCGCCAGCACACGCAGCTCGTACTCGGCGCCGGCACTCAGCCCGTCCACCGTCGCGTGCAGCGCGCCGCGCGTTAGCAGCCGCAGCGTGCGCCACTCGCTCGCCGCGCGCGGTCGGTACCACACCGTGTACTCGGCGTCCACCGCGCCCTCGCCCGCCTTCCACGCCAGCCGCACGCTGCGGGCGGCGGCCGTGGCGCGCAGGCCCTGCGGCGCGCGCGGCGGCACGTTCTCCACGCGCAGCTCCGTGTGCGCCGCCACGCCGGCCGCCGCGTTCGACGCGCTGCACGAGTACACTCCGCGGTCCGACGCCGCCACGTCCACGATCGTCAGGCTGCCGCCGTCCACCGAGTGCCGGCCGCGGGGCAGCGGCGCGCCGTCCTTCTGCGGAACGGACGCACACGTGGTAGCGGAGGTACCTGCGCCGAGCGTCTCTCTGCGTCTCCACTCACCCGCGTCCAGAGCGGGGCGGGCGCGGCCTCTCCTTCCGCCTCGGCCTCGCCCTCGGCCGGCTGCAGCGCGCACGGCAGCGACAGCGTGGCCCCGAGGCGCGCCACGTACAGCGGCAGCGGGCGCCGCGCCAGGGCGGGCGGCCGCAGCACGCGCACGCGTACGCGCGGGGACGCGCCCGCCGTGCCCAGCGCGTTGTACGGCGTGCACGAGTACCGGCCCTCGTGCGACTCGTCCACCTGCACGAGAAGCGGCCCGGTCAGTCACCGCCTCACCGGAGCGGAGCGAAACGGCCGTACCTGGTTGAACAGCAGACTGCCGTTTCTACTGTAGAAGACGCCGGGCACGTTGTAGGGGTCGAAGAGGAAGCCGTCCTTTTCCCAGCGCAGGTTCGTGAGGGGCGGGTTGGCGCTGAAGTGGCAGTCGAGGCTCGCCGGCTTGCCGAGCGGGAGATGCCTCTCCTTCGGCGCGTACACGACCTTCGCCGCGTCTGCGAGCGAGAGCGAGGCGTGAGTGCGGGGTGCGAGGAGCGGGGAGCGGGCCGAGGGGAGGGCGCAGACACTCACACTGCACGTCGAGGAAGGCGCTGGCGCTCTGCGTGGCGCCGGCGGGGTCGCGCACGCGGCAAGAGTACTCGCCGAGGTCGGCGGAGGCGGCGGCGCGCAGCACCAGGCTGCCGTTGGACGGCAGGTCGGCGCGCGCGGCCAGCTCGGCGCCGAGCGGCTCGCCCTCGCGCAGCCACTGCACGGCGCTCTCGCGGCTCTTGGGCAGGCACTCGAGCTCGGCGCGCGCACCCTCCAGGACGGTCACGTTCACAGGCGGCGCCGCGATCAGGTTGCCGCCTACGGACGAGACGCACGTAAGGAGTGAGGGGTGTGGGGCGCGACAGAGCGAGCGAGGACACTCACCGTCCACCTCGAGGTAGTAGAAGGTGCCGTTGTTGCGCGCCGGCGGCGAGCGGTTGGGGAAGGTGACGCGACAGCGGTAGAGGCCGGCGTCGGTCTCGCGCACGGCGCTGACGTTGAGCGAGCCGCGGCCGAGCCCGAGCCGCGCCCGGTCCAGACGCCTGACGCGGCCGCCCCACCGGTCCGCCACCGCCTCGGGCTCGCCGCCCGCGCTGTACCACGACATCACACTCTCGCCCTGAAACCTCGCACTCGTTACGTTACTTCGTAGGTGCGCGACACTTATCAACTAGAAGGGTATTTAAAGTTAGACCTTTTTTCAAAAATAAATAAGTCGATACCTACCTACTACTAACCAGCTGCGCCTTACACTTTCACCCGCATGGGCATGCGCATCTGCGATTAGGGATAGATCCCTTTGTCCTTTGTTAGATTAGTTTACACATAAATAAACCAATCTATTCAATCCAATAGAAAACTTGCACAACAAAAAATACGTATACCTAAGTACCGTCAGGGAAGGTAACTGTGTAACAATCAACCAAATAATAATGGAGCCTAAGTATCTACTAATAATGGGAATCGAATCGACACAATGCCAGCCGCCAAGCGCGTCCGGGGCCAAGCCTCAGGCCCTCGCGTGCGCAGGCGACGGCGCCGACGCAAGTCAGTCAGCACCAGTGAGCACGAGTCAGCGCACTCAGAGGGCCTAGACAAGATCTGCAAAAGATCTAATTGTATAGATATGACAATGACACTTCTGATAAGTCACGTGACTGAAGCGTGATTGTTGTAATTTCCCCGCAGAGACGTTAGTGGGAAGGAAACCTAAGCGTGAGTATTTGTCTAGATCGGCGCCGATGCCGTAGGTAGGAGTACTTATGGTAGGTACTTACATTTATATACATTCTGTCATAAAGGTATCGGGAATGGATGATTTGTTTATGGTTCCAAATTCAATTTACTTTTTATTTTTTTGTTGTTAAGTGGATTGGCACAAATGTTTTTTTATTTTGGCGCGGAATTTGAGTTGCATCTGTAAATGTGGTGATTTTAATTTAGGTTTGTTTGTGGTGATTTTAATTTAGGTATTCCGATTGATTGATCTAAAAGACTTTTAAACAAAATTCAATATAACTTTATTCAATACAATCACAAGGACCACTTTGAATCGTCTTCTTACATGCTAGTGAATCTAGGTGCCGGTTTCTCCTAACCCCAGTTCAAGAAGAATCCGGCAAGAAACTTGTCTGGTCTTAACACTTTTTTGTATGATCGTTGACAATTTCCAATCGACAAATCTAACACGTCGCTTGGGACCTAGTTATCAAAGCGTACACATTGCCCTATAAAAGACTTATTAACTTTAGCGAGCCTAACAGTGGGAACAAATACAAATACAAATTCATTTATTTACCAACATAATAAAAATACAGTGTTAACAAACTTACTGATGGTCCCCGCACTAGGGCAAGCCTATATTGCGGGAGACCAGAGGCATAAGATGAGCGATTACCACAAACTACATAAAGATAAAACAAAACAGATAACACTTAAACAAGGCAAGACACAAGGAGGACAATCCAGGAGAAGTAAAATAAATATCTAAAATCTAAAAGAAGAAATCAAAATACTAAAAGAACACAATAAATAAAGAACCTGACCAGCTGTAAGCTGTAAGTTTTCGAAGTTTGTGGGAGTATGTGTGGTGTGTGAGTGTGTGTGTGTGTGTGTGTGTGTGTGTGTGTGTGTGTGTGTGTGTGTGTGTGTGTGTGTGTGCGTGTGTGTGTGCATGTGTGTGTGTTGGAGAGAGAGATAGGAGGTAAGTGGGGAGGGGAGTATAAAAGTAATGCCACAATATAAATAGTATCAGTTAGTCCGACACTACGAACAGCGAGTTTATCTTTATTTCTAGTGTTAATACTATTGTTATCTCAATTTTTTTTGAATAAATGAACATTTTTGTGCATTAAATTTTCGTATATACACTGACAAGGCACTATCATAATATTAATTTCTTTAAACTTATTTCTTAGTGATTCTCTGAGGCCCATGTTATAAAATGCACGAACAGCCCTCTTCTGCAACACAAATATGGTGTTAATATCAGCAGCACTCCCCCACAACAAAATGCCATAAGACATAATGCTATGAAAGTAGCTGAAGTAAACTAACACTGTGGTGTCGACGAGATCTATCTTTTCTTTTTTAATTTTTACATCAGCTTTCACCTGTTTAACGTTGGGCAGTATAAAACGAATGCATTTCGTTTTTTTCTCGTTAAGTAATAAGTTGTTTACATTAAACCATGTTAACATTAAACCAAACAACCAACATTAAACCATACAACTTTAGAGATTGTATTGTTTACATAGTCAAGATTAGTAAGTCGTCGCTTTAATTTAAATAAATTAAATTTAAACTTATTTAAATGTTTCAATAAATAAAAAGTTCTCTTTTTAATGTATCGACAAGAGTGACACTAACAACAGCCACTTGTCTAGATAACATTTATTGCAGTTGCACACCAGTTTATAAGTGTGTACTAAACATTTTAGTTGTGACCATTACGGTCACTGAGCCACCTTTTCTTGTGATCGTATAGTTGAAGCTCAGAACTTTACTTACCGACCTATCACAGAGAGCCGCATCAAAACATTTCAAAGTAGAATTGAATACAAGGTTTCCCTCGTACCATGCATCGATGATCCAGATGATCTTTTCACCACATTGTCTAACTTAAAAATTAAAGAACTCGCGTTGTATTTAGAGGAATGCTTTCAGAGGGACAATGTTAGATGATCCAGTTTTTATTTTTGTGTGAGTCATGCGACCCGAATCACAAAGTTAAAATATTATGGCATTAAAAACCGGGCGATTGACCTCATACAGTCTTTTCTATCCTATAGAGTTCAGAAAGTAGACGTGGGTGGTGAGAGGTCTACAGGATCAATTATTGATATAGGGGTACCTCAGGGTTCGATACTAGGCCCTTTTTTATTCCTAGTGTACGTTAACGATTTACCTTTTTTGTATAAAATATTGATATAGTTTTATTTGCAGACGATACGTCTTTAATTTTTAAAATTGATAGAAGTAAAACCAGTATTTGCGATAACGTAAATTAATCCTTATCGTTAGTTCTTAACTGGTTCACTGTAAATAACCTTTTGCTTAATTCATGCACTGCCAGACTACCTTTACAAAAAGAGCACAAATACAAAAAGAATTACAAGACAAGCCAACCATCTAGTATAACGCAAACCTAGAACAAACTATGGTAAAAATAACATCATGTACGCGGATGTGAAAATATATGATAACCTACCAAATAATATTAAGGACTCAAAGTCTATGTTTTTATTCAAGAAAACCCTTAAACACTACATTTACACCAATCTGAACTTAAGAATACACTAACTACAGTAGCCTCAGATTTATTTCTTTCTCTATTACCTACTAATATAAAAATAATTTATATTACCTATAAATATAGCCATGAATTACTACAATTTGTTAAGTTTTCCTGTGTAGGTACTGTTAACTATTATTATGTAAAGCAAATAGTAAACCATTAAACATAAATAGCAAGATATAATAATAACTAGAGGTTGCGTGATGCGCGAGCTGCATGTAGCTCGCGGGTTAAGTTTTGTGCCGGTTAAGTTACGTAAGGTAATGATAACAACCCCTAAAAATCCCTACAATCCCTAAGAACTCCTACATCCTTAGCTTAGCTTGGGACCAAATATCAATTCAGCAGGGGACAACCCTGTGGTAGTGTGAATTGAGTTTCGATAATCCATAAGATATTTAAGTAATTTCACTGACGTATTTTTCGCGCTATGACTCGATAACAGACACGATTTATACCCTTTTTTACCACTTTAACAAAACTTTCACCCTGACCGTTACTAGGCGCGCGATAGATCGGTGACGTCAAATGAGAAATTTCGTTTCACGCACAAAATGATTCGAACTTCCGTGAGCAAAAAGCTGTGCCATTATCACTCACTATCGTTTTTGGAACTCCGAACCTAGACATAAAATCGCATAACTTTTCAATCACCGCAGCTGACGACGTAGCAGTATTCATGTACACTTCTACCCATTTAGTATGTGAATCTACTACTACCAAATAAACCGAACCTTTAATCGGACCTAAAAAGTCAATGTGTAGCCTACAGAAAGAAACACGTGGAAATTCCCAATGAGCGATAGGAGCGCGCGGAGGCGAGGGGCGCAGTTGAATACAAATGTCGCAGGAGCCGATCATTGGTCACCGCTTGGTCGATTCCGGGAAACCAAAATCTCAATCGAGCTTCGGCTTTAGTTTTAACTATACCTAAATGCAAAGAATGTAACTCCTTAAGAACCGTTTTATACAGACTCCCGGTTATAACGACCTTGTGACCTCGCATGACGCAACCATTCTCAAAAGATAATAGTGATCTGCACAAGTGATACGGTTTTAACCGTATGTCGTTCATTTGCGACGGCCAACCATTCAAAATGAACTTAATAACTAGCTTTAAGACAAAGTCATTCTCTGTTTCTTCGCATAATTTATCTAATGTGAGAGGCATAGTTCCGTCTACTACAAAACACACATAAGTAGCTCGGTCGTAGGCTACCTCGCAGTCACAGCACCTGCACTGCTCGGTGCACGCGCACTCATGCACCGTCTGCGGCAAGCTCGCGCGGGACAAATAGTCCGCACTGTTATCAGCGCTGCGCACGTATTCTATCTTATAGTTATAGCTACTTAGAAATAGCGCGTACCGTTGTAACCTATTTGCCGACATCTCCGGTATTCCTTTATACGGTCCAAAAATGGATAGTAGAGGCTTATGATCCGTCCGTAAAATAAACGGCTCGGATCTACCATACAGATATTGATGAAAACGCCGCACCCCGTACACAATGGCGGTAACTTCTTTTTGTATCTGAGCATATCGTTTTTCTGCTGGATTTAGAGTACGCAACATGCACGATATGGGTCTTTCGGCACCAGCCCTACTTGTGAGAGAATTGCTCCCAACCCATTTGGAGAGGCATCTACTGTTAGTATAACCTTCATATTGGGATCAAAATGTGCAAGAACCTGCTCTGACGTCATCAATGTTTTAATTGAAAAAGCCATATTGTGAGTTTCCGTCCAGCTCCATTTGCTGCCCTTTTTTAGCACTTCATACAGAGGACTGAGAACGGTTGATGCATTAGGTACGAAATTCCTACAATAGTTAATTAGCCCTAGAAACGATTGTAGCTGATTAACATTAGTCGGAATGGGTGCTTCCACCATAGCTTTAACTTTTTCTGGTGCTGTCTTTAACCCGTCTTTTGTGATAATATAACCCAGATAGCCCACTTCATCTTGAAAGAAGCTACATTTGTCTTTCTGCAACGTTAGCCCAGCCTCTTGCAAACGCTGCAAGACGGCGTTCAGCTTTTCTAAATGTTCATTTCTATTACGGCCGGTTACTAAAATGTCGTCCAACAGACACAAAACTCCATCTACACCTGATAGCACGCCCTCAATCACGCGCTGGAATGGAAGATAAACGGCGCGCTGGCTAATCCAAAAACTAAACGGTTAAATCTAAATAAATCACGGTTTGTATTTATGCACGTTAGGTTTTTAGACTCATCGTCTAAAACAAATTGGTTATATGCCATAGAAGATCGAGTTTACTAAACTGTTGACCTCCATGGATCTTAGAAAACAATTCCTTCGTTGTAGGTAGCGGGTATTGTTCTATAAGCAACTGTTTATTTATACTTATAGAATAGTCTGCACGTAATCTGACGGATCCATTCCGTTTTAGAACCGGAACTATCGGAGATGCGTATTCCGAAAACTCGATAGGTTCAAGAATGCCCAAATTGACCAACCTATCGATTTATTTCTCCACCTTATCTCGTAAAGCGAATGCTACTGGCCGTGCCTTAAAGAAAACCGGTTTTACATTATCTCAACAACAGTTTTATTTTATACTTGTTAAAAGTTCCTAGCTTATCTGAAAATAGCGCTGAGTATTTTTGTTTCAAGCTATTGATATTATGTAACTCTGAGTCTAGACAGTAATTAACCGGTATTAGCTGTAGTTTGAACATAGATATAACATCCCTGCCAAGTAGCGGCGGCCCTCCGTCGCGAACTACGTATAACACGATTACGTGTTTTTGGCTAGCCTAGCATAATGGTAAAAGAAAAGTACCTACACATACAATTTTTCTACCGTTATACGTCATCAGCTGTTTGCAAGTACTTGATAATTGCACATCTTTAAAATTAGTTTTATAAAAGCATTCTGAAACAACTGTTACTGCAGACCATCTATCTATCTCAAACTTAAATGGGGTACCATTTATCAAAATTGTTTATACTATGGGTTCTCCTCTTAATGATCGGATATAATAAAGCTTACCATCATCACCTTCATCACTCTCGCCCTTGTCACTGCAATCCATCCCTACGTAATTCACTTCTGTGCACATTTTACGCAAGTGGCCTTTTACGTGACACTTGTTGCAAACATAGTTTGCAAATCTACACTCTGTAGATTGATGATTCGTATAACCACACACACTACACTTTGCTTTTCTTTTTCTCTTATCATTGGAGATCTTGAAAAGCTGATTCTCGGACGTGGGAGAGAAGCTGGTGGCACTTGTGCTGGCCGCGGCGGCTGCATTCGCGCGGTTCAGGTTCTCCGCCAGCTCCACGACCTTAGCCAGCGTGAGATCAGTCATGTCCTTAGCGTAAAGCTTTTCTTTCTTTCGCCCCGGCTGCATGCCCATGATAAACTTGTCGCGGAGTGTCTCTTCGACGTTGAGAAAGCCGCACTTTTATGTCAGCCCTCTGCTGACAGAAAAGTGCGGCTTCTGCTTGCTGAGCGGCTGCGTAGAAGTTGTGACGCTCACCAAATCCGACACGCTTCGGGGTAAAATGATTGTCCAAGAGTGATATAAGCTCGCCTTCCTCTTTTTGCCCGCTGAATCTGACTTCTCGTCAATATCATTTGCCACAAAATACTGGGTTATGCGGCCTTTATACGTTTTCCACGTCTGAGTATTGTGGTCAAAACTATTTAATATTCCGAAATGCGCATTAGCTGACATTTTGCACGCGGTTTTATTCTTTTACTTGCGGGTAGATCGTCGCCACTGTTAAATATGCGAGATGGGGAGACGGACAAGTGACACGATCGCTGGTTATCTTTGCACTGCTTTATTCAAGTGACGAATCAGGTGCTGGGCGCAGCTACACACACACACATACATAACAAAACCCCTACAATCCCTAAAAACCCCTACAACTCCTAGAAACTCCTAAACTTCTACAAATCCCTAAAAACCCCTACAAACCCCTACAACCCCTACAAATCACTACAACCCCTAAAACTTCGACAACCCCTAAGAATTCCTACAACCCCTAAAACCCCTAAATACAAACCCCTACAAATCCCTAAAAACCCTTACAATCCCTAAAAACCCCTACAACCCCCTACAACCCCTATAGCCCCTAAAAAATCCTACAAACCCATACAAATCCCTAAAACCCCCTACAATCCCTTAAAACCCCTACAACCCCTAAAAACTCCTACAACCCCTAAAATATCCTACAAACCCCTATAACCCTTACAAACCCCTACAAATCCCTAAAAACTCCTACAATCCCTAAAAACCCCTACAACCCCTAAAAACCCCTAGAACCCCTAAAAAAATCCTACAAACCCCTACAACCCCTACAAACCTCTACAAATCCCTAAAAACCCCTACAATCCCTAAAAACCTCTACAACCCCTTAAAACCCCTATAACCCCTAAAAAATCCTACAAACCCCTACAAATCCCCAAAAACCCCTACAACCCCCTACATCCCCTACAAATCCCTACAACCCCTAAAAACCCCTACAACCCCTAAAAACCCCTATAACCCCTAAAAAATCTTGCAACTCCTACAAATCCCTAAAACCCTAAAAACCCCTACAACCCCTAAAAAATCCTACAAACCTCTACAACCCCTACAAATCCCTGAAAACCCCTTAAAACCCCTACAATCCCTTGCTGTATAAACTTATAACTAAGAGTTAGACAATAATAAATTACAATACACATAGTTTATACACATAAGGTTTCAATAAATTTGAATATCTGACAATCCCCACACTAAGCAGAGCCTGTATCGTGGTGACCAAGGTATAGATTGGTTAGTACTTACATTTATAATCATATACTAACTATAATAATAATAATAATATTTATTAAAAATTTACATGGTTCAATAATATCTAGTAACAAAATTCTAAAACTTATTTAATTAAAGGTATGAACAATACGAGCCTGAACTATGTAATCCTGTATCTCAGGCGTGAAGAGCTTACTTTGGTACATAGATTCTAAAATAATCACCTACATTGACATTTTATTTTAGTTTCAGTGAGATGTATAGAATAGTATTAAAAATCTTAACTAAACTTAAAACTACAAATAATGCAAACATTATAAAAATTTAAACACAAAACAAAAGATAAACAAATTGCGTGTTAGCGGAATTGTAAACTGGTAATTGTAAACAATGTTATGATACGTAAGTATTTTTCCAGTTTTTACGTGTAACGTAATAAATATAATAAGTGTAATTTAACATAGAAAATGTGCAAACGTTGTTTATTTAACTTGACTTACAATTTAAGGTTAGTAGGGCACCGTGATTACTGTCTTAATTTTTAATTTTTGTTTTTTTTTACCTATGAACCGACACTAGAAATATTTTAAATGACGCCTCCAAATAGTCTTCTTTATCTTTCAGTTCTTGAGTAACGGAGTGGGTTTGAACGGCTTTCTGCTTAAGAGATTGGTATTGCACTGCCATCTGCGATTGGTCAAAAAGATGCGAAAAGTTGGTCATGGTACATGACCAACTTTTCGACACAAAGTACTTATGCGAAGTTTTTGTTCTGTATTCAGTTTCCCCTCCGATACAATAGTACACACTTCGTTTAGGTACTGCTCGATTGACATCATCCAGTTCTGAATTTCGGGGGTAGAAATAACTTCTACGACATTATCTTCTCGGTCGGGTGCTATAGGGCGGGACGCTGATGTGGGCGAGGGCGCAGGCGGCGGCGAGCGAGCTGTCCTGCTGCTCCGGTTGAAGGGACTGTTGTCCATTTTGTAGTATTGAAGTGAAACAGAGTTAATAATTATTGTCCATTTTCACGACACTAAACATAATATCCTGTACCTTGAGTAGCTATGACACATATTGCTGCACAGTAAACAAGGTCACGAGTCAGCATGTGATTATTTGTTTATTTATATATACATTTGGGGCACGTCTGTTCTGAACAAAGACCAAAGAAAGATCCCTAAAAACCCCTACAACCCCTAAAAATCCTACAAACCCCTACAAATCCCTTAAAACCCCTTCCATCCCTAAAAACCCCTACAACCCCTAAAAATCCCTACAAATCCTTAAAAACCCCTACAATCTTTAAAAACCCCTACAACCCCTATAAACCCCTACAACCCCTAAAAATCCTACAAACCCCTACAACCCCTACCAATCCCTAAGAACCCCTACAAACCCTAAAAACCCCTACAACCCCTAAAAACCCCTACCACCCCTAAAAAATCCTACAAACCCCTACAAACCCTACAAATCCCTAAGAGCCTCTACAAACCCTCAAAACCCCTACAACCCCTAAAAACCCCAACAACCCTTAAAAAATCCTACAAACCCCTACAACCCCTACAAATCAATACAATCCCTAAAAACCCCTACAACCGATAAAAACCCCTACAACCCCTAAAAAATCCTACAAACCCCTACAACCCCTACAAACCCCTACAAATTCCTTAAAACCCCTACAAACCCCTACAACCCCTACAAACCCCTACAAATCCCTAAAAACCCCTACAATCCCTACAAATCCCTACAACCCCTACAAATCCCTAAAAACCCCTACAATCCCTACAACCCCTAAAAAATCCTACAAACCCCTACGATCCTTAAAAACCCCTACAACCCTAAAAACCACTACAAACTCTAAAAACCCCTATAACCCCTTAAAACCCCTACAACCCCTAAAAAATCCTACAAACCCCTACAACCCCTACAAACCCCTACAAACCCCTACAACCCCTAAAAACCCCTACAACCCCTAAAAATCCTACAAACCCCTACAACCCCTACAAACCCCTAAAAACCCCTACATCCCCTAAAAAATCCTATAAACCCCTACCACCCCTACAAATACATACAACCCCTACAAACCCCTAAAAACCCCTACAAATCCCTACAACCCCTAAAAATCCCTACAACCCCTAAAAACCCCCATAAACCCTAAAACATCCTACAAACGCCTAAAAATCCCTAAAAACCCCTACAACCCACTACAACCCCTACAAATCCCTACAACCCCTAAAAACCCCTACAACCCCTAAAAACCCCTATAACCACTAAAAAATCCTACAAACCCCTACAAATCCCTAAAAACCCTTACAATCCCTAAAAACAACCTCTAAAAAATCCTACAAACGTCTACAACCCCTACAAACCCCTACAAATCCCTACAAAGTCAAAGGCAAAGTCAAAAGATTATTTATTCAATACAATCACAAGGATCACTCTGAATCGTCTTACATACTAGGTGAATTTAGGTGCCAATTCATCCTAACGCAAGCCCGAGAAGAATTTTCAAGAAACTCGTCTTGGTTCTAGCGCTTTTTTATATGATCCATCTTATAACTACCTTAACTACGAAATACTTATACAAGAGAGTTTATACATTTCAAGTGTGTCGGTTAACTGTCTGACGGCAGAGCGACATGAGGCCATGCATTCTTATCATATAGTCATCTATATTATAATAGGCTTTCTTCAAAAGACTACCTTTTATGTATGCTTTAAATTTCTTAATAGGTAGTTTAGTAGCATTTTCAGGAAGCTTATTATAGAAGCGCACCGTGTTCCCCATAAATGACTAATTAACTTTTTCTAGTCGAAACCTAGGGATGTATAATTTATGTTTATTCCTAGTGTTGATTTTATGAAGGTCACTATTTTGCTGAATCCCATCTCTATTTTTATGTGTGTATAACAAATTTTCATATATATATTGTGAAGCTATTGTGAGAATATTAATTTCTTTGAATATTTCTCTCAAAGATTCTCGTGGTTTCATTTTATAAATGGCACGTATTGCCCTTTTTTGAATTACAAATATTTTACCAATATCAGCTGCTTTCCCCCAGAGAATGATGCCATATGACATAACACTATGGAAGTAACTGAAATAAACTAGTCTAGCTGTAGCTTCATCAGTAAGCCACCGTATCGCACGAACTGCATATGCAGCGGAACTAAGCCTACCAGCAAGTGTTTCAATTTGTGGTCCCCACTGTAGTTTTGCATCAATATTAAGACCTAGGAAGATCGTGGAATTCACAAGATTCATTGCCTCTCCATTTATTTCAATGTTGGACGGGCTATGAATATCATTTGGCAAAGTGAATTTGATACGTTTAGTTTTTTTTTAATTAAGCAAAAGATTATTTACAGTGAACCAGTTAAGAACTAACGATAAGGATTCATTTACGTTATCGCAAATACTGGTTTTACCTCTATCAACTTTAAAAATTAAAGACGTATCGTCTGCAAATAAACCTATATCACAAATATTTTTTACAAAAAAAGGTAAATTGTTGACGTATACTAGGAATAAAAAAGGGCCTAGTATCGATCCCTGAGGTACCCCTATATCAATAATTGATCCCGAAGACCTCTCACCACCCACGTCTACTTTCTGGACTCTATTGGATAGATAAGATGAGGTCAATCGCCCGGTTTTTAATGCCATAATATTATAACTTTGTGATTAGGGTGATCAGAGTACAATACAGTCTTCCGGGTCTGGAGATAGGGTTCGAGCTGTCTAACCGGAGGCTTAACCTTCGCAGCCCGTACTACAGTAGGCTGGTGTACTGCTGGTTTGGGAGGCAGTTGCTTACACATGGGTGGGTCAGTCTGTGTACTATTATTACGCACTTGCACATAGATGCTGTCATTGTTTATAAATACTCATTTCACATTTTCTTGATGATCAGAGACATTTTCTTCATTTCTGCTTCTCTATATCTGCATGTTAAATCACGAAGCGACTTCTCTAAAGTTATTATTTTATCTGTCATGTGATCTTAGTCTATAGTGTTTCTCCCTATAAGGTTATAACAGGATTGTAATTCCTCTTTTAGATCACATTTTTCTTTGCTCATATTCGCGTGTTTAAATACATTATTAAGCTTTTTAACTTTTTTTCAGATTTTTTAATAAAGTTATTAAGTTTTACATATTTTTTGATTTTGTTAGTCCCTTTGATTAATGAGGATCTATTGTTACAATGGGGTGTTGTGAGGTCAACCAATGAGAAGTCAGGCTCACTATCTATCAGCTCCGCCTGTAAACTTAGTCGGGTATTCTGTTTTGAATCCAAAACATGCCATGATTCTAATTCGTCAATCTTTAGTCTACACTCGGATATTCCCTTTATTACAATCCCTAAAAACCCCTACAACCCCTAAAAACCCATACAACCCCTATAAACCCCTACAACCCCTAAAAACCCCTACAATCCCTACAAACCCCTACAACCCCTAATAAATCCTATAAACCCCTACCACCCCTACAAACACCTACAACCCCTACCACCCCTACAAATACCTACAACCCCTACAAATCCCTAAAAACTCCAACAAATCCCTACAACCCCTTAAAACCCCTACCACCCCTAAAAACCCTTATGACCCCTAAAAAATCCTACAAACCTACAAGCACCAACCCTCTCCGACTTCTAGTATCTGAGATAAAGTGGGGGGGGGGGGGGGGGGGCAAGGAGGGGGGTCACACAACTTTTTTTATTTCTTCGGAGCATCCTCTATACGTTCCCACTAAAATTTCAATTTCAACATGATGCCTTCTGGGTATACCTTAAAGGGGGGGAGAAAAATGGGGGAGGGGGGCGAGTTTCAGAAACGTTTCTTAATCCTAGGAGCATCCTCTATACGATCCCTTATAACCCCGAAGAATACCTAACCGTCCAAGAGACGAAGAACAAGAACCCATTACTTGTCTTCAAAAATGTGTTTAACTATAACACTAACGAGGACGTCATTGGTGCTTTGTGGGCGCAGAATAGGAAAACGTTACAGGATTTAGACAAGGACCAAACCAATACCGAAGTCCTCTTCAGAAAAAAGACCCGAAACCCACAGACGGGCCACGTGGTCATGAGGATGCCAAACATGTGGAAGCGCTTGATCGATGCAGGGTCTGTTATGATCGACCTGCAGCGAGTGACGGTTGCGGACCAGTCGCCATTAATCCAGTGCTCAATGTGCCTGGGTTACGGGCATGGGCGACGGTTCTGCAAGGACACCGTCGATAAGTGCAGCCACTGTGGGGTGTCCCACATGAGATCCGCGTGTCAGGCCTAGACTTCGGGCGAGCAAGCTAAATGAACCAACTGTGTGCATACCAACCAGCCCAGAGCCGATCCACAGTGACGTATTGCTGAGGTGGTCCCGGGCACAGTATTGAAGACAAAAATGGAAAACGCCAAGGGGCAATACGTACACTACACAACACAAACTCACCACAGCAAAGACAACTTGGTCCCTTTTCATAAGAATAGGGCACAGTTTCAACAGGCAATAACACTAGCACAAAACAGATATACAACGTAGACACACCAGACAAATTAGGCCACACATTAGAATCATACACAAACACTAAAACACAGACGTGCGGGGTAAGTATGCCCAAAACAGAGGCACATTGTATGGTCTACATACAGCGGATAACCAAAGGGCTCTCAGCGCTGGTCCAACGAGCCAGGATAAAGCACCTGAGGAACGAAAACGTACTATACATTCTGGCAATTAGAGTAACTAGTACTCAAATATGTTAAAACGTATCATGAGCAATACGCTTCTTAGCATTAAATAGTATGAGCTGTGATAACATGTTAGAATTAGTATAGTATAAGTAATATATAGTCAAGTTTTAAACGTTCTCTGTGATTTAAATATAGTGTTAGACATTAAGTAGGATAGTAAGTAGTAAATAGCACTGTATCTTAAATTGTTAGTCTAAATCCTGTTTTCTCTAATTTTATATTGTCAATTTATTTATGACTTATGTCGCCCAACGCGGGTTTGAGTATGTTTTTTACTAGTTTTAACCCTATAACGATAAACAAAGACTCTGATTATTTCAGAGGGTCCCACGCACAGGGGGCGGGTTTTTAGTCGGTAGGTCGCCCATAAGGCGGAGTCCGACATAACCCGCAAGGGTATCCAAGAGGATTTTCCCCACCCTAACGCAAAAAAAAAAAAAAAAATATGCCTGAACTAACCCCCAAGGGTGAACTAGGAGAACGTGTGTCTCAGGCTGAAAAGGACTAACAATATTAACTTTAGGAAAATAAACAAAAATTCAATAAACTTATATTATAAAATTATTTAAACAAAGTTACAATATAAACGGTTATGTGAACGGTTATGTCAAGTTTTAAATATTACCTACTTTACTACTAACTATAAACTTTACTAATAACTCCTCAGTTTCTTCGTAAGATAGACAAGATAGGGCATTTTGTAGGGTTATTTTACAATTAGTAAAATTCATTGCGTAGATGCCTAGTTTACGAATTAGTCTTTTATACACGAAAGGCCCTAGGAACACAAAAAATCTAGAGGCAAAAGCATGTTTTAGTGGTATGCTGTTAGTACGGATATCATTACGTCTATTGTCAATATTTTCAGCAATAAGGAAGGAATCTATGTTGTCTTAGAGCAAGGTTTAGTATAAATAGCTGTCGAACTGTGAGCACTTTACAGGACTTATATAATAGGTTAGTAGGAAATAGAAAAGGGCGGAAGGTGGCTACCTTTAGGATTGCTCTTTGAGCTCTTTCTGCAGCTAATATAGAGGTTTTAAACGTACCGCCCCATGACGTAATACAGTAAGAAATTATTGTTTGACATAAGGCAAGATATATATTCAGAACTAGCTTTGAATCTGCAATACATCGTAACGTTTTAAATACATATATTAGTTTTCGGATTCTATTGCTCAGTACTTCTATATGCAACTTGAACGATAGATTTTCGTCTATTATAACGCCAAGGTACTTAATATTACTAATGATTGAGATGGCGGGGCAGCTACATAAATTATTGTCAATTACGTGATTATTACATTGATGAGCATATATTGTTCTACTTATTTGTGCTGATTGTGATTTCCGCATCGTGAATTTTGTTTTATCGGCATTAAGTGTTAGTAGGCCCTTGAAGCCATTTATTAACAATATTGAAGCCGTGTTGTGCAGATTTCGTAATCTTCCGTGTCCGTACTAGCTGAAAAAAGTAGAGCAGTGTCATCATAAGATATAATTTTACCATGTATGTAATTTTACCCAATATGCTTCCTTGTGGAAGGCCAAAGGAAGTATTTTCCAGATCTGAGCTGACGACATTGTCTATTTTTACACATTGGCTTCGACTGCTCAAATAGCTGGTTAGCAGATTGAGCTGGTTGCCTCTTATTCCCATCCTTTCTAATTTGTTGAGTAAGATAGGGATAGAGACAGTGTCGAATGCTTTTGCGAGGTCTAGAAATATACCTATTGTCTTATTGCCTTTATCGAGTTCCCTCACGATGTAATCAGTGACCTGATGAACTGCGTCAGAAGTAGACAGTTTAGACCTAAACCCAAATTGAGTATCTTTGCTTTATCTTTGGTTATTTTTTTAGAAAGTAATGCAATAATAAAAGCGCATTACTTTCTAAAAAAATAACCAAAAATAAAATAAATAATAAAATAAAATATAATAAATAATAAATAAATAATATAGTTTATTATTTTCTCTAATATCTTTGAAATGGAGGGTAGTAAGGATATTGGTCTGTAATTTGATATATCTGTCTTGCAACCTGATTTGTAAACTGGAACGATAACGGCTTTATTAAGACATTTAGGAAATATTCCCTCGTGCAGGCATTTTTGGAAAGCAAAAGTGAGTGGTGAGGCTAAGATGTGTTTGTATTGCTTTAGTATTTTAGTAGAGATATTATCCCAGCCTGTAGCACATTCATCTTTTAACCCCATTATAATTCGTTCAACTTCCTGAATGTTACAATCTAATAACACAATGGTCTTTGAGTAAGACTTCTCACTAGCTGTTTGGGAAGCCGATGGTTTGTTTTGAATCAGCTCTGCAAGTCGTTTACCCACATTAACAAAGTAATCGTTAGCATGATTGGCTGTGGAGAGCGGGGAGTGATGTGAATGTAATAAATTGAAAGTCGAATCACGTTGGTTTGTTGTAAAGGTGGTGTTTTTTATTATTTTCCAAACTTTTCTAATATCCTTTCTAATGAAGTTTTATCATATTCGCACTTTATTTTTTTTAAGGAGATCATTACAGAAATTGCGATACAGTCTGTATGTAGTTTGAGCTGTTAAATTATTTGGACATGATCTGGCATTAATGTGTAGCTTGTCTCGATGTCTCATACAGCGGAGGAGCCCTGGGGTGATCCATGGCTTTATATTATGATTTTTTCTGCTAATTTTTACTTACTTTTATTATTACGTAATACCTGGTGAGTGAAGCTCACTAAATGTGTCATACAAGATTCTGCATCAGCTGAATTGTAAATAGAACCAAAGCTAAACTTACGTAGTTCGTTTTCCAATACATTATGATCTAGTTTTGATATAAATCTTTCATGCTTGAGATTAGGCAGATTTAGGCTAAGTGTTAGTAAAGCGGCATGATGTTCGGTTACAGAGGAATTAGTCACTACGGTGATTGCTGGCAAGTTAGTTTTAAGCATAATATGATCTATGCAAGAACCACTTTGAAATGTTGGTTGATTATGTGCTGGTACTTCCAGCACATAATCAACCAACATTTCAGGCCGTGAAACGAGCAGCGGTTTAGGTACTCCTGCGCCGTCTCTTCACAAAACCCCAGGCGTATATTAATATTGATGTCACCAACCACTGCAATATTTTTAAATGTCGATAGTGTTTGGAGATGAAAGTGCAGTGAGTCAAAAAAAGAGTCTGTATTATTAAATGAGGGTGATCTATACACAGCTATAATAGCAAAACTGGTATCTATTTTTACTAACAGACAGGTACAGTCCTTGATGTTCAATTCTTCGACAGTAATATAGTTCAAAGTATTTCTTGCATAAAGTACTACTCCATCGTTTTGATTATGGCATGTTTTGGTATAATGAGTTCTACAACCATCCATACAAGGTAGGTTGTTCTTATGAACAGCAAGCCAACATTCAGTTAGAATGATTATGTCACATTCGACATTTAGTCTTTGCAAAAAAATGCTGAAATTGTTAAAACTTTTGTTAATACTGCGAATGTTTTGGGTTAATATTGTTATTGAGTTGCAGTAAGCAGAAATGTACTGTTATTAAGTTTTCAACATCACATGTCCTTGACTCGGAAACTGAGAAATTATTTAGGTCGTTAATTAATCTATCAGTCATGATTATCTAAAATTAAGGCTGGACTAGACTATAGCACGGCGCTCTTAGGCGACTTCATAATCTATAGAGTTGATATATCCTTGCTCGGCTAACTTTTTGGCAGGGCAGTCTAAATCACCTGTCTTGTGATTGCTGGGTTTTTGAAGCGAAGACAAGTGGCACATTGAGCTGGTGCCGCTGTTTTTGGACACTCATTGGACTGATGACCTAGTTTGCCGCAGAGTCCAAAGTGCAGACCTCCGCTTTACAAGTCTTAGCTGCATGTCCGAACTGTTGGCACTTGAAGCATCTGGTTACTCCTGTCCTGTAAGTGAAATCTCTTACAGGACAGGAGGACCAATTCACGAAGACACGATCTTGGTTTATAAGGGCCTTTCGAATGATGGCTGAGACCTCAATAATGTAGTTGCAGGATTCAGCTCCCTTCCTGCCTGATTTATGGCTAAGTTTAATAGATGACAGGAATTCATCTTTAGTCATATCTGAAAGCTTACACTCTGTTCGTAAAGGCACTTGTAGAACTCCTGCTCCTGCATGGTTGACGGAACTTCAATTACCACTATACGTGGCCTGCGCTTGTGTGGTTCGTCAATAGTAAGGTCAGCTGTAGTGTGTTGGACAGATTTTTTTAGCTTTTCGATGTCATCTTTGGTGTCTGTGCTGATTATGACACCACCATTTCTGGTCTTTCGTAGTCCTCGCACATGTAACTTCAACTCCTCGGGGTGGATAATTTTTTGTACCAACGTTTTGGTGTCATCGCTGGTCTTGAGCTTATCCTTGGGATAGATTACAACAGAGCTCAGATTTGATGGCCGGATAAAGGAATTGGTACCTACTCTTTTTAACCATGTCGGCAAAAGAGGTCTTAGCTGTCGGTTGCGACGCGATTCCCTTACGCTTTGTTGCAGGTCTTGTAGGCACACCGATAAGTCTTCCTTTTCATTGAGGAATTTTGTGTAGGTTTGGACTTGTATAGCCTTTGACTTCAGGGCTTGGTATTCAACTGCCATTTGTGATGAGCCATGGGATACTTTTCTGCATAGATTACTTATCCGCAGCTTCTGCTCTGAGTTAAGTTTTCCCTCATTAGCTATTGTAGAAACTTCATTAAGGCACTGTTCGATAGAGGCCATCCATTTCTGAATCTCCGCCGTAGACACGGTTGCTATGGTCTCTTCATATCTTGGTTGAGGTTGCGGTGAAGACGTCGGTATAGGTTGGGCGGGCGGGGGGGCGGTGGTGTGGGCGGGGGACTGCGAGCCACTTTATTGCTTCGGTTAAAAGGGCTGTCCATGATGAAAGTATGTATTCGACTTAGATATTAAATCAAATCAAAACATAATTAAAATCACACACTGTCATTACGTAGCACGACTACTGAGTTAAAACTAGGTCAGTTTTTGTTTATTAGTTTGAATAAATTATTGGGCACGTCCGTTCTCGGCGTGAGCACGAGTATAATGTGTGCATAGTGACTGATGCGTGTTAGGTCGGGACAAATGTAACCGGAGATATCTCAGAGCGCACTAAAGTTCTGCTTCGGTTTTACGTATTTGTCTGCATGAGACAAAACTACCTCACTTTTTTTCTTATTTTATTTTTAACCTTGTTTCTATTTTAATGCAAATTGAATTAATTTTATTATTATTATAAGAATATCGTATAGAACGCTCACTGTATTATAAAACATAGTAAATACTTGTTTAGTATATTTAAGGTTTCTCAGTAAGTGATTTATTTTGTAAATCTTATGAGAAATAAATAATCTTTAACCGTAACCGTTAATTCAAAAAAAACTATATATATCAAATTCACTTTGCCACATGTTATTCATAGCCCGCCGACCAACAATGAAATGAATAGAGAGGCAATGAATCTTGTAGATTCCACGATCTTCCTAGGTCTTAATATTGATGCAAAACTACAGTGGGGACCACAAATTTAAACACTTGCTGGTAGGCTTAGTTCCGCTGCATATGCAGTTCGTGCGGTACGGTGGATACGGGATACGGTGGCTTACTGTTGAAGATACAGCTAGACTAGTTTATTTCAGTTACTTCCATAGTGTTATGTCATACGGCATCATTCTCTGGAGGAAAGCAGCTGATATTGGTAAAATATTTGTTATTCAAAAAAGGGCAATACGCCATTTATAAAATGAAACCACGAGAATCTTTGAGAGAAATATTCAAAGAAATTTATATTCTCACAATAGCTTCACAACATATATATGAAAATTAAAATAGAGATGAGTTTCAGCAAAATAGTGACCTTCATAGAATCAATACTAGGAATAGACACAAATTATACATGCCTAGGTTTCGACTAGAAAACGTAAAGTCCTTTATCACAACACGGAACACGGTGCGCTTCTATAAGTTTCCTGAAAATGCTACTAAACTACCTATTAAGAAATTTAAAGCACACATAAAAGATAGTCTTTTGAAGCAAGCTTATTATAATATAAGTGACTATATTATTTGACGGGTTCGATTCCCGCCGCGGGACAAATGTTTGTATGATCTGCAAGTATTTGTCTCGGGTCTGGGTGTTTCTATGTATAATAATGTATGTATTTACAAAAAAAAAGTATACAAGTAGGGTATATCAGTCATGTGGTACCCATAACACAAGCTCTGCTTACTTTGGGGCCAGATGATGTTGTGTGAAATGTCCGGGATTGTTTATTTATTTATTTATTAATAAGAATGCATGGCCTCATGTCGCTCTGCCCTCAGACAGTTAACCGACACACTTGAAATGTATAAACTCTCTTGTATTAGTATTTCGTAGTTAATAAATAAGATGGATCATGTAAAAAAGCGCTAGGACCAAGAAGAGTTTCCTGCCAGTTCTTCTCGGGCTTGGGTTAGGATGAATTCGCACCTAAATTCACCTAGTATGTAAGACGTTTCAAAGTGATCCTTGTAGGTAGGTAATTGTATTAAATAAAGTATCTTTAGACTTTGACTTTGACTTTGAGAGAGATAGCCGCTGCACTTTCTGTGTCTCACGAGTCATCTACAGTAAATTGGTGTTGATTTTTGATGTGTAGCACCTTTCCTTTCGCTTTCCTGCAACGTGTGGGAGTGATTACGTGAAAAAGGACGGAAGTGTGTATCAAATAATAATAATAATAATAATTATAATAATAATACCGGACATTTCACACAGCATCATCTGGTCCCAAAGTATGCAGATCTTGTGTTATGGGTACCACATGACTGATATACCTACTACTTATATACTTTTTTTGTTGTAAATACATATATATTATAAATAGAAACACCCAAACCCGAGACAAATACTTGCAGGCCATACAAACATTTGTCCCGCGTTGGGAATCGAACCCGCAACCTTTTGCGTCTCAGCCGGACCTAAGCCCATTTAATGAACTGGTTTTTCTATCTCGGCCGATAACTTTTGAAATATTAGATTTAATCAATAAAATGCATCAATCCAATACGGGCATAAATCGTAAACGGTAAGTTTTACAAAAAAGTTTACTGAAAACAAAAGATGGGAAATTTTATTTTGTACAAATAATGTAATGGTCTCCATAACTTTTGCCCTAAAGTGCATAGTTTCTGAGATATTGGCCAAAAACGTTTTTTCAAGATGGCGCTTGAAGCGTCACCTGGATCTGTCAGCATTTTGTGATTTTATGCTCAGTAAGTGATCCTAAACCTTAAAAAAAGAATTTGGATCGGGACTTTAGTGCAAAGATAAATGCTATTTTGACTGGCCTATAGGTAAGGTTTCAATTTCACATCTTTAGGGATAAGTCCCCCTCTGAACTGAAATTCATAGTGAAAAAATGGCTGTTGTCATTATCGTATTCTTACACTGAGAACATTCACGCTCGTGTTGTATAGTTTGTTTTTATTATTATTATTTTATGTGTTATTTAGCTGTGTTTTCATTTTGCAATATTTTTTGTATTATTTTTGTTTTTCTTTTCTTTTCAATCTTTTTTACTACTCATTTTGGTAATGACGATTAATTTGATATTATCAGTTTTGTCTATTCGTAAATAAGATCTCCACGATACAGGCGTGCCTAGTGAGGAGATCAGTAGATATAAATTTAACTGGATAACCATAGCCCCTGTATAACACTTGGAAAATTATTCTATTCTTTTTATGCTTATTTAGTTATCGTCTGTTTTGTGTTGATACAGGAAATAAACAATTTATTTCATTTCAATTAGTAGGTACTTCGTCGCTTCTTTCTTCATAAATGCACATTTCTCTTTCGTCTTTCCTACGTATTCTTAGGTACGCAATGATCTATCTCATTTCTCGTGGAGAGCACCTTATCCACGAGCGAGGATTTCTTAAGCCGTCAAGTACCTATTCTTAATCAGGCATGCATGCATGCATTACTTTACATGGGTTATTGAAGTGAAAACTTCTTTTAGCGCGGTACGTATGTTTTTAGATGAGGTAAAATCTCTGGATTCGCGACACCGATATTCAAGCTGTGTTTTTCCATGTACAATAAAAATAAAAATTAAATTAAATTGTATCATTTCGTAGAGCCTACAAATACGTACTACAGACCTACTACCGTACAAAATGTATAGTCTTCGAGCAAGATCGGATAGAAAAACAGAGACAGACATGGCGAAATTATAAGGGTTGTTCTTCAGAACCCTAAACAGAGGTAATTTTGGCAGCCGTTTAGCTGTAGGTAGAAGATCGACGCCTCACACGTTCCAATCTAAGCCTGGTGAAGCGCAAGCGCAACGGGCGAATGATATACTATAACGCTCGCGCACGCGCACGATGCAGCGTCACTAGCACTAATCGGTGTAACTATTTAGTTAGAGGATGATTGCGGAGATGACGGGCGAGGTCGCGGCGAAGGAGCCTCGCTCGCTCCGACCGAGCGGCCGATTACCGACAGCTCCCACCGCTCCCACTCCCACGCGCATCACTGCTGCGCCCGCGTCGCGCGTCGCCGCCTGGCACCGCCGCCGCCGCACCGCTACCCGCATGCAAGACGCACGACACGACGCGACGGGACGGGAGCCCTCCCAGACTCGCGACACGCGACACCCGGCAGGCGCATTCCTCGGTCATTACTTACCTTATGTAGGTACTTAGTTAACATGAACAAATCTCTATTTTTAGATTGTTCCGGGCGCTAAGCGCAGGCGTGGGGAACCGTAGGTACTTACTAACTCTCCCATTGTCATACTCCGACAGGACCGACAACTGAATTAAAATACTTAGTAAGATAAGCACCTAGGTAGGTACATATATACCTATTAGTCCTGCCAAGCTACTCGTTTATGTGAAATAAAGATACTAGCTTACCTAGATACCTACTAACAACTTAGGTAGTAATGTAAATATAACCGATTAACATTGAGTAGCGATATCTCGTTGCAAAGTTCAATAGTCACTGGTTATCCGATCGGAACACAAGTAAAACTTACCTACACCTTGACCAATTTAATTGTACCTGCACCGGATGTGAGTATACCACGGGATCAGGGTGGTATAGTGGTAAGTACTTGGTACTCTGCCTCTGTACTCCGCACTATGTACTCTGCCTTTCGATTCGTCGGTTCCGGAGGTAGGTACCGCGCAGTCCCAGCCAGGGGCCAAGGGTACTCTCGCGACCGAAGCGCCAACTATCGCGATGGCTGGCTGCCCGACTGAACCCAAAACTGGGTCACATGCATTGCACGAGGTAGGCACCTAGTGATTGTGGCCACTTAAACATCCACTTAAGCATGTAGGTAGGTACATAACTAACAACAATAAGGATTATCCTATCCGGCAAATGAGGCGATGTATGATAATAGGTATAGTAGGTAGGTAGGTAGGTATCTGTAATGTAATGTGTATGTGTAAAGTTCGGTGTGAGACAAAATTATAATAATTTTCTTTAGTGTGATGGGTGGGTAGGATGGGAATTTGATGAGATGCTCCTACGGCCGCTCGAATCGCGGTGCAGACAGAGTAGTTACTGCTGACTGTCTGCTGTGATCCGTTTCAGATTTCAGCACGATCAGACTGGACAGACCCAGACAAACCCACTAGGTAAGGCCTCACTCTTAAAAAAGTGATCTCTTTCCATTTTTGGAATGTCAGGCGTTCGGTTTGTATGGCCATGGAGAAAGCGGCCGTCGTAATTCCTCCAGAAGATGAGGAGAAGGTACAAAGTAACTCACATCTTTATCCCACTGCAGGTGGTAGGGGATCTCGTTACCGAAGGGGAAGTCCAGGTGGCAGTTCATGACGGCGTACCCGCCGACGCTGGCGCGCAGCCTCTCTGCGTCCAGCGGCAGCAGCGAACCGCCGGCGCCTACCCACGCGCCCGCCCACGCCCACGCCCACGCCCACGCAGCTACCCATACTCTGCGCGACATGTCGCACACAACACAGCCGCACTGACTCGACTGACCGCCTCCGGCACGCGAGACCGATTGTGATTGTCCGCTCCCACCTAATTGTGCGGAGTAGGTAGTAGATACTTGCGTAAGTACATAACCGCGACCGGCCGGCTGGCCGGCTACGCGTCCTGATTTCACCGCTCCCCCGCGACCCCACTCCACGCTCGCCTCCTCTCTGCCTGCACTGGCTCTCTGGCTCACTGGCTCTGTCTGAACCTAACTTTGATTATTGAAGCCTGTAACTGAAGTGGTAGTGTGGCCCGTGAGCTAACACGCATGACCAAATATGGGCCATAAAGAGCCTCCAAAAATGATTTGGCCGGAGGCCATTCTGGACCACGCACTGCGAAGGTTTTCAAAGTCTACTACTACACTCTCTACTAACAGACTACACTAATTGATGATCACAAATGTCCGGCATTATTTATTTATGTAATTAACCAATTTAACTAAAGC
Source organism: Lampropteryx suffumata (assembly GCA_948098915.1). Lineage (NCBI taxonomy): Eukaryota > Metazoa > Arthropoda > Insecta > Lepidoptera > Geometridae > Lampropteryx > Lampropteryx suffumata. The sequence continues at coordinate 20,933,142 of OX402550.1, read as the reverse complement.
CTATACGTACTTTTTGCACCATTATGGTTCTTTTACATTTGTTTACACAAAAACTTCCGCCATCAGCATGGGATGCGTGCGATCATCATATCATGCATATGATGCATGATATGCATCATATTATTTTCTGTTCTGTGTGTTACCTATTATGGATAGGCCTTGAGCTCAGGGATTGTTTCTGGTTTATTCGCATAAACCCAAGATTTTACAAAACCCCAAAGATTTGCATTAAATCGCATGATCTTGGTGGCCAGTTGACATCTGAATTTCGTGAGATGATTTGGTCTGGAAATCGTTGCTGCAATAAATCAATTGTTTCATGGGTGGTGTGGCAGGTGCCGCCGTCCTGCTGAAACCACATGCCGTCCAGATCTATACCATCCAGTTGAAGCCACAATAACTCAGTTATCATTCCATTAACAGTCACTGCTAGACTGCTACTCCGATAGATATCATTTAGGTTCAAAACAGTATGGCCCAATCACACCACCTGATCAGAATCCGCACCAGACAGTTGCTCGTTGTACCTACATGCATTTGTTTCAAACGGATTGCGTGAGTATTTTCTGAGCCCCAAGTTCGTCAATTTTGCTAATTCACAAAAGCATTCAGATTGAAATGAGCTTCATCGGTGATGATGACATTCAGATTGAAATGAGCTTCATCGGTGATGATGATGACATTTTTCGATAAATCGGCGTTCGCTTCACTTTGAAAGAAAGAAGAGTTTATTTTGTGCCATTGAACAAACTGCCGACGCTTTGCATGCTCTGCTGTCTTCAGCTCCTAAGTAAGCTCAATTTTGTAGGGAAGAAGGTAGACTTCTTTGGTTAAAATTCGCAGCGTAGTGCTAAATTCAAAGATGTTGAAATTCGTCGTGAAATTTCCTATACAATTTTCTATTTTAATTTCATTAAATAAAATTCTATAAATAATGTAAAAAGAATAACAAAGACAGAATAGTGCGTGCTAATAAGTATATTGTCCAGGAGACCGTCTAGTTCCCGGTAACTACTATAGCAGGCATCAAGAAGATCGAATATATCCTTACGAAATGGACGTGAAAACCCAGATTTCGTACAAATTACTTTGCAATGCTTGCCTATGCGTTGGGCAGGCGTTAAAACTGATAACAGATTGCAGACTGAGGTTCTACCTAGAGGCCTTGAATGAAATTCCTGTAAGAATATATTTTTGTGTTCTCTCCGGTCTATTCCCGACTGTATGGTATAACGGTATGTGTAAAAGGGACCACAATTTCACCAATGTCACGTTCGGTCGGGATCTAGTATTTGCAAAAATTAAAAGTGACCTGTAATTTTGAGACTTCAAATCTATACCATCAGAAAAACGATTTATCCATACTAATATTATGAATTCTAAATTTTCTCTGTCTGTTTGGTTGTTATTACAATCAATTTTGGCCTCACAGTTTAATTGGTATTAACTCTTTCTTCTGCGCTCTAGGTTCTGGGTTTGTTCCCCATCCAGGACAAACATAAGCGTGATGGATGATACATATTTATTTTGTGTTTTAATGTTATAAAGTATCATAAGTATGTATTTACAAGTATATGAATCTCAAGTATAAGAAGTACAAGTATAATAAGTACCTATAAGTATTCTATCAGTTTTGATACCCATCAATCAATCTAAGCAAAGCATGTACTGCTTTGCTTAGATTATGATTAATAATAATAATATTTCATATTATTCAGAATATTTCATTAAAGTTGAGCACGATGCCGAATTGACGTTTTCAGCCTCACTCTCGTTTACAGCAGCAATTTTTTCAAGAGATCTTCCAGTACCTACATCGACGCAGAGGTGACTAACAGGACACATCAAGTGCACTTTCTTGACCAAAAATGCCGCGAAGTTTGTGAGCGGTCTCAGCGTAACTTTCTTCATTTTTGTAATGAGTTTTCACAATGATAACACGTTCTTCTTTTGTGTAACGCTCCATTTTTATTAATCGGAAAGATCAAGGTGACAGCTGTCAAATTTAAAAGTTGCCACAAACACAAAAAAATTACATCAAATTTTTATAGTGCACACGGAACCCTTATAGGATCACTTTTTTGTCCGTCCGTCCGTCTGTCTGTCTGTCAAGACCCTTTATCTGTGGAACGCGTGGAGATATCGAGTTGAAATTAAAACGATATACTCAGGTTTACAGTCTCTTGAAGCTGTGAAAAATCAAACTTCTAAGTTAACGTAAACGGCCGCTTATGCCGCAAAAAAACGTATATTTCGACACTCTCAAGGGAATCAAAATTTATAGGGTATTTTCCGTTGACCTAGAACTATGAAATTTGGAACTAAGTAATACCGTCTTATACTACTAGTTTAGGATATCGGAAAACTATCGGAATCGGAAAACTATAAATTTGTAATTAAATCATGAAAAACAGGGTTTTTATTTAATTTTAAAGTGTCTTTATTTGCTTAGATGGTTCTTTGCAAGGATGGAACGGCGGCGGTCAAATTTTGAATTGAGTTAACCGTGTCATGTGGGTTATCGTATGAAAGGGCTTCATTGGCACAAGCTTAAACAGATTTTTAATATTTTTTATTTATTTATTTATTTATTTATTGATTATTAATTAGAACGGCACAACCAATTACTCTAATTAATCACATAGATAACAAATGATAAAAAATCCAATTAAATGTCACAGTAAAAAATAGTAAAATCAGATTAAAATAATTAGTAAAATGTTGTATACAGTCAATATTAATAATATAATGTCAGATACCAATCATCCGTCATTCTCACAATACTTCAAGCATACCAACACTAGTCTCTTCCATTCATCCGCAAACACATCATATTCTGGGTTGGCAGCTAGTAGCTCATTGAGGGCGATGAGCGTGCGAGGCAGAGGTGAGCTAGAACGCGCGACAGTACGGGCATGAGGGACAGCAAAACGTTCATGTCTCCTGCCTCTAAGATATCTTTTTTTTTGTTTCTTTTTTTTCTATTAAATTTTAAATCTATTAAATTATTTTTTTCTGTTAAACTGTTATTTTATAGCGCCTTGGTGTACCTACTGTAATGCTATGATCTTATTGTGTAAATAAATAAATAAATCTATCTGGGACGTAGAGGCGAAGTGACTCATTAAACAAATCGGGTGCATCTATTGTGTTGCGGAATACCTTGCACATGGTTTTCATCTGATCATACGCTCTTTTAGTCTTAAGAGAGTTATATCCTAAATATCCTAAAAGATACTTTCGTTGGGTACATATAAGGGTGGTATCCTGCAACACGATTAAAAAGGTATCTAAGGAACGCCTTTTGTACCTTTTCTAGGAGAAGAGCGTATGTCACCTCGTGCGGGTTCCATACACAAGAGCCAAACTCAAGCTTGCTCCGCACCAAAGCACTAAATAACAGCCGTATGACGCGCCCAGTCTGGAAGTCTTTCGCATTCCTAAGCACAAAGCCCAGTCTTCTGAATGACTCCTTGGCGACGGTCGCGATATGATCATGGAAAGTAAGACCCCGGTCAAATGTAACTCCCAAATCTTTAATTAATATTGATCTAGCGATCGTGGTACCGTTGATTGTGTAGTTGTATAATATTGGGAACCAAATTATTCCGAAAGTCATTACTGAGCACTTGGAGGGATTAAATTCCATTTTGTTATCTATGCTCCACTGATACAATGCATCAATGTCCCGCTGGAGCGCCAAGCAATCATCCTGTGATCCAACAAAAGTGAAACGCTTCAAATCATCCGCGTAAAGAAGACATTCTGCATGTCGAAGAAAAGCCGGTATGTCGTATACCATAAGTAAAAATAACATAGCGCCCAAGACTGAGCCCTGGCTGACTCCGGATCGCGTAAGATAGGGCAAAGATTCATAGATTCCAAGCCTGACATACTGTTGGCGATCGCGGAGATAGTCTGCTGTAGGAGCTGTAGGAGATTAGGCGCAAAGCCTACAGCGCTAAGTTTCACCAGCAATATGTCATTATTCACCCTATCAAACGCTTTCCGAAAGTCAAAGTAGAGCACGTACACTTGCCGCCCCTGATCAAGTTTCGCAGAGATGTACTCAACCAGTGTCAACAAGTTAGTATTGACCGATCTTTCACTGCGGAAGCCATGTTGTGCATTGCATAGAAATTTATCCACCTGCGGGAAAATGAGCCCATGCAGTACGTTCTCAAATATTTTAGCAGGTGAAGACTAATGGCGATAGAACGGTATTCTTCCACCATTTGCTTTTTCGAGGTCTTAGGTATAGGGGTCACTCTCGAGACCTTCCACTGAGCAGGATACACGCCCGACCCCAGAGCTAAATTAAAAATATGACATAGTGGAAGAACAATGTTCTTCTTTACCCGTTTAATAATTATAGAAGGTATACGATCAGGGCCAATGGATTTGCCATGCTTTAGTTTGTTGATCACCCTGGGTACATCCGCGAGCGTAAATTTCACGATATTAACATACCTTGTTACTGTTGTAGCTTTTGTCAAGACTATTAATAGATCTAGCGCTAAGTATAGGTACTTCGGGAAGGAATACGCTTGCAAAAAAGTTAGCATAAGCTTCTGCTGCTGCAACCCCGGAACAAGGTTTACCCTTGTATGTGCCATTTGGTTCAGTTCAGTTCGCCCTTGGCTCGTAGACTTGATATGTGGCGCCAAAATTCACGTGAATATGTTGCGGATTGTGGATATGTTGTTTTCGATGGAACTCATGTGTATGTCATAAGCGGCTGCTGCGCGAGATTTTAAAGAAGCTCTGAGGTCTGAAAATGACATATAAGCATCATCAGTTTTAGTGCGTTTCCATACCGAGTGTAGCTTGATCTTATACTTAGTATCGTGGATGATATCGGGAGTAAACCAGACAGGATACCTAGTACACACAGTCTTTTTACGGCTTTTCCTTGGCATGCAGGTGTCAAAGATGCTATAGATTGTGTGGTAAAAGTTATTTGCAGCTGAATCAACATTGTCAGATAGGTAAAACCTCTGGACTCGCGACACCGTTACCGAGACGCAGGGCTGCCGCGCTCGCCCCATTTAATTATAAACCTTAATTCACATGTTTACAGTCTACTTTTGGATGGAGAAGTTTACTGAGTTAGCTTCTTTCATATACCTATTATCTACATTCTGAACAAAAACATAAAAGAATATTAAATGTATTTTAATGTTTCTAATAAGTAATAAAATACAATTCATAAATAACATGCAATTCATAACCCAATAACCCAATCACCCTAGTACCCATCAAAAAAATGTCTAACGCGCCAAAATAAGTTTTCACTTCTGTCGGCACTCCCGGTGTGCAACCCATATTTTTGGAGTGAAAACTTCTTTTAGCGCGTTAGGTACGCATATTTTTAGATGAGGTATAACCTCTGGACTCGTGACACCGTTACCGAGATGCAGGGCTGCCGCGCTCGCCCCATTTGATTATAAACCTTAATTCACATGTTTAGGCACAGTCTACTTTTGTATGGAGAATTTTACTGAGTTCTTTGATATATTATCTACATTCTGAACAAAAACATAAAAGAATATTAAATGTATTTTAAAGTTTCTAATAAGTAATAAAATACAATTCATAAATAACATACAATTCATAACCCAATAACCCTAGTACCCATCTAAAAATGTCTAAAGCGCCAAAATAAGTTTTTACTTCTGTCGGCACTCCCGGAGTGCAACCCGTATTAATTTTTTATTTTAGTGTATAGTTTAATACATAAATATTACATACATACGTACTGTTTCACTAATTACTAGTTATGAAAATAAGTTGGAGACCTATGCTCTCAAAGTAGTGGCACTTAATACTAAGCTCGACGAATGTGAAAACAGAGCCTTGCAAACGCAATTTAGATCTCAGCCCTCCACTTCTGGTTTGCCTTAAACCTACACAACTACCAACCTAAAAACCATGAGCAAGTAACCTAAAAATAACGTGATAAGGAAAGTGCAAAGCCGAAGCCACTATGCTTGGGTTCGAAAAATGTATCTATATCTGCTTCTCTGGGGGACATCACATCCGTTGCAGGATTAGAGAAAGAAGAAGGCAATGCTTTTGTTCGAGCGAATTTTGGAAAACGCCATTCGATAGATTAATTCTTTCTGATTCCAACGATATCAATAACTCATTATTGAAAAAAAAAACAGTTAAGTAACTCCTTCTCGAATTGAACCCTTCAATTATAATACTTACTAGTGCTGATTATACGGTTACCTACGGGTATATATACGGTTTACCTGAGCACTATATATATAAATAAATACATTCACGGGTCACAGTCGCGATTTTTTTATATTTAACGATAATCTTTCACTTCCAAAGCCTTTATTTTGTAGTAAAAATAAATGTTATATTTAAATCGATAAGTTTAATTACATTACATCAAACCTTATACATTATTTATATTCATATATTATCTTAAAACGTACCTTAATAATATTCAGGTTAGATAATTATAAAAATTTCATAACATACGTAAGTAAACAATAATTTTGGAATACAACGAATGGGAATCGAAGGCCAGGCCGACCGCTGTCGGTAGTGGACGCGGACGGGGCCGCAGCCTCGTATATAAATGCGAAGTCGCTATGTCAGGTGTAGATATGGATATAGAGATGCGACACGGCGCTAGAGGCTCAGCCCTGCATGATGAGATGCACAAAGTTCTCGTAGTTGATGTTGCCCTGCGAATCCTCCTGTCCCTGCAGCAACTGCTCCACCTGCCACATTCGCACCACTTTTAACTTACAACTTCTAACTTCTAACAGTCAACAGCTGCCGACTCATTCACGTTTCTCAATCGAAGTGAAACCTTCGGTTCCAGTGTTCGCTTGACGACTCGTTAAACAAAATGTTTTTGTTGTCGTTCGAGTTTCTCATTGAAAAACAGCAAACTTTGAGCGAACACTTGGACCGAAGTTTTCACTTAGATTGAGAAACCGTGAATGAGTATGCAGCTGTTGGGACTGTTGGCAGAAAATCTGCTGATTTTGAGCGAGCACCACGGTCAATTAAAGTGTTCATCTCGATTAACATATTAAATAGCGCGTAATGAGCTTCCTGTACCTCGCAGCATTGTACGAGACGGTGCCGGTGTTTGTGATAGGTTGGTACGAGACGGTGCCGGTGTTTGGGACAGGTTGGTACGAGACGGTGCCGGTGTTTGGGATAGGTTGGTACGAGACGGTGCCGGTGTTTGGGATAGGTTGGTACGAGACGGTGCCGGTGTTTGTGATAGGTTGGTACGAGACGGTGCCGGTGTTTGGGATAGGTTGGTACGAGACGGTGCCGGTGTTTGGGATAGGTTGGTACGAGACGGTGCCGGTGTTTGGGATAGGTTGGTACGAGACGGTGCCGTGTTTGGGATAGGTTGGTACGAGACGGTGCCGGTGTTCGGGATAGGTTGGTACGAGACGGTGCCGGTGTTTGGGATAGGTTGGTACGAGACGGTGCCGGTGTTTGGGATAGGTTGGTAGGTAAGTAAGTACCTCCTCGTCGCTTAGCTTCTCCCCGAGAGTAGAGAGCAGATGACGCAGCTCTGCCGAGGAGATAAATCCGTTTCCGTCCTTGTCGAAGTGGCGCAGACCTTCGATAAAGTCGTTGGCGGTGTCGCCGCTACGGGCCTTCGAAATAGCCTGTTGAGCGATATTACAATCAAATTTAAATAAATGAAAGTATAAATAGCTCATGAAGACCATAGCTCCTTATCACCGAGAGAATAGAGTGGCGTGAAATAGTTTTTACAAGAACAGCCATAACTACTTCTCGCTAACTGATTAATGCAGAAGAACAAGCTCAACCATAAGCAACATGACTTGTCATTTGTCACGCAGTTAAGTAAGCAGGAAGTGTTAGGTTTGAACAAGTGGAACAGCCCGCGAGTTGGTTCGTGTACCTACAAACTCTGTGGTCCCATTTCATTACCATCGTTCCAAAACTTTTACAATGTTTCTTCAGAGAATATAAGTAAATGGAATATAATAGTGGATATAATAGTTTCGTAACAAACAAACACCAAACCCGTTTAATAATATTACAGTTATTCATTTATCTTCTCGTCGTGTCACTAGTTATTTGGAACTATGTAGTGCGGTGAAAGGATTCAGGTGCGACTCGCAGGCTCCTTTCGTGCACTCAGCACATTTCTTGAAACCGTTTAAGTTGTACGACATGCCGGTTTCCACACGATGTTTTCATTTATCGTTTGAGAGTACAGGTGTAACCCACAATTTTTGAAATCGAAATTGGTATAAAATAAATAAATATTGGTGGGCAATGCACCCAAACTACCTACTATGTATTTATCGAGTTGTACTCGGATGTACCTACCGCTCACGGTAGGGAGGTACCTCCCTAACATAATGTTTGGATGTTTACTTGGTAGATGGGCAGGAAGACTTCGAAGGATATCCTCTCGTCGGGCTTGAGATGCAGAGTGCACTTCTTGACGTCGGACTCGGTGGGGTTCTGTCCGAGCGCGCGCAAGGCGTCGCCGATCTGCGCGACGTGGATCTTGCCATCTCCGCGGGAGTCGAACAATTGGAATGCCTCCTGGAACTCTGTTTTATATTCAAAACATTATTATATTTTTTAGACATTGAGTATCCTATTATTATTTTTTTTAATAATGCTGGACATTTCACTCATCTGGCCCCAAAGTAAGAGCTTGTGTTATGGGTACCACATGACTGTTATACTACTTATGAACTATTTTTTGTTTCTTATTATTATTATACATAGAAACACCCAGACCTGAGACAAATACTTGCTGATCGTACGAATCATATGACCTTAAGTAATTGACATTTTGTATTGAAAAAGGGTATTTTTTAATAAGTATCATATTACAAATTGTATTTAAAAATTATTGTTTATTCTGCAATTTAATTAATGGATTAGGATGAAAATATGCAATAACCATTTTCTTCTAATGTTTTATAAAATTACTTATTAAAATTTTTCCTGATCGCGATTTGACAGCAGTCTAAGCGCGTCAAGGTCATTTGCGCAGGAGATCATCATCGGGGTAAATTTCAATCTTTGTAGAATTTACATTTCCAAAAAATATCAGCTAATAATATATTGAGCTGCACCAATGTTGGCGGTGGAGGAGCTGGGTGCGGGGCGAGGCATCGCCTGACCGCAGATCTTGTACTCACTGTGCTAATACACAAGGTACCAACACTTTAAGTTATATTCAAACAACTTTGGGTTTCATCAATTGTAACCAGTTAACGGGCAAAAGTACATTGTTATGCATAACCTGCCAAAATTGAAAATGTACCCATACCCAGACAATGAGGCCAGATGTCTAGGACCTATAATAACTCAGGCTTCTTGTGCCAGCCATCCTGTGGTGAGATTGAATGTCCTTGTAATGTTATGTTATGTTATGTTATACCTGTAATATTTTGTAAGTACTTATATACCATGTACTCATACATATTTATTAATTATAACACTTCATTTTGATTACATTTTAGTTTGTTCTAGGAGAACCATCTTTTTTAATTCTAGAACTATAGCTTTGAATAGGCTTTTATAATTTTTAGAGGGTGATTTTAGCAATGACTGTAACAAGAACATGAATTATATATATTTTTGGAGTTGACACACTCAGCTAGCTACTGCTGGGTGTAGGTAAACCATGTAACTTTTATATAAAGCAGTATATAAAGTAATTGTAAATTTAATGCTGACTGCATTAAATTTGGTCACTGTTAACTAGGTAGGTATTGATTAACTGGAGTGCAAAATTTACCTTCGACCGAGGTGAGCTTGAGCTTTGTTGGAGGTTCGTACATGAACATGGCGACGACGGCGGCGACGGCAGTGCGGCACTACTACTGCGAGCCAACAGAGCCATCGCGCACAGAACACCTGGTTTTTTTTTTAATGCAGACCATATAGGGAAACTAGGGCGCTTGTAGTTACCGCTTTTGGTAAACACGTTGATTGACATGAGTCACTCCCCGCGCTCGCCCTGCGACCTCCCTACTCCTCTCAGTTACACTTTTACCTTACATTGCAGCACACACGGCAATACACCTAGGGCGTGGTGTGCTGGGCTGCATTATTCAGGCTGAGCCATTTTTGAGTCTATTCACTGCGAAACTGTTTTTGTTATCAAGTGACGAATAGTTGACTCACCTGCCAACTGGTCTTCGGAATATCCGGCCTAAAACCATAACATTATCAAACGCGAATAGAGAATCAGTTCAGGAATGCAACAAGTTAAAAATGAAGAAGAGACAATAAATTACTTACCATTATTTTTTTATTTTAAAAATTTATAATCACGACAAATATTTTCGAAAGTATAAATATGTCATAGACAGTGCTGTGCTGCCAGTGCCGCCTAACCAATTCGGACGGTAGGCTGTGTAAAAATGGACGCTTCTCTGGGTCAGCGGTAGGCTTCTTATATTTTTTTAGTAAAAATCCTTAAGAAAATGTTCGTCATCATCAAGGCATATTATGGCAGAATATCGATAATTTTTCTACTTTGCGTAAACAATATACTGCTGTAGTTCTTAGTAGGTACGTAGTCCGTAGACGAATGTGTTATTTTAGATCGATGAGGTACACTATATAAGGAGTGTCTTTGGTGTTACCGTTTTGATAAACACCAGAGCAGCAATTTGTTTTAAATAACACATTTATTTATTTATTTAGTGAACAAGCCACACTGGCGCTGGTGTAGGCACTAATACAATAAAGAATAGGTTAATATAGCTCTACGATTTTAATAAAACGTAGGTACTTTGTTTCCGCCCCCTATCACGTAACTTGTGACAACCGGCAACTGGCGTAAATTGTGCGATCACTGTTGTCACAACGGGTCTCACAGGTCTCACGGGTAAAATTATAACAATTTTTGTAGGTGTCTTAATTTTTTCGAAGGACGACAGCCTAGCTATAGACAGGGGCTGGCTCCCGTAATAAGTTTTTTTTGCGATTAAATGTGCTCTCTCAGATATTGCTGCCGCTACCATTAATGTGACGTAATAACTCTGCCGATTATTGATGAACCATTAAAATCCACGATACGGCCGAGCATTGCCGTAATCGTATTAATTCGGAAACACGAAAGTTTCCTGTAGGGATCGCAGCGCAGCTTAGCTTTTACATAGTGACCTCATCCGTACATTAGTAAACTCATACGTACATTGCCGAAGCGTCTTATTAATTATATAGCGTTTCTATAGATTGATTCACATAATACCAGATAAAACTATACCTACTCGCACTTAATAATCATAAAAACCGGCACAATAAATTAAGTAAGTTTTCTCATAGTATTGACAATGAATATAGGTACTTAAGTATAATAAAACTGACATATTTATGTCCGCAACTTATATCCCAGAAGCTTTTACTTACTTATATGTATGTGAGATAATGAGATAATGATAACATCTCTAATAATATACCTACTTTAAACATTAGTAGGCTATTTATATTTATCACAATTTCAACATTAAATTGCGTGCGTTTTATGTTACAGATAATTATCGGCGTGCAAAGCGAGCCGCAAATAATTATAATTTAGAGTGTTTGTTTCTTCACATGCAAAGAGTGAATAAATACCTACTTGGGTGTAACAACTACAATGAGTAGATGTGTAGTAGAAGTAGAATGAGTAATTTGACGGCCTCTGTGGCGCAGTGGACTAAGGTCAGGCAGAGACGCATAAGGTTGCGGGTACGATTCCCGCCGCGGAACAAATGTTTGAATGATCAGCAAGTATTTGTCTTGGGTCTGGGTGTTTCTAAGTATAATATGTATGTATTTACAGAAAAAAGCATATAAGTAGTATATCAGTCATGTGGTACCCATAACACAGGCTCTGCTTACTTTGGGGATAGATGATGTTGTGTGAAATGTCCTAAATTATTATTATTATTAATTAAGAAATAAAGTCAACTGCTGCAAAATACAGAGACTAGACACGACCAAAAAAGTTAGCAGCACAGTTGCTTTTCGCATAACATTTCTATCCAGGAACGGCAAAAGAAGCCGACCTCGTCCAACATTAAATAGGACGGAAAACCGTCCTAAACGATACGGTCTGGCAGCACTGATCATAGAGAAAACAGAGTTTCTTCCCTTCTCTTCCTTTAGGCATCTGATCTGACTAGGATTTGAGTGCTCGAATTACACTACTCACCACAAACTATAGGATGCTAACGCATCAGACGGGGCACTCCCATAGACGAAATCCTGTCCAATACTCGTTCACTCTTATCCCATATGACAGATAACTTTTTTATTTTGAATGAACCTTTTAGCATCAGCGGGGTATTCATTCTACCGAGTATATTTTTACTGCTGGCTTGGATACAATTGCTTACTATTTTAAAATATTTAACGATCTACAAAGGAAAGACCCTGATAATCATAATAAACACATTGATTATACAATTAGACATTTATTAACAGAAATATACAGAATAATAAACAATAATACAAAATACAAGTCAAACAGTTGAGTTATCAAACTGCGTAAAACAATGTATAGATAGCCAAATTGGTCCAGAACATTTGATTTTTTCATGGAGGCGTCCTTGAAATAATTTTGAAAACGCGATGGGCTCCTGTTTCTATCGAGCCCAGGTTCTCAACTCAAAAAGCTCACATATGTAGGCCTTATCAAGAAAGGCATATTTGCGTCTTATCAGGTCCTCAGCACCTCCCCATATGCAGCTGCCGCACCAGTTCTAACGGAAATCCCAGTCTCTAATGGGATTCGGCAAGGGTGTCTACACAAGTAGCATCTCATATCAATGGCCCACCCATCTCCTAAGGGACAGGAGTCATCAGGCTTCTTACCATGATCACGTATCAGACCGTATGGGTCAAGAACAGCTGGTATGTTGATGTTGACATTTGGATTAGGTGTATACTGCTTTGGAGTAGGTGTGAGCCAAATGCTGTAGTTTCATGGTGTGTAACCATGATCACAGTACTTTCTGGAAAAAAGATTACAAATTTAAGCACACATAACTAAATGCAATAATGTTGAGTGTTTAAACATTCTATGTTGTTTCTATGTATAATATGCATGTATTTAGAAATAAAAATAAAAATAAAATAAATAAATAAATATTGCTGGACAATGCACACAACATCATCTATTTACGGTGACTAGATGACTGATGGAATACTTATATATTTTTAAATACATACATATAATACTTTATAACACCCAGGCACAAAACAAACACCTATGCTTTTCACACAATTGTTTATCTTGGAAGGGAATTGAACCCTCGACCTACAGCGCAGAAGGCAGAGTTGGTAGTAACCAACTGAGCTGACAGGCCAGTCGAATAAGTAGTCAGTCACTTGCTTGGTTCCCATAACACAAGCTCTGCTTACATTATCATTATTATAATTATTATTTAATGATTTTGATAAGATAAGTAGGTACAATAAGTACTTACTGGTGATTATAGCAGATGTATGAACACCACTAGAGAGACATTTCGGTAGCAGTAAATTACGAAGGAAGTCTTATAATCCAATCCAAGTCCAATCCAATCCAAGAGTCCAATCTCTTTTTTCGGAAGCATAAAAAACTGACGTTTTTTCGTTTACTAGCACAGCTCACAACACAGCACTTGTACATTACTGCGAGTTTAAATTACAGGTTCAGGAATTGAGAGGATAAATATAAATTACTTTAAAGAATTAAAAAATTAACGTTTCAACTTTGAAACTACGATAGCTGTTGCTTGTTAGTTTGTTTGGATTGTTTTAATGTCGATAGCAAAATAGGAAACAAACATGACTTGATCGGTCAGGACAGGAAAGAGGTATAAAAGAAGGGGGACTCGGGAACTGTTAAAGTGTTAACTAATTTAACCGTAGACCGAGAAACTAATAGACAACTAGATAGCATCCGTCGCATTCATACAAGAAAGAGAACAACTTATGTGCAGATACTGTAAAGAAACGAGATAGAATGGTTTGATTTTTTGTTTCATGTCGCGTGCCGGTTTTTTCAAGATCGCACCTCGATGTGCAAAGCAACGTTTGACAGTTTGCCATTGTTTGGATGCTTTGTGTGCGCTTTGTGAGAAATAAACTGAAAAAAGAGTTAAAAATAAATTGTGAACACGGTGAATTACATGCGAATTCCTTACTAACAAATTCCTTTACCGGATTTTGTAAAGATAATGGTTCGATGTATCGTTTTAGGGTGTAAAAGTGATAGTGAACGGAAACACTCCGATTTGTCTTTTTACTCGTAAGTACAAGTATTTTTGAGTAGTTATTAGCTTTCAAACTGTTTTTTTAATAATATACACAATAGATAACAGCATTTCAAACTGAACTTTGTTCGCTACAGCATAATTCGTAAATCATAACAAATAATTTATTTATTTTGGTGTTGCCTGCATTTGACCTTAAAATTCCCCAGACTAGGTACATAAATTTTACATAAAATCAAATAATAAAAAATCAAATAATAAATAAATAAGTCTTGGTCGATCGTCATTTGTCTATCCTAAACGTCATCGCGGAATGGCTGTCTAGAATTTTCTCGGGATTCCTCGTCATTAAAATCAGATTACAACTTGTTACATTTATAATTCAACTAAGTGCTGCCCGCGGCTTCGCGTACATAGTATCTACGTAAAAAGTATGTCCTTCTCCAAGGTCCCATCTATCATTATACCAAAATTCATTAAAATTGGTTCAGCGGTTTAGGCGTGAAAACGTAACAGACAGACAGACAGATTTACTTTCGCATTTATAATATTAGTAGGGATTCTCCAGACTTGTGCTATGAAATCACAATTTATTGATTATAATTCCGCTATGATTACTGAATAAAACTGAGAAAAATAATTAAGAAGTGCTATGTTATTTTAAGAAATGATGCATTTTGCCGTTTTATTTAAAAAATATATATATATATATATATAATGAATTGAATAAAATAATTTAGAATTTATTCAATTAATTTTAATTCATAGGGTTTGTGCTCGGACCCGTGGAGCCGGAATAAGTGCAAAACAAAATGGTGTGTGCTCAGGCCTCCTGAATGAATCTAGAGAATGAATATGATGAGAATTAAGCGAATGAATGATGGAACTATTGGGCATGGAATGGAATCAAGCAAGCAAGCATTAGAAAAACCTTGCAAAATGAAAAGAAAAATAGCAAGCAAAGCAAAATGGTGTT
Organism: Lampropteryx suffumata; assembly: GCA_948098915.1. NCBI lineage: Eukaryota > Metazoa > Arthropoda > Insecta > Lepidoptera > Geometridae > Lampropteryx > Lampropteryx suffumata. The sequence continues at coordinate 20,917,929 of OX402550.1, read as the reverse complement.
GAGTTGAGTGAGTGTAGAGTGTACGATACGATTGTACTTGAATAGATAGATAGCTAGATTTTTTTTCCTGCCATTGATTGATCTGCCTGGCTGCAAGGTTAGTGACAAAATTAAATATGGTTTCGTAGCGCAGAGTTCGAATCAGTGTTTATTTTTAATAGTTTAAAGTTGATTAAATGACGACATAATTCAACCAAGGCGTTGGCGAACTTTGTCGGTGCCGCCCGAAAGCGTCCGGTGTTCGCTTTGTTCGCAATCGCCGTCGCCGATCTCCACGTGCCTTCCGCCATTGTAACCCGTGAAATTTTCTAAAGAATGCCAATTCTACTTGTTTTTTAATCGGGCAAAACGAAGACAATAACCAAGAGTACTGCAGAAAACCCATTTTGTCATCCCGGAACGGTTATGTAGGCAATATCCAGAATCGAGCTCGTGGTGTGGATGGGTGCCGGCGCGCGTCGGCTTTCGGCAGCGTGGCGCAGGCGGGGCCCATGGCAGCGGGCGGAGAGTTCGTCGAGGGCTGGCTCGTAGCGCAACTCCTCGGTGAAGGAGCCTACGGCGAGTGAGTATTTGGGCTCGTCGTGTCGCTCGACTCCTCGACGATGTACAACTTGCATCTATACCGTGCGAGTTGTTACTGATGCAGCAAGGACAACTCCAATCTGTAAATTCTGTAGGTACATAAATAGGTAAAGATAGGTGTTCAGTAAACAAATTCTTGTCTTTGTAGACTGAAACATTTGACTTGAGCTGAAACATTGACTTGAGTAGAAACATTGACTTGAGCATTATCTTAAATCTAATAATGTAAAAAAAATAAAAATTGCCTGATGAAGCTTGTACCATCGGTTGATTTGACTATTTCCTGGTCTAAAATAAAAACAGAGACTATTGAAACTAAAAACCATGATATAGAAGTTAAATTCAAAATGCAGGAATAAATCACTCAATGGAACGAATAGATTCGATCGATCTAGTGTATTATTCCTGCATCCTGATCGAGTGGTTTATTATCAATAATCAATGTCTGACATGCAGCCCAATCTTTTTAATGAAATACAAAGATTGAGGACAGATTTGTCTCGGTGAGTCGAAGAAGTGAAGAGGGGTGATCGTTATTCTGGTTTTCTCTAGGAGCTCAGTCGGGGTTGCACTTTTATAACCGGATGCGTAGTCAGATCAGCTCGTTCATTAAATAGTTTTTGGTGCTATTTTTATGATAAAGTCTGCATTCTCATTAATATAATTATTTTCAACTTCAGTAAAGTTAGGAAAGGTTCCTCGGTCCGAGGCGAGAAAGGAACGGTTCAGGATAACAATTCGATTTCTACAACCGGACCGCTAGCGCGAGAAGCGTCGATTACGGTCGTCATGCAGTCAACTGCACGAGTCATCAGATCATCATGCAGTTTTACCTCCGCAGGGTGCGTCTGTTGGTGCACGCGCGCTCCGGCGCATGCGTCGCGCTGAAGGTGGCGCGGGCGGAGGGGGAGGGGCAGGGGGGGACGGTGCAGCGGGCGGCGCGCGAGGCGGCCCTGCAGCGCGCCCTGCGCCACCCGCACGTGCTGCGCTGTCTGGGCGCGCGCTCCTCGGCCGCGCCGCCCGCGCACTACACCTTCCTGGAGTACGCGGCTGGCGGCGAGCTGTTCGCGCGCATCGAGCCGGACGTGGGCATGCCGGCCCCGGCCGCGCGCCGCTACTTCCGGCACCTGCTCGCCGCGCTGCACTACCTGCACGCGCGCGGCGTCGCGCATCGCGACATCAAGCCGGAGAACCTGCTGCTCGACCACCGCGACCGACTCAAGCTCTCCGACTTCGGCCTCGCCACGCTGTTCCGGTGAGCGCGCCGGGCCGGTCCCCTCGTCCCCTGCTCCCCCCCGGTCCCCCGGCCCCACTGACCGCAGCGCGTCGGTTGCAGGCGCGGCGAGGGAGCGGAGGCGCGCGAGCGGCTGCTGACGCGCGTGTGCGGCACGGTGCCGTACGCGGCGCCCGAGGTGCTGACGGCCGCCTCGCGCCCGTACCGCGCGCCGCCCGCCGACCTGTGGGCCGCGGCGGTCGCGCTCGTCGCGATGCTCGCCGGCGGTGAGTGCCGCCCCGCCCCGCCCCGCTCCGCTCCGCCGCCCGCCGGGCACGCCGCGGGTCGCGGCTCGCCTCTTTGGTATCCTAGCTGTAGGCGCGCTCGATCTCCCTAAAGTTACGGTACCGAAGTTACGAGCCGCGACGCTCTCGTCGGTCCGCCCGGCGCCCGCGGCGGGGCCCCCGCCGGCGTCCCCGCTGAGCCCGCGCCTTGCTCCGCAGAGTTGCCGTGGGAGCGCGCGCACGAGTCGGACGCTCGCTACGCGGCCTGGGCGCGCTCGGAGGAGCGGGGCGCGGGGGCGGGGGTGGGGCCGTGGCGGAAGCTGCGCGGTGCCGCTCGCGCCCTGCTGCGCCGCGCGCTGCGTCCGGCGGCCGAGCGCCGCGCCACGCTGCCCCAGCTGCTGCAGCACCGCTGGCTCGAGTCGGGTGAGTGCATCCCCCGCTCCCTCCCCCTCCCCCCGCCCCTAGCCCGTGCAGCCCCGCGCGTCGCCGGCGTCTCAGGTACTAGGTGACTCTGAGTGTGCGCGTCTCGGAGCCGCCCGGTGCCTCAGCACGCCGCCGCGCCCTGCCCCGCCGCCCCGCCGCCCGCGCCCCGCCGCCCCGCCCCGCGCCCCGCCCCGCCGGTCGCACGTTGCGGTACTTTGGCGATCTAGCTCGGTGACGTGCGCAGCTCATAAAGCTAGATTACCAAAGCACCGCGGCCGCCCGCTCGCCGCCGCCGTCCGCTGGAAGCTGGGAGCTGGGAGCTGGAAGCTGGGAGCTGGGAGCTGCTCTGAGCTCGACAATTTTCTCATCGACAAGTTCCAACAGTAACTAATTTATAACATGGCAATTTAATAAATGGTACCTATTGTAAACTCTGTAAGTGATTAACAACAATTTCGTAAAATACGACCGATCTTATTTTGTTGACACCTAATACGATACAAGTACACCTAATACAAGTACATGTCTGAATAAGGGTCTTCGTCTACCTGCATAAAAGTAACCTATATGATATTTCAAGTTACAGACTACATCTATTCCATGTTTCATCCAAATCCGTGGACGGTTACGGCGTGATCGAGCCGCAAACAAACATTAAATGTCGTTTCATCCACGCAAACTAGGTGGCGCCACAGCAAGAATCATTTTGTATTTACCATAAATATTTTGTGATCCTCAACTGCTGAGTTTATAGATTTTTAATAGGGTAGGAGTAGGATATAATATTAGTAGGAATAAAATTGGTAGCAAGTAGGATTTGGAAGTAGGAATAGCATCTAGTTTGCGATTTCGGCGGTCTCTCCGCCTTAGATGGTGTAAACCTACGAGTATTTTCGGATTTTCGTAACCTCGGTTCACTTATCCAAAAGGACGGCGAGATAAACCGCGACGTCACAACAGAATTAATGCGGGATGGATGAAATGACGACAGGTCACAGGAACTTCGTGAGATTCGCGGATATCCCTGAAGCAGGGGAAAACATACAAGACGATCGTTAGACCTGTCGTAATGATCGCAACCTAAGCGACGACGGATGAAAGAAAAAAGCATAAAACGGAGTTGCGAATGTTAAAATAGATGTGCGGAGTGAAGAGGATGGATAAGATATGTAATGTGTATGTGTAAGAAGTTTGAAAGGAGCGAGAATCCCGGAGAAAAAGGTAATAGGTTAGTGTGGTAATAGGTTGGCACGTCATGTAGAGGGACTGGGATGTAGGGGTAGAGCTAGTATGAGAAGATGGATGGTTTATGTAAAAGATGATTAGGTAAGAAAGGAGTGTAAGTGAGTTAGTTGTTGTTGAGCAAAGTATAGAATATTTAAAGAGCACAACTTCTAAAATTCAGAAATAGAACTGGATATCAAAAGAAAGTTTACTTAATTGAATAGGTATGTACCTACACCAAAAAATAAATTAATTAAATAAATAAATTTATAAAATAATTTATAATTAATATAAGATCGTTTGTATTTTACAAAATGTTAGTCTTTTTCCTAGTCCTTAATGGCTTTGGACTACATGGGTTTTATACAACTTTGTTGTTTTTGTATCAATTTTACTCAGCTTAAGGTTAATGTTAAAATTGTGATTAAAATATGTGTGTATTGTAATTTAATCATAACTTTTAGGTGTTTACAGTGTTCTAAGCATTATAGATTACCGTATTAGTGTTTACAGTGTTCTATGTGGAAACTACTCAACCCATATTAGTTCTATATTAGCACGCTTTATATTAGCTTCACTTGTATGTTTGTAACCAACTCCTTTGGACTTCATTTTGAGTCACTTCAAATGGTTAGATTTTATTCAAAGTTTGTAGATTTATCAAGGACCAATGACACTAATTTGATAGGATTATTTTTTTTATTTTATTATTTTATAAATAAACTAAACTAAAGTAGAAAATAAATAATAGCTTAAAAAAACTAATAAATAAGCGAATAAATAAGGTTTTACCTCATCTAAAAATATGCGTTCCGCGCTAAAAGAAGTTTCACTTCAAAAATTGAAAATAGATTTGAATTAAGAATACTTAGTGTAAAAGTGTCAATAAGAAAAAAAAGTATTTTATTTTTTAAACTATTATTTATTTATACAAAGTAAAAGTACGACAGTACCTTCTTCAAGGCCGTTTGTTTTTAAAATATAAACAAATAATTAAGTGTTCCTAACACCATCCATAGCCACGCCACTACGAGATGGTGGTCACAGTTATGAAAGACACAGATTGCTGGCCTCTGAATTTAATTTTATTACAAGATGTGATGCACACATTGACATATTTGTGAAAAATGTTCTGACTGCAATTGAGTGTTTCTACCTATCTGGTGTCACAGTTTGTGATTCAGCTACGATAAACAACATTTTTCACACGCATGATAACTATTTCTTGTGGTCCCATTGTAAATGTCTTTCTATTATATAAAGGTAAAATGTGCATTATGGTAGGTATACCATAATCAACTTTCAATAAAAATAATACGAATGCATTTTTTACCCACTAGAATGGAATAGCTCGGGTATATGGAATACCTCTGCAGCACTAATGCGCAGCACTTGAGTACTTATCGTAGTATCTGCTTGTATACAATTTAAATATATTCCTACAAAATTAGCATTAATGTTAGCTACTCATCTGTGTTTATGTGCCTTCTAAATCGGACATAGCATTACATTCATTTATCTAATTCAGTTTTTGCAACTCCATGGAATTTTTTATATGATTTAGTTACCTCTGTGGCGCAGTGGGCTAAGGTCAGGCTGAGACGCAGAAGGTTGCGGGTTCGATTCCTGCCGCGGGACAAATGTTTGTATGATCTGCAAGTTTTTTTTTCGGGTCTGGGTGTTTCTATGTATAATATGTATTACAAACAAAAAGTATATAAGTAGGGTATCAGTCATGTCGGTACCCATTACACAAGCTCTGCTTAGTTTGGGGCCAGATGATGGTGTGTGAATTGTCCAGGATTATTTATTTATTTAGTAGTACCACCTTACATAGCATGTGTTTTAAAGAATTGCACAGATTAATGTACGTAAACGAACATTAAATTAACTTTGTATAATAGTAATAATAATGCCGGTAATATCACACAGCATCATCTGGCCTCAATGTAAGCAGAGCTTGTGTAATGGGTACCACATGACTGATATACTACATTTATATACTTTTATTTTTTTAAATACATACATATTATACATAGAAACATCCAGACCAGAGACAAATATTCGCAGATCATACAAACATTTGTCCCGCGGCGGGAATCGAAGCCGCAACCTGCGCCACAGAGGTCGTCACTGACAACCTATTATTGTAAACTAACCTACCTAAATAACTGAATAATTGATTGAAAAATGTTGTAATTATCTAGTCGGCCGAGTCGTCTACACGTCTACATGCATGCATGCACAGAACACTGGCAGCATTGCCACGTTGTATGGCAATGTTAATTTGTTGACTGAAATAGAAGCCAGTATTCTGGTCACACATGATCTGCATCGGTCTCTCCGCTTGTATGTCTTATAGATCCTTGTATAGTTTGTGTTCCCGATTTCCCGATCATGGGGATATAAAACATACAAAGACCTAAAGTCTCGAACCCAAACAGCTCAAATGTAATTCAGACTCTGATCGAGAAGTACATATTTTAGAGCTCTGAGTGGCTGCCACCTGTTATCAATAAGAATAGGTACGTTTTTAAGTTCATTCTCACTCCGAGACAGCGAAGAGGCGAGTGCGCTCTCTTACTGGTCATATGTACAAGTTTGTTCCGTTCCACAATCTCTGATAGGAAAGCACGGCCAAGTCATTATTAAAGTTCACAAACTTCAAGAAAACATGAAACAAAGCAACACATAAGGTCATATTTTATTTAAACTTTTTGAAGTCCTCAACAGCATGGATTCTTGCCAGGCAGATCAACAGCATCGAACCTAGTTATTTACAGCAGCGACATTATCGCAGCTTTTAAAGATAAACTTGAAGTGCATGCCAATTACAAGGATTTCGATGTGACATGGCATTTGTGGTTCTCTTTTGAGGTGGTGGGAATTTTATCTGCGCAACCGTAATGATTCATCGCAAATCGTAATGATGCGTGGATTCAAGTCTCTACCCAAAATTGTGCCATCCGGTGTACCCAAGGCTCACACCTAGGACCACCTTTACTTTTTATCAATGACCTTTGCAAAAATATAATTTTCATGTATAAAATGTTTTCAGAGGATTTAAAAATTTACAGCGTAATTCAGAACCAACCTTCAAACTGATATCGATACTATAAACAATTGGTGCCACAAATGGCACATCATCATCATATCAGCCTTTAAAAAGTCCACTGCTGAACATAGGCCTCCCCAATACATTTCCAGGAAGAACAATTTTGAGCCCTCTCCATCCACCGACTTCCTGCGATCTTTACAATGTCGTCAGTCCATCGGGTGGGGGGTCGTCCTACGCTTCGTTTTCCTGTCCTTAGGCGCCATTCGAGAACTTTTATTCCCTAACCGGTTATCAGTTCTGCGAGCTATATGGCATGCCCATTGCCACTTCAACAAGGTCGGTGACCTTGGTTCTTCTACGGATTTCCTCGTTGCGGATTTTATCACGTAGTGACACCCAACATAGGTCTCTCCATAGCACGTTGCGCGACTCTGAGCTTGTGTATGAGGCCAATAGTTAGCGACCTAGTCTCAGTTCCATGTCATCACTGGCAACACACACTGATTTTAGACTTTCGTCTTGAGGCTCTGCGGTATCTGTGACGAGAAGATGTGCCGTAATTTCCCGAACGCGGGCAGAGTCATCCGAGTTGGATTCGTCAGATGACCTCTTTGTCGATTAGTAACTACTCTCGAAAACAGCTTATAGACATGGCTCAACAGCGAGATGGGCCCCTAATTCTTTAAGAGGGTGTTGTCCCCTTTCTTAAAGAACAGTACTACCACGCTCCTGTTCCACGCCTCTGGTGTAGTTCCCTCGAGGATGACGGAGTTGAACAGCTTCTGGAGGACCTTAAGTACTGGTGTTCCACCCGCTCTCAGAAGCTCTGTCGTTATTCCGTCTTCCCCCGGTGCCTTGTTCTTAAGCTGCTTGAGAGCCGTTCAGATCTCGTATAGGCTGACGTCCGGGATGTCTTCTGTGTAGTGTCGGATTAGGCGGGCTCTTGCATCCTAGCGATGCAAGAGCCCGCTTATGCTTGTAGCAGGACTTTGCGATGAGGTGTACAGTTGTCCATAGAACATCTTGAGCTCTCGTAAAACTTCTGGCTTTGAGGAAACGACACTGCCACTGTCGGTCTTCAGCTTCGTCAACAGGCTTTGCCCAATAGATAGATCTCTTGCGAACACTTAGGGAGCCTTGGTTGCACTCTATTGCGTTCTTTGTACTAGTATTAGACGCAAAGAGCGTCGCATAGGCATCGAGATCTGTTTATTGAGCGTGCTGTATTTCGACTGGCAAATGGCATGGTGAATGGCACTCAATGTATCTAAAATTCAGCAGGAAAACAAACCCTACTTACTTCATAAAAGATATTTCAATAATTAAAATCCCGAGCTTACGCGACTTACGGGTTGTCTTGGTCTTGGTCATAAGCTAGATCACCGCGAACACATCAGTGATATAGCTTGCATGTCTGGCTTTGTTCGTAAAACTAAAATGTTATATCACAATTCTTCTTTTCAACTGCTATGTCCTTAGCCTCCTCGAATATTGCTCTCCCGTTTGGAATCCATCATACGCAGTACACATCTCAACAGGATTGACAGGCTTCAAAAACTGTTTTTGTATGATCTTACTTTGTTTGATAATAGATGTCGCTCCTTTATTACGACCCCAGGCTAAAACACTACAGAGTTAGTACACTCTCTGTAAGGAAAGTTGTTTCTAACATATTTTTTCTGCTCAAATCATTCGGGGGGCCATACGTTGCCTAGACATACTGCACAAATTCACGCTAGCCGTACCGCGCTTCCCTAGTCGAATCCATTATAGAAAAACTTTCTTCCCGCACACCTGTCGCACATATTACGGTCAAAACTAGCTGCTTTACCTGTTAGGCATTTTCGGTGCATCGACTCGCTTACACAACCTGGGACAGGTTTGGAATGGTAAAACTTACAAATGCCACAGCTATTACTATAATTATTTTAGTCCATGCTAATCGGGATTTATCTGTTCTTATTATTATATAAGTTTTTGAATAATTTTAAAACGTACATTATCCTTCTTCGCACGTCGGGCCTACTTTCTAGATGGATCTACACCGCCTACATTTCATCCGTCGTCATCACCGGAAGCACGTTTCGCGGATCGTCCCGTTCGTAGCCACCGGGACCTAAGTTCGCTCGCAAAAATGAAAGTTTTCAATAAAACATCGCAAATGTACGCATCGCAGATGAGAGCGAGGCCGCCGACGCCGCGGACGCGCCGGCGCGCGCCTGGCGCTCGCAGCCGGCGCGGCCCGCCTCGCCTCCCCCCGACCCCGCCCCCCCCGCCGACCTGAGCGCCGCCGACATGGAGGCGCTCATGAGCTACTCGCAGCCGACGCGCGCCGCCGACCTGCTGCTCGCCTCGCAGCTGACGCAGGCGTCGGGCGCCGCGCGGTGGGCGCGCCTGACGCGCGTGCGCGTGGCCGGCGCGCGGGACCAGGCCCTGCAGCGCGTCGCGTCCGCCTTGCGCCGCGCCGGCCTGGCCGCGCGCCGCGACGCAGCCGGCCTGCTGGTCGAGTGCAGCGCGGAGGAGCGCATGCGCGCCTGGGTGGTGCCGGAGCCGCCCGCCCCCGCCCCCGCCCCCGCCCCCGCCCCGCCCCGCTCCACGCTGCTGGAGTTCCGACGCGCGCGCGGCTGCGGCCTGCGCTTCCAGCGACACTTCCGCGACGTGCGACGCGCGCTGCAGCCGCTGGCGCCCGCGCCCGCGCCCACGGACGCGCCCGCGCCCGAGCCCATGGACGTGCTCTGACCCGCGCCGCGAGAACCCTATTCGGCCCCGCTGACTGCTGTCCTCGATTATGTGTAACTTGAACACCGACCGATTATCCGAGAATGGTGTAGAACGGTAACGATTTAATTGATAATTAAAATTAATAATGGGGCTTCGCGTCGCGAGCTTGTGAATGAGTGCCTCGATTGAGATTTAAGTTTTAAGTGTTGCGAAAGATCTTACGTATTAAAGTTTTACATTAAAGTTACTACTCTTATTTAAAATATGATACCTATTCATTTATATTAGCTTCTGACCGATAACGCGCGTGGGGTACCTGAAATGAAAAGCGCGATGTATACCCGCTACCCGCTAAAAACGGCCTTCTTACCCGCGGTATTGGTTTTCCATTTGCTGTTTCAGCTGAGCTTCCGAAATCACCATGCACCGCACACTCAGTAATTGGTATAATGGCTCTGGACAACTTTGATGTTGCATCAAACAATATTTCTGTTACATTTTGAATTGAATCTCGGTTTTTTGGGAATAAAATTTAAGAATTCGATTTACTCCTTCATAAGCTAAAAAAACTATATTTTCTTTAGTATTTCGACTTTTTTCGGTACTTTACATATCAAAGTCAAAGTCTAAAGATTCTTTTTTGTTAATACAATCACAAGAATCACTTTGAAACGTCTTACATACTAGGTGAATTTTGGTGCAAATTAACTCTTTATTGTTATACCAAACAGACAAATACACAAACAATTATTTTACAATAAAAGGCAATACAATGGGCGGCCTTATCGCTAACAGCGATAAGGCCTGCCATCTCTGCCAGGCAACCGGATGGATTGAAGGATAAATAAGCAGAAGGGGCATGTTGGTGTGATGTTTCGGTAAATATAATTCTATACCTACATAATCTTTAGATAAATTAAATATAGTACTGATATAAATAAATACATATATAGAATAGAATATAAAATACTTTATTGCACACCAAATATACATTGAACAAGTAGAAACAAAAATAACAATGTTTTGCTAGTCGGTAGTACAATGGGCGGTCTTATCGCTATGTAGCGATCTCTGCCAGACAACCTTGGGATGGATTGAACTATATATAGCTGAAAAAAGGGTGATGCTGATATAATAATAAGTGATTACCAAGTAATAAAACTAATTATGTACCTACATACAAATTTACAAGACAAAAAAAAGATACATACGTCGATACTAATACAAAATATATACCTACAATACATACATTACAATATATTACATATAACCTTAAGATAAACTAAATTAACCAATACATACATAAACATACCTAAATCCTATATTACATAAAGAATCAAGCAACAGTTAACAACAGGACAAAGAGTGTTCCTTGACCATAGCTTTAAAACAATCAAGCGATTTGGCCCGTCTAATCGCCTCGGGCAGTGCGTTCCATAGTTGAACAGCTTGTACAGTGAAGGAATTAGCATAGTTTGAAGAGCTGTGGACAGTACTGCGAGTAGAAGAGTGTCACAGGAGCGCAAGGGTCGGCAGTGGGAGAGGCAGAAGTGGGAATCCTTCTTTTAGATAGGAGGGTGTCGTGGGATTAAAAAGGATAATTATATAGTAAATTCAGAAAGTGCGTTTAAGGTCTAGATAGGAGGCATCAGCATAGTCAAGTATAGGAAGGAGTGACTGTGCAAGTGACACACAGTGGCAATTGGAAGGAAGTTGTGCAGTCTCCGCAAAGAACCAGCTGAGGCAAAAGTTTTATATACTACATACATAATAGGTATAATAATAAACATAATCTTTAAATGAACTAAATATAATACTGATATAAATATATACATAAATAATAGGTATAATAATAAACATATCAAATCATAGCTCAAAAGTAGGTAAGTAGGTATTATACAAAATATCAACAATACAGAAATGATTAGGTATAACAGTACGACAAATAGTGTATCATGCATGACCATATTCTTGAAGATGGGAAGAGACTTGGCCCATCTAATATCTACAGGCAACGCGTTCCACAAGCTGACAGCCTGCACTGTAAACTACTTTCCATAGAAGGTAGAGGATCCATAGAGCGTAAGGATCGAGAGATAGAGAAATTCAAACCGTTCTTTGAGATAAAAGGGAGTTGAAGAAGAGAACAGAATATTATACAGAAGATTGAGAATGTGAGCATTCCAGTGAAAACGGATTGGCAACCACTTGAGTTTATTGCTTACTACCTTAACTACCGACGAAAAACTAATATCTACAAGCAGGGACCGTACAACCCCGATTTCGAGTTAACTGCATAAAAAGTGAAACCCCTTCATTGGGTATGCAGTCGATGGGGTTACCCTTTCGTTTGAGAAACCTCTTCCTAACACAAGCGAAACTGTAACCGGTTCATTTGGGTTTTCAGTCGATAGGGTTACCCTGATTGAATGAGGTTACCTCTTGATTTTTAATGTAACACTATGGTTACCTACCATTCCATCTCACGCTGTGAGTTAGGGAATTTGGAAAATGAATTTATATACTTGATTTGTGTTATAACTTATAAGTACATTAGTTACGTTCGCCCGATCGCTTTGTCCGGTAAGGTTGGACTAGAAAGGAGATGCGTAAAAACGTAGTAATAAATAATAGTGCGTAAATATAAAAAAAAAAGAGTAAAGTTAAGTAGGTTAAGTTAAGTGTTTTCAACTCAGTATGTATGTAGGTATATCTATAGATATACCTACATAGAAGATAGATATATGTAGGTATGTAGGTAATCTTCAGTGGTATGGTACCAGACGACCTCTGTGGCGCAGTTGGTTGCGGGTTCGATTCCCGCCGCGCGACAAATGTTTGTACGATCTGCATTTATTTGTATCGGGTCTGGGTGTTTCTATATATAATATGTATGTATTAACAAAAAAAGTATATAAGTAGTATATCAGTCATGTGGCACCCATAACACAAGCTCTGCTTACTTTGGGGCCAGATGATGTGTGAAATGTCCGGGATTATTTATTTATTTACCTACAGCTGTTATTTGCCGATCTGATACATTCTACGTAGAAATTCTTACCAGTTTCAATTATTATCATTTATTTAGTTTATATGTATGTCCCTACTCAAACTTACTTATTATTTATATTTAAAAGCATTACAAACAACTGAACAATAGAAATATTTTAATTTTACTAATCGTAGGCACAATATCAACGTCTATTAATATATTTAAATTTTGAATTTTGAACGAGAAGGGCGAGCCTCTGACGTCGGTCGTGATGTTACTGCACGGGGTTAGCATAACACCAGCGCTAAGTAGGTAGGTTTACACTACCTAAGTAATTGGCATTATGCTGAGCTGACCTTTTTTGGCGCGAAATGATGATTTTTTATGTTGAAAGGTGCGTAAGGCATCTTTGCAAATGGCGACCTACCCTACCTTTTTATATTTGATTTTGAATTAGTTTGTGGGTCCAAATAATTTTTGAAATAAGGTGTGCACTCAATGCTTGCAATAGGTACTTAACCTAACACAATGTTGTTTAATCCGGATAGTGATGATTTGTTGTTATAAAAAAATAAATTAAACACAATTTACAATAAATAATCAAAAAAATACAAAATTCGGAAGCAATACCTACACCAAAAAATACATACAAATGACAATAATACACAAATAAATCGGTGCATCAAACAATCACGCCATTTACCGTAAGTCCAAAGGAATGAAAATTAATTTTCAAAAAAAAAATTTACTCTAGTCTGCTTAACCAAAATCGATTGTTTATCAATCCTCTTCAACTCTGTAGCATATTAGATCAAAGACGCCGCCTCGCCGCGCTTGGCGGTGGCTCGGCACGTGCTAGTCAAAACATGATATTATGAAACTAATACAAAGTAGATAGGAATCAAATTACAATGTTTCGAGTTGCAAAGTATAACCGTGTTTTAATGATCGAAAGGGTAACCCTGAGGATTAGGTTTTTGAATAATACCAAAACCCAATTCTATCGAAAACCCTATGATCAGGTAACCTAAACGAAAGGGTTTTGAAGGAGTTACCCCTTAAAACAGCTTATCAAACAATAGTGTAACCCTTATGAAAGGGGTTTTATAATAAGCTCTTGAAAAAACCCTATCGAAAACCCCTTCAACGGGTTACCGAATAGGTCCCTGTCTACAAGAGAGTTTAATTTGTCGGTTAACTGTCTGTCTGCTAACTAACTGAAGGCAGAGCGACATGATACTTTAGGGATTCGTCGAGGTATTAATTATATTCCCACTCGTATTCAGGACTTCTGGTTTGGTTTGTATATGATTAAGTCTATTCACTCTAATATCACATTTAATAATCTCACAATACACGGTTACATCGACAGTACTAATTGGTTGCGATACCTGGAGATGACTAGCAGGAGTGGCAGTTGGCAGTGGCAGAGGAGTTGGCTTACCAAACGAGGTGCGGGGCGAGACGCGGAAAAACGTCGCGTGAGCATTCTGTGAACCCCACGAGGCCATGAATTCTTATCAATAACATAGTCATTTATATTATAATACGCTTTCTTGCATTAACATAAACGGCGAGCACATTTCACACTTGCGCAGGGGCGTAGCTACCACCGTATCTGCCGTATCAATTATGCGACGTGCGTAAGCAAAATTAATTTTTTATTTTTTTTTTCTTCGCTCACATGAGCAGGCTAAAGTCTAGAGACCATACTGCCTTGTCTTTCGTAAGTTTCATAAACAATGTTTATGTATTCATCAAAATACTTTGATACATCTGAACGATTTTTTTTTTTTTTTTAATTGAATAAGTATTTTATTTTGCTAATATTATTATAAAATAGTTATGTACATATTTATTATTGTAAATAAAAGTTTTTTTTTTTTGTTTCCCATTTTTTGTTATTTTTTTTTTAATAATTAATTACTATAATATTCTTTTACATTTATAATTATATTATCTATGTACATTTTGCACATTTTTATATATCTATTAAAATACTAAATAAAAACTTATACAACTCTATATAGGTTGACTCCTTCTTAAGTAGCTCCAGAATGCAACGCGGGACCAAATCAGGCTCACCATAAATTTGGAGGAGTCCATCTATCAGTACAAGGCGCTGAATACTGAATGATGGACAATCAAAAAATATATGATTTAATGATTGAACTTCTCGTGACTGACAATGCTCACAATCAGAAGAGTCAACCAGCTTTAAGCGATAGAGATGATAGTTCAAACGACAGTGACCAAAGCGCATTCGACAGATTGTAGAATAAAATTTTCTATTTAAGAAAATCTTACTCTTACAAAACCACGGTATGGAATCAATCTGGACATCGAGAGTTGCATACCAGGAACCTTTATTTTCGACTTGCGTATAGTGATACGAATGTCTTCCCCATGCATGACACATCCGTTGTTTTAGGAGACTTACAACGTCTGTGTATGGTAACAAGACATCTGCATCACCACCGCTTTCAATATTAGATGATATGGTATTTGAAAACTTAACTATCGTATTAGCTAGATAATCTGCTTTTTCATTTCCTTCAACACCTTTATGTGAAGGCACCCACACGAAGCTAACATTAATATTTAAGTCAAACAACTCCACCCATAGCTGTTTTATTAAGTAAATGATGTAATTAGTGTCAGCATGCAATTTGTTATTTGCCAGGTTTTTTAGAACACTCATGCTGTCACTAACAACAACCCATTTATTGTGTCCCAAGTTACGACTTTTAATATGTTTTAAAGCGCTCAAGATTGCAACAGCTTCAGCTGTGAAAATACTAGCGAATTTATCCATTTTATGACCAACACCAATATTCAAAGACGATTCAAATATGGCAAAAGACACAGCGTCCATCCGTATAGACAAACTTGTGATCTGTCCATTCAGACAGCATTGTGCACACTTCTTCTTTACTTGACAAAGCATTATCAATAACTACATTAATTTCTGGGAATTTACTATTAAAAGATCCTTCATAGCAAGGTAAGGTATGATTTGCCTGATATATATTTAAATTTTGAAGAAATTGTTTAAAACTCTGAAAGCCCTGAAGCATATAAAAAGATTTAAAAACCCCTTGGGCTCCGGACAGATTAGTCAAAAGACTATTGCCAGAAACACAATGAAGTTTTAATATAAACCTTTCTTTTAGGTAATTCAAACGAATATTAATTGGTGGAAGCCTGCATTCAATCTGCATAGCATTGATAGGAGTACTCCTAAATGCCCCTGTGATTAAACGCAAACATTTATTTTGAAATGTATTAATTCTATTTACAATTTTTACATCGGCAGCATAACAAACGAAGCCATATTCAAAATGACTACGAACTAAAGATTTGTACAATGTTAATAAAATCTTTGGATCTGCTCCCCAATAAGAGCCTGACAAACTTTATTACATTGTGAGCTTTTTGAGCTTTGCAAATGATTTGTTTAGAGTAATTATTCCAGGATAAGTTATGGGAGAATAATACTCCCAAGAACTTAACTTCAAGAGACACTGGCAAAGGTGCATTTTTATAATAAATCGCTGGCAAGTTATTAGATTTTTTCCCAAAAACCACTACCTTAGACTTCGACGAATTAACATCAAGATCTAAATAAGAAAAGTATTTTTCAAGTTTTGTCAATTGACAATTTCAGCTACAGGAGCTAAATCTGCTCCCGACGCATAAACAACCAAATCATCTGCAAATTGAAGATTTTTAACATGTGAACCTAATATTAAATTTAAACGAAATATATACAAAATGAAAATCAAGGGTGACAGAATGCCACCCTGAGATACACCTACAGAAGAATATCTTGGACCATAGAGATGTTTATTGTATTTTACAAAAACTTCTCGATCTGAGAAAAAACATTGGATCCAATTTATATTTTTTTCAGGAATGCCTAGTAATAGCAGTTCTTGACAAAGAATTTCAATATTGACGCTATTAAAAGCGCCTGAAATGTCAAAGAAAACAGCGACAAGATGATTGTTTGCAGCCAAGGAATGACATATATCAAGTTGTAATTGACAAATACTCTCCCGAGCAGAACGATTTCTACGAAAACCGAACTGATTGGAAGGTAAAAGTTTGTGATGTTCTACATAAAATTCCAAACGGTCCTTTAGCAATTGCTCAAAAATTTTACCGACACATGAAGTGAGCGCAATAGGACGATAAAATTCGGGGCATAATTTGGGTTTTTTGGGTTTCAAAATTGGTACTAAACAGTCAGTTTTCCAATTGTGAGGTACTATATTATTTTGCCAAAGTAAATTTAAAATTTGGAGAAAAATTGTCAAACAGTTTCTATTCATTTTCTTAAAGATTATAAATGGTACTCCATCAAGACCAAAAGCAGTATCCCTCCTAGAGAAAATGGCAGAAGTTAATTCACTATATGAAAAAGAGTCTACAAGAAAGCTATTATTAGAATTTAAATTATTTGAATTCAGTGTTTTCGATTTAGGTAGTACAAAATCAGGAGTATATTTGGATAAAAAATCACAAATCCATGAGTCGTCTTCACAATGAATAGGTTTATAGTAAGATTTATTAAATTTACGCATGAACTTCCATACAACGGTTAATGGAGTGCATCGATTGAAAGTTTCACAAAGAGAGACCCAGCTTTTTTGTCGTTCTATTTTTATTGTAAGTTTTTTGTGAGCTCGCAGTCTCTTGAACTCCAAATAGCTTTCTTCTGTTGGATTGAATTTAAAATTTAAATATGCTTCTTTGGATTTCAAAACAGCTGCTGAACATTTTTCATTCCACCAAGGCAGATAAGGTTTTTTACCAGGTTTATTAACACATGACTGTTGACTGTCAGTGTCAGTGACATTGACAACAGAAGAATTTCTGCTTACAATAGACCTATCAACGACCGTACGCAATACTTTACAAAAATCGAAATAGGAATCTTGCGGACATTCAGTATCCAATAACTAATTTAAATAAAATCAACCAACATTTTATCCATGCAACTACTAAACATTTTCCAATCTGTAAGTTTGTAATTTGGATAGATTGGTAAATGTCTCAAATTATGACAACTAGGATCCGAACCAGTGATATTGTTATTCAATAAAACTTTAATTATTACAGGAAGATGATAGCTTGTGCCGACTGGGCTATCATAAACAGACCAGTCACAATGTAGCGCCAATGATGGCGAAACCAACGACAAATCTAATGCGTTCGGACGCCAGGACAACGAACCAATCGTCGTTGGTAGACCATCATTTAACAAAACTAAGTTATTGTCGTCAATCACTTCCAAAACATCTCTACCACGAGGAGAGTCAGAACTGCAACCCCAGGAGGTATGATGTGCATTGAAGTCTCCTGCAAATATGAATGGACCAGGAATAGACTTGATTAGTGCGTCAAATTTGCTTTTACTAAAGGCTGGACTACAGTTTGTTGGGCTATAAAAACTGACTATGCTCATAACTTTCTTATTAATTGTCACTTTAATACAAATATTTTGAAGTGAGTCATCAAAAAACGTGTTGACTTTAGAATATGCAATACTATTGTGAATTAGAATAGCTACACCATTAGGATTGTTTCCACAATCATTACGTGTTATAATGTTTTATATTGGAATGTTTGGTATGGTTTAAACCATGTTTCAGAAATAATTGCAATATGAATGTTATTTGAATAAAGGAAGTTTGTAAATATATGTTTGTTACTGTTTAGACTTTGTGCATTCCATTGAATAATATTTAAAAAATCCATTATGATGTTGGAGGTAACTTGTTACTTAGAGTTTTTTTTAAGGTATCTCTAATAGACCCTGAATTTATGGGGACATCTTTGTTTGTTATTTAGTGATTGTTTCTATTAAAATATTAATAAAAACTTCAGACTTCATGAGATTATTAACCTGTACATCAAGTGTCCTAGCTGACAGTGCTGGGAAAGACTTAGAGTCGAAAAGTTCTGAGTATGTGGCAGATCGAGATTTTATTTGATTTTCTTCTACCTTCTGCTTTTTAATAGGGCAAGCAGCAGATATTGCGATGTGATTGCCACCGCAGTTCGAGCATTTTGCATCTTTAGTTTCAATACTACAGCTTTTGAAGTTATGCGTGCCGGAGCAGATGCTGCAGACCTCTGTGTTGCGACAAAACTTAGCAATGTGGCCGTACCGCATGCACTTTAAGCACTGTTTTACAGGGGGTATGTATGATTTCACTTCATGTCGCCAAGAGTCCAAGTATACATATTCAGGAAGCTGAGTCGACGCGAATGTAACAGCAACCGCTTGGGTTGGCTGGAACGAGACACTACCCTCACCTCGCACCCTACGCATAAATCTTCTGACCTGTATTATATTTTTGGAGCTGCCAATAAGCGAA
The DNA here is from genome assembly GCA_948098915.1 of Lampropteryx suffumata. NCBI lineage: Eukaryota > Metazoa > Arthropoda > Insecta > Lepidoptera > Geometridae > Lampropteryx > Lampropteryx suffumata. Next base: position 20,899,046 of record OX402550.1, on the reverse strand, counting down.
AAAATTTGCTTATTTGACATCTCAGTGGGAACAGATGTCAGAACACCTGTTATCTCCGTGTCGCCTGCTGGGATGGTGGCTTTTAGTGATAGCTGTTCCAGTAGTTTTTTATTTTGTATAAAAACATTGGCGTTGTTAGATAGGTCAAATGTTATTCCTATCTTGTACCTATTTATTGATCTCAGATGTAAAACTCCAGAGACGCAATGTTCACGCAATGCTTTGGAAAGTTTTAAGCGGTCACGGTCATTAAAAGCAACACCGTCATCAGTGTGCGTCAGGAATACGATGAATCCGTCCGACTTGTTGGAATTATCCGGGTATTTTCGTATGTATCCTTGAACTTTATAAATCTCATACCTGTCCTTTTCCTTACTGTTTTTTTTGACCTCATCAGCTTGTGGAGATTCGACCGAGTCGGAGTCTGAGGTCGACCCTTCCGACCGGTCTTCATCCGGAGGTGGAGGCTGCTCACACCTCTTCCTCTTTTTCCCCATGGCTTACCGGTACCAGTACTAGCTTTGTATTTTATTTACAACGAAAAAAATTATATATTTACAGAGATTACAATTAAATTACAAAAAAATTTCGAGAGTCGGCGCCTTTCCACTTTCGAGGTTCCCGCCCAAACCATCTCGCCATACGTAAAATACCGATGTCTTTGACATATGGGTTCTTTCGACGACTTTGGTTGTTTGGCTTATCTTCTGGACCTTGTTTGTTTACCTACACGATTGACCTACGCTTATCATACCTTTATCATGGGAGCTTTACCAGGGGAGAGGTGGACCTCTCCCTCCTTGGTAATTTAAACTCGATTTGTATCAATCAATTTTTTTGAGGTTAGGTTACATTTATTCAAATATCTCGGGGCAATAGGTAGGTACCTATTATGGGGGTGGTACCAGGGGTGAGAGTGGTTTTAGATACCAAAGCAGGCGTTTAGGTGTTTCCATTATGATCCACACCCAAGCGAGATACAGTTCATTTTTCTTCGCACACCGATGACGAAGTATCTACCTACCTATTCGCAGCGATGATTCGATTATTGATCAAACAAAACATTGTAGATTTATTTTGATTAGTTGTTTGATTTACCTACCTAGGTACCTACTAGGTATCTAACACGTGATTTTTTTCTTTATAAATTTGCTAATTACCGACAGATTATCAAAATAACAAGTATTTAGGTACTTAGGTAGACAGGCAAGTAGGTAGGTACCTACCATCGAAATTGAAGTATCTACTTACCGTAAGTATTATGGTAGGTATAGTAAATAGATAGGTACCTATTTATTCTGAAGTAGGTACTTATTCGTTTTCATCCACATTCAATTGGGATGTTGTATTGTTATTTTGTCCGTTATTAGAGCATGTTCCAAATAATTCTTCTTTTCGTTCGTCTACAACAAATAATTATAGGTTATTCAGCTACTTACCTGTGTTTATTGTGTACTTAGGTACTTGTAAGTAACTACTGTGGTATTTACCTACATTGTAAGTAAATGAGCAGGTGATTAGATAAACAAAGTAGTAAGTCTGTAGTAGGTAGGTCCTACCTAATCGTAACTCAGTAAACAAGCAGGTAAACATACAAACAGAGACACATTTGAATTTATAATATTAGTAAGTACCTACCTATGGATATTATGTATGATATAGTTTGGCAGTATGGATGATGAAAATAGCAATAATTAGGTAGATAGGTATGTACTTACATAAATTTATTTAATCTTTCTGCGTTTTGACGCCTTTGTCGTTTCACTTGTTTGAACTTCGGCATTTTTTAGGCACGTAGGTATATAAAACACATGAAAGTAGATCACTAGGTACCGACTCTAATCTAGGCAATCGAAGCGTCTTTTCGCAGTTGGTAATTCAGAGAAATGTTTCACAAATCACAATCAATACTAGTATAACCAAGTCTTCTACAAACTAAAGGTAATATAACTAAAGAGGTAGGGTAGGTATCTTGATAAACACAAAGCCTCTTTTCAAAATAAACAAAAACAAAATAACACAACTAAGTACTTTTAGAAGAAACCACGAGATTGTGCATCGGCAGCCGGCCGGCCGGTGCGGATGCGAGCGACACGGGTTTCACGTCCGAGAGTTGGGGGCGCACTGACGTCCGCGCCCGCGCATTACCAGCCACACCAAAACTCGCTCAAATTTCTCGAAGTTGTATTGGGAAAAATTACAAGTAGGCAATTTGAAAAGTATTTAACGAGGAATTATTTACCTATTAAAATATCTATTTATTAGTGCAAACCGCAAATTTAAGTGATGCTAACTTTAGAGAAGATGATAAATTATTTCCAATTTTCGTGTTGAATTCAAAATTAAATTACAGAATTAACAACAACTTTAGAAACAATTTTAAACGAGGAACTTGAAGACAAAATATTCAGCATACAGAACATATTTTTAAAATTTCGTTTATTCTTACAATTAACGAGTTAATAGCCACTTAATAGTGACCGAAAGTGTTAAGTTTTGTATCTGTCTCCAGGAAGCGCCTTAAGGTAAGTGCCTTCCCAATTTAAGCATTTTGTTAGATTAAAGCAAGAAGTAATGATCGATTTCAGTGGTTTTTATACAAAATAAGAACTTGATAAACCAAGCTTTGATGATATTTATACAAATTCTCATTTTTAAGCTTTTTGAAATAGAAACTGACTGTTAGTATTGGGTACAAGTATTGGGTACAATTTTATTTGCTTGACCCAAAAAATGACCGGTCCATTGACCAATTCAACTAATGGAGAAATAGCATAATTTTACAGACCTTATAACTTAGAATCTATCGCTTTAAGATAAAAATAAAATATCTCAAATTCGTTTTAGTTATTATATGAAGCTAATTACCAAAAGGTGAACATATGTTTTTTGTGTTTTTGATTATTTTGTTTTTTATTCAGTATGAAATATTAATCTGTTCAACTTTAGGAATCATGTTCAAAACTTGAACTTATAAATATATTAGGTTGGGGAAAAAGTATTTTCGCATTATAGACAGTATAGTATGTATGAACTTGTAATAAAATCTCTTTGGCTATACTATTTGTATCTGGCTGGTTTTGGTATCACTAAAAGTTTAAATTATAACATGCATAATTCCAAATTCAAATTAGGAAAATGTGTGATTTTTATTTGTTTTTCGTACTGTCAAGATGAGTGAATCTAATGAAGAAATTCGATACATTTTAAAATTTTACTAAAAAAATGGTAAAAATGCAATGCAAGCCTCGAAAAAAATTTGCTATGTTTATGGACCTAGTGCAGTGTCTGTGAGAGTAGCATAAATTTGGTTTAAGCGTTTTCAATACGGAAATTTTGATGTCAAAGATGCACGTCGCTCTGGTCGCCTTATTACGGATAAAATGGATGCCATTTTTGAAAAACTGGAGCAAGATCGGCATATCAGTAGTTACGACGTAGCTGGAGAACTGGGAATTGACCACAAAACAGTTTTTGAAAAAACTGGATACACAAAAAAGCTCGATATTTGGGTACCTCACGAGCTCACTGAAAGAAATCTAATGAACCGTGTACTCATTTGTGATTCTTTACTACGACGTAATGAAACCGAACCATTTTTGAAGAAGCTGATAACTGGTGATGAAAAGTGGATCACGTAAAAGCCACGACCTTTTTCGCACGTTCTTGTCGTACGTGATCAAAGGCCGTCAGGCTTCACAGACTGTGGCGAAACCCGGGTTAACTCGCAACAAGGTGATGCTGTGTGTGTGGTGGGATTGGAAGGGCATTATTCATTATGAGCTGTTACCACCAGGCAGGACCATCGATTCTGAACTCTACTGCGAAAAACTGATGAGATTAAAGCAAGAAGTTGAGAGAAAGCGACCGGAATTAATCAACAGAAGGGGTGTGGTTTTTCATCATGATAACGCTAGACCTCACACAGCCTTAGCCACTCAGCAAAAATTTAGAGAGTTTGGCTGGGAGGTGTTAATGCATCTGCCATATAGTCCTGACCTTGCACCTTCAGATTTCTACCTGTTTCGGTCTCTTCAGAATTCTTTAAGCAGTGTCAGGTTAACATCACGAGAGGACTGCCAAAACCACTTGTCGAGGTATTTTGATCAGAAGTCCCAAAATTTCTATAGCAATGGGATCATGTCCCTACCTACAAGATGGCAAAAAGTTATCGAACAAAATGGTACCTACATACTTTAGTTAAATGTAAATAAACTATAATAAAAAATATTTTTTTTTTGTTCCGATCGCGGTCAATAGAGCAACAGCTACGTTCGTTTGCTCAGCGGTTTTTATATTAAAAAAGTGGTTTAATTCGAAGTAAATCGGTTGTGACTTATATAACCGTGTAGCCAGGGCAATACCCGAGCCAGTGACGTTTTTAAAATTGTAATCTGACTAGTGGTGCAATAATAAACAGAAAAATCATTTCAAAAAAGTTGGTGTAACCGACCATTCACCGCCAGCTCGTACTGTTCGTGCGGGTGAATCATCGCTAAACGGCCGGCCGGCGGAGGTACTGACATAGCCAAACGCAAATCACTGTAGTACTACGACTGAAGCTGTGGCGCAGCTTGTTTCACTTAGTCTTGCGGAATAGTAAGCAATGACTTCGACTACGGATCTCAGATCAATGTGTTCAGGATGCCGAGGCCAAATAACGGACAAGAGTTACTTGGTTTGTTTTACGTGCAAACACACATACGACCTTTTATGTGCAAACATTAATCAGAGCGACTTCGAAACACTTACACCGGAGTATCTTAGCTCTTGGGTTTGTGTGGAATGTCATAGCAAAATTCCAAAGAGTGGAAATAGTAATACTCCTGTACGCGGCAGCTGTTACCTTTCGTCAACGCTGAATTCTAGCACGGAGGAACATGGCAAGGTTACTGGACGTACAAAGAATCGACAAATAAGAATGCATCAAACTCCTTTCTCTCCTTCTTCTCATCACACATCGCATTCGAAAAACGGCGGTTTAGACGTCCACGTCCGTACTATTATGGAAGAGGAACTACAGAAGAGTACAGATGCGCTGTATGAGCGCCTGAAGACTACTGTGAGTAAAACAATAGCAGAGCAAGTTACGACTTCAATGGATAAAAATTTGATAGTAATAATGTTGGATCAGTTTGACAGGCTGAACGGAAGATTAAGTATCTTGGAGAATAAATTGAATTCTTGTAAATGTAGAGAAGCACCAGTTTCAACTAAGCCTTGGCCTTCGGAGCCAGCTAAGATAACTTCTCCTGCATCAGACGTACAAGAGGGGGGCCCCAGAAATCAGTCTGAGCCCCAAGGAATTAAGTTTGTTAAAAAAACTAAGCAGCCAAGTACAAACTTTACATCGGAACGCCAAAACAAGCCAAGCGTATCGCCTATGCAAACCCATGGTAGTAAGGCGCACGCCTCTACTAGTAGACCACCAGCAGCTACTATGATCACACCACCGCCACCACCGAAGGCTCCGATACCCGAGGAGAATGATTGGAACACAGTTTGCAAGAAAAATACTAGTAAGAATGAATTCGCGAATAGGACCACGGACAATTCGGAGGCGACCACCAGTGGTATCAACCACGGGCCTTCGAGAAATACGAAAGCAGTTAGTACTACTAGCGTGGTAAGTAGCATTGGAGGTAGAGAGAGCGTTCAACCTAAAATGGTGAAGATAGGCCGGAACGATAATATTAATATGGAAATAAAAGCAATGGAAGTAAAGAGATACCTTCACGTATGGAAGCTGGCGATTGGAACGACTGTGGAAAGTATGACGGGCCACGTAAAGAGCGTATGTGGCACAGAACCCACGATAAAAGTTGATAAAATTAGGCATTAGACGGAGAGGGATTATGCTTCTTTTATTATCACAGTGCCGCAAAGAGAGTACGAAATACTATACCAGCCAGAAGTCTGGCCGGTTAATTCTGAGTTTGGCGAATGGTTTTGGTTTCGGAGACAGGCAAATAGGCCAATCGAAGAAAAATACAGCAGTAGAGGTATATTACCAGAATGTGAGAGGGTTACGGACAAAGTTGGATATGATTTGTAACAATATCGAATCCTCAGGTGCAGACTTATTTGCAATCACAGAGACGGGATGTATAGAGTCCATTCACGATGCCGAGATAGTACCTCCTGGATACCAGATCTTGAGATGTGACCGGGCGGACGGACGTAAGCAGGGGGGAGTATTCCTGGCGTCGTCGCACCGCTTTATGTTACGAAGAGCCAAGGTCCCGGACGGCGTTGATATAGATACTTGCGAGTTCGAATTAGTTGGTGCCGCAGTGTTTTTAAAAGAGAAGTTTATATTTTTTTGTTGTGTGGTCTATATTCCACCAAATAGTACTGAAGATGATTATTTAATATTGTTCCAAATTTTAGAAAAATGGTGTCCTAACTATAAGTCATGTAGGTATAGTTATAGGGGATTTTAATTTATATTCATGTAATGTTAACATTCAAAACTATTTTGAATATTTTGTAGCCTTTTGCGGATTCGCTCAGAAGAACGAGGTGAAAAATTGTACCGTCTTTGTAATTCGTAATTGTAAATTGTACCGACACTGTGCGTACCGGACGAGTATGTTGGGCGTCGCAGGCGGCCTCCTCTGTTCGCAGTGCCTCGAGGAAGGACTAACCTGGTAGGCAAGGCGCCACTGACGCGGACCTTACGGTTCAAAGAGCGAGTTCGTAGAAGTGACATTATTTAATGTGAGTTATTGTTTATAAGTAATTATTATTATTATATTTTTTATTTTAATTATTTATGATTATAATTTTGACATTATTAAGATTTGAATTTTATTATTTAGTTATTGTTGGGATTGTATATTCTTATTATTATTTGTTATTATTGTGTGATTTAATTTTTATTTTATTTTTTGCCCTAGGTATGACATGTATTAATTATATTGTGTGTGACTACTCTATTGTATTAGGTCTAACCTGTAATGATAGATGTAATGTTTGAAATAAATAAATAAATGTTTTGAATTTTCTTAAAAAATGCGAAGAAACTTTTTCCGCAACCTATTATTTACATTTTATTCGTTCAACTTTAAGGTGTTGTTTCTTAAAATGAACAGATTTCCCTAAGCAAAGCCAGGCTTCAATTTAATATCCCAAATGGTACACACAAAGGGTAGAAAAGGGCCAAATAAACTGTTATCAGATGATGAAGAAGATAAATTGCAACTTGGATTTTAAATATGGCCAAAGTTGGCTTTCCTGTAAACGCAAATGATGAAATTAAAGGTTCGAACCTGAAACCAGGCAAAAAATGGTTCAGCTATTTTTGCAAAGGCATGCAGAAATCATTTCTAATTTATAAAAATCGAAATTTATAAAACTGAATTCCTTTTAAAATGTTAGTTCAATTCTTGGAGGCAAATCGTTCATAATGAGGGGTCGGCTTTCATCTATAGGGGAAAAATCCAAAATCTTCGACAAATAGTAATATTGCAAAAAAACTAGTAGGTAGACATAGTAATTTTCTTTTTTGTAGTAATTATTAAAAAATACTGGCAAGCGATAATATCATAAAGTAAAAGAGGAAAAGCTACTCAAATTCGTCAAATTCAAAATCGTTCATCTTTTGGTGCCACTACCATGCCTCGGGCAGATTTTGCAGTTAGGTAGAAACAACTTTGAGAAGGAGGTCAAGAGGAGGATTCAGCTGGGTTAAGCAGCGTTTGGTAAACTACGTCGAGTTTTCTCGTCACCCATACCGCATTGTTTGAAAACGAAAGTTTTCAATCAGTGCGTCCTACCTGTTATGACATACGGAGCTGAAACGTGGACACTCACAGTAAGGCTAGTCCACCAGTTTAAAGTCGCTCAGCGAGCTATGGAACGAGCTATGCTCGGGGTTTCTTTGAAGGATAGAATCCGGAACGAGACAATCCGACATAGAACTTAAGTTGTCGACATAGCTCAGAGACTTAGTAAGCTGAAGTGGCAGTGGGCTGGCCATATCTGCAGAAGAACCGATAACCGTTGGGGTAAACGAGTTCTTGAGTGGAGACCGCGGCTCGGCAAACCTAGTGTAGGACGCCCTCCGGCAAGGTGGAGTCTGTGAAAGGCTCCTGGCAGAAGCTGGATGCGTCGAACTGCAGGCCTATGTCCAGCAGTGGACTGCCATGGGCTGATGATGATGATGATGACGCTTTCTTGAAAAGACTACCCTTTATGTATGGTTTATATTTCGTTGCATTTTCAGGAAGCTTGCGCACCGTGTTCCCTTACAAGACCCTTTAGGGCGGTTTCAGATTAGCGTATTTTTCTGAGCGTATACGGTCTATTCGGCATACGCGCGCTACATTACGCGCTTCAAAAAACTGGACTCGCGTAAACGGGCACGTTTCGGCGTGTTCGCTCGAACCGGTGGTGGTGTCGGTCGTGTCAGTATCCACCCACATGGATTCTGTCAAAGAAACATTGCTGTTTGCGTTACTTATTCGGGGCTCGCGCTTATACGAGCTTAGAAGCGCGTTAACGCTCGTACGTACGAGTTGCGCGTGTGCCAAAGCTTATACGCGCGTATAAAACGCTAGTTTGAAACCGCTCTAAGGCGCGAATTATACAGAAACGGCGTAAGGTGCAGGCGCGGCGCAGGCGCAGATCAGGCGTGGAAAAGAAAAGCAAATTGGAAAAGGTGACAAAACGACGTGCCTGCGCCACGCCGCTTGAGTATAATTCACAACGTGTCGCCTACCTACATTTTGTATTGAAACGTTTTGAAGCGGCAAGATGCCTGCGCCGCGCCTTCACCTTACGCAGTTTCTGTATAACTCGCGCCCAATGAAGCGGCGTTGCAAAGGCAATGCAAACAGACTCGGTAAAAGTCGTTAGGGAGAAGGAGGCACCTTTGAACCTTAGAATAAACGAGTTCTTCAAAGGTTGTGTGCATGTAAATGCAGCATTAAATATATTTATAATACGGAACACTGAACCTGTCACCTGTCATTTAGTAGCACTTGTCTCCGAGCGCGAAAAAAATTATGAGAAGCCATGTTTGTTTTGGGTGTCAAAGAGTATACATTACAAAAAAAAGTTGTAAGGTTATAGATGAAAGATTTGGAGATATTGGTAAGTAGAACTTTGCTTATCGTATGGGTAATTTTATTGTTAAAATATTAAACCTAATTTTTGCTTTCATTTAGTGTTTTTCGTAAATAAAATAACCTTTATTTTTGTTTGTACCCTCTGAGGCAGATTTGAACAAAACAAAGGGGGTGCCCCCTTTGTTTTCCCCCTTTGAACATGTTCAAAGGTGCCCCATATTATAAGTTTGAGTAGAACAGAATGTTAGGTACCTACTTACTTTCATTTTATTTATTAGGTTTTATATTTAATTGTTTTAGGGAACATGGTTCGCAATTTAAAAAAAAAACGTGACAGCGAAGTAAACGAAGATGATATAAAAAAAGCTGTTTTAGAAGTTCTTGGGTACCATGAAACTCAGGCGGGCTGCCGAAGCTTTTAATGTGAAGCCCAATACCTTATTTTATAGAATAAAACAATTCAACGAAAACATTAAGCCAAAATGTGAAGAATACACAACAAAATACACAGTTTCTCAAGTTTTTAACAACAATGAAGAAAATATGATAAAGCAATATTTGCTAAAAAGTTCTAAAATGAACTATGGCTTAACATATAAACAAGCGAGAGGGCTGGCGTTTGAATACGCAAAAGCACTTAAAAAATTTCCACCTACCTAAATGGGAAGAAACAAGAGAAGCTGGAATTGAGTGGTTAAAAGGGTTCATGAAGCGGCACAAAGATCTTTCACTAAGAAAACCTGAAAACACAAGCTTATCTAGATCTACCAGCTTTAATAAACATAATGTTTCTCTATTTTACGATAACTATGAAGTGGTACAGCAGAAACATCATTTCACTCCAGACCGAATTTACAATCTGGACGAAACTAACATAATGACAGTAGTACAAGCACCGAATGTAATCGCTCAAACTGGCGCCAAACAAGTCGGACAGAGTGTTTCAGCAGAGCGTGGTCAATTAATTACTATGTGTGGTATTGTCAATGCCATCGGAAATACGCTTCCCCCAGTTTTCATCATTCCCAGAACTCGGTTTCATGACACAATGCTATTTGGTGCTCCTGCTGGAAGCGTAGGTTATGCCAATTGTCCCAGTAGTGGATGGATGACGGGACCTTTGTTCTTGAAAGTCCTTGAACATATTAAGAAGCTCACCCGGTGCTCGACTGAAGACTCAATCTTGATTACTATGGATAATCACGAGAGCCACTGTACTTTAGATGCCATTCAGTACTGCCGCGCAAATGGCATGGTTTTGCTTACGTTTCCGCCACATTGCACCCATCGAATGCAGCCTTTAGATGTGGCGGTAAACGGGCCGTTCAAACAAAAATTAGCGGTAGCTCAAAATGACTGGCTTCTAAACCATGCTGGGAGAACCATAACTATCCATGATTTGGCCAGCATTGTAACACCAGCATATAACTTAAGTTATAGGTACTTCCCGCAATATTCTCTCTGGATTTTCAAAGCCCGGGATTGTTCCTTTTTCACGAAACGCTTTCAGTGATGAAGACTTTGAATGTGCTGAAGTTACAAATCGCCCGATCCAAGAAACAATTACCCTACCTGCCGAGCCTGGTTCTCATAGTCCACCCGAAATAACTGCAATCGACGGTCTATCTAGTAATGCAGTGTGTGAAGATGAGGCCATAGATATAACAGCTATTTCGTCAGCGTTTCTTGCAGCTGAAACTACGCCGGAGCTTGCCGTAGCTGCATCTGAACAATTGTCAACGGCCGATGTTGTAGTTACACCGGAAATTGCCAGGAAAGCTAAACCTACTGAACCTTCTGTTGCACCTGAAGATCTCGTTGGATCTGATATTGCTTTTGTACCTGAAGATCCGGTTTCTCCTGTTATCGCCTTTGAAACTTCCATTGAAGCCGAAATTTCATGTAATCTTTCGTCTGAAGTGCCAATTGATTTAACGTCTCGCTACAAAGACAACGCATTGATCACGCAAAATGGAGCAGGGAGCAGGGAGTTAGCTACAAGAACGAATGTTTTGACCCCTGAAAGCGTTAGGCCCTTTCCTAAAGCTTCCCCTCGCAAAGAAGCCAATCGAGGCAGGAAAAAGGGCAAATCGCGGATTCTGACTGATACCTTGGAAAAAGATGAAATAGAAAAGACAGTTCTCGAACGTCAGAAACGACTTCAAAAGATAGTAACGAAACATACTTGCAAGCGAAGTGGACCTACAGTGGCACTTAAAATCAAACGAAAACGCAAACCAAAAATCAAATCAAAATTAACATTTTCTGATTCTGACACGGATTTAGAAGAGGAAAACTCACGGATGCCGCATGAAGAAGACTCTGATATTACTGATTGTGATGACGGTGCTGATGTTGAAACTGAAGCTAGCTGTGGTACCATAAAGACAGGAGATTTCGTGCTAGCTCAAGTTCCATCGCTAGGTAGCAAAAGGATGTTGGCTTACGTGGGAAAAATCGAAGAAGAGTATGACTGTGCTTTCAATGTCAGTTTATTAAAAAAGAAAGCAGGTTTTAACAAATTTTTCATTCCAGAGAAGGAAGATAGGGCATATTATGTTAGCATAATAGAAATACTAGCAAAACTCCCCCCACCAATTGAAGCTGGTAGTACTTCACGTACAGCGGCAATGTTCAGCTTCAAATTTGATTTCTCTAGGTTTAAAGTAGGTTAGTAAAACCAGTGATTTATTTGAAATGGTTATGAAACAGTTCCTTTTAGGTAGTTTAATAACTAAGATATTCTATATTTAATTAAATTTAATGACTGATTTTTACCAAGAAAATTTGTATAACGATATTTTTGCATTTGTGGTAAGTTTTAATAAAAAATGGACGTAAAATACGTATACTTTGTTTTAATTCATCATCAATTCAAAGGTGCCCCAGGTATGGGGCAGCTTTGAACATTTGAGTTACTTCACTAAAATGCTAACTTTGACTAAATCATTCATTGATTAACATTTAAATCGATTTAGATCGCCAAATAATGGATACAACTACAAAAACAAAAAAAACTAAATAACAATAATTATTTTCGATTTTACAGACACGAATGTGATAAATGTTCAAAGGTGCCTCCTTATCCCCTATAGATCGGTTGAAGACAGCTTTTGCGTACATGAGTGAGGAATGCATCTCGACACCAAATAAGCAATCAGTTTATATAAACAATAGTCTAATTTAATTTACCTATTTAACCATTTCGTTACATTAACATAACATTGGCACGTCAAATTGTACGATATGAATTATTATTATTACATTTTTATTCTAAACGCACGGTCGCGGAACGTGTTAAAGAACACATAGCAGCAGTCAAAAATGGACAAGTAAACAAGTCTGCAATAGCAGAGCACATAGTGGACTCAGTTATATGTCATTACATACATTACTACAAGAGAATGGTTCGGGAAGCGATTGAAATTAAGAAATATCCTAATTTCAATCGTGAGGATGGTTTCAGACTCTCTGCCTCGTGGAATCCAGTTATAGCTAAGTGTACTCATCGTAGACCGGTTTCTCAATGCGTCATGGACACGGTTAGTGTTGTGTGTCGTCTGAGTGTGCAGATGGACATTTCTATTTCGGAAGAACAAGTAAGGGTAGTTGCAAAAAATGCTGCCCCCGCTTCGCAGAGGCGGTAGCTCCAGTACTCCAGTCATCCCGTGACCACGATAAAATATAAAATATTTTTAGTTCCATATTTATTTATATTCTAAAATTAGTAATAGGGGCTAATTATATGACTACTTGTAGCAGTTACTAACACTTAGTCCCTTCCACGCCGGCCAATATCAAAATCTCCTTTCCAATCACTAAAAACACTACTATAAAAAAAAAACACAATGGACCTCTATGCAAAGCTGTCCACAAATATGGAGGAGCTGGCAGGTTCCTTCGACACCAGGATGCAGGAATATGAAAGCAATCTAATGAAACTCTCCAAAACAAATACAGCTGAGTCTCCACACAAGGATTTATCTGCACTATCTCGTGAGTTCACTGACTTTAAATCACTTGTCTGGAAGACACTTAGCACTATGAGACTGCAGTTGGAGCTCCTAGTCCAAGGCTTGGATCGTCAGGAGACCTCATCACGCAGGAAGGTGCTCCTTTTTCACGGCATAGCTGAATCCAGTGATGCAGATGTTGACGGCTCAATCATTAAGGTATTACACAACCAACTGAAGATGTGTGATATAACCTCTGAGCATTTTGTTGCTTGTCACCGCTTGGGTCTAAACACAAGTAAGCCTAGGCCCGTGATGGTTCGGTTTGTAAGCTATCGTGTCCGTAGTGAGGTGTGGAACGCTAAGACTGCACTGAAAAATTCTGGAATCACTGTTTCGGAGTTTTTAACAAAGTCCAGACATGATGTGTTCACTGCTGCGCGTAAGCATTTTGGTATGAGGAAATGCTGGACTTCAGAGGGTAAAATTGTCATCATCTTGCCCGACAACAAACGCCGCAGACTTGAATCTATGTTGGAGTTGAAGCCTCTTCTTTTAGAACATCCAATGACGCCTGTTGCGGACAATAAGGATGGTCTCGGGACATCCCGGGATAAGGCAAAGCCTTCTACGCTTCCTGCAGGAAGGTCTACTAGGGCCGATGCCAAGGCCAAGCGCGCCTTGAAATGATTTTGATCGCGGCACCATTTGCTTTCCGGACCTCTGTTTTGTTTATTTCTGTGTACTACGTAATTTTGCAGTATTGCATCTCTTTTCTTTTCTGACTTTGGGGTAGAATATTCTTTCGAGTAATTTTGGCCGGCCGGCTGCCGATGCACAATCTCGTGGTTTCTTCTAAAAGTACTTAGTTGTGTTATTTTGTTTTTGTTTACTGTGAAAAGAGGCTTTGTGTTTATCAAGATACCTACCCTACCTCTTTAGTTATATTACCTTTAGTTTGTAGAAGACTTGGTTATACTAGTATTGATTGTGATTTGTGAAACATTTCTCTGAATTACCAACTGCGAAAAGACGCTTCGATTGCCTAGATTAGAGTCGGTACCTAGTGATCTACTTTCATGTGTTTTATATACCTACGTGCCTAAAAAATGCCGAAGTTCAAACAAGTGAAACGACAAAGGCGTCAAAACGCAGAAAGATTAAATAAATTTATGTAAGTACATACCTATCTACCTAATAATTGCTATTTTCATCATCCATACTGCCAAACTATATCATACATAATATCCATAGGTAGGTACTTACTAATATTATAAATTCAAATGTGTCTCTGTTTGTCTGTTTACCTGCTTGTTTACTGAGTTACGATTAGGTAGGACCTACCTACTACAGACTTACTACTTTGTTTATCTAATCACCTGCTCATTTACTTACAATGTAGGTAAATACCACAGTAGTTACTTACAAGTACCTAAGTACACAATAAACACAGGTAAGTAGCTGAATAACCTATAATTATTTGTTGTAGACGAACGCGAAAAGAAGAATTATTTGGAACATGCTCTAATAACGGACAAAATAACAATACAACATCCCAATTGAATGTGGATGAAAACGAATAAGGACCTACTTCAGAATAAATATGTACCTATCTATTTACTATACCTACCATAATACTTACGGTAAGTAGATACTTCAGTTTCGATGGTAGGTACCTACCTACTTGCCTGTCTACCTAAGTACCTAAATACTTGTTATTTTGATAATCTGTCGGTAATTAGCAAATTTATAAAGAAAAAAAACCACGTGTTAGATACCTAGTAGGTACCTAGGTAGGTAAATCAAACAACTAATCAAAATAAATCTACAATGTTTTGTTTGATAAATAATCGAATCATCGCTGCGAATAGGTAGATACTTCGTCATCGGTGTGCGAAGAAAAATGAACTGTATCTCGCTTGGGTGTGGATCATAATGGAAACACCTAAACGCCTGCTTTGGTATCTAAAATTGCAATGTAGTGTAGAGCATAAAAAATACAGACACGACACTACACGAACGCAAGGGTTTAGGTTGCCGTGTAATATTTTCTGATTGCAGAACTATTTTACATGATTAGGTACATGCTTTATTTTGTAAGTCGACTCTATTAGAATATTTACCTGCCTAAATATCAATAATAAAAAGTTTTTTTTTGCAGGATAGGAAAGCGTAATAATCAATAATGAGTAAGTAGATTATATATATATATATATATATATATATATATATATTATAATACCACGTTTTATGCTATATTATACATGGTGTTTTTTTAAAAAAACGATGTTGGTATCAATTATGAAATTTTTCATGTAGATAAAAAAAATGGCATCCATTTCAAAATCTAAGGAGGTACATTTTAATAAAAAAAATAATGTACCTACGCACAAGATATTTTATTAAATGATCCTTCTTATAAACTATGATATTTAGACGTTTGTTTGTTTGTTTGTTACTTACGCAATCACAACGATGCTAAAGAAATTATACTTCAAAAAATACATGTGTGCAATTCACACGTAGTAGAAATGAAACCTTCAAAAAACAAACGTATAATACGTACACGTATACATAACACCACGGTTGTTGTGATGCCTTTTCTCAAGCTTTGTAATACGCATGCGCGCACAATCACGTAATAATAAACACGTATAATGCTTTCTATCTCATTTTCTCCCACGTTAAATCTTATGAATTTATGTGTCTGTCTCTTTTTACTGTCGCTTTTTCGTTTCATTGACTTTCAAATCACAACGATGCTATAGAAGTTTTCACTTCAAAATATCTTGCCTATTCAATTCATGATAAATGTATATTTTTTCAGGATGATTGAAGAGCGCTCAGGATCACCTTCACGAGTCATCGAAACAAGTAACAACGAATCCTTTGACGATTATGAAGAGGTGGGTATTATAATTTATAAGGCAAACTCGAGGTCGAGATTAGGCTTGTATACAATAACTTATATAATGGCTTGAGTTTCCAATGTGGTTCAGATAACTTAGTTTTATATTTTTTTTTGCAGTTACAAATATCATACGAGAATGAAACAGAAAACAAGACAGTGACGAGTAGAAGAGCGATAATCGACGTCAGCTATTTTTTATCAGAGCTTAAACGCATATCTACTCATGGGCCGCTCGGATGCAGCATCACTGCACTCAATTTGATTTCAGAAACACAAAGTGGTCTGCAATCGAAATTTAAATTTAAATTTCGTCTCTGCAATAAAAAAAATGTTATAGCAGGTGATAACTTTAGTGACAATTATTTGCCCATTAATACATGCGCCGTTGCCGGTGCAATGGCAATTGGCGGGGGTCAATCTCAATTGGTAGAATTTTTTTCGGCTCTTAACCTGCCTGTTAAATCTGAATTATATGCAAAAAACCATGACATTGTTAGTCAGAAATGGGAGGATGTTTCTGTTGATGCAATGAAAGAGGCTGCAGAAAACGAAGACTATTTGCGATTTCTAAGGACAGGGTCAATAATAATGGCATTCCAATCATCGATGTCATTGCGGACGGTTGCTGGTGTAAACGTAGTTATAAAAACAATTATAATACTCTTGCATACAAAATTCAGGAAAGGTTTGACACTTGTAAACTATCCTTAATTTTGTATGAAATTATGTATAAATTGCCTCGCCATCATTTGTTTGTATTTTTGTTTGATTATAAAAAAGTTTAAATAAAGTTTATTACGTGACAAACAGATTTTTTTTGTACCCTCAACCATAACCACCTAATAATTAAAAATACATAAGTAATATATTTTCCTGACTTGTGAGGTAGGTAGGTACTTTTACTTCTAACACACACAGAAATTGACATGTTACCTAACCTTAGAGGATTCAAGGTATAATCAATAATCTAAGTACCTAGTTTAGTAAACAATTATTTATTTCAGGTCCTGAATTACTTTAGATTGATGTCTACAATATCCACTCGTATAATCAGTAGGTATATTTAATTTTAAAATGCAAAAATACTTATTATAAGCATAACTTATCAAAGTCAGTCAAATATATAGTAAGTAGGTAAGTAACTAAATAGTTATCAACTCACAACTTACCGAGCTACTTTGTTTTATTTCACTGGCCGTGTCTGTTACATTTCTAGGGTTATGTTTTTACAAATGAAATCTCAGAATAAGTACACGCACAGAATAAGGACGTTCTGCGACGGCGACGAGCGGCACCGGCTCGCCAGGCAACGCCACCTACGGCGTAATTTTGTCAACTTTCTCGGCCGTTTCTGTCTTTATTTTAGGTACTGGAAGCGCCTTAAGTAGCCTAGTTTGTAGTGTTTCTCTTTCAGCAAACTGATTGGCTGTGTGAGACTGGTTGACTGTGTGACTGTTTTGTTTAGCACCTATAAATTATTAGAATTAGGTATTTATTTTATATATTATTTTATTGTTAGGTATTTATAAGTATTTATGTCGTATATATTTGATGATAGTTTTTTTTCATGCTCTTCGTCTTGCTCTTCTGACAAAGACTTTGCCAGTGCCTGTAGCGATGACTCTCTACATCTTCGTGACCATCTTGAATCTTCTTTTGCGGGTTATCCTAGTAATTTAAATATTGTCCACGTAAATGCTCAGAGCATTCCAGCACACTTTGATGATTTTCACTCCTCTTTCAATTATAAGCTGATTGATGCAATACTAGTTTCCGAGTCATTTTTAAAATCTGCAATGCCATCCACTCAATACCCTCTCCCTGGCTATAAACTCATCAGGAATGATAGAGTTGGTAAGGGAGGTGGTGGCGTGGCAATCTACCTGCGAGCTGACATCCCATCCAAAATTATTGATCATTCTCCTATGCAGTTTTCTAACTCTGCTGAACACCTTTTTGTGGAAATCACAGTAAACCACACCAAAATTCTGCTAGGGGTATTCTATCCCCCTTCTTGCAATATTGATTACTTTTCCTCTCTAGAAACGAAACTTGAATTTCTTACTCCTCTGTATGATCACACCCTGCTTCTTGGGGATTTTAATACGTGCTTGATAAAGTGTGATTCACGTAGTAAGAAACTCAATTCTTTAATAACCTCCGTCAACTTGCACATTCTTCCGCTATCTGCTACTCATCATGCTCCCCATTCCACTCCCTCTCTTCTTGATCTTATTATTGTTTCTGACCCTGACCGTGTGGCTACATATGGTCAATTGAATGCTTCATCACTTATCTCGCCTATCTAAACCCAATTGTCCTAGATTCTGCTTTGCGGAGGTGTCCGAGGGGGATGTATTAAAATTAATTCAATCCATTTCCTCTAAAGCTATTGGTGTGGATGGTATTCATGTCCATATGCTAAAAATCCTGTCCTCCGAGCTCGTTTCAGCAATCACTCATATTACCAATTTTTCCTTGAAATGAGCTCATACCCGTCCACGTGGAAAAAAGCTTTCGTTATTCCCCTGCCTAAAACCTCTAACCCCTCCACTGCATCCCAATTTAGACCAATATCTATCTTACCCATTTTATCTAAAATCCTGGAGCAGGTTGTTCACAAACAGCTTTCTCTCTTCCTTCACAAAAATAAACTCCTCAGTCCTTTTCAATCTGGCTTCCGCCCGGGCCACAGTACCGTCAGTACCCTGATCAAGGTATCTGATGATATTCGGTGGGCAATGGATAACCAGCTTCTTACTGTCTTAGTGCTTCTTGATTTTAGCAGTGCATTTAATTCGGTTGACTATGACATTCTTCTCTCCATCCTTTCCTCTCTTAATGTTTCCCCCGAGGCAATCTCTTGGTTTGATTCATATCTTTCAGGCCGTTCACAGTGTGTGCGCTCTGAAGAGTCTTTTTCTGACTGGTGTGATATCACTGGGGGCGTGCCCCAAGGTGGTGTTCTTTCACCTCTCCTCTTCTCAGTTTTCATTAATGGCATCACTCAAGTCATTTCTTCTAATCATCATCTTTATGCCGATGACTTGCAAATTTATAACCATTTTAAAGTTAATGAGTTCTCTGTTGGTATTAACCATATAAACGCTGACCTGAATAGTATCTACTCATGGGCGAAGGCTTTTGGCCTTCTGGTTAATCCATCCAAGTCTCAGGCGTTAATTTTTGGAAGCTCTTATATGCTGAGTTTCATACATAAAACATCCCTGCCTCCTCTAATGTACGCTAACTCTCCCATTTGTTTCACAGCTAACGCTAAGAACCTGGGTATCATTTTTGATTCTCAGTTGTCTTGGGTAAACCATATCAATGAAATCAGTAAAAGAGTCCATTTTTCATTCCAGTCCCTCAAGCGATTCCAGAAATTTTTACCTCATGAGACCAAAGTCATTCTAGCACAAACTTTGTTACTTCCTCTTATTGATTATGCCGACTGCTGTTTCATTGATGCCACGGAGGAGTACCTTAATAAACTGGAACGTCTTCAGAACTTGTGCATTCGATTTATATTTGGACTGCGGAAGTTTGACCACGTTTCATTGCTCAGATCCCAGTTAAAATGGCTACCCATTCGTCGGCGCCGAGATTTGCATGTGGTATCTCTTCTTTTTAACATTCTCAACAACCCTCTCTCTCCTTCTTATCTTTATGAGCGTTTCGATTTCCTTGTTCCCCGTGGTGAGTCCTGCAGAACTGCAAAATCTCTTCTTCTTAAAATACCTGCCCACTCTTCTAGTCGCTATGGTGGTTCATTCACGGTCCACTCTGTGAAGTTGTGGAATTCTCTCCCTCACGTTATCCGCGCTAGTCCCTCGCTTGGCATTTTCAAGCGAAAAGTCAAAGAGCACTATCTCTCCTTGTAAGTATTTAGGTATATTTATTTGTATATTATTTTATGTAGGTTTATTATATTTAGGTAGATTAGGTTTATTATATTTAATAATTATATATAATATAGGTAATATATTTAGCAATAATCTTTAGGTAATTATATTTAGTTTATATAGTATTTATCTGTATTTCTCGATTAGTTAGTTGAATTAGTTTTACGAATTTAATCTTTCTCTTTTCCTCCTTTTGTACACTTCATACCCACCCATTCGTTTTTAATATCTCCAATTCCCAAGGTTTGCTGGAAGAGATCTCTTTTTAGGGTTAAGCTCGCCTGTGTACATGCCATTATTGATTAAGTTTAGATTATGTTTTTTTGTGTACAATAAAGAATAAAGAATAAAGAATTAGTCCAAAAGAACTTGAATTTTAAACATATTTAGTCCTCTACTCCTCTACTAATGATTGAAGAAAAATAGTTAGTCTTAGAGAGCTATAGGTACTTTTAGGGTAGGTAAGTCTTTAATTGTAAAAAATCTTAGGGTGGCTGACTGACGACAGCCAAACTTTTAACAACATGAAACAACAGTTGAAGTTGGGGAGGAAACAATAAAAAGCCAAATTGTAAGTACAGTAAAAATTTATTTTTACAAAAATGGTTAGTGGGTAAGTAGATACTTACTCAATAAGTATGTACCTAGGTACTTACAGTCAACCTTAAAACGCATTAAATAAGTTTTACTCGAGGTTTTTCCGTCCGAAGCGAGAACATAGGTAGGTAGATAAGTATATCCGTTCCTTAAACGATTCAAAGTGGTCCTTGGTGATGTTATTGAATAAAGAAATATTTGTATTATGAAATAGACTTGCGAAATTATAGCTTCAACGTTATTTGGTGGGTTCTATTATTTTAATAATTGAATTGAATTGCTATAGGTATCTTTCGGAACTTTGATTTACATTTTGCTCAATAAAGATCTTTATCTTTAAATAATCAATCATCATCTGAGCGGACAGCATCGCTCGCAAAGAGCAAGAATATAAAATGCTGATGCTCTAGCTCTTCCTCTTGCTTGGTGAGTAGTTCTACGAGTACATAAGGTTCGTTTGATATAGGTCATCCCACCGCAAACATTTGCAAATTCCGACTGGTAACCAACTTTTGACTTGAGATGACGTCTTGACGTCTGGCTCGCTTAGTTCGGTCCATCAGTTAAGTGGTAGGTGTATGAGCCTACATACTACATGTTTAAAATCCTCCCTGAATTTCAGTCTGATTTGCACTTGGATCATCTCAGACGGGGTGCAAGTAGTAGGCACAACCTAGTGTGGATATTAGTCTCGCGATTATGACGTATTTGTATGGGTTTTTGCTGACTGTACCTACTTACTTTAACTATTACACCAAGCTGGTAGGACACCCGCCGGCTGACAGACCGATCCGCCATAGATACACAGGTAATTAACTAAACCATATCTAATCACCCGTTCAGTATGTGTATATATATGGGTAATACAATTACCTAAGTATGATTTTTGAGCATAAAAAAACTGACATAGAAACTGCATACATTCGTCAGCGCGGTCGGTAGCACTAACAGCCCTTTTCACTGACCTAAGACGCGTCGCGTCCGGCGTCGTCGCTTGTGCTTGTGTGTGCCAACTTTACCCACCAAGAGATTATCTCATGAAGAGTGGGCAACTAGGCCATTGGAGACATCAATATGTGTTGAATGGTCGACACAAACAACGCTAGTGTTGAGTCCTGAATACTTTATATGCTCGAACAGAGACCTCGCGAGAAGTATAAAATAAAAATTTAGGTAATGTAATGACATCCAAAATAGGCATTGAATGTTGCCGCTGTGATGTGATGATGTGATGTTGCCAAGCTTTTAAAAACAGTCAACATAATGATACTCTTAACATGCAGTAACATTGTTACAGAACAATACAGAGATATTATATAACATTTGTTAACGCTGGGAAACGCGCAAGTAGCTCAAAAGTTATAGAATAGAACAGAACACAATTCTTTATTAATTATAAAAACACAAACATAAATATCACAAAATATATAGACAATATAAAAATATAGAGGGTCATAATGATATCATTTTGCAAAATGCCCTAAAAGCAACTTCGGTGTGCATGCTCCGGTAGGTAGATTATGTACTAGCGTCGCTCGCTCGATCAATTCATTATTACAATATGTAACCCACATCTTGTATAAGTGCACAAGGTATAGGGTTTAGTCTCTGAACATCGCTGCATGACTCGAGCACTCGAGCATAGCCGTAGCTATCGTAATATACTTAAAGCTAAAATAAGTATGTATTATCAATCATAACAAAAATACAACACAACGAATCATAACAAAAACTACTCACTAATGTATGGATTAGTTACGTACACTGCACAAACCTATACTTACATCTACTTACCTAAGTACACGTCATTTTTACAACATTTGAGAACCCCGAAACTAGAGGTTAGGGAAGCGCGCGGCTGCGATGCCGCCAGAGACAACTACCTGCCTACTGCCTACTCGTGCCTACTCGTGCCTACTCTTGCCTACTCGTACCTACTCGTACCATGTAGGTACAAACACAGAGCAACAGTTACAAGCTTACAGATAGCAATTGATGTTAGTTCCTCCAATGCAATACGCACTCAACCCATGTTTACATTTTAGGACTAGCTAAGTAGGTATGTTGTGTTGTTTTGTTACTGAAGAAAGTAGATATGTTACGAAACTTGTCTTCCCTTTTTATCGGGGGTTTAAAATGAGCGATGTGGAGGGCTCTCTCTGGGCGGTGTCCTCGCAGTCCTCGAAGTCCTCGGCTACAACTTCAACATTAGTACTAATAATACTTAGCCGTCCATTTATAATGTTTTCGCCTTCGCGAGTAGTTCGTTGATAAATTTCTGAAAGCAGATTCATTATTTTTAGTTATTTTTTGTTCCGAACCTCAAAAGCAATAAAATAACCCGTATAAGGTCACTTAGATGTCCGTCTGTTTGTCTGTGGAGTTGAAATTAATATCTAATACCTTTAAACGAGCAATTCTTGTATATATGTATTATATACGATAAACTCGTATATAATACGTGGTGATGTCACAACAACCTCGTGGGTCAGTGCATAAAAAGAGCGAGCAAAGCAAGGCAAGGCAGTGCGCGCACACTTTTCGCTTGCCTTTCAGACTCGACCGACGCACGGTGTGGTATTAGATCCCAAAACCTGGCCAAAAATGATTTTTTTTAAAACCGGTTCACACCCCTTTGTTTAGTTTCTTCGAAAAGCCAGGTAGTTTTTGCAACAAAGGCCACAAACCGCAAAGCGCTAGCGCAACCCAGCGCGCCATGTGTTCAGTCGGAAGTTACCCTTCGTACAGTGTAGTGTGATTTGTCGATGTGCTCTGATTTTTAGTGTTTTAAAACTCTTGTGGTTTTGTGCATATGCAATAATTTACTGGTTGTTTTTGTGATGGATTGTTCTGAACCAGGTATGTACTTTATGTAACACTACTTTTTCTCTATAAAAATCCACCCAATTTTAGTCAACATTGCTAACAACCTAGGTGTAATAAACTATTTGATAGATGTCAACTTTAAAATACTTACTAAGGGTTTTGTTATACTTCTGAACATTTCTAAGCTATGAAAACTATTGCATAATATGAAGAATTTAGTACACAACACAATTATAAATAAATCAGTCGCCCGAAACCGCCCCATTTTTTTTAACGTTTTTTTTTTATTTCTACCTAATTTATTAAAAAAATTGCTATTATTTAGTTTTTTTTTTGTTATGTTTACAGAACCTTCTGGATTGAAGTCTATGACTCGAAATGAGTTATATACCATCATGCAACGTTCTAATGAATAATTACATTTGAAGGAAAGCTTCAATTTATGAAGCAAGAAATTTTAAGAAAAAGGAAAATTTGAGCTTTGGTCTGTTCCTACTACATGCTCGCATAAGATTTTTCGAGAGTATTTTACATGTAGCATATAAGCTGCCTGTAAAAAAATGGAACGTCCGCCTTACTGCTGAAGAGAAACAAAGTGGTGGCAAATAGGAAAAAAGAAATTCAAGATAATTTCAAGAACCAGCTCGGGCTTTTAGTAGACATCCCCAAAGCCAATTTTGGAAATACAAGTGATGGCAACACTAGCAGGCGATTCTTCGAAGAATATGAAATATCGGCGGCCATAACAGGAGTAGATAAAATTTTAATTTATAGGCTATAGATTATTTTGGACACATTGTGTTCCGGGTTAACCATCAACATAGAAGCATTTGAAAAATATAGTCAAGAAACAGCTGAGCTATATGTGACATTATATGGTTTCTACCCTATGTCCCCAACCTTGCGTAAGGTACTTCGACACGGGGCCGAAGTCATCAAAGAAGTAATCCTTCCTATAGGTCAATTATCCGAAGAAGCTGCAGAAGCCCGAAATAAAAACATTAGGTCATACAGATTAAATTACACAAGAAAATTTTCGCGTGTGACCTGCAACATGGATGTTCTCAATAGGCTTCTTTTAACTTCGGACCCCCTAATTACAGGGATGCGATCCTACACAAATAAGAAAAAAAAGCCATTTACATCTGACGTTCTAAATTTGTTATCAGAAAGTAATTTTACAAATGTTAATATTTTAGAAGATAGTAGTTGCGAGGAATAAATGCTTTGATATGAAACTTTTTATTTTTCACTCTACAATGTACGTCTGTAGCTGTTAGATGTACTAAATAGTTTTGGCCAGGTTTTGGCATCAAATACCACACCGTGCGACGTCTCGATGTGCTAAGAACTTAATATATTTGCTGTATAGTTGTAAGGGTATTTTTGTGTTGATTTCTTGATTACAATAATAATTATAAGTTATTTTCTTAAATAAATGTTTGTAGTTAGTTGGTAATAATACATATATAATCTGAATCTCGGAAACGGCTCCAACGATTTTAATGAAATTTAGTATGCAGGAGATTTCGGGGGCGATAAATCGATCCAAGCTAGGTATCATTTTTAGAAAATGTCGTTTTAAACGTGTTTAATACCGAGCAAAGCTTGGTCACCCAGGTACTTAAATATTAAGGTCTACTGTCTCTTGAAGCTGTCAAAAATAATAAGCAAGCATAAGTAATTAATAAATAAATATATACATAATAAAATACGATCCGAAATTGCGGGTAGAATATTTTGTAGTAAATAAGTGGTACATCATTGGGTCTATTTGTGCGATTGTACCAAAGCTTATAGAAATAAAACACAAGATAGTGAAGATCGCAGTAGGTACTTACATTTATATCTTTCTGGGGTTTTTTGGCATCTGCTAGTAGTTTCTGTAAAATAAAAAACCCTTGAGTATGTATATAATCAGTAAACACCCTTAAAACAACGAGCTCACGGCTGGACAGAGGGGACTCGGCCGAGCGACGTGCTCATTTAGCGCGACAGTCACTCGCTCACTCATTCATTCATTGCCAAAAGAGTGAGGTGGAGTGGAATGGAGCGGGGTGTTGTGGAATGGAGCGGTGTGGAATTGGAATGGAGCGGGGTGTTGTGAATTGGAGTGGTGTGGAATGGAGTGGGGTGGATTGCGGTGGTGTGGAATGCTTACCACTAGATGAGATCGGCGGAGCTCGTCCGAGTCCATGTCCAGCAGCTCGTCGATATCCACCTCCACCTCGCGCGCGCCCTGCAACACGAGCAACACAAGCCGCATATGTTACACCGGACTACACACTATGTTAGAGCGGGGAGGGCTTTTTAAGGGCGGATTAAATGCATTTCCTCTTAGTTATATTTTTACCTTCTATGATCACCGAAATATAACACTAAAACTCTATTTTGCCAATTCATTTCCTTCATTAATTCAGCAATTAGTACTGTCTCATCATAAGATAGTCAGTCGCGACTCCGCGACACGGACGTCAGACGTATTTATCATGTTACATTTCTAAATAACAATGCAATCTCTAAAGTTGTAACATGGTTTAATGTAAACAACTTATTACTTAACGAGAAAAAAACGAAATGCATTCGTTTTATACTGCCCAACGTTAAACAGGTGAAAGCTAATGTAAAAATTAAAAACGAAAAGATAGATCTCGTCGACACCACAGTGTTCTTAGGCATTACTTTAGATAATAAGCTATGGGGCCCGCACATAGATAAATTGTCGAAGAGACTCAGCTCTGCCGCATACGCTGTTAAAAAGATCCGTCATTTTACCGACGTAGATACCGCTAGACTCGTTTACTTCAGCTACTTTTATAGCATTATGTCTTATGGCATGTTGTTGTGGGGGAGTGCTGCTGATATTAACACCATATTTGTGTTGCAGAAGAGGGCTGTTCGTGCAATTTATAACATGGGCCCTAGAGAATCACTTAGAGATAAGTTTAAAGAAATCAATATTATGACAGTGCCTTGTCAGTATATAAACGAAAATTTAATGTATGTATGTTTAATGTGTACAAAAATGTTCATTTATTCAAAAAAAATTGCGATAATCATAGTATTAGCACTAGTAATACAGATAAACTCGCTGTTCCCACTGTTAGGCTCGCTAAAGTTAATAAGTCTTTTATAGGGCAATGTGTACGCTTTTATAACAAGGTCCCAAGCAACGTGTTAAATTTGTCGATTGGCAAATTGAAAAACGTAATTAAACAGAAACTGTCTATTAAAGCATATTATAAAATATCTGATTATTTAGATGACAAAAAAGCTTGGGATGAATCAGCTCCAACTCGACTCGGCATCCGTAACAAAATTGTCAAGGACCATACAAAAAAGTGTTAAGACCAGACAAGTTTCTTGCCGGATTCTTCTTGAACTGGGGTTAGGAGGAACCGGCACCTAGATTCACTAGCATGTAAGAAGACGATTCAAAGTGGTCCTTGTGATTGTATTGAATTAAGTGATATTGAATTTTGAATTTTGAATAAGACATCGTGAATGTTAACTATGGATACAAACGCATAGAAGGTGAGTAATCAATATAGCATTATTTCTTATATGCGACTTTATTGCCTGATTATCAGATACATAAATAAAATTATATTAATGGTTAAGACGGTATTGCTTGTTAATAGTTTATTTTTTGAGGGTAGGTAGAAAAATTATTTGATATGAGACTGTAGTGTCCCAATTTTTTTTGAGTTAATACTATATGACTAGATTTGAATATCGTGTTTCGTTCTTGTAGTAGCGTTTAATTACAATTACGACAGTATCTAGTGATAGTAAATAGCTTAATTTAAAAAAAAAATGCAGAATCATTTCAAGCCGAATAACCATGAAAAGGCATAAACGGGCAGCGAAGAAAGGGATGGGTGTAAAAGGATATCGTAAATCAACAAGCACAAGCGATGACACTGAAAATTTTTAGGAAATGATCCGTTTGCCGATGGAAATAACGATGGTTCTGATAAAACTTTTGAACCCATCTTACTCATCTTACTCAAATCGTTTTCCTTGAGATCCCCAGCCGATGAAAATAATACAACATCAAAAACAAAAAAAAGACTGATTACAGACTGCAAACTACAGTAGCATCGTCAAATCAGCCAAAATAATGCCACCATATTATACAGTAATAGAATATAAGAACTAATATACTATTAGAACTTGCATTTTGTGATTTTTACAGAAGCTGAAAGCTCTCTGTAAACTAATTGGAAACAATTATTCAGACTACCAAAAACAAATACCCACATAAAAGTCACAGATATTAACATTTTACAAACTAGGAAAGATGATCCCGTGACCTTTTAAGTAAAAGCATCTTATGCCGATAGTGAATTTCAACGGATCTAAATTTAGAAAGGCTAATACTAGAAAATCAATGACGTTTAAGTACTATGTTGGAATCTTTAATCAAAGTTTACTCATGTAGACAGAAAATCAATGAAAAGAAGAAACAAGACCTTTTTAACAGAAGAGGCACATCCCTCAAGCATACTTTGAGTTTTACAATTAATTGTACCTTGTTTGAAGAGTGAGTAAGTTAGTATAGTTGAGTTTAGTTAAGATAGCTCATGAATAGCAACAGTTCATGGATGTGAGTTACTATTTGGTACTTTCTGATTTGTATCAATGGTACAATATATCAGTATTGTAACTGATGATCTCTTCTATATTTTCTTGATTTAAATCCTTTATAGGTAAGAGTATAATTTTGAAGACTGATACTAATTAGACCTAGAAAGGAATAGTTTCTAAGTAATAAGATATTTTTGTGATTATGTTGTTTGACTGTTATCTAGTGAGATGTTTATTGTAACTTTGACTCAAAAAACTAATAGGGTACTTAAGTTTAATTTTTTTGAATAAGTAAACTAGGTTATTTACTATTTAGTGACTTAAATAACATCATATAGTTTGGAAATGTATAGTTTTATTATGATATAATACCTACGTAGCTTATATACCAACAATTTAATTCATTCAAATAACTGAGGAATTCATATTTTGTCAAAACTAAGGCAGGTACTATTTTCGAAATAATATTATTGCAAAGCTAAAAACAGTGTATGAGTAGATACCCACCAACTTTAATAATAATTTTGTATATTATAGTTATGTTTATAGGTATATTGTTACTTTCCTAAATATATTAATGTTATAATATATTATAATATTGTGTTGTATTTAATTAAATTCAGGTACTAGTTACCTACCTGGTCTAGCCCCCATATATACAACCCCTTTATTATTAGTTAAATTATTAGCAAATGTTTACTAATAAAGTCTCAATTAAAATATAACCGCTGAATCTAGTAAAATAATCTTACAAAAAACAGGCTTTATAGTCTTATATCTCAATTTTATTTATTTCATGTAGGCAGTACAGTCTTAAGTCGAAGTAATATTGAAAGAATACTGATGTCTTGAAATGTTTATTTAATATTTCCTAACTCAAATGAAACATATAGTCAGATAATATACCTATAAACTGGCATTTAAATTTAGCCATCATAATGTATGTATTAGACAGTATGATTCTCAAAATCGTCTTTTTTGAGTTAGGACGGTATTAGTTGTGAGGTGCGATCTCTTGCCATCTCTTGGATACCAGTTCGTTGTAATTTGGCTCCATTTTCTCGAGCAAATCTCAACATTATGGCCGGTCCATCATCATTTTTGGAGGTCTTTTTTTTCCAGGATATCAGTTAGTTTTGTTATTGCTCTTAATTGCACATTACTAATTCCATCTTGCCTTTTTGTTCCTGTCATGCTTCGTTCCATACCTCTCTGGCACTTTCCTAGGCATTTTCTAAGTTAAATAATTTTACACTAAAACTAGAAAAATACTTACGTAACATTACTTTGTACCAGTTTACAATTTCCGCTGACCCGCAGTTTGTTTATCATTTGTTTTGTGTTTATATTTTTATTATTTCTAGGCTTAAGTTTAGTTAAGATTTTACTATTCTAATACATTACTATTCTACACATTTAACTGAATAATAAAATGTCTATGTAGGTGATTATTTTAGAATCTATGTAAGTAAACTCTTCACGCCTGAGATAAAGGATTACTTAGTTCAGGCTCGTATTATGCATACCTTTAGCTAAATAAAATTTTGAATTTTGTTCTTAGATATTATTGTACCATGTAAATAATTTTGAATAAACATTGTTATTATTATTATTATTATAATGATTTGAAAAAAAAAAACAATCATTATCAATTAAATTGTTTAAATCAAATATTTTTGTTGGAATATAACAAAATAAATCTATCTCACTCTAACATATAGTTAGCGTGTCTTGCTCTTTTATACGTATAAGTATTTACTGAAACAGTCCTTTATTGTTCTCAAGAGGATCTGGTTAAATAGGTATAGTTCCTATTTATTTTGTGTAGTCCGGTTAAAGCTCTGGTATAGAGCACACACACCTCTCCTTCAAATAATAACGATTCATTAAATTCAGTTATATCATTCGTTAAATACGTCTTTTTTTTGTCACCCAAACCCCAATACCTCTCAGTCCCGAATATTTTATAGCAAAATTTTGGCAGCACTAGCACTAAGAGTCTAGACTAGACCTAGGTCGCGGCAAAAATACTGCATTGTACTAAATATGTAATACCTCTACAACCAAAGCATATTTTATCATTCTGTAAAAAACAATGTACTAATAGATATATTACCTATCTATCAGGTAAAAAATAACGTGTTTAGTCAAATACTATATTTTATAATAAATAGTTTAGTAATAAATCACTTCGAAATCAGTAGCATGGCAACGAACTTTTTCCCGCCTTATCTAGAAGTTATTACTATGTATTTCTTACAATTGATTATCCAAAAATACTTATAATGAGCAGAATAAACAGTTTTTGTAATAATAAACACCCCTTACCATCGATAAATCCAGTAAATAATCACAAACAAAACACAATCAAAGTTCATAGAACTCACATAGTCCAGCGCGAAACGCGAATGAACATACAATACTGAACGAGCACAGATGTTACAATGTTTTTTGTTCAGAATGTAGATAATATATCAAAGAACGAAACTCAGTAAACTTCTCCATACAAAAGTAGACTGTAAACATGTAAATTTATTTTTATCATCAAATGGGGCGTGCGCGGCAGCCCGTTACCGCTCGGGAGTTTACGCGCCATATCTAAAGTTATTACTATGTATTGACTATGTATTTTATTATCCAAAAATACTTATAATGAACATAATAAACAGTTTTTGTAATAATAAACACCCCTTACTATCGATAAATCCAGTAAAACTCACTATTTCTCTCACACACGGTTCACTAAACTGCCGCCGAGCAACACGAAATTCAACTGCCATGCCAATGAAATACTAAACGATGACAGATTACGCAATATTTATTGTTCAGAATGTAGATAATATATCAAAGAACGTAACTCAGTAAACTTCTCCATACAAAAGTAGACTGTAAACATGTGAATTAAGGTTTATAATCAAATGGGCGAGCGCGGTAGCCGGCTACCGCTTGGTGTTTTACGGTGAAGTATGGCGCGGTAGCCGGCTACCGCTTAGAGTTAGACAGGTTTACCCTTTTGCGCACCTTGTTGCAGAGACCGTCAGCACCGGGTGCCTTTTGGGGGGTGAAGATCATTTATGATCGCCTGATCAAGAAGCTTTGACGAGAGATAAAGGAGCTGAAGCCAGAGGTGGTCAAAGGCTAAACATTCAATTTCACTATTCACGGAATCGAGGTTAACAGGGTTGACAGGGTCAAAACTACTTGGAGAGCGCTGGGCCTTCGAGGCATTCGGCCAGACAGTGCCAGTAGATAGAGCTACGAATAAGACTACGTACCGCGGCAGGGGCGGGGGCGGGGGTCTCGTACAGTTTCTGCAGCTCGTCGTAGAGCCACATCTCGACCGCGAGCCGTTTGCGAATGAGCGCCATCTGGTGGCTGCCATACTTCGCCGTCAGGAACTTCTCGCGGCGCTCCTTCACCTTCAACACACGGGAATGAACACAATAGAGCTTATTGCGGCAGATGCGGTGATCTATGCCCACCGCATCCATTATTGTGGTGATCCATAACCACTGAGTAGAAATCGATCCAAACTTACATTATTATCTTTAAGTACCTACCTATATCTACTATAATAGAACAGCACACCTACCTGCCTATTAAAGTCTGATTCGAATGCACTTGGTCAGCGACGGACGTTCCCTGTTTTACAAGCTTGATTGAAGAAACTTGAGGGTCATTCCTATAACCAAGCTTGTAAAACAGGTAGATAACTTTTGTCGTCGATAAGTACCTATTATAGTTGTACTAATAAGTAGGTACCTATTATAGTCCATAATGTCATGGACGCAATTGGAATTCGCCCTTATGGACGCAACTATAATAGGTACTTATTAGTCGACTCAAGCTATGCTGAAGCGGAACAGAAAAGCTATGGAATATAAGTGAAAAAATCGTTCCGACGAGAAAACGTCGATTACATGCCTTGAAATTATAAAGAGATAAACCGTTCGTAAACAATGTTTATGAATGGTTTCATAATAATAACCTGCCTAATGCCTGCTTTAGTTTTAAGGGCATTAATAATAACTGAATGCCCTTAAAACTAAATGTGTTAGGTTTTCGCAAGCGAGAAACATAATGTTTACCTACTCCAATCTACATTGCTTGCCAATTAATTAAATTATTTAAGCTGTTCAGATTGTACCAAATTTTTTGGTTTGTCAGTTGAAAGTAAACTTTGCATTGCATTGACATTGTATTGTATTGTATTGCCATTGTATTGTATCGACGCGACGTTCCAAAGTGTACTTTTGTGCCTCATTGATGAAAAATTGGAATTAAATAAATGGAAAACTTTATAACAGGGATATTATAGGACATAAAACTTTTATCAACTGTTTCAAGCCGATTGTGTAACATAATAATTAATTAATAAATCATAATAATGCCTAGGATATATTAAACCAGGAGAATGTTTACCAATTACCCGTCCCAGCAGCATTGAAACCATTGAAATTGAAATCGATGAAACCTCGTGCGGCGGACGGCGCGGCGTCGTGCGTCATCGATTATCTAACAAAATAAACTCACTTCTCCTTTATCACTAAAGTTGACATGCAGACCCGACTTGGCGGGCGATCGCTCCGTGGGAGAGAGTGCGGCCGCCGCCCCCCCTGCCCCCGCTCCCGCCCCCCCCGCACCGCGCTCCATGCCGCCGGCGGCGCCTCCACTACCCGCGCCGCTGCGGCTCTGCAACACACACAGCGCGCTCCGATCACCACAGCGCTCACATCACACCCGAGACTGCACGTCTTCTCATCATGAGCACAAGAAGCCAGAAAGAGATCACCAAATTATATAGCCTGGAAGGGTTGAAACACAGGACTATCACAAATTGACCAAATCAACATTTAACACTGTAAAACACAAGATAATGGTGGCAATTCGGTTGGTTCATTTCTATAATTAGGATTGTCTAAAATATATTTTAGTTAGTCATAGTATTTGTAAAACCTATTTGGTTGGTACCATCTAACTAAATAAGGAATGCTTAATTAAATTAGGATAAGTTGGATACCAGGATGTAGGGATCCAGATTTACTGGAACTGAGTGACCGCACGAAGTGCATTTTCAACTGGAGAACTCTAGGGTAAGATGAGTTTTGTTAAATAATATTACTAGGGTAGTCGGACCAATGGTTAAGCGGAATACAATTTGTTTTATTTATTATCAAATCTCCTATACAATAAATATTCATTGTTATTGGTTGTAAAATTAGATAGATATGTGGTACATTATGTAACTAGTTAAATTGCGATAATTTAAAAGAGTGTCTTTGGCCCCAATTGTGAATGGTTTGGAACTAATTCAGAACAAAATCAGCCTTATTTATGAACTAAGAAAACAAAAGGCTAACTTTTAGCTATATAAAAGACATAATATTAATTAGCATGATTTCTCTTATTTATTCCTATTCTTAAGATATCCTCAGACATTTCATTCATCTAGGTACTGAGGAGCGTTCATCTATTGGTCTGACTACCCTAACATTTAAGAATTATCCTGGGCATGTAAGATTCATCTATTACATCATAATAGTTTGGGGAAAAAGTTTCTTCACATTTTTTAAGAACATCACTATAAACTATAATAAAAACACAAAACATTTTTTATTATAGTTTATTTACATTTAACATATGTAGACATTTAAAGTATGTAGGAACCATTTTGTTCGATAACTTATTGCCATCTTGTAGGTAGGGACATGATCCCATTGCTATAGAAATTTTGGGACTTCTGTAGGGCGATTATGGAACTCTAATTACAATCAACGTCTATCAGAAATCTATGAAAACTGATAGAAATTGATTGTAATTAGAGTTCCATAATCGCCCTACTGATCAAAATACCGCGACAAGTGGTTTTGGCAGTCCTCTCGTGATGTTAACCAGACACTGCCTAAAGAATTCTAAAGAGACCGAAACAGGTGGAAATCTGAAGGTGCAAGGTCAGGACTATACGGCAGATGCATTAACACCTCCCAGCCAAACTCTCTTAATTTTTGCTGAGTGGCTAAAGCTGTGTGAGGTCTAGCGTTATCATGATGAAAAAGCACACCCCTTCTGTTGATTAATTCCGGCCGCTTTCTCTCAACTTCTTGCTTTAATCTCATCAGTTTTTCGCAGTAGAGTTCAGAATCGATGGTCCTGCCTGGTGGTAACAGCTCATAATGAATAATGCCCTCCCAATCCCACCACACACACAGCATCACCTTGTTGCGAGTTAACCCGGGTTTCGCCACAGTCTGTGAAGCCTGACCGGCTTTGATCACGTACGACAAGAACGTGCGAAAAAGATCGTGGCTTTTACGTGATCCACTTTTCATCACCAGTTATCAGCTTCTTCTAAAATAGTTCGGTTTCATTACGTCGTAAAGAATCACAAATGAGTACACGGTTCCTAATGAACCGTGTACTCATTTGTTTCTTTCACTGAGGTCGTGAGGTACCCAAATATCGAGCTTTTTTGTGTACCCAGTTTTTTTCAAATGCGCCAAAACTGTTTTGTGGTCAATTCCTAGTTCTTCAGCTACGTCGTAACTACTGATATGCCGAACTTGCTCCACTTTTTCAAAAATGCCATCCATTTTATCCGTAATAGGGCGACCAGAGCGACGTGCATCTTTGACATCAAAATTTCCGGATTGAAAACGCTTAAACCAAATTTGTGCTACTCTCACTCTGCACTAGGCCCATAAACATCGCAAATTTTTTTCGAGGCTTGCATTGCATTTTTACCTTTTTTGTAGTAAAATTTTAAAATGTATCAAATTTTTTCATTAGATTCACTCATCTTGACAGTACGAAAAACAAAAATCACACATTTTCCTAATTTGAATTTGGAATTAGGTTCTTTAAAATTTCAACTTTTAATGATTCCAAAACCAGCCAGATACAAATAATATAGCCAAAGAGATTTTATTACAAATTCATACATACTATAATGCGAAAAAACTTTTTCCCTAACATTGTACCATCTAGTTACAATGGGAACTCTATAACCCTGCAGGCTGTGAAGCTTTGGAATGAACTCCCTATCTCCATCCGGTATGCTAAATCTTTACCTATATTCAAAACTTGGTATATATTATTCTCATAGATGTAATAAAAGACTGCTCTGTTTATCAATATGCAGACGATACGTGTCTGCTTGCCTTCCATCATGACTTACATGTAGCTACACAGATTATGCAAAGTGACTACACGCGGGTGGCTAAGTGGGCACATGACGCCGGTCTCGTCTTAAACTCCAGCAAAACCAAAATCATTCATGTGTGTTCCTCTCATCTACCTCGTGCGGATACATTTTCTATATTTGCACATTCTCATGAATGTCTTCATAGGGTCAGGCAAAGCTGCTCTTGCCCTGAAATTGAACAAGTCTCGCAACATACGTATTTAGGTTTAGTAGTGGATAGAAGGTTCAATTGGCAGCCCCATATAAACGTTGTTTGTGACAAGCTTCGTGCCATTCTCGCAAAATTTTATATAATTAAGCAGAAAGTACCGTGGAATATATTACTTAATATATATATCGCCTTAGCAGAATCTATAATAGCGTATGGTCTAAGTAGTTATGGGCGAACTTTTAAGACACACCTGGATCAAATACTTGCTCTCCAGATAAGGCTATTAAAACTTATATTGCCTAAACATATTAAATATAAATTACAACATCTAGAAGAATTTAAATACTGTAAAATAATACCGGTGCATGAGAAAGTAGAATTGACCTTACTGACTGAACAATACCATAATCATGAATTACGTAAACCAGTAGAACATAAAATAGTAACAAGACAAATAACACAACAGAAATTATGTATACCTAAAATGAAAAACTTTTACGGGAGACGCACTACTAACTTTCTCATCCCCACAATAGTAAATACCATTCCACATAGTATTCTAAACGAAATAAATAACAAAAATTATAAAGACATATACAAAAAATACTATTTAAACAAATTGTAATTATACTTACATACCTACTTTTTATCAACTCTGAATAATATAAACATAAAACATGAATTATAAACATGAGAAATTGAATCATCCTGTATCTCACTGGTTTGACTTGTTTTCTATTAGATCAGCAGTAACAGGCTACTCGCACACATATGCAAATCGCTACGCTGTTGTCGCACTCATTCATTATACATTAACGCTTGCATTGTGTGTGTTCAAATTGATCGATTCATATTGTGAAGACGGTATGTCCCTGTGACTGCCGTTTATTACTGTATAGGTACCTAAATAATAGTGTACTAGTTTCTGCTACAATAATTACTATTGTTATTTAATATTTACGACGAATGTGAGTGCCTAGACAAACCTTATCAGGTTTAAAGGTACAATACCTACTGAATTATCTGTATAGTTTAAGTGCATTGAATAATAATAATAATAATAATAATAGATATCTATTTAGTTTGTAAGTTTTAACATATTCATTTTTATTTTATGTGTATGTATGTATTTACATAAATAATTTACAATTAGTTTAATGTACTCTGCGCCATTCACTCTACATTATACAATCCTTTCCATACAAAGGTTGCCAGAGAAGGAGAGTTCACTCTCAAGCAAAATGAATTAAATTGGAAAATTGTGCTTTATTTAATAAGGTGTACAATAAATATATATTCTATTCTATCAGATACTAGATTGCAACATATAGGTATTTCTTCAAATTATGAAAATGAATTAACAAATTTTAGAATGGTGCAGTAGGAAGATGAAGCTATTATCAAGACTTACTTAGATATATATTGATATTATGAAAAATAACAAGTAACCAGTAAAATCAAAGGAATATTATGAGATAAATATTGTTTATTATTAAAGCATACATTAAAGGTAGTCTTTTGAAGAAAGCTTATTATAATATAGATGACTATATTATTGATAAGAATGCATGGCCTCATGTCGCTCTGCCGTCAGACAGTTAACTGACACACTTGAAATGTATAAACTCTCTTGTATTAGTATTTCGTAGTTAAGGTAGTTATAAGATGGATCATATAAAAAAGCGCTAGGACCAAGACGAGTTTCTTGCCAATTCTTCTCGAGCTTGGGTTAGGATGAATTGGTAGCTGCTGGCCTTCCTGGAAGACACCGGGTGGCTGGAATAGCAGCCTCCACCCGTCACGCAAAAGGGGCCCACACGAGGCCTAGTTGCGGAAAATCGTCCGCGCACCAAGTACCAAGTAAGTAAGTAGGATGAATTGGCACCTAAATTCACCTAATATGTAAGACGTTTCAAAGTGATCCTTGTGATTGTATTGAATAAATCATCTTTTGACTTGACTTGACTTTGACTTGACTTGTACCCCATTTAGAAACATGATCAATTTACCTTAACCCAGGAATTGGGCTGCAGTAAATTATGAAAGGCTGCAGCATGGCTATAATCTAAGGCTGCAGCTCATTCAACAGTGTATGACCTCATCGAAGGATCAACAGCTTTGAAGTTTTATCCCTGAACATCTCCAATGGTCCCTATTATAATAATAAGGGTTAGGGAGTGGTTAGTGAATAGTGTAATATTTCATAGATGCATACATTCATTTAACAGCCACAGTCATTACAGGTTGTCACCAACCATGCCGCATCGCCAGCCCGCCCCCGCATCGTTCGCTCGCGTTTCTTAAATAAGAGTTCTGCATGTATCTTGCTTGCTACCATTAAGAAACTACTAAGTACTTACAGAGACAACATTAATCTTTTCCGTATTCAATATACACACATTAGATATGTATATCACAGTATCCACTTTTTAATAGAAGAATCGTCGAAATTCATACCGTGTTGGTAGGCAGCAGTCAGTGCCCCCGGCCCGGCCCCTGTCTGTATCCGTGTCCGGGACGAGCCGCGAGGCGTGAGGGAGTCACTCGCGCGAGCACTGCGACTGCGACCGACAGATGAGCAATCACTGCCACCGCTGGTAGGTATTATTGTACGCCAAGTATACAGAACACTATTTTACTCACTGCAAGTCGGTAGGTACCTATTAAGTTTATTGGTCTATCACGCGCTCACGATCACAGCACGCAGAGTGGGCGCCGGCCCCGCATCTCTTTGATTTTGATTGACGTGACGACTTTAGGCCGTCGCGTTGGTAGGCGAATCCTTCTTGTCAATATTGCTACCTAGGTTTATGTTACTATCCATCGGCGGCGTCCGGCGATACGTCTAATCTAAGTAATATTACTGCCTCTATCTAGCTACGATAGTTAGGCAAAACCATAGGGACATATCGAATCGGGATTAGCATTCAAGACAAGTGAGAATGGGCTAATTATTAAATTAAATACGTATGTTGTTGAGTTAAATAAATACATTATTCTAATTATGTAGTTAAACGAACGAAATTCATGGCGGGGGAGCGAGTGAACGATGGATGGACATGGACGCGGAGCGGAGCTATCCATTCCCGCCCGGCCCTTTTGTATCGAAATGGATATTTTCACGTATGTAGTTTTCAAATTAACTTTTTTCTGACTTTTAAGCAATACAAACCTCACACCGTTTCATCTCAATGGTTGTTAGCAGTTGTTAGGGTATATTTTCAAAGAAAGTGAATATTACCTATATACGCAATAGGTATTTACAAAAATAAGATAATTAAAAAAGCTTTATTCCGATTTAAACATAGAATTATATTCAATTCAATTCAGTTAATTTACACCTTATTTTTACATTAGTTTTTAGTTATTAAATGCGTAAAAATATAAATAGGTATATAAAAAGATCAGCAATAGGTAGAAGCAACGTAGGGTGTCATACCTAACGAGGTCATCAAAAAAGTTTTCAGTTTATAGAGTTTTTTAAACTAGTGGACGTTTAATAGTAAGATGAGTTGGCTAGCGGCTACCCCAATTCAGTGAACTATCGTTTTTGAGTGGTAGACTTAAAAACGATTAATATCAAAAGCTCAAGAAGAATCACATCAAGAATCTAAAATAAAAGCAACTTGGAAATTAATTAATAATGTAACAGGTAAATCAAGGGCTCGCAATATACATTTCAAATTAAATATAAATGGTACAATTTTGACAAAGGAATAGGAATGTTGCGAATGCATCTGATAGTTTTTTCTCAGATACCAAAAATTGTGACCAAATCGTTAAACTCTTCAGCCTCCAGAGCTTCCGTTCTATTAGAATCTAGTGTTGCAAAATGTAAGAATGAGTTTAGTTTTAGCTATATTAACGAGGCTAGTATTGTAAAAGCATTCAAATTAATTAATATAAAAAATACAGAAGATCTTTGGGGAATGTCTCCAATGGTCCAAAGTACTGGGTGTCATTATCATCTTAGATATTGCACCATGTTTAGCTTATATTTTTAATAGATGTATTGACGAGGGAGTTTTTCCCGATCTCATGAAACACAGTAAACTCATTCCTATGTTTAAGTCTGGAAGTGAAACTCGCTAATTATAGACCGATATCGATATTATCTGCGTTAAGTAGGTAAAATCTTTGAAAGTATAATTCTGTATCAGTTATTATATCACTTTAACGTTAACGGCCTGCTACATAGTAATCAATACGGATTTAATAAAGGTCGATCAAAAGCTGATGCAGGTATAGCAAAATAGTAAGTAGTTACCTATAGGTACCCACTTAAGAGAGATCTATACAAACGCTTCATAAAATGATAAGCATCAGACTACTAGGATGCTACGCATAATATATCATTAAGCTGTCGACCAATGAGGTTATTTTTTTGTTTTGGGCTCGTCAAATAGATCAATTAAAAAAAAAGAATAAAAAATATTTAGCTAAGTACCTACTTGTTGTATAAACTTAATACTAAGAGTTTGACAAAATTAAATTACAATACTTACACATAGTTTATAGGTTCACATAAGGTTTCAATTAATTTGAATATCTGACGATTCCCACACTAGACAGAGCCTGTCTGTATCATGGGGACCATAAATATTAAGATCATTAGGTACTATTTTGCTCAAATTAGCTTCGGAAAATAAATAGGTAAGCGATAAAAAATTACCAAGTGCGTGCCGGACCACGCACTTTGAAGGCTTCTGATCCGGTTGGTATCCGGTTGATACCACTTAAACATAAATCGTACCACGTGTAAAGAAGTCTCCACACAATCTGCGTTACCTAGCAGTACGGTAGTAGCCCTGAGTGCAGGTCATAACAAATTTCATTTTGGTCTCTTACAATTTGTACTAAAGTATCTTTATACTAAGTTTCAAAAAAATCGCATGACGCGTGCCTCTGGCAGACTAGTGGGGTAGGTGGGGTAGGTAATAATATCATAAGTTTTGATTACCTATGAGTAATGTTAAACGAACATGTTATACATGGAATTAACGTATTCGTTTTCTTGCAATCTACGGTAGTGAATTCGAGAAAAGGGGACGGAAGTATGTAACAGGAAGCTGGAGAAGCGCGCGCTATTTGATTTGATCAATGAGCGCGAACGGTGGTAGAGATGGCCGTAAAAACATTGTGTGCGTGTGTGTGTGACAAGAAAGAAGGGAAATTGAGAAGGAGAAGGCACCAGCTGTTCTCTTAAACTACAGTGTTGTGTATGTGTAGTAATGTGTAGGTATAATAAACTAATTTAGGATATAATGTTAATGTGGTTTATTACCAAGGTGAGAAGAAAGATGTTACGCACCATATACGACTACTGCTGTAATGTAAGGCTTAGGTACTCGTTTTTTTTCTTCTTCTTCTTTCTTTCTTCTTCTCGAGAGATCTTTATATCTCTCTTTATTCAATATAATAATTTATTTATTTCAATGATAAGATTAATAAGACATGCATTTAACGTTAGTCAAAAGGGAAATCAAAACACGTGAATGAGTGCTGCCTCTTGTGGATCTTTTTAAAATCTTCAGAGGAAACAGGCAAATTAATGCAACCAACTTATGAAATTATTTGAAAAACATAATCCTGCAAGTCCAATATTATTAAATATTTGTAATAATATCTTTTAATAAGTTTCAAACAAATCGCAACTACGCGTTAATAGTTCCCGTACAAACATTAACACCCCCTGCATTCCGATTCAGGGGTAGTTTTGAATGAATTTTGTGATAGAATTTAGCCAAAAATATTTACGCCATGTTTGATGTTTGCATGTTAAAGGAATATGAGTTTTAAAGAATTTAGAGTTTTGTAAAATTCCTCCTTAATACACCTCTAAACATCAAGCAAGACAGATATAATTATACCCTCCAAATGTCAAGTCTATACAAGAGTTTAAGCTGTGCGTGGTCTTCTCTATGTTCTCTATTAATCAGTCAGACAGAACAAAGATTCCGTTTAAATCAGAGAATTTGTAAGGGTCACAATTCCTATTGCCGTTAAAATTTTAATCACGATAAGACTTCGAGTCTACGAGTATGAGCTTCGATTAGTGACGGACAGACAGACAGACAGAAATGGCGAAATTAATAATAGTCCCTTGTTGGACTTTGGAACCCTTACGGGTTTACACAGACCTTGCTACTCCTACCTCACCTGAAAGAGTCCCAAAATGCGCCAAACGACAATTTAATTAAAGCAAGATTGTCTGTAGACAATCAGGGATAAAACCCCGGTCAAGGTCGGCGCTGACGAGACCTCCTCATCTTCGTCTGCAGAGTCTTCGTTGGCAAAGAAAATCGATTCGGAGGCTCAATATACTCGTAAGTAGCTACTTCCGAACCGACACTGCTTCCAAACAAGTAGGTATCACTTAAGTTATACATAATAGAGGACATATCTACATGAAGCTCACGTTATTTTATCTGCAACTTATTTAACCCTCAAGATTTCGATTAAAATGTTAAAGTTTCAAATAAGAAATTACATATTAATGCGTAAATTTTAATAAATAAAAAACAATTTTATTATTGACATAATTTACCTTTCCAGCTTCGTCCATTGCTTGGTTAGCTACTGGGTGACTACTGTGGCTACAGGCGATGCCAAATGGAACCACAAATTATTATATTCATTAAATTTTTTAAAGGTTTCCTTTTTTATAACAGTTATTAAGTGATATGGTACGACTTATCGTTACCCATTATGGTACGATTTATCGTTACCTATCATTCGTTTTTTGGGATTATTGTAACTATTGTAAAAAAAAATAGTGTAACCTATATACTATCCGCGACATCGCACACATGATACCTACATAAAAAGTAGCTGATGTAGGCACATCCATCAAATATAATCTATCTC
Organism: Lampropteryx suffumata; assembly: GCA_948098915.1. NCBI lineage: Eukaryota > Metazoa > Arthropoda > Insecta > Lepidoptera > Geometridae > Lampropteryx > Lampropteryx suffumata. The sequence continues at coordinate 20,856,974 of OX402550.1, read as the reverse complement.
TTTACCAAATTTCACCGAAAATCGTTCAGCCGTTTAGCCGTCAAAGGGTAAAGGACAAACAAACAAACAAACAGACAGACAGCCAAATAGACATTTTCATATAAGTAATGTATATTAATTTGGATAAACTTAACTTGGTATAGGTAGTATGGATATGTATAAAGTACCTACTTATAGTTACCCACTTGGGTTTGTAATTGAGTGTATTGCCCGCCCCAAACGAACTTTCGACCCCGTCTGTTTAAACTACCTATCTACTAGGTACTCTTACGGGGAGCGCCGCCATCTTTTTCAGCCCGTTTTGTTTGTCTATTGTAATCATAGGTACCTGACATCTGAGTTATGTATGTTATGGTTGAAGAAGCGAGGTAGGTACCTAGCTTCCTCACCCATAACATGACCCTTAGGAAGAAGTAGGTATCCAGGTATGTCTGCGAGTTCCTTTCATCCGCACATGGTTCCAATCAACGCGACGGAGACGCTAGAGGAGGTAGATTAGTCAGGCTCAACACAGTGTTCGCTTGTCGGCTCTGAATTGAGTTTGACAAACCAATACCAATAAAACACTAAAACAGCAGCACAGCAGCTCCGAACTCTCAATTCATAACTGACGTTTTTGATAAGATTTGATTCAATAGAAGGGAGCCGACTCACGTCCGACGCGGTTCAGCGGCGGCGGGGCGCACGATACGATACTCACGTTGCTTCTGAACTTGAAGAACAGCGACATGAGGCGGGCTGCGGGCCGCTGCTCGCGCCACACTGCCGCCGCCGCCACCGCGCCGCCCCTCACCCCTCCTCACCCCTCCTCACCCCTACAGGCACCTGCACCCCTGCGCGCCTGCGTGTTGCGCCCTGCTGCTACCACTACCATCTTGGCTCGGTCGTCCTTCACCAAAATAGGCCTATTACAATATGTATACTAGTACTTGTATAAAATAAAGATAATTTAAGATGCAGAACAGCATCTGGCCGGCATCTCAGCTTTGCCTTCTGCGCTGTAGATTGAGGGTTCGATTCCCTCCCAGGGTAAACATTTGTGTGATGAACATAGGTATTTGTTTTGTGTCTGGGTTGTCATTAGTAATCATTAGTATGTATTTAAAAATATATAAGTATTCTATCAGTCATCTAGTCACCATAATATCACTATGCTTACCATGTTAAGTTTGGGGCTAGATGGTGTTGTGTGCAGCATTGTCTACCAATATTTATTTATTTATGATTTATTTATCTGTGTCAAAGATACATTATTTTATTAGTAAAAACAGTTCTAAAAGTCAATTGATTAAACCTAGGTAAGTACCTACTCATACCTTAATTATACATGTTTTTGGGTAGATACAGTAGATACCCTTTTTCAATTTTTATTACAATATATTATTTATATAATAAATGATTAATATTTATTAGATTTATAAAATTTTAATAGATAAGTACCTACATTTACATATTATCCTGAGTCAATGGTAAAAATGGGTGTACCACAAGGCTCAACGTTCGAGCTATTCTTGTTTTAAATTTATTAAATTATTCGCCCAAACTTGTAAAGGAGATGGTACCTAGTGTTTGCTGATGACACGTCCCTTTTATTTAAATTAAAGCGACATCTAACTAATTTTTACGATGTAAATAATGCATGTAACCTCTAAAGTTGTAACATGGTTCAATGTAAACAACTTATTAAACGAAAATAAAACGAAATGTAATCATTTTATGCTGCCTTCTGTTAAACAAATGAAAACAGATGTAAAATTTCAAAACTAGAGGATAGATCTCGTCGACACCAAAGTATTCTTAGGCATTTCCTTAGATAATAAGCTTCAATGGGAACCGCACATAGATAAATTGTCGAAGAGACTCAGCTCTGCGGCATACTCAGTCAATATTTACGTTATAAAAACTAAAAAGAAAACCGACTTCATTGAATGAAATTTGAGCCCGTAAAATTCAATTCAATAACTCTTTATTCAATAAAATCACAAGGACCACTTTGAATCGTCTTCTTACATGCAAGTGAATCTAGGTGTCGGTTCTTCCCGGTTGAACCCCAGTTCAAGAAGAATCCGGCAAGAAACTTGTCTGGTCTTAACACTTTTTTGTATGATCCTTGACAATTTTGTTACGGATGCCGAGTCGAGTTGGAGCAGATTCATCCCAAGCTTTTTTTGTCATCTAAATAATCAGATATTTTATAATATGCTTCAATAGACAGTTTCTGTTTAATTATGTTTTTAAATTTGCCAATCGACAAATCTAACACGTCGCTTGGGACCTTGTTAAAGAAGCGTACACATTGCCCTATAAAAGACTTATTAACTTTAGCGAGCCTAACAGTGGGAACAGCGAGTTTATCTTTATTTCTAGTGTTAATACTATGACTATCGCATTTTTTAAATAAATGAACATTTTTGTGCACATACATTAAATTTTCGTATACATACTGACAAGGCACTGTCATAATATTAATTTCTTTAAACTTATTTGTAAGTGATTCTCTGGGGCCCATGTTATAAAATAGAACCGAATTGAGAACCTCCTACGTTTTTTGAACCCGATTAAAAATGTTTTTATTTTACGCTTTTTAGTACTTTATCTATTTAGTAGCAGGAAAGCGAAATATCAAAATTTCGTTTCATCCAAGTAAATGAAATATTTTTTCCGTTTTTTTATTTATGAGATAACAAACATAAAAATAAAAAATGCAGTCGAATTGAGAACCTTCTCTTTTTTTGAAGTCGGTTAAAAATATCCTTCACTTTATCGATGTAGATACTGCTAGACTCGTTTAATTCAGCTACTTTCACAGCATTATCACTTAGGGCATTATATTTTGGGGGAGTGCTGCAGATACCATATTTGTGTTGAAGAAGATGCAGAAGATGGCTTTTCATGCAATATAAGCCCTAGGAGAATCAGTTAGAAATAGTTTTAAGGTAATAAATATTATAAATAAAAATAGAAAATAAATATACCTATATTCCTTACATATGAAATTGGCGTTTTGTATGGGAGGAATATAATGTCGATTTTTGTAAAAACATACTTAATTGTTCAAAGTATGCACCATTGTTATCTATGCACTTTTGCCATCTCATAGGTAATTCATTGATCCCTTTACTAATAAAACCACGGGCGATAATCAATAAATTCTCTGAAGGCGGTTTGGACCGCCACATCGGAGATGATTTTTTTCCTTGTAAGAAGTTATCCAAATTCTGAAAAAATGGTTATCTGTTGGAGCAAGGTCCGGGGAGTACGGTGGATGTCACAGAAATTCCAATTGCACCTCCTCTAGTTTAGCAGCCGTCTGTTGTACAGTGTGTGATCTAGCGTTGTCCTGAAGCAACTCAAATTATACCAGCTATATGGATTTATAAATTTGAATTTGGAATTCATCCTTCATGAGGGGGTGATATTTTGGAGGAAATGCGGCTGAATGTGCCCGCGGACTTTGTGACGAAGGCGTCCCGCCTTATTGGCAGCACCAAAAAGGCGATCCAACCTGCTACACAAAGCACCTCTAACTAACGCGCAGCATCCGCACCCTTAATCAGATTGCCAATAGAATCGATATTTTTTACTGTTCCCCGAGCGAATTCCAAAAGGCTTTGTTTTTTCTTTTATGTCATGACAAGTACATAGTTTTTAAAATTGGTTATTATTAATTATTGACATTGTGACTTGTATATGTAATTTTATTGTATATTCAAATGGCTATAACTTTTAATCCGATTTTATTAATTAATGTTGACAAATTTAGAATTATTGGAGTCCATAATCAAATTACTTTGACATAATTATATCTGCATCATTTATGAAAAAAATTGTTTCTAACTTTATTTTTTTTAGCGGGCTGGTTTTGTATGTACTAGTACTTAAGTAAATTATCTTGTTTTTGTATTTCTTAAATGTGTTAATGATTTTATAATTTTAATATTAATATTAAAACTTGGCTAGACTAGAATATAAGGTACTATATTGCATTGGGTGTGCCTGTAAGGATAAATGTATGTACATGTTTATAAATAAATTAATAAAACTTACCCACAATATTGAGCCATTTGCACAAAACCGTTAAAATAAAGAAAACTTAAATAAGTAATCAATACATAGTATAAAACAAAGTCGCTTCACGCTGTCTGTCTGTCCCTTTGTATGCTTAGATCTTTAAAACTACGCAACGGATTTTGTTACGATAAAGTAATTCAAGAGGTAGGTTATATGTATAATACATGGATAATAATTAGAGAAACACTGATCATTTTAGAGGTTTCTAATGTGATGTCGTAATTAAACACATTTTTTTGCGCTTACATTGGAAACGTTAGCTGAACCCTACGAGATAGATCAAAATAATGTACTACAGTAGGTATTGCACACCTTAAAAAAGTCTACAAAAAAGTCCGCGATGGTACGAGTATGTAGTGATTTATTTATATTTGAATTATTATTGCTATTGTATCTATAATAATATTAAATATATCTATGTCTATTGTTTTACCCTAACCGAGCTCCTAAATTTGTAAAGTTGATCGTATATATAGTATGTATACGATGTATGTATTACATACCCACGATACAGATTTCATCTAGTGTATGTATCGCAGGAAACTCGATAGCTACTCCTATCAGCACAGCAACTCAAGGGAACCAAATTGCCTTGATGCTAATATTTATTATGAAAGCAATCTAAATTTTTTTTATATAGGTATATGTACTCGTAGGATATTTACTCACTGTTTCATTTTATGCATATTATTTGTTACGTTTATGTTATTATTAACCTTAGTGTTTTGCTATTAATAAACATAATGTATGTTAATCTCTGCATTGAGCGAGAGATTACTCGACACGGTGGAACCAAGGTTAACAACTTTAAATGGTTTCATTTATTTATTCATTTAAGAATATATACATCGTATTTGAATATATTACATTAGTAAGTGCGATCAATGGTTTTTTATCAAATCCTTGCGCCATTACCACGGTTTTCTTCGGATTTATGGACATTGAAAAAAGTTCGCATGCTCTCGCGAATTTGTCAAGGGGTAAAAATTTTGGAGAACAACCAAACAAGTCCAGTACGGTGTATAGGCCTTCCATGCTGACTGTATCGAAAGCTTTGTTGAGGTGAGTCTTTTGCTCACGGTACTTTTCTTGGAACTGTGGAGAGATGCGCGCGGAATCCACATTGTGCCTGGGGATATACACGTGCGTTCGGGATATAACTTCTGTAGTTTGGATAAGATAAATAAACAATAATAATAAATCTTTATAACACTTAACTCTAAGATAATGAATCTTAGAGTAAAGTGTTACAATACGGAAAATAATATTTATTATTATACTGTAATACTTAATAGGGATTAAAGTACAGATTAAGACAGGAACTAAATATGGCATGATGAAAACTACAATATTACGAATTTGTAAGATGATTTAGGTAGGTATGTAACTAAAAAAAGTGACGGAAGGTTAGGTAGGTACCTACTTTAATCTTCCTACCTTTATGAGCCTAGCTGATAGTGATAGTGACGATAGGGATGATAGATCATCCTCAACATGCTGGTCGCTCATGGTGGAAAGAGAAACTCCTAGTCCTACTAGTATTCAGTCTTCAATCTTGTTTATTCAGTTTGCGATGGGTCCGAACGGTACGACGGCTCGAGCTGGAATGAGCTCTGCATCGTCCGCGCCGCCCGTATTTATACCAAATGAAAACCGGTCCAAGCAACAGTGATTAGGGTTGCATGACTCACACAGTCAAAGGCCTTAGATAGATCACAGAATACCCCAACTACATCCTGTGACTTCTCCCAGATGTCAAATATATGCTTTAAGAGCGCTATACCTGCATCAGCTGTTGAACGAAGTGTGATATGCCATTGCTCAGTTTCGTAGTTTTTGATTATTACTAACGCATTCTTGAGTGTAGCCATAACTTGTTCGACTTGACCATTTGCTCGGCTTACTCCTGGTGCTATAGCGTGAGTGTTTATTCCAAGATGTTCACAGTAGGCCTTAAACTCGCCCAGGAAATCTTTTCCACCATCGACAATTATTTGGATTGGTGTTCCAAATAAGTGCACAGTTCTTTTTAAAGCAGCAAGTGCTGTGCTGACTTTTGTTGGTTGCATAAAAGAACAACACGTATTTGTCGTGCGAAGGCGTCGATGGTAACCACGACGTATGTTGTATGTTGTTGATCATTTGAAGTTCCTAATTTACCTGTAATGTCCATTACATATAAAAAATACAGAAGATCTTTGGGGAATGTCTACAAAGGTGCTGGGTGTCAACTATCTTAGATATTGCACCATGTTTAGTGTTGCGGCTGGAGGGCTGGTTCGGCTGATTGAAACAATGCTGGCAGACTACTAGACTTGTTTTATTTACTTATTTTTAAAAGAGCTGAATATAAACTGAACTGAACATAAATTACGCAAATTTCACACAATACTTATATCATTTTGAGTCCCTCCATACGCACTATAGGCAGGCAGCGCGTTTTCAATACATTAGAGCCAGAGGGAGAGAGACGTATTTTCTTTCTTTGTCTCTTTATTCGACTATTACGCAAGCTATGAGTCTATACAATTACAACTATTTTTAAACCTTATTATGTTATACTATTATCACTGTCGGCGCAGTTAACAGTCTCCCCACGAGTGTCTGATGACGATCCAGGCACTCAAAGCTCCGGGTTCTGCGCCGTCAAGTAGATTAATCTGGACGTTGGCCGCCTCATCACTCCTCCTCTTGTCTTCACGTCCACGATGCGGGTTCTGCCGTCAGGTCCAGGGTAGGCGTTTTCAACCACTCCTCGCGGCCAAGTGTTACGAGGCAGGGAGTGGTCGGCTACAATCACGACGTCACCTCGTTGAAAAGTTCGATGCTGTCCGCCGCTCATCTTTCGGGGCATAAGGGCCGGTAGATACTCCCTTAGCCACCGAGACCAGAAGTGATCGGCCAATCTCTGCGCCGTCCTCCAGTTCGCTTTTCCAACGAGATCTTGGTCCTCGCTCTGCGTCATGATTGTAGTCCCGCATGACCTCCCGATCAAAAAATGGTTCGGGGTCAACGCCTCCTCGTCAGCTGGGTCAACACTCAGATGCGTCAGAGGTCGAGAGTTTACTATGTGCTCGACCTCCGTCAAGAGCGTATGCAGGACCTCCTCCGGCGGGCTTCTCTCTTTCAGTATGGCGGCGAGGGCTGTTTTCACTGACCGAATAACGCGCTCCCAGGCCCCGCCCATATTGGGGGCCCCAGGAGGGATGAATTTCCACTGTACGCCCTCGCGTTCGGCCGCCTCAATGAGATCTTCATTTTTCATGTTTTTCGATTCACTTTTTAACTCACGATCTGCTCCCACGAAATTCGTCCCATTGTCACTATAAATGATGCGGGGGGTTCCGCGCCGGGCGGCCATTCTTCTTAGCGCCATTATCATCGAACTTGTGCTCAGTGACGCGGCTATCTCCACGTGTATAGCCCGCGTAGTCAGGCACGTGAAGAGGGCTCCCCACCGTTTCTCTCGCCGTCGGCCTATGGATACGTGCATCGGGCCAAAGTAGTCGACTCCGGTGCACGTAAAAGGCGGCCGGTTGTAGGCTAACCGTTCCGGCGGCAGGTTCCCTAACGGCGGGTACTCGGGCTTCGTTTTGTTGACGCACCACTGACATTGGCGCGCTATTTTTCGGATGGCGTTTCGTACTCCTAGAATCCAGTACGACTGGCGTAGCTCGTTTGCGACCGCAGCGTGGCTCCCGTGATGAAAACTTCTATGATGATATTCGATCAAAAGTTGGACGATCTTTTGTTTACCATCTAAGATAGGTAGGTTTTGATTTCTATCACAGTCTTGTAGCTGTATAGTGCGACTGCGGAGGCGGAGTACGTTTTCTTCGTCTAGGGCCACGTCGATCTTCTTTATTTTACTTGGGCCTTCTATTGCCATCCCTTTCTTGAGTCTTTCTATCTCGTTTCCAAAACTATCCCGCTGGCTTTGCCGTAGTAGAGCTCTCTCAGATTTGAGTAGATATTCCCTTTCTATGGGCGGGTACTTATTCGACGATTTTTCATTGGTTTCTTTACTTTTCTCTAGACGACATCGGTCGGCGAACATAAACACTCTCGCCGTAGTCCTCAGGAGCTTCGTCCAAGTACTGAAGCGACTGGGATCGGGCGTCTTATCGCATCGTTTTTCTGTGACTACGGCGCACGTAACTTTTCTTTCTTCAATATCGGATTCTTGTTTTCCTATGACTTTTGTCGGCCATTCGGACGGCGGTCGATACAGGAATGCGGGCCCAACGAACCACCTCGCTCGTGCCTCGAAGTCCCGCGGCAGGTTCCTGGTGGCATCGTCGGCTGGGTTCTCCTTCGTAGGTACCCATCTCCAATCGCACGGCGCCGCTATCTCCTCTATTTCGGCCAGCCGGTGAGTGACGAAGCTTTTAAAGCGTCGTGGGTCGGCTTTCATCCACTGCAGCACGGTGGTAGAGTCCGACCAGAAGGTGCGAGATGTGACCTCCAGGTCAGACTCCTCGGAGATGGTGGCGGCGAGCTTCGCTCCTAGCAGAGCTGCCTGTAGCTCGAGGCGTGGAATGGACGTCATTTTGGTGGGCGCTACGCGGGCTTTGCCTGCCATCAGCGAGATACTAACGTTTCCGTCGGCGGCCGTAGTTCGCCAGTAGATGGCGGCGGCGTAGGTACTTTCGCTGGCATCGACGAAAGTATGTATCTCGCCTCTTCTAGTAGCCGGGGCTAGGCATCGTGGGATTCTCAAGTCGCGCAGCGTCGCGATGTCGTCGATGTAGCGGTCCCAGGCTTCTCTCTGCTCGTTACTGATGGCCTCGTCCCACTTTACGCCCGTTCTCCACAAATCTTGGATCAATTTCTTTCCTTGGATGAGGGCTGGAGTGACGAGGCCCATCGGATCGAATGTTGACATAACGGCACTCGTCACTTCTCTTTTCGTCGGCGCTCTTTTTCGTTCGTAAACCTCGGGCGGTGTGTTTCTCAGACCGATGTTGAATGCTAGCTCGTCTTCTTTTACGCGCCACCGCATGCCGAGGGTTTTCTCTTCGCCCAGTTTCTTTTCATCTGGAGCGTTCACTCCTCTTAGGTTGGCTATGGTTTCCTCTCTATTACTTGCCCACTGACGGAGTTTGAAACCGGCTTCTCTGTGGATCTTGTCGACCTGTTCAGCCGTGCTTTTTGCTTCGTCGGCCGTCGCGAAACTTTGTACGTAATCGTCCATATAGTGATGACGGATGATTGCCTTGACTGCCTCGGGATGTTCCTTTTCGTAGCGCTGCGCGTTAGCATTCTTGACGTAGATCGCTGTGGCGGGCGATGATGCGGCGCCGAAAATAACCGATGTCATTCTGAATTCTTTCGGCCGTGTCTTCCTTTCGTCGTCGCGCCACAGGAAACGCAGGCTATCTCTGTCCTCTTCTCTCATTACGGAGGAACATTTCTTTGATGTCGGCTACGATCGCTACGGGGCCCTCTCGAAATCGTAGGAGCACTCCAAACAGAGATTGAAGTAGATCTGGGCCCGGTAGTAGCGCGTCGTTGAGGCTTCGTCCTTCGTATCTCGCGGCGGCGTCGAACACGATTCTTGTTTTCTTCTTCTGTGGGTGGATCACGGCGAAGTGAGGCAAGTAGAAAGTTCGCCCCGGCGTAGAGCTGGCCGGGGCTTCCTCTGCATAGCCACTGTCCATCAGATTCTTTAACTGTTTTCTGTATTCTTCTTTCAGGCTTGCATTTTTGTCTAATTTTCTCTCTATGCCCATAAGCCGGTTGAATGCTTGGGCATAGTTATTCGGTAACTGTTCGTGTTCCTTCTTCCACAGCAAGCCTGACTCGTACCTCCCGTCTGGGAGTTGCTTCGTGATTTTCTCCAAGACAGTGAGTGCTCGCTGGTCGGCGTCGTTGCTGGGGCGATGTTGTTTTATTCCGAGTGATTCCAAGTCGAAGTGCTGCTTGATCATTTCACATATTTCTTCATCTTTGTCTATGCTGCGGCAGTGGTTGACGTAGCAGACTGGCGAGGCGGCAGCTCCGGTACACCCATGTAGCACCCAACCCAGGCTGGTAAGTGAAGCAGCCGGTTGGTTTTGCTTTCCCTTCAGGATTTTGCGAGACACGATGAGGTCCCAATTATCCTGGCCGATCAGCAGTGCTGGTTTTTCTGTCTCGTAAATCAGTTTATCGATCATTCCCTTCAGGTGGCTGCAATTTTCTAGTGATTTTCTGCTTACGTACTGCGGCGATAGCATCAGTTCTTCCACAGTGCGTACTCCTCTGAGGGTCCTTTTGTCCCTCCGGTGCGCCCCTTTAATGCTCAGGTTCATACGTTGAGAGTTTCGATTTTCCACTATTTTTCCACCGACGGTCTCAAGTGTAAGAGGATCGTTCTCGCCGGTGGCTCCAATGCGAGCGGCTACGACTGCGTCCAGGAGCGACACTGTTGAACCCTCGTCAAACAGTGCCAGGACGCGAGCTGACCCTTCGGGGCCGTAGACATCTACCGGAATCATTTTTAGGTAGGTCTTGGTTCCGTCTGCCGTCGCGTATACGGATTTCACTATTCTTCTTTTATTATCATCTTCTGGCGTTCGTGCGTCCTCATCTGGCTGTGAGGGTTGTGCAGGGGTGCGAGGTGCGGGCTCCGAGTGCAGCATGGCGTGGTGTGGCCTTTTACACTTGCGGCAAGGCTGTCCCCTGCACGAAGATCTCATGTGTCTTCGACGAAGACAGCGAAAGCAAAGTTTATGTTTCTTTGCTACTTCCCATCTGTCGTCCGTCGAAGCTTCCTTGAAGGCTGGACATTCGGTCAGCCAATGTTCGCCCTGGCATTGAAAACAGAACCTTTTGTAGTGTTCGTTCACGGCGGCGACAGTTTCATGTTCGCGTTCATCCGCCTCTTGCGTTGCGTGCACCGGGTATCTTCTTTCTCTTTCTTTCTTGTTCGTTGTCTCGGGGGGCACGTACGCACTACATACTTCTGCTTCAGTGTCCAGGAATGTTCTTAGTTTCATCAGTTAGGTTCATTTTCGCCAACCAGAGCGCTATAGTGGAACCACCGGTGTCGTAATACAGGCGGGAGCTTCTCGACGATGCACTTACTCGTTTCTGGTGAGTGTAAGTAGTGCGGCTTATTCAAGGCGGCGATCGTAGTTACGGCGTTGTTTATCCGACTTGCGAAGACGCATGTGTCGCGTGGGTTGTCTCCGATCTTGGTTAGTTCCTTGATTTTCTGTAGTTCGGAGAGCGCGAGTTGATCCGGTCTTCCAAATCTTCTTTCAAGCGCGGCGATGACGTCGTCGGGATCGGATGCGACGAACAAAAGGCCTCTTACTGCTTCTTTCGCCGCGCCTTTTATGGATTTCCGTAGGCGGGCCACATTGTGTACGTCGGTGCATAGCGGCTTGCTGTCTAGGAACGCTCTCTTGAATGGTAGCCAGTCTTCATGTGCTCCGCTGAAATCTGGCAGATCCCATATCTTGGGGGGAACTCTGTGTGGTTGGGTGCTTCTAGTTGCGCTTATGATGGCGTCGGCTAGCTCTTTTATTTCCGTTTTGATTGGTTGCTCTCGTTCTAGCGCCGGTTGTTCCAAGTAAGTGGTCGTGTGATTGACCCACTGTTCGACTTGCATAGCCCTCTCGCATTCGAATTCTGCATCAAAATCCTCCTCGGATTGACAACGCGCCAGTTCTAACTCCGTTTCGGCTAGGGCTACGGCGTTCTGGGCGGCTTCTAGTTGCTTCCTTTGGAGTGTTAATCGGGCTTCGAGCGCAGTTCTTCTTGTGGACTTCGTAGATCTGGCTTTAGGGTTTGGAACGACTGTAGCTGAAGACGCGTACGGTGGGGCATTGGGTTTCCCTCCAATGTTCTTCAAGTTCGGCGCGTGAGGCGAGGCCGCAGTTCCGGCTGCGGGCGCGGGCGCGACGGTGCTAGCGTGTGGCTGTGGCACGCGGGCCATGGCAAGCGGCACGGGCGCGGACGCGGTGGGCTGCGGTATGCGGACCGGAGGCGCAGCCGGGGGCGCGAACACGTCGTAGGCGGCAGCGGAGCCGACGCCGGCACGCGGGCCGGTCGCGGATACCGAGGGAGGGGTAGAGGGGTCGCCGGCGGTGGCGACGGAGACGACAGCAGCGGCGGTCGTCTTCGATCTCGTACTCCTCCCATGCGTCGGGGCGTTCGGCCCTCGGGCGACGCTGCGCTTGGTCGACGTGCTTGCGGAGGCTGTGGTATTTTCGGTCTCCGTCGTGGTGGCAGGTGTGTTGATGGACCAATCAGTTTCGGTAGTCTCCGTAGAGTCCTCTCTCCTGGGTGGCGGTGAGCTGGAGCGGACGATCGGCATTGCTTGAGTTTTCTGGCTTCTGGCTTCTCCAATCCGGCTCGAAGGAAAAATTGTTGCGGCTGGAGGGCTGGTTCGGCTGATTGAAACAATGCTGGCAGACTACTAGACTTGTTTTATTTACTTATTTTTAAAAGAGCTGAATATAAACTGAACTGAACATAAATTACGCAAATTTCACACAATACTTATATCATTTTGAGTCCCTCCATACGCACTATAGGCAGGCAGCGCGTTTTCAATACATTAGAGCCAGAGGGAGAGAGACGTATTTTCTTTCTTTGTCTCTTTATTCGACTATTACGCAAGCTATGAGTCTATACAATTACAACTATTTTTAAACCTTATTATGTTATACTATTATCACTGTCGGCGCAGTTAACATTTAGCTTATATTTTTAACAGATGTATCGACGAGGAAGTTTTTCCCGATCTCATGAAACACAGTAAACTCATTCCTATGTTTAAGTCTGGAAGTGAAAGTGATCTTTCTAATTATAGACTGATATCGATATTACCTGCTTTAAGTAAAATCTTTGAAAAAATAATTCTGAATCAGTTATTATACCACTTTAACGTTAACGGCCTGCTACATAGCAATCAATACGGATTTACTAAAGGTCTATCAACAGCTGATGCAGGTATAGCGCTCTTAAAGCATATATTTGAGGCCTGGAAGAAGTCACAGGATGCAGTTGGGGTATTCTGCGATCTATCTAAGGCCTTTGATTGTGTGAGTCATGGAACCCTAATCACAAAGTTAAAATATTATGGCAATAAAAACCGGGTGATTGACCTCATACTTAGTAGTCTTATCTATCCAATAGAGTCCAGAAAGTAGACGTGGGTGGTGAAAGGTCTTCGGGATCAATTATTGATATAGGGGTACCTCAGGGATCGATACTAGGCCCTTTTTCCGCTGAATATGCAGTTCGTGCGATACGGTGGCTTACTGATGAAGCTACAGCTAGACTAGTTTATTTCAGTTACTTCCATAGTGTTATGTCATACGGCATCATTCTCTGGGGGAAAGCAGCTGATATTGGTAAAATATTTGTAATTCAAAAAAGGGCAATACGTGCCATTTATAAAATGAAACCACGAGAATCTTTGAGATAAATATTCAAAGAAATTAATATTCTCACAATAGCTTCACAATATATATATGAAAATTTGTTACATTTGTCACATAAAAAAAGAGATGGGAATCAGCAAAATAGTGACCTTCATAAAATCAACACTAGGAATAAACATAAATTATACATTCCTAGGTTTCGACTATAAAAAGTAAATAAGTCATTTATGGGGATTTATGGGGATTATAGGGAACACGGTGCGCTTCTATAATAAGCTTCCTGAAAATGCTACTAAACTACCTATTCAGAAATTTAAAGCATACATAAAAGTCGTATGTTAGGTAGTCTTTTGAAGAAAGCTTATTATAATATAGATGACTATATTATTGATAAGAATGCATGGCCTCATGTCGCTCTGCCGTCAGACAGTTAACCGACACACTTGAAATGTATAAACTCTCTTTTATAAGTATTTCGTAGTTAAGGTAGTTATAAGATGGATCATATAAAAAAGCGCTAGAACCAAGACGAGTTTCCTGCCAATTCTTCTCGGGCTTGGGTTAGGATGAATTGGCACCTAAATTCACCTAGTATGTAAGACGTTTCAAAGTGATCCTTGTGATTGTATTGAATAAATAATTTTTTTACTTTGACTTGACTTTGATTTACTTGAAAAGCAGCACTCGGTTTTTGGATTGGATGTAAATGAACCTGGCTAGCACCGGACGATCCTTTTGATGTCCTACATGCAACGCATTTATCCACGAATTTTCGGACAGAGGTGCTCATTTTCTCAAACCAATAAGTTTCCTTGATTTTCTTTAAAGTTTTCTCCCATCCAGGGTTAAGTGCGGTGTGGAAAGAGTTGATGATACTCCATTGGAAGGACTTGGGTACCACCGTGCAGATTTGCTGTCCAAAAATTTGGTCTTCTAATTTCTTCTTCAAGACGTCATCTTCTAAAACGTAGCTTTCTCCATCCATCAACGGCCCGGCCGTAGTGTTTCGTCCCTGCGTTGTTCGACTTTTAACCAGTCCATATCTCTAGTCATTACATTGACTGCGAGCTCACTAGGATTTTTACTAAAGAAATCTGCGTGTTGTAGACGTTCCCCTTTATCTTATCGGTGAATTCGCGGCAAAAGATCCTTCTTATGTTTTGACGCTTTAAGAGCATTACAGTCCGTTATTACCACGAACTTACGTCCGTAAAGATACTGACGGAAATCTTTGATGGCTCGTACCACGGCCAGTGTCTCCAGCTCGTATGAGTGGTAGCCGCTTTCTGCGTCTGTCGTTCTCATACTCATGAATGCAACCGCATGTTGTCGTCCATCTATCTCGTGGTTTCATCTTTCTTTGGTCTTTCTTCAGAACAGACATTTCCCAAATGTATATTTAAATAAACAAATAATCACATGCTGACTCGTGACCTTGTTTACTGTGCAGCAATCTGTGTCATACCTACTCAAGGTATAGGATATTATGTTTAGTGTCGTGAAAATGGACAATAATTATTAACTCTGTTTCACTTCAATACTACAAAATGGACAACAGTCTCTTTAACCGGAGCAGCAGGACAGCTCGCTCGCCGCCGCCTACGCCCTCGCCCGCATCTGCATCCCGCTCTATAGCACCCGACCGAGAAGATGAAGAAGTTATTTCGTATGTCGAATGTCGTAGAAGTTATTTCTACCCACGAAATTCAGAACTGGATGATGTCAATCGAGCAGTACCTAAACGAAGTGTGTACTATTGCATCGGAGGGGAAACTGAATACAGAACAAAAACTTCGCATAAGTACTTTGTGTCGAAAAGTTGGTCATGGTACATCGCTGATGGCAGTGCAATACCAATCTCTTAAGCATAAAGCCGTTCAAACCCTCTCCGTTACTCAAGAACTGAAAGATAAACTTAATCTTTCTCAGCGGCTTCAAGAACTTAAAGAAAGTATTGACCAGTCCTCGAAACCCGTAGCAGGAACCTCTTTTGCCGATATGGTTAAAAATGGAACCAATAACTACATTAAGCCGATTAATCTTAGTTCAGTTGCCATTTATCCCAACGATAAGTTGAAATCAAGTGAAGATACAAAATCCCTTGTCCAGAAAATGCTTTGTCCTGAACGGATAAAGTTACACATAAGATGCCTTCGAAAAACAAGGAACGGAAGAATAATAATAAGCATTGAAACTAAAGATGATATTGAGAAGCTCAAGCAATCGATGCAGCTTAAAAACTCTGACCTTACGATCGATGAGCCATATAAACGGAAGCCCAGAGTTGTAGTTGTCGGTGTGCCTTCATCGATGGCTAAAAAAGAGGTTTTTACGTGTCTCTATCACCAGAATCTAGCCGATACACTTCAGAATTCTTCTCTTGGCCAGTTTTTAACCTCCATTAGATTAAGCCATAAGTCAGGCAAGAGGACAGCTGAGACCGGTAACTACGTCATTGAAGTACCTGCAGATATAAGGAAAGCCCTCATAACAAAAGATAGAGTTTATGTGAAATGGTCGTATTGCCCTGTGCGAGACTTTACTTTGATCACTCGATGTTATAAGTGCCATCAGTATGGTCACGCGGCCAAGTCATGTCGGGATCCTACATACACCTGTGGCCACTGTACTGCTCCTGGTCATTCTATTAAGGAATGCACGAAGAAGGCAGATGAACCAAAGTGCGCCACTTGCGTCCACTTCAATAAGCCGAGTAAACATTGTACAGGAACTGCTGAATGCCCGGCAAAAATAATAGCAGAAAAAAGGTACATTAACTCCATAGATTATGGAGGTGCCTAAGAATGCCTAAAAATACTATTTGGAGGCGTCATTTAAAATATTTCTAGTGTCGGTTCATAAGTAAAAAAAAAACAAAAATAAAAAATTAAGACATTAATCAATCACGGTGCCCTACTAATCTTAAATTGTAAGTCAAGTTAAATAAACAACGTTTGCACATTTTCTACGTTAAATAATTACACGTAAAAACTAGAAAAATACTTACGTATCATTACTTTGTTTACAATTACCAGTTTACAATTCCGCTAACTCGCAATTTGTTTATCTTTTGTTTTGTGTTTAAATTTTTATAATGTTTGTATTATTTGTAGTTTTAAGTTTAGTTAAGATTGTTAATACTATTCTATACATCTCACTGAAACTAAAATAAAATGTCAATGTAGGTGATTATTTTAGAATCTATGTACCTAAAAGTAAGCTCTTCACGCCTGAGATACAGGATTAACTAGTTCAGGCTCGTATTGTTCATACCTTTAATTAAATAAGTTTTAGAATTTTGTTACTAGGTATTATTGTACCATGTAAATTTTGAATAAATATTATTATTATTATCATCTATAATTTGGACCAGTATTGCACCAAAGCCTAGACTGCTTGCATCAGTGTATAACTGTATAGAGTAAGTACTGGGGCTGATGTCAGGCATTGAATGTTTTTACTCCGTGCTTTCTCATGTCGATCATTCTATTCTCTATTCCCATTTGGCTCCTTGTTTCGTCAACTAGTACAGTGGTGCCATGATTCGTGAGAAGTCAGGTATGTATTTTCTGAAGTAGCCTGCTAAACCGTTAAACTGTCTTACTTGTTTAGTCAGAGATAAGACTGGGAATTGCCCAATACCCTTCATACAATTCACTGTCTGACTTCGCTGTCCTGGTAATGCAGCAGCGACAGATTCCCGCATGACAGAGCACTCTGCAACACAATCGAAGACAGTCTTTATATTCTTCGTACCGATTTGGATGGTGATCGGAGCAAATTTAGCTCCCAGTTACGTAATTGACAGTGTTGTTGATACTTGATGTCAATGATCGTTGCCGTTTGAAACATACTTCAAAAGTATGACTTATAGTAGTTGACTTACCTTTCGATTCTGCTTTCTTTTCCGAGGGTTTGTATCTGCATTCGTTTGCGGTATGGTTTGTCTTTTTGCAGATGCGACAGCATAGCTGTGATGAGTAATCTGAAAAGCGTGGATGTTTACTAGGTCCCGCTGAGCTTGGATTCAGTTGAGATCGCTTTTTACGTATAGACGATGCAATTGAAATGCGTCCAGGAACCGTAGTGGCTCTTGTATTCAGTAATTCGATTCGCAAGCGTTCATCGCCAACGCATCCAATTACGGCCTCAACTGCATCCTCGTTATCCAATTTATCTTTAGTGACTCTTCTCCAAAGGAATCCAAGCATGCGATAAGAATTCTGCTATGTTCTTAGAGCTATCGTAAACGTGCTCTCTAAACCGAATAACATCACGAGAATACCTGTTTTCTGGTTCAAATGTCATAAAGAGGTTATTTCGTAGTTCTTCCCATGTAGATGTGGTTACCATCCAGTCGTCAACCCACATTTTAGCTAGCTCGTCCCTTCAACAAGCTGCATGCCTTTATACGCACGTCAAAGTCATTTAGTTTGTATTTTTCAACAGCTTTGTTTATGTGTTGACTCCATTCACGTACTCCAACACAGGTGTCAGGATCAAAAGATGGTAGATAAACATCATAGTTCCTTACTTTGTTTTCAGTAGATGGAGTACATAAGCGCTCAGACATTTTCTGCATCGTCTGCATCATTTGCAGAAATAATTGTGGTGGTATCATACCTGCACCATGGTACAGATTCGGGATGGGCATGGTCAACATACTGGCAGCTTGTTGTGGCATGTTGATGAAAGCCAGATGTGGTTGTGGTTGCGGTGAAAGCGGTGGTGGCGGCTGCAGCGACAGTTGAGGTTCATGTGGTATACTGCTAATGGAAGAGTTAAGTAGTTTGCGATGATGTGTGGTACCGATGTTACGCGGTTGCGATGTATCAGATGGTGCACGAGCTGATGAGGAGGTAGTTTCATTTGGAAATGATTTGAATCACACTTCTGATGACGGAGAACCAGCTCCAAGATGATTTTTAAAAATGGTGATTTTCTATCATCCTCAACATGCTGGTCGCTCATGGTGGAAAGAGAAACTCCTAGTCCTACTAGTATTCAGTCTTCAATCTTGTTTATTCAGTTTGCGATGGGTCCGAACGGTACGACGACGGCTCGAGCTGGAATGAGCTGTGCATCGACCGCCGCCCGTATTTATACCAAATGACAACCGGTCCAAGCAACTGTTTACGACGAAGCTTAACATTGCTTGCAAGTGTCTCAACATTGCTTTTGACATTATAAATTAGTTTCGGATTATTTAGAAACAGTAAAATCAGCCACTAGATTAACTTAATTTAATAAACTAAAAATTCAATAATCATAATTCAAATTATTAACTGTCTTGAATTCTCAATACAAAATGAAAACAGATTAAAACACTGCTTCTTATGCCTACAATGCTATTGCATAGGTAGCGTCCGATTGGCTTTGCGCCGATATACATATTTTATCGATATTAATGTACGAGCGCACGCTCAGCATTTGACTTTGACTTTAATCAAACGCTATGTTTAGGTAATTATCTCAAGAACGTTTAGAGGATATGCGAGCTGAATTGAACTTTGTTGCGTCGCCGCAAGAGTCGCTATTTATATTCCATCATATAGCGCGGCGATTCGTCGCCACCGCATGTATCGCCACGCCAACATTTAGGTTTACCCCTAGCCTATAGATGTTTTACATCAAAAACCTGTAAACTTAAGTGATTAAAATTAAGTGACAAAGTTACAATATAAACGGTTATGAGAAAGACAAACAAAGCAAAAACCTACTTTTAACATAAAAGGTTGAAAGTTTTAAATATTACCTACTTTACTACAACTAATAACTCCTCAGTTTCTTCGTAAGATAGACAAGATAGGGCATGTTGTAGGGTTATTTTACAATTAGTAAAATTATTTGCCTACATGCCTAGTTCACACAAAAGGTCCTGGGAACACAAAAAATCTAGAGGCGAAAGCATGTTTTAGTGGGATGCTATTAGTACGGATATCATTACGCCTATTGTCAATATTTTCAGGAAGGAATCTATGTTGTCTTAGAGCAAGTTTTTGTATCGAACTGTTAGAACTTTACAGGACTTATATATTAGGTTAGTAGGATAGAGAAAAGGGCGGTAGGTGGCTACCTTTAGGATTGCTTGTTGAGCTCTTTCTGCAGCTCAACGAGCTGTGCAGTTAACGATTTGACCATGGCGTAATACAATAAGAAATTATTGTTTGACATAAAGCTAGATATACATTCAAAACTAGCCTTGAATCTGTAATACATCGTAACGTCTTAAATACATAATTTTAGTTTCGGATTCTATTGCTCAAAATTTCTACATGCGATTTGAACGATAGAGTTTCGTCTATTATAACGCCAAGGTACTTACTAGTGTTTGAGATGGCAGGGCAGCTACAAAAATGATTGTCGATTATGTGATTACATTGATGAGATTTACAATATTGAAGCCGTGTTGTGCATATTCATAAACATTCGTGTCCGTACTAGCTGAAAAGCAGTGTCGTCAGCATAACATATAATTTTACCGTGACCACTTCCTTGTGGAAAGCCAAAGGAAGTATTTTCCAAATCTGAGCTGACAAAAATAGACATCATGCCAGTAAACACTCGCAAAAAAAAAAAAAACCCGGACATTTCACACACCATAATCTGGCTCCAAAGTAAGTAGAGCTTGTGTTAGATATGGGTACCAACTTGACTGATATACTACTTTATATAAGTACTTTTTTTTGTGTTGTAAATACATACTATTGAATATTCGAACACAATTTTATTTTTTTAAAACAAAATTAAACAAAACTTAAACTTCTAAACAAATTAAATTAACCGAAAACTAAACAAAATCAACTGGCAGCAGCTATGAAAAAATGTCAGAGTGATGTTTCCTTGATGGCGGTTGGCAGCAGAAAGAGAGCGGCCGCGTGTTCGCACGGCGTTTTATACCCTCCGACTCCAAAATTATCTTCGATTCTCCAACACGGCCTCTCCTGACAGGAGGCCGTTCTCGGGCTCCTTTAGCTTTGAAGATCGGTCTCCAGCAATGGCATGGAAACATCCATCTTAGGCTGGTCTTCGCATGGGGCACGATCGTGCGAGTCAGCACAAGTCTACATCCCAGATGGACCGGGCTGTGGCTCGTCAACCCTCATGGGTATGTCTGCAGCAGCGGCGGGAGTAGACTCCTTGCCTTCGTCATCAGTGTTCGCATCTAAACACAACACAGAAACAACCACATATATTAGTATGCGAGCATACAAATACATGTTGGTATTCAGCGGCAAAAACAAAATAGCAAACTAAGTATCTAGGCACGACGTTAGCAATACTAAGTGCTTCAGCACTAAAAGAGTAATAAAAACACAAAATAGCAAATAAAGTATTTATTTATTTATTAAACAAAATCCACAGCTCTTAACAAACAATATTACTTAATCTAACGCATTTATCCTAAAGCCAATAACGGATTTACATTTTATGTATATCACCTATAATTTAGAAGACAGTCACTAACCAAACATGTTATTAATTAATAGAAAATACCTATTAATAATTCTCCATTATAATTATGAGAGTGTATGAGAGTTGTGTAAAAGTGTGTGTGTGTGAGAGAAAGAGAGAAATAGATTATATGGTATGCATAATATGATACTTATAAATATAACTGACACAAACTTATAAATTTTCACAAAGAATTCTGAGAATTTCACGTTTGAACACCTGCTTGCTACTATAGAAAATATCAATTTGTATGAATATTTTTGTTGTAGTTCCTATGTAGTCGACTAACATGTGAGTTTTGGGCGTAATTTGTGCGTGTAGGCAAAACAGAAAACTGGTTAGTGTGTCTAGTTCTAATGGCCGGAACACAAAAGCGAAACACTTTAGACAGTAACTCCGAGCAGTCGATATAGTTATTGCATACACCATGCAGAAATGACATATCAGTTAGAGTCCTACGGTTTTCGAGAGAAGTGAGGTGATGATATAAGCACGCTGTCTGATAGTCGCTAAAACTACTGAAACATCGAAAGTTCAAGTGTTTTATGAACTTACTTTGTATACTTTCCAGACTCTGAATGTAGGTAATATAGTGAGGGTTCCAAATACAGCTGCAATACTCTAGAACGCTCTAGAAATACTCTACGCTTCTAACATAGGCATAATACAGAACCTTCAAGCAACTTATGTCAGAAAAAGGGCGGCTAACACGCTGTATAAAACCTAAAGCTTTGTATGCTTTGTTGACAATTATATCTATAGGGTTGTAGAGGATGGGTCAGAAAATGATAACACCGTTTTGGAGTTATAGCAGCCGGTAGTTGGGGTGCAGGCGAAATTCATTGTTATGCTTGTAAAACTACGATTACTGAGCCAGCCGCGTCGTGCTCAGTCCAAAGGTTCGCGACGACTAATTGACCATAAAAAAATATATAATAAAAATAAAGTTCGCATCCACCCTCACTAATCCGACTTATTTATTAAAAACAGAAAAGCATAAACTTTGCCCACAGATGGCGTTACGTGTACCAATAACGTACGAATAAGTAGGTAGCAATTAGATACTAAAATTAAATAATTAAATCATATAACTAAGTACGACGTGTGTCGCCTACAAAGGTCTTTCATTAAGCGTGTCCTATCTTTAAATTTAAATAAAACAAAGTGTGTGTGATATATTATCGAAATTATTTATTTATTTGAAAGATGTAGTGATGCCATTATGTGTGGAATATGACATCATTCAAATATCCGCCACGGCTTCTCTGGGAGGAGCGCATGCGAGATATCCAATTTTCCATGACTTTTGCGCATAAATCAGCTCCAGTGCCCATTCAGCGAACACACGTCGTTGTCTATGGTCGTTTACCTTCAATTCCTAGGTGAGTTGAATTTTATACGGGTGCAGGCCTAAGTCAAGATGCAAAATTCGCCAAGTTGTGGTCTGTGAAAGGCCGAGTTCTTGCGAGCGACGCGAAATCGACTGCCTCGAATTCTCCTGCACACTCTCACGGACAGCGGCGATGTTTTCGGCAGACCTTGCGTTTCGTTGACGTACGGGTGTTGGTCGATCATTTACCGAACCAGTGGACTCAAATTTATCCACCACACGACGAATAGTTCTCTCGGTAGGACGATTATGGCGACCGTAAAATGGGCGAAGCGCGCGGTGCGTTGCCCGAACAGAACACTCATTTTGATAAAACAATTTTATCATTTGCACGTGTTGTTGAATGCTATAGCTATCCATGATGATTTGGCAAAACAGAATGAATAAATTATAACCAATTTGACAGATGTAGCTTCAACAATATGGCCGCTACCAACTGTCAAAGTTCGGACGTGCCTATTGGAAGACCCTTTATATGTTCTGAAAATGTTAATTTTGAGTCTATTTGTACATCAAGATCCCTAACCGAGTTTACTTTACAAATTTTTATATTATTTAGGTATATGATAATCAAAATGTGTTGGACGTATTTTTCGAGTGAAAGGGACATTTGAGCATTTTGCAATGTTAATATCAATACGATTTTCTGCGTAATAGCGTCCTAGCCTGTCAAGATCCGCCTGTAGATTTAGACAGTCTGTTTGATCACTAATCTTCATATATATTTTCGTGTCATCAGCATACATAAGATAACGTGCATGCCTAAAGCACTTACCTACATCATATAGATAAGCATGTAATAAAGGTCCTAAAATGGAGCCCTGTGGAACTCCAGATGGAATATTAATAAAGTTAGAGCAGAAACCTCCAACAATAACTGCTTGAGAATGGTTACGCAAATAAGATTTTTTCCATCTTAGCAAATTGCCTTTTATTCCCAGCTCATAAAGCTTTCGCAGAAGTATGATGTGATCCACACGGTCAAATGCTTTTTTCCGTGCAAAATCCGTGTAGATCACATCCACTTGCGAGCCACCATCTATCCCAGTCGCTACATGATCAATAAAAACTCCTAAGTTAGTAGAAGTGGAGCGTCCTTTCATGAACCCATGCTGCTCAACCCAAGCGCGGATCCACCGTTGTGGGCACGATGGGCATGCCCACAACCCTAATAGACTTGTGACTTCACACTTTTTTGATGATATTATATCTAATGCCTAAATAAAAAAAAACAATGAATTGTGCGTGATTCGTAACGCAGCAAAAAAAGTTATTAAAATATTTTTACTAATTTTCTTACAAATACTGGCAACTCTCCTCTTCTACTCTTCGCAGTGTAAAATATTGGTTGAATACCTAAATGGCATAGGAAAGTATATCTTGGCTAGCTCTCCTAAATATACCCACACAAAGATGTGAATCTCAATATCGATAATATTATCAACGTTTTCGTGAAAAAGATATGCAAGCTTGAGTTTGTAATTTAAGTACTTATATGTACCTATTTCGTAAACATTTCGTTTGTTGAAATGCACTACATTTTGTCAAAATAATTTCGGGAATGGATGATTTGTTCATGGTTCCAAATATTTTTTTTGTTTTAATTTTTAGGGTTCCGTACCTCGAAAGGAAAAAACGGAACCCTTATAGGATCACTTTGTTGTCCGTCCGTCCGTCTGTCTGTCAAGACCCGTTTTCTCAGGAACGCGTGGGGGTATCAAGCTGAAATTTATATCAAATACTTAGGTCTACTGTCCCTACTGTCACATTAAGCTGTGCAATCAAAAGTTACAGCCATTTATGCCGCAAATTTTCAACACTCGCAAGGGAATCAAAACCTACAGGGTAGGGTTTGGTGAACTCGTACCAAATCTTGAAATTTGGTACGAAGCAACGTCTTATAGCACAGATAAAAGAACGAGTCAATTCTTACCCAACATTCATGAAACGCATTGATACTGGTGACGAGACGTGGGTTTGCGAGTTTGACATGTAAACTAGTCAACAAGCTTCGGAGTGGCGCCTTCCAACTGAACCGAAACCAAAAAACCAAGCCAAAGTCGATCAAAAGTCAGTCATGTGACGGTTTTCTTTGACTATCGCGGTGTTGTGCACTCGGAAATCTTGCGGGTAGGTAAACGGTAAATATAGAATATTATTTGAGCATAATGGCCGCATTATGCTAATAATTTGCTATATTAAACGCCGGTTTAAGATAGCAAATTCGACAAAAAAGGCCAGATTCGTGGATATAAAGTTCTTGGATTTCCACTACGATAATGCGCCTTCGCACAAGGCTATCATTGTGAACTAATTTTTGACCAAAAACTCAACAAATACCATCGAGCAACAACTTTAGTCACTAGATATGGCTCTAGCAGACTTCTTTCTTTTTTCTAAACTCAAATTACCACTTCATGGCACCCGTTTTCATTCGGTAGAAGACATAAAGGAGAATTCACAGCGAGAACTGAACTCGATTCCGGAAGAAGCGTTTAAAAAATGTTTTCACGATTGGATTATTCGTTGGCGTAAGTGTATCGTTTCTGAAGGATGAATAACTAACATTTTGTGTATTATTGATCGTTTCCCGGTACTTTCTTGACAGAGTAATATATAGATCACGAGGGAGTAAATACTCCGACTCGCACTTGGCTGATTTTTGGATGGCTGTGCCCACAACCTTTTTAGAGGTCTGGATCCGCGCCTGGCTCAACCGGGATTGACGTTGCAATAACAGGATAAATATAACCATGCAGTACCCTTTCAAAGAGCTTACTTAATACATTCAATATTGAGATAGGACGGTAATTTTGAATTAATGTCTTATGACCCTTTTTATGAATGGGAACTATATGTGCCATTTTCCAAACACTAGGGAAATAGCCTTCACGCAGCTACCTATTGAAAATGAGTCAGGGGAGCAAACAATGCACATCTGACGAAAAAAACAGGGGGATATTGTCACTGCCAGCTCCCTTTGTGATGTCCATATTTTTAAGCATTTTGAAGAGCGCCTCTCCACTTATCTCAATTAAATTGATAGTGATCTCACTCTGGTAGACATTTGTTGAATCAAACGAATACTGATCAGCCAGTCTACTAAATACTAAAGTATCTAAGCACAACGTTCGCGATATCTTACCGCTGTTCGCTGGGAAAAATGCGCTGGATGATATTTTAGTCCCATTGGAAGGCGCTTCATGCGAAATTGACCTTCGCTTGTCGAAAAAGTTGTGATATACCTACTCTCTGGTTTTAAGTTAATTTGATAAAAACCTTGATGAAGATCTAAATGACTGAAACAAATACTTCCTGAAAGTGAATTTATTATGTCGGTAATAATAATAATAATAAATAAATACCGGACATTTCACACAGCATCATCTGGCCCCAAAGTATGCAGAGCTTGTGTTATGGGTACCACATGACTGATATACTAGGTACTTGTATACTTTTTTTTTGTAAATACATACATATTATACATAGAAACACCCAGACCCGAGACAAATACTTGCAGATCATAAAAACATTTATCCCGCGACGGGAATCGAACCCGCAACCTTTTGCGTCTCAGCCGGACCTAAGCACACTGCGCCACAGAGGTCGTGGGCAATGAAAATTTGTCGTTTTGGATGCAGTCATTAACTTTACGATAATCTATTACTAAACGCCATTTGTTTTCTTCGTTTGATTTATTTGGTACTAGTAGTATAGCACTGTTCCATTCACTGCTGGATGGTCTATTATATCGTCCTTTAACACTTTTCTAGCCTGTTTATTAATTTCGGGTTTTGATGATTGAGGCAAACGATATGGTTTTACATAGACTGGCATCGTATTTGATTTAACCGTTATTGACTGGTCTACAACATTCGCTGTTCCTAACGTGTCTCCTTGAAGAAAAAATATATTCGAATATTTTGCACAAATTATTTGCAATTATTTTCTGTCGTTTGTATTTGCATGAGATAATTTTAGTTCTGATAACAATTTTCTTACACGGTCAAGGCCCTTGTCCGATTAAATGACCAAGCAATATAATTTTCTAAATAGTCTAAATCCTCGCTTTGTATTATATTTGATTTTAGAATTTTAACTTCATTTTCACTCGTATTTAAAATTTTAACTGGAATTTTACCTATTTTCGGCTGTAAGTACAATACAACCCGCTAAAAATAATTGTTTACTTAATTGTTTGACTCACTTCGACCTGGGATAAGTAAATAATATTCTGAACTTAAGTGTTGTTGCCGTTTTTGTATTTTAATACGGTACCCTTTGTTATTTAACCGTAAGTACATTTGTAGGTGAGAACACGGTATCTTGACCTGAAGTTCCGGGGAGTGACTGCTCCTCGTCCTCAGCTGCGCGCACAGCATCTTTTAGTTGAGCGTAGTTCCGGGCTGCCAATATGGTACTTAGTCTGCGATTTCTAAGATTTTGTGAGTGGGCAACAGCAGGTATTCATAAGAGTAGGCGTACCTTGTATGAATTGTACAGTGAAAAACGGTATAACTTTAGTGAAGAGTTTAAAGAAAAAGTAAAAAACTACTCAAAAATCTTTAAAAATGTTTGTCGCTTTATTAAATCTCAGTATTTAAGTTCCAAAATTAAAAACAGTTAAGATAAAATAAAAGCAACTTGGAAAATAATTAATAGTGAGACCGGAAAATCCAAAACTCATAAAAGTGTAATAAATTTAAATATCAACAATAATATCATTAAGCAAGATATAGATGTAGCAAAGGTATTTGAAACTTTTTTTACTGATATTCCAGTCTCCACTACAAAGTCTTTAAACTCTTCTCATAGCAGAATCATTGTTAAAAGATAGTTTACCGGAATGTGTCACACAATTTTACTTTGAACATGTGGACAATAACGATATTATCAAGGCATTCAAAATGATTAATGTAAAAAAGACCACTGATCTCTGGGGCATCTTTGTCAGTGTTATAAAACCACTAATTGACATAATTGCACCAGATCTAGCTTTCATATTTAATCAATGTATTGACAGTGGAGTATTTCCTGATTTAATGAAACATAGCAAGATCATACCTCTATTCAAATCAGGTAGTCATTCCGATCCTAGTAACTTTAGACCTATATCAGTACTTCCTAAATTTAGTAAAATATTTGAAAAACTTATGCTAAACCAATTACAACGGCATTTGAATACCAACAATTTACTTGACATTAAACAATTCGGATTTAAAAAGGGACGCTCAACGACTGATGCCGGTGTTGAGTTAATATCACATACTTTTGATATCTGGGAGGAATCACGCGATGCCTTAGGTATTTTTTGTGATCTGTCGAAAGCTTTTGGTTGCGTTCATCATGAAACTCTAATCAGAAAACTACATCACTATGGTGTTAAGGGAGTTTCACTTAAGCTTCTTACATCCTACTTAAGTGACCGAACACAACGAGTAGATGTAAATGGAAAGCGTTCTCCAGGTTCAATGATAAAAATGGGTGTACCACAAGGATCAATACTCGGGCCATTCTTGTTTTTAATTTATATAAATGATCTACCTAAACTTGTAAAGGATGATCACGAGATTGTACTGTTTCCTGATGACACGTCACTTTTATTTAAATTAAAGCGACGACTTAACTTACTAATCTTGACGATATAAACAATGCAATCTCTAAAGTTGTAACATGGTTTAATGTAAACAACTTATTACTAAACGAGAAAAAAACGAAATGCATTCGTTTTATACTGCCCGACGTTAAACAGGTGAAAGCTAATGTAAAAATTAAAAATGAAAAGATAGATCTCGTCGACACCACAGTGTTCTTAGGCATTACTTTAGATAATAAGCTGCAATGGGGCCCGCACATAGATAAATTGTCGAAGAGACTCAGCTCTGCGGCATACGCTGTTAAAAAGATCCGTCATTTTACCGACGTAGATACCGCTAGGCTCGTTTACTTCAGCTACTTTCATAGCATTATGTCTTATGGCATTCTGTTGTGGGGGAGTGCTGCTGATATTAACACCATATTTGTGTTGCAGAAGAGGGCTGTTCGTGCAATTTATAACATGGGCCCCAGAGAATCACTTAAAAATAAGTTTAAAGAAATTAATATTATGACAGTGCCGTGTCAGTATATATACGAAAATTTAATGTATGTGCGCAAAAATGTTCATTTATTCAAAAAAAATTGCGATAGAAATAAAGACAAAAAAAAAAGTGTTAAGACCAGACAAGTTTCTTGCCGGATTCTTCTTGAACTGGGGTTAGGAGGAACCGGCACCTAGATTCACTAGCATGTAAGAAGACGATTCAAAGTGGTCCTTGTGATTGTAATGAATAAAGTTATTTTGAATTTTGAATTTTTTGAATTTTATGGGTTTTGAGGTTCTTAATAATTGAAACGTCCGATTGTCGTGAAGTGCATTTATTCACTAAATACAGAGAGCGCTCTAACTATATCTTAATCTAGGAAACTTACGTACTTTGCTAAGTGCTTACACATCATGTTACACCACACCTCCGACTACAAATGATCTTCGGTTCTCCAACAATACATATTATACATAGAAACACCCAGACTCGAGACAAGTACTTGCAGATCATACAAACATTTGTCCCGCGGCGGGAATCGAACCCACAACCATCTGCGTCTCAGCCGGACCTTAGCCCACTGCGCCAGAGAGATCGTCAAAAGAGCGAGTGGTGCTCTGAAGAACAGCTTTCGTTTTACCCTGCTCTTCTTTTGTTTTGTTGCTGGAGTTCTAGCAACGTCTACGATCATACTCGTACAATAAACAGCTACCGTTTGTCATCAAGAAGTGGTTTGAGATGATTGATATTGGAAAATATCAACAGTCTGTTTTCGAGAATGTCCGCCACCTAAAAGCCTCTGCAGGGTGGCCATTTGTAGCCTGCAGATTCATTGGGGTCTCAGGTACCTACCAGTTTATTTTCTGACTACGATTAGTTTATATCAAAAGACTCAATCATTTCAGTACTTGGTGGTGATGGATGTAGTGGTGGCTGGCCTGCCATGGCTTAGAGCGGGCAGTAATTTGTCAATGGGCGTACGAGAGTCCCTCCTTCTGGCGAGAGTGATATTTTGTATCCGCGTTGTCTATCTGTTCGTATTTATTACTGGTAACTGCCTGTTGTTGTTTTCCTCTTCAGCTAGCTGCAAGTACACTGCATCGCCTGGGATGAGAATAAGATATCGACTACGTACGAAATCGGTTCGGTTGCAGGAACTTAACGGATGGCTTCAAAACTTGTTTCTAGATTTCTTTCTCTGTTCTAGCTCTTCTGTTGGTCAGCAGAGGGACCACCATGTAGGCCATCCTAGCTGGGGTACAGAGATGTCATTATGAAATGCCCCAGCCTCACCTATTTTATATTTCCCTACTAAAATGTAATTATACAAACAAGATGGTACTCGTACATATAAACTCATTATAGACTCGACTAAATAATGTACTTTATTACCAATCATATTACACAGAGTAGAGATATGTTACGTTCCTAGTAAATTGCGTTTGAAAATAGTCGCAGTTGCATATAGATAAATAGACAAAGTACAAACTACAATCATGTTCACTTGTTTCACTAATGAACGATGGACGGATACGGAAAACACAAGAAAAAAAAATCTGTAACCAATTGCGCTTCGATTGTCGCCGTGGATACACAGATTATGATTTTTAATCGAACAGAACGGACATTGGTAAAGAAAAAAGTAAGTAAATTTGTTACAAATAGAAATAAAACAGGTATTAGGAGTTAATGTATTTATAAATGTCCACTTTTTACACATATAATAGGTAAGTGCCACATAATATCATAAAAAAAAAATTTGAAAATTGTTAGGTATTTAAGTACTCATGTAATCATACGAACAAACGTTCGATCTTTTAGTCCTGTCGCTCGTAGAACAATCATGTTACTAAAAAAAATAGTTTATATTATGCAGCTGCAACCCTACAATCACGTCCCACCTTACATACGCGCTCCGAGTTCACAATTCACATAATATACTATCAATTCTCAGTCGATTCAATGAATACGACGTTATATAAAATAATCATATAGGTAAACTAATACTGTGTTGGCACTATAATTCGTCCGGCTAAAATCAATACCTACGACGACGTCGCATCTGATCTTTTAATCTATGCCGCCATCCTTATCAAACGCGTGATTAAATGAATTTTCTATCCCTTTTCGTGAACTGAGAGCGAGAGTGGTCAATTGGGTCTTTTATGAATCTTCAACTCGGGCATGCTAGTAACATTATCTTATTACATATTATAGCATGTTTATTACCTATTGATAGCCTGGTTGTGATATCACACGAACGAGTTAACAAGATAAGTCTAGCTCTTATTGTATTATGGTAGGTGATTGCTAAAAACCAAATAAGTAGATGGGTTAACCCAACAATTTTATTAGTAAGATCATTGAGATAAATGATAATCTATAAGTAAAATAGACCATGAATTGTACCACCATGATATTCAAAACCCCGATCTAGACAGTTTTCATTCTTTTATATTTAATTCCAGCAAGAAGCGAACCCGTTGTGGGAGGCTCGCATCGGGGCAGCACGCGCATGCGCGTCAAGGCACGCGTATCGATCGGCCGTCGCAGCAGGGAGAGGGGGAGTGGAGAGCGGCATCGGCACTCGGCACTCGGCACTCGGCAGCTGCGGGAGTGGAGAGTGCAAGATGGCGCGCTCATACCTGTGGTGGCTGGGCGTGCTGGGCGCGGCGTGCGGCGCGCGCGAGCTGGACCCGGCGGCGTGCGCGGCGCGCTTCGACGTGCAGCGCGACAAGATCATCCGCACCGAGGAGTCGCGCGACATGGGCGCGCGCTATCTCTCCGAACTGGACGTGGGCGCGCGCTCCGAATGCCTGCGCCTCTGCTGCGAGACCGAGACCTGCGACGTCTTCGTCTACGAGGAGAAGGTACCCGACGACGCGATGCGATCGTGTTTAGAGGGATGTGTCGATCTCCTGAACCTCAGGCCTATTACAAGCTTTTGACAGTTTGATAAACTGGATCGAGGCTGGTCACTTCGATCGATCGAGGTGACTCGCTCGGAATTAGCTGTGCTTCGGTTATAAGGGTGTTGAAGTCCACAAGAAACCCTTATATCTAGTGTCGTCATTATCGCCAATATCAGACGTGTTACTCGCATACTTACCGTGTGATATAAATGTGATGAAATGTAACACGGCAGGTACCTGGTAGGTACGTATAGTCCCTACAACGCTATGTAATAAAAGCAAAAATACTATTTAGGAATAATCCTACTTACACTTACCTCCCCTACATGTAAAGTGAAGTTGTTTTCTTTATTTTATGACTTCCTCGTGCAGCATAATAGGTACCTATCGTCTTTTGCAGAGGTTTCTTGAACAGTATTTCGATACATAGATGTAATTACCCCTAATCGATGCATATACGATGCATATACCAGAAGATCTAATACACCATATACTTACCGACCTATTCGTTTGATAAATATTAAAGCTTTGAAATGGTAATTTTTAATAGAATTCAGTGTCGTCGTCCCGTATGGAGCGAGGACCTCGATTGAGAAACTAAATAACTCGTAATAACCCTCTGAACTAAACGGTACCTACCCTAAATCGATCGGTTGCACGATAATAAACTCTCACGTACCTACCTACGCAATGTTATAAGTACTTACTTACCTAGATAATACAATCACGATTGGTTTAATAAGTTGGTTAAAGTGTTCTACTTACTTTATCCATCCGTATCCGTATCCATATGAAACAATTTTAATTCACTTGACACAAATTGGAAATATTAAATAGGTAGCTTGAAAAATGCGAAAAAGTATCGCATGAAGTGAGTGGAGCTCACCAACAAACACGCATCGCGAGTGCTGCGTTACATTACTTAACCGTCACAATAACGAGATGATTTCAAAACGTATCGATACTTTCTATGAAAAACAGATCCAGTACGATATTTGGAAACGCTTATCACATGGGTTTAATGATCGCTAAATTAGTGGAGCGATTTTCGTCTACAATACACACCATATTCCCCAGACCTTACTTCCAATTTTTTCGGAATTTGAACAATTTCTTGCAAGGAAAATTTAAATTCCGATGAGGCAGTCAAAATTTCAGTTTTCTAAGATTTTATTGACTCCCTTAGTTTTAGTCGCTCCCACAATTTTTCAGCAAGAGAATCAATGATTTAAGTAGGTATCTATAAAATGACAAAAGTGCATAGATGACATAACAATGGTAAATACTTGGATTGATTCAATACTCGTATGAATATGTATTAATCAAAGGGGTGTCATGTTCAGTCATGTCACTGTATCAACGTGTGCGAAGTAGCAGGCGGAAGCTCGTGTATTGTATGTAAAAAGAACGGTCACTAGGGTAGGATATGTATCGTGCGCGACACTTATCGCGTTGAGGCATCGTACCTAATACTGTGATTTGCGGGTGACAGGCTCCCGGCAGTTGCTACCTGTTCAACTGCGGGCCTCCGGAGGACTTTCGCTGCAAGTTCACGTCACACGGAAACTTCAGCAGCGGCGTGCTCGCGCTCAGCCGACGGCTGGCCGAGCTGCAGGACCGCGAGCGGCTCGCACTCGCCAGCCTCAGGTACTAGCCGCGCCGCAGGGCCGAAGGTACAAGCTACACTATATTAGTTCCTTACCTACCTAATAGATTGTTATTGTGTTGATCCACAGGAGCGTCAGTAGCGCGCCGCCCGCGCCGCCCGCCCCGCCTCCGTCGACGACGCCGCAGCCGCCGCCCGCGCCGTCCCCTGCGCCACCTGTCTTACACCAGCACCCTGACTTGCTGTTAACAAGTAACAAAAGCAGTGGATACACTAGGGCACAAGATGTTTCCCAACGTGTCCCGCAGCACAGGATTTACGTGCCGCGTGACATGTGCGCAAAATGTCGCTTGTGCTATAATTTAGTACCTACCAGCTATTCTAGCTATAAAAGAAAAAAAAACAATTTGACACAATTTCAAGCAATCAGAATAATGAGTTTCCAAAGTTTAGGTTTCTGCGTAAAAAAATCTTATTATTAGGTAATAAATTTGAACACCCATGACATCTCGTTTCGCCTCTTTTAAGAGTAATTTTGAAGAAACCCTCAAACACCGATATTAATCATTGGTATTTAAGGTAAACGAGTATTCGGAGTGTCACTAAAATAATTTTAAATGACACTCCATATACTTACTCGTTTTTAGTAAGATTACCAGCTCTTCTCTTGTTGATAAAGAGATCGGAGCAAATTCCACAATTCTGATTGATTCAAAATTCAAAACATCAATAATATTGCAAGAGCATGGTTACCTTGACCTGATGCTTTATTATCACCTGGAATCTGCAGCATACCCAACTCTTCGCCAGTTTATAGAAGAGGTATCGTGTTTAGGCTAACTGGAATCTTTTCGATGAATGAAGGTTATTATAATTAAAATAGCCCGACCACGGGATGTTCAAGTTCAAAAGCGATCAAAACTTCATCATCAAAACTTTGAAATGCCTTTTAACCCTATGTTACCCTGAGAGGGCTATTTTGATAATCTTGAAACATGTGGCCATTTATTTCGTATTTAACGCTTCCAAATCATGATTTAAGCAAATCGTACTTTGCGCTAAAAAAGGGTGATAATAAATGCGTTCTGTGAGCGCAGCGGGCACGGGCCGGTGCAGCCGCTACCAGTTCGAGTGCCGGCACGGCGCCGAGTGCGTGGCCGTGTACAACGCGTGCGACGGCGTGCCGCAGTGCGCCGACGGCAGTGACGAGGCGCCCGAGCTGGGCTGTCCGCCCCCCGCGCCCCTCGCGCCTCCCGCGCCTCCCGCGCCCCTCGCACCGCCCGCGCCGCCGCGGCCCGAGGGGGAGCGCTGGCCGCACCGCCTCGCGCAGGCGCAGCCGCAGCACCGGTTCACCGGTGCGTCAAACTCAGTCTATTCATTTGTAAGATGAGGTGAATGTGGTCACCTGGATAAACGATGCATGGTGCAATGCGAGGGACACTTTGTGTTTAATTCTACTTAGTTTTTTTTTCAATTAGGCATAAATAAATGCTTCCGAGTCACATGGATTTTCTTCACAGAAGGAATGCGGGCAAGCGGCGGTAGCGGCTCCCATATCTTCAGCCACAAGGGCGGGCTGCTGCAGGAGGCTCCGGCTCCCCCGCCCGCGCCTCCCGCGCCCCCAGCGCCCCCCTACCCGCCTTTCGAACCACCCTGGCCGCGACGCGCCTGGAGCCAGCACCAAAGTGAGTGCGCGTCTTTCCTTCCCACGTACATCACGCACTCGGTACTTTTTCACATGATGCCAGGTAACCAGCAGCCGGAAGCCAGAGCGTAAGATAGCTTGAATAGCTTGAAGGACTCGCCCGTACAACTAGCATGAAAAGAGACGAGAAAGCGTCGCATTCGCATATAATGTGGCTAACAGCTATGTTCAACTCCTACATGAGTAAAGTGGTAGGTATATGCTTAGTGTCCTTCCCTATAATCCGTAACTAAAGTCGAGGAATGAACAGTCTCTAACGGTAAAACGACTCCTCTTTAATTCAGTAGATAATTAGCTACATCCACACTTCCGTTCTCCGTATCCATTCATACTCCACTATGTCACTAGTAGGTAAACATTGAGTCACGTTTTCACGGCTGAACGGATTTTGATGAAATTTGGTAAACTCTACAACATTTACAATAGGAAATGTTTACTGATGATGGAATGCTTGCGATCGCTGATGCAAAATTCGTTACGTTGCAGACTCGGAGAGTATGGGCGGTTGGAGCGGAAGCGCAGACGGGGGCGGCGAGGTTGCGGGGGCGGGGGTCATGTATCCGCGCCTCGAGTGGGACGAGGGGGGCGCGGGGGGCGCGGGGGGCGCAGGGGGCACTCGCCGCGCATGGCCCGTGCCGCCCGTGGCACCTGCGCCGCACTCCGCGCCGCAACCCGACATGGTGCGGCCCGAGAACATCAGTCGCACTTCCTATTATTCATCATGCGCCCACGTTGCACTATTTAACCTGTGATTTCCATCTCAAAAGCATTTCAGTTTAGTTCAGTTCGATATTCACTTAACCTTCACCACTAATCTGCTTATGAGCCAGTAGAAGGATGTAAAGAATACGTGTGTGGTGTCCCGCAGGAGGCGAGGTACGCGGGTACAAGCACGCTGCGCGACTCCGGCAAGCAGGCACCCCCCGCGCCCCCCGCGCCCGAGCCGCGCCCCTCGCCGCCCCCCGCGCCGCCCGCCTCGCCGCCGCGCCACCGCCTTGGCGCTACCAAGCCTACGCCGGCGCCGCACAAGGATAAGGTTAGGGTTAAAGACTCAGATCATCATCAGAGCAGCTCACTGACAACATTATACATTCTGTCAAAAAAGTATAGGGAATGGATGATTTGTTTATGGTTCCAAATTTTTTTGTTGTAGATTGGCACAACTGTTTTCCATTTTGGCGCGGAGTTTGAGTTGCATCTGTTAATACAGTGCTGTCTTTAGTTAGATCACAATTAAGTGTGTATTGCGAATTTCATAATTAACAAAAACATCGAACACACAGTTTGTCTTAAATTGAATTTCGTGTATTGAGTTGAAGACGTTGATTGGCTACCAGAGCGAGGCAAATCTTTAATTGAAGTTAACATCGCAAATGTGAAGGAAATAGTGGCTGAAAATCCTCATTCAAGTTTGAGATAGATAGCCGCTAAACTTTCTATGTCTCAAGAGTCGATTTCTACCATGTTAAATAAACACTTGGTTATGAAACATGTTGTCTCACGGCTAAGTCAAAAAGACCTAAATTTTCTTCAAAAATGAAATCGCATAAGACTGAGATCTATCTAGACTGAGGACATGCTAGAACGAGTCCATTTTGACACAACATTCATGAAACGCATTGTTACTGGTGACGAGACTTGTGTTTACGAGTTTGACATGCAAACTAGTCAAGAAGCTTCGGAGTAGCACGTTCCAACTGAACCGAAACGTGTAAAGAAAGTTCTTGGATTTTGCACCACGATACCTAATGCGCCTTCGCACAAGGCTATCATTGTGATCCGAGTTTCTTGATCAAAAACTCTTCAAATACCATCTAGCTACCACCTTATTTACCTGATATGGCTCCAGCCGACTTTATTCTTCTACTTCCTAAACTCAAATTACTACTTCCTTTCATCGGTTTTCATACGGAAGAAGATATAAAATGAGAATTCGCAGCGAGAACTGAACTCAATTTCAGAAAATTCTAATCAATTCAATTAATTTATTTCGGTTTTTACATTACATGATATAATATTAGTAATATGTCTAAATGTTAATAGTTATATATATTTAATATAAAATCATTCACAGAAATATTAATCACATAATAATTCACAATAAATTAAAATATTACTAAATTCATAATACTTAAGGTGGGTTGTCCAGTTATGAACCAACCAGATGCAATGAGCCACCGATATATTTCAAAAATACGACGTTGGCGTTCTGAACTAATACTGCCAACGGAAACGCATATGCACCCCTCTATCTTCCCCAGTTTGCACGCAACGCTGGCGAAAGACACACGCACAGTGATCTAGTTTATAAAAATATACCTCAAAAGTAAGTTATTTGTCTTGATTTCATTCTTTTTCTATTTTTTTGGGTGTTAACTGCAGTGTTTTTGCCTGTTACGTATGTTTACACATACCTAACGTTGTAAATGACACTATAGTTCAGTTTTCTGTATTATCATTTACCGGGTGAAATTTTAGGGTTAGTTTTGACAGTGTGGTGTTGTCCAGCAATGAGCCAAACCACAGTGTCCTGCAATTTAAATTAAATTAAATCTTTATTTCAGACTACATTAGGTCCATAATATACATGAAATTATTATAAACATTAAAAATCATCTACATACATAATAATCAATTACAAAATAATAAGTACAATAGTCAAAACAAAGAAATACATTAAAAGACTTACACAATAGTCCATTGAAAAGTTACATTTGGGTATGCATTTGTCAGAGGACGCAATTTTATTTTTTTAATGTGTAGGGGGGGTCAGTAGAAGCTTAAGTTCAAGTTTGTGGGGTCGGCACCCTTGTCCCCCGGCCGCCATCTTGGAAAAGGGGGTGCAAAGGGTTTTCGCGCTGTATCTCGTAAACTAGTTACCTTACAGAAAATTTAATCAAACATAAAATGTAGCAAATTAAATTTCCTACAATTTTATTTCTATTACTTTTTATCGTCAAGTGACCAACAAAAAAGTTATAAACAAAAATAAATGAAAATTTTGTAACAAATTTCCTTTTGGAGGTTATAACTTTTTTTCAGTTCATTCATAATTATTCATCTTCTAATTCATTTTCTTCAAGTAATGTTGATATGTCCACGATGTTGCTGCAGCTTTCACCACCACAATGGAGGCAAACTGGTGAACATTTAAGGCCTGCTTTTCGGCAACCGCACGCACTTCCACAATTTCCTTTGCATCTACAAAAGATTAATTTCATAAGCTCGGGGGGTGCTGGAGGCTTGGAAGCTTGGATTGGCATCCAAAATTTTCCATGCTTTTTCCAGCCCCATTCTTCTGGATCACAATATTTACCGAGCCATAACTGAATCTGGTGATACACTCGGAAACTGTGGAAACGGGCTGCATCTTGTGTTGGAGGAAGTGAAGAGAGATTAAATGCATTTTTTGTCACTGTCTTAGCAAATCGTTTGTATCGCAGAGTGTCTAGAGTATCGTCTTTATTTCCGCCATATAAAAAGACGAAAAAACGTTCGCCAACAACACTGAGTAACGATGACTCGACTTTCTCACTCATAAATAATTTAGTTCCACTTGCTAACTCTGGATGCTTCTGCAAAATTTTTATAAATTTGACTTTGCCTTTTCACTTGACGATAAAAAGTAATAGAAATAAAATTGTAGGAAATTTAATTTGCTACATTTTATGTTTGATTAAATTTTCTGTAAGGTAACTAGTTTACGAGATACAGCGCGAAAACCCTTTGCACCCCCTTTTCCAAGATGGCGGCCGGGGGACAAGGGTGCCGACCCCACAAACTTGAACTTAAGCTTCTACTGACCCCCCCTACACATTAAAAAAATAAAATTGCGTCCTCTGACAAATGCACACTAAGGCCTAAAAAATGTAACATTTTAATGGACTACAAATTTATTTGGAATAAATATACTTTATGTTATTATTATTAGTGAAAACGTGCATCCTCGAGTAGTGATACATATAAATGCAGTCGAACCTATTTGCGAACACGCTAAGAATGCTATTGGAGCTGGCTCGGACCCTGCGCACCAGAGATGCTCCCCGCTTACGCATGGTGGTGTAGAAGCAGTCCACACGCGCCGAGGCGAACATCCCTGACGCGCTACAGAATCGAGGCAGCCCCATCAACACCCTGAACGCGTTATTGTATTGAACACGTTAAGCGCTATACTGCTTTTGCGTATGATTCACCCACAGGACTAGACTAAAAACTAGAACAGTAGGCTTTCAAAAGAGTAGTTTTTACTTCTCTAGAGCAGCGAGCGAACCTGCGGGCTATCATGTTCGCTCTTACAGACAGCGCCCTCCGTTCCCTCTCAATGTCAACATTATCCTTCAAGTCAGAGGTAAGATAATGGCCCAGGTACTTAAACTCTCTTACTCTCTTTAGAGGAGCTCCATATAATTTTATGGGTGGTAAATTAGATACTGGACAACTTCCTCTAGCTTGAAAAATCATGCATTCACTTTTATTAACATTGTATCTTAAACCATGTTTCTCAGCGTACCTCTCGCAGATTTGTAACAGTTTACCTAGACCGCACGTGGATGCGCTCAACAGCACCATGTCGTCTGCGTAGCTAATGTTGTTGATGCAGACACCGTCCATGTGACAACCGACACGCGTGCTGCTGAGCTCACCCATGAGCGTGTCCACATACAAGTTGAAGAACTTTGGAGATGTCAGCCCCCCTTGCCTCACTCTACAATTCAACCTGTATGCCTCCGAGTAAACGCCTGACCATCTCACCACATTGACTCGGTTTTGATACCAGAACTTAAATATGTCATTAAGTTCTGGTGGCATTCTGCCACAGTAGCTAACTTATAGCTCATAGCTTAAATTCGGTCTGGCATTGAACAAATTCAAATTTTTTGCTTAACCTGTATTTCTATGAAATCTAAAGATTATATAAACAACCTAAGAATGCAAAATCTTAGCCAGATAAATTACCTTACTTCACGCCCAAATTTTAGGTCTCTAAGTCAAAAAATGTAAAAGATATGGACGTTTGAATTTTACCTGGTTCATTGTTGGACAACCCACCCTACATAAAAATAACGGTTAATAATATAAATCAAATCATGTCAATAAGTAGGTACAAATTTAATTTTACTTTGAATTTTAATACCATTTTTCCACCTACAGAACAGCCCACAATGGGATCGCTGAGCTCACCAATCAGCCGATTTATATATGGGTTGAAAAGTCGAGGTGAGCTCAGTCCCCCTACCGCACTCCAGCCTATACGAGATCTAAGTTAGGGTGTCCCGCTCGCAGGTCCCGGACGGTGAGAGGGAGAGGGAGAGGGAGGGAGGGGGCGCGGAGGCGCGCGTGGCGGCCGGGGACGGGCTCAGCGAGCACCCGCCCGCCGCCGTGCTGCTGCTCGTACTGGGTGAGTGTCGGCGAGCTGGCGGCTGCGGCTGCGGGACGGACACGGAGCGGGCCAGTGAGGGGTCGGTGTGGTTGCAGGCATGCTGATGACGGTGGGACTGGGCGGCGCGCTGGGCTGTCGGCTGAGCGCGGCGCGGCGGCGGCTGCGGCGCGGGAAGCCGCTCGCGCACGACGCGGACTACCTCGTCAACGGGATGTACCTCTAAGGCAGGCGCCACCCGACATCTCGCAGGCAGCAGCAGGCAGCAGCAGGCAGCAGCAGGCAGCAGCAGGCAGCAGCAGGCAGAAGCAGGCAGCAGCAAGCAGCAGCATGCAGCAGACCTGCACGGCCGCAGTGTCGCGGCGGACGCCGAGTCGACATGACACCGAGCGACTTGTTAGTTTGCGTGCTCGGGAGCTCTTCTGCCCTCGATTTTGAAGAATATTCGCTGTTTGTGACACAGCGCGACGCACTTACCGGTAGGGGAAGTGGGTAACCATGGAACGAGGGGAACGGAGGATAAAACAATATATATTTTTGTTCGGTACACACGCATGCTATCACTAAAAGCATGTAGGTAGGTACTGTTGAATTTACTTAACAGGTACATGCATTTAGTGATGAATGACTAAAAGCATGTACCTACTGTTGAACTTACTCAACTGGTAGATACATACACGCGTTTAGTGATGCTATCTGGCTGAACCAGTGCCTACTTAGCTACGAAAAGAGGTTGATGTGTAGCCGTGGTGTGACCACAAATTTGGTGTAGGTAAGTATTTTTTTTACGTCTATTTGAAAAATGTTTTGATCGAATATGACAAAAACTGATTACTTCTGATTGTAAGTAATATTTATATTAACGAATATGTTTAGCATTTATTGGATAAGCATTTACTCCCTGAAAGGTTTTTTTTAACTAACCTATTATTTAATTTAACGAATCCAGTAAGAGGTTTTTCAGTAGAAAGAAACAACAGTTTTACTCAAAAACCATTCCTACTGGATTTTGAAAAGTAGGTAATTAACCGTAGTAATGGCGTAATATAAATAAGAGTTTGTTAATATTTAATAAAAATATAGCTGTCTTTGTTATATTAAATATAAATGAATCAAATAATTATTACTAGGACATAAAAGATTCGTAACATCGATAAACTAGATAAACATTAGGGTTTTTATACTCTGCTTCTTTTGCAAACAAGACATATACGTTTTGTTTATAAATTAACAAAAACATTACATTTCATTTTATAAACAAATGTTGTTTTTTCTTAATAATTATTCCAATATCCTCTGCGACTCCCTTAAACTCACTTAACAGTGATCCTTTTTATGAAGAGATCCAGGTAAGGGGCAGTGGTTATATTCTCATTTTCAAGAAAGCTTGATATATAACATCAAAATATATGAAATAGTGACATTTAATTAATGTCACCAAACTTACGAAAACGAATACGTCACTAGTATAATTTGAAGAAAATAAGTGGTTCACTGTTAACCACTCTCCTCTAATAAATTATGGAGAGCATTGGTTGTCTAGCGGTAGTGGCCCCACCTTCTGATTCTTAGGTAGTGGGCTCGAATCCGGTCGTGCACCAGTGGCTTTTTCTATTTGAAAAAAGTATGTGCGCTATACGAGCAGGTACTCGGTGAAGAAAAACATCGTGAGGAAACCGGCAAGTTGTAGAACATAAACAGTTTGAAGAGATGTGTCGTGCACTCGGCACGAATAGAGCCGCTGAAGCGCACTAATCCTTTCACCGCTCTGCTTCCAAATAACTAGTGACACGATAAGAAGGAAAATTATGGAGAATTAAAAAAAGCTCTTTATGTATAGGTATTCTTATTTTGTGTAAGTACCAAGTTTTATTTACAAAAAATGACATAATAAGTATACAATAATATAAAACACTTACATGTGCAGACATCTTTATCTAAATACCTAATAGGTAGGTAGGTAGGTAGGTACCTATACTAGTAGGTACTCTAATAAGTAAATTAACTATGTTTTGAAAGAGTCAGTGGCCAAGTTTGATGATGAGTATTTATTAACAACAACCACTTATCTATCATATCGTTATAACTTAGCTATTTTAAAAATTACATGACAATTAAAAGTAATTCTACCCTCTGGCCACCAACCACCCAGCAGACCGGATCAATTGTTCCAAGTTGTTTTATAACGCGTGCAAACTATCCCACTACTATTAAATTAA
Source organism: Lampropteryx suffumata (assembly GCA_948098915.1). Lineage (NCBI taxonomy): Eukaryota > Metazoa > Arthropoda > Insecta > Lepidoptera > Geometridae > Lampropteryx > Lampropteryx suffumata. The sequence continues at coordinate 20,814,779 of OX402550.1, read as the reverse complement.
AGATATCACTCACTTTTTCCTACCTAAGGCTAGAAACCTACAATGGGATAATAGGGATACTTGTACTAGAATTGAAAAAGAATAACTACGGATTGACATCGTATTCTCCGTTGTTATAATGTCCAAAACGTGTGAATAAATATATAAATAGTTAGGTAGGTACCAAGTATCTGCTCTAGATCCGTATCATCGTTTGCTGGTCGTCGTTAATTACACCCTGAAGTCTGATGTCAGTCAGGCTGTCCTCTCACAATGAACCCGACACCGAGAAGGATGCGAGCTGGTACGGAGCACTCGTACCAGCTCGCATCCTGCTAATCCTAAGCTGGTCCCTAGTAGGTGCTTATAATTAATAAAACCGCAAAATAATGAAACTACGTAAAGATCCCTATTTCCCTGTTTAAATAATGGTCGGGAGTAGATATAACAATAATTGTTAGAAAGGATGACATTGGCCTGTCACATTAATTGTCGTTTGCGCGCAGAACGGTAGAGAAAGAGAAGAGACAACTCGCACTTGAGATTCGCAGATGCGAATGGAGATCGGTGGTCAAATCATTAACTTCTAAACACCCATACATTATACATACAATATTTTCCTATTTTTAATATCAGTAGGAAGTGGGTTATGATACTAGTATGGTAAGTTATACTATCCATGTCCTTTCCTCTTTGCACACGTCCATTTATCCAAAGGAAACATCGATTAGTGCACGAGAGGGTTCAAACCCACGACGTTAGGTTCGGAATAGGATAGTGCTCTTCAGAAAATAGTAAAATATCTATAGAGAAATTAAAGTTGTAGCGCAGACGTATGTATAACATATTGTCTTGTTTATTCTTTGTTGGCTATCATCCAATACCAGGCAGCCAATACCAATGATAATGTTACAAAACAACAATAAAAATATTCACGAGTTGTCAGTAACAAGCGTTTTACAGTCAGCGTCTGCAGAACTGGACGGGCCCGTGTACATTCGTCGTACATAGGGAGTTATAAAATAGACCCTTAATGTTTTACATGACAATTTAACTCCTTATTGTTAGATAGTGTTCAATAGCGTGTGACACGGAACAGCATAGGTCAGGTAACGATGACAAAAATAGTTCCGGCACAACCATCTCGTAGTCGCCCTCGGATCGCTACTCGGTTCAATAGCTCTCTACGGAGGATCTAGAGAGGTAGGATCGTTCGGAATGGAGCGAGGAATAAAGCACCGAACCGACCCCCGACCACCTCGTCCCTTTCGGATCCACGCAGTCAAACAGTTCGCTCGTTATAAAGTATCAACCGGATCTTTCGGAACAGAGGGTCAGGGCGCATAACGCGTCAGATGGCAGTTCTCGACGAACAGCTCCTTGACGAGCACGTCGGCGGCCGCCAGCCGCGCGCGTAGCGGGCCGCAGTGCGTGCAGGGGCCGGGGGTGGGTGCGGGGGTGGGGGCGGGGGGTGGCGGGGCGCGGCGCTGGCGGCGGCGCAGGGCGGCGAGGCGGCGGTGCGCGCGCGCGAGGCGCTCGGCCGCGCGGCGCCGGTCGGCGTGCGCCTCGGCCTCGAGCGCCGCCACCTGCGCCTCGAGCGCGCCCGCCTCGGGGATGGCGGGCAGAGGCACCCGCGCCTCGAAGGCCGCCACCCGCGCCAGCAAGGCGGCGAGGCGCGCGTCGGCGGCGCGCAGCTCGTTGTCGTGCGCGAGGCGCTCGAGGCGCTGCTTGCCGCTCCAGTACTCCTCGCACGCCTCGTACTCCCCGCGCATCGCCTCGAGCGCCACCTCCAGCGACCTGAAGCGACAACGCACCCGCTCCTTGTATTCGATAATATCCAGATTTACCTACAGCGCAAAAGGCACAGCTCCTACTGACCGACCGAGCAGACGGGCTTCAAACTTTAACTTCGAAACGTTCACATATTATTCACTATAAAAGGGATATTTACCGTGATTTATGAGTTTTACTTTTTCGGATTATAAATCATAAACTAAATAGTAAACATTATTTTAATAACCGTGATAGTATTATAAGTTATAACATAAATTTTAAATGTTATTGTGTTTTAAGTTTAAAATGACTATGGATATACAAACCGTAATGAAGCCTCAAAACCGTACTCCTCTGTTTAAAGACACGCACCCACATGCCCAAACCATGCTCCTTGCTATTAGTAGGTTCTTGTATCTAAAGGTTTAGGTGCCAAATGTACAAAACATATTACACAAGTACCATCTGGACCTAAGTCAAAGCGCAAAAACAATTAAATTGGCCTAATTTAGCTACAATCAAAATTTTACTGAATTAAACTTGTGTTGAACTTGCTGCGCGTCAGTAATGCGGGGAGCGGGACGCGATGTGGGGGCGTCTGCAATGCAACGTGCGTTGTGGTGCGTCGGTGTGCAAAGCGCCATAGATAAGGTATGGGGGGCGTCTGCAATGCAACGTGCGTTGTGGTGCGTCGGTGTGCAAAGCGCCATAGATAAGGTATGGGGGGCGTCTGCAATGCAACGTGCGTTGTGGTGCGTCGGTGTGCAAAGCGCCATAGATAAGGTATGGGGGGCGTCTGCAATGCAACGTGCGTTGTGGTGCGTCGGTGTGCAAAGCGCCATAGATAAGGTATGGGGGGCGTCTGCAATGCAACGTGCGTTGTGGTGCGTCGGTGTGCAAAGCGCCATAGATAAGGTATGGGGGGCGTCTGCAATGCAACGTGCGTTGTGGTGCGTCGGTGTGCAAAGCGCCATAGATAAGGTATGGGGGGCGTCTGCAATGCAACGTGCGTTGTGGTGCGTCGGTGTGCAAAGCGCCATAGATAAGGTATGGGGGGCGTCTGCAATGCAACGTGCGTTGTGGTGCGTCGGTGTGCAAAGCGCCATAGATAAGGTATGGGGAGCGTCCGCGTCGTGCAGGTTTGGTTTATGTTTAAATCAGAATACGAGTGGGTGGATGTAAGTAAGCCGGACTACGTGCGTGTAACTGCACTAAGTTAAGTTAGCCTGGTTACGTGTCTTCATTGACGTCGCTAACAGACGTTCAGAAATTTACGAAGATCCAGATCTGATGAGATATAGCCAATTTTAAATGTCACGGGCCAACGTTTATCCAACGTTGATTCTGCCTTCCTTGGCACTATACTAATTAAAATATACCTACTATAGGTACCTGTTACGATATTTAATAAAATGTTTGTCATTTAAATCATTTCGACAGTTCAATCTTATGTAGTTTTACCCTATGCACTGAGATAATCAATTGAACGCTTTGAAATATTGGCCAATATGACACGTGAGATTTATAGTTTTGACGCTCATTAGACATTTTGTCAACTGAATTTAAGTTAGGTACCGGCGGTCGGATCCATCCCATTCGGTGTTTCGGATTGACCCGCGATGTTTTAGTGTCGACTTGTCGAGTGAAACAGCTCGGTTCTTCATTCTTAAGGTGAATGAATCGGTTGACACGTACTAGGTACGTGTCTTATTCGCACTATCTGAGTACGCAACTACTCAAGATACTGACTTGACGAGTTCTCGCAGGCGCTCCAGCTCGTCGTCAGCCTCCGTGCAGTCGGCCGTTCGCGGACTGGCTTCCAGAGGTGCTTCCAGAGGTGCTTCCAGAGGTGCTTCCAGAGGTGCTTCCAGAGGTGCTTCCGTCGTCGGCGCAGGGACCGGCGCTTCTTCGTCTGTCGTCGGCTGTTCCGCGCCCGGCTCCTGAAAGAACGGATATCGTTTGATCATTGATCATTATCATATCAACGAAACATTTGAGGGAGGTTGCGTCGGCAATATAAACCAATTTATTTTTTATGGTACCTAATAGGCAGTTTGTTTCGCCCGATGGTCCCGCCACGCCATACGACTATCGGCTTTTTGAGGATAATTCACTATTTACTGTAGCTCTTCAGGCATAGGATTAAGGAGAAAAAAAACCTACTGACATACTGCATGCATACTGCCAGAAATAATTTAATATTACGGCTTCAAAGGTATTCAATTTGAAACGATGACCGTATATCTTATCAATTGGGTGCAAATTAAGAGTCAAGGAAAAAGCTGAATCAGGATAACTTGTCATAGGGGTGTCACCGGACACCGGAAGTCACCTAAACTATATTCAAAAGTTGTGCGTAAAACTAGCCAGTCCAAACTATGCTTTACTTCAATTAAAACCACTAATTGATAAAAAAAACACTATATAGGCTAATATTAATAAAGTATAATATACAAAAAGCGAGCGATGAGATTTAATATGTGTATCATGTATCAGATTTAGTATGTGGCTCTAAGAAAAGAACGCCAAAAAATGTTTTGTCCATTATAGTCATACGTTTGACAACCTTTGTGGAGCAGTGGGCTAAGGTCTTACTGAGACGCAGACGGTTGCGGGTTCGATTCCCGCCGCGGAACAAATCTTTGTATGATCTGCATGTATTTGTCACGGGTCATGTATGTATACCATCAGTATACATAGAACAAGATACATACATAGATATCATGTGGTACCCATACACCATACACAAGCTCTGCTTACTTTAGAGCTAAGTGATGCTGTGTCAAATGTCCGAGATTATTTATTTATAGGTATCTCTCTATATAATAAATATTGTAACACTTAGTTCTAAGATAATGAATCAAGTTTTTATTAATATTATTATTATCTCTTTGGTAGCCATATTGTAATTTTTTATAAAAATGAATATGTATACTGTATACTGTGTAAAGGCTACTGTGATGTGAGGCTACTGTGACATAAACAAGTTACTAATGAAGCCTCCTCCATGATATCACATAGTGTTAGTGAATTATACCCATAGTGTCCACTTCCCACCCTTCCATTTTTCCCACTAGCCTTGTCTATCAATGTTGTAGCGTACTAACAGTCCGACAGTTATTTATAATGAACAATGAGTGCTAAAGTAGCATGCAGCCCTACCGTATAGCACTGCACTTACTAACAAAAGACGGAAGGATATAGTTTGCCCTCAACAAACAGGCTCTAAACATGCCTCCAACAAACATCCAACATGTTTACATATAAATTATACATGTTCCTTGGTCCGCTTCTCTATGGACTGAATGCGTTAGTCAATATGTATGCTCTCAACTACAGTAACTGTAAGACAATCCTTGAGGATTCTCTTCAATGTATGTCTTACGATGATACAGACAAGTTGTAAATTGTGTTTGATCAATTACAAAGCATTTTTTATTTGAAATTGATTCAGTTTTTAGAGTTGGTAAAGTTTGAAGATTAAGTTTTCTGAATTGTACACAATAACATAGGACTACCTTGTTAACATTATATAACTATGCATTTAATTATTAACAATGTTATAATAAAAAAGTAAACGATTATGTTTGGCTCCTATTTAAGCTCTTATCACCTGAAACAGGATTACCTAGTTCAGGCTCGTGTTAAGCATCTACCTTTGTCTAATTAAGATTTTGTTTTGTTATAATATTGTACTATATTAATTTTGAATAAATATTTTATTATTTATGATTACATACTTAAAATTAATATTTTTTAAACAAAAATTCAACTTTAGTTCAGATAAAAAACAATCACAAGATAGATATTTTCGTAAATGGTTAAGTAGTGGAGCAGGTCAATTACTTATAATTTTCAAAGGTACAAGTAACTAAGTAACAAGATCTATCCGACAACAGACAAACATTTTGTCAAATTTGAAATTGGGTTATTCACTGTTTTAACTATTCGAAATGTGTTTTCATCATGATACTTGAGGTACCAACTTATTTTCCATTTTTGCTTGATATGTCGTACAATCTCTGGACTTTGTAATCCCATGCGTCAAATGATTTTGTCATATAATTCTACTTTCACAGACATTGCTATTATATTTATACATCATCAATTATATTTATAGCATGCATAATATCAATGTCTGCGTCTAGTCTAGAGTCTAGACTATACGATTGTGGCAAGATGATACAAAACTTTTATGCAGAAGGTTGCGGGTTCTATTCCCGCTGCGGGACAAATGTTTCTATGATCTGCCAGTATTTGTCCCGGGTCTGGGTGTTTCTATGTATAATAATGTGTGTATTTACATATATCAGTCACATTGTACCCATAACACAAGTTCTGCTTACTTCGGGGCCAGATAATGCATTGTGAAATGTCCGGCATTATTTATTTATTAGTGACCCATCCGTCAATAGGACTTGTTACACAATAGAAGCAACTTATAGCAAATGCTTTTTTTTTATTCGCTTCGCTCGCTCGATTATAATAATAACCGCAACAGACAAATAGGCACTCATAAGTTAAGTCATCTCGTTTGGCACGCAGAATTAAAAGAAAGAGTGGATCTGGGATCTCTAACCATAATTAATTTGATATCGATCTCACCTTGGATTCGCACTCCGGTCGCACCAGCGCGGGGGGCGCGAGGGGCGCGGGGGGCGCGGGGGGAGGGGGGGCGCGCGCCGCCTCCAGCGCCGCCGCCAACTCGTCCGCCCGCGCCTGCAGGCGGCCCTGCGCGCCCTCCAGCGCGTCCCGCGCCGCGCGCGCCGCCGCCGCGCCGCACTCGGCCTCGCGCGCGCGCTCCTCCGCGCGCTCCAGCTCCGCCAGCGCCGCCGCCCGCGCGGCCCGCGTCTCCTCCGCGTGCCGCGCCACCGCGCGCCTCAGGCTCTCCTTCGCGTCCCGCTCGAGGCGCGCGTGGCTCTCGTCCGTCTCGCGCGCGAGCAGCGCGGCGCGCGCGTTCGCCTCGCACACGTCGCCGCGCAGCTTGTCCCGCTCGGCGGCCGCCGCCTCCGCGCGACCCCGCGCCGCGCCCCGCTGCGAGCGCGCCAGCGCCAGCGCCGCCGTCAGCAGGCGCGCGCGCTCCGCCCCCTCGCCCCCCTCGCCCGCCTCGCCCGCCGCCCGCAGCTCGGCGTCCAGCGCGCGCTCGAGCGCGGCGGCGCCGAGCGCGGGCCCCGCGGAGCCGAAGCCGAGCTCGGCGAGCAGGCGACGCGGCCGATGCACCCCGGCGCGCTCCCACTCCTCGAGCAGGCGGTCGGCGGCGAGGCGCGCGTCGCCGTCCGGGACGGGGTCGGGGTCGGGGCGGCGGCCGGCGGCGCGCGCGAGCGTCGAGTCGAGGCGCTCGAAGAACTCGCCGACCGTGGTGTCCCGCGTCGGCGAGTCCTCGAAGATCCGCTCGACGATGCGGCGGTCGATCGCGTCCATGCGCAGGTCGCGGCACAGCGCGAGCGCGCCCTCGCCGTCGATGCGCGCGTCGTGCTCGAGCGCGGCGGCGGGGTCGGGCGCGGCCGAGGCGGAGCGGCGGGCGCGGGCGGCGCCTCGCGGGGCCTCGAGGCGCGAGGCGGAGGCGGCGCGCGGTGAGCCGGGCTCGGGCTGCGCGGGCCGCGAGCGCCGTCCGTACCGCTTGGAGCCGAACGCGATCCTCGGCTCGAGCTCGAGCGCGCTCGGCCCCTCGGGCTCGGGCTCGGGCTCGGGCTCGGACTCGGGCTCGGGCTCGGGCTCGGGCTCGGGCTCGGGCTCGAGTGGGTCGAGCGGCGGGTCGGGCCGCTCCCCGAGCACGGCCAGCAAGCCGCCGCGGAAGCGCTCGAAGGTGACGCGGCCGGGCCGACTCTCGAACAGCGAGTTGACGAGCGCGGCTCCGCGTTCCTCCAGCTGCAAAGCGTCGCACAGCTCGTGAACTGCGCTCTGGTCGAGTGCCTCCTCGTTGTTTACGTCGAACGATTTGAACATCGAGTACAGCTGTTCCTCGTAATGATTCAAAGATGGATCGTCCATGGTTAGCGGATCACGGAATGAAGGTCACTCGTATTATGGGTTAGGTATCTAAATTCTGCTAAATATTTATATTAGCACTTTTGTTTGTTTATTTACTTCACATTTTTGTGTCATTATTTATCTTAGATTCAAACAATAACTGAGTGAGCAGGTAGGTATTAAGATAAATCAAATGTTCTGTGAATAAATTAAATTAGATTTCAATGGAAATAAAACCGACCGAGTGAATGTAATTTTTATAAAGTAATATAAACGTCTTTCGATAAATAATACGCAGGTAAGGTAGTATATTATATGTAGTAATAGGTGGTTCTTCTTCTTCTTATTTTGTTGACGTCTGCGACTTTATTTGTCATAATTCTGCCAGTGTCCGTGTCATGTTAGAGTCATAAAGAAGGATGGAGATGTTGGTAAATGAAAAATGATCGGAAATGATGGTAAATGAAAAATGATCGGAAATGATGGTCGGTAACCTTCAGGGGAGAGTCGACCAAAACATTTAAGTAACCAAACTGATTTATCTAAAACACAAAACTAAACTATGTACAGCACAATACAAACATTACATATACAACTATGATAAATACACATAAAAAGATAAACACTAAAGAAAAACTAATTATGAATATACAATTACAATTTTATTTTATTTACGGTAATAAATTTACACAAACTATATATAACTTTAGGGGAGAAGGTAAAGTATAATACATTTTTCATAGAAGTAGGACGGGGGATTTCAGGAGGAAGAAGATAATATAAAGAACGTCGCAACTTTGGGCAGTCGAAGAATATGTGGTTCACGTTTCCTTCATCTAGGCTAGACCACATTCACACATTGAGTGATCCCTGATCCTTAGTTTGGCTAAAAAGACAGGAGTGCATGCATGTCCTAGTCTAAGACGACAAACAGTTGAAGTGGTGACTTTATTTGCATAACGAAATTTAAAAAACCACGGGACACGGGGTATATCCGGTTGGATGTCTGCATAATGTTTGCCTTTAATGGTTTTGGAGGTGTTCCAGGCATTGGTCCAAGACCTGATATAGGGAGCAAACAAAGGTCATGCGAATAAGTTTTCATGTGCTCAATAATAGGTGGTTGTTGAAATATGCGACGCGGTGCAATCCGATGCCGGACTTCACCTGTTAGCAGTTATGAAGACGCGACGCTTTACACCGATACGCAGGTAAATGACCGACCGGCTTCGCTGACCCCGGCCCCCGGAACGTCAGCCCCGCAGTCTACAATTTCTGCACCCCCTCCTGCTCCCGGAGCCCCCCCGGCTCCCGCGCCACCAGCTCGCCAGCAGAAGAAGAGTTACGCGCAGGTGTCCCGCCATCCTCAGCCGGCACGCCTGGCGCCCAGCGCCGAGACGCACCGAATGAGTCAGGCACGGCCGAAGAAGCCTAGCGGTGGCTTGCATAAGGTCGACGATGAAGGCTTCACTATCGTCGAGAAGAAACGTCGACCGAAATCGTCCCGAAATCGGCGAGGTACCGCTCCGCTATCTGCTGGGCTCACTCTGCAGACGGTGGAGCCTACCGTGTCGATTTATGTGTCTCGGTTAGACCCGACCACTACGGGGGAGAGTATTCTCTGGTACGTGGACGAGAGAGGCCGATGCCGGATCAGGGAGCCGCCCGCTGTACTTGTGCATGGCTTGAAGCGGTTAGAATCAAATAGAGAGACGCACTTCAAGTCGTATGTGCTCCGGGTAGCTGCCAAGTATAAGGACGTATTTCTCGCACCCGACTTCTGGTCAGCAGGAGTGGTCTACCGACGGTATAGGGAAGCACCGCTTACGAAGAAAGTGGCCTGACTTTTTGTGTAGTTCATAAATTTATATGTATATATATATTTGCCAAAACACCACACCAATATGCCCCTTCTCTGTTTATTGATAGTCCAATCCATCCAAATGTTGCCTGGCAGAGATCACTGTTAGCGATAAGGCCGCCCATTGTATTGCCTTTTATTGTAAAATTAGTGTCTGTGTATTTTTCTGTGTTGTATAACAATAAAGAGTTATCTATCTATCTATATATCTATCTATGTTAGTCTATAAGGTATTTATTTTCTATGGGCCCTTGTTATTGTATTACACATAGTTTTGTTGCCTGAAATAAAATTTAGTTTAGTTTTTAATTTTACTAACGTATTATTTTGTCGATAGAGGCACCGACATTGTTTCGATTCATTTAGAGAATCTTCATCAGGGTGAGTTTGATCCGCGGTCCGCTCGTTGCCGCTCGAGTTCACGGTTCACACTGACATCGACAAAATAATACGCGAGTAAAGCCCGTGTTTATCAAAATGTATAGTACAACTCACAAAAGTTTTTGAGAGTTAAATCCACATAATAAATAATAAATCTCGGCTAATTCCAAAAATAGTCTACCTTTGTAATAAGCCGACATTTATTATTTTTTCAGAAATAGGTTCCGTAGGTATTTTTATCATAGGTATTTTTTGTCGTTGTTCCGGTTAAGAATTTACTTATTTTATTCTATAATTTCATTAATCCTGTCATTGGTTTTATCTTGGTCACTCTGTGCTGCATTAATTTCTTGTCACTGGTTTTTTTCTGTAAGTAGCCTTAAAAAGAGTCTAGTTATTTATGGTGACAGAACCAGAGTGGTTAAAGGATTCAGTGACCAAGAAATAAGCAGTGACATGACTTCAGAATAAACTAAACAAAATAACTTCACCAAGAACCAAAGTAGTATTATTTTAACAACATTGATTATCATCATCATAGGTCTTAATTTTCACATAAAAAATGAGCAAAATAAAATCCTTTGATTTGAATTGATTTTTGCTCAGTGATTTGTTGTACGTCGTGCGGTCAACTTCCTAGTTCCTATAAAGAGTTTCGTCATTCTGTTTCGAGTGATCATCACGACGTCCTGTCCTACCCTACAGTAATGAGGAATACGACCGACGCGACACGATATGATTTTTAGTGTTGGTGCCGCGCCAAACCATGAACCATAGATTGGCACATTGAACCATTCTTGTGACCATTGTGAGTGACCATGTGTTTTTTTAACTCAATCATAAGTGCTTTGTGTTGGATACCTAGGAGGTAGTACCTAGAATAGGTACCTACTAATCGTGTATTGTGGTGTTTGTTACTGTCAATTTTCAAAATTTTATGGATCCGCCTTGAACAAGACATTAAACAGTATATAAGCTACATAAGTAGTTGCTTCTTTTACCATAAAATTAAAAACATTGTTTTTCAAGAGACGAATAGGTAACTAGATTAGCCGCTGGATTAGTAGGTAGTTACTAAATAAATATCTACTTAGTTTTGTGCTAGGTACAAACGAAACAACATGGCTTGTGTGAATACCGCAGTCAGTATGTAATGTAGGTACCTACGTCAAAAGATACTTACATACACCAACCTAGGTGTCTAGCCTAGCTTTGCAGACAATTTGAACTCACGCGAAACTAGGTATGTAGGTAGGTAACGCACGAAGAAACATTGTTGACAAAATAAAAAGGGTTGTCAATTTTATTTCTTGAATGTTTTTGTATGAAAATCAGAAAATATGAATTCTTAGGATTTGTACCCCCGACAACTGTTAATTTTCATGGTCGGAATCTCCTCGTTCAGGCTTAAAATACTAGTTCCTGAATTCCCTGTACAATTTATTTGTATTGAGATATAGTACCGATACCGTACACGATAGATAAGTACATAAATTCTGCTTTCTTTGTCTCACTACTACGTCCCGCCAAATAAACTCGTTTTTTTCCTGCTTTTCATTCTTAATTGCATATATACTTCTTTCGGAATTCATAATTCTTTATGGTAATTTTCTACCACCAGCTATCCTGCACTATAAAATTCAGGTTGGATTCTGAAGGTAGCTTGTTTTTGACATTGACATAAGGATTAATTTATTTTATCTATGGTATCCCGACCCTTCTTAAACGGATTCTCTCTTGACCCTCCCCTCTATAGGATATTGCATACTCTTTGCCTCCCCGCGCCCCTCCCCTGTGCTGCTGTGGTTTTGTTTTCTCTATGCATAAGGCCATCAAAAGTTGTAAATATTATTTATCTTTCTCTGTCTGTGATAAAATAATGAATAACTAGCTAGAGCAAAAGGAATACAAATACTACGTGTACGTAGCAATTTTTTATCGTGAAACTATTCATTTAGATTTAACTATGAAGCTATATTATTGCAAGCATGGCTATCAAGATGAAGAGCATAACAGTTTCATAGAATGCAACTCAAAACGGAAAATATATCATCCAAAATGTTGGCCTTTGGCTAGTGTACTAATCATTATAGTATTTGTCAGTGTTGTAATAGTGGCACAACTGGGACCAAAGATAGTCTTGGAGAGATACTGGTTTGTTTTTAGCGAGTCTGGTGTTGTAGCGTTAGATAAAGTTATCTCATGCTACTACAGTACTCCGAGCGACAACAGCAGCACCCAGCTGCAGCCGGCGAATATCCAGCCGCACCTGTGCACGCATATCAACGTAGCGTTCGCAACGCTCAGTAACAAATCCATTCACCTTGAACACTCACAATGTGTTGCTATACAAGAGCTGATGAAACTGAAGCAACAAAATCCAAAGTTAAAAGTATTGCTCTCTGTCGGAGGTGGAGGTGAAAATAATGGCTTCTCGGAAATGGTGATAGATCATGCATCTAGAAAAATATTTATCAAATCTATAAAGAAAGTATTAAAAAATCACAACCTCGATGGAATCGATTTAGATTGGGAATTTCCAGTGTTACACAATCAACAAGGTGTATCGTCTAGAGAGAGACAACATTTTTCTCAGCTGCTACGAGAGATCAGAATGGAATACATTAGAGAAAAAAAGAATTACATTTTGAGTGTAGCTCTCGCTGCTCCAGAAACTATTGTAGATGTGGCCTACGATGTGGATCAAATCAATCAGTATGTGGACTTTGCCAATATTATGACTTACGATTTCCACTACTACAATAAATACACCCCATTTACAGGATTTAACTCTCCGCTGTACGCTAGATCCTCCGAAGAGCTGTTCTTGGCGACTCTCAACATAAATTACACCATTCACATGTATCAATCCAAAGGTCTAGATAGAAATAAAATCGTGGTCGGAATACCTACATACGGGCACTCGTTCAAGCTAGTGAACGAGTTAAACACCGGAGTGGGCAGCCCGGCTTCGGGCTTCGGTGAGGTGGGCGGAGGCGGCTTCGTGGACTGCGCCGTCGTGTGCGCCTTCGCCGACGCCCACGCGCGCGACGTGTCGGTGCGGTACGACGCCGAGGCGCGCGTGCCGTACCTGTTCCGCGGCACCGAGTGGATCTCCTACGAGTCGCCGCAGAGCGCGGCGCACAAGGCGGCCTTCGTTAAAGAGAACGACCTGCGCGGAGCCATGATCTATTCGCTGAACGCCGACGACTACAACGACCGCTGCGGCGGCGGCGCCTTCCCTCTGGTGCGCTCCGTGGCCGGCACTCTGCTGACCCCCTCGTCGTCGGACGGAGCGGCGCAGCGTCATTCGAACGTCAAAAATTAATGGTCGCGCTCGCGCGTGTTATTCCTACCTGTTTTCTTTTGGTGACGTAGGTGATTTTGTACATGGCGCAAGATTTCATAGTTGTCGCGGAACGCGCGGGAGAGCGAGTATGTAGGTAGCGCGGCTGCGGACGGACTGGATAGAGGTTAGGTGCGAGGTCCGTGGGCGATGGCGATGGCCGCAAGGGGCCCGCGCGCCGCTGGCACTGGCCGGCGCCGGCGGCCGCAGCCGTTTGGAACCCTGAGCCGCGCATTCATTACCCCACTTAATTAACTTTTACAGTTACATGAAAACATGTACGTTTCTTACCCGCTTCGTTTACACTCACCGATTCGCATTAGTTTCCACTCGAATGATTGCACACCGTCCGTCGCGTCCTAATCAACGCAACGAACGGACACGCGATGATCGAATGGTTACAAGTACTTGAAGGTGGTTTTAAAACAAACGCACATAAAAATTAACAAGAGTTAATTGCAAATGTAAAACCCTGTCATAAAAATAAAGCGTATAGGTGCCTATCTTAGTATTACCTATTCGTTGAGAGCATTCCAATGAGCCCAAACATGATACCTCTGCTGTATGTGGCTCAGGAGTTGAATATCTTGCAGATTCCAGGTAATGTTGCATCAACACAGTCAAAGGTTACCATGTACCTACTGACCAGATTCCCAGAGATGCTGCTTCATCACGGTCGACGTTATCATATTCTTCATCACGGTCGACGTTATCATATTCTTCATCACGATCGACGTTATCATATTCTTCATCACGGTCGACGTTATCATATTCTTCATCACGGTCGACGTTATCATATTCTTGCATATTATTCTTGAATCATAGCTAATGATACTCGTACAAGTCAACTTTCAGACACAAAACTAAATCAAAATAGGTTTGTGAGCCCACATACACACGTTATACTTAAAAATCTCCTGTTTCCTTTGGGGGTTTAAGAGAATATAGGCGCTTACAGTACTTACTGACTAAGCATAAATAGAAACACTAAGGTATGTAGTTAACTAGCACCCCTCCATTCCTATCGTAAGGTCGTGTGTACGATCCCTGTCGTGCACCGAGCACGAGCACGACACGAAATGGGAAACCCTGCAATCACGGTTTTTCACAATTTTTTTTTGTACTTTCTTATATATTTACCTTTATGAAATTTCAAATCTTAGTCAGAAATAGAGTATCATCGTACCAATCTGATGGAATAAATGGAATACCTATAATAGATAGACTTACTAATACGTAAGTAGTTGAAGTTACTTACCGTAATGTAAAAATGTGATATCTACCATATATTTATAACATAGGTAGCTTACTAAGGTACTATGTTTATATAAGCTACATTGCAGTACCTACCTACCTTTTCCGGTAGGTAGGGCTTATGTTAGTACCCATTGTTTAGCAAATAAGACCTTCTGACCAAATAAATATATTTTTTTGGTCTTTAAGGCCAATAACAAACAAAACTTAACTCATTCACTGCCACCACGATTTTCTTGAAGTTTATCGAGATGCCGCCGTATAAAACCGCGGACACGCTAGGCGTGCTCGCGGCATTGCTTGGAAAAATAGATTTTAATTTATTATAACGTAATTTAAGGTTCTCAAACTTTTTTTACTAAAATTCCCATGCATAAATGAATAAAGTTTTATTGTGAACTGTAACATTGGCATTGTTAACAGTGCAAGTACATTTGTTTAAATAATATATTGAGTGACAATCATATTTAAACATATTTTCAGTCTTATATGAGTGAATTCATCTAAATTGTTAAACCGATAAAAAGCTTTGAACTGCAGAAAGTTTGTTTACGTTATTTATCTCGTATTATCGTAATGTTCGTTGATTGGCCTTACCTAATTACATAAGTATGAATTAAATTCAAAATATTCAAATGAAATAAATTGATTTCTTATGTTTTTTTCAGGAAAAGTTAAATTTGTACCGGAAACGGAAGATATTAATGATGACAAAATTTTTAGCGAGACAAACGAACAGCAATTGATTTTTATATAATAGAGATAATTTTACTGTACGTGTGTATGTCACTGTGTGTGTATGTATAATTATATAAAGATATACATCGGATAGGTACGTTTTTTTTCATTGATGGCGTATGGAGTTGTATAAGCGACTTCATATAAGTAGTATATCAGTCATGTGGTACCCATAACACAAGCTCTGCTTACTTTGGGGCCAGATGGTGCTGTGTGAAATGTCCGGCATTATTTATTTATTTATTATTTATTCATACATGACACAGTACTGTATACGGTAAAAACAACGGTCCGATAAATTATGACATTCCGTTTGTCATCAAATACTGGTTAAAAATCTCATATCGCAAGCTTATAACTCTGAAATTAGCGAAGCGTTTAATAGAATAAAAAAGTTTGGGAACCTAAGGGTAGCTTCAGTAAGTGAACACACCTAGCGTGTTCTCGGCACTACAAAATACCTATTTTTCGTAAAAAAAATCTAACTAGTTCTTTTAGGGAACCGCTTCAATATGCCATAGCCT
The DNA here is from genome assembly GCA_948098915.1 of Lampropteryx suffumata. NCBI lineage: Eukaryota > Metazoa > Arthropoda > Insecta > Lepidoptera > Geometridae > Lampropteryx > Lampropteryx suffumata. The sequence continues at coordinate 20,798,953 of OX402550.1, read as the reverse complement.
ATCCTTTAAAAATGATGCACTAAAAATTTGAACAGAAAATCTGGCCTAGTTTTGGAAATATAACCGAAACATTCAAAACACGCCTGGCGTGTTCTTGGCGTAGAGACTTAGATTAGCCTGAACACGCGAGGCGTGTCAGTGGCAGTGAATGTGTTAATAAATCAATGTGATCGATTGAATGTAGGAGTAACTGGTTGACATTGAATGCCATTAATAGACCATCGAAAGTGTGTAGGAGGTACCTACCTAGGTAGGTAGTTTTATTATAATGTAAACGACGAGACGTGTGGGAAGAGGTCTTTCCTCATGGCCTAACTATTTCGCCTTACTGATTTGGCTACGAGGACTAACATATTCTCATGGCCGAACTCGTGTCAAAATAGGCAAAGCAAGTACAGCTACTTGGTTAAATGAAAATACCTCTGCAATACTAGATCGAAACCAGTTGGTTAGGTTATGTTATAAGAAATAACGCGCAAGGCGAGCGTGCCGCGGCGGCGGCCGCCTAAGCACCAGAAGAATATAATTTGACATTGAAGCCAGGTGTAAAGCATAGTCTTATAAATCACAGAACTAATGGGAAAAAATATTCATAAGTAATTAGTAAGTATCCTCTCTGCGGAGGCGAGTATACTTTGCCGATTTTGACACGAGTTCGGCCATGAGGATATGTTAGTCTTCATAGCCAAATCAGATTGATGACGTCGCACCTGACGGGACTACAGCTATCAGTATTTGTACTAATAGTCCCACTACGTTGTGCGGATGTAGAAGGTACCTAACTAAATAATAAAACACTATTTAAAAATAGACAGGAAGCTCTTTTAATATGGCACTAACTTACAGTAGGTACTTAAATAACTAAGCATTAGATGTAACGTAACGTGGTCAAGGCATCCATCGCTGGGAAGACCGCGCACGCACGAAGCGATCAACTAAGTATGTCTACAGCGCGCGCAAAGTTCTCTGGTGACTAGGTAGCTAGTTCAGAGATTGCAGTCATGAGTTCAAGTGGGGGTCTAATAAAAAAGTGATGGACGAAGAAAAAATTTAGGCCACCAGCAGCAGGGAACCTAGTTTTTAAAGCTTTATGGAGGTAGGTACCTAATTACAAATAATTATAATTAGCCCTGTAACTGTTCGTCAGTACTGGATAGTGGTAAGACTCGGTGTACAACCAAGCATACCTTTGTTCTATCTAATATTGGCAGTATTGGAAGTAACTAGTAGATACCTTTATGTAATACGACTTGTGCGTATGCCAGTGTCTAAAACACTAGGTAGAAGTAGGTAAGTATTTACTGTGGATTAAACAATGCTGGTTATTTACCTACTTAGAATAAAGCAAAGCAAAAATACAATTTATGCACCTACCCGTGGATACTCGGCGGCGGTGTATATATCTATGTATTTTTAGGAATGTTTATGATAAAACATATTTAAAACGTACTAAAATGACACTAGCAGTGCCTATGTCATACTGCTCCAGACTTTATTTACTACCTCTCACAAAGTATAAAATCCACCTACAAAATTCGAGGGTGGTTAGCCATTTATTATGTGGAAGAAGCTTATCCACCTAATCTCATTTAAAACCAAGGTGTTATCAGAAGCAACTTGTTGCCTGATTTAAAACCAGCTAAATCCATAATAGCTAGCTCTGGCTAGACTAAAAAAGTATGGCTGTCACTTTACACCTTCATGGCTACTACTAATATTAACTACTGAGTTACCTACCTAAGTATCAAAATATGCTTTATGTATTGGTTACTTAATTAATTCTAAAAGCATTTAAACCCAGGTAATGTTACTTCCTAGTCACAGATTACATTACATTTCTGGTCAACTAAGTAGGTACCTAGCCTTTTGTTGCCTTTCTATGTTTATATGATGATACAGGGCCGGCTGGTACAATGGGTATGGTCATGGGGGGCGATAACATGTAACGAGCCTGAATCATCCAAAAAATCAAATTTTAAAAAGTTCTTGAAATATAAAGCCATAGGGTTTCATCAGTTTTCTAAAGCGCCTTTATGTAAATGAACTAAGTAATAGGTATATGATAATACCATTACTTGGTTCATTTTACACACTATGTCAGTCTGTCAGGCGTATGTCAGGCCAATTTGGCAAATTGGCAGCATACTGTTTAATCATCAATTTGTTAAAGTATAAACTTCATTCAACCACTAAAGGAACAAGCAAGAATGTTAATAAGAACTAGGCACTTACCATCATAATTAAAATAATGATTATAAAATGGCCAAATATACCTAGGTACTATTATTTTCTCCTCTATGTACCCTACATTTAAATTCAGTTGCCGACCTCAGTGCAAGCGCTAGCCCATGTCTACATCAACATCATACAGACAATATACACATGCATTGTTTGAGCTTATAGACAGTACTTTATATGACATGGGAATGCTACAATTAATTATTATTTCTAATAAAACACGGTATGTACCTCAAGAGCTGACATAACGCCCGCGCGACACTACGCCTTACCAATATACCAACTACCTTATAATTAGGTTTCACACAAGATGTAAATTCATCAGTATCACAAACTATAGGTATTTAATACTCTATACTTTTCTATGCATATATATTGTATAAAGTTGAGTATCTAATATTAGGATATTATGGCAACTTAACAACAACTTATTGTCTAGTGGAATAAACTAACAACTAAGGACTGCTTGAATACAGTGCTTCCAGCAATCGGTCACATTCAATGTAACCAGTACAGGAGGTACCTACAACTAAACACAACTTCTGCAAGATGCCTAGCATGTTGCATGCCTACTGCCCACTGGCTAATATACTAGCATGCTAGCACTCACATAGCCTGAAGCTACTCTGATTCCATGTTGTTTATCTTTAATGTATCTTGATAAGTAACTATGTTAATCAAAATTTATGTAAGACACAACTTATGACATCACTTGCACATCTTGCTTCATTATAACTGATTTATTTCTGGTTTGTTTTATGCATGTTACATTTCATGTCAATTATCTAACCCATATATTGGAATCAGTGATTATGAGGTTAAATGCAATTAAGAATAAACTATCCTTCAAGTGTCCAAGGGGCTTATTGTCTCATATTTTTGAAATTCTTTATTACATTCTGTTAAATTACAATTATTTATGTTTATTTTTATTATTACATTTTATCTTTAATGTAGCTGCTGTATGGCATTATGGCTGTATGGCATAATGTCATTGCATGTTAGAGTAATGTAAAGACATGCTTTGTAAGATAATATAACACCTATTGAAATCAGGGATAATTGTAATTAAGGATTCTTGTGCAATTAACTACTATAACTAGACAATATAAATATTTGTGTGCATCTTTCAGGGCCACTGAGCACACAATACTTACCTACTTTAGATGGCAGACCAAATTCAAAATAAAATTGACAGATTCATCAGAAAGCATTCCACTGTGCAGCCTACATTCCACTGTGCAGCCTACATAACGGGCTTCAACAAGTGCACTTATTAACGCTTCTAAGTACTAACTTAAAGGTACTTATTTGGAACTTGCCAAAATTGTTGATTCAACACACCACTATCTAAAGCTCACTTAACTGAGTTATTAAAACTGTTTAGGCTGTATTAAAATTTACTTGGTTTAGGCCATTTTGAAAGTGCAAGTAACATTTATGTAAAGTTGATATGAAAAGAATAGGTTCTGCACTTATTTATGATATAAGAGTAAACAATAATAACATCTTGCAAGTTGCTTGATCACAAGTCTTGTGATACCAAGCAAGACAACATGACAACTCAAAGAGTGAGCTACAATAAGTAGCTCACTCTTACAAATAATAAGATTCCTCACTTGACAGTTCTAATAAATGTTAAATAAAATGCATATTAATGTTTCCCCACTCAGGCCACTCAGGCCACCCGCATTGAAGTAGTCTAGCTCAAATTCATATAATGAATCATAATGAAACAGCTCAATTTGTATGCAAGTGAACCATCATTCAATTGAATGTTTTAGCTGTTCACAAAAACTGGTTAGCTCTACATAATTGCTAAATGAGAATCTGATTATTTGTCAAAAATTAAAAATCAATATCAAGCATTGCAGTGACAACATGGAAACAACCTTCACCACTTAAAAACTATGCTCATAATCTAATCTAACAAAAAAAAAATATTATTGATTTATATTGATATTGTTACTTAACAGCAAATACATTAATTATCAGCAAATCATTTGAAATATAAACCTCAACTGAACCTGTTATTTATGTAATTTAAAATTGTCAGAATGCTTTAATAAAATGCAACAGTAGTAAAAATCCCACAGATGTGGCATTGCATGCATGTACTGCGAGTTGGTGTACCTACATACACACACTATCTTATCAAATAACTAACTATACAGCAGGACGGTTCTGTCAACATGTGTATTATTATAATGATGCACCTCAATCAAGCAATGTGATATGTTACAAAGGGCTTCCTCACTCACGGTCTGACCAGATGACCCTATAATAACGCTTACCTAAGAGTAGAGTGGATATGTCACCTTTAAGCCTGATCGTCAAGAGTGGGATGGAGTGGCGTTACGTCTGCAGCCAGTGGAACATGAGGCTGTGCACCGTAGGGTAGTCGAGCTCCGTGTTGGGAGCGCTCAGTAGCTGCGCGAGCGTGAGGGGCACGGTCCGAGGTGTCGCCTTCAGCTCGGCTTCGGCTGCCGAGTGCGCCGAGTTGTCATCGGAGGCGCAGTCCGAGGAGGCGCCCGGCTCTCGCCACGCGTCCTCGTACATTAGGTGGCACAGCGTGGGCGGCTCGTCTGCATCGCTGAGCTCGTCGTCTGGCGAGGGCGCGAGTGGCTGGCTGTGTGAGCAGTCCGCATCGTCCTTGCCGCCGCCAGAGCTGCCGCCGCCGCCTTCGTGCTGGCGCCGCGCATTCTTCAGCGCACGGTAACGGCGCGAACGCTCTCGTTGCAGGCGACGTTTTCTTTCATCTGCACGTTCCAGCTCTTCTGATGTCTTTTTCGTGGAATTCTTGCCGAAGAAATACCTCATGAACGACTCGTCGCAGTTCCGTTTCGACAAGTAGCTCGCCATCAGTTTATAGTAATACTGGTTGTCCATTCCCGTCCCGTGATCTCAAAAAACTTAAATATTCGATTGTTGAATGATTCACTAAACTCACTAAATAAACTGTGACATAAACCATAAAAATAAAAGCTCTACGAAGTCTTGATTGAAATGCGAAAGAAAAATTAAATTGGTTGGGTACGATACGTTTTCATTCATTCATTCATTCTTTCACAGATATATATAATGTTGCTGTTCTCGAATTCAGCAAACTACCTATTCATATATAGATGAAACTAAATAAATTCATATTCATTTATTTTATTACACGCTATTATATTAGCTTCACTTGTATGTTTGTACCGTTTGAAGTGGGTCAAAATCAAGTTCGACTCCTTTGGACTTGATTTTGACCCACTTCAAACGTCAAATTTCATTCAAACTTTGTAGATTTATCGAGGACCGATGACAATACACTAATTTGATAAGACTATTCCATTTTTTTATTTTATAAACTAAACTAAAAAGTAGAAAATAAATAAAAGCTTTAAAAACTAAAAACACGCTTTTGTAGAAAAATTGGATATATATATATAAATAATAGTGTCAATTAGAAAAAATATATTTTATTTAAAAAAACGTGGGGTGCTTTTTAAGATATTATCGAAATAATAATCCTTCTACTCATATCTGTCAATAAAATATTTTTCTCCCCTCCTTTTACCTTTTTGTAAACTCGCAGCAAAACAAGACGATCGTACCTTTTACAATCCTCAAATAGCCAGAACTGTGTAGACATCTTTTTTTTTCTGTAAGTTTTTAATCTCCGAGAAGATTGATTATGTACCATTCTAAGTAATAGTTATCTACGTATTTACTTAAGATAACTATGTAACCATATCATGTCTAAGTATATTCTATGCAATGTATGTAATGAACGGAAAATAATAAACAACTGTATACATACCACCAAATTTTCACCAACGTTCATCCCGCTTCTGAACTTTTAAAATCTAAAGGATACAAACCGAAATAACACTCGTAGTAGATATAGATATTCCGATTCTTGTTTTAATTCAAATTAATGACAATTGTAAACACGTCCGTCTTCGTCGAACGCTGAAGTCAGACAGAATGACGTCAGAATGGCAGAAAGATAGATCTCGTCGACACTACATAAGTGTTCTTAGGCATTACTTTAGACTCAGCTCTGCGACATACGCTGTTAAAAAGATCCGTCATTTTACCGACGTAGATACCGCTAGACTCGTTTACTTCAGCTACTTTCATAGCATTATGTCTTATGGCATTCTGTTGTGGGGGAGTGCTGCTGATATTTACATCATATTTGTGTTGCAGAAGAGGGCTGTTCGTGCAATTTATAACATGGGCCCCAGAGAATCACTTGGAAATAAGTTTAAAGAAATTAATATTATGGCAGTGCCTTGTCAGTATATATACGAAAATTTAATGTATGTGCACAAAAATGTTCATTTTTAAAAAAAAAATGCGATACTCATAATATAAATACTAGAAAAAAAGCTAAACTCGCTGTTCCCACTGTTAGACTCGCTAAAGTTAATAATAGTCTTTTATAGGGCAATGTGTACGCTTCTATAACAAGGTCCCAAGCGACGTGTTAGATTTGTCGATTGGCAAATTTAAAAACGTAATTAAATAGAAACTGTCTATTAAAGCATATTATAAAATATCTGATTATTTAGATGACAAAAAAGCTTGGGATGAATCTGCTCCAACTCGACTCGGCATCCGTAACAAAATTATCAAGTATCATACAAAAAAGTGTTAAGACCAGACAAGTTTCTTGCCGGATTCTTCTTGAACTGGGGTTAGATTCACTAGCATGTAAGAAGACTATTCAAAGTGGTCCTTGTGATTGTATTGAATAAAGTGATTTTGAATTTTGAATTTATACAAATATTGTCACATAGTTAAATACCTACTAAAAACAGTTACTAAATTCTAAATAAGTACCTAATCATAATCATGCATAAATGAATTCACATTATTTCATTTTACTTCCATAAAAAAGCATTTTTTTGTAACGATCGAATGGATGGCGGTATTTTATTTACCTACTAGCTGTCCCGTTCGCAACTTCCCGTTATTGAATATTAGTAGGTAGGTACCTATGGGTTTTATGACATTAATTTAAATATGAAATATTGATATCTGTTGTCAATCCTAAATTATAACAGAAAAATGAAGGCAGGTTTGTTCGTGGATCTCTCAACTGCGTTCGACACTATAGTCGATAAATTCTTACATACCTACCTACCTAGGAAGGTACTGCTAGCTAAGATGGAACTTTATGGCGTTTGAAGTACATAATGTGTTGAACCTGATATTTTTTGGCATGTTCTTAATGATCTTATAAGCTGATAAGGTCAAGTTTTCATCCAAAAAGCTAGGTGTGCTGAATAGAGCGAAGCGGTACTTTACACACCGCCACCGGGGCAAAGACTGCTGTTATATAAATCGCAAGTATAGCCCCATATGGAGTACGCTGTCATCTTTTTTGTATGATCCTTGCTATTTTTGTTACAGACGAAAAACCGGATACTTAAAATGCAAAATAAATGGACACGTGTTTTGTGATTTTTCAAAGTAACTCTCTTAAAGGAGTAAAATGGGGTGTGAATGTTTGTATGGAATCTTTTTAATGGGTACCTGGGTGGGTGTGATTGGTTTGAAATTTATTAATAAAATTTGGCAAGGAGATAGATTGCATCCATTTAAGCTACAATTTCTTTCGTTATTGTAATATTCCGTTTGGTTGTCAATAGTTTTTTATACAGCGAGTTATCATTATTTATTACCCCATTTTTTTAAAACAAATTAATATTTTAGTGTCATACGCTAGTTTTTAATATTTTAATATACCTTGTAGGATAGGTTTAGGTAGGTAAGTAGGTACCGAATGTAATGACTTACAATAAAACAAATATTTTAATTATATTTTTTTTTGATTTTATTAAAAACAAACAGCATTATATATTTTACTAAAGTAGGTACTTAGGTACAGGAAAAAATAAATGGGTACATTATGCTTAGACCGTTTTCGCTTATAGGTAGGTAGGTACACACATTTTTACAGTTATCTCAGAGATTTCGAAATGAATACAATATACAACATGATAGTTATTAAAAAAGAATATGAATAAAAAGCTAACATAAATTCGTATCACAAAAATTAGCAATAGGTAGGTACAATAGAAAACAAGTATGTGTTACCTACTTATATAAAAAGAGAAAAATATATAAGTAGGTATATGAAATAAACTAGTAGATAATAAATATATCTAAGTAACAAGTACTTATTGTATTGATAATTATTTTACACCGCGCAGTGCAGGTAAGCCGTGATCTTATTTTATGGGTAAGTTTATAAATTATTGAATATATTGATGAGTAATACATGTCTAAAAGTGAATTTGTTTTCCGGTAAAGATTAGTGTAGTCTGAATTAAACAAGTTTATAGTGCGATATTTTGTTATACATGTTTTAAAGTAGAGTTTAAGAATATTTTGATGGAGCAAAATTTTGGAAAGCAGAGAAATGAGAGGTCGGCAGCCTCTCTACAAGTGTAGAGTGGCAGCATATGATGGTGCTTCGTCTATAAAGAGTTAATGTTTAAAATTGTAATAAATAATAAATATTGTAAAAACGATCATATCTTTTAAGACAGCCAATTCCAGGCGTGGGACGCATATTTTAGCTGACTCCTAACTAACGGGAAATAGAGTATTGGTTTTAGCAGATGTACGAGTAAAGTTTACTAATACGGAATAAAAAATCTGGTGCCCTTATAGCTTTATGAACAATGCGTTTAATGTATTTATCGAAAATAAGTTGAGAATCAACATCCAGGTTTCTGACACTCCATTCCAGTAAGGAGCCGGTTATCGATCACAAAAAAGTTAGTTAAAGTCTAAAATAATTTATACGTCGACGACTACATGCGATAAAATTACATACAAGGGCATCGAGGTCTCGTTTATTGCGATCACAATAAAAGAGAAGTATTTCTAAGTAGGTTTGCAGGAGCGTAACGATATAATAAGCTAGGTTAGGTTTAAAAGACGGGAATATCGGTTCGCTTGACGGCGGAGAGGCCGTCGTCCCAGGTGAGCATCGCGTTGAAGGTGAGGTAGAGCGCCGCGGCCGAGAGCAGGTGCCACAGGTCGTGCGCGTCGTAGAACTGCAGCACGCGGCACTCGTGGTTCAGCTGGCGCGACTGGGCGGGCGTGGCGGCCCAGTCCGAGCTGCCCGACGTGAAGTAGTAGAGTGCGGGCGCCCAGGCCAGCGCCGCGCCGCCCAGCTGCAGCCAGCAGTACCAGCGCGGCCGCTCGCCGTGCGCCAGCTTCATGCCCAGGTAGTACGCGATGTGCAGCAGCGCGTTGCACAGCACCACGAACAGCAGGTGGCTCGCGATGTTGGACGACTGCAACAACACAACGCAACCTTCTCCAGTCCTCATCCGGTCTGACCTCACCTGCGCTACCTGACCTCTCTCTACTCTATTACATGAGTATCGGAGGTGCAAACGCAACGCTACTTATTGCTTAAGATATGGGTCCTAGCTGCTTTCATCCAAATGCTACCAAAATTCATCAAAATACAGAAATATAATGTATATAGGTATTCAATCAATGATCCGGTTTCCATTGTACAAGCTGTGCTTAGTTTGAGGCTACAGGGGATGTGGACGGTCCACCAATATTTATTTAATACGGATGGCTTCTGAATGGTGATCGGATGCCGTTACGTATACATCCAGCCAGGTAGAGCACGACAGACAGACGGTCGGGCGGTCTCTCTCGGTGGGGTCGGAGAAGTAGGTCGCTGCGGGGTCCGTTCGCAGGTACCTGGTTCACGAGGCCGTAGATGGCGAAGGCCCAGTTGACGGCGTTAGCGAGCAGCAGCGCGACCAGCCGTGCCGTGTAGAGCGGCGCCGCGCCCCCCGCGCCCCCCGCGCCTGTCGCGCCCCGCAGCCACGCCGCCGCCGCCGCTACACTCGCGTTCTCTGCAATATCCACAGTTATCATGTTGAAGTAACAATAGCGACGTTCTACGCAATCATAAACAAATGACGGAAGATCCCCGCTGCCTATTGATCGCCTGTCGCTCACACCCAGGCGCAAAATACGCTCACGGCAGAGATATTAGCGTCCAGAAATGTGTCTGACAGCGGTGATCGCGTAGTTTACGCCTATTCCTAATTGTTATGTAATTAGGGGACCGATCGCACGAATATTCGCAAAAAAACATGTTTGGACAATGTACGTTTGGCTCCAGGCATCGCGCACCGTGCGTCAACCTGGTGCGGATCACCGAGACGGTATCATCGTCGAGAGAAATGAGTCCGATGCAGGTAGTAGGGAACTATATTTCGATGGGCGTTTCCTCGTGGCCTAATTGATTTGGAGACGCAAAAGTACGGATCTGTCGTGGTGTGTGACGTCATCGCGTTTGGAATAGGTGAGATAGAGTGGTGGGAGGCTCACCGAGGCGGAACTGTCCGACGTAGTAGATGCGCAGCGAGAGCAGCAGGAAGGAGAAGACGTGCAGCACCGTGAACACGGCCCAGAACAGCGGCCCGCCGCCCAGCACGCCCCACACCACTGCACACACACATATTATATCACTTCCAGTGTTGCCGGCCTTTCGGATCGTTATTGTATCGAAGGCCTCGTGGCCCAATCCAAACTACAGGAGAGCACGCTTCGTTGGCTCGGCCGTGTACAACGAATGGGTGAAGATCGTAGCTAAGAGAGCGTACTCGGGCCGAGCGTTCGGCCGTCGCCCGGTTGTTCATCCCAAATATAGCTGGACCGATAGTCACGTAGCTGAACTGCGCGAGCTTGAAGTTCTTAGATGGCAAGAGACTGTAAAGGATAGGGGATAGTGGCGAGTTCTCGTTTCGGGAGACCCATTTATTCCTGCGCCAATGGAGTATGTATAATGCCGAACATGAAGGCTTTCTCAACTGCCTGGTAGATAAACTGACAAAAAAGTGCTTATTAAATGTAAATTTTGTCGTTTCTCCGTGGAGATATCTTTTATTACGGCTGCCAACCCCAGGTTAACAAGGCAGCCGTGATAAAATGTAAGTGTTCGGTACTAGCTACAAGCCGGTAGCATTATCTAAATAAATAATAGTTTAAAAAAAGTAAAAAACACGCCTTATATAGAAAACCAAACTAAAAAATAGAGAATAGAATTTTTTTTTTTTTTAAATAAAACATTTTTTTCTTACTTACATTTATTACATTTATTTTCTATTTTTTAGTTTGGTTTTCTATATAAGGCGTGTTTTTTACTTTTTTTAAACTATTATTTATTTTCTACTTTTTAGTTTTAGGATAATCGGATAAGTATGTAATTTTTTTTTTCGAATTATTGCTTTGTCATCGGTCTTTGACAGGTGTGCAAAATTTGAATGAAATCTGGCCGTTTAAAGTGGGTCAAAATCGCGTACTAAGGAGTCGGATACATACAAACATACAAACATACATACAAGTGAAGCTAATATAAAGCGTATAAAAAGCGTGGGGTGCTTTTTAAGATATTATCGAAATGATAATCCTTCTTCTCATATCTGTCATTTTTTTTTTTTTTTTTTTTTTAATTTTTGCTTGAATTATTGCATTGTCATCGGTCTTTCACAGGTGTGCAAAATTTGAATGAAATCTGGCCTTTTAAAGTGGGTCAAAATCGCGTCCTAAGGAGTCGGTTACAAACATACATACAAGTGAAGCTAATATAAAGCGTATAAAAACTAAAGCTAAATTGGGCGCGATCCCATTTTGTTTACATATAGACGCGCGGGGTGGCAATACGTTTTTCTCTCCTTTTTAGGGTTCCGATGTTTACAAGAAACTCTTATAGCTTCGCTATGTCCGTCTGTCTGTATGTCTTGCTGTCCGTCCCCTAATCTTGCTCTTGCTCGTAGACTAATAGTTTAATCGAAATTATTTTTCACGGAAATACGTATTAGTGACCCCTATACAAAGTTATGAATTAAAAACAAAAGTAGGGGACTTTGCATGTTTTAGGAGCGCCTCCCCATGGTTATACAATGAACATAGGTACTAAAAAAATTTGCGCGGATAGGAACCTTTACATGATGTTGAGTAACAACCTGGTTTTTTAACCTGATAAAAAATCAAAACAATATTTTTTGTTATGCTGTATTCAGTCATTCTTATCCTTACTGTCATTCGGATCCTTAGCTTTCACTGTGCGCTCATGCGCTTGCTCAATTTATTTTGTAACTGGTACAACACCGAGAGCGCGATGAGCAGCGCGAGCACGCCGGAGCACGCCGTTGACGTCGGGATGGCGCGCCTGGTAGCCTGGCGGCGGGCGGCTGGAGGCGGACTCACCGAGTGCGATGAGCAGCGCGAGCACGCCGGAGCACGCCGTTGACGTCGGGATGGCGCGCCTGGTAGCCTGGCGGCGGGCGGCTGGAGGCGGACTCACCGAGTGCGATGAGCAGCGCGAGCACGCCGAAGGTGGCGTGTGCGCGTGCGTTGACGTCGGGATGGCGCGCCTGGTAGATCTTCACCATGCTCAGCACGCCCAGCACGTACATGAACGCCGTGTCTGCAACCGCACACACGCCGTCCGTCACCTCGGCTTATACGATCATTCACGATAGGTACTCGTAATTAAGGTTTCAATAAATTTTACATCATTGTCATTATTATTAAAAAAAACATTTATCAAACGATACGAGTGCGATAGTTTTGAAGTATCACACGTTGTGTTGTGACATGACCTTTGTGTTCTAGGTTAATCTGTGGATTAAGTTCGTTGCGTGATAATTTTGAATAAAAGTTACTTTGATAGAACGGATGTTTTATTTGTATTTGTACTCGTCTTGTAACACTACTATTACTAATTCACATTAGGTAATTCCTACTAATAAAAGGTTGGGGAAAAAGTTTCTTCGCATTTTTAAAGAAAATTCTAAACATTTTTTAATATAGTAAACTATATTCAACTTAACATTTAACTAAAGTATGTAGGTACCATTTTGTTCGATAACTTTTTGCAATCTTGTAGGTAGGAACATGATCCCATTGCTATATAAATTTTAGGACTGCCTGATCAAAATACCGCGACAAGTGGTTTTGGCAGTCCTCTCGTTATGTTAACCTGACACTGCCTAAAGAATTCTGAAGAGACCGAAACAGGTGGAAATCTGAAGGTCCAAGGTCAGGACTATACGGCGGATGCATTAACACCTCCCAGCCAAACTCTCTTAATTTTTGCTGAGTGGCTAAAGATGTGTGAGGACTAGCGTTATCATGATGAAAAACCACACCCCTTCCGTTGATTAATTCCGGCCGCTTTCTCTCAACTTCTTGCTTTAATCTCATCAGTTGTTCGCAATAGAGTTCAGAATCGATGGTCCTGCCTGGTGGTAACAGCTCATAATGAATAATGCCCTTCCAATCCCACCACACACACAGCATCACCTTTTTGCGAGTCAACCCGGGTTTCGCCACAGTCTGTGAAGCCTGACCGGCCTTTGACCACGACCTTTTTCGCACGTTCTTGTCGTACGTGATCCATTTTTCATCACCAGTTATCAGCTTCTTCAAAAATGGTTCGGCTTCATTACGTCGTAATAAAGAATCACAAATGAGTACACGGTTCATTAGGTTTCTTTCAGTGAGCTCGTGAGGTAGGTACCCAAATATCGAGCTTTTTTGTGTACCCAGTTTTTTTCAAATGCGCCAAAACTGTTTTATGGTCAATTCCTAGTTCTTCAGCGACGTCGTAACTACTGATATGCCGATCTTGCTCCACTTTTTCAAAAATGGCATCCATTTTATCCGTAATAGGGCGACCAGAGCGACGTGCATCTTTGACATCAAAATTTCCGGATTGAAAACGTTTAAACCAAATTTGTGCTACTCTCACAGACACTGCACTAGGTCCATAAACATCGCAATTTTTTTTCGAGGCTTGCGTTGCATTTTTACCTTTTTTGTAGTAAAATTTTAAAATGTATCGAATTTCTTCATTAGATTCACTCATCTTGACAGTACGAAAAACATAAAATCACACATTTTCCTAATTTGAATTTGGAATTATGTTCTTTAAAATTTAAACTTTTAATGATACCAAAACCAGCCAGACCAGATACAAATAGTATAGCCAAAGAGATTTTATTACAAGTTCATACATACTATAATGCGAAAAGACTTTTTCCCCAACCTAATATTATAATCCCTACTAATAAATCAGAAAGTAACTCGCAAAATCGCTGAACCGATTTTGATGAATTTTGGTATAGAGATACATGGGACTTGGAGACGGACATAGGCTATTTTTTATATAGCAGCAGCAGCAGCTAGTCTATATATAAATACGTGAAGCAAAAACTTTTTACCCCTGTTTACGAAAATTGCGCGGATGGAGGAGTAAGAAATTTCACACACTTACAGTTTATATAGGGAAGGAGTGCAGAATGCAAATATTTGTTTAAATTATGCATAAAAAATACATGAATTAACTACGGTAAAATTTCGACCGGTGGGCGACCACCAGTCATTATAAATACGAAAGGATCTCCGATTGTTTGCTAACGGATCTTTACGAAACTAGATAAAAATAATAGGTATATGGGGTGATGGTAGGTATATTCCTAGTATGTAGGTAGGCTAGGCTAGGTAAGGGCTAGGTAAGGTGGTCCGTATTGGTATAAATAAGTCCAGTTCACAGAACACACAAGATTGTTTATTATATCACAAACACCACATAAAATATAGAAGGCGGAAAAGGCAGAGAGGTAGATAGCTTGGAAGTAGAAATACAGTTCAATAGGCACAAGCAATAGTAGAAATAAACATTAAATTGACAAGTAAAATAGATCGCGACAGGTATGAGCCGCGGAGCACAGGAGCGCGGGCTCCGCGGGCAATAGGTAGTTCGAGACTGGTTTTGTAATGGCGGGTGGCGGCGCACGGGCAGCCGCCGGCCGGCCGTATAGCTTCATTAGGTAGGTAAACCGACGGTGGGACGGGTGACTCACCGAACTGGAAGTTGAGTGCGTTGGGACAGACGTGGTAGCTGGCCGAGAGCAAGCCCACGACGCACAGCCCCGCGCCCAGCGCCGCCGACAGCCCGTAGTGCGCCGGGATGCCGTACTCCTCGTGTCGCGGTCGGCGGCGGCGGCGTAGGGCGCGGCGGCGCAGCTGCAGCATGTACAGCCCGCCCAGCAGCACGTACCCCAGGTTCGAGAACACGTGGTTGAAGTCCGAGAGCGCGCCCAGCGGATGTGCACACAGGAAGTTGTAGTAGCACAGGTCTAGCGAACCCGACACGTTCAGCACCTGCGACACCGGCCACTGATCACGCGGTCCGCGCGGGGGGCGGGAGTTTACGGGGGGGGGCGCACTCACCACTTGGAAGGCGATCACGAACTGCAGCACGGGCAGCGAGTAGAAGACGGCGACCGTGTACAGCGTGTAGAGGTAACGCCGGGAGCGGGCTCGCAGCACGCGCGCGCGGCGCCGCGCCAAGGCCGCCACGCGCAGGCGCGGGGGCAGCCCGAACGGACCGGCCGCCTCCGCCCCGCCCGCGCCCGCCGCGCCAGCGCCCTGCAACAGGCACGTCGTACGTAACCGGTCAAACCGTAATACCTACCGAACATTTATGGACAAAATAGATTTAAAAATCTCCCGACATTCAAAAACCGTGGATCTGGAACCTATCCGATGACGATATCTTTGCCGCAGTTCGGTGGGTATCTTACATGTTTCAGGAACGTGAGGTCAAAAATACCATACCTCTCTTGCCCCTCGAAAATCTTTGAGAACATACTTCATAAAAGTATATTTATGCGCAGATCGACAAGTTCAACACGTCGGATGAATAGTGAATGGAGCTTTTATTACACAAACAAAATGCGTCCGAGCAATTGTTGGGATACCTCCGAGGGAATCGTGTCAGACGATCTTTCGTAAGCTAATTTGTTAACATGCTTGTATATTTTAGAGGCAGCTAAGTTTGTCAAAGAACAACCGAATTTCTTTAGACGAGCTCGTGACTTACATATAAGTAGGTATGCTAGATGTGTAAGTAGCCTTAATTACTTTTATCAATCAATCAATCAATAAAACACGCTATAATAAACCAAAATAATCAAACTTAAAAATTAAAAATGACTATAATGAGTATATTACTGACGCTGCAGATATAGCAAGTTTATTTAACAATTATTTTATTGACAAAGTTAAACCAGATACCGGCAAAGGCAGGAGAAGAGTGACAGCTAATATACGTAATCGTATGGGATCAATGTTTATGGCGCCATGTTTGCCGCACCATGTATTCAAAATCATAAATAATCTAAAGAACACAAATAGTGTAGGATCTGACGGTGTAATAACAAAAATAATAAAAGCTGTAAATAAATATATTAGCGCTCACCTTTGTTACATAATCAACCTCAGCATAGAAACAGGTACATTCCCCCAAGATTTAAAATTGACAATAGTGAAACCAATATTTAAAAAAGAAGATAAGGAACGAATGGAGTTCTACAGACCAATTGCTCTTATATCTATATTCGCAAAAATATTTGAGAAGTACTATTACAATGAAATTAATGACTATTTGGTAAAAAACAATATATTGTGTAGTGAGCAGAAAGGTTTTCGTCGAAATTAAACCATTAATATGGCAATATACGATTTCCTCAAAAACGTTATCTGCCAAGTTGATAACAGAACTCCTGTTTGCACCATATTTTGTGATATGACGCAAGCCTTCGACTATGTAGATCACAGTACTCTATGTAGTAAATTAGAAACATATGGTATTAGAGGAAACGTGTTAAATTTAATTGCCTCTTACCTAAGAGATCGGAAACAAGTAACAGAAATTACACGTTTTAACTTTAAGACCAAGTTTGATGTCACCTATAAATCTAATGAACGTATAATATGGCGTTCCCCAAGGAAGCGTACTTGGTTCGCTAGTTTTTATAATATACATAAACGATCTCCCATTAATTATCAATAAAATAAATCAACATATGATACTATTTGCCGATGACAGTTCTATCACAATCAAATGTAATTAAATTAAAAATTATGAATCTGACATTAATCAATCACTAACCTCTATTATTAATTGGCTGACCTTGATGACAATAACTTAAAAATAAACCTTAAAAAAACGACGATAATGCATTTTAATCAATTAAAAAAAAATCCTAACATATGAAATTGCCGTTCTTCAGTACTGGTCATTTCAAATAGAACAAAAGTTTGGAATGGCATTGTATTCTATATTCAAATTAATATTGTTTTAAAAACATGACATTCTTTTTACAAACTCAGTCTTTTGTTTATTGATTAGCGTTGTATGTTCATTACATTTGAAAATTTTTCGTCATAATGGATACTATAAAAATTCGTGCAATTATGGAATAAGAGTTCCGTCGTGGCACCAACGCGACACAAACGGCACGTAACATCAAAAACGTTTACGGAGAGAACTGTACAAACGAACGCACAACCCGTTATTGGTTTTCCCAGTTCCGTTCTGGAAATTTTGACTTGAAAAATGATGCTCGTGGTCGTCCGGACACTTTGGTCAACAATGATGAATTAAAGGCGATTGTGGAAGCTGACGAAACTCAATCTACAGCTGAGCTAACAGCAGCTTTTGATGTTAGCATCAAAACAATTTTGATCCATTTGCGACAAATAGGCAGGGTAAAAAAACTTGATAGATGGGTGCCCCACGAACATAACGATCGCCAGCGCAACGTACGCGTCGAGGCCTGCCTCGCGCTGCTCAATAGGCAAAGAAATGAAGGAATTTTGAACCGAATTGTTACGTGCGATGAAAAATGGATTCTGTTCGACAATCGAAAGCGCTCAGCAAGTTGGTTAGATCCTGGTTCAGCACCAAAGCAATGCCCTAAACCAAAAATGACCCCTAAAAAGGTGATGGTCACTGTTTGGTGGTCTAGTGCGGGTGTGATTCACAACAGCTTTTTACAAAACGGCATGTGTACTATGAAGAATTGGAGACAATGATTGAGAAGCTTGCACATCGGCAACCAGCTTTGGTCAATCGGTCGTCCCCACTGCTCCTTCACGACAACGCGCGACTCCATACTGCACAACAGACAGTCTCCAAGCTGCAAGAGCTGGGGTTGGAAGCTCTCCCTCATCCGCCATACTCACCAGACCTTGCACCTACCGACTATTACTTTTTCCAAAATTTAGACAACTTTTTAGTGGGTGAAAAATTCAATTCCCGAGAGGCAGTACAAAATGCCTTTGAAGAGTTTGTTGCCTCCCGTCTAGCTGATTTTCACAAGAAGGGCATCAATAAACTGGAAAACCCATATTGAATACATAACCAAGAGGATTAGTAGTTCGGCATACGCGCTATTCAGATTATCCCTAACCCTTAATATTGACACACTAATTATTATAAATATTTACGGGTATTTATCACGTTTATTTACCTATTTTTCGAAAAAATAGGTAAATAAACGCGATAAATACCCGTAAATATTTATAATAATGTGTTCTGATCGCGTAAGTTTAAAAAACTTTATGACACACTAATTGTAGCATACTACGGCTTGGCTGAATCGATACTGAGATACGGAATAATTTTTTGGGGAAATTCTACGGATAAAGACATTATCTTTAAAGCGCAAAAGCGTTGTATGCGAGCCATGTTCAGAATACATATGACTGATAGCTGTAGACCTCTATTCACAAAGCACAAAATATTAACACTTCCGTCGCTATATATTATCGAAGTAGCTCTTTTTATAAGAAATAACCCCCGACTGTTTCCGCGTATGTCAGACAAAGCGCCAAGAAACAGACGTGAAGAGAGGCTTTGTTTATTTCCATCCAAAACTGCATTACTACATAAGAGCATAGTATCAATGACATCGAAAATTTACATAAAAATACCAAAGAGCTACCAGCAACTTAATGATTGTGAAATTAAAAACAAATTTAAGAAACTATTAATCGAAAAATGTTATTACAAGATTGACGATTTTTTAAATGATAAATTTTAATTTTCTAATTAAAATGTATAGATTTGTTATTATAGAATTAATTATTGCACTTGACATTACTTCCTTCGAATATCTCAATTATTATTTTAGTTACTGTTGCATACCATCTCTCACAATTTGTACACCGTAATCGGTAAAACAAGTTGATACACACCTGTTTGTAAAATCTTATATCTACACATGTTTATGCAAATAAATGATCTTTATCTTAATTATTAAAAAGGTATTTTTTAATGTGTGGACAAATGTTTAATAAAGGACTTGCCAATAAGGTTTTTTGTAAATAAATAAAATTGTTGTAATTTTAAAATTTTGATAGAACTTTTAACACATCGAATTTCTTGGAAACTAATTAATATAATTTATTAATGCTAAAATGGAATATCTATCGATATACCTAGTTTGATTTCATATTCTTGAAAACATTAAAATTTGCAATATTCTTGTATGACTCAATATCTGTTACCTACCATATTTCTTTGCAAATAAAATTATTTCAACAACAACGAACAACACGGCTTTAGAAGCAAATGACATTTTGTACATCTGTAAACACAAACTTGTTGACGCTCGTTGATTTTATTTCAATTAATAAGGATTGGGGTTGCCAAGTTGATGTCCTTTATTTTGATTTCCGGAAGGCGTTTGATAGGGTTAATAACGACATTCTGCATTCTAAACTGACTGCCATAGGCTTCGCCCCGGGTCTTTTCCGGCTTCTGGCAGATTACCTCAGTGATTGTCAGCGGTTTGTTAGACACCGCCTGTATAAATCTCCACCTTATCACACGCGTTCCGGGGTCAGTCGGGGATCGATACTTGGCCCTTTGATAATGATCAATGACCTCCCAGCAGTGGTGTCACATGCGAAGAGTTTACTATACGCTGATAACATAAAGCTCTTGACAGAGATCAGGTCTGATGCAGACTGTCGAGCGCTGCAATGCGATGTCGATACTGTCTACGAGTGGAGTGTTCTTAACAAAATGGAGTTCAATACAGACAAATGATATGTGATGATTTTTGGTTGAATGTGGCATCCAATTTTCTTTAAATATAAGATTTGCAATGCCACTATAAAAAGAACGAACGCAATAAAGGATCTGGGCGTCACATTCGACCAACAGCTCACTTACCACGATCACGTGCATCTGTTAGCGAAAGAGTCGTTCAGGTGAGTAGAGTTTGTAGTGAGTTGTACGAAAAACTCATGATTTTGAAAACGAACATGTCATTCGCCTAAACTTTTCGGTACTTCTAAAGAAAGTTAGAGAGCAGTGCTTGTGTGGAATCCGCACGAGGTCTCATATACTTGCACACATGCTAGAAAAGGTTCAGAAAGCTTTTTTGCGGTACCTTTAGAAGCGTCACTATGGGTATTATTCATTCCTTTACCCCCACCAAGTTCCTATTGGGTATTATTCATTCCTTTACCCCCACCAAGTTCCTATTGGGGTGCTTGGGATAAAAATCGCTGGAGGTACGGCTTTCGCACAGACCAAATTACAAAATCCTCTACAATAACATTGACGCAGTGAATCTGGGTGGCGTGCTGTATCGGCTCAGTGTTCCAAATAATTATTACCGGAGTAGGAAGCACAGGTTGTTTGCCGTACTGTGCTGGACTAGAGACGCTTGCCGCGCTTTACGCACTTCTGGACATAAACCCTGACTGTGACCTTTTTGTTGATAGCTGGTCTAAAGTATTGACTGAATGTTTGTGTTTCCGTGAGCTCTTAAATTGTATGTATCTTTTAAAATTACATTTAACATTTTTTAAATCTAAATTATGAACAGTAAATTGTGTTTAATTGATTTTCTATCTATCTGATCATTATTATTATTACTGTTTTAACTGACTGATTTGCTTGATTATTACTTACTATTTCATTCGATTCATTCCATTTGACATTTGACCAAAACAATTGATATTTAGTTTACTAAGATGTTAGTTGTACCTAACAAGTTGGTATATTTTTATTTAACAAGTTTACATTACGGTACGAACAATAAACAAACTAAACTAAATATGTACTGTATGTTAAAAACTAAATAAGACATCACTACATGATGTATGATGGTGTCATAATTTTATTATGTAATAGAGATTTCAATTAACAGCACAAGTGGTGTTGTTTTTGTGGGGTCAAGTGGAATGGACGACAGACAGACACACGTAAACACGTTAATACCCCTCTATTTGCTTCGAAGGTAAAATCAAAGAGCTAATGAGCAAGATTGTAAACGTTAGTAAGGTACCTCTCCGTCGGCCGTTACAACTCGATCGACCTCGTCCTGGATCTCGACCGTTGGTGCTCGGCCGTTGGAGGGCGGCGCCGCACCCCCCGCGGCCGTGTCTGCGGGGGGGGCGGCCCTCTCCCCCTCCCCCTCCCCCTTGGCCTCGCCCACCTCGCCCTCGGACTCAGTGTCGCTGATGTCACTGCTGTCGAACGTCGCAGCTGCACAGAAGGAACGACAGACACATCACTCAATCGTGCTCATCTTGTGCCATAATTTTGAACCTTGCGATTCGATGCTAATACAATATAGAAAACCAGCAATCATTATGAGAGCAATGTACTAGAATCGCGGCGTCGCCTCTGCGCTGGCGAGGTGGTGTCAGTGGCGTCTGTGCCAGCATCCAGCTCGGTCATCACTCCCGCCTCCGTTCCTGGAAAATACGATGGAACAGTATTATTATTGTGTGTATAGCACCATCTGTTATTATGCGAGTATATTGAATATAAAGGGGGGAGGGGGAGGGAGGGTACGTACGGCTCGTGTCGCGCAGCACGGCGCGCGGGCTCACGGCGCGGTACCACAGCGGCCAGCGCTCTCCCAGCACCACTAGCCCGAAGGCGCGGGGCGGGGGGAGGGGGGGCGGAGGGAGGGTACGTACGGCTCGTGTCGCGCAGCACGGCGCGCGGGCTCACGGCGCGGTACCACAGCGGCCAGCGCTCTCCCAGCACCACTAGCCCGAAGGCGCGGGGCGGGGGGAGGGGGGGCGGAGGGAGGGTACGTACGGCTCGTGTCGCGCAGCACGGCGCGCGGGCTCACGGCGCGGTACCACAGCGGCCAGCGCTCTCCCAGCACCACTAGCCCGAAGGCGCGGGGCGGGGGGAGGGGGGGCGGAGGGAGGGTACGTACGGCTCGTGTCGCGCAGCACGGCGCGCGGGCTCACGGCGCGGTACCAGAGCGGCCACCGCTCTCCCAGCACCACTAGCCCGAAGGCGCGGGGCGGGGGGAGGGGGGGCGGAGGGAGGGTACGTACGGCTCGTGTCGCGCAGCACGGCGCGCGGGCTCACGGCGCGGTACCAGAGCGGCCACCGCTCTCCCAGCACCACTAGCCCGAAGGCGCGGGGCGGGGGGAGGGGGAGGGAGGGTACGTACGGCTCGTGTCGCGCAGCACGGCGCGCGGGCTCACGGCGCGGTACCAGAGCGGCCAGCGCTCTCCCAGCACCACTAGCCCGAAGGCCAGGTAGAACGCCAGGAACACGCTCAGCGTCACCGACGCGCCCACCCAGTACTGACGCCGCGTCAGCGCCGGCTGCAACACAAACAAACTGCTCTTAAAACTTGGAAGTTTGGAAGTTTCAAACATGTAGTTTTTTGAAGTGAAAACTTCTTTTAGCGCGGTACGCATATTTTTAGATGAGGTAAAACCTGTGGATTCGCGACACCGTTACCGTCTGGGGCGAAACGCAGCCGGCTGCCGCGCTCGCCCCATTTGATTATAAACTTTAAATCACATGTTTACAGACTACTTTTGTATGGAGAAGTTTACAGAGTTAGGTTCTTTGATATAGACGCAGCCGGCTGCCACGCTCGCCCCATTTGATTATAAACCTTAATTCACATGTTTGCAGTCTACTTTTGTATAGAGAAGTTTACTGAGTTAGGTTCTTTGATATATTATCTACATTCAGAACAAAAAATATTGCATCATCTGTGTTCGTTCAGTATTTGATTGGCAGTCGCCATAATTACTGATTTTGAAGTGATTTATTACTAAAATCTAACGCGCCAAAATAAGTTTTCACTTCTGTCGGCACTCCCGGAGTGCAACCCGTATTTTTTTTTATTATTATTATTATTATTGTTTCACAAATTGTCTAGGTTTTATTTAATATTTTTTTCTGTGTAATTTTCTCACACAGTGAACACAGCATGCTTTGTGTGCACGGTTGCAGTTGCAGCAGTACGTAAGTCCTGGGGAAATATTGTGTAACATTTAGTGCGAGTATTCACGGCTTGAAGGGTAGGTTACCTTGATCTCGTAGGAGAGTTGTTTGAGAGCGGGTGCAGGCGGCGGGGCGGGGCGCGGCGCGACGCCGTCCCACAGCTCGTCCCACAGCCAGTCGGGCGGCGGGGGCGGGGCCGCGGCGCCCGCGCAAGCCTCCGCCGTCGCGGCCACCAGCGCCACCACGTAGAACCCGCGCGGGAAGCGCGCCCGCTGCAACCGACCCACATCACCACTACCTTCCCTCCGAGTCGCACCGACAATTCATCATGTCCCAAGTTACGTGGGTGGCAAATCTGGTGACAATCTTTCACTCTGCCCTATTAGGTATTCGTCATCTCCTCAATGAGAGATGTTACACATATGCGACTACTATAAGACTTTCCGCATGACATACCATGCTAACCTAATCCTCATCTTTTCCATCACAGGCGCTACTTTCAAACTTTTTTCCTCTAAAATAGCAATATCGTCGGCGTATTACACAAAATGAATGAATAAATAAATTATAAAATGGCTGACGTTGCTGTGCCTAACAGACGAGATAACAACAGACTCTGTACGCATAGTTGCAAAACTGCACTGTTACATAAAAGCTTAGTCTGTATGGCACCTAAAATATATAATAAGATACCAAAGTCATTTTTAAATGTTAGTGAGATTATGTTTAAAGCTAAATCAAAACAATTATTAATAAGTGCTACTATAATATTAATGACTTCTTAGTTGACGATCTGAAACTTTGACATCTAATTTTATAATTTTGTAAACACATAATTTTCAATATTTGCCTAATTTTAAGGTAGAACATACTAGAAACATTCAATATATTTAAGAACTACAACTGTAACCCACATTATGTTGAAGCAAATAAATTAATCTTTATCTTTATTACATGAAGATTCTCTAGTTAAATGAATCGAAACAGTGTCGGTACTTCCATCGAATAAATAATACATGAGTAAAACCAGTGTTGATGAAATTGCAGAGGATACTTACTTCAAAACTACTTAGTGACCTGACCTGAAGAGTGAGTTAGAAAGCAAACGCTGTGTTACAGTGGGTCGATAGAGCAGGTCGGGTCGGTACATGTAGTGATGTAGTAGGCGGTTAGTTACCGAGAGCTGCACGCCGGCGGAGCGCAGTACCGTCATGCGCAGGAGGGGCTGCTCGATGTCCTCGAAGGTCTGCGCGATCGGGCACTGCAACACCAACCCGCTCTTCCTTATCCACTCCTGCCACTACTGCCACTACTGTCTGTCTAGTCAGAGAGCGAGCATGTCTAGTCTTCATGCTCGCTCAGAGTACGCGACTTCTTAACTAATTAGCGCAGTGCATCGCCACTTGTTTCGATAGGTAACACGCGATTGCTGAGGTCGCAATATCGTTGCAAAATAGTCGCGATCCCTAAAATGTAATGAATAGATGGATAAAAACTGAATTCAATCGAGGTGTAAGATCCTCGTCACCGATCGAAGTCGCTCGAGGAAGATTATAGGCAGAATATAGGCGGCTTAAATTTTTCCTGCTCTGTTGCTAGCTCTTCTGTTAGTCAGCAGGGGGACCACGTGCAGGCGAGACTAGCTGTAATCATCATCATCATATCAACCTTTAGGAAGTCCACTGCTGGACATAGGCCTCCCCAATTGATTTCCAGGAAGAACGATTTTGAGCCCTCTCCATCCACCGACTTCCTGCGATCTTTACAATTTCGTCAGTCCATCGGGTGGGGGGTCGTCCTACGCTTCGTTTTCCTGTCCTTGGTCGCCATTCGAGAACTTTTATTCCCCAACGGTTATCAGTTCTGCGAGCTATATGGCCTGCCTATTGCCACTTTAACGTGCAAATTTTGAGTGCTATGCTAAGCTTGTGTATGAGACCAATAGTTAGCGACAAAGTCTCAGTTCCATATGTCATCACTGGCAACACGCACTGATTAAAGACTTTCGTCTTGAGGCTCTGCGGACGTGACGAGTCTGTGTCTGACGAGAAGATGTGCGTTGAATATATGTTGATACCATACCATACCGTTGATACCATATATATGCCAGTACAAGAGCTTGAAAATATCCTCCAATGCAGAAGTTAACAGTTTCGGAAAAATAACATCTCCCTGTCTCACCCCTTTATGCAATGGGATTGGATTCGTGCTGTGGTCCTGGAGTCGGATAGACATGGTGGCGTTACTGTACAGACATTTCAACACTTCGATATACCGATAGTCGATTTGGCACCGCTGGAGTGACCGCAACACTGCCCAGGTTTCGACAGAATCAAAGGCTTTCTCATAGTCCACAAACGCTAAACAAAGTGGCCGGTTATACTCTTCGGTCTTCTGTATAACCTGCCAAAGCGTATGGATGTGGTCTATGATGTTAAAGCCTTTTCGGAACCCGGCTCGTTCGGGAGGCTGGAAGTCGTCAAACCTACGAGCGAGGCGATTAGTTACTACTCTCGAAAACAGCTTATAGACATGGCTCAACAGCGAGATGGGCCTGTAATTCTTTAAGAGGGTGTTATCCCCTTTCTTAAAGAACAGTACCACCACGCTCCCTTTCCACGCCTCTGGCGTAGTTCCCTTGAGAATGACGGAGTTGAACAGCTTCTGGAGGACCTTATGTACCGTTGTTCCACCCGCTTTCAGAAGCTCTGTCGTTATTCCTTCTTCCCCCGGTGCCTTGTTGTTCTTAAGCTGCTTGAGAGCCGTTCGGATCTAGTATGGGCTGACGTCCGGAATGTCTTCAGTGTAGTGTCGGGTTAGGCGGGCTCTTGTATCGCTAGTCGTGCTTGTAGCAGGGCTTTGCGATTAAGTGTACAGTTGTCCATAGAACTTCTCGAGCTCTCGTAAAACCTCTGGCTTTGAGGAAACGACCCTGCAACTGTCGGTCTTCAGCTTCGTCAAAAGACTTTGCCCAATAGACAGATCTCTCGCGAACACTTTGGAGCCTTGGTTGCGCTCTATTGCGTTCTAATATAATTAGAAGTATTATAGAGACGCAAATCGCGTCGCATAGACTTAGAGATCAGTTTATTGAGCGTACTGTATTTCGACATGTCCACTAAAGACTGCAGTTTCATTTCGCTACGTTCTGCCATGAGTTTTAGAGTTTGCTCAGAGAGTTTTTGGGTTCTACCTTTGCGCTGGGTCTTACAGAACTTTGACCCAACGGCATGGACAATTTCCACCAGTCCGTCATTTATTTCGTCCACGGAAAGCTCTCGGGGTTTTGGACTTGGGCGAAGAGTAGATTTCATCAGACGGGACCTTTCTAGCTTTACGTTAAGATTTAATGAGCCTCTAAACATTCGGTGATCACTGCCGGTTTTGACCCTGTTGATCATCATTAAATATTTGCTTTTTTGTTGTCATGATGAAATCTATCTCGCGTTTGTGTCCACCGGGGTGAAGCCACGTCCATATTTCCTGGACGACCGCTTCTTGAAAAAGGAGTTCATCATAAAGAGTCCCTCTTTTTCCATGAAGTCGGCCAATCGCTGACCCCGTTAGTTCCGCTGTCCAAATCCAAATTGCCCCACTCTCAGTTCATCGCCGTTCCTCATACCTAGCCGCGCGTTGAAGTCCCCCATTACAACCGTAAAGTGTGTTTACGAGGCTTGCATGGCATTTGAAATGTCATCACACATAGCCTCCACTTCATCGTCTGGACGTTTCGAGGTAGGTGCGTACACCTGTATGACCTTAAGCGAATACCGTTTGGTTATTCTGAGTATAACGTATACCACCCTGCTCGACACGCTTTCGATCTTCACAATGTTGTTAACGAGGGATTTGTGGACGAGTAACCAAACACCGTGCTGAGATAGTTGATTAGCTATGGTTGTTGGCTTGGTTGTTAGCTGATTGTTAGATGGTTATTAGCTGGAATACTGAGTTGTTATTATATGTACCTCACCCTCCTGTTGTGATGACGCAAGGTGTCACTGAAAAACCTACGATTTTATTAAACGGTGCACCTTTGGAGGTTGTAGATAGTTTCTGTTATCTTGATTCTTCAGTGTCGAAATATCTCTCGATCGATGGTGAGATTCGTGTTCGCATCGGCAAAGCATCTACAATGTTCGGGAAGCTTACTACAAGAGTATGGGACAGCAAATACCTGTCAAACCACACGAAGATGTTAGTTTACCAAACGTGCATCTTGAGTACTGTCTTCGTAAGATATTGGGTTTCACTTGGCAAGATAAAACTACAAATGAGAAAATACTTGATGTCGCAAAACTACCAAGCATCATGGCCATGCTAAAGCAAAGACGCTAGCGTTGGCTAGGGCATGTAAATCGCATAAACTCTTCTCGTTTGCCAAGACAAGCCCTTTTAGCAGAAATAGCTGAAGCTAAAAGACCTGTCGGCCGGCCAATGTTGCGTTTTAAAGACAGCGTGAAACGCGACATGGCAGAGTTTAAGATCGACCATTCTAAGTGGGAGAGCGAGGCTAAGGATCGTGACACCTGGAGGAAAATCGTAGCTGACGGTGTTGTTGCACACGATAACGCCTGGCTCGACCATTTCGCGCATAAACGGGCTAAATGTCACCAACGCGCCGCAAATCCTGTAACATCTCCAGGGACTTTTATTTGTAGCAAATGTGGTCGTGGCTGCCGCTCTCGCATAGGTCTCTTCAGTCATGAGCGAAGGTGCTCAATTACAAATAACTGTTCTATAACTTGACTGACGCCACCTAAATCATCTTCAACAGATGTTCAAAGGCCAATGATGATGATAGGCGGCTAGCCAACGGTAGCTGGGTACATCGCAGTAGGACTCACGGAGTAGGCCTGCACGGCGATGGTGGCGCACAGGTCGTCGGGCGAGGACACCTCGAGCCGCACACTGTCCCGTCCCGCCTCCTCGGCCTGATCTTCCGCCGGAAACTGGAAGCGGCTCACGTGGGGCGCCGCCTGCGCGTACAACATTTAAGTATTTGACAAATAAACTGGCCAAGCGCATGTGACCACGCCCAGTAAATGCTTCCAAAGTCAGTAAGGATCCAAATCACCACAGTACAGTTAGTTATAATAGAAATAAGAGGTAAAGTATAGGTGCTGGTGTTACCATGGTAGCGGTGATTTGCAGCGGAACGTCGGCGGCGGCGGCGGCAGAGAGGTTCCAGTCCCGCGCGGGCGTGACGCGCAGGCGCAGAGCGACGCTCGCCGCGCACGAGGACGCCACGTGCAGCGAGAACGTGCCGCGCCGCGTCTCCTCGCCCCCGCCCCCGCCCCCGCCCTCGCCCCCTGCCAGTGCCACTGTGACGTCACCCACCCTAGCCGCACAGCCAGCAGCACAACGCTCGCGAGCCTTGCGTAGCTGAAGGAGCGAGCGCTCATAAACAGTGTCAGTTAAGTCATCCATCCACGCACCAAAACGCCAGATTCTCAAAATATCCTCATGTCCCACATGCCTGCGAGAAACATGAGTCAGTATGTTTCCTTCTATCAGCCATCATCACAAGCTCACACCTTTCCGAGGTATTCGTATCTTTCAATGCATGCAAATTTTCTTTTCCTCTACTTTTGTGCCTGTCAAATCTAAATCTTTTCGTTAATAACATTAATCCTCATGACATGACCCATCCCAAGCTGAGCTATTTCTTTTCCACATTACATCTGTTAGATCAGCAATAATATTCCGATAAGCGGTACCGGTGATGTTACAGGCACATGAGACTTTCGTCTTTATTTTAGGTTTCTACTGAAGAGTGCAATGCTACATATCGCATGCATTTTGCAAATATGTCTCAACGTAGGTACAATGTTAATTGTACCTATTAGTTGTTCAGTTATATATTTGCATAAAATGAGTTGTGTTGTGTGTGTGTGTGTTACCGCAGTATGTGGAGTTGGCGTCGGCGTCGGCGTCGGCTTGCAGCGAGTCGTCGGGACAGAGCGTGCGCTGCAGCTCGCGCAACAGAGGCCCGCCCGCGCCGGTGCGGTACGGCAGCTGCCACGTCACCGCACCTGACGACGGATAGACACACCCTCGTCAGCGTCACTCTATTTACAGCCTTGGGGTCTATCTTATTAACACACACTAGCTAACGAATTGTTAAAATCTGTTGCCATCTCTATTCTTTGACAATAGAACGACAAAGAATCTGTCCTTGAGCATACCTACTTATGCGCCACTCTCGCTAATTATGTGATTATAAAATACAGGGTTGATGTTTACGACTCTTCCCTGGTATTTCGCGTCCCTTCACGGGGCTGCGATATGCGAATACGGAAACAACGTCGTCGGCGCTGCTCTATAGGTACGCATTGCAATCTCTGCAACGTCTGCACATACTACTTTTACAAAGTCCGGTTTCCTCGAACGACCCTTAGTCCTGTTATACTCTTTACAAATACTGAGGAACCATCACAAAAAACCTCCGATGAATTAAATGACTTTGAATATTGATTTTTTGGTGAACCACCAAGAACTTATTAAGTACCTACTTAGGTAAAGATCAACGCTCTATCGTATAATCACATAATAATAATAATAAACTTTATTGAGAACACTACAAAAGGAAATAAAAAATTTAAGCCTTAGTGCATGCATATACATAAATTAATAGTGTCCTGCAATCGGCGGTCTTATCGTGGTTACGATTTCTACCAGACAACCGTTTTACTTACTTACTGACTAATCTTAACTTATTTTAACTTAACTTAAAGATACATTTAACAAAGGCTATTGGCATCTTGTTGACATTTTATTATTAAACTGTATTAATAAACTTGTTCACATTGTATTACTAGATAGCTATGCATTTAGCTGTTCTCAATATTATTATAAATAAGTATGTGCTTATTTTAGATTATATTTAAGCTTGTCTCAGGCTCAGGCTCGTGTTAAGCATCTACCTTTGTCAAGTTAGAATTTGTTTTGTTATTAATTAATTAATTAAATTTTACTGTATGCAACAAAATTATGTGTATGAAATAGGGCCCATAGAAAATAAATACCTTATAGACTAACATATATATACACAAAAAGTCAGGGCACTTTCTTCGTAAGCGGTGCTTCCCTATACCGTCGGTAGACAACAAATGCTGACCAGAAGTCGGGTGCGAGTACGAATACGTCCTTGTACTTGGCAGCTACCTAAGTTATCCATCCATCGACAAAATTATACGTGAGTAAAGCCCGTGTTTATCAAAATGTATACCTAAGTTATGTTAAGTATACTATTGTTTCTACCAAGTGTGACTATCAATAATAAATAAATATTTGAATATATATTATTATTATTATAGGTCGGTATCCACCGACACCAACAGAGATGTATAGGTATATATGGTTTATTGTTTTGTAACAAAGTGATTGATGATACAATCCTGTCCGCTTTAGATTAATAGTGGCGCTAGTGTCGGCGACGCATGACGCATGACGCATGTCGCATGACGCATGTCGCATGACGCATGTCGCATATCGCATGACGCATGTTGCATGTCGCATGAGGCATGACGCACCGGTGCGTTGTCGCGCCGTGAGCAGCAGCGGCCGCGTGACGTCACCGGCCGGGCTGCTGAACCACACGCGCATCGGATACTCGCTCTGCTCCGCGTCCTGCAACACCGACAACCACCCCGTATTACTAAACTTAAAGTAAAGTTTAAATTTATTGCATGAAATACATGTGGTATATGGTGGTTTAGTGTGCACTTGGTCAAGTTACAATGTATTCTGCCATGTTTGGCGTACAATTTATTTAATTGATAAATAAAATTTAAAATGTCAGTTCACAATTCAAAATTAAAATAAAGTCAATAGTAAAACAAAAACAATGTTAAGGTCTGAAAATAATAATGATTATAAGTAATATTAACACATTTACAGTATTTTTTTATCATTAAGGAAGTCATCTACCTAATGAATAATAATATTTTGTTTCTAAAATAGATTTTAATTTTTTCTGAAACAATGTACGCGGTAGTTCTCTTAATATTTTAGGAATGTTATTGTATATTGTAGAAGGCATGCAGAAGATGCTGTCGCGCATTAGCGCAGTTTTACAGCCTCGTACGCAGATTTTCATCTGGTCTCGTTTATTACGTTTCACAATATCAGAAGGTCGAGAAAATAGTTTAGGGTTGTTTTTAACAAACATGGCTGTCTCAAAAATTTACAGATACAGATTAGGTACCTTACTAATTATACTTCCTTCTAAGCTTTTCTATACTACACTTGCTGGTATGTTTTCTGCGCTTGTAGTGACAGCTCCTATTTAACCGCAAACCGCATTTCCGTTAAAGTTTAAAGTAGGTAGTTAAGTATTTGTGGAGTGTCGGTGAAATCACATGCACTTGAGACTTTCATCTTTGTTTCAGAGTGACACGTCTTGGTAATGGTAAATCTATTCCGATTCACTATGTATGGGCGATCTTTCAGCCCGTCATAGTACCTACCTGCATGGAGATTATGGAACTTTTAATACAATCAATACCTATCAGTAGGTATCGATCAGCAATAGGCATTATTTAGTTTGATTGTAACTGGAATCAGCATTGACAAGATGGATTAGTATTGTGTACGTTCGGTTTATATCTCAGACTAAATAAATAAAAGGACGGAGTGCCGCGAACAACCAAAAATGAAGCTTCAAAACAGAGCTCCTCTATGGAAATACGCACACATCACGTCGTAGTCTAGTTACTAAATACCGTAAGTATATAAAAAAATATACACTTCGGTCAAAATTTCACTTAGCTAGTTTTCACTTGAAAACTAGCCGCTCGAGTTCACGGTTCGCGGATCAAACTCACCCTGATGAAGATTCTAGATGAATCAAAACAATGTCAGTGCCTCCATCGACAAAATAATACGTGAGTAAAGCCCGTGTTTATTAAAATGTATAGTACAACTCACGAAAGTTTTGAAACTCAACTTCGATATTTTATAAGTAGAGTTAGAGTACTCGTAGGTACTCGTATTTAGTAAGTATGGATGGACTCACCGGCACGAACTGAATGATGTACTCCAGAGTCTGGTCCACCTGCAGCTCGTGCTCCTGCTCCAGCTCCAGTCTGCGCATGCGCATCTTGTTACGTACACCGCACAGTAGGGCACACAGTACGCCGCACAGTACGCCGCACAGTACGGCACACAGTACGCCGCACAGTACGGCACACAGTACGCCGCACAGTACGGCACACAGTACGCCGCACAGTACGGCACACAGTACGCCGCACTGTACGGCGCATAGTACAGCACACAGTACACGGCACAATACGGCACACAGCACGAGGCACAGTACGGCCCGCGAACTTTCGGGTGAACTCATTTTGAAGGAAGCAGAATTTTAACAGAAATCATTTCTTCGCGTTCGCTCAGATCGCCGACCGTACGACGGGGGATTAACCCCAAATTGGGGTCCCCAATATTCATATGGTGATACAATACTCATAAGTATAGTCAAAATTGAGTTAAAATCTTTGCGAATTTTTATTCATTGACATAAAAATGAAAAGGAAATACTTATGGATTTATAAAAGGAGCGTTTAATGACAAGTAACTATGAATAAGGAGAAGACTGTTAAGCTTGTCTTAGTAATAAGTACACAATGTTTACGTATTTGGTACAGAAAAAAACAGCTTACGTTTTGCGAACAATAGTCATGGTGTTATCTTGGGCGGTTCCCAACTCGCTAATCGCCACAAAGAACACTAAAAATATTTGCGCCTGCATTTTTATTAATAGTCAGTACTTAAATTAGAAATTTGATCATAAGTAACGGTCAGTTAACTCAACAATATAACAATTAGTCATATCAACCGTCGTTTCTACATCGCGACATGAGTGCGGAAGGCGAGGCGGTCGCCGGCGATATAGCGTCTCGGCGCGTTACGAAGAACCGATACCTTATCAGATAACCGATATCCGCCACCGATAGACTCGCCTATTTCACACGCGGTATTCCGATAGGGAGAGATAAGTGAAACCCAAATTTGAATAACATTTTTTATTAAATATATCGTGTAACTTAGTATCTTACATGGTGCATGTATACATTCATACGGCGGTTCGCGACGCGTGCGCATTCGAGATGACACGAGGTCATCATGATCCAGTCGCCCCCTTCGGCCGCACAGCCAGTGGAGGGGGGCTAGCGGCTCGGGGGCGGGAGGGACAGACGCGAGTAGCGCAGGCCCAGCTCGTCCGCGACCTGCTCGATGGCCGCGAGGCAGTGGTCCAGCTGGTCGCGAGTGTGCGAGGCCGACAGACAGAACCTGCAACCGACGCAACCATCACCTGTAGTGCCTTTTCACACGTACCGGTTGCCGGGTAGCCGGCGCCGGTTACCCGGTGGTGAAGTGTATGGGCATGGTACATAGCTTCCACATGTACCGGCGTAATTTATCCGGCAGGCGGTTGCCGGGTGCGCGCCGGAACCACCACTGTGCGTCCGGTCGCCGGGCATCGGTTAGCCGGCGGCCGAACTGACAGTGGTGTATGGAACACGCAACTAGCTTTCAGACGCGCCGGCCGGTTAGTCGCCCAGGTACAGTCAGCGAGAGCACGCGCGTGCCTAGTTCTGTCGCACGCTCGACGACGCTCGTAATTATACTGCATACCTTCTTCTAAACTATAAAATGGAGATAGATATCGAACTATTGATAACTTTGGTGGAAGCGAAGTCAGTTTTATGGGACAAAACTTGCGTTGAGTACAAGGACAAAAATTTTACAAAAAAGCTTGGCGGGAAGTTTGCGCAATACTTAAGCCCGACTTCGAAGAAATTACTGACGGTGAAAAAACTCATTTGGTAAGTTTGCAAATCATTTAACATTACACAACCTGATGTTGAACGTTGGAAGCATATAGACCGTATCTTAGGGATACAATCTATAGGTATCAGCCGTGCGAAGTCGCAAGGAGCAGCTATAGATGGATGTTGTGATGCGGCCTTGTCACCTGATACGAGCCATGTTGAGCGGCGTGGCGGGGAAGCCGACGCCGACGGTGTTACCTGATGCGAGCCATGTTGAGCGGCGTGGCGGGGAAGCCGACGCCGACGGTGTTACCTGATGCGAGCCATGTTGAGCGGCGTGGCGGGGAAGCCGACGCCGACGGTGTTACCTGATGCGAGCCATGTTGAGCGGCGTGGCGGGGAAGCCGACGCCGACGGTGTTACCTGATGCGAGCCATGTTGAGCGGCGTGGCGGGGAAGCCGACGCCGACGGTGTTACCTGATGCGAGCCATGTTGAGCGGCGTGGCGGGGAAGCCGACGCCGACGGTGTTACCTGATGCGAGCCATGTTGAGCGGCGTGGCGGGGAAGCCGACGCCGACGGTGTTACCTGATGCGAGCCATGTTGAGCGGCGTGGCGGGGAAGCCGACGCCGACGGTGTTACCTGATGCGAGCCATGTTGAGCGGCGTGGCGGGGAAGCCGACGCCGACGGTGGCGACGCCGCGCGCCGTGAGCCGCTCCACGGTGCCCATCATCTTGCTGAACGAGTACACCAACATGGGCACCACGGGCGAGTCCGCGTGTCCGAACGTCACCACGCCCATGCGCTGCAGCCTGAAAGACCACACCTGCGTCACTGCGGTATTGCCGGGTGTCAGAGCGAGATGGACGACACCATTCACGGACACCCTGCTGGTTAGTATTAACCTGGCGTCAGTGGTTAACGAGATGTAACCCCCTTACTTTTGTAATATCAATATAATACAAATATTACAATAACGCGTCATACCGATCCAAGATCGGCTGCTACACTAGCAGCAATAGGGTTATAATTTAAATACATGCATGTGTCTCAGATTTTTTAATCGACATTGGGTCGTGGCGGGCGTAGGTAGGTAAGGAGAGTACACGGACGGTCTGACCTCTGTCGGAAGTAGTGCGCGTTGTCCCGGAGCCGGCGGATGCGCGCCTGGCCGTTGGGCGAGTCGAGTGCGCGCATCACGCACAGGATCTGTGCGGCCACGGGCGGCGCCATGGCGTGCGCGTACGTGTGGGCGTGGCCCGCGCCGCGCATGCGCGCTGTCAGCCGCCGCGACCCTACACCGCAACCACGCTCTATTCATTGCACACCCATCACTTGTACTAAACCCGGACCCTTAAAAGACCATTTAATACGTTGACCCCCATTTCGATGATTTCACTTTCGAAACTTTCGTGAGTCGCATTGTACGTTTTGAGAAACACGGGCTTTTTTACTCTAGTATTATTTTGTCGGTGAAGGCATCGACCCCGCTTCGATTCATCTAGAGAATCTCGAGCGGGGTGAATTTGTTTCACGGTTCGCTTTCTCGGGCACGCTCGCGATTCGCGCTGCGATTAATGCGCGGATCTCACGGAGCGGGTCGCGCGTCTCGGTGGAGAGGGTTCGACCCGGTCCGTAAGATACACGAAACAGGTTCGGTGCCTTCATCGACAAAATAATACGCGAGTAAAAGCCCGTCGGAAGCTTTTCAGTTTTAAAGGATAACTTTGTTTGCATTGACATTCTTTTACGGATGGAGGAAAATCGATCCAACACTTCGTCGCTAAATATCGGAAACTACCCTGAAATGCCTCCGCATCGATGTATTCGCACCGAACTTTTAAGCGAACGAATGAAACCGGTTAAAAGGTGTTCGTCGAGAAGTGAGAAGGCAGCCCGCACGTACCGGCGATGTACCCGCCGGCGGCCCCGAAGCTCTTGGTGAAGGTGCCCATGAGCACGTCGACGTGCCCGGGCGGCACGGCGGCGTGGTCGGGCACCCCGCGGCCGCGCGCCCCCAGGGCCCCCACGGAGTGCGCCTCGTCCAGATACAGCTGCAGGCCGAGCCGCCGCTTCAGCGCCACGAGCGCCGCCAGCGGGGCTATCGACCCCTCCATGCTGTACACGCCTTCCACCACCTGCACCGCAAACCGACTTGACCCTGCCTTCTTTATGGGGAACGTGGTGACATTCTAAAACGACAATCTTAAAATACGACTCGATCACCTGTAGCTTACGTAAAGATCCGAAAGCGTATATTTGATTAACTATAAATAAATAAATAATGGTGGCAAATGCATGCGACAACATCTAGCCTCGAACTGAAATCTTCCTTGTACAATCTTCGTAGATTTAAAATAAGGATTCCATCCGGAAAGCCACCCACCCTCTTCTGATGAAAAATGCGGGGCAGTCTTTGGGGATTGCCGATAGAAGTAAAAACTAAGACACTTGCAAATCGTATCGTCGACCTATTTTTCTTTCAACTACGTAGTAATGTTATCATTAATCACTACAAAACCGATCACAAAGGACGTATTTTTTGCTTAGAACCAAAACAGTGCACTAATGTTATATGAAATCTCATTATTGCACCGTTTTTTACTTTTTATTTAGATATAAATTTACCGCAGAGGTTTAATATCTCTCATTAAGTTTAATATAAAATGTTTGCATTAGATCAAAAAGATACTGGCTGATAATACAAATTGGCTGAATAAAACCGACTAAGTGAAAAAAAAATGGCGCGCACTTGTACCTACATTGTAAAATTTTGATTCTTCATATTTTTAGTTTGAGTAGGTATATTTTATCACAGATTGGTAGTTGAAAGAAAAGTAAATTACGCACATTGCTAAAGAGAGTAATTACGCACCTCGCTAACGAGAGTAATTAATGCACTCGTGTTAATTCAGTGCCCTCGCTTGCGCTCGGGCACCAACATAACTCGTGCATTAATAACTCACTTTGCGCTACCAATCTACCTACTGTGGTAAAATCTACCTACTCAAATTCAAAATATTAGGTTGGGGAAAAAGTCTTTTCGCATTATAGTATGTATGAACTTGTAATAAAATCTCTTTCGCTATACTATTTGTATCTGGCTGGTTTTGGTATCATTAAAGTTTAAATTTTAAAGAACATAATTCCAAATTCAAATTAGGAAAATATGTGATTTTTATTTGTTTTTCGTACTGTCAAGATTAGTGAATCTAATGAAGAAATTCGATACATTTTAAAATTTTACTACAAAAAAGGTAAAATGCAACGCAAGCCTCGAAAAAAATTTCCGATGTTTATGGACCTAGTGCAGTGTCTGTAAGATCGGCATATCAGTAGTTACGACGTAGCTGAAGAACTGTAAAGAGAGTAATTAATGCACTCGTGTTAATTCAGTGCCCTCGCATGCGCTCGGGCACCAACATAACACTCGTGCATTAATAACTCACTTTGCGCTCGGTGCAACAATCTACTATTGAATTATTTTTGGTTTGTAAAGAAGAGTTAATGACTAATTTAAACTTTAATCCTCGATCATAAAGTAGACCATTAGCCAGTCGCCATTTCAACTTTTTAAGCACAACAATCTATAACAAAGCAAATAAAGAAATTAACATTTATCCCCTTCCCCGATATGTATGTAAACAAAAATGTCTTCAATGGCTTATGTCCCTGTCTTATGATAACACTGAAAATCTTCTTAAGATTTCGGAATGAACACAGAATGAGTATGCTAGTATCTAATTTGGGTTCTGTTTTATTATTTTCGGAGGTGGGCGTTAACATTCGCGACACAGTTAATTGCGTAAAGTAAAGCTGCGTAATGTTATCGTTCTTTCCATGTTTTTGTATATTTTTGTTTATGCTCCCAAATAAATACATATTGATTTTGATTTGATTGATTTGAGACCATCGCGCGCGATAATAGAGTTGGCCGTCACCAACCCATTTTCCGAGAGGTTGGCACTGTAAGCCAAGAAGCGGGTGCGTTTATGTAACGAGAAAGAGTAAGTGAAATAAAGCAGAACGCAACAGCTGTGCGGTTAACCCGCGCTGTTGGATATAAGGTGTGCCGTTATATTAAACTAACTTAAGATAATAACGTTAACGTCGCTCACTACCAACCACCGAGGTGAGATGTCAGATGTTACACCTCACATGCGACCAAAGGTAAAGCGGTCGGTGGACAGACAGACAGACTCACAATGACGATCTTGGTGAAGCTATGCTCGGCGATGGCGGCGCGCGCGCGGCGCTCCAGGTCGCGCACGTCGTTGTGCCGGAACAGGCGGACCTGCGCGCCCGACAGGCGCAGGCCCAGGATGAGGGAGGCGTGGTTGTTGGCGTCGCTGAGCGCCAGCGCGCCCGGGCCCAGCAGGCCCGGCAGACTCAGCACGTTCGTCGCGAACCCCATGCCGAACACTATCGCACTCTATAAACACAACCGTCCCGCGTTCTGTCACATCGTTGCAGAACCTACAGCTCTTTTGTTAATCGGCTTTAAGTTGGCGCAGTCGGTGAGGGTGCTGCGCTTGGATATTTATCGATCCTAATATTTAAAATTTATAAGTTATCCGACCTCCCAGCTCGGTCGAAAACGACTCCGCCGGCTCCATCGTAGATCGAGAGTTCGATTCCGCTTCGACCTTCGTTTGATGAACGATGTTCGTTCCGTTTCTTGGCATTATAAGGTATCGTAAGTATGCGTACATGTAAATAAGTATTCTATCGCTCATTCGGTTCCCGCAGTGCAAGCTGTGGGTAGTTTAGGGCTTGATGGTGCTGGGTGAATTTCCAACAACACTTAAGTATCTTATTGAAAATTTTTAGTCGTCTGTCGGATGTTACCATTTAATTAAACGAAATTCTTAATGAAATCTGAAGGACGGACGCGGTTCACTTGCGTCATAAATCTGGATAACCTATTATCGATCATCATAAGCGTAAATTTACAGGTACAAGATATTCTATCGGTCATCTGATTTCCATAGTAACGAGCTTAGCTTTTTTTATTTTTTTTGTTTAAAATTCGAATGAATGTTAATCCGGATCTCGGGCACGTTGAGGACGGACATCGATCGGTAGGTAATAGATAATAGATACCTCGACTCCTAGAAATTTAGCGACGGTGTCCTCGAGTTCGCGATGCAGCGGCGTGTCCCCGAGCTCGGCGCGCGCGGCGGCCCGCGCCAGCCCGTAGCGCCTGGCGGCCGCGCGCACCGCGCCCGCCGTGCACGACGTCTCCGCGCTCTCCGCGAACCCCAGGTAGTTGTACGAGCCCAGGTTGATGCAGCGCCGCTCCGCTCCCGTCAACCTGTACGTTACCCCTCGATAACTCTCTTACATTACCAACACTGCCTGATAACCGATCCCGCTATTAGTAACCGTCCTCGGGCAGTACCTCCGCCTTTTGCGTTGTCGGTTGAGGACTCGATTCTTTTCCAGGACAAACATTCGTGTGATGAACGTACATGTTTGTTCTGTACCTGGGTGTTATTAAGTATCATAAGCGTGCATTTAAAATATATACGTATTCTATCGTATACATGGGTAGGTACTTATGTAAATACTTATCCTATACATCCAGTAATGCAAAATTAAAACGAGTCATATAGAATAAATAAATATACCTACTCCTCAAAAAAAGTTTTTATTAATTAGTTTCATGTAAGTATTCTGTCTTAAGTTGTGTTAAAACGGTTCACATTTTTCGATTCGAAAGCACGAGTGGTCGCCAGAGGGATGATTTTTTTTTAAGTAGTTAGAGGTACAGAAGAAAACTTTCAGGATATTTCTTAGAGAGGTTTGTCTTGACGAAACTGTTAATTTAATGTTTAACAAAACGAATCATTTCACTTTATTATTAAAATTAATGATCTCCGGTGTTTTAGATGTAAACAGATTAAATTGCTACAACCTTTGATTAGCAGTCGGCGCAGGCGGTAGGATAGTTCACTAGACAGAGGCTGGTTGCGAGTGAGTAGATACCTGAAGGTCCAGTTGTGGTCGGGAGTGTCACGCTCCTTCAGCGTGAGCTCCGCGCCAGGCGTGGAACAGATGGGCCGGTTGAAGCAGTGCCGCACGCGTCGGTACACGTAGCGCGAGTAGAACTGCTCGAACGGGTCGTACAGCGGCGCGTAGCCCTGCAAGTATGTACAAACGAGGTTCTGTAGCGTGGCGACATGCGACATCTAACGATACATAACAATCAACTACGTGCACCTGACAGATGACGACGCATTAATAGTTAGATAATAACAACAATAAAATGTTAGGAGCCTTTGCCCTGCACAGATAAGAATGACAAGTTGTCGTCTGACGACAAACAATTGCAAACAAATACATAATAATAATAAAATATTTATTCAGAAAGGTCTTAAATAAATTTAATTTAATTTTTAAAGTAATTCATGCTAGCGCAAGGTATAGTTGTGTGATAAAACTCTTTGATAAGTTTTGCTGGGTACCTCGCTCTAGCTAAGTTTGCACTTGTATGTAGACGCGAGGGAATTCAACATCAAAGCTAGCAACTACACACATTTTGTATAGAACTGACACGATTTTGTGATTTTTTTATTATTTTCATATCAGGCCTCTACCCTTATTTCATCGTATCATCATTATCTAATTTCATTATATTATGCAACTAGTAAAACTTTCCGGTACCCCTTCCCCTAAACAGCGGTTTAGTCAGTAGGGGACGAAGACGACGAGGACATTGGACTATATTAAAAATAGCCACTTACATTTACTTTACTTACAGCCATAAAGCATAACATTTATCAAACAAATAACGATTTGCCACACGATTGAAAAAAAAATGTTTTACATGTTTATGAGATATGATTACACCTAAATATAATGTTGGTTTTAATAGTACATTTTACACCTAGGCCAGAAAGTGCCCAATTCCTCAAATGACACACTTAAAACACACGAGGTAGGAATCGCACTTTCTCCCGGCATAGTGTTTTTTTGTACACCTACGAGGAAAATAAAAAGGAAAATTATTTTTTAATTGAAATTTATATAATATTACCAAAACCCAAATTCAAATTTCGAAGAAATTCCCGCGCATGCCTTTATTACTTGGATTATTTTTTTCAAAATATTGTTCGGAAATCGGAAGAGGAATAAACCATTTGGCGGACTTGGAGTAATAGTAGATTGTTGCATCGAGCGCAAAGTGAGTTATTAATTTACGAGTGTTATGTTGGTGCCCGAGCGCAAGCGAGGGCACTGAATTAACACGAGTGCATTAATTAATCTCTTTAGCGAGGTGCGTAATTTACTTTTCTTTCAACTGCCAATCTACCTACTGTGATAAAATATACCTACTCAAACTAAAAATATGAAGAATCAAAGTTTTACAATGGTACAAAATGGGCGCCATTTGTTTTTTTGTTCACTAAGTCTGATTTATTCAGCCGATTTTGATTATCAGCCAGTATCTTTTTGATCGAATGCAAACATTTTATAATATGTAAAAACTTAATGGGAGATATTAAAGCTCTGTGGTAAATTTATAACTAAAATAAAAAGTAAAAAACAGTGCAATAATGAGATTTCATGTAACATTACTGCACTGTTTTGGTTCTAAGCAAAAAATACGTCCTTTGTAATCGGTTTTGTAGTGATTAATGATAACATTTCTGCGTAGTTAAAAGAAAAAACTTTTTGTCGGCTGATCTATGAAGAAATAAAAAAAAAACACGTTAGAAATGGATTTCCATACACTTTTCTCTCCCGCTAAACGTGTTAGAAATGAAATGCCATAGACTTTTCCGTCCCGCATTTTAGTAGGCCTGATGTACTTTCTAAGTTATATTTGGAAAAGGAATGTGCAAGTTTCTCAGTAGGTGTGGTATAAATGTTCTTTTTGCATAGCTTGGTACGGGCCACTAAGTAATACGTATTACCGGAGAAAAAAATAATTAAAAGTCGACGAGCATCGAGCAAAGAGTTAACAAGCAAGTGTTCTGGTTTCTAGACAGACGGACGTAGCAAAACTACAACTATTTTATTTAGACTTCGGACGGAACCATAAAAATTGGGTAGGTACATGCGTAATTTATAGACATTTTCTTATTAGATTAGTATCGGCCTATGCTGTACTTACCGTACCTACCGACCGCCTCTGAAGCGGCGCTGTTATCGCGCGGCGCACGAGGACCACGCGATGTAGGTACGAGTATGACGTAATTGTGACATCTATTTTTATATCATTATGTACGAGTATGTCCCGGTTAAATAGATTAGAATTCAGTGACTGTAAGGCATGGTTTGTTGGGGTTTCCTGTTGTGTAAGT
Organism: Lampropteryx suffumata; assembly: GCA_948098915.1. NCBI lineage: Eukaryota > Metazoa > Arthropoda > Insecta > Lepidoptera > Geometridae > Lampropteryx > Lampropteryx suffumata. Next base: position 20,756,514 of record OX402550.1, on the reverse strand, counting down.
TAACCGTCTCTCATCCCGTGTCGAATAAATGTTATTCCTCATAAATTCCGTTTTTTGACATGATGGAATCCTGATGGAAACATTTTTGATTAAGCTATAAATGTGCCTACGAGCACACTTTAGCTAACGTTTTGTTTAAATCTGTTGCCTGCTTTATCCGTTGATATTACAATGACATGGACAGACGGCACCTACTTACATAAACACCACTCTAGCTAATTAAGTGATTATAAGACAGAGGGTACTCATATAAATAACACAAAACTAAATAGGAAACTAAACTTTTATTTCATACGAACGAACCATCACATTTAATTAGTCCTCGTAAAATAAAGACTTATTTATATATTAAAATGTTCAGTTTCGATTATTATATTCGAAACTGAACATTTTATAAGTTTTTATTTTACGAGGACTAATTAAATGTGATGGTTCGTTCAGAATGCAAAGCAGTTTTGCTACCCATGATCCCATTCAGGGGGCGCTATCGGCTCGGTAGAGTGGCATAAATAGCCGGTCGGACAGAAGCTCGCCCGAAGCTACTGCACTGAACATTGAACACTGAGCACGGCCAAACCATCCGCCTAATGCGTGTAGGTAAGTACGTCACGCCACGCCTATAGCGAAGGCCTTTGGAGAATCTACCTGACGCCAATTTTCAGACGTACTGATTATGACTGAAGTGAGTCATTGGTTAGATTGCAGATTAGATAATGAATGAATAATACTGCCCTCGATTTGTGTGATAAGAGCGGTATAAATAAATGTAACCTAATCATAAAATCAACTCAATATTATGTGGTATTAATAGCATTGTCATTAGAGTACCTAGATAAAATTATTATCCTCGATGATTCGAGATTTATATATAGATGAGATAGAGACCACGTCCATCACACAAATGTTTATCCTGGAAGGGAATCGAACCCTCAACCTACAGCGCAGAAGGCAGAGCTACTACCAAATGAGCTGACAGGCCAGTCATAGAGATATAAGCCTTTATAGAGATATAAAGGGAGTCTATAAGAGTGCGCTATTTAAGTTTTATGTACTGTTTTTTTCGTGTATCTCTGAAATTTGACGGCTGTCACCTATAATTGTTCTGATTAATAAAAATGGTGCATTTTATAAAAGAAAAACGTGTAACATTTTATAAAAGAAAGTAACGCTGAAAATGTGTCCACAAATTTTAAGAAACTGGGTCGGTTGTGAACAGTAAGTCTCCTCTGCGACGACGTACCGGTAGATCTCTTGAAAATATTGCTGCTGTGAACGAGTGTCGTCGAAAACCCGAAAAGATCCATTCGGTATCGTGCTCAACAACATCAAATTTCACGAAGCATTACGCAGCGAATTTTGACGCAAGACCTCCACTCCACAGCCTCCACCTTCACGGGTGACCGTACAAGATTCAGCTGACTCAGGAGCTCAAACCAGCAGACCATGCAAAGCGTCGGCAATTTGTTCAATGGGCAATAGATAGAGCAAAGTGAAGCGAACGCCAATTTTTCTAAAAAAGTTATCTTCACCGATGAAGCGCATTTTCATCTGAATGACTTTGAGAATAAATAAAATTGACGAGTTTGGGGCTTAAAAAGGGGTCCGCACGCAATCCATGAGAAACAAATGCATCCACAACAAGCAACTGTCTGGTGCGGATTTAGGTTAGGGGGGAGGATTAGACCATTTTCAAAAAAAAATGTTCGGAGTTGCAGTGACTGCGAACGGCATTCGTTATGATAACGGAGTTTTTGTGGCCTCAACTGGATAATATGGATCTGACGACATGTGGTTTCAGCAGAAAGGCGGCACCTACCACACCGCCCATAAAACAATTGATTTATCACAGTAACTATTTCCAGACCAAATCATCTCACGAAATTCAGATGTCAACTGGCCATCAAGATAATACGATTTAATGCCGTTCGATTTCTTTAATTAGAGTTTTTGTGAAATCACGTGTTTATGCGAATAAACTAGAAAAAATCCTGAGCTCAAGGCCGAGATCCAACGCGTTATCAGTGAGATACAGCCGCATCTTTTTCAAGAAGTCATCGAAAATTTAATGAATAGAGTAATGGCCTGTCATCAGAGCCGTGGGGACCATTTGCCGGATATTTTATTTCATACATAATCGGAATATGTCATATCTATAATGCACTATAAATATCATCCTTTATAATACATTATAAAAAAACCATTTATATATACTATACCCTTTATATAGATGATGCTTAAATGAGAAACTGGAATCATTCCTTATTTTTACCTTATTTAGACCTCTATAATCGGAATTACTATAGGACTACCTACAGATAATCTCGTTGCCATATAAACACAGCAAGTACAGATTGTATTATATTGTATCCAGAAGCTGCGTCCTCATTTGCATTTACATTTACATTTACATTATGGTTCTTCAAGCATGCATACAGATGCGATTCACACAGATTTATTACACTGATATGATGTTTCTGTTTAAGTTCTTCGTAATTCATACTCGAAGCACAAACCGATCTAACTACTACAGTTGTGGTTACTCGTGGATAATTATCAAATATCGATAATAATTATTTTGTAGTTGGAATAATTATTATTGATAGAGCGAGCGAAGATCATAGCGGCAACTGGCAACGTGAGCGATTTGGCTTAATTTGTTTTTTTGGTCGGCGATAGCTTCTTAAACGTATCAAGGCGGTATCACATAAAAGTGCTGTGTTTGTAGGTACATTCCAAAACGATTAATTTTATTTTATTGAGCTCTCACACGCTTGAGTTTCATTGACTTCATAGGTGTCAGACCTTAAAAAGAAACTGGTATTAAGAAAATTTTTAAATAATAAAATTTCAGTTTTAAAGGTATTTTTTTTATATTTTCTTGATTAAAACATTGTATAAACAAAATATCAAAATAGACGGTAAATATGGAACATCAAATATGGGCTACAAATAGAAACTTATAATATTTTGTACGAAAATAACAATTACTAAAAAATAACAAATTTATTATAATATTAAGACCAATTAAATGCATAGTAATATAATAATGTATACAAGGTAGGTATTAACACCACAATGAAGAAATTAGTAAGCCTAACCAACTTTACATAGGCATTGACATGCCAATCTTTGCATTGGGATGCTGTCGAAGTACTTATTGAGTTGTCAGCAGTTTTAGATGTTTTATTTATTCGTGGTACAAAATCCATAGCTTTTAAAAAGTAACCCCATTTAAAGTTTGTATTTAAATTACACATAATGAAATACAGACGGGTACGGGATGATATAAAAGCACTCTACAAGGAGTGGAACTGACTGCTGGTGCTGTTTTTGCGGATCGTTATAAGGAGGAGGTTTGTTTGGGCTTTTGCGAGTTTAAATGTAGATGTTATCTTTGGAATTACAAAACCTATCAAGTGCTAACTTGTGTTTTAATGTGATATATTGTTTTAATGTGATTCATTTTTCATTTTAAAACGCGCGGTTGAAGTCGCGAGCGGGACAGCTAGTACTATATATTTACTTAATATATATTGATAAAAAGTTGTACTTACCTGCATTTTCAACACATTACCTACCTCAAGTTTAAAAACATTCTTACTACTGTGAAAAATATCGAAGGAGCTGAAGTTTTGTGTAGGTTCTATACGCTAAAATAAGTGAATTTTAACCACAATTGGTACGAGAACGCGTAACTGCAAACAAATTATGTGTCTTAGTGTGTTCTACTCCTAGGACAGCAAAAGGATAAGGTTTTGGATATCAATTGTGAGCAGTCAATGTAATAACATACCAGTCAGCCTGCAACGATCACCTGGGGTTAAATCTTTGGAAATAACGATAGTTTAAGAGCTTAATGAACCTATGCTGTATGTTCTCAACATTGTGACTGAATGTTGTATACTGAGGACTGAGGACTGAGGATTGTATACCAAATAATACTACACTACTTATTCAAGATTGCGTGTAACATATACGAGTACATAATAAAACATTTTGAGATGACTCACTTTTTTATGCCTTACTGACAATACTTCCGACGTAATCCTAAAATATTAATTTAACGTCCATCAATACCTACTTCTAAATCTCTGACTGATATTTGGAAAATATCCTTTCTGAAGACATTTACCATAAATGTATGCCATTAAAAAGCGACAATGAATCCGCACGCTTAAGAAATAATATACCCTTTATAACGTCAAGAGCTTTGATTACCTCAAAAAACATATTTAATTATAGAAATTGAATGGATTTCAATTTTCAACCCATGATGATGTGATTTTAAACATTACATCAACCTTAGACAGGAGTCAATGTCAGGTTCGACCAAGTGGCATAACAAGTTGCGCCGGTCTCATTTGAATTTAATTACGGAATTATTCGGTTCGGTACGGTTACCTATTTTGGGGCGATATGATTTTGGAAAACATGTATTGTACTCCGAGGATATTTAGATTGAAAATATATTCCATACAAATTGTTCACGTGCGTGTGAATAACAATACAGTTTGACATTAACGACCTCTGTGGCGCAGTGGGCTAAGGCCCAGCTGAGACGCAGAAGGTTGCGGGTTCGATTCCCGCCGCGGGACAAATGTTTGTATGATCTGCAAGTATTTGTCTCGGGTCTGGGTGTTTCTAGGTATAATTAAAATATATATATATATATATGACGGGGGAACATCACCATCTTCATTGGTACTCATTGTATTACCTTTGTGGGCGTCGTTGGTGGGTATTGTCGGATGAAGAAAACACGCTTGTACACAATCAGACTATAATTCACACTATGTAGGGAAGCACTTGTAACCAGGTAGGTACGGATAGCTAGGTAGATACGTATACCAGAACGCGCGATGGTTCAGTGAGGCGCGTCACTAACTCCATCGAGTGCCAATAGATGGCGCTGGCGTTCCGGATACGACTTGATTGCGACACGGCCATCCAGCTTGCACACTTCCTCGTGTTACTCTGCGAACAATAAGTATACGAGAATACTTTGTTCCACTCGGTCACTCCTGACCAATCTCTTCATTCATCTGGATGCACTCTAAGTAGTTATTAAAACTCATTATTAATTTTAATTCACTCTTACACTTTAATTTCAGGCTTTGGAAATTGAGATTAATCAAAATTACAATTATATCTAGCCTAGGCCATGTACCACAGTCGTCCGAATCAACTTTTAAAACTCTACAGTCACAGAAAGCTTACATAAACCCTCGAGTAAAACATCTAGCGCCACGGCTCTCCAGCTGACCGGCAATCGCATTGCCCTCACCCATCCAGCGCATGGATCAAAACTTTGTACGCATATCCATCGAGTGGATCGCCCATGTGCATCACCTCGTGACTACACACACTACGGTCTCTCTAGACCCCGACCTCCGCCAGAGCTAAACGCGCATCGCTCACCCACGGATCAGATGAGTTACCTCAACAGACGCCGATTTCTACCGGGCTACGACTACGTTATAACCACTGGTACGGTCAAACATAATACGGCCGCTAGAATCCCCTTATTCGATCACAACTTAAGCTTGTTCAACAACATCAAAATCATTATCAACCTCAACTTCGACTGGTACGTGACCTACTGGCATCTTCCTTAACCTATCGTGTGCATATTTGTAGGTACGCTTAGAATCTAAAGCTTTTAGTGTATAACGATCACCATTCAAAACCGCAATTACTTTTAACGGGCCTTTATACTTCGGATCTAGTTTAGTTTGATTAGTTTGACGTTTGCTATCAACACAAAATCACCTACTGCTAAATTTAGAATTTTAGCCTTCGTTTTGTCAAATCGAGCTTTATCATAATCCGCACACTTCTTAATATTTTCAGACGCACGATCGCGAATTTCCTCTATGTCTACATCGGTCTCTACATCGCTCGTCGATACACATCAATGACATTGGTCTCGCAACTTTCCCTATTAAAAGCTATGGAGGTGAAGCTTTTGTAATGCAATTTACGTACTCTATTCATCAGCAGTTCAATGTGAGCATGCCAGGACAAACGTTGATCAATCATGATTCCTAGGTATTTTGTTGTTGTTACCTTAATGATGTTAGGGCAGTCACATGAAGCTTGGATATGGTTACATTTGTGTATTTTTAGGCTAAAATCGAGATTGGGTTGGCTGTTATTATATTTCGTAAAAGTCATAAAGTTAGTTTTGGAGACATTTAAGGTAAATAAATTTAGGCTAAGCCATTTAGATATTTTAGAGAGTCCCTCTTCGGTGCTTTTTTTAATGTCATCCCAGGATACGCCAGTAAAGACGACAGCAGTATCATCTGCATAAGAGAAGATATTTGCATTGTTTATTTTGAGGCTACAAAGGTCATTTATGTAGACTAAAAATAGAGTTGGGCCTAAAATGCTTCCTTGAGGTACCATAGTTAATAGTCTCATGATCACTGATATATTGACCGATTTTAACACTTTGCTTGCGTTGACATAAGTAGTCTGTCAAAAGGGCTAGCGGCCTGCCTCGTACCCCGATATTTTCCAGCTTTTTAATAAGAATTTCTACAGAGACAGTATCAAAGGCTTTTTTGAGATCAAGGAATACGGCCAGCCACTTTTTTCCGTTGTCGACTTGTTGCACAATAAGGATACTGAGTGCTGTAACAGCATCTTCAGTAGAACGTCCTTGTCGAAAACCGTATTGCAAGTTTGAGATTATGTTAAACTTATCTAAATATAATAAAAGTCGGTTATTAATCAGTTTTTCCATTATTTTTGAGATAGATGGCACTACGGATATATATATACGGATATAGGTCTGTAATTATTAATGTCATCACTCTCTCCACTCTTATATACCGGGGTTACAATAGACTGCTTAAGAAGATTGGGAAATCTTCCTTTTGTAAAGCATAGGTTTGCAAGATGACATAAAACTGGGATTAATATATGTTTAGATAATTTTAGAAATTTAGTAGGTATGTTATCATTGTTGACATTATGGAGTTCTTTGGGATCTGTTTCCAAGAGTACAAAAGATGAAACTTGACTGGGAGGTAGATTAACAACAGAAGATGAGAGATCGTCTATTATATTGTGTGGAGAAATATTTTCAGCTAGAGACTTTCCTACATTAGAGAAAAATAAATTTGCAAAATTAACTGATTCTTTAGGTGAACCCTTCGTATTTAGTAATAGTATATTCGGTGTCTTTGTTGATTTGTAATTAGTTATATTGTTAATAGTTTTCCATAGTATTTTACTGTTTTTCGAAGATTTATTTAGTTGTTTTATGTTGTTTATCTCTTAAGTTTTTTATCAAGTTATTACAGTAATTCCTGTATATTCTATAGGTTATCTTTAGTGTTTCATTATATGGGTCAGTGCGCAGTTTTCTTTGTATATTATTTTCTATTATTATTTCTTTGCATATAGGAGGTGTTAATCACACGCGTAGTGCGTGGATAAATAACCATCATGCTAAAAAGCAGGTAGCCCTACGTAACTACTTTTTTATATACTCATGCGCGATTTTTGTGCTTGACTGATTTAGTGATTTTGTCAAGAGTCTAAATTAGCATACTAATGTGCTACACAACATACTTATGATGTCCCTTTTTTAGAGTGCCTGAATTCTACAAAGAACCCTTATTTTATTTATTTATTTATAGTTTCGTCATGTCCGTCTGTCTGTCTGTTTGTCCGCCTCTAATCAGAGCTCTAGATCGCAGACTATTAGTTTAATTCTAATAAAAATGTTTACGGTAATACATATTAGTGGCCCCTATGAAGTTATGAAATAAAAACTTGAAAAAATGCATACTTTTCTTACATGTGGGATCGATTTTTTTATGCTACTTCTCCATTCTGTGTCAGATCTTCCAAGATATGACTAGGTTTCTTGAACAGTTTTTCGACTCAGATATTTGTTTAGTAAGGCTTTACTAGATTATGTTTAGTAAACCTTGAAAAAAATATGAAAGCTCTATACTATTTTTTAATTTTTTCTAACTAGATGGCGTTGTAGACGTTTGGAACCTGACCCCTAGTTATTCTTATCTTTACTGACTCCTGAAACCTTCGCTGCGTGGTCAATTTTATTCTGATTTAGTCTGATTACATTCTTTGTTTGTCAGTCTGCAAGGATTAACTATTTTGACTGTTTGTTGTTTGACGGGTGATTGCTGTCCACCTGTTTACGCTACGCTCTGTAATATTATCCCTCCATGGTCCAACGCTTCGGATCTTGGTGCATACGAGTTGAATCGAGTAATCAAAGCGCCATGTCTATATCGATTCAACAACTGCTACGGCTATCTTTTCAACGATCCATATTTGTTACATTCGAGCTAACAACACTTTTTGCTGGTGTTGAATTCATTAACCCTATATTTGCCATTATAATTTCAATCTTATGGTCTTCTAAATAAAGGTGTGTAAAAAATAACGCAGCAAATTTTAGTGGAATGGTAAGTTTGTCGATATAAACATTTCAAATTGATTCACTGTCAAAATCGACACAATCGATTCGATGTCCAGTGTTCGCGATAATGTTGATTTCTTTTAGTTGATTGTTGAGTTATGATTGAGTATGTTGATTACTTTTGCTTATCATGCAGTTAACGACAATCAACACTTTATGTATATACCTCAAGGCAGGCCAATGTCTTAAAATTGACAACAAAGTACCTACACATGGTTCGTGAAGATATTTTGCATAGAAGGGAAAAAGGTTTATAGGCGGGGTCGATCTGATGAGTTGACAGACGGCGATCACCTCGAATAGGCATGGCTGACTTATAATTGAACATGCTAGTAGGAATCGATTCATGGTACAATTTAACGCCAGTTGAACCTCTACTATAGTATCCTGCCATGATCTGTTATCACTAGTCTCTATCGCAGTTAGCATCGATAAGAACACTCATGACTCTTTCTACTTGCCCATTAGCACGAGATGAACCTGTTGCTATCAGATGCAAGTTAATATTTTTACTCACACAAAAATCGCGAAATTCTTTACTTGCAAAACAACGTCCTTGATCAGCTATAATGCGAGTGGGAGCACCAAAAAGATCTACGCTTTGAGTCACCGCGTGAATACTACTCTTAGTGTCAATGTTCGTATGGTAAAGCAGCACTTATTTGGTAAAAGCATCAATTAACACGAAAATGTATTCCTTTTTATCGTTCTTTCCGCTAAGCTTACCCGTCGCGTCTATATGAACCGTATGCCACGGGCTCGTCACCTTGGGTACCGGATGCAATTCGGCTTGAACTTTACCGGAATGAGACTTCACTACTTTGCACGTGACGCAACTATCTACGAATTTTGTGACATACTGAGACATTCCCGGAAACCAATAATAATCGAAAAGCTTTTCAGTCGTCTTTTCAGCAAAAGATGAACGATAGATTCGTGGAAATTATTAACTAACGACCATCTGAGAGTACGAGGTAAATAAGCTAAGCATTTAGACCTACCATGGCGTTGTATTTTGCGGTGAAGAATACTTGATCGTAGAACATAAGTTTTAGCTAGTTGCTTGTTTAATCGATCTTCCACTAAATCGGTTAAAATTTTAGAAATCTCTACATCGCGCTGTTGTTCGGCTTGAAGCCAATTAGGAGCAAGTTCAGTAACGTCAATGCGTTTTGGGCTTACGCGTGACTCTACTGATTTCGAATCAAGTGGTAAAGGGTTACGAGAGAAGAAATCTACATGCGACATACGTTTCCTCTCTCTATACGTTACGTTGAAATCGAAAAACTGCAGAAAAGCCCACCACCTATGCGCCCGGGGAGTAAGGTCCTGCTTTGTTTGAGATGATTTTAACGAATTACAGTCGGTAACGACTGTAAACTTCCTGCCATGTAGATATTGCCTAAAATGCTTGATAGAGTTCACAACTGCGAGAGTTTCGAGCTCATACGAATGATATTTGCTCTCTGGAGGAGACGTCTTCTTACTAAAATAAGCTACTACACAACGCTTACCATCAGCCTTGACTTGGAACAAGATTGCTCCATAACCTAAACTACTCTCGTCAGTATGTAGCTCTACTGAGAGTTCTGGGTCATAGATTGTTAATATCGGATCACTCGTCAAAGTGATAATAACTTTTTGACGAATATTTTCGTGTTACGGTTTCCATGCCAATTCACCCTTCAATTAAGTCAGTAAGTAAGACATTATCTTAGAGAAATCTTTTACTAATTGCTGAAAGTATGAAGCTAGACCGATAAACTGTCTTAGTTGAGATACTGTGTCTGGAGGTGGTAGAGCAGTTAAGGCCTCTATTTTTCTACGATTGGGTCTGATCTGACCAGTTTCTACCTCGAATCCCAAGAACTCTACCTTCGTCTTGAGGAAGGAGCATTTCTTGAGGTTCAAAGAGAAGCCAGCTTTAGTCAAAGCTTCCAAAACAGTGTGAAGCCTCTGCAAACCTGACTCTACATCGGGAGAGACTATCAAAATATCATCAACATAGACAATAACGTAATCGTGAGCTAGATCACCTAGAGCATTCATAATAGCTCTATGAAAAACGGATATTGCATTTTTCAACTCGAAAGGCATAGTTAGGTATTTGTACTGTCCGTCGGCTGTTATAAAAGCAGTACTCTCTATAGACTCTACACTAACTGGGATTAAATGGAAACCACTAGCACAGTCTAATTTTGAAAAAGAATTAGCATCATGAAGACGCGCAATTTGATCAAAGATGAGAGGAAGCGGGTAACGATCGGAAACGGTGTTACTATTAAGCACGCGATAGTCCACACACATGCGGTCTGAACCATCGTGCTTTTTTACAAGCAAAGCTGGGCTTGCAAAAGGAGAGCAGCTAGTTCTAATAATATTCGCTTCTAACAGTTCTTTTACACGGTCGCGTACAACGCTACGTTCATCCGCAGACATCCTATACGGTCGCCGCTGCACCGTGCGGTTCGAATCAATCAATTTAATTTTAGGCTTGCCTGTGTTTACACGCGTCGTAGGTAACCCGATAATGAAATTTTTTGTAATTTGATTAAGCATTTGCTGAAGCCTAGACTTGTCATTGCCGGCTACATCTGTTGTAATAGCAGTTAAATCCAATTGAAGCGCGTTATCTTTACTATGACTCACCGAATTTACACAAAGAGCTTTAGTAAAAGAAAGCTCCGTTGCAGTCATGTTTATAGCAAAACCCTGATTTAGAATCTCACGGCCAAACATAACGTCACTCTGTAAATAATTGTCAGGCAAAACATGAAACAAAATTTCGAGATGGTGATGGTCACTGCACAACATAAAATCTGTTCTGTACTGAATGCTCGTGTTTGACCAATACCAGTCATAGTTACAACATTACTAATACGTTTACCACTGAATTTCTTTGCAAAACTTTTTTTAACGAGCATTCAGCACCAGAATCGTAAGTAAAACTAATCAATTCACCTTTGTGTTGTAACGTGCCCGATGGTGGTTGCACTGCGCAGATATTCACGCGCCGCTCGGTCCGCTCGCCGCCGTTGGCTGACACGCTGCCACTGCCGCCGCCGCCGCTCATGCACCGCAAGGCTATGTGACCTGGTTTGCCACATTTAAAACAAACCAAGGGCTTGGTTGCTGGTTGCTGCGCCACTTGACTCGACGATGACGCCGGTGTAGATCTTCCCCTTTTGTCTATCGGCTTGCTTCTGCACTAAATTCACTTATGGCCAGTTTTTCCACAATTGAAACATTTAATTGAGGTCATCTTTGCTCGCTTGATATCGATTGTATTCGATGATTCATAAGGGGTGCTTATCTTGCGTTTCAAATGTGAAATAGCGCTTAGTTCTTGCTGTAATCTATCCCTCGATGTAATGTTCGCAGTAAACGCCAGACGTTGAAGTCGCGGGTCAAACTGTGATAAGTGAGCGAGTACTGTGGCTACGGCGATTTCTTCTTTGCTTACATCTTTCCAACGATTAGTCAGCGAAGAAATTAAACGACTTGCGAACGCAGGTAGTGTTTCTTAGTCATTTGGTTTTTCGTCATTCAATTTAATGAAAGACTATAATGAATGATTTGTTTCCTTGTTCTGATCCAACACTGATCCCACTTTTGATGACGGGGGAACATCACCATTCACCATCTTCATTGGTACTCATTGTATTACCTTTGTGGGCGTCGTTGGTGGGTAGTGTCGGATGAAGAAACCACGCTTGTACATAATCAGACTATAATTCACACTATGTAGGGAAGCACTTGTAACCAGGTAGGTACGGATAGCTAGGTAGGTACGTATAGCAGAACGCGCGATGGTTCAGTGAGACGTACACACGCGCCGCTTGCCGAGAGTCAAGTGATGAAGTGATATCACTAGTCTATGGCGGGCGCGTCACTAACTCCATCGAGTGCCAATAGATGGCGCTGGCGTTCCGGATACGACTTGATTGCGACATATATATATAAGTAGTATATCAGTCATGTAGTACCCATAACACAAGCTCTGCTTACTTTGTGACCAGATAATACTGCGTGAAATGTTCGGGATTATTTATTTATTAACATAAATTAGCTGAAAGCTACGGGTTGGAAAAAATACTACGCTACAGTGAGAATTACCCTCATTTAGATAAAAGTTAAGGTTAAGTGCGCGTTGGAGATCTGACGCCAAGCTCTTATAGAAACAAATTCTGATAATTACATAATAGTACGAAAGCCGATTTATCAGCATACTAGTTAAAATTGTTATCCAAGTACTTATCTAAAACCTAAATCACTCGAATCGATAATAATAATAATAGTAGAATCGATAGGTAATCAATTCTACAGAAAAAGTACATTATGTAAGGTTGTTCTATTCGAGATCATTTACTAGTTTGTTTGATCACTCCAACGAAAACTTTAAGAACAATGCCACTGGCATGGCGGATTTCGTAAGCGTTGCTCTATTACGGACAATTGAATGAAAGGTCACGCACGCAATTGAAACAAATCCATAAATACGTAAGTCTAGCAAGCAAGCATCGCATCGGTTAACCAAGGACGCCGCGACCGCCCGCATCTGCGTTGGTCGTCGGCCGACCGCGTGTCGTCGCGCCGCGCCGCCGCCGCCGCCTTTTAGGTAAAATATTTTTTTCATCCCAAGTCGATATCTCTGATCTCGAGTCAAAGGCGCGTAGCAAACATTGATAAGATAAGCGATTTGTATGTTTTTAGTACAGAACAGATACAGTACAGACAGAGTATATTTGTAGTAGTGGTCGCCCACTGCTCGAAATTCGACTATAAAATAATTTATCTATTTTTTATGCCTAATTTTCAAAAAATATTAGCATTCTGCTCTCCTTCTCTATATAAACTATTAGTGTGCGATATCTCATACTCATCCGTCCGCGCAATTTTCGTAAAAAGGGATACAAAGATTTTGCTTCACGTATTAATACACACATCAAAAAAAAATTGCAGCAACACAAGTTTTTTAGTATTATTTTTATTATTTCGTTTTAAACTTTCATGGAATATCAAACTTTTCAATAGTCAACCTCTTTGAAAAACAAATAAATACATACTGGTAGTTTTTTCCAGTAAATTATGTTTTTAAACAATAAACGCTTTATTTTGTTTATTTTAACGGCATTTCATAGAAGTGGTTTTATTTCTTATTCAACGAAAAAAAAATAGTAACCGCAGTAATACCCACATCAAAAAAAGTCTAAGCAACACATCACGTTTTTAGTATTCTTATTATTATTTCGTTTTAAACTTTCATGGATTATCAAACTTTTCAATAGTCAACCTCTTTGATGGACAAATAAATACTTACTGGCAGTTTTTTCAGTAAATTATGTTTTTAAACAATAAAAACATTATTTTGTCTATTTTAACGGCATTTCATAGAAGCGATTTTATTTCTTATTCAACGAAAAAAAATAGTAACCGCAATAATCATTGGTTGTGTCAGTTGTGTGTCGCGAATAGTCCACGAGTTTTTACTGTGTACCTAGTGGAGCGTCATCTTACCACGGAAAAGATGCCATGCTAAAAATTTAAAACAGTTAAGCCTATGCTGCCCGACATTTCGGTGTTCATCGAAGTGTAATTTGCCGACTCTGGAGGCGTTATTGTGACACAGGTGATGCGTCTGAACAGCACCCAGTGGTGCTGTTCAGAGGGCGAGAACGAGGGCGTAGAACCACGCGTCGTCAAGACCGATAAATCCAGGTAATTTGTAGACGTGAACCAAAGTTGACTGCCCAAGAGATCACATCAAGGCTACAAAATGCTGATGGTTCCGCTGTTTGTCACCAAACTGTGCGAAACAGACTACGAGAGTATGGTCTACGTGCACGTCGTCCAATCAGATGGCCACAGATCCGTCACGGAAATCGAGCTCGTCGTATTCAATGGTGCAGACCACGCGAGCTATGGCCGCAAGAACGATGGGACCAAATGTTGTTTTGCGACGAATCTCGATACGGATTCAAACCTGATACTAGCAGAATGAGGGTATATCGTCGCCCAGGAAACGCTGAACTGTTTGAGAGCATATGTAGATTGTAGATCCTCTTCCTGGCGAAGGAACCCCGGACACACATATTTAAAATAAGTGAATGCCTAATCCATCTAGTGTTCAGGATGCCTACAATATAAGTTTTGTGGACTAATTAATGATCTTGCATGGATTTAAAATAAATATAAATAAGAACAGTAAACACAGTGCAGTTTTTTCTAGAATTGATACTATTATAATAATACAACATTTAATTCAGTGCATTTGTTTTGAAGCATACCCAGTATAAGAAAACATACCCAATATTATATCAATTCATTAAAATTCTAAGAAAATATTATAATGATTATCAGACAGAATTTTAGCTTAATATTAGTGACTTAGTTTGCTGTATGGACTACTTTTGAAATGTTTCATGACAAACTGATACAACACAAGACCTGATAACACTTTTACCCCAATTTACCTCCTCTCTAAAACCCCATAGACAATCAAATTCTATTAAAATGATGTATAGACATACATAATAAAATGTTGATAAAGATCAGATAAACCATTCAAAAGGGGCCATCAGCCAATTAGTCCCAATGGAAACTGACCAAGATCTTCCACTCAATTGGCCTTTTTTATGTTTCATTGGTCTTATAGCAGCCTCACCTAGGTTTGGCCCGTGATGTATCCCGTATTGTCAACCTATCTTGCTACTGTAGCTTAGTAACTATATTATAGCTGATTAAGTAATAGGTAAGTATATTTAAGTACCTCGCGGTTCTTTTCTGTAGCAACCTTAGGCTTGAAGAGCAGCTGGTTGAGGAAGCCGAGGAACATGAGCATGTAGAGGCCGAGGCTGGTGAGCAGTGCTGTCAACAGAGAACAGCGCTCGAAAGCACCCGGGAATGTGTCGTAGCCGTGCCAGTCCATGGGCGCCGGAGCCTGCACCGCAAGCCTGTTTGCCGACGTTGTCCCATTTGCCCCTTTCTGCAAGAAACAAGACAACTAGTGTTAACTGTTGACGACCTCTGTGGCGCAGTGGGCGAAAGCCTGCCTGAGGCGCAGAAGGTTGCGGGTTCGATTCCCGCCGCGGGACAAATGTTTGTATGATCTGCAAGTATTTGTCTCGGGTCTGGGAGTTTCTATGTATAATTTGTATGTATTTACAAAAAAAAACGTATTTAAGTAGTATATGAGTCATGTGGTACCCATAACACAAGCTCTGCTTACTTTGGGGCCAGATGATGCTGTGTGAAATGTCCGGCATTATTTATTTGTTTATCTGGTCAATAAAAATAGGAATAACTTCTTGTACTTAACCCTAGCTGCTAATCATAGAAGAACACAATAGTGCTGTCTGGAGCTACTAATAAACAACACCAAAACATGTAATGAACTTCATTTATTACTTGGCCCTGCATTTAGGTTTACAAAACGTTTTTTCTGGTACACATATTTAAAAACTTTATAGTTACCTCTACCTCTACTAAACTAAGTAAATAAATAAATAAATATAAATATTGGTGGACAATGCACACAACACCATCATTTTTCATTTCATTTCATTTTTATTCAGTAACAATTATTTTACAAATCGTATTTGAATGAACATACTATGAATTAATTACAATTAATAAACACAAAATAATCAATTAAGAATTACTATTAAAAAAAACATATATAAATCAACAAAACAAAGCAAAGCAAAAACTAATAATAACACTAATAATGTCATAATATTTGATAATTTTTGATGTCAGGTCCTGTATTATGTCATAAATTCATCAACAGAGTAGAAACACTTCTCCAACAGAAAGTTTTTTTAATTTGCGTTTTAATATGATAGGACTGTCATATCAGTGGGTAGAGCATTATACAGTCTAAAATCCTGAAACCGACAGACATGCCTTGCCCCCCATCCAGCCCCAAACTATGCATAGCTTGTACTATGGTGACCAAATGATTCATAGAATACATATGTAAATATTTATAAATATTTACATAGGATAGGTACTTTATAGGTAACAGTTGGGACTGTTAAAGTAGAACCCATATAAAATAATAATAATAATATTAAATAGCCTGGAAAATATTTGGTGAGTTATAGTGTTTGGTCTAGAGTGTGGCAAAACAAAGGGTGTAGAAGTGCAAGGCTCTTCACTGAAACTGAGCTAGCTAGGAAATAAATGCTTTCTTGAGGGGAGCACCGGCAAAGCATGGTACCAAAGGATTTACTTTCTACCGTATGACTAACTACAGAGAGATTACAAATTTATTTAAAAATCTACTTACAGTTTCCCCATTGTTCAAATGTGTAGATTTCAAGTAGCCATTTTTTAAGCTATTGATATTGCCATTTAGTGATTTAACTGCCTCTTTGCTACATTCTTTAAATTTCAACGTATTTATTCCACTCATGTCAACACAACCACCAGCCGCCGCGTCCGCCATTTCAATCCATCGTTTCCATCCGTCAGTGTTGCCAGATAGTTATGTGAATATCCCCCTAACTTCACATGAAATCCCCCCGAAAAACAGGTATTTCGAGAAAATAACCCCCAACCAAGCATTTTGTTGGTGTTTTAATTATCAGTTCATCATTAAATATTAAATTTTAATTACTTACCTTGATTAAAGTTGGTTTTACAATTAGGAACAAAATGATTATATAATGATTTAAATGTTTATTTACTTACTTATAAATAAAATGAAACAACCAAACCTTTTCTACTTCAACTAGAGATTCTGGTGTTTTCAGTGTAAAATTGAATACTAGTCCGTATTACTATTACTTTGAAATGTATACCTACATTAAAACAAAAAACCAACATTTATGTATACTCACTGAATAAATGATAAATATACGTCGATCGAACGACAGAATTATCGAATGAAACTATACAAACCCGGACAAAGTTAACATTTACTACTGACGCGTGACGATGGAACCATGTACGAAGTGTTAGCCAAATTTGTTTGATAGGTTAGGTATTAATTGATTCCCTTAACAAATTAACTCGCATCAAATTAAGCTACGTTCTAAAAAACTGTAAGTACCATCCCCATTCATAACTTTTACCCTCAGAAAGCCCCGCATTCCTAATTTTTCCCCTCAAAAATCCACTCAACGGATTTGTCCCCCCCTAAATTCCCCCCGGAGGCCAAAAATACCCCCGAATTTGCAGGGAATCCCCCCCATCTGGCATCACTGCCATCCGTCCACATGACATAAATGAATGCATCTATCCATCCAATCCACCCAAAACAGCACAGATAATAGCCAATACAACAAAAAGTCAGATGCACGTTTTGACATGTATAAAAGAAATTTTTTTTGGTAGAAAAGTTATTGAACCTAGGATTTAATTGAACTGATTAGTTCTCTAATCAGTTCAATCTAGAGCTACTATGATGACCTTAAAAAAGGTTAAATTCATCATAGTAGCTCTAGATTGAACTGATTAGATTGAACTGATTAGTTTGAGTTATTTCAACAGTTGACTGGATTTTCCAATTCGATTTCAATTCCAATCGAAATTAGTAGAATTAACCCCCCAGGACATACTGACATAATATATATACCTACCTATCTAATGTTATCCGGCCCTGGCGAAACCTTGTGCGGTTCTCCGGAACA
Organism: Lampropteryx suffumata; assembly: GCA_948098915.1. Lineage (NCBI taxonomy): Eukaryota > Metazoa > Arthropoda > Insecta > Lepidoptera > Geometridae > Lampropteryx > Lampropteryx suffumata. The sequence continues at coordinate 20,738,418 of OX402550.1, read as the reverse complement.
TGGAGTCGCGTGACCTCACACAAAACCTCGGGGCAGTTGAACAATTAAATAATATGCGACACACTGTTAGGATTCGATCATGCATTCGTCGCATGATCTGATATATGGCAGGGTACGTAAACGGGTAGTAGCCCTGCACCTTGCGGAAGAGAAGCTGCAGAATCTAGGCAAGAGACTTGTAAACAAGAGAGGTCCTAAGGATGAACCCTAACTTACACCAGATCTAGTGTGAAAAGGAACAGTGTACAAACTGCTTGCGGTTCCGTAAATAAACAGCAAACAGCTAAAGTAATTTTGGAGAGAAGCCAAAGGCAAAGATACATTTGGTATGAAGGATGTCATTATCTACTTGGTCAAACGCTTTTTTAAAGTCTAATTTTGTGATTTACCCAAATCTACCTGTAAACTAGAGTCAAGTTTAGCAGTAGGTACCAAATGTAGTCCACAATTGTGAGTAGATTGGTGTTTACTGGTTTGTAATAGTACTGAGGGAAAATATGTAGTAGGGACAGCTGATCAGCGTTTAAACTGAAAAAGTCGACAATGGGAAAACAGGCAGTTTACAAGGTAGTTCACCAAAATATACAAGGCCTGCCCAGCAAAGTATTAGAATGTGAATTATTTTTTAATCATTTCAGTGTGTAGATGTTATGTGTATCACAGAACATTAGATGGTACAATCTGAGGTGCTTCCTTTCTACGAAAATTACAATATTGCCAGCAGCTATAAACGCAAGAGCGCCATACGTGTTGGCTCGTTAATTATTGTAAAAAATAACTTAAAATGCAAAGAGCGTAAGGATATTAGAAATATTTCTATTGAAAGAACTATTTAGGTGTCGTGTGTCAAGCTGGAGCGGCATGTCGTCGTGAGCGTTTACCGTCCCCCCGATGCTGATTTTGCGTTATATGAATGCACTATGGAAGAAGTATTGCATAAAATTGCTTGAGATAAAATGATAATAGTTAGTGGTGATTTTAATATAAATAGTCCGATTGATCCATTCTCTGAAAGACTTTAAAACTTATTTAAATGTTTCAATTTAAGTCCTCTTTTTGATGAACCGACAAGAGTGACATTAACAACAGCCACTTAACTAGATAATATTTATTGCAGTTGCACACCAGTTCATAAGTGTGTACTAAAACATTTAAGTTCTGACCATTACGGTCACTGCGGCACCTTTTCTTGTGATCGTATAGTTGAAGCTCAGAACTTTACTTACCGACCTATCAGCTTCTACTTTGAAATGTTTTGATGCGAGCCGCATCAAAACATTTCAAAGTAGAATTGAACACATAGTTTCCCTCGTACCATGCATCGATAATCCAGGTGAGCTTTTCACGACATTGTCTGACTTATTAATTAAAAAACACGCTGACATACTTAGAGTAAAAATGTGCAATGCAAAAAATTGTACTAGATTTGCGGACTGGGCTACACCAGGTATCTATAGAAGTAGGAATTCATTGTACGAATTATATGCTTCCAGAGAAACAATGTTAGATGATCCAGTTTTTATTTTACATGTTAAGAACTACTCAAAAGTATTCAAAAAAGTTTGTCATGCGGCTAAATCACTGTTTTCGAGAAAAACAATAGAAAAAGCAACAATAAATAAAAGCTACTTGGAAATAAATAAATAATAAAACTGGTAAGTAAATCAAAGGCCAGAAATAGACAGCTGAAATTAATTATAAATGGTACAATTTTGACAAAGCAATAGGAGGTTGCGAATGCATTTGATAGTTTTTTCTCAGATATACCTAAAATTGTGACAAAATCGTAAAACTCTTCAATTCAATTCAATTCAATAAATCTTTTATTCAATAAAATCACTAGGACCACTTTGAATCGTCTTCTTACATGCTAGTGAATCTAGGTGCAGGCTTCTCCTAACCCCTAGTTCAAGAACAATCCGGCAAGAACCTCGTCTGGCCTCCAGCCTCCAGAGCTTCCGTTCTATTAGAATATAGTGTTGCTAAATGTAAGAATGAGTTTAGTTTTAGCTATATTAACGAGGCCAGTATTGTAAAAGTATTCAAGTTAATTAATATGAAAAATACAGACAATCTTTGGGGAATGTCTACAAAGGTGCTGGGTGTCATTATCTTAGATATTGCACCATGTATAGCTTATATTTTTTTATAGATGTATTGACGAGGGAGTTTTTCCCGATCTTATGAAACACAGTAAACTCATTCCTATGTTTAAGTCTGGAAATGAAAGTGATCTCGCTAGTTATAGACCGATATCGATAACACCTTGGTTAAGAATTTGGTTAGACCCCCCCTCCCCCCTGGTACCACTCCCATAAAAGGGATTGCCCCGTTCTCGAGATATTTGAATAAATGTAACCTAACCTCAAAAAAATTATTGATACAAATCTAGTTTAAATTGCCAAGGGGGGGGGGGAGGTCTACCTCACCCCTGGTAAAGCGGAAGATCTACCGAGAATGCAGTAATCGAACTCACAGCCGAAATTGCCAAAAATCTTGATGGAAAACTCAAATCATCTGGGGTTTTCCTGGATCTGGCTTTTGACACTGTCTCTATCTCCATATTACTCGATAAATTGGAGCTAATCGGTATTAGAGGCAGTATCAAGGACCTTTTTAGGAGTTATCTGACCCATCTTACACAGGTAGTGGTCGTTGGGGATAGGGTTAGCGGTGAGGAACAGGTAGACTTTGGCGTTCCGCAGGGAAGTGTACTTGGCCCCACTCTATTCCTTGTGTACATTAATGATTTGTGTAATCTGTCACTTCCAAACTGCAATATTTACACCTATGCAAACGATACAGCACTCCTCATCACTGGGAATACCTGGGAAGAAGTGAAGTCACTCACCGAAAACGCCCTAAAAGCCGTATTAAACTGGCTGTCATTGAATCTTTTAACACTCAATGTCAATAAAACAAAATTCGTTACATATTCTCCTAATAGTCATACCCAACCGAAATCATTTTCCCTACGTACACATACCTGCCCAGCCCCTAGTAGTCCTACCTGTCTTTGTCTGTCACTTGAACGTACGAATTCAATCAAGTACCTTGGTGTTCTCCTAGACAGTACCTTATCATGGATTCCTCATATTGATTCTACAGTGGCTAGAGTACGTAAGTTAATCTTCCTTTTTAAAAACTTAAGAAGTGTCGCTGACTTTAACTGCTTGAAGACTGTTTACTTTGCCTTAACACAGTCAGTGCTGAACTACTGCTTAAAAAACATGGGGGCTTCCCACCAAAACCCAAATGGTAAGAGTGGAGCGCGCACAGAGGGCAGTATTAAAAGTGATGTCTTCTAGGCCGAGACGGTATCCCACGACATTATTATATTCATTTTGTAAAGTACTTTCTGTTCGACAACTCCTCGTTTTAGCGACTATATTACGCAAACACTCGCATCTCTTGTTCGATCCTCATCTCACCACCAATAAACGTCGCTCAGACATTGTTTGTAAAGTTGAATCCCGGAGAACTGCTTTAGCAGGCCGAAACTTCCATTATTTAAGCCCTTCGCTCTACAATAAAGTTAACAAAATCCTCAAAATATATCCTCTCCCTCACCACAAGGTCAAAATAAAATGCTTAGCGTGGCTTCTTTCCCTCTCTTATGAAGAGACTGAAATGTCTCCTCACAACATAGATATAATTTAAAAAAAAAATAGTAATAATGTATATGTATATAAATCTATATAACCTACTCATCTCGGACTTAGCCCGGACTTAGGGCACCAGATATTATGGGTGGGCTCGCTTCGCTCGCATTTTTTATATACAACCCTAACCTAACTTACTTATCTCGGACTTAGGGCACCAGATTTTATGGGTGGGCTCTACGTTTCGTTCGCATCAATTTTGCACGATATGTTAAACAACAAATATGACAAATTTGGTTATTATCTGTAAATTTTTACGTTTCGTTTCACATTTTATCTGATTTGAGGTTAGAAATGTTTTATTATTTTCTCGAAAACTAAGGATTTCCTTCTGTTAAAAGTGTAATCAGGATGCTTATGCTAAATATGTAATCAGGAAGCAAAACCCTACCAGATATGAGCCTTTTCACCCTCTAATTCGTGCTACCGAAAACTAAAGTCAAGTCAAATACTTTTAGTAACTCGTCATAGTTTTGTCTGTTTTTAGGAGATATTTTTCAAAACAGTAGAGTCAAGAGTATTCGCATAGAGATGGAATAACTTTGGTTTTATTCGTGGTTATCTAACTTTTTTAAAAGTTTTTATGTTATTTATTAAACTAAAACAGCCTTTATTCACGGACACATTCTAGATATAATAATACGGGGTTAATACGTTACGTACTTATCTAATTAAACGATTACATAAATAATAAATAATGCCGGACATTTCACACAACATCATCTAACCCCAAAGTAAGCAGAGCTTGTGTTATGGGTACCACATGACTGATATACCTACTACTTATGTAATATACTTTTTTTTTGTAAATACATACATATTATTCATAGAAACACACAGGCCCGAGACAAATAGTTGCAGATCATACAAACATTTGTCCCGGCGCGGGAATCGAACCCGCAACCTTCTGTGTCTCAGGCAGGCCTTCACCCACTGCGCCACAGAGGTCGTCATAAATATATATGAAGAACATATTAATTTGATTTTATTATGCTCTTTGTTTATACGAAGTAAATGTATATGAGTGGTCATTCTGTGGCTTCACCGGACTAGCAAAAATTTCGTAAAATGCAAACGATCTTGTTTTGTTCGCTCCAAAATCTGAAGTATGAGGTATACATTTTGAAATGGCACTTTTAAAATATATTATGGCTGACGTGTTTTAACTCATTTCAGACGACATGTAATTTAGTGATGAAAATGGAAACGGAAAATCTAAAATTCATTTTCATACGAAAATAAACTCAATAATGGAACAAAATGACAATATTAACTCATTTTGAAACTGTCATTTAAAGTTGTTGGTCTAATTTGAAATTTGATTAAAACAATAATATTGAAAAAAATATTAATATGGCTTTATTTTAAGTATTCCGGTGAAACAAGTAGGTAAACAACAGAATTTCAGCATTGTGTGTTTTATTGCCGATAATCTTAATCTAGGCAGATACTGGCCTCAATTCTGTTGGCACCAACCTAACTAATTTTAGCTAAAATTAGGTATAGAACTGTCAAATGAAACTTTGGTATTCTGCTGCTACCAACTTATCCTAATTTAATGTTATCTAATTTAATTAAGCGTTCCCAATTTATTTAGATGGTACCAACCGAATAGGTTTTACAAATGCTATGACTAACTAAAATATATTTTAGACAATTCCTAATTTTAGAAATGAACCAACCGAATTGCCACCACTATCGATCGTTTCGTATCTATTGCAGTGCAGTGCTGTTAACTCTGGCCGGTCCCACTGCCAGTAATTTAGTTCAGCGATATCGACATTGAATATTGAACTGTAGTAGGTATCACTAGCATAAAAAGAGTGAACAACACAATGTCATGGTGACATTACTTTTAGGTTATGTAATAATTTAGTTCTGACGGCTGGCCACAGCTCTATGTTTTTAGTGAACGGGTATTTTTGGGCCACAGATTAAAAAATAAGGATGTGTTGTTGCATGGCCGGCAATCATTGAACTGTAAATCCTGGCCGATTTATAGTATATATAGAACGATAGTACTAACATAGTTAACAGTTCCTCTCCCCCTTCTTTCATACTTCTTTCCGGCCCGATCAAGGCGTGTTTGTTTCCTATTTTGCTATCGACATCAAATCATTCCAAACAAACCAACCAACCAAACTAACAAGCAACAGCTGTTGTAGTTTCAAAGCTAAATGACGTTGATTTTTAAATTCTGGAAGTAATTTATATTTATCCTCTCAATTCCTGAACCTGTTATTTAATCTCGCAGTAATGTACAAGTGCTGTGTTGTGAGCTGTGCTAGTAAACGAAAGGGCGTCAGTTTTTTTATGCTTCCGAAAAGAGAGATTGGACTCTTGGACTGGACTTCGATTGGAATAAAAGACTTCTAGACCTGAAGTTTTCAAGATCTTCGCAAGCAGTATGATTGTATGTCGAAAGCATTTTTAGAAGAGATTTCTCGCTTCAACTCGAGAGAACATGCCTATCCAACGTAATCTGCTGTTACCGAAATGTCTGTCTATTGGTGTTCTTCTGCTATAATCACCAGTAAGTACTTATTGTACCTACTTATCTTACCAAAATCATTAAATAATAATTATAATAATAATAATGATAATGTAAGCAGAGCTTGTGTTATAGGAACCGAGTGACTGTTAACTACATAATCGACTGGCCTGTCAGCTCAGTTGGTAGTAGCCTTATGTGCTCTAAGTTGAGGGTTTGATTCCCTCCCAAGATAAACACTTGTGTGAAAAGCATAGGTGTTTGTTCTGTATCTGGGTGTTATAAAGTATCATAAATGTATGTATTTAAAAATATACTCTTATAAGTATTCTATCAGTCATCTTGTCACCATAAATAGATGATGTTGCGTGCATTGTCTAGCAATATTTTTTACTTATACCTTTATTTGTAAATACATGCATATTATACATAGAAACACCAATAGAAACAACATAGAATGTTAAACACTCAAAATTATTGCATTTGGTTATGTGTGCTTAAATTTCTTTTTTTTCCAGATAGTACTGTGATCATCATGTGATTACACACCATGAAACTACAACATTTGGCTCACACCTACTCCAAAGCAGATTACACCTAATTCAAATGTCAACATCAACATACCAGCTGTTCTCGGCTTGTACAGTCTGATAAGTGATGATGGTAAGAAGCCTGATGACTCTTGTCCCTTAAGAGATGGGTGGGCCATTGATATGAGATGCTACTTGTGTAGACACCCTTGCCGCATCCCATTACTGTCTGGGATTTCTCTTAGAGCTGGTGAGGACAGCTGCATGTGGGGAAGTGCTGAGGACCTGATAAGATGCAAATATGCCTTTCTTTCTTGAATTCAAGGCTGCTTCCTTGAAATAATCAAATTTTCTGGACCAGTTTGGCTATCTATAGATTGTTTTACGCAATTTAGATAGCTGAACTGTTTGACTTGTATTTTGTATTATTCTGTATATTTCTGTAAATAAATGTCTAATTGTATAATCAATGTGTTTATTATGATAATCAGGGTCTTTCCTTTGTAGATCAATAAAATATTTTAAAATAGTAAGCAATTGTATGCAAGCAAGCAAAAAAAATATACTCGGTAGAATGAATACCTTGCTGATGCTAAAAGGTTCATTTAAAATAAAAAAGTTAACTGTCATATGGGATAAGGTGAACAGGTATTGGACAGGATTTCGTCTATGGGAGTGCCCCGTCTGATGCGTTAGCATCCTATAGTTTGTGTGTTGTTGTGTTCATCGTCAGTTGCGTGTAGTTGCTTGTTCCATGCTTGATTGTTGGGATACACTTTGTCAGTAAGTAACCAGGATTCTTGACTAAATAGACGAAAGGTTAGAGTAAAACTCCAATTCAAAGATTAAAAGAAACAGACACATAGATTGTGCATACAAGATTTCAAACCATAGAGAGGAAATTACTGTTGATTCGTTGATTCATTGTTCATTCCATAGAGAAATACTACATGGGGATTCTAATTCTTATAAAGTTGATTCTATTTTATCTCTATATTCATAAATTCATATCCATTACTCTGTGCTCCGCTATATAGCTGGCGCAGTGATTTGATTTTTTGTTACCTATCTTGTTATCTCGATGATACCAACGTAAATAACATAACTATTTCTATAATTTTATTATTGTTACAATTTTATTATTTAACAAAGGTAATTACCTCTTTCTGTTATGTAGTATATATACATTTATATTGTTCTTAGTATTGACTGACAGAACCTTCGTAGGTACCTATTTGAATACCTTCTCCCACAGCTTCCTACCTAAAAGTGATGTATTTCGGCACTCATTAACTTCTTCTAGTCTAGCTAGCTAGGTAGGTAGGTAGGTAGTAGGTACCTTCTTTACTATTATTAGATACTTATTCGGACGGCACCGGTGCTGCTGCTGCACCGGTAAATAAAAGCTGCCGCCCCCCCCCCCCCCCGCTGCTGGCTGCATGTAACGTAACGGTAGAGTGTCAGTCGGCTATGATGAGTAATCGTTTCTCGTGCTGAGTGACTTTGTGCAGGCGCGCGCCGCTCTCAGTCAGTCAGTGCCGGCGAGGAATCGCAATCGAAAGGACCCGCCCCGCGAACTCGCACCGCACCCTCACTCGCGCGCCGTCCGCGTCCGTCGGTCGGTCGGCTAGTCGGCTCCTCATCGCGCCGCACCTTATCGATCACCCTAACTACGTACTTTAATTATTTTCAAGCGTAGAACATGGATATCACCGACTCTCTACTGGGAGGACTCGCTAGCGGCGATTCGGTCCCGCTCCCGCAGACATCGTCGGTAGAGCCTGCGCTAAAGCGCGACCAGGACTCCACCGACGACTTCGAGCATCTCGAGCGCGAAGCTAAGCCCGAGGGGGAGTCTTCGCACCACCCGCGAGTCGCTTCGCAGAGCTTCCTCGACATGGAGCGCGACGTGTTCGTGGACTCGCCGCGTGCGCCCTCGGCCTCGCTCACCGATAAGCTGGACCACATCGCCGATAAGTTTACCGACAGCGAGTCCGATGCCGACACCGCGGGCGAGTCCCCGATGCACCGGCCCGCGCCCGCCGTACCCCAGCACGCCGCTGCAGCGCCCGCGCCCTTGCTGGACCTGCTGTCGGACCCGCTGCCGACACCCGCACCCGCCTCCGCGCCGGTGCCTGCGGAGAAGCCCGCCCCGGCGGCGACCCCTGCACCGACGCCGGTCCCCGAGCTGGTACCGGCCGCCGCGGCCGCACCCAGCCCGCCGCTGCCGGCGCCGGTGAGCAAGCCGAGCCCCGCAGCCGCCGCCGAGCCAACCCCCGCGCCGCTAGCGCGACCTCCCATCGCCCACGTCATCGAGGCCGAGGTCATCTTCTGCCAAATGGGACTCGGTAAGCTATTTTTTTATTCCTACTTAAATGTGTACTTATTCTTAAATCAGTCGCCTGTATTATTGCTTCAGTGGTAAAAGTTATAATTTCGAAGTCCACGGTATCCTGTCGGCCGTGAAATGTTTCCTTCATTGCGTTGCGTTGCGCGTCGTAGCGTAGGTGCCTCCTACACCCGATTCCACCGTCCGCGAATAGTACCAATTCGAATGAACTTTACTTACGTCATGATTTATTTTTATAAGTTATCGATGGAACGCTTCGTTCTAGGTAGGTCGGTACTGCGCCAGAATATATACCTACCGTAAGGTGTACCTACTGTACAACCTATCTTATCTTATGTAGGTACCAACTTACCTGAGGAAGGCCGCTAAAATCTGCTTCATCCGAATGTAGCCAACAATCAGACAATAAGAGGTCGATAGACGAATAACTAAGGTAGGTAGGTACTCGCACGCTCGGTGACCGTGAAGAATCATGTCTGCAGGTGAATCAACGTCCCCGTAAATTAGAACATGACATCACGGAGACCGAAGCCGGTGCATTTATTGAAATTTGCTCAGGCCTTATCTCATTTTATGTGAGGTTGGCACAACATTATTCTTCTCTCTTCCACTCTCCTAATAGGTAGCCGTTATTTCAGAGGGGTGATTATGATTATCTAAACCGCGGTGAGCACTTCGGTCGATGGAGGTGCTCGCTCAAAATCACCTGGTTACAATAACAGTCATGACATTTAAATTTAGGCACTTACTCAACGAATACCTAAATGAGTAATTAGATAGATTTATGAGTAAGCACATAAGTTACTATTTAGTATGTTATGAAATAATTTCATTACTTACTTTATACATAAGTACTTAAATGAGAAGTAGGTAAGTTACAAGGTGTAGCATACTATGCTCCGGCATTAGTCACGACTCGCGAGGCTCGTCACGTTGATACTAAGATGAGTCACTGCATACAAAGCTCTAAGTACCTAAATAAAGACATGAGCGCAAAGAACATTCAGATGAAAAGGAAGGAACAGAGAAATGGGTTCTGGGTGTTATCGGGTCGGACTGAGACGAAGCAGAGGTGGCTGGCACGGCGGCACTCAGCGGAGCGGCAAGAGCGTTGACCGTTGCAACCAGGCAGGCAGGCAGGCAGGCAGGACAGTGATGACGATTGCTAACGGCACCTCCACACTAACATAGCCATGCGCCAGACGCCGCCGCCGCCGCCGCCGCCGCCGTCGCCATGCCACCGTCGCCATGCCACCGTCGCCATGCCACCTCCTCAAAACAGTGGTTGATTACTAGTTTTTGTCAGTTTAGGGACACTAAGATTGATCGAGGTGTCTCGATTGAGGTCCTGTCAGAATCAGCTGTGGGAATTTTATGTGAAAAAAAAGAAACGGAAAAAGTTTATATCATTCTTTCTAAACATCACAATCAGAATCAGAAGAACCATTGCAAATTTAAGTAGGTACAAGTGCTTTTATTTAAGTAAGTACTTGTTCTGCATCTTTTTATGATCGTGTCACTAGTTATTTCGAACCAAGGTTGGGTAAAGATAATTAGTACCACTTAGTACAAAAGATTAAAAGTTGAACTTTGTGTGTTTGTATAAAAAAATAAAACAGACGACAAAGCAGAAATAAATGGTTATTAAAGCTTAGGTAATTATTATTGTAATGTAAATCAAACCCTGGCTTATTTATAGACGCGGGTAAATCTGTGTTGGGCAACATTACAGTACCACAGAAAAGAGATATAATAGGAAATATGTAGTTAAAGATACCTACTGAATGTAAATTTTATAAATGTGAATATGTCTTAAGCACATACGAATATCGCATTTCAAACTTTGGCGCCGTTTGTGTTGCTCGACGCTCGCAATGAGATAAAATGCGCACGCGCACTCACACACTTATAAATAAAGCTTAAAAATATTTAATGAAATGGCTCGCGAAGTCGCGACTTCACACGCTTGTTTTAAAAAGCAAATCTCTCTCATAATAAATTACAGTTTCGAGCGCTCAACATAATATAACAGTGAAATTATGTTATTAGTCGGTTTAATAGTTAACCATACATACATACAAATACACAATGTATGGAAAACACAGTTGAAATATATAATGGTGGCAATTCGGTTAATTCATATCTAAAATTAGAAATTGTCTAAAATATATTTAGTTAGTCATAGCATTTGTAAAACCTATTCGGTTGGTACCATCTAACTAAATTAGGAACGCTTAATTAAATTAGGATAAGTTGGTAGCAGCAGAATACCAAAGCTTCATTGACATTCATTTCACATGCATTCATTTGACTGTTCTAAACCTGATTTTAGCTAAAATTAGTTAGGTTGGTGCCAACAGAATTGAGGCCATTATCATTGGTTGAAACAGTTTTTTTATTTACCTTGGAGTTATTCACTTAACGGATTGACAATCTTCTATACAAAAATGTACACCCCGTCGCACCTCTTTTAGGGGTGATTTTGAAAAACCCTTGGACTTGTATTTCGCCATTTATTTAAAACAGTATTTTTCTTAAACTTTATTTGAAGTTATTTGAATTGACCCAAATTTGAAATGGATCGCGTCACGCTTCACGCGTCACGCGTTATAAATCTCAAAAAAACTACATTTGTAACACCTTGTAATTTACTTTTAAGGTTTGTTCTAAGAAACCTTTTAATTCAATTCAGTTCAGTTTATTTACACGTTTATTTACACCATTTATTTAGTATTTATCGTATCCAAAGTAAGTTGAAATCCAATCCGCACTAGAATAGGTTAGGTACACGTTAAAAAGTGCACAAATTTTTACTATGCATTGCACCCTTATTTAGACGTAGTTTGGGAAAACATTTATTCGTTTTTCTATCATTTGTACCTATTAAAGCACTTTCAGCAAAGTCTCGTTTTTGTGAGTTTAAGGAATACGATTTTTCATACAAATTTGTTCAACTCATTTCACCCCTTTAGGGGTTGAATATCCTAAAAATAACACAAAAAAAAATGTTATCGTCTCTAGGATTTATAATGATGGGTGTCAATCTATGGCAGTTAATGCTCGGACCCAATTCCTTTATACTCGTATACATTCGTAATAGATCATTCGAATAAATGTCCAAATTAATTTCTTTTCGGTAAAATTTATGAAGAAATATTTTGTATGTCCATAATACTCATTTAAGAGTATTCAAATGATCGCACAATACATATTCGCAAATATGTTTGCGAATGCGAATGCGAGACTTGAAAACCATACGATCATTCGTACTTTACCTAAATTATACTCTACCTTACCTACATTATTCGTGCGAGATGCATTTTTTGGATTCTCAGTGAATTTTTCGTCGTCGTCGTCGCGTGGTATTCACGAGCACGACGCGCGACAAGCACCGCCCGCCCGTCATCACCATCGGCACCGGCTCGCTAAAATTAGCACCAATGCTGAAGACGAACGGAATCACAAGTGGAGATCCCTCGGTCGAGAGCTAACGCACGTAGCATTCGCCCGTTCACTAATCGCTCAATGTAGTGTCGTGCGTGAAGCTCACAGCAAAACGAATTGCTCTGTTTTTCAGTGTTTTTTTTGTGCATTGAACCATGGGACCCGAAAATGGTGACGCCATCACATGTAAGTGTCACTTTGTAAAAGCGGATGATCTACCGAGTATTTTCTGTCCTGAAGGCTGAACTGAAATGCATGACGTCATCGAACGAAAACTTATAACTTTCGAGCCAAAAATTTTGGGACCTAGTACCTAGTAGGTAGATCGGTACAACGTGGAGCAACGAAACTAACTAAATTAGTCAGTGGTCATTTAACTCTCTGATTTCCGGTGTTTATCATGAAAAATAATACTAGGTTTCAGTAATCTATGGTTTTACATACATTCTTTCGATCGTTGTCTCCTTTATATTGGCCGTTTGTTCGCGTCGACCTATCGGCGCTCAACGAATGCATCGTAGATACTCGTAGATACCTAGATACTTCTTACCTACCTATCGACATCTTGGCTGGCTCACATTTTTAATTCTAAGTACCTAACTAAGTAGGTAGGTATAAGTATTTATACTTAGGTGTTTTTATTTCCCACAAGCCCACTTCAATTACTTATTCACTCATAAATTCAGCTACTTACCCAATAAGGTACTTGTCCCTCGCCTTACATAGATACAAAAGGATTCAACCCGACATAGGCAGGTTATTTTGGTGAGTGTTGCGTCGACCTACATTTTGTCTCCTCTCAAAGAGAAAGCCCTTTGTGCTTCTTATGACGTCATTTACTGCTCCATTCCACTACGTAGGTATTCATTCTTCCATTCGAGCTGACAACTGAAGCACAAGAAAGTAATGGATTTATTTGAGATTATACATATTTTTTGCAATATACACGAACGTGAATATTTCTTAACCACATTCGCAAATGCCAATGCGACACACACACACACTCAAATGTGGATGTGGTAGGGTAATCTTAAACTATATAAAATAGTTACTTTATTCAGAATAGAGAACTGATTAGTTATTGATAGTTTCTCAATCGAGGTGAGTCACTTGGATCGATCGAGGTGACTCGCTCCAAATCAGCTGAGCGCCCTGGCTGAGCGTCCTGCTCATACCGAAGCCTACGCTTCCGGATATCCGCTATCCTGTTACCAGTCGAACCACTATTCGTTGCTGTTGCATCACTTGATAATTTCCAAATAATTCAGTAACTCCGATTGTATGGAGAGCGCAACTTTAGCCAGCATTTACAGTCCCCGTGGCAGCCGTAGGTACTTACGTCCTTCTTCACTACTGTCGCCCTATGCACCTACATAAGTACTGAAACTCCCTACTAGTTGTTACCCTGGGCAAGAGAGCTTCTGTTCTGCCAGTTTCCGAGTGCGCAATATGAATCATGGCGCCAGCGTTTTTCCTAAATAGTGGAAAAACCCAGACTTGCAGTCATAGAAGGTAGGCCGGGGCGCTGAGGGAGGGCGCTCGGCTTCCGCCTGGATCGATAGCAAGCCCACCCACTCCATTTCACTCCCACCTCCACCCTCTGCCTCATCCATCCCTTACGCACAGACACACAGTCTGCTCTCAATACATACTCATACATGGATCAAAGTTGTTGCTAGCCTCTATGTCTGAAACCTTGTTATGCGCGTAACGTACTCGTACAATAGTAACAATCTACATTGTAATCCATATTACTCCATATTACAAACTTAATCGTAGCTGTAGCTATATTAAAATATCGCGGCAATCCTTCGTTTGGAAGCAAGTCATTTATTTTCATATTTTATTATATTATTATCTTATTATCACAGAAAACATTATTTTAAAGCTTTAAAAAGCGTTAAAGTAATTATAAACTATATTATATAATAGACCAAAATAGTGTTTGCATATCGTAATAGTATTTAGCACGTGTTATACTCCCGCCTACTTAGTGCCTGGTAAGGTACAGAGATCTGATATCGGTCGAGGTGCTTGCTCTAAATCAGCTGGTGACAACATGGAACTTCAGTTTATTCACTCTTAGTTACATGATTTCATTCTAGTCGTAGGTATACCTACATGATAAATCACTACATAGTATAAAACAGAGTCGCTTCCCGCTGTCTGTCTGTCCCTATGTATGCTTAGATCTTTAAAAGTACGCAACGGATTTTAATGCGGTTTTTTAAATAGATAGAGTGATTCAAGAGGATGGTTTATAAGTATAATACATGCATAATATAGTAGAGAAACACTGATAATTTTAGAGGTTTCTAATCACATTAGACATTCTGTATTATATTTAGTATCGGCATTGCACCCGTGCGAAGCCGGGGCGGGTCGCAATACATAATAGATAGAGCCATGATTGCTCTACCTCATTTTAATGAAATAAAACTTTAGTTCAAAAGAGTGTTTCAATTTTTCTAATGTATAGTAGGATCTAGCAGATCATCCAAGCAATTGTAAGGTTCGTAAAAGTATTCAAATATTTTTGCAAATACAGATACGAACCAAACTCTGGTGATTGATAACTCCATATAATATAGGGCGCTTACAAGTTACCCTAACATAATGAGTCATAGATACACGTGCTATAATTACCTGATTAGGAAGTCGCACGCGACATGTGCTCCGCAGTTGCAGTGTGAGTTGGGGGTGACGGTGAGGGTGAGGGTGCTACACAAACCTAGCGTACCTAGCGGACTAATATCAGTAGGTTCATCATCATGAACCACAGCCTGACTTCACCGACTGCGGGGTGAGTGAGCTAGCCCTCTCTGAGTTTGTACCATCCGCCGCGATCGTGTGCTGGTCTTGTCCATAGGCTAGCTTATATCTTAATAATGATCATTATATTAAGTAGTTATAAGCAGTACAATCAAGTCTGAACTAGTGATGAGCTGAATGTAGTTTTGAGCAAATAGTAGTATTCGGCCGAAAGTTCAGTGAAATAAAAGTTTACCTAACCGAACATTTGGCAACAGTAACGTATGGGTGCCGGTAAAAATGCCGAAAATACAAAATACCGAACATAAAATGTATATTAGGCTCATCCCTAGTATGACGCGATTGTGATCGCTTACCGAAAACGGGCATATTTGTGGATAGGCCCGTTTTCGGTGCAAGTACCTACACAATGGCGTCACCAATCTACCGTCAGACAACTAAGGACACTGTATAAATAGCCGACACGCCGCCCGCCACGGCACACGTCACTCTAGTTTAAATAATCGAGCGAACCAATAAGATATCGAACTCGACAGAAAATTCGGCAAAGAGTCAGCCAGCAACGTTTATGAAAAAAATTTTGTCCGATGAATGTTGAGTTGAGGTTGAGGTTAATCATGGTTGATGATGTAATGAATAAGTCTGTAGATATATCATATATATATACACATATATATTGGTTTTAACTGACATTTCCAGTAGCTCTAATCTTAGTTACATTATGGCATTTTGGTACGAAAGAGTATTTTCATCCCTGTAATAAACAGAATCTATTGCCATAACTTCAAAATTAAGTTTGCAGGTATTTTTATGTGATACAAGCTGGGACTCTGACTTCGAACATCTGTATCTAAATCAATGTACTTTTTCATAAATTCGAAGAGTTTTCATCTCTCAACCTCATCAAACCTAGTGTAACTAGAAGAAACCCTAGTGGCCGCGAACCTTCAACAGCCTCGCAAAATTGACGATATGCTCACAAACTGCTAATCATCTTCAGTTTCTGCAGCTTGTTGGCATTGGTCAGCTTGTATATTTTAGAGGCAGCTAATGTGTTAAAGAATAACCGAATTTCTTTTGAAAGAGCTTGTAACATATGAGTACATACCTATTATCATAGATGTGTTAGAAACCCTGAGATAATTTTTCTTTTAAGAGTGCCTAAAACTTTTGTTATAAAAAAGTTATTTTGCAATGTGTTGACAAATATTAAATAAAGTTCCTGCCGAAATAAATAACTTTTCTTAAAGGCTTTTTGTAAAAAAAAAAATCAAATTGTGGCTGTGACAGAGCTTTTTACACTGTTAATAAATTTCTTATAAGTAGTTATAGTTTAAAAAACATAAATTGTGCATGCCAATGTTCTTTGGCGAAATATCTGTTACCTACCATATTCTTGCAAATAAATTATTTCTATTTCTATTCTATTTCATTTTTGAGACTTGGAAGTCCATCTAGCCCAGATCCGCTTTCTTCGGCAGACTTCACTCTTCGTTCCAAAGAGTGTATAATGCCAATTTTCTAGCAATTCGAAACGCGCGCTTTGTAGGGTAGTTTTGTAAATATTTAGTCAAGAACTTTTACCAAATGTACTAGAAAATATTTGATAAGTTTTAAATTTGTATGTTCAAGGAATACGATTTTCTTACCAACATTTTGACCTCTTTTTTCACCCTCTTGAGGTGGAATTTAGAAAAATATCTCCAATAAACCCCTACGCACCAAGACAGATACATCCTACAATATATAATTACGTTTTAAAAATAAAAAGAAACAGACTTCATTGAATGAAATTTGAGCCTATAATACATTTTTAGTGAAAAGTAGATATATTTTGTATATATGTATATAATATGGGTAGGCCAAATAAACGCACCGCTCTAATGAGACAGCGAGGTATCGAAGTACATGAAAACATCACCGATGTATACAATTTTAGATTTTCATTGATTTTTCAGCTCGACCGATTTTGATAAAATTTATATGGGACCACCTGTGAAGTATACCCTTTCAAACAAAAAAAGAATTTTTCAAATCGGTTCAGCCGTTTTCGAGTAATCGGTGAACATACATAAAAAAAAAAAAAAAGATTCCGGCGAATTGAGAACCTCCTCCTTTTTGATAAAGTCGGTTAAAAATATCAAGTCTTTACGATGAGCGGTATAGGCCAGGCGGTGCCTACACAGGGAATTATTCAAATCGTTATAAGGGGACTGGCCTTAACAGTTAAAGCTAAGTAAATAATAGTTAAACATAAAACTACAACGTTTCTGGAACAAGGTATACTTTGAATATTACCTTGAAAATTACAGTCATTGAAAAAATGGCTAAGTTAGACAAACACTTTCCTGTTTAGGTATGAAAAACAATCCAACTAATAAATTGAGGTTAGGATTAGTGCCTAAGAAAACAATAAAAAAACTGCTATGTTTACAAAAAAGCTCATTATGTTGTTTACTTAGATAGATCTACCGTACTATCGGTGCCATACTATCGGTACTATCGGTGGCTGTCCTGGCATATGCAGTAGGTAAATGTCCTTTTCTTCTTTTATAAATAGTCATCTGTATCCTTTAGTTTGTTCGACGATAACATTAGAAACGAGTATCATAATGTACCTAATTATGTTATTTTATTTATTACACTTTCTAACAAAATTTAACCATACCTTATTTGAATTACTTAATTGATTTCTTAATTATTTTTCGTCTTCTTTTGTGTATTTATATCATAATTATAGGGATTGCTTTGGGTTTGTGGGATCATTCTTTTTAGGCCCAGTTTGAAATCTTCGATTGAATATTAACAGAGAACACTCTGTGTATTGTGTGTCAAATAAAACATTTCTATTCTATAAATGACAGAAATAGCTAAAAACGTTTGACATCAATTTCGTGGGAAAAGAGACTCCAACTTACGTTAATATTCAATCAAAGTTTATCCCGGTCTGGTCTGGTTCTGAACTGGTCGCAAAGAATAGCATTTTAAATTTATATTTTAATAATATTAAATTGTTAATTTAATGTATTTTCTAATAATAATTATAAGATAACTTGTAATTACAAATAATCATATAATTGAAGGTAACAGGAAATTAACTAGTTTCGTGTTTTTACCATTGCTTGCGCTGTAAGACTTTGATTTAGCCAAATTTAATAGTTCTAGTCCTTATATTTTTTCTAGACCATATTTTCTTAACGCGTTGATTTAGGAGTGTATGTTTTTTTTACAGCTCCAAGAAACTTTAGACCTTAATATTTGATATAAGAACATATCAATTTCAATTTGATAGCTCTACGCGTTACTGAGAAAAAAGGTCTTGCTTGACAATCAGACTGACAGACACCGAGGGGTTATTTTTTCCCTTTGAGGTACGAAACCCTAAAAAATTGTTACTATGAAAAAAAAAAGTGTTACGATACTAAACCTTTACTACTTACTCAAAATCTTCAAGTTTCCGCTCTTAATACTGCTTGTCAAAAATGTTCAAAATGCTATTTACCGGAAAATTCAGGTTTCGGTCACTGCATTGTGAACACAGATCTTTATAGGAAAATTATTAATTCCTACTAAATTAACATTAAAATCAAAACATACCTACCTACTTATTTACCAATCCAAATTATTTTATTTATAAATGCCAAATTTCATTTTAAAATGAATATCATTATCCAAGATCCGAAGGTAGCAACCGGAAAACTGTGGATTTGAATGAAATAGTGACGAGTGCGAGGCGTTTCATCATGCGCGTGGAAAATTAGAGCGCGCTTTTATGTGATGGAGGTCGGTGTCGATGTATGGCTGGCTGAACCCTCTACGCGCTGCTCCTTTAGACTAAATCAGTAATTCCCAAAGTGGTCCAGGTGGACCCCCAGGGGTCCACGGGAGACTCGACGGGGGTCTACGTTGGACGTGACAAAAAATGGGGGTCTACAATCGTAAGCATGAAAATTAATTTGGTTTCGATAGTGAAGAACTGAAATGTTGGCTTTTTATTAACCGACTTTATCAAAAAGGACTAGGTTCTCAATTCGTCGGAACCTTTTTTTTTTTATGTATTTTTTATATAAGGGTATACAGGTCAAATATACATCGATGATGTTTTCATGTACTTCGATACCTCGCTGTCTCATTGGAGCGGTGCGTTTATTCGGCCTACCCATATTATATATATACAAAATACATCTACTTTCCACTAAAAATGTATTATAGGCTCAAATTTCATTCAATGAAGTCTGTTTCTTTTTAGTCTTTAAAACGTAATTATACTTGTTGTAAATAATATGATACCTAAATTAAACCTTCTCAATAAGACAATTATCTCCTATCAATATAGGCAGATAATATTTTAAGAAGCTCAGCGACTGTTACTTATAAAAATTTGCATATTCCATATTCAGTACAACGCGTCGAGACGTTGAAGGAAGTATGAAGGAAAATATTGGTCAGCGCGAGTTTTCACAGTTTTCAAACATATCACAGGTAGAATGCCTTGATGAAGATATTCAGACATACGTTCAACATTTAATTGCCCTGCATGATGATTTTAAAATCAGAACTTATCAGAAGATATGTTTTTGAAGACATTCTGTCGATGTAAATACCACCATGGATCATAAATCCATTTGATGAAACGGCAGTGGAGAATGTAATATTACAAGAGGAGCTACTCGAGCTTAGCACTAATGAGGAGCTGAAAGTGACATTTAAAAGAGAGTATCAAAGATTTTGGCTGCAGGCAGTAATACCTGAAAAATATCCTTGACTGTGGGGAATCGCGCAAAAGCTTCTGATAGCGTTTCCCCACAGTCATGTCTCGTCGAAAAAAGTTTTAGTGCCGTTACAAACTTATTAACAAAAAAAAAAGGAACTGATTGAATATCACAGAACGGGGAGTTTTGCGGATTTTGATAATTTGCTGTCAATCCATCAAGTATATCCATCTCATTAAAATTATATTTTTTTTTGTAATTACCATTGTAGAAGTTACATTACGTTATAAATAAGTGTATAATTTTGATTATATTACGACGAAAACAATAATAATTATTAGTGTAATAATTTATATATTTGAATATATAATATTATACCTACAACACAAGGAAATATACTATATTTCTTTTTACCACTTCGAATGGGACGTTTTCTAAATTTGTGAGAATTGATTGGTCCTTGTGCTGAGTCACTGTAGATTTCAAAAAAGTTAAGTTGGATGGAGTCACTTTTTCGATTGGCCAACTTTGCTTTTTTGACTCGCAACACAATGAATTAAAATTTAATTGAAAATTTGTTTAGTCTACTTTAATATCAAATAATTAACAATTCAAGCAACAATTCTAACCTTTTTTTTCGAAAACTGTTAATTCGTCGTTGAAACTCAGCCACAACGCAAGTTTCCATAGATAGATAGATCTAATCTTCACTTTTTTTTCGAGATTTAGAAATTGGTAGTAATGTAGATGCAGGGGGTCCACCGGATCCAGCAAAATTTTGAAAGTGGTCTATGAAACAAAAGAGTCTGGGAACCACTGGACTAGATCATATATGAGGACTGACTGCGTGTTTTTACCAGGTTCAAGCAAACCCCTGTGAGACATTACCATCGATCTTATATCTCCAAGTTCTGTCATAATAAGATGTGCTTGGGGTTTTTAACCGACTTAAAAAAAAGGAGGTTACTCAATTCGACCGTTATATTTTTTTTTATGTGTGTTCGGGGATAACTTCGTCGTTTATGAACCGATTTTGATGATTCTTTTGTTGGAATGGAGATATCCCAAGGGTAAGGAAAGGGTAAGGGTAAGGGTACCATGAAAATCGAAGTAGAAAAATCGAGGGGAACCTTCGAAAATCGTAGTGGCGACTAGTGCGTTTGTAATTTCTTTTCATTAAGTATTTTAAAGCACTACTTTTTAAGGTCTGGAAGGTCTGGAGTCGATCTGATGATGGAGCCGAAAGTCAGTCGAGGGAACTCCTCAACAATTTACAGCAATTACCTGGTGTCTGTGCTTGATTAATTTGTATTGATGAGAACTTTACACGTAGATGGGTTGTGTGTGACTGTCATTAGGGGTATGATGATAAAGACGAAGAACAGTCAAGGGAACTCCTCAAGATTTATCAGTAGCAC
This sequence comes from Lampropteryx suffumata, assembly GCA_948098915.1. Lineage (NCBI taxonomy): Eukaryota > Metazoa > Arthropoda > Insecta > Lepidoptera > Geometridae > Lampropteryx > Lampropteryx suffumata. Next base: position 20,717,039 of record OX402550.1, on the reverse strand, counting down.
CTTGTGTATATACATGAAGTCGGTTGTCTTTTTAGTTTTTAAAACGTAATTATTGTACTTATGAGAATTCATTCGATAGGTACGCTTTTTCTGGCTCGGAGAGATCTGGTTCGCTAGGATCGCTTTGGGCTAGAGGGATAAGTTGTTAAGTAGTTATATTTAGGAACATGTACCTACATACCTACCTGTTAAACCTATCGAGCGAGGGATGTTCCATGGATTACTTACATATATATTATCGCATGCAAGCTTTAACTAACAAATACTTACTTTCTTACGTTCAACTACCTACCTGGATTCTTACACCTACATTTCCCACTTATTGATTTGAATAGGATTCAAATAGATATTGAATAGGTACGTAATAGATGAATGGTGGGCCAGAAGCGTGTTGCTTGCACTGCAGCAGGAACACAGGCACACAGGCACACTGGCACTCAGGTAGCAGCATGGTTTGGGTTGGGGTTATGAAGTGCGCGGCGCTGCTGGTGCGAGAGGGCTCGAGTGCGCACGCGCGACCCGGGCGCGGCGCGGCCCGTAGAGGGGCGAGGGGCGGGAGGGCGGGAGGGCGCGGGGCTGCGCCGCCAGTATCGACGCGAGAGTACGGCGCGGCGCGCGCTCCATCAGCCGCTATATTACCCCGAGTGCTCCGCGTTACGTAAAGTGTCATAATGGCTGACTCCGGACCCTCCCTGTGCAGCGTCCTCGACCCGCGTAAGTGGCCCCGCAACGGCGCCGCGCACCGACTCAGCTTCGCCTGCTTCCCTCTCTCTCTGTCGCGACTAACCCGCTAACGCGCAGCCTTCTATTCCAGATGCCTGGTTCGACCCGCAGAGGCTGCATCCCGAAGGTGAGTGATCATCGCTAACCGAGTTGTAATATGGCTCGGTGGTTCGGTGGCGCGCCGCCAATAGCCCGCGGCCCGGGAGCGCCTGCCTGACTGACCGACCGACGGCGACGGCGATCGCCGGCCGGGCCCTCCCTCTGAATCACTGACTCCTTTCACTGAATCCTTTATTCTCCCTGTGTCTTTCTGGATCGACACTGGCTGGCCAGCAGTGCTGGTTTTTCATAACACTTGCGGAATGTACATAATAGTAAGACTTGCCTGCTGGTCCTCTCGTCGAAGTCGCGCCAACTCGCGATAAAATCGCATTATTTTAATAGCAGTCACCGCGCGGCCGCCGCACCGCCGCACCGCCAGGTTGACAGAACAATAATAACTTCTTAAGTCAAGGTAGTGCAATTGATTTACTCCTGGTCAGCTCATGAATAGGTTAATCTAGTTTTCTACGAGCTTTCGCATGGAATCTATCACAACTCCTCCTTATGCACTCGACGGGGGGTAATTTTAAGGACAAGTATATTTTAGAGCTGCATCTCAGACTGAACTTATTGTAGACTGGTGTGTGCTGGTCGACTATTGCCGGCATCATGCGTGCTGAATCGTTGTTACTGTAGGGTAAAATCAAAATTTGACTGGTCGGCAGCGCGGCGGTGGCACATGTTCCACACATGTTTGTGATAATTAACTTATAGAAAAGCCGTCCTCTTTGAGTTCTGATCGTCCGAAACAATGCTCTGGGAATTCTTCGCATTAATACTAGCCGTTACGACTCTAACTTAAGTAGGCTAGGCAAGCCTTGGTTTTACGAGTTAGGATCCTTGTTGGAGCCGACATTGATCGGCCCTCATCGTGCGTGACTCATCGCGCGTTCCTTGCGCATAGTCCTAATTCAATTATGGACCGCCGAGTTCTATTTTGCTATTGCAAAATGCTGTATGCTGTATTTACCTACTCACTTAGCTACTTACCAATTTAACATTAGCATGCTATACTTAGCTATAGTTTTGCGGTCGTAATCGTAACGGAACGGTTGGTTTGCTTTGTTTCCTTGTCGTCTGCGAGTAACTTGATCTGGCCCCGGAGGCCACTGGCCACTCGTAGGTAAGTACGCAATGGCTGCAGCCTTTATATGTATACCACATTACTTAGGTAGCTATCTATCAACTTCAAAACTTGCTAAGTAACCTACTAATACGTAGGCAGTACCTACCAGCCCTGAAGCATAGCGTAAGAGCGCTTCTTGAATTTAAAATCATACAAAATCTCCAAGCTCGACTGGTTTTGAAAACACATTAATTGATATAGGTACGTCGATCGTAGTGACTCGCCTCGATTTGGTAACTTTCAAAAATTCCAATTAGCTCTCTGATGATGAAGTCCTCCGCGACGTTCTATGGCGAACCTCGCTACAAAGTCTTACTGGAACAGATATAGGTATAGGTTTTACATTTTGGTAGAACTAAGCCTTGTAGACGGCGATTTAGGTATGAATATGCAACTGGTGAGAGTCCTAAAAAGTTTAGATACTTACTTAATACTTATGTATATAAAATATATTTACTTAATTAAATATAGTATAATAAAATACACAATTTATATTTATATTTTTAGTTGATACTTACCTATTTATATTTTATAATTTTACACCTAAGTACAGTTTGTGAAGAATTAGGTAGACAAAAATAGCTGCAACCCGAGGCTTTTAATCTTTTGGTAACTCGTCCTGATACCCACGATACAGATTTAATCTAGTGTGGGTATCATTGTAAACCGCCTAAATAACAAAGGATCCAGTAAAACAGCTCTACAAACTAGCTCATCAACTAAATAGTTATGTTTTTTAAGTTATTAAAGATAATCTCTAGTTTTATATAATTTAAGTTCCTCTATTTTCGGATTACTGTTTTTACTGGAAATAAATCTTTTTTCATTTTCATTTTCGTTAAATATAATTATTTCTAACCACTCTCGCTTTTAGTAAATGGTATGTTGAAAAGATGATTAAAACGTTATTATCTATCAAGTTATCAATTCTCTTAGGCTCTAATTGTGCAGAACGGCTCAAGAGAGTGAAAGAAAACGAGCAGCCGCGCATTTGCATCCCGCCTCGCACGCACCTCAGCGTTGCCATGCCAGACACAAGACAAACTACTCTTTTTTAATCATTCACTAAATTTTCCCATTAAGTGTTATTTACCTAAGTTATGAAATTCTAAAGATTATAGTAGCTTTGAAATAAGCGATAAGAAGTGTTATCAGACACGTGAGATACCCGGCCTTAGCCAAAACTGCAAAACCGTGTGTAACGACTTGACTCGTTACATTTTATGCTCAGAATCAAACAAAATCAACGGAGTTTTTAAGACGTTCATTCTCTAATAAATTGTCCCATTTTTTCCGCACTTAGGGAACTGTTTGTAATATACTTAAAATATCGGTGTGTGAGATTGGCATCTAATTAATGAATGTTGTGCAAGCCCAGAGCACCACTATGCCGCCACGTGCCTTTAGTAGGTAGGAAGGTAGGTAGGTGTAAGTATAATACATACAATAACAACAGTAGATTCAAAACTTCGGAAGCTGACGTTATTTTTACCGCCGCCACCGCCAGTGACGTCGTCGCCGACCGCGACCGACCGCGACCTCACAATTAAATTCTCACATTCCCATAATGCTGTTACAGTTCGTGATTTCATCTTGTTCATATTCATGAGTTAGTGATATTTTTTGGATGGTTTTCTAACTAAAACTCTCAGTCGGTTTATTTTATATTAGTTGGTTGTCTCATTTTACGAAAATTTACTTCGCATACGAACATTGGTTTAGTTTTTTACTAGTTAGGTAGGTACCTAAGTAGTTTACTTTCCAGTTAAAATGCTTGTCCAGGTTTAAGTCTAAAAATGTTCTAATGCCAAATTTACATGGATGTTATTACAAAATGACATTAGTCTAGTTTTATTAAGATCTATTCATTTATTATTGTCCTTTAACCATTCTATGAATATTTCCAATGTGTCATGTATGTATATTGTGGATTCTAGGTACGTAAGATCTGGAAGTGACTGTGAACATCACTGTATACTAATAAACAGTACCTACTTAGATCAATGTATTGTGACATGCCGCATGCGATGTCTATAAAGCAACAGTGGAGCATACATTATCTAAATAAAACTAAATTATTCATATATTTTCTGTCATAAATTCACCTAATGTATAATAAACAACATTTGTTTGCGAGTATGGCTTTGAGCTGTTTCTGAAACATTTAATGATTACTCTTAGAGACTTATGGATCTAATTATAAATGAATGGAGTCGTACAAAAGATAGTGTTGCGCATCACTGTAGTCTTTGAGTCACGAACATAGACTTTAAAGATATCTCCTCTAGTACGAACCAATCATCAGAATCATCTTAGGCATTTCGACACATTTTTACTCTTCTCACAGAGGTAAATATATTTTTTTCATTAAAAATTAAATTTACTTCGTACATCAAATATAATATCGGTACTTTATATACTTGAGAGCTGACTACGAGTATTATGACAGTTTCTAGATATGAATAAGCGCCCCTAGCGGTTCCTCGAGCAAACTTATATGTCATGTTGTCGATCGAAGTATTCACCACGAATGACCTCAATTGAGAAACCGTCAAAACTGCTTACTGTATCAAGGTACCTACTTACCTACTTGTCCATATTCTTGTTATCTGCGTCCACTTCGGCCTTTGTAAGTATGTAATTTATCCATAACAATAGGAGGTCCTAATAATTCAGATAACAACATTACACGCCACTGTCGCTGCAAGCAACATCTCGATATTTTAATTCGGAGGGACGGGACCCCAGCCCCCTGAGATTCGACATTTGACAGCCGGTTTTGTTGCATTTTTACGTATATTTTTTTTATTTTCGCCACGGCTTTCGTCACATTACGATTAGACTAAGCCTGTGAGCAAGCTCCGATTAGGGGCGGACGGACAAGCAGACGAGTCGTTCGTCAACTCGCACCGAAAAACTAGTACCACGCGGTACCAGTTGACGAATTGCAAAAATAATATTATTTTCGTTGTGCAACTCGTACTACTTTTTTTTTTGTATTGAGTTTATTCGTCAAGGGGCACTCAGCTAAGAAGGTGAACCATCATTCTACTCCCAATCGTGTGTTTTTATTCTCAAACCCAAAAACGTTGTTTGCAACTTCTAATAGAATAGAATAGGTTACTATTGGTTATCATCAAAGTAAGCCTAGAATGCTGGAAATAAAAACTGATACCACATGTCAAATGTAAGGTTTATAAGTGCATTTCGTTTCTTTGCATTAGATGTTATTTGAAATCAGTAGGTATATTTATATGGTCTGTTTATAAAATTACTAAAAAAACTACAAAATTTACAAAATTGTATTATAAAAACATCTAAAAACTTTTATTTTTTTCAAAATAAAAGTTCCAAATGGAATCCAATGTCTTTTATATTGGATTTCGAAAAAGCAGCTATGCAAGCTATAATCAACGTATTTCCAAGGACTCCTATGAATGGTTGTTATTTTCACTTTACAAGGTTCTTATGGAAGAAAGCAAAAGAATTATAAATCACGAAATCGAAACAAATAAAAAAACATATTCGACGTTGTTCCGTTTTAGTGCATTTACCCCAAAGTCCAACTGAAGACGGTTGGCATTACATAATGTAATTAAATTCAATGATTAAAAAATGCAAAAAGAAATAAATTATTACAAAACATTGGTTCGAAAGGGACTCTAAAATTTATCAGAGAATAAAGAAACAATGGAAATTTATGAATATTTAGAAGGCGTACACTCAGATATTACAAATGGAGTAATTTCTGTCGAATTACATACTCGTATGCGTGGAATCGTTGATAGTTTAAGACAATTCATGTATTTTATGTATCCCAATCTTATTAGTGAGATAAGATTAATTTTGTTGTTATTTACATTGCAATTATAAAAAGTAGCGAAGTAAAGACTGATTTTATTGTTATTGGCTTAAATAACATGCAATTATGAATCTTACCTTATTGGGATAGATCCTTTATTGCATGTCATATATTATGTTATGGTATTGATAGTTTAAGTAGTAAAATTAAGTCAGATTTTTGTGATTACATAGGTAGATAGATAATAAATCTGGCGTTTTATACATTTACTTTACTACCATATTTGTCTCTGACTGTACTAAATAAAAATGGTACGAGTTGCACAACGAAAATAATATTATTTTTCATTTATTATTTTTGTCTTACCTTACCTAGAATCTTATTTCCTGTTCATCTTAGTTCCGTTTCTAGACTATTTGGCCATGCTGCGGTTACCTGGAAAGTATACCTACATTAACTTACATAGATAGATAGATAGATAGATAGATAATACTTTATTGCACACCAAATATACAAGTAGAAACAAAAATAACAATGTTTTGCTAGTCGGTAGTACAGTGGGCGGTGTTATCGCTATGTAGCGATCTCTGCCAGACAACCTTAGGATGGATTGAACAGAATGTAGCTTAAAAAAGGGTGATGATAACAATATTAGGAGATTTATAATCAAAAATAATGTGTACATACAAATTTACAGGATAGAAAAAGATAGATACTTATAAGAAAAAATAATCAATACATACATTACAGTATATTAAATACAACGTTATAAAATAAACTAAATAAACCAATACATACATAAACAAACCTAAATCTAAAATGACATAAAGAATCAAGCAACAGTTAATGACAGGACAAATAGTGTTCCCTGACCATAGTTTTAAAACAATCAAGTGATTTGGCGCGTCTAATAGCCTCAGGCAGCGCGTTCCATAGTTGAACAGCTTGTACTGTGAAGGAATGAATTAGCATAGTAGGAGGAAGTGTGGACAGGTATTGCGAGAAGAAGAGTGTTAGAGGAGCGTAAGGATCGAGAGTGGGAGAGGTGTAGAAATTGGAATCGTTCTTTGAGATAGGAGGGTGTCGTGGGATTGAATAGGATATTATATAATAAATTTAGAAAGTGCATATTCCGACGAAGGCGGATTGGCAACCATTTTAGCTTTTTGCGGAAGTCCGAGACATGATCGTACTTGCGCAAGCCAAAAACAAATCGAATGGAGAGATTTTGAAGGCGCTCAAGCTTGTCAAGTTGCTGTTCAGTTAGGTCCAGATAAGAGACATCGGCATAGTCAAGTATTGGAAGAAGAAGTGACTGTGCAAGCGAAATTTTAGTGGCAGTTGGAAGGAAGTTGCGCAGCCTCCGAATAGAACCAGCTGATGCAAAAGTTTTACGGCTGACTTCAGTTAGCTGTGGTTCCCATGACAGGTTTCTGTCCATAAGAACACCTAAATTTTTCACCGTCTCACTTTGCTGTATGTGAACTCCATCAAAAATAATGTGTGGAAGGCTAGACCAGTCAATTCTAGACACCATCCGTGAACTCCCAATGACGATTGCTTGCGTTTTCATGGGATTAATCCTAAGACCGTAAGCACTACTCCAATCTAAAATACGACCAAGGTCTTGATTGATTATTTGAATAGCACCAGGCAAAAACGCAACAGGAGCCTGCGTGTAGATTTGTAGATCGTCTGCATAGAGGTGGTACGATGAAGTTAAATGTTGGGAGATTGAGTTTATAAAAATTGCGAAAAGAAGAGGTGATAAAACGCCGCCCTGAGGAACGCCAGCTGATATATTACACCACGATGAGTAAGTGTCATCAATCCGTATACGTTGCCGACGCCCGTACAGGTAACTACGAAACCATTCAACCACTGTTGGAGATATGTTAAGAGAGCAGAGGATACTTAGGAGAAGGTCATAGTCAACATTGTTGAAAGCATTGCTGAAATCTAGCAAAGATAGGACAGTTACTTTCCCATTATCCATGCCATCACGTATATCATCAGTTATCTTAACTAATGCTGAAACAGTACTGTGACCAGAACGGAAACCGGATTGGAAGGGATTAAGAAGATTGTTTCTGGATAGGAATATACTGATTTGCTGATGTACAAGGCGTTCTAGGACTTTGGATAGGAAAGGAAGTATAGAAATTGGACGGAACTCAGAGAATGAAGCTGGGTTGGATTTTTTTGGAAGAGGAGTAACCTGTGCTTCTTTCCAGTAAATAGGGAATACTCCTGTGGAGGTAGAGAAATTAAGAATGTGACAGATCACGGGGACTATTTGGTCGAGGATGGGGACTATCATATTCCGACTTATGCCATCGTTTCCAATAGCTTTAGACGGAATTGATGCTATGCTCTTCTTAACATCACAATCAGTGAATTGATTAAAATGAAATGATGAATAGTCAGGAATTGGAGTTGAAGAAAGATTTTGCAATGTTTTTGATTTGGTGTATCCATCAAAATGGGAACATGAAGTAAAGTGCTGATTTAAAGAATCTATGTTAAAATGTTGTGGGATTTTATCAAGTTGTCGTGATTTTCCAATTCCGAGTGACCTGAGAAATTTCCAAACCTTGGCAGGATCGGAATCCTCGACGGAGTTATGGATATAACGGCGTTGTGCGTCTCGACACGCTCTATTGCAGCGATTTCTACAATCAATGTATTTTTCCTTGTTGTAGTCCGTGTACCTACACTTGAGCTTAGCTTTCGCTACCAACTTTTTATGCATTAAAGTTTTAATTTCAGCTGTTAACCACGGTGCCGGCAAGTGCTTCAGCTTGATTGGTCTATGTGGCGCATGTTTGTCAAATAATTGAGTAAGGATAGAGTTGAATATTTCAACTTTTCCATCAACAGAAGATTCTTCTATAAGTTGGGACCAGTCTGTAACATCCGCATCATTTTGCAGTTTATCTAGATCCATGCCGCTAAAATTTCGCTGCAGAATTAATTTGGGCTTGGCTTTAGGAGGGCGAATTTTGTAGGAAAGATAAACTAAGTCATGATAAGAGAAAGCTCCCGCCGCACATTGTCCATGCTTGGCTACACGAGTAGGAGAAGAAACAAGAATCAGATCTAGAAGAGAGGGTAGGTATTACATACCTACATGCAAAATACCTATGATTTCCCTCTCGTATTATTTATTTACTTTATCCTAACGAACAGGGTAAATTATCAATTAATTACAATAATTCAAGAGAACAATATGATCAATCAATAGTGTACCATCGCTTATATAAGATTCATCTTAATTAAGAACCTATTTAATTTGGCTTTGGCCATAATGTGGCCGTGTCTATTTTTACCACTCACCGTTTGATAAGACAGTTGTTTCGGCATTGACCGCACTTCCCTCGCGCTCGCGACTGAGCTCATGCCAAATTTTTAACCATTTGGTACCCTACCTGAGCAATAGTGCTATTGTTTATATTATATTATGTGCTTGCAACTTTGAGTCTAGCTACTTACATATACAGTTAAAGTACCTAGAACGTACCTAGGTAAGTACCTAAGTAGTTTAGTGTAGTTATTCTGTTTTTGTATTTTGTAAGACTAAGTAAATTGAAGTATTACGGTGCCTTTCATTTATGTAGTATAGTAAGAAATCGCCAGCAAAATCATTTTAGTGAAAAAAGTTTACAAATGCAACAATAGAAGCTAATTCGACAGTTTCTCAATCGAGGTGAGTCCATTCGATCGATTAAGGTGACTAGCTCAAAATCAGCAGTGTTTTGGTTTTATTATGTCAATTCGACTAAATATTTAAATAATAAATAATCCCGGGTATTTCACAATAAACGCCCCTAGCGGCTGTCACACTGAACTGTTATACAACAACAGTTTATATCACTACCAGTACTTCCAGTACACCCTTTTCTAGGGTTCCGAAGTCCACAAAAAACCCTTCTACGTAGTTTTGCTTTGTGTGCTGTCTGTCTGTCTGTCTGGCCGCCCCTAATCAGAGCTATTACTCGCTGATTATTAGACTTATAGGAAAAAACTAAGTCCAATAACATTAGGTTATTCATGAAAATGGAAATGAGGTTGCATGAGTCACGGGCACCGGGGAAAGCTCGTTACTGGACGTTGACAGAGATCCAAGGTCATTGCTATCAATCACTGCTATCTCTGAATGGTTGATAGAGATGCAGGTAACTAAGTATAATGTACCTAAAATGTATAAGTAAGTAGCCACAGTGACAAGAATAGTTTTTTATCAGAAGGGTTATTGTGAGTTTTTGGCAGCTGGCAGTAACTCGCAATTATTAGCACAATTATTGTTTTTCAATCAAAGTGAGACACTTCGTTCGGTCGAGGCCTTAGAAATCCTGTAAAACCAGCTGTTCTTGGGGTTTTTGTATGAAAATTCTAAAATCGCCATTGTTGTTACTTACTTGCAAATTAGTACATTATGTACATTCCTAGGTAAGTAGGTAAACGGTGTTTCTTAATGCCTGAGGGCTGATTAATAATTATTTGACAATGAGGGGAGGGGGGACAGGGGAGGGAGGGGAACATTTGAGATTCCCGCACAAAAACAGATAATTTTGTGCGATCTCGATCGACAACATTAAGTTTACTCTACTAAAAAAAAACGAAATAGTAAGCTTACTTTTTGTATTCCCATTGGTTCTGATTCTTCTCCGGACTAACATAATTTTACAAAAATACGAACGCTCTTATTTTGTTTTCACCAAAGTATGAAGCCTGAATTGGATTAACACTTTTAATTGCCACCTAAATTTACTAAATTTTCTGACTAAATTGTGATTTAAGCGTTTTAGTTAATTTTAGACGACTTGGTGTTGGTTAAAACTGCGAACAATCCTAAGTATCTATACCAATTCAACAAAAGAACAAATGTAAATATATTTGTCATTCAAATTTGGTCTTTCTCTAAAGCTATAGGTATAAAGTTGTTCGTAAGTTATAAAATTTTAGCTAGTTCGACCAAACTACAGAAAGACCGGTGTCTCCATTTTGAAAGAAACCTGCGAATTGTAGAGCACTATACCATAAATATAAATTATTAAGATATGAACATTCAAAAAATTATCCAGTAGGTAGGTAGTTTACTCCTTCGCGGTCATTTACCTCTCTGAAGTAGGTAGGTAAGTACCCAGGAGGCATGATTCGGATGAGTCACTGTTTTCGACCGAGTATGCCATCCATCACCAGCGCTTCAGTCTCGTTATTCAGCCAGATTACTTTACGAAGATAACCCTCTAATGCATTTAAGTATTTATTTACGAAGCTCGTATGTACATTATATACTTAGCTAAGTACCTACACTACATAGGTAGATAATTGTAATAGGCACTTAGGGACTTATTATTGGGGTTTGGGTGACAAAAGAAAGACGTATATAACAATTTGATATAACTGAATTTAATTAATCGTTATTATTTGTAGGAGAGGTGTGTGTGCTCTATACCAGAGCTTTAACCGGACTACACAAAATAAATAGGAACTATGCCTATTTAACCAGATCCTCTTGAGAACAATAAAGGACTGTTTCAGTAAATACTTATACGTATAAAAGAGCAAGACACACTGACTATATGTTAAAGTGAGATAGATTTATTTTGTTATATTCTAACACTTATGGTACCTAGGTACCTATTTATAGGAATATCCCTATTTGCAGGTACAATCGTAATTGCATAATTTTGTTGTTGGGTTTGTTTGCGGTCGCTGTGATTGCGTTATCAAATTACGTAGGTACCTACCTACTCAAGTTCAATGCCTTTGACATGTTGGTTGCATAGGTACATATTCGATACTTATATTAAAGAGTACCTATTTGAACAGTTTCTCGAGATGAGACATGGTCGATCGATATCCTGTTAGTATCCAAATCATCTGGTTTTGAGATTTTCGTTTGAAAATATGATGAAAATTAAATTAGCATAGGCACCTCTAGCGACCTTAACACTGAAATTACGCTTACGGTAATAAAATAACTTATACATAACTTACTTACTCGATCGGACAAAAACCCCAAGCACCTGATTTTTACAGGATTTTCAATCGATTGAAAAACTGACAAAAACTCACAATCAATCCTCTTGTCAACGTTGATTGAACCAACCCAGTTGACTCTCATTCGACTTCATTCTGTTGACTTTCTCGAAGGAGATAACCTCCCGAGTACCCGAGCCGAGCGCAACAACAAGGTTGCGATAGATAAGCCAGTCTGTGTTGCGTCGCCCGCGGTCGCGTCGTGATGGTGTCAGCAGTGAGTCAGATGACGTGTGTAGAAAGGTGGACCGCGTGGCGAGTCGAGTGGCGCCGCTCGCTCACTCCGCCACCATGGCTCGACCCAAGCAGTCGCCGCGACACGCTGCGCAGTACGAGGACCTCCCGCCCCGTGGACCAGGTATTCCCCACACATTCCGACGGAAACCCCTATATCCCAGTTCAGTGAACCCGTCGAGTCCGCAGGAAGGCCGTCCGTGTGATTCCCAGTGCGCTTTCATTCATGTGTACGCCTGATGGTAATCAACGTTGTTGTCTCCGAGAAGCTTTGCGCTCCCAAAAAGAGAACTTTCCATATTCTTGTTAGTTTTTTGACATAAACTAGGGCTAGGGTGTGTTTTAATATCTCATTAATGTTTAATAAACCTCCACGTACCTAACTTAATACGATTATTACGAGTGGACAGTTTTTTTTGTAGCAGCTGTTTCGTTTTCGATCTCTACCAGTTCGCGTTTTCTATTTTATTTGTTAAAAGTAGGCTCTACATAGCGGTGATCTGTCGCTTTTTTCCGATCCAGTCTAGTAAGTAGGTAAGGCGGTGCGCGTGTCTGTGTGCTAGGTTTGTATGTATAGAGTTACAAGTTGACAGTTGACAGCGAGGCAGGCGGGGCCGGCTAAAATAATAAGCACCTACATTTTTCGGTTTTGGGCAACGCATCGCGTCATCGGTAAGAATATCATAGGTTTTATCGTAACGTCATCATGGAACAAATTTTAATTAATGTTTACGCACGCACTCACCTACTCGTACCTACATTGTCTACAGGTGCTGACTGTGACATTTAGACAATGAGAATTTAATAAGCGATCACTCTGGAAAAACTACTTATTAAATTAGAAGGATAACATGAACACCGATTGGCCTCACTGATCTGTAAACTATTTGTTACCGTCACAGTTCAGTGTGACGGTCGCTGGGGAAGCTTATTGATTTTTTATACATTATAACTTTCGATCAGCTGGCACCTACTGTATTCATTAAAGATGATTTTGACAGAACTCAATCGAGATACCTCGATCGATCTTGATGGCCGTATCTTGATACTATTGTACTGTTAAAAACTCGATAGTAGCTCTTAGTTGGTAGCAGTCCTGCCGCTGCCTCGCTGCGCTGTGGGTTGTGGGTTCGTTTATGTGATGAATGTGATGTTTTACGTAGGTAGGGGTAGGTAGATATATATCTTTATTGTATCAGTCGTATGCTTGTTGTATACGAGGCCTGGGGATTACAGTCTGGCTCCCTTAGAACAAGCTTAGTTTGTGGTGCTGTGTCTAATTAAATTGTTCATTAATACCGAACGTGGGTAATGAACTTACCTAAGTTCCTACATTTTTGAATTATAAATTATTTAACGCTAATTAACCTAAATAATAATATTAGGTATTAGTTACTTAGCCGTTAAGTAATTAAATTAAATATCTTCTAAGTTTATATATAGGCAAGTATTACTTACTAGTAGTGGTACAGTGTAGCGCTCGTTTCAATATGATCAGATGAAATGTTCCTACTTTGTTTACTTGAACCCTGCAGTATCGAGCTCGGAGTTATCAGTGACCTGCGCCTGCGTACACTCTGCTCACTGCACACTGCACAGTTACTGCACTAACCCGAGCACACTTATCATATAACTAATACTGCAGTACGTTACATACTGTATTGTACTGTAGGTACTTGAATGTTGATAGGTACTCGGCGGCAATCCCTTAGTCCTCCAGATAGCCCGCAACCACGGTTATTAGGTACCACGATAGATAAATAAAATAAAATAATATTTCATTTTCAAAGTGTTGGTGACTTGTACTAGGTATCTATATATATTTTGTTAAACATAATAAAATGAAATGATATATTTACGTGAAATGTGGCACACAGAGAACTTATATACATAATTAGATCCACACATTTAGCTAGGGAAACATGCATAAATTAAGTGGGTACTTATGATAATAAAAAACTACACATTTTAAGTAAATTAAATAAACATTACAATAGATAATTATTACAATTTCAAATTATTAAATTTAGGTAAGTAAATATAAATTAATAGTATTTACCAAAGTAAACGAACCTAAGTTTAATTCACGTATTATTTTGTCGATGAAGGCTCCGAAGATTCTCTAGATGAATCGAAACAGCGTCGGGGTCTCCATCGATAAAATAATAGGTTAGTAAAATCCATGTTTATTAAAATGTATCGTAAAACAATAGTAGAATGTAGTGGTACGTTGCGTGTTCCAGTGGAGTCGCTGATTTACTGGCGAGTGGCGTCCCAGTCGGGCGCGGCGCTGGGCGCGGGCCTGGCGCTGCTGGTGGCGCTGGCCTGCTGCTCCGTGGTGTCGGTGCTGGCCTACGTGTCGCTGCTGGCGCTCTCCGCCGCCGTCGCCTTCCGCATCTACAAGAACATCCTCCAGGCTGTGCAGAAGACAAATGATGGTCATCCCTTCAAGTGAGGCTCTCTTCTTATTACTTGTTTAGTGAACCTACCGCTGCACCGGTACAACTAAGATCCCATAAAGGAACACAGCTGTTTCTGAAGGGCTATTATTCGTAGAGTTCGAGATAGTCACAACAGCATCTTTTTTTTATTTTCTTACATTTATTAAAATTTAATTTCTATTTTTTAGTTTATAAACTATATAAAGCGTGTTTTTTAGTTTTTTTTAACTATTATTTATTTACTTTGTATCTTTTATATCATTATATTCTCTTTTGTCATATTAATATGTGCTACTAACTATGGATCTAAGTTGTCCGAAATAAAAAGATTTGAATTTGAATTATATAAAAGTAGCAGTGGGCGACAGCGATATCTACGAAATCAATCTCAAGTCGAAAAATTCTTAATACTGAAGCTTTCCCCGTGACTCGCCTATCGCTAATTCACCAAAGGCGAAAATGTAAAGTCATGTGGTACCCATAACACAAGCTTTGCTCTCTTAAGGGCCAGATGATGCTGTGTGAAATGTCGGGCATTATTTTTTGAAGTGAAAACTTCTTTTAGCGCGGTACGCATATTTTTAGATGAGGTAAAACCTCTGGATTCGCGACACCTTTACCGAGACGCAGCCGGCTGCCGCGCTCGCCCCATTTTATTATAAACCTTAATTCACATGTTTACAGTCTACTTTTGTATGGAGAAGTTTACTGAGTTAGGTTCTTTGGTATATTATCTACATTCTGAACAAAGAATATTGCATCATCTGTGTTCGTTCAGGATTTGATC
The DNA here is from genome assembly GCA_948098915.1 of Lampropteryx suffumata. Lineage (NCBI taxonomy): Eukaryota > Metazoa > Arthropoda > Insecta > Lepidoptera > Geometridae > Lampropteryx > Lampropteryx suffumata. The sequence goes on along the minus strand of OX402550.1, from coordinate 20,701,779 downwards.
GGCAGTTGCCATAATTACTGATTTGAAGTGATTATATATAAGTTATAAGTTATTACTAAACTCTAACGCGCCAAAATAAGTTTTTACCTCTGTCGGCACTCCCGGAGTGCAACCCGATTTTTTTTTATTACTTATTAATATGCACAGAGAAGAGATTTTAACGTACAAAAAGAGCGTTAACAGCAGTGATCGCGACATTCACGCATATTGGTCGTTTTTACGTGTTACGTAATCTAGAGGCTGATCAGCGAACGATCTGACTCGATGTAATGTCGTGTTTACTACCTGGAGGTATTTCGACAAAGCCAATTCTCCGGACACGCTGTAGGGTATTCCAATGTGGGTGGTGATAAGTGAAGTGGACACTAGAGATGGGGTGTGTGTGTGTGTTGCAGATGGCTGCTGGAGCAGGACATCGGCGTGCCGGCCGAGCGCGCGCAGGCGCTGGCGGCCGCCGCCACCGCGCATCTCAACGCGGCGGCCAACGAACTGCGCAGGTACCTATACCTGTACCTGTACCTGTACCTGTACCGGTACCTGTACCTGTACCTGTACCGGTACCTGTACCTGTACCTGTACCTGTACCTATACCGGTTGTCTTATATTAATGGTTTTCAAAGAATGAAGGCGATTCAAAGTCTTCTAATTATCGTATCTTAACTTTTTAATGTTCTACGACATGCCGGTTTTCTTACAATATTTTTCTTTGCCTTTTGCCAGTACTAAAATAGCGCACATACATTTTTCGTCCTAAAAAATATATCGGACTGGATTCGAACCCACGACCGTAGAATCGGAAGGCCCTGCCTCACCGGACCATCGGTTACACCATTATTATATAAATGTAAGTTTGTATTTGGACCTTCATAACTAGATACCTATGTGAAAAGTCGTGAGCCGTGTAGGTGCGCAACCGCACGCGTTTCAAAGTCGGATGGATGGATGATTGATTAAAGAGAATAGAGATATAAAATGCTTATTATAATTAAAGTTTATTATTTAAAGTGCGAGCGCGGTCGAGCAGTGCTCTGGCACGTCACACTGCCGGAGCACATGCTGAGTGGTGACGTTTTTGCTGCCATTTTAAATTCTTAAATTTTAAGTAATTTTATTGTAATATGGTAGCAAAATAAACGTTTTTATTTTTTTATTTTATTAAAGTTACACCAATGCTATTTAAAAATATATTTTGATAATTGCAAATGAACGTGGATCGTCCGCTAACCGATGGAACACCGGCTAGGTAAACCTTACGTTTGGCGTGCGTCGCTGTCTCGTGCGACCTACTTAAACCAATTTGCTGGGCAAGCTAAATCGTTCCATGTGCCTCGATACAGAGAGACCGTTTGAAAGAGTTAGGAACGTGTGAGAGTGAGGTGCCGTGTGTTGTGTTGCAGGTTGTTCCTGGTGGAGGACCTGGTGGACTCGTTGAAGTTCGGCGTACTGCTGTGGTGCCTCACGTACGTCGGCGCCTGCTTCAACGGCATCACGCTTATTATCCTCGGTGCGTCCGCTCACATTCTATATGCTACTAGCTGTTACCCGCGGCTTCGGCCGCGTTAGATTACTTTGACAAGTACCTACGTAGTGTAGTTACATTTTGTAATAGTTAATCGGTCCATTTTGATAAACACGGGCTTTATTCACGTATTATTTTGTCGATGGAGGCAAAGTATTTGAACCAAGTTTCAAGCCAATCGCACCACCCGTTAAAAAGTTCTCATACAAACTTTGTCACTCCATTACTATACTTACCCATTTTAATGTAAAAAACCCTTAAACACGTAATTAAACTTTACACCCCCTTTAGGGGTTCAATTTTGCATAACCCGATTTTAATGGGTGGTTTTGCTATAAAAGGAAGCTACCTTCCAAATTTTAGCTCTCTAGTTTGTAATGAATCAGTCAGTCAGTCAGTTAGGTTAAGCTCTTTTATAAATGGTACGTACGTATGGGTTGCAGGGTGGATAGCGCTCTTCACGTTGCCGAAGGCGTACGAGATGAACAAGGCACAGGTGGACGCCAACCTGGAGCTGGCGCGCGCCCGGATCAACGACATCTCCGCCAAGTGCGTGCTCACCCTCACCCCGCTCCCCACCCCCCTCACCCCCCTCACTCCGCCATGCCTCGCCATCACACTTGCCAACCATTTTCATTCTCATACTCGTATCTAATGACATTGACAGACTTTTGTAGGCAGTGGGTTACCAATCACTAATCAAATAATTCTTGGGATTCTTTGTTTGACATTATTAAATTAGTTTTTTCGTGTTTCATACTTTATTGAGTAATCTTGGAGGAATTTTAATCAATAAATTCTGACGTCCTAGCACAAGTGTACCTACCTCGACTATTGAATTCTAATCTAATTCTAACACATTGCGATTCTAAGGTATTGTAATGTGATTTGTACGACAAGGAATCCAAGAAAATTCTTAACTGTAATTAAAAGATGACGTTTAGTATAGACAAATGACGATCGACAACGACTTTCTGCCGATATTATACCTAAACATTCAATTTACATTGATTGTTTAGGAAAATTGCTAAATTGCTAAATTATAGGAAGAAAAGATTCAAGAAAAGCATTCGACTAGTATACACAGTGCCCTTCAGAAAAGTGTTAAATTCTGTGGATATTAACAGAAATATAAATACCTAGGTATACTTATCGAGTACATAGAGGCAAAAACATGCGATTACAGCGCCGCTCCGCGCGTGCCAGTGGGACTACTTTCGCGGAATAGTCTACAGACTTGCCTTGTCTGAGACAACTTTTAAAATCTCTTATTAATATTCATCAACCGGTATCGGTAGTTAGCTCAACTCAGCTAGCAGACTTAACTAATTAAACACGTGCATTGCATAAATACCCTACATTATTTTGTTATAATATAACAATCCAAGTGGTAGTTCTGCAATCTTCTGACTGCTACGGCTTACATACTAAACTAATCGGATTCAGGTTAACCCAAGTCCGAGAAGAATTGACAAGAAACTCGTCTTGGACCTAGCGCTTGTACGATTATTTTTATAACTGGCTTATCTACGAAAAACGAATACAAGTACCTACCTAGGTTATACATTGCAAGTCTGTCAGTTTGTCCCCGGTGAAGCCCAGGAGGCAGTGCTACTAAACTAAGCTGCGAAGCTAGTCGATAAGGGAGAAGCAGCGCCGGCGCCGTGTCGGACGGAGTAGATACTCGTCGTCAAGAATAGAATAGCATTAACAGTGGCTTGCGTTTCAGAGTGCGAGCGGCTGTGCCGATAGGCAGGAAGGCGGAGAGTGAGAAGGACAAGTAGAGCCGCGTCACGCGACACGCGACACGCCACACGCGGCGGGCGGCGGCCGGCGGGCGGCGACGGGCGGCAGGCAGCCGCGAGCGACACACTTTTATTAGCGCCGAGTACTTCACTGTTTGTTATATTTATTATTATTCTACTATTAAAGATAACTACTTTACGTGTAAAGCTTTATGAGACGAGTCATGCGGAGATTATTGTATTTGCTTTTTGAAATTTTAAATTAAAACAACAATCGACAAACCTACCTTCTTTTACTTGAACTCCCTTGTTTGTTTTATACTAGGTACATATTATTTGAAAATAATATTTTCACTCGACACGAGCCACAACAGCAGTGAGCGCGTGGCTAATGCCAGAAAGAAAATAGAATAGAAATAGGAATATAAATAATTTATTTGCAAGAAATATGGTAGGTAACAGATATTGAGTCATACAGTAAGTTCACATATTTTACCAAAGAAAATTGGCATCAGGTGCGTAGCTACCGCCGTATCCGCCGTATCAATTACGTCGTCGGGGGGGCCCCCGACGTGCTTAAGAAAAATTTATAAAACTTCCCAAATATTTTATATTTCAGAAAAGACGATGGTAAAAAAAAACAATTTATTTTTTTCCCGCCTAAAGTATACTACTGCTGTTTAGATATATTAATTTCTCAAACGAAACATTTAGATATCAGAGCCTTTGCGACCTGAGTAGTATGTTCGAAGTATTACAACCGAAGAAACTCCTGTCTTCTTCAAACGAAGATATATTATACGCTTCTAAAAAAACTGTCGGCTAAATACAGTAAAGACATCTCAGTTAATATTTATGACCAATTAAAGGCTCTAAAAACATGCTTAAAATCTGAAATTCTAAAAGTTCATTCCATTACCATAAGGAACATAAGGAACTCATTGAATTATTGCTAATAAAATTCAATAGTCTAGCATCCAGTTTTCCGGAGGTAATAACAGCATGCTTTTTATTATTGACCCTTCCAGTTACAACCGCAACTGTTGAAAGAAGTTTTTCAAAATTAAAAGTGATAAAAAATTACCTATGAACTTCGATGGGACATGAACGCCTGTCAGACCTGTCACTATTGTCCATAGAGGCAGAAACTTCAGAAAAACTAGTTAGCTAGTTAGTGAGCTATAAATCACTACATAGTATAAAACAAAGTCGCTTCCCGCTGTCTGTCCCTATGAATGCTAAGATCTATAAAACCACGCAACGGATTTTGATGCTTTTTTTTTATAGATGGAGGGATTCAAGAGGAAGGTTTATATAATACATGCATAATGACCCTGATTATTTTAATGACCCTTCTGCAATAAATGATCACTTTTTAAATGTGCCTGGCGCTGACTCTATTCTGATGTCTACGCTTACATATTTTGAGTTTAATAAATTCAATCACAATAACGTATTTTCCCTAAAACCAGTTGATGAACAAGAAATCGCCAAAATCCTCTTATCTATTAAAACAAATGCTCGTGGAGTGATATTGCTCCACGATTTTCCATGGACATGATATTGCTTACCTTGCCACACACGTTGCCGATAATAACTACAATTATTAATAATAGTTTCCTAGCTCTTGGAAGATTGCCTCTGTTAATCCTATATCAAAAGGACCTAACCCGACTGTTGTTAAAGACCTTAGGCCCATTAGTGTTCTTCCCGTATTATCCAAGGTAGTGGAAAAGGTGGTTTATAATCAACTTAGTAAATACGTAGAGCAGTTCAATATATTACCTGATGTACAGTCTGGTTTTCGCAAAGGTAGAGGAACAACAACAGCCTTGTTAGATGTTGTTGATAATGTTCTAGTTGAACAGGATCAGGGCATGGGCTCAATCTTGGTACTGCTTGACTTCTCGCGAGCGTTCGATTCAATAAATATATCGCTACTTCTTTCGAAACTATCATACTACGGTGTTGATGTCGCTTCTTTACAATGGTTTGACAGCTATCTGAGTAATCGGTCTCAGTATGTCCAAGTCACTAAGAAAGATGGCACTAAACTCACGTCTTCGCAACGAGATTTGAACCGAGGCGTTCCGCAAGGGTCCATTCTGGGCCCACTACTTTTTATAATTGACAGTGCCGACATCTGTTGGGGTATTGAACATTGAAAATATCACCTCTATGCTGACGATGTGCAATTGTATTTACCAATGCATACCTAGTGAATTAAAGAAGTTAAATGATAAAGTTTTTTAGCGATAAATACCCGTTAATATTTATAATAAGTTAAATGATGATTTGGGTCGCTTAGCTTTAGGTCGCTACCCTTTAAAATCGAAATTTTTAGTACTAGGCACAAAAAACCAAATTAATAAATTCGCAAACTGTAATTTGGATGTACATATACTTGGTAGTGGAGCATAGAGCAAGTCAACGAAGCAAGAAATCTCGGCATATTATTTGACAGCTGTTTGCGGTTTGAGGGCCATATATTGAATTTAGTTAGGGCATGTTTATACAGACTCAAATTGCTCTACAAAATTAGAAATTACCTAAACGAGGAGATTCGCATAAAAGTCTGTGAAATCTTAATATCCAAGCTCAACTATGGAGATTTGGTTTACGGCCCGCGTCTTACGTCAAAAACTAGTCGCCTAATTCAGCGAATTCAAACGCTTGCTGTAGGTTTTGCTACCACATCCCGCCGCGAACGCATGTTTCGCCATACCTGAACAATTCGTCCACATTGAATATGGCTTCGCGACGGGCTCTTCACATGGCTATCTTGTTGCATGGTGTCGTGACAACTGGTTCTCCAGAATATCTCTTTACCAAGCTGGACCAATCGCAGAGAATTTACAGCACGAGACCAAATAGGACCTTATTGCTGTACTACGCTAAGCACAAAACAGTTGCGTTTCGAGGCAGTTTCCGGTACCAACCAACCAAGTGCTGGAATAACATTCCCCCGCCACTTCGCCACAAATTTTTCATTTAAAAAACGAATTAAATGCATTTTAATCGATCATCAAAAATCCGGGTTGATGGTACGGATGCCCCTTTTACATGTTAGTATTTATTTATTTTGTGTAAGTCATTTATTTAATATATTTATATCTTAGTTTCATCTTATATTTTTGTATTATTTTTGCCACTTATATTGAATAAAACTATATTTTCAACTTGTATAAGTAATTTATTCTCACAGGGTCTTGTGACGGCTATGGTCTCGGCAGAATAACAGCGTCTACTGCGAAAACAGTAGGCATCATGCTGAGTCGGGGCCAATTTGCTGCTGTAGCATACACATACACATACCTAAGCATAATTGTACCATTTACATAATAGTACATAATAATAATTGTGAGCATTATTAGTACCATGTGCCTTTTTTTATTTGATTTTTTTCTTGTATTCTGTGTGTTGAGTGCTAAGAAGCAAATAAATGTCTGTCTATGTCTATGTATATGTCATAATATCGTAGAGAAACACTGATAATTTTAGAGATTCACATTAGACATTCTGTAGTATATTTAGTGTTAGCATTGCACCCGTGCGAAGCAGGGGCGGATCGCTAGTGATTTAATAAATCAGTTTGCCGAAAAAAATGCAAGGAGAGTGTATATTTAATTTGAATTGTTTGTAAAAATTTTGGAAAAAGTGACAGAAAGATAATTATGATGAATATGTAGTGTGTGTTGGGGTGATGTGCCTTTCTGATTGTTGCAATCAAAACACTTCAGACATTTTAACACCTCCGTTTATTCAACACTAACAAATCTAGTTTAAATGTAAAGCACAATAAGTATAGGTAAGGATAGTAGGTATGCCTCGGAAACTGTAGCTGGTTGCGGAGCGAAGTACCGTGCGTCCCTCGCGAGGCCTGTGACAGTGGTGCGGTGAAAGATGGTTATGTCAAGGTGCGCGCGCAGTCGAGTTCCTTTGTCTTCAACCGTTGAGTCGCGTTCGTTCTGTACGACACGATTGGTATGGGCGCGACTATTCTTCGGGTGGAGTACATCGCTAAAGCAAAAGTATTAGTTTGTAGTAATAATAAATTACGTATACGTATATAAATATATTATAAGTATTGTGGCAACGCCACAGGACTCCCCCCCAGAGACCACCCTAGGATGGGCGATAATAATCTGGGAATCTCACATTTCTCCTTGACCGTGTTGTTTTTATGTTTGCATCTTTGCTTTCAGGACCAGGAGCGGTATCTGATTTTTCATTTTCCAGCTGACGAGTATCCGGACTAGTTTCTGAGTTAAGTACGTATGCTGGTTTTAGTCTCTCTATTGAGACTGTCTGTTCCTTTCCTCTCATTCGCAGTTTGAATACTTTGGCGTCTCGTTGCAGTACTTCATATGGTCCCGTGTAAGCCGGCTGAAGAGATCCTCTCACGGTGTCATCACGGACGTAAACATGAGTTGCAGAAGGTAAGTCTTTGAAGACAAAAATCTTACGCTTGCTGTGTCTCGCTGCTGGTTGAGGACGGATATTGTTCATGATGGAACGAAGTCGTGCTGTAAATGCAGTAAAGTCACTGGTTGTATGCAGAGTAGTGCATGGCTGAAAAAATTCTCCGGGTAGTCTGAGTGATTCGCCATATAGGAGTTCAGCAGGTGAGGCCTGTATGTCTTCTTTGAAGGCACTTCTCATTCCTAGGAGTACTAAAGGTAAACTCTCGGTCCAGTTTGAGCTTTCATGGCACATTATTGCGGTCTTGAGCTGTCTGTGCATCCGTTCGACCATGCCATTGCTTGCTGGGTGATACGCCGTAGTTCTGTTGCGTTTAAATCCAGCGAGCTCTGAAAGCTGTTTCATTAATGAAGACTCGAACTGCTTCCCGCGATCCGTTACGATTTCTGAAGGGCAACCGTAACGCGATATCCAGTTGGAAACGAAGGCTTTGGCGACTGTTTCAGCTGTTATGTCTTGCAAAGGTATTGCTTCTGGCCAACGCGTGAACCGGTCGACAGCAGTGAGACAATAGCGATGTCCATCTGAAGGGGGTAAAGGTCCGACGAGATCTATATGCACGTAGCTGAGTCTGGCGCTTGGTAGTTTGAAGGTGCCCACAGGTGATGATACATGCCGTGTGATCTTCGTACGCTGACAAGCGTGGCAGAGCTTTGTCCATTCGCGACAATCTTTGTTTATGCCAGGCCACACGTACCGCTGTGCTACTAGTTTTGCAGAGGCGTTAGCACCAGGGTGGCTGAGTGAATGGAGGCTGTCGAAGACTTGCCTTCTGAGCTCTTTAGGTACATATGGTCGTGGGGTTGGCGTGGTTTCGTCGCAGTAAAGTTCCAGTCTTGTCCCTGGTACAGTTACTTTGACGAGTTTCAGCGATGTTCCTCCCTCTAAAAGTTGTTTTAGTTCTGGATCAGTTCTTTGCGACTCGGCTAGAGTATTTAATTCAATGGGTTGGACTATTTCCTCGATTCTGGAGAGAGTATCGGCTACAACGTTGTCCTTCCCCGATATGTGTTGGATATCTGTGGTGAATTGCGCTATGTAGTCAAAATGGCGAAACTGACGTGGTGAACATTTTTCTTTGTGTCCGTGGAACGCAAAGCAAATCGGCTTGTGATCTGTAAATACAGTGAAGTGTCTTGCTTCCACAAAGTGTCGGAAATGTTTAATTGAGTCATAAATTGCGAGCAATTCCCTATCATAAGGAGAATACTTCTTCTGCGCAGGGTTCAGTTTTCGGCTGAAGAAAGCGAGGGGCTGCCATTGGCCATCGTTTTGTTGCTGTAGTACTCCACCGATTGCAATGTCTGATGCGTCAGTGACTAGCGCTAGTTTGGAGTCCATGTCGGGATGTGCTAAGAGTGCTGCCTGACACAAACTTTTCTTGCAGTCCTCGAATGCTTGCAGTGCTTCTCCAGTGATCTCCACAGGATGCGAACCTTTCACAGATCCGGTGAGCAAGTCATGCAGAGGGGCCTGCGACTTAGCTGCGTCTTGAATGAACCGTCGATAAAAGTTAATCATACCGAGGAATCTTCGAAGTTCTTTAACTGTTTTTGGGGTGGGGAACTCCTTTATGGCTTGGATCTTGTTGTCCAATGGCTTAATGCCTGTAGAAGATACACTGCAGCCGAGGAAGGTTACTTCCTTTGCCCCGAAAACACACTTGGAAGTGTTAACGACCATACCATACTCTTTCAGCCGTGTAAATAGGAGACGTAAATGCTGAAAATGGGTCTCCTCATCGGAAGAGAAGATCAAAAAGTCATCTAAATAAGTGTAGCAGAAATCTAAGTCTCTCGTCATTTCATCTACGAATCTCTGAAAAGTTTGTCCAGCGTTGCGAGGCCAAAAGTCATAAAGGGGAACTCGTACATTCCAAACGGTGTAGTGATGGATGTCTTTGGGATATCCTCGACATTGACCGGAATCTGGTTATAAGCTTTAACCAGGTCAATTGTTGAGAATATCTTGCATCCAGCGATGTTCTGCGAAAAGTCTTGAATGTGACGAATGGGATAGCGGTCAGGGATGGTTCGGGCGTTCAGCATCCGGTAATCACCACATGGTCGCCATCCGTTATCTTTCTTAGGAGCCAAGTGAAGTGGGGACGACCATGGACTATCTGATGGTCTCGCTGTCCCATTCTTCAACATGTCGTCGAACTCTTGTCTCGCGATTTTCAGTTTGTCTGGAGCAAGTCTTCTTGGTGTACAGTAAACGGGCGGTCCTTCCGTGGTCCTAATGTGATGAACCGTATTATGACGAATGACCCGATGTGTATGTAGGTGACTTATTATATCTTTATATTTATCATGTAGTTTATTTATATATATATATGTAGGTACACTTAACAAAACATTTATTCATATTATATTTCATATATATTTACAATACTACATCCATTACTCACATACATCATCATTCACAAATTCACCACACAAAATAATTAATATTATATTCACAAGCAAACCCACGCTATGCGCGTTGTTAAGCCAGCCCATTGTATCCGAGCCGAGCGATGCGCTAGCGCCGGCCGCTCGGTCGGTGGCAACAAATCGAACCTACCGCCACTAGTCGATATCTATGACGCGACGCGATGCGAGCTTGCGCTAAAACGGTGTGATTCCCAAAAAGACTTTTGTATTGTTAATGCTCGTTTACTTCTATTCTTTGTATCTATTGCGTCTGTGTTATTTCCTTCTGTTTTAATTGTATGGTGTTGTGGCGTAATAAACCTTGAACGTTAACTATCGAACCAAGTGAACTTTTGTGTTAAACATACCTACCTACCTATATATTAGGATAGGATACCACGCCCCAACTACCTATAACTGGTGACCCCTAAGAAGAACATCAATAGCTATGCCAAAAACCGGCATATCAAGCGACTCGGACACAGAAAATTCGCAGGGACATGTTGACACGCGCCCCCGTCGATCACACACCAAGATGGCGACTCCTGCGGGTTTGCCCGCGAAATCAAACACGTCATCATCGATGCCACCACAGGCCTCACACGTCAGAATTCCACCATTCTGGCCAGAGAAACCGGCGATATGGTTCGCGCAGGTCGAAGGCCAATTTGCTATAATGCAAGTGACAGATGACATGGCCAAGTTTTATCACATTTTGGCCACTCTCGATCGCCAGTACGCCGCAGAAATCGAAGATGTCCTCACCGGTCCTCCCGACTACCAACGGTTAAAAGACGAGTTGATCAAGCGTCTCTCAGCATCCAGGGAAAATAAGGTGAAGCAGCTGTTGACACATGAACAGCTTGGCACACGTAAACCGTCTCAGTTCCTGCGGCATTTACAGCACCTTGCCGGACCTGACATTCCACCGGACTTCGTACGGACCATTTGGCTCAGCCGGCTACCTACCTCGCTACAGCCGATTGTCGCGTCACAACCGACATTGCCCCTTGACGCACTTGCTGAGCTCGCTGACCGCGTCCACGACATTGCGCCCCCAGCACACCAAGTAGCAGTGACATCATCATCATCATCAGCAGTAGTGTCGCCTATTGATGAATTAACGCGCCAGGTAGCCGAACTGACACGACAAGTGAGCGCCCTAACTGCGCAGTCGCAGCACCACTCACGATCCACCGAGCGCCGCCGAGGAGGAGAACAAAGCAGCCGTTCCGCGTCACGTCGTTCTGCATCAAACTACCGCAGGTTCCCGATCTGCTGGTACCACTCGAGGCACGGGACAAAGGCAGTCCGGTGCACCAAGCCCTGTGACTATAAGCAGGGAAACGCGTCGGGCAGTCATTGATGGCGACAAACGACTGCCACAGCTCCAGCACAGGTCGCCTCTTCATCAAGGATCGTGGTACACATACACAGTTTTTAATAGACACTGGTAGTGACATTTGTGTATATCCTATCTCAGCACTTCGTGAACGTAGATGTAAGAGTAGTTATCAGCTCAGTGCAGCCAATGGTTCAGTTATTGACACGTACGGTTATATTCAGCTTAACTTGAATATAGGCCTACGCCGCAATTTGCCGTGGCGTTTTGTGGTCGCCGACGTCACGAAAGCTATCATAGGCGTAGATTTTTTAACACACTACCGCCTCATCGTTGAGGTCAGCCAACAGAAACTTATCGATAGCCTGACCAATGTTAGCACTGTAGCTTGTTTAGATTTAAGTAATTCACTAGTACTAAGCGTCAAAGTAGCGACTGGTGGTGACGGTAGGTACCATAAAATTTTGTCCGAATACCCAGACATAACACGTCCCGCTGGTACTCCGGGCATCGCAAAACACAACACCAAACAGTACATTCGCACTACACCTGGTCCACCTGTATCATGTTCCCCTCGTCGTCTCGCTCCTGATAAATTGAAAATTGCGAAGCATGAATTCGATACAATGCTTTCTACCAGTACTGCGCGTCCGTCTGACAATCCCTTGGCATCGCCTCTCCATCTTGTTTCTAAAAAAGATAACGGTTGGCGTCCCTGTGGCGACTATAGGCAATTAAACGCGCGAACAATTCCCGACCAATACCCAATTCGCCATATACAAGATTTTTCACACAGTCTGTCTGGTTGTACGGTATTTTCAGTTATCGATTTGGTTAAGGCCTATAATCAAATTCCTGTTGCGGAGGTGGACATTCCTAAAACAGCCATTACCACTCCGTTCGGCCTATTTGAGTTTCCTCACATGACTTTTGGACTTAGGAATGCTGGACAAACCTTCCAGAGGTTTGTTGACGAATTGACTCGCGGCCTCGACTTTTGTTATCCATACTTAGATGATTTTTTAGTTTTCAGCAAAACACCTAATGAACATGAAGACCACTTACGCCAGCTCTTCGAACGTATGCGCGATTATGGTGTTCTGGTCAACACTTCCAAGTGTATCTTCGCCATGTCCGAGGTCACGTTTCTCGGATACCAGGTCTCTGAAAAGGGCACTAAACCACTGGAAAGCAAGGTACAGGCGATCACTCAGTTCCCATTACCGAAAACCGTGAGAGAACTACGTCGATTTCTAGGAATGGTGAATTTTTACAGGCGATTCTTGCCAAACGCCGCGCAAATCCAAGCGCCGCTTAACGCTTTGCTGACTGGGTCGGTAAAAGCTTCCCACCCCGTCATCATCGAAGGAAATGCTCTTAACGCATTCGAATGTTGTAAAAAGAGTCTCTGCGATGCAGCTCTTCTAGCTCATCCTGATCCAACAGCCAAATTAGGACTGGTTACTGACGCTTCTGATATAGCGATAGGTGGAGTCCTACAGCAGCTGAGAGACGGAGACTGGCAGCCGCTAGCATTTTTTTCCCGCAAGTTGAGTCCATCGCAGAACAAGTACTCTCCGTACGATCGCGAACTCCTTGCCATTTACGAGAGCATAAAATATTTTCGCCACATGCTAGAGGCCCATCACTTTACAGTCTATACTGACCATAAGCCGCTATGTTACGCTTTCCACGAGCGGAAAAGTAACTGTTCACCACGTCAGTATAGACACCTCGACTTCATCTCGCAGTTCACCAGCGACATCGTTTTTATCGCCGGCAAGGACAACTTGGTCGCCGATACATTGTCGCGCGTAGATGAGCTGCAGATACCTGTCGATCCTGAAGTTATGGCCGAGCTCCAATCCACGGACACAGACCTTGCAGACCACCTTCGAGCCGACACTTCACTTCGCCTCACGAAGATCAGAATACCTGGATGTCGTTCCACATTGTACTGTGACGTCAGTACACCGACGCCCAGGCCATTCGTACCAAAACAGTTACGACGGCAGGTTTTCGACAGCCTGCACTCGCTCACTCACCCTGGTGCCAACGCTACAGCCAAACTGGTTGCTCAACGCTTCATTTGGCCACTGTTGCGAAAAAACTGCCGTGAATGGGCTAAGGCGTGTTTGAGCTGCCAGCGCTCGAAGGTAACTAGACACGTTGTCTCACCATTAGGTTCGCATGATTTACCTTCAGCGCGTTTCAAACACGTCCACATAGATCTGATCGGCCCTCTGCCCCCGGCTGGTGATTATCGGTATTGCCTCACAGCAGTGGATCGCTTTACACGATGGCCGGAAGCTGTGCCTATTACCAACATCACTGCCGAAACAGTGGCGAAAGCGTTTGTCTCCTGTTGGGTAGCTCGATTCGGTTGTCCTACCGAGATTGTTACCGATCAAGGCAGACAATTTCAATCGGCACTTTTTGATCAACTCTCAAAATCCATCGGTTTCGATCACCGTAGGACGACAGCGTATCACCCACAGTGCAACGGTTTGGTGGAGCGATTTCACCGACAGCTGAAGGCAGCGATTACCTGCCACGCAGACGTTAACTGGACTGAGTCGTTGCCACTCGTACTTCTTGGTATCAGGAGTGCCTTCAAAGAAGACCTCCAGACTTCATCGGCTGATCTGGTTTACGGTGAGCCTCTTCGTCTGCCAGGTAATTTTTTCGGCCACGACATCCCATCTTATACCTCCGACATTATTGACTTCTCAGCTCGAATGAAATCATTCGCCGAGCGCTTAAGTCCTGTCCTACCTCAGCACCACTCCAACACTCGCAAAACCTTTGTATTTAAGGATTTAGCTAACTGTAGTCACGTATTCCTTAGGGAAGAAGTGCTACGTGGCTCATTCCAGCCCGCTTACACTGGCCCATACGAGGTGCTTAAAAGAAGTGGTAAAACCTTCAAAATACGCGTAGGGAACAAGGACGTCAATGTATCTATAGACCGCCTAAAGCCGGCTTATATATTGGACGCCAACACATCCTTACCACAAGATGTCGCCTTACCAACAGACCCAGACCCTCCATCAACACTGCCACAGGACGCCCCTGTTAAGACAACTCGATCAGGTCGGAGAGTACGCTTCCCTGATTTTTATCGCCCTTAGCCGGTCTTTGGAGGGGAGTGATGTAGGTGACTTATTATATCTTTATATTTATCATGTAGTTTATTTATATATTTATGTAGGTACACTTAACAAAACATTTATTCATATTATATTTCATATATATTTACAATACTACATCCATTACTCACATACATCATCATTCACAAATTCACCACACAAAATAATTAATATTATATTCACAAGCAAACCCACGCTATGCGCGTTGTTAAGCCAGCCCATTGTATCCGAGCCGAGCAATGCGCTAGCGCCGGCCGCTCGGTCGGTGGCAACAAATCGAACCTACCGCCACTAGTCGATATCTATGACGCGACGCGATGCGAGCTTGCGCTAAAACGGTGTGATTCCCAAAAAGACTTTTGTATTGTTAATGCTCGTTTACTTCTATTCTTTGTATCTATTGCGTCTGTGTTATTTCCTTCTGTTTTAATTGTATGGTGTTGTGGCGTAATAAACCTTGAACGTTAACTATCGAACCAAGTGAACTTTTGTGTTAAACATACCTACCTACCTATATATTAGGATAGGATACCACGCCCCAACTACCTATAGTGTACCTGGTGGACGAGTTATTTCTGGATAATCTCTAAGAACATCCAAGTACTTCGACTCGCCTGTTAAGGTCTTTACTGAAGATATGGCATCCGATGAAGAGACTGGAGCTGCGCTTGCTGACAGAGTAGTCTTGTTGTCGATGAGGCGTTTGTTTCGGCAGTCTACCATTAAATTGTAGAAAGATAAGAAGTCGACTCCGATGATTGCCTTTGTGACGTCAGCTACTGTAAATCGCCAGGTAAAAGCGCGGCGAAGGCCTAGGTTCAGCTCCATTTGCTGAAATCCATAAACGGCGATTGGTGTTCCGTTCGCTGCGAATAGATCGAAATCTTTAGTTCGTGGTCGTCTTTGCTTAAGAACGGAACGAGGAAAAACGCAGAGGTCACTACCTGTGTCGACTAAAAACTGTATTTTTGAACGTTTGTCCGTTACGAATAAGCGACCGGCTGAACTTGGGCAATCATGAGTCGCTATTGATGACTGCCTCTGGCATTTCCCAAAGATCCTTGCCTATAATCACAAGGTTTCAGGCACCTCCGTGCCTTGTCGCCGAATCTATGGTGGAAAATGCATGTGGGGAATTTTTTGTAGTTGGACTGGGAACGTGTGTTGCTCTTGTCACGCTGGTTTCTTTCTCTTGAATGAGACCTCGAAGAATCTTTTGATGAGAGGGCTTGGACTTGGCGGCTGAGCGCAGCGACTTCGTTTGTAAGCTTTTCTATCAAGGAACCTGGAATGGCGTCCGTGGAGGCCACATGCGGTGTTGCTGGTACGAGATCGTACACTTTATCCGCTAAATCTGCGAGCGCTCTGAGCGAGGATTCTGGTTGCGATGCTACGACGATCTGTATATTTCCCGGCAAACGGCTTGTCCAAACAGTCTTAATAAAATCATCCGCTATTGTCGGGCCAGCTAAATGTTGCAGGTGTCGGAGAAAAGCGGATGGCCTTCTGTCACCTAACTCTTCGTGCGTAAGTAGCTGGTTTAATTCCTTCTCCCGTGATGCGGACAGTCTTCTTATAAGCTCGCTTTTCAGCTTTTCGTATTTGCCTTTTGCAGGAGGATTGACTAAAATATCCTTGACTTCTGCTGCATAACGATGTTCCAGCTGCGCGCTAACGTAATGGTATTTTGTATCGTCATCCCTAATCCCGGACAATGCAAAACTTCCTTCTATTTGCGCGAACCATACAGCGGGCTCTTCTGCCCAAAAGGGTGGTAGTCTTACACCGACACGAAAAATATCGGATTGTGTAAAAGTCTTTTCATGCGAATGTGAACCGCCATCTTGGGGTCTACCCGATGCGTTGTCACTCGTAGACATTTTTGAAAATGTTATTTCACTAGCTTACGGTTTTTATGCTCCTCCGTTCTGTGCTGTGTCCAATATTTCGGGGTCACCACTGTAGTGTGTGTTGGGGTGATGTGCCTTGCTGATTGTTGCAATCAAAACACTTCAGACATTTTAACACCTCCGTTTATTCAACACTAACAAATCTAGTTTAAATGTAAAGCACAATAAGTATAGGTAAGGATAGTAGGTATGCCTCGGAAACTGTAGCTGGTTGCGGAGCGAAGTACCGTGCGTCCCTCGCGAGGCCTGTGACAGTGGTGCGGTGAAAGATGGTTATGTCAAGGTGCGCGCGCAGTCGAGTTCCTTTGTCTTCAACCGTTGAGTCGCGTTCGTTCTGTACGACACGATTGGTATGGGCGCGACTATTCTTCGGGTGGAGTACATCGCTAAAGCAAAAGTATTAGTTTGTAGTAATAATAAATTACGTATACGTATATAAATATATTATAAGTATTGTGGCAACGCCACAAATATTTCTTGTAATTCTATGCAATTTTTTTTTTCTTTTGTGAGAAATCTTTACCCTTCATAAGGGCCCCCGAAACAAATTTTTATACGGGGCCCTGCCAAGGCACGCTACGCCACTGAGTGGCATGCAAATTTTAATGTTTTCAAAAACATTATATTAAAGTATTTATACAGTATTCTATTTTACAGTATTATAGTTTCCAAGAAATTCGTTAAAAAAGGAATAATGAATCGTGACTAATCGCATAGACACGTTGAAATTTATCAGCGTACATTGTAAATGTTTCGAATACATTTTCATTAGTAGTTATCGGGTATTTATAGCGCATTACCTTATTATATATTCCCGATGTTTCCGTTGTGTTACAAAAATCGTGGTCGCGAGCTGACTGAAACCATAGGGAGTTAGTTACCGCCGATTAGCAAGAGCAATTTTCAAAGAATCCATCACTTGAACTTCGAATTCCGAAACATCCGCGTTCACATCACGATACATACAACACACTAACAGTATCCAAGCACTGATATGATGAAACAATGGGATTACACGATTACGACGAAGAGTCTAATTCTCTGATCTTTTTATTAGGGAATATATTTTTATAAAAAACTGAAAACCAAGCTGGTTTTCAGTTCATAATCCGGAATATCAAAACCACAATTCCTACTCTAATTATTGTGATACATGATATTTTTATCATCGATGCATTCCGTAGGGTTCCTTCATGGTCAAGGCCATGCCTATGGTCTGATCAACATCAACTGACAACAGTTCCTATTATGCTGTAGCCAGTGATCACCAAAGCCTTAACTGTAATACATGAGCTGGTTATCGTTAAGGAGTTCTTGTATGAGAATGCTTTAATTGCGACACATCTTGCGATGAATTTGTTCTCATGCGTTAAGGAGTTTCGGATTTTTATCATGTCTTGCATCATCAGATCCTCACTCAACTTATATGGGATCATTTCGGAAGTACACTACCTACAGGATAAAAAAGTAAAGAATTATTATGTGAATCCGCTTCACATAAAAAGGTAGGTACATAAAATTTAAATAGTGCATTTTTATTTCGTGTTTGTGGCATCTCTGAAATTTGTCACCTACGATGTTCCGATGAATAAAAATGGAGCGTTACACAAAAGAAGAAAATGTTATCATTGTGAAAACTCATTACAAAAATGGAGAAAGTTACGCTGAGACCGCTCGCATACTTTTCATACAAAATAAAAAACTACTGGAACAGCTATCACTAAAAGCCACCATCCCAGCAGGCGACACGGAGGTAAAAGGTGTTCTGACATCTGTTCCCACTGAGATGTCATATAAGCAAATATTTTCGCTTATTGGCAGCTCCAAAAATATAATACAGGTCAGAAGATTTATGCGTAGGGTGCGAGGTGAGGGTAGTGTCTCGTTCCAGCCAACCCAAGCGGTTGCTGTTCCATTCGCGTCGACTCGGCTCCCCGAATATGTATACTTGGACTCTTGGCGACATGAAGTGAAATCATACATACCTCCTGTAAAACAGTGCATGCGGTACGGCCACATTGCTAAGTTTTGTCGCAACACAGAGGTCTGCAGCATCTGCTCCAGCACGCACAACTTCAAAAGCTATAGTACTGAAACTAAACCTAGGTTTCGACTAGAAAAAGTAAATAGGTAAGTCCTTTATGGGGAACATGGTGCTCTTCTATAATAAGCTTCCTGAAAATGCTACTAAACTAGTAACCTATTAAGAAATTTAAAGCATACATAAAATGTAGTCTGTTGAAGAAAGCTTATTATACTATAGATGACTATATTATTGATAAGAATGCATGGCCTCATGTCGCTCTGCCGTCAGACAGTTAACCGACACACTTGAAATGTATAAACTATCTTGTATTAGTATTTCGTAGTTAAGGTAGTTATAAGATGGATCATTTAAAAAAGCGCTAGGACCAAGACAAGTTTCAAGAAAAGTTAGTAATTCTTCTCGGGCTTGGGTTAGGATAAATTGGCACCTAAATTTACCTAGTATGTAAGACGTTTCAAAGTGATCCTTGTGATTGTATTGAATAAAGTATCTTTTGACTGTGACTTTGACTAAAGATGCAAAATGCTCGAACTGCGCTGGCAATCACATCGCAATATCTGCTGCTTGCCCTATTAAAAAACAGAAGGTAGAAGAAAATATAATAAAATCTCGATCTGCCACATACTCAGAACTTTTCGACTCTAAGTCTTTCCCAGCACTGTCAGTTAGGACACTTGATTTACAGGTTAACAATCTCAAGAAGTCAGAAGTTTTTATTAATATTTTAATAGAAACAATCACTAGAATTATAACAAACAAAGATGTCCCCATAAATTCAGGGTCTATTAGAGAGACCTTAAAATAAACTCTAAGTAACAAGTTACCTCCAACATCATAATGGATTTTTTTTATATTATTTAATGAAATGCACAAAGTAACAAACATATATTTTACAAACTTCCTTTATTCAAATAACATTCATATCGCAATTATTTCAGAAACATGGTTTATCTAAACCATACCAAACATTCAAAATAAAACATAACATTGAACGTAATGATTGTGGAAAGAATCATAATGGTGTAGCTATTCTAATTCACAATAGTATCGCATATTCTAAAGCCAACACGTTTTTTGATGACTCACTACAAAATGTTTGTATTAAAGTAACAATTAATAAGAAAGTTATGAGCATAGTCAGTTTTTATAACCCAACAAACTGTAGTCCAGCCTTTAGTAAAAGCAAATTTGACGCACTAATCAAGTCTATTCCTGGTTCATTCATATTTGCAGGAGACTTCAATGCACATCATACCTCCTGGGGTTGCAGTTCTGACTCTCCTCGTGGTAGAGATGTTTTGGAAGTGATTGACGACAATAACTTAGTTTTGTTAAATGATGGTCTACCAACGATGATTGGTTTGTTGACCTGGCGTTTGCTGATGATGATGGCTTTCGCCATCATTGGCGCTACAGTGTGACTGGTCTGTTTATGATAGCCCAGTCGGCACAACCTATCATCTTCCTGTAATAATTAAAGTTTTAGTAAATAACAATATCACTGGTTCGGATCCTAGTTGTCATAATTTGAGACATTTACCAATCTATCCAAATTACAAACTTATAGATTGGAAAATGTTTAGTAGTTGCATGGATATAATGTTGATTGATTTTGTATTGGATACAGATCTGAATGTCCGCAAGATTCCTATTTAGATTTTTGCAAAGTATTGCGTACGGCCGTTGATAGGTCGTTGATAATTTTAATAAATCTTATTATAACCCTATTCATTATGAAGACGACTCATGGATTTGTGATTTTTTATCAAAATATACTCCTGATTTTGTACTACCTAAATCGAAAACACTTAATTCAAATAATATTCAAATAGTGAATTAACTTCTGCCATTTTCTCTAGGAGAGATACTGATTTTGGTCTTGATGGAGTACCTTAAATAATCTTTAAGAAAATGAATAGAAACTGTTTGACAATTTTTCTCCAAATTTTAAATTTACTTTAGCAAAATAATATAGTACCTCACAATTGGAAAACTGACTGTTTATTACCAATTTTGAAACCCAATAAACCCAAATTATGCCCTGAATCATATCGTCCTATTGCGCTCACTTCATGTGTCGTTAAAATTTTTGAGCAACTGCTGAAGCAACGTTTGGAATTTTATGTAGAACATCACAAACTTTTACCTTCCAATCAGTTCGGTTTTCGTAGAAATCGTTCTGCTCGGGAGAGTATTTGTCAATTACAACTTGATATATGTAATTACTTGGCTGTAAACAATTATCTTGTCGCTGTTTTCTTTGACATTTCAGGCGCTTTTAAAAGCGTCAACATTGAAATTCTTTGTCAAGAACTGCTATTAATAGGCATTCCTGAAAATATTATAAATTGGATCCAATGTTCGAGATCGAGAAGTCGAGAAGTTTTTGTAAAATACAATAAACATCTCTATGGTCCAAGATATTCTTCTGTAGGTGTATGTCAGGGTGGCATCCTGTCACCCTTAATTTTAATTTTGTATATATGTCGTTTAAATTTAATATTAGGTTCACATGTTAAAAATCTTCAATTTGCAGATGTCTTTGTTGTTTATGCGTCGGGAGCAGATTTAGCTCATGGAGCTGAAACTGTCAATGACGCATTAACAAAACTTAAAAAATACTTTTCTTATCTAGATCTTGATGATAATCCGTCGAAGTCTAAGGTAGTGGTTTTTGGGAAAAGTCTAATAACTTTCCAGCGATTTATTACAAAAATGCACCTTTGCCAGTGTCTCCTGAAGTTAAGTTCTTGGGAGTATTATTCTCCCATAACTTATCCTGGAATAATTACTCTAAGCAAATCGTTTACAAAGCTCAAAAAGCTCACAATGTAATAAAGTCTCTGTCAGGCTCTTATTGGGGAGCAGATCCAAGGATTTTATTAACATTGTACAAATATTTAGTTCGTAGTCATTTTGAATATAGCTTCGTTTGTTATGCTGCCGATGTAAAAATTGTAAATAGTATTAATATATTTCAAAATAAATGTTTGCGTTTAATCACAGGGGCATTTAGGAGCACTCCTGTCAATGCTATGCAGATTGAGTGCAGGCTTCCACCAATTAATATTCGTTGATTACCTAAAGGAAAGGTTTATATTGAAACTTCATTGTGTTTCTGGCAATAGTCTTTTGACTAATCTGTCCGGAGCCCAAAAGGTTTTAAAAAATTTTTTCATGAATCAGGGCTTTCAGAGTTTTAAACGATTTCTTAAAAATTTAAATATATATCAATCAAGTCATACTTTACCCTGCTATGAAGGATTTTAATAGTAAATTCCCAGAAATTAATGTAGTTATTGATAATGCTTTGTCAAGTAAAGAAGAAGTGTGCACAATGCTGTCTGAATGGACAGATCGCAAGTTTGTCTATACGGATGGATCCAAAAACGATAACGCTGTGTCTTTTGCCTTAGTTGCACCGTCTTTGAATATTGGTGTAGGTCATAAAATGGTCATCATAAAATCGCTAGTGTTTTCACAGCTGAAGCTGTTGCAATCTTGAGCGCTTTAAAAACATATTAAAAATCGTAACTTGGGACACAATAAATGGGTTGTTGTTAGTGACAGCATGAGTGTTCTTGTTTGTACTATCATCTCTATCGCTTAAAGCTGGTTGATTCTTCTGATTGTGAGCATTGTCAGTCACGAGAAGTGTGGCGAAATAAACGAGAAACCAAGATAAACATTGGTTTTATTTAACTGAAAGAATTCCACTAGACAAACCTAATGATCATCTATAACAAAGTATGACAGTTGACACCTTTGGTATTGACAGCACTAGGGAGATCGTATACGGTGCAGAGGTCGCATATTACCTCATTCTCCCCCGGTTCAGTTTTCACTCTCATTCCCATCAACCACAAAGTCCGCCAGGTAGGAGGGTAATTTTCGCATTCTATTAGATCTCCTAGGGAGTCCAGTCTGAAGAACTGGTGAGGACGTCGATGGTTCTTCTAAACGAGGCGGTGACGAAGGAGCGTTATTTTCAGGTGGAGATGTGGAGTTATTTTCAGATGGAAGATTATCATCTTCGGAGGCCGTTTCAAAGTTATCGTCTCTGCTATCATCAGTAGTACTGGGGAAGGGGGCCAATTGACGGTTTGATACCGTTGAGGTTTCTGCATTATCCCGTCTTATGAGAGAGTAGTAGGGATTGGTCTCTAGGAAGCTCGGCTTCCTCGACAAGAGGGTCTGTTTTTGAAGAGCGGACGTTCTTCTTAACAAGGATCGGTCCCGGCGTGAGTCAAGATGGCAGTGAATCTCCGTTCGGGGATCTTCTAGGGTATATGAAAAGTTTTTCGTGCGGAGTAGCGTTTGTTGCTGTACACAGGAGGGATCGGACACAATGCAATGCGTCCTTCAGTACTACTTCCCAATTTTCCACCGATTATACCTTTGACCGAAGGCTGAGTTGAATAGTTCGCCAGAGCGTGCTGTTTAGTCGCTCCACTTGGCTATTACCTTGGGGGTTACAGGGCGTCGTTCTGGACGAGGCTATGTTTGACTGTTGTAGGAATGATTTGAACTCTTCGGACATGAATGACGACCCTCTATCGCTATGAATGTAGAGAGGTTGGCCAAATGTCAGAAAAAGATCTTTCAGGCAAGTAATGACGGTGGCTGAGGTCATATCCTTACATGGGTATGCAAAAGGAAACCGACTGTACTCATCAATAATCGTAAGTATGTACTTGTTGGCTGTTTTAGAAGGCAGTGGTCCTTTAAAATCTATATTGATCCGTTCAAACGGTGACGTAGCTTTTATCAATTTACCCTTGGCCTTAAGAAACCTTGGTTTTATTTCGGCGTAGATAGGGCACGAGGCGGTTATCTCCTTGACATCATTAGCTGAGTAGGGCAACTTTTTAGATCTTACCCAGTGATACATTCTAGTTACTCCTGGGTGGCAGAGTGCGTTATGTAGTTCTATCAACTTGTTTATATTCATGTAGGCGCATACGCGAGATAGAGCGTCCGCAGCAGCGTTTTCAGTGCCTGGTCTATAAACTATATCGTATTTGAAGCAAGACAGTTCTAATCGCCAACGTTGGATCTTCTCATTTTTTATTTTGCTGTTATGATTTTGATTGAACATGAAGGCTACCGATTGGTCTATTATAAGAAGAAAATGTCTACCAATCAGGTAGTGTCTCCATGTCTTTAGGCTCTCTACTATCGCACAAGCCTCTTTTTCGATTGCGGATTGTTTGCATTCAGTGTCCGAGAGAAAAAAGCAACTAGTCTTCCATGTTGGGTCAGCGTAGCCCCTAGCGCGAATTCCGAAGCGTCTGTTTCGACTGTAAACATTTCATTGTCGTTAATGGCTACTAGAGCGGCTTCCTTGATATCTTGCTTGAGTTCTTCAAAACACTTGAGCGCATCAGGTGGCAACGGGAAAGTTATCACGCATGTAAGTGGCTTTATTTTTTTGGAGAAACACGTAATCCATTTAGCATAATGAGCAAGCATCCCTAGGACTCGTTTTAGTTCACTAGTTTTAGTTGGAGCGGGAAGCTCTAGAAAAGGTTTTAGTCTTTCCGGGTCAGGACTGATTGTATTATCATCAACAGTATACCCAAGCAAGTTGATTTTAGTATTATTGAAAAAACTCTTCTGTTCGTTTAGAGTTAAATGAAATTTATTAGCGGCGTCCATAAAGCGTTTTAGATTGTGGTCATGATCCCTCTGATCTTTGCCGCAGACGGTTACATCGTCTAAGTAGGCGAACGTTCCTTCTAGTCTCTATTCCGTTATGATGAAGTCCAGGGTTTGTTGAAAAGCTGCAACTCCATTAGTTACACCAAATGGGATGCGTGTAAACTGGTACAATTTGCCGCATGCTTCGAAAGCTGTATATATCTTTTCATTTTCTAAGATAGGTATTTGATGATATGCGCTCTTTAGGTCGATTTGGCTGAACACTTTAAATCTCGATACGTTGTTCACGACTGATTCTTGGCAAGGGGAATACATCCAGATCGGTGAATTTGTTTATGGTCATGGAGTAATCAATGAAAAGTCGTTTTCGATGAGCTCCTCCTCCCGCTACGAGGACTTGGGCTCTCCAGGGGGAAATACTTGTTTCAACGACCCCGTCTTCAAATACTTCACAAGCTTTCCTGGGACCAGCAGGTACCAGATGATATCAGGGATACATGGGTGGCATTTGTCAGGACCTTGTCTAGTTTAAACGATGTACAGGTTCCTAGGCAGGTACTCACTCATGATCAAAATAATGTACAATTACATATCTTTACAGACGCATCTGAAAGTGCTTACGGAGCCTGTGCATACATCAGATCAAACAATGAGAACAGCACAGCTGTACACTTACTATGCGCTAAAGGTAGGGTAGCGCCCTTGAAAACAATCACAATTCCACGCATGGAGCTTTGTGCGGCGCTACTAGGTACACAGTTATTAGTCAAAATTACACAATCAATGATACCCAGTTTCGATCACTGCTTTCTTTGGACCGATTCATTCATCGTCTTGGGTTGGTTAGGCATGCAGCCAAACAGGCTACACACATTCGTAAGGAACAGAATAGCAGAAATACAGTCCACTTGTAGTAACCATGTTTGGAGGCACGTTCCCTCCCAGGAAAACCCTGCAGACTTAATATCACGTGGCTCAATTGCCTCTGCTTTAGTACAGAACAGTCTGTGGTGGAACGGTCCACAATTTCTAAAGCAATCAGAGGAACACAGGCCTAACTTAATGAACAAAATACAGAAAAATGATGATAACACATTACCAGAAATAAAAGCTGTATGCTTGGTAGGAACAACTAACAGATTAGAAACATTTCCATTTCACAGGTTCTCAAACTTTAAGAGAATGCAAAGAGTTTTTGCTTACATGCTCAGATTCATTCACAACATCAGGGGGCCAGATAAAAATACTGGACCGCTCGCAACACAAGAGCTGATAGGTTCTAGAAACACATTAGCATTGCTCTCACAAAGGGAATTCATTTCCCACAGAGTATATAGACATACAATCGGGCAAGTCACTTTCAAAAAAGTCTCGGTTGCTGTCTTTGAATCCATTCATATTGAGCAAGGACAATTTACTACGAGTAGGTGGCCGCCTGCCTCAGTCTAATTACAATTATGACAAGGTACACCCAATCATAATTAGCAAAGAACACACTTTCACAAAATTATTGTTCGAACAACAACACAAAACTCTCATGCACGCAGGTCCTCAACACTTATTGTATTCATTGAGAGAAACATATTGGCCAATTGGAGGTCGGGACTTGGCGCGACTAGTAAATCGCCGATGCTTGCTTTGCAGTCCTTACCGCGGAAACACCGTAACTCCAATCATGGGCAATGTACCAAAACAGGGCGTACACCCAGCCTTTCCGTTCGAACTCGCCGGTGTAGACTATGCCGGGCCTATCATGATGGCAGACCGGAAAGGGCGTGGTTGCCGATTAATCAAGGCTTACATCTGCATCTTTGTTTGCTTTACAACTAAGGCTATCCACGTTGAGCTGGTGGGTGATATGACCACAGGCAATTTCATTGCGGCTCTCAAAAGACTTATCTCGCGTAGAGGAAAACCTTCGGATCTATTTTGCGATAATGGTTCAAACTTTGTAGGCGCTCACAATGAGATCAAAATCTAATCAAACCCAATTCTACTGCAATCACGGATGCCTTTACATCCGAATCGATAAGGTTCCATTTCATGCCTCCTCAAATGCCTCCACTTGGGTGGGCTACACGAGGCAGGCGTCAAGTCTGTCAAGCATCATTTGCGTCGCGTTCTAAGCTTGGCACATTTAACTTTTGAGGAATTATCCACCACACTTACACTTATCGAAGCACTACTTAACTCCAGACCCTTGACACCCCTCAGCACCAATCCCAATGACTTCCTGCCCCTTACCCCTAGACATTTTCTTATCGGAAGAAGCTTGGTGGCGCTCCCAGAGTCAGACTACACAGACATGAAAACCACAAGGCTTAACCGGTTCCAGAGAATCCAGCAGCTCCGCCAACACTTCTGGACAAGGTGGCAGCAGGAATATGTCAGCGAACTTCAAATTAGAACAAAATGGAAACAGTCTCAGGGCCACATCACGCCAGGCTGCCTTGTGGTCATCAAAGACAAACAGCTGCCTCCAATGAAATTGCTGTTGGGCAGAATAACAAAGGTCTACCTAGGAAAGAAAGACAATATCAGCAAAGTGGCTGAAATTCAAACTGCCACTGGAATCATCAAAAGAGACTTCACAAAAATCTGCGTCCTGCCCATGGATCAAGTTGAAGACGATACTTCAACGGCGGGCAGCATGTCGCAGCGCGACATCGACTAAAGTATCGGTCGATAATCGGTCTTGGCAACACTAGAAAACCATTCCCATGACTAGTGGCGGCGCTAGTGGCGCCGCTGTGACACGAACGGCGCGCACTCCGTTTCCGTTCCCTTCTCTCACTCACTTAATGGCCGCCACCGACGACATCGTAATTTTATCTTTTATACCTTAATCACATATATAACTCTGAAGAACTACAATAAATACATTTATATAAGATCAAGCTGCATAATCACTTGAAGAAGCCCCAACAATTTGGACACTTCTTCTTTTATGAAGTCCTCATCTTCCTTAGTGTAGCGCCGGCTTCTCACGGCGATCGGTTGAATGTTCGGCGACAGATTTGTAAATACGGAGGCTGGCGGTACTGAAGCTCGTAACACATTGCATATCTCTAAAGGTTCGCTAGGCCCACCAAGATTGAAATGAATGCTCGCGTGATGTTTGAGCAAGTCATGGCCGACGATTACGTCACAGAGGTTGTCGACCACTATGCTTACTATGCTTACTCATTGTAATGGTAGCAAAACAGACACCTTCGACAAGAGAAACTTGATTGAGAGAAGCGAGATTGACTGTCTCCTTGCAGGGTTTTTTGCGTAGTTTCATTATGCGAGCTACTTTACCTTTAATAAAGCTGACCGAACTTCCTGTATCAACGAGAGCTTCAGCCTTGTATTCATTGACCATGATTGGAATTGTCGCACTCCTAAGGCTCGAAGGAGAGGCAGCAGAAATAGCTCCACTGTAGAATTGGTCGTTGTTAGGAGTCGTAGGATCTTCAACCGTCGTGGACTTCAAGGAAAGATTTAGCCGGAGGTGGCGTGGTCGGAGCGGCTTGAAAAGTTCGTGACGATGAAGCTGCCACTTGATTTTCGGATTCCTTGTCCCGTGAACTGCCTTGCGATATGGCGGTAAGTTGCGGAGAGTTGATACCAATAGCAACTGCATCCTTCTCTGCTGTTTCCATAGCTACGGCTTGAATAAGTGCTTCTGAGAGTGAGTTTAGAGTTTTCTAGTAACCGCTCGCTAATCCTTCGTGATAGTAAGCCGGATATGAGAGCACTACGAACCGCTTGGTCTTCATGCTCTTGGGCTTTGACGTCACCGAATTTACAATCTTTCGCGGAAAGTCGGAGAGCTCTAGCATAGTCAGAGATCGTTTTGTCGGCTCGTTGCTTGCGATTGAAGAGAATGTGTCGAGCTAGGATAGTATTTTTCGGTTTGACATAGATGTCTTCTAGAACTTTCATCGAATCTTTATAAGTGGAGCATGTTTTGATATGCTTGTAAATCGATGCCGATAAATGGTTAACTAACAGCTTACACTTAAGTGAGTCTGGTACATCTTCGGTAATCTCTTCTGCTAAGAAGCTTTCGAATGTCGATTTCCAATGTAGCCATTTTGCATCGGCGTCCGCGACATCAGGCTCGATGTCAAACTTCTCGGGTCGTAGATATCTTGATAGTGAAGGCTTGCTTAGTTTTTCGTCAGGCATTTTTCAGTTAAATAAATTGTGGCGAAATAAACGAGAAACCAACAGAAACATTGGTTTTATTTAACTGAAAGAATTCCACTAGACAAACCTAATGATCATCCATAACAAAGTATGACAGTTGACACCTTTGGTATTGACAGCACTATGGAGATCGTATACGGTGCGGAGGTCGCATATCAGTATTCAGTATTCGCATTCAGTATTTAGCGCCTTGTACTGATTGGACTCCTCTAAATTTATGTGAGCATGATTTGGTCCCTCGTATTCAGGAGCTACTTAACACATTCACTGCCACTGACACGCCTCGCGTGTTAGTGGCAGTGAATGTGTCTTAGATGTGAATGTGACTAATCTAAGTCTCTACGCCAAGAACACGCCAGGCGTGTTTTGAATGTTTCGGTTATATTTCCAAAACTAGGTCAGATTTTCTGTTCAAATTTTTAGTGCATCATTTTTAAAGGATAGGCTATGGCATATTGAAGCGGTTCCCTAAAAAAACTAGTTAGATTTTTTTTACGAAAAATAGGTATTTTGTAGTGCCGAGAACACGCTAGGTGTGTTCACTTACTGAAGCCACCCTTAGGTTCCCAAACTTTTTTATTCTATTAAACGCTTCGCTAATTTCAGAGTTATAAGCTTGCGATATTAGATTTTTAACCAGTATTTGATGACAAAACGGAATGTCATAATTTATCAGACCGTTGTTTTTACCGTATACAGTACTGTGTCATGTATGAATAAATAATAAATAAATAATACCGGACATTTCACACAGCACCATCTGGCCCCAAAGTAAGCAGAGCTTGTGTTATGGGTACCACATGACTGATATACTACTTATATGAAGTCGCTTATACAACTCCATACGCCATCAATGAAAAAAAAACGTACCTATCCGAAGTATATCTTTATATAATTATACATACACACACAGTGACATACACACGTACAGTAAAATTATCTCTATTATATAAAAATCAATTGCTGTTCGTTTGTCTCGCTAAAAATTTTGTCATCATTAATATCTTCCGTTTCCGGTACAAATTTAACTTTTCCTGAAAAAAAGATATGAAATCAATTTATTTCATTTGAATATTTTGAATTTAATTCATACTTATGTAATTAGGTACGGCCAATCAACCAACATTACGATAATACGAGATAAATAACGTAAACAAACTTTCTGCAGTTCAAAGCTTTTTATCGGTTTAATAATTTAGATGAATTCACTCATATAAGACTGAAAATATGTTTAAATATGATTGTCACTCAATATATTATTAAAACAAATGTACTTGCACTGTTAACAATGCCAATGTTACAGTTCACAATAAAACTTTATTCATTTATGCATGGGAATTTTAGCAAAAAAAGTTTGAGAACCTTAAATTACGTTATAATAAATTTACTTACTAAAATCTATTTTTCCAAGCAATGCCGCGAGCACGCCTAGCGTGTCCGCGGTTTTATACGGCGGCATCTCGATAAACTTCAAGAAAATCGTGGTGGCAGTGAATAAGTTAAAAATGAATCAACCTATAAAGAGTTATATAAGTTTTTAAGTTTAAAATGTACATACATAATATAATTATAAATGTAAAAGAATATTATAGTAATTAATTATTTTTAAATTAACAAAAAATGGGAAAAAAACTCTTATGTACAATAATAAATATGTAGGTACATAACTATTTTATAATATTATTAGCAAAATAATCTTACCTATTAAATATGTACTTACATCATTGTATGTAAAAATAACTTGACACAAGAGAAGAAAAAAAAACTTATTCAAGTAAAATAAGTAAAAAAAAAAACGTTCAGATGTATCAAAGTATTTTGATGAATACATAAACATTGTTTATGAAACTAACGAAAGACATTAAATTTACACTTGAAACGGATGAAAATATTTTACGCAAGACAAGGCAGTATGGTCTTTAGACTTTAGCCTGCTCAAATGAGCGGAAAAAAAAACAAATCAATCAACACACACAACACACTACACTAGGCAGTTAAGGAAAAAAAAGGCGGGAACCTCGAAAGTGGAAAGGCGCGAACTCTCGAAATCTTTTTGTAATTTAATTGTAATTCTGTAAATATATAATCTTTTTCGTTGTAAATAAAATACAAAACTAGTACTGGTACCGGTAAGCCATGGGGAAAAAGAGGAAGAGGTGTGAGCAGCCTCCACCTCCGGATGAAGACCGGTCGGAAGGGTCGACCTCAGACTCCGACTCGGTCGAATCTCCACAAGCTGATGAGGTCAAAAAAAACAGTAAGGAAAAGGACAAGCAATATCTGCTGCTTGCCCTATTAAAAAGCAGAAGGTAGAAGAAAATAAAATAAAATCTCGATCTGCCACATACTCAGAACTTTTCGACTCTAAGTCTTTCCCAGCACTGTCAGCTAGGACACTTGATGTACAGGTTAATAATCTCATGAAGTCTGAAGTTTTTATTAATATTTTAATAGAAACAATCACTAAAATTATAACAAACAAAGATGTCCCCATAAATTCAGGGTCTATTAGAGATACCTTAAAAAAAACTCTAAGTAACAAGTTACCTCCAACATCATAATGGATTTTTTAAATATTATTCAATGGAATGCACAAAGTCTAAACAGTAACAAACATACATTTACAAACTTTCTTTATTCAAATAACATTCATATTGCAATTATTTCTGAAACATGGTTTAAACCATACCAAACATTCAAAATAAAACATTATAACATTGAACGTAATGATTGTGGAAACAATCATAATGGTGTAGCTATTCTAATTCACAATAGTATCGCATATTCTAAAGTCAACACGTTTTTTGATGACTCACTACAAAATATTTGTATTAAAGTAACAATTAATAAGAAAGTTATGAGCATAGTCAGTTTTTATAGCCCAACAAACTGTAGTCCAGCCTTTAGTAAAAGCAAATTTGACGCACTAATCAAGTCTATTCCTGGTCCATCCATATTTGCAGGAGACTTCAATGCACATCATACCTCCTGGGGTTGCAGTTCTGACTCTCGTCGTGGTAGAGATGTTTTGGAAGTGATTGACGACAATAACTTAGTTTTGTTAAATGATGGTCTACCAACGACGATTGGTTCGTTGTCCTGGCGTCCGAACGCATTAGATTTGTCGTTGGTTTCGCCATCATTGGCGCTACATTGTGACTGGTCTGTTTATGATAGCCCAGTCGGCACAAGCTATCATCTTCCTGTAATAATTAAAGTTTTATTGAATAACAATATCACTGGTTCGGATCCTAGTTGTCATAATTTGAGACATTTACCAATCTATCCAAATTACAAACTTACAGATTGGAAAATGTTTAGTAGTTGCATGGATAAAATGTTGGTTGATTTTATAGTGGATACTGAATGTCCGCAAGATTCCTATTTAGATTTTTGTAAAGTATTGCGTACGGCCGTTGATAGGTCTATTGTAAGCAGAAATTCTTCTGTTGTCAATGTCACTGACACTGACAGTCAACAGTCATGTGTTAATAAACCTGGTAAAAAACCTTATCTGCCTTGGTGGAATGAAAAATGTTCAGCAGCTGTTTTGAAATCCAAAGAAGCATATTTAAATTTTAAATTCAATCCAACAGAAGAAAGCTATTTGGAGTTCAAGAGACTGCGAGCTCATAAGAAACTTACAATAAAAATAGAACGACAAAAAAGCTGGGTCTCTCTTTGTGAAACTTTCAATCGATGCACTCCATTAACCGTTGTATGGAAGTTCATGCGTAAATTTAATAAATCTTACTATAATCCTATTCAATATGAAGACGACTCATGGATTTGTGATTTTTTATCCAAATATACTCCTGATTTTGTACTACCTAAATCGAAAACACTTAAATCAAATAATTTAAATTCTAATAATAGCTTTCTTGTAGACTCTTTTTCATATAGTGAATTAACTTCTGCCATTTTCTCTAGGAGGGATACTGCTTTTGGTCTTGATGGAGTTCCATTTATAATCTTTAAGAAAATGAATAGAAACTGTTTGACAATTTTTCACCAAATTTTAAATTTACTTTGGGAAAATAATATAGTACCTCACAATTGGAAAACTGACTGTTTAGTACCAATTTTGAAACCCAATAAACCCAAATTATGCCCTGAATCTTATCGTCCTATTGCGCTCACTTCATGTGTCGGTAAAATTTTTGAGCAATTGCTAAAGCAACGTTTGGAATTTTATGTAGAACATCACAAACTTTTACCTACCAATCAGTTCGGTTTTCGTAGAAATCGTTCTGCTCGGGAGAGTATTTGTCAATTACAACTTGATATATGTCATTCCTTGGCTGCAAACAATCATCTTGTCGCTGTTTTCTTTGACATTTCAGGCGCTTTTAATAGCGTCAATATTGAAATTCTTTGTCAAGAACTGCTATTACTAGGCATTCCTGAAAAAATTATAAATTGGATCCAATGTTTTTTCTCAGATCGAGAAGTTTTTGTAAAATACAATAAACATCTCTATGGTCCAAGATATTCTTCTGTAGGTGTATCTCAGGGTGGCATTCTGTCACCCTTAATTTTCATTTTGTATATATTTCGTTTAAATTTAATATTAGGTTCACATGTTAAAAATCTTCAATTTGCAGATGATTTGGTTGTTTATGCGTTGAGAGCAGATTTAGCTCCTGTAGCTGAAATTGTCAATGACGCATTGACAAAACTTGAAAAATACTTTTCTTATTTAGATCTTGATGTTAATTCGTCGAAGTCTAGTAGTGGTTTTTGGGAAAAAATCTAATAACTTGCCAGCGATTTATTATAAAAATGCACCTTTGCCAGTGTCTCTTGAAGTTAAGTTCTTGGGAGTATTATTCTCCCATAATTTATCCTGGAATAATTACTCTAAAAAAATCATTTGCAAAGCTCAAAAAGCTCACATTGTAATAAAGTCTTTGTCAGGCTCTTATTGGGGAGCAGGTCCAAAGATTTTATTAACATTGTACAAATCTTTAGTTCGTAGTCATTTTGAATATGGCTTCGTTTGTTATGCTGCCGATGTAAAAATTGTAAATAGAATGAATACATTTCAAAATAAATGTTTGCGTTTAATCACAGGGGCATTTAGGAGTACTCCTATCAATGCTATGCAGATTGAATGCAGGCTTCCACCAATTAATATTCGTTTGAATTACCTAAAAGAAAGGTTTATATTAAAACTT
The DNA here is from genome assembly GCA_948098915.1 of Lampropteryx suffumata. Taxonomy (NCBI): domain Eukaryota; kingdom Metazoa; phylum Arthropoda; class Insecta; order Lepidoptera; family Geometridae; genus Lampropteryx; species Lampropteryx suffumata. The sequence goes on along the minus strand of OX402550.1, from coordinate 20,668,139 downwards.
CATTGTGTTTCTGGCAATAGTCTTTTGACTAATCTGTCCGGAGCCCAAGGGGTTTTTAAATCTTTTTTTATGCTTCAGGGCTTTCAGAGTTTTAAACAATTTCTTCAAAATTTAAATATATATCAGGCAAATCATACCTTACCTTGCTATGAAGGATCTTTTAATAGTAAATTCCCAGAAATTAATGTAGTAATTGATAATGCTTAGTCAAGTAAAGAAGAAGTGTGCACAATGCTGTCTGAATGGCAGATCACAAGTTTGTCTATACGGATGGAGCCAAAAACGATAACGCTGTGTCTTTTGCCATATTTTAATCGTCTTTGAATATTGGTGTTGGTCATAAAATGGATAAATTCGCTAGTATTTTCACAGCTGAAGCTGTTGCAATCTCGAGCGCTTTAAAACATATTAAAAGTCGTAACTTGGGACACAATAAATGGGTTGTTGTTAGTGACAGCATGAGTGTTCTAAAAAACCTGGCAAATAACAAATTGCATGCTGACACTAATTACATCATTTACTTAATAAAACAGCTATGGGTGGAGTTGTTAGACTTGAATATTAATGTTAGCTTCGTGTGGGTGCCTTCACATAAAGGTGTTGAAGGAAATGAAAAAGCAGATTATCTAGCTAATACGATAGTTAAGTTTTCAAATACCATATCATCTAATATTGAAAGCGGTGGTGATGCAGATGTCTTGTTACCATACACAGACGTTGTAAGTCTCCTAAAACAACGGATGTGTCATGCATGGGGAAGACATTCGTATCACTATACGCAAGTCGAAAATAAAGGTTCCTGGTATGCAACTCTCGATGTCCAGATTGATTCTATACCGTGGTTTTGTAAGAGTAAGATTTTCTTAAATAGAAAATTTTATTCTACAATCTGTCGAATGCGCTTTGGTCACTGTCGTTTGAACTATCATCTCTATCGCTTAAAGCTGGTTGACTCTTCTGATTGTGAGCATTGTCAGTCACGAGAAGTTCAATCATTAAATCATATATTTTTTGATTGTCCATCATTCAATATTCAGCGCCTTGTACTGATAGATGGACTCCTCCAAATTTATGGTGAGCCTGATTTGGTCCCGCGTTGCATTCTGGAGCTACTTAAGAATGAGTCAACCTATATAGAGTTGTATAAGTTTTTATTTAGTATTTTAATAGATATATAAAAATGTGCAAAATGCACATAGATAATATAATTATAAATGTAAAAGAATATTATAGTAATTAATTATTAAAAAAAAAATAACAAAAAATGGGAAACCAAAAAAGAAATAACTTTTATTTACAATAATAAATATGTACATAACTATTTTATTATATTATTAGCAAAATAAAATACTTATTCAATTAAAAAAAAAAAAAAAAATCGTTCAGTTGTATCAAAGTATTTTGATGAATACATAAACATTGTTTATGAAACTTACGAAAGACATAAAATTTACCCTTGAAACGGATGAAATTATTTTACGCAAGACAAGGCAGTATGACTCTAGAATTTAGCCTGCTCATATGAGCGAAGAAAAAAAAAAAAAAAAAAAAATAGGCAGTTAAGGCAGGTTTAGACAGGGCGCCAGTATCGGCGCCAATGTCGGCGCCGATACTGACTTTAATTTATTTACATGGAGTCAGTAGTCGTGGTAAGGTTTTCACGGTGATCACAAACTTGTGGAAAAAGGAAGAAAAATGAATTCGCGAAAACAGCAGAATTAACGATTAAATCACTTGTTAAAAAATATTTCCATTTTGCTGTTCAATGAGTTCGCAGAAATGTTAGAAAATGATTTATCTAAATATAAACGAATTTGGGTGAGAAAATGAATTGACGACAGAAACAAAACTGGTTGCTCTGCTTTGCTGTTGAAACAATTGAGATTTGAAGATCCTACAGAATACAAACTGGCTCTGAGAATGTCACCGCAGAATTTTGACGAATTGGTGTCATTGATTTCAAGTTCTATTCAACGACAAGATACGTTCATGAGAGATGCTTTTCCAGCCAAATTAAAACTAGAAATAACGCTGACATTTTTGGCTTCAGGGATGTTGTATCGGAACCTCAGTCACTTATATCGGGTCTCGAAAGCAGCAATTTCTCAACTAATACCAGAAGTATGTTGGGCAATATATGTGGCATTGAAAACACATATTAAGGTAATATAGTTTTTATTATAAAGTAATTAAAAAAATAAGTCATAGTATATCATCAAGCATTTTTATAAGCACGCATAATTATAGTGTTGATGTCATTTCCAGCTTCATCGATCATCATGGTTCTGTTATTTGCTTCAGTTATATTTACTTGATTGGGGTCTACATTTGTAGGTATAGGGCCCATTAAAGTTTCCTGCGGAGTATGAAATCCTGAAGAGTGGTTGCTTGTGTTGGAGCTGTGGCCTGAGGTAATTATTTGGTTGAACTCCGGAGGGTAAAATCCCAAGGAGCTGCGGCTTGAGGGAGTTATTTGATTAGACTCCAGGGGGTAAAAGCCCAAGCTACTGTTGCTGCTTGTCGTAGTTGCTGGACTAGGAGTTGAACGGTATTGCGATTGAGGTGATGGGTGACTAGTAGAAAAGTATGCATTTGGATAAATATTTATGTTTCTCTTATTTTGTATGTCAACCAGTCTACATTTAGATAATATCTTTTGGATTTCTACTTGTGCAATAACAGATTGTTCCTCAGTTAGTTTTTTCAGCTGAGCCGCCACATGTTTACCAAAAATTTCTAAGTCAGTCTCTTCCACAGATGGTGACATATTTATATCGTTTGCCACACATTTCATGTCCTTTATTATGGCGGCCATCTGGGACAGTTTGGAGCGTTTTGAGCGTGGTCTATCAAATTGATTGGGATCTTCTGTCACAGAATTTGGAGCTGGCGTATGATCTGCTGGAGTTGGTGAAATAGTGGAATTCTCATTATTTTCAGTAGACCTTGATACAATTTCAGTACGCCCATCCGCACCCTCAGCATCAGCAAAATCAGCGTCATTGTTGCTAGCTCCCGAGTTATCCTGTTAAGGACAATAAGTGTACTTTTAATACTTTTTGATTATAATGCAGGTTTTGTTGGTTTTATCTACAGATCCCAGAAGGAGAAGAATAATGGAACATTATTGAAGATGGCTTTAAAACCCAGTGGAATTTTCCGTTATGTTATAGGGCAATTGACGGAAAACATGTTACAATTAAAGCTCCGCCAAATAGTGGAAGTTTATTTTTTAATCATAAAAAAAACAATTGTGTAGTTTTTTTGTTAGCACTTGTTGACCATGACTATTGTTTTTCCTATATAAACGTTGGAGCAAATAGCAACGCCTCCGATGGAGGTGTCTTCAAAAATTCTTTACTTTATCATCTGTTGGAAGATGGACTGCTTCCTACAAATGGAGTTATAGTTGGTGATGCAGCGTTCCCACTAAAGAGTTATTTACTGAAACCATATCCAGGTGGCAACTCAGTACTGCCGAAAAAGTCTTCAACTACAGATTGTCTCGTGCAAGGCGCATAAGTGAAAATGCTTTTGGAATACTAGTTTCTAGATTTCGAGTGTTCGAAAAAGCAATTCCAACCAATGTGAATACAGTTGACGCAATTGTCTGTGCAGCCTGTGCGCTTCATAATTGGTTTCAAAAGAGTTCAAGGCCTTACATAACACCTACTTGTGTAGACAGAGAGGACAGTGATGGACAAATAATAGAAGGTACATGGAGATCGGAGATAAATCCACTACCAAGCATTTCAGATCAACAAAGAGGTAACCATTAAATGACTGCAAAAGAAAAAAGAGACCTATTTAGGAACTACTTTATTACTGCCGGCAATGTGCCATGGCAGCTTGACAGAATTTAATTTTGGACAGTTCAATACCAGTGTAAAAAATTCTGCGTTGGCAAACTCTTAGTACAGTAGATATTGAAGAAATAAACAAATGATTACAATAATTACTTACTGTTGTTTTCCCTTTTTCAGTAACATTTTTTATAAAGGCGTCGAGTTCTTGAAACCATTTTACTTTTGGGACATATACGTTTCCGCTTGCGCCCGATCTTGAGGACTTTTGTATCTTATCGATCTCTAAATAATATGTGGCCCTTATGGCTTTAATTTTATTTTTAACTTCAGTAGATGAGAGTCCTTCGATTTGCATTTGTTGAACAATATTTCGCAACGCCTGTTGCACGCATTTCTTTGTTGCGGTAATTCTGAGTTTTGATATCCCATAGGCAGTCGTTTTCTCCATACAATTGCACCAATTTGAAGGCTTCGTCTTCGCTTAGTTTACGAGTCATTTTTAGCGACGCGACGTCAACCTACAACACTGCGACAGTGCCTGACCAAGCGCTGACTTGTCCATTTACACGGGGTTTTTACCACTGGCGCGGTAGAGCGCGGGTGGCGGGGGGTGCCGACTGACCTCAACATATTCGCGTGCGAATATATACAAGTCAGCGCTGACTTCAAATCAATTTACATTGGGTTTTTCTCGGGTCAGCGCTGACTTGTCTCGAATTTGGAGTCAGTCACTGACCCTGTCTAAACCTGCCTTTAGCACTACATGCGTTAGCATCCTATAGTTTGTGGTTGTGGGCGGGCACTACACAACAACACAGCACAGCACAGAGTTGTGTGTGTGTGTTGTGTTGTTTGGTGGACGGATTGTGGTAAAAATATTTTTTTAATTGACGAGAGATATTTGTTCAAGTTCAAGATGTGTGCCACCAGCAGACAGTACCTATTCATAAGCCAGCATTAATTCAGAAATTTAGATTATATCTTGCAACTTTAAGATTTTGGAGGACGGCTTACATTACATCACTATTTTAGCTCATAACTTGCGGAGCTAATTAATTATTTACCTATTTGTCAGGAATTCGATCTACATTATTAGTAAGTACCCTATGATGCCCACATGACCATTATATCGGTGTCTAGTACTACAACTATTTGAATGAAACATTTGCTTACATTAAAAATCACATTAAAAGTAGAAGTAGAAGGCTGAAGGTCCTCCAGCCATGATGAGATGATATAGGTACTTATAACTTGTTAGATATAAAACCAATGTTAGATAAATATCTTTTTTGCTTGCTCTTGCTCACATACTACCAAAGAAAACCAAAGAAGTTGCTGACAGCTTGTGATCTCAACAAGGATGACGGATATAACATCAAGGTAATTCATTAATTAATTTATTTACCATCAGCATTAACCTAACACTATTGGAACAGTTGGAAAATGGAACACAAAACCTCACAAGGTCAAGCGAAATACTTAACGCAGTTTTATTTTAACGCAGGTCAATACTACATATAATATTGGGTTTGGTTTAGTGTGGCTCATATTCTTATTGGATCAGAAGCAACCTGTACCTAGATGTAAGGACTTGCTTTCCTTAGCAGCCTGCTACGCACTGCTCTGGTTCACACTACTAAATGAAATTGGAGCATGTACTTGTACGTACCCTCCATCACAGGCTTCTAATAATTCATTTTTATTTAAATATTTAATACCTTCATTACAACATACTCAATGATAGTTACATCTTGTTGTTAGTAGGTAGGTATGAGCACAGCAGAATGCTTCTACTCCAAAATTAGTAATAGTCCTAAAAGTATCAAATTAAACACATTCCAAAACATTCATTTGCTCACTGCCCCAGAAATAAATTATTGACACTAATATTATAAAGAGGAAATGTTTGTATTTTTGTATGTTACAAATAAACTTAAAAACTACTGGACCAATTTGAACAATTATTTTACCGTTGGAAAGCTACTCTGGGAATCCTGGGAAAGTTGGTTTGTCCCGGGAAAATCTTCAACAGACAGCTAGTATTGTATAATTTACTCACTCACAGCTCAGTTGCTAGTAAGTAGCTCTGCTTTCAGGTATGTAGGTTGAGGCTTGAGGGTTGGATTCCCTCCCCGGACAAACATTTGTGTGATGAACATAGATGTGTATTCTGTGTCTGGGGATTATAAAGTATCGTAAGTATGTATTTAAAAAAAACAGTGTTCTTTCAGTCACCAGTCCCCATAGTTAAGCTGTGCTTAGATTGTGGCTAGGTGGTGTTGTGTGAATTGTCCACCAAAAAAAATATCACGATTATTATTTTGGTAGTAGGTAATCTATCTCTTACTCCACTTATTATTAAAATATTATTTGCAGTTGCTTGTGATCCAATTATTTTGATATTTTTATAAATAGCTGCCTACTGCCTACTAACTTGCTAACACCTTTAGTAGTCTTATCTTATAATCACACATTCCATAATGTGCTTTTTGGTTGACATTTGAATGAGAAAGACATAACCTTAACACCAGATGATGAAGTGCTTCTGAGGCTCACTTTAATCCTTTCACCACTCTGGTTCGAAATAACTAATGCCCAGATAAGAGACAGGATTAAGTGGTTATAAGATAAACTCTATGTCTGTATCTCTTGTGTAAAATTGCTTAGTTTTTAGTAGTATTGTGGTTTCAGGTTACACACTCTCCATCCCTCCTCCATACTCTAAGAAGATACAATCTATGCACAACTGGTAGGTACCTTTGGCGCTTATTTCATACATTATCTTCTAACTATCAGACCCTGCACCATAAAACATGTTCACCTACTGGTTCATCCATACTAAAGTATATCATAATTTGGACTCTTGTTATGAAATCAATAAAACTCCTCACCCAAACATTCAACAATCCCTTAAGTCCTGTCCTGATGTCTTGGTACTTGGTCCTGTCTTGATTGATAACTACCACCATTGCACAATGCAAAAGCTCTTTCAGGGTCGCGTAATGTTGTTGATAAGTGATTAACCCTTTTGGGGCAGTCTATAGTCTTAGGACATGTCTTCGGTAATTTCTCCATGTACAACAAGTTTTTTTTTATCATTAATGTTTAAAAAAAAAAGTGTTCTGATTGTTAGGTATATTATATTATATTGTTATATTGTATGATTCCCCAGCCCACCCTAAAGGGCTTACTATGGGCGTGACAGGGTATGTCACCTATCAAACAGAAATGAAGGCCTGGATTTTTTAACAAAACTCGAACTCAGATTTGGAACTAAGCATAAATTTGAACAGATCTGAACAAAATGCTGACAAAATCTCAAATCTGCCCCTAAATGTTAGTTCCTTATTCAGTACTAACTGCTACCAGCGGGTTCGCACGCGTGGGAAATACATACAAACTAGCCCTTCCTTACCTTCCCTTCTATCTCCTTACTAAATTTCATCAAGATCCGTTCAGCGGCTTCGCGGGGAAAGGGTAACATACATACAGATACATCCGAATTTATAATTAGTACCTATGGATCACGTCACGGTCACGCTACGTCGGCGTCGCGACTTCGTAACCGCACTCTGTAAGGATAACTCCTCATTGCTGTTAAACCACATACTCACTTTTCAACAATTATGCTTGTTATTTTTATTTTGATGTCACTCGATTATAAGTCAAATAGGTAAATTGTTCAGTAAAATTATTTATTCACAAATTTCCCAAGAAAACAGCTTGAGTAAACAATGATTGGTTCACAGCCTGTCCTGCAACAATGGCTTACGTTTTCTGTCTGTTTATACAAACTTTTTTTTCACTTTCAAAAGTTTCGTTGCAGTCGTGCAAACATTTTGATAAACACGGGTTTTACTCGCGTATTATTTTGTCGATGGAGACACCAACACTGTTTCGAATCATCTAGAATCTATAGAATCTTAATCAGGGTGAGTTTGATCTGCGGTCCGTGCGAGTTCACGAGTTGAACTCGAGTTCACGGTTCGCACTGGTTCGCCTCCGTCGACAAAATAATACGTGTTAAAAAAAACCGTGTTTATCTAAATGTTAAAATGTTCTTGTTCCATATTTATAATTTTTGATCTGTTTCTAATTGGAAGTAGTGCGTGCGACCCCCGAAAGAGCCCTTCTCGAGGGTCGCTGGCCCCCTAGTTTTTTAGTAGAGCTGTGAACCCGCGCGCTCCTGGCCTCGGAGGGCTTATTTTAATGTTATTCATCGAAATACACTGTAAAACTAGTTGTCTATTTTAACAAGACTTCCTTTATGTCTGTACTTACGCATTCGTTTTCGGGTTTTACAAAGTACTAACTGTCCCGCACGCGACATTGACCGCGCGTTTTAAAAAGATAAATATAACTCATTAAAACACAACATAAAGCACTCTGGATAATCTAGCTAATCAGTGAAATTTTTTTAGAATCGGTTTAGTGGTTCCAAGATAACCCTCTACATCTAATACTCGCAAACAAACCTACTTCAAAACGTTACTTCTATAAACTCTATACTTAATAATATTATAAAGCTGAAAAATTTGTTTGTTTGTTTGGATGAACGCGCTAATCTCAGTCCAACTACTGGTTGGATTTGTAAAATTATTTTAGTGTTGGATAGCTAATGTATCGAGGAAGGTTATATTATATTAATATTAGGAAGATTTATATTATAACATCACGCTGCGACCAATAGGAGCGAAGCATCCATTGAAAATGTTGCAAAAACGGGAAAAATATTACGTTTTGAGAGCTTCCGTTGCGTGCGCTGCGTAAACAGTTTAGGTTACGCAAAAATTATGTTTGATGGAATTGTTCCTCTTTAAAAATTCTAAAAATAATAATAATAATAAATATTTATTCAAAATTCCAATAGTACAATAATATAACAAAACAAAATCTTAATTAGACAAAGGTAAATGCTTAACACAAACCTGAACTAGGTAATCCTGTGTTTCAGGTGATAAGAGCATAAATAGGATCTTAAATAGAAAATAATCACTTATTTTCTACTTATTTATTATAATATTGAAAACAATTAGATGCATAGTTATATAATGTAAACAAAGTAGATCTAATTTATAGTAAAAATTCAGAAAACTTAACCAACTCTAAAAACTAAATTAATTATAGTTAAAATTTATTTACACACAATTAATAATTTCTCTGTATCATCGTAAGACATACTTTGAAGAGAATCTTTAAGGATTGTCTTACAATTGCTGTAATTGAGAGCATATATATTGACCAATGCATTCAGTCTATTATAGAGAAGCGGACCAAGGACGTATAAAATTTAGATGTAAAAGCATGTTTAGAGCCTGTTTGTTAAGGGCAAACTATCCTTCCGTCTTTTGTTAGTAAGTGCAGTGCTATATGGAAGGGCTGTGTGCTGCTTTAGTACTATGCTCATTATAAATAACTGCCGAACTGTTAGTACGCTACAAGATTGATAAAGAAGGCTAGTGGGAAAAATGAAAGGGCGGGAAGTGGCCACTTAGAGTATGGCTCTTTGAGCTCTCTCAGTAGTTAGTAACAATGTTTTACCCGCTCCACCCCATGTGGTTATACAGTAAGTTAGAGTTGATTGACATAGAGCAAAGTAAACTTGTCTTATAATTTTTTGATTCGCAATATAACGTAACTTTTTGAATACAAATACCAACTTACGAATCCTACTACTTACTTACGAATCCTACTATTTAAAGCATTAATATGCGGTCTGAAAGACAGAAACTCATCTATTAGAATACCCAGATATTTTACTTAATCTGTATTTTTAATGACAGAGCAAATACAGTGGTTATCAGTGAGGGATTTACAGTAATGGGCATACAATTTTGAAATAATTTCCGTTGACCTTATTCTGCGCATCGAAAACTTAATATAATTTGTCTTATCTGTATTTAATGTTAGTAAGTTGTGCTGAAGCCATTTATTTACAACATTTAATCCAAGTTGCGCGTGCATGTAGACTTCTTTTTCAGAATCAGCCGAAAAAAGAAGGGCAGTGTCGTCAGCGTAAGATATGATAGTGCCATGATCTAGTTTTAGATTACAGAGGTCATTTATATAAACCAAAAACAAAGTGGGTCCTAAAATACTTCCTTGTGGAACACCAAAGGACTTCTTTTGATCAGCACTGAGTACATCACCAATCCTTACGCATTGGGTACGTTCTTCTAGGTAACTTTTAAAGAGTTTTAGCTGAATACCTCTGATCCCTAAAGTTTCAAGCTTGTGCAATAAGATAGGAATCGAAACGGTGTCAAAGGCTTTGGCGAGGTCCAGGAAGATCCCTATAGTGTGATTACCTTGATCAAGTTCTTTCGCTAGATAGTTGGTGAGGTGATGTACGGCGTCGGCAGCAGATAATTTAGGTCTAAATCCAAACTGAGTCTTCGACAAAATCGTTTTGTCTTCTAAATACTTGACCAACTATTTATTTATAATTTTTTCTAATATTTTGGATACACAAGAAAGTAAGGAGATTGGTCTATAGTTTGTTTTTAAGGCATTTAGGAAAGAGTCCCGCAGATAAACATTTGTTGAAGGTCCGGGTCCTAAATAAGTCCGCGACAGCATAAGTATGTCTATCTTTTAAGATTGACTCACTGTAAAAAATTTTATGGTAATCAAATTTGTTAGAAATTAATGCATTATTTGCGAAGGAGTTTTATTAACATATTACCCAAATAAAAATGTTATTAATCACAAGTATTTCATTGAGAACAAAATTGTCCTCGATATCACTTGATTTGCATCCACATCTTAGGAGATATCATAATTTTAAAATAACTCCGCAATTAAATAGGTATGTTCGGGTTCACGGGCGCAAAAGTAACTCTGCCTGTCTGTCTTTTACGGCTAAACTACTGAATCGATTTTGACGAAATTTAGTATAGAGTAAGCTTAAACCTCGAGGACATAGTAATAATATATATCCCACCGCGATAACTGATATTCACGCACAACATACTAGCTGTTCACAACAGCTAGTATGATATAGACCGAGCGTTTAACCACTACGCCTTAGTAACTTAGACTTAAGCTTAGACTTGTGCTTAAACAGTGTCTAAAAAAAATATATTTTTTGTACAGAATTTGATTTCCCGCGGTCCCGTTGCTTATTTGGTATAATTAATATTGATTCAGACTTCGAGATTATAATAACCAGTAAGTCAGATGTTGGCAATGAGTTCTACTCCTTAGCAAAATCTTGTGTTAGTATTTTCCCGTTGTCCCGTTGCTTAAGTAGTTTATAATGTTCCAGACTTTGTAATTTTAACGATGTTGTATTTTAAAGAGTTTGATACCCCGCGTTGGCCCTTTGCTTATTTTTTATAATCTACTCGTATATTCCGAACTACAATATTATAACGATCGCAATAAGCAGTCGCCATAATGAGATCCACTCCTTAGTAGAGTGCTCATCCCGTATCTGAAATTAAGTATTTTTCCTAATAGCTTTGATGTTGTCCCGTTGCACTATGGGCCAGGAGCGTAATTTATGTTTCAAAAATCAATTTGACAGAAAATATATTTCTACATTTTTCTCAATGAATATATGAAGTATAATTGAACTATCATATACCACAAAAAATATGCTGTAATAAAATATTTTAATAGCGATTGCTTGAACTTGAATGTTAGGAAGTAGATTGATTAATGTAGGAAAACTTGCGATATTACACTTTCAGATCGTTTTTTTACAAATCTGTTAATAAACTATTACTTATTAAAAGCGTGGTATTTAACACTTTACACGTAATTCAAGCATATTCTTATATGACAAAGAAAGTTAGCTTTTAGAGACAATTTTTGAAAGCCCTCCTATTTTTTCAGTTTTGAAAATTCAAATCGAGTTTTCGTATATACCGTTGTCTCCCGACAAGGAGATATGACTACTTTAACGTTCCCTGATCTGTATTTTTAAGTATTAAGTATAAGATTAATGTTTAAGTATTATTTTCTATCGTGTCAATGTACAAGTTTGTTTTAATAATGTCCATTGGCTTGGTTAAAATCCGCGAATATAATTATAATTTTGAAGTTTAGTGGCAGTTTTTAAATATTAATAAAGATTTTTTTATTTCCTTTATAGTCCATATATCTAATATTATAATTGCGAAAGATTCATTAAGATATTTAGAAAACAGCGTAATAAGTCTCACAAATCTGTAACTTTCCATTTTTGAGACGATAATTACGCTCCTGACATAGTGCGTTGCTTGAATGAAATGCATATGTAGTACATTTAGTTCCAGACTAAAATTATAAAGATCGGTAAAAGCAGACACCAGCAATACGTTCCACTCCAGAGAGGTTATTCCTTTTCTTTGATACCCTGTTGTCCCGTTGCTAATTATGTACAAGTAGTTAATAATTATCCGGTCTTCAAAATTATAACAATCCGGAGAAACAGTACCATCAGTCAGTTCCACTCCTTAATGCTTATTCCGTACCCTTATGTTTTATGCTTCCTGATACAATCTGCAATATATGCTGAATCTCTTTGTACGTAATCCGCTTGTTTTCTTGGTTAAAATTGTTCACTGCTAGCACGTTTTCCTCGTTAAAAGTTGTCGAAGGACGACCACTTCTATCTTCATCCCCCAAAAGGGCATTTGAAAGCGATCAAACAACTCATCTGGTTGTTAGTATTTAGTTTTAGTATCTTTTAATAAAATTGTTACTATAAATTCAGAGGTATAATTTTTTTTTTTAAATCACTAAAATAGGCTAAGCAAGCTAAAAATGTAATACAATGTCGGAATATTATATTGACTATTATTTATTTTATTGCATAATTTATATAGACTAACCATGGCACATAATTATATTTTTTTTTTAAATTAGTCTTGGCGCAAAGTATTGTTTTTGGTGGGGATAACAGTTTTAAAATCACAAAAATAAACACTGCGCAAAACCTGACTCCATATCGAGAGGATTCAGCCTCCCAATGACGCCATTCCATCAATGGAAGTAAATATTTCTCTCTGGTCATTTTCATGCCTTAAATGATCGTGCAATTACATCTACCTCTGCTATCTTCTCATCAATATCAATAATGATACCACGAATAAGCCTTTTTCGCGCCTAACATCTTTGAACCTGGTTGCTGCTTCTAAGGCCTCAACAGGAAGGTGGGCTCAAAAAGTTACTATAGTTAGATTCTTAAATGCAACTGTCATTTTTCATTAGCTTATTTTTGAGACGTTCCCAGACTTGATAGCTGCGATACAAACCTCTATGTTTGCCTTAGAGTAGTCGGTATACTTCCGATAACTTCGTTTTCGTTTGTCAGTCCTTGGCATGTTTGATTTTGTGAAAGACATGAGGGTAGGTGAATATTTTATAAGTTGCAACAATTGTCAGTGCCAGGATAATGCAGATTTAAAGGATAATAGACATCATTTTTTTTTTTTTTTTTTTTTTTTAATATTGATATTTTACAGGTACTTTCAAAGGAATACTTTGGCAAATGGACTGTTTATGCTGATTTCAGCGGTTGATTTCTGAACGCTAATCTAATATGGTTGTTAATGATAATAAAAAAAAGATCGCCATTCTTTTTGGAATAATTCACAGACTCGGACCAATGAAAATATAAACTCATATAATCAATAGCAGGCGCAAAATAACTCCCCTCTACAATACTTACTCAAGTAGGTTACCTACATTAGTTTATGTTGCACATACTCATGATACGAGTAGACAAACTGTAAAACCGATAAGAAACAAACTTAAGTACACAGTAGGTTCTATGTACTTAACTTAACTTACCTAGTCACAGTTATGGTTCTCAAACAATAAGGTTCAATGCCCCTAAACAAAACACTCAAGTGTCTTAATATATAAACAACTGCACTGTAACCACTAATTGTAAGTAAGATATTTGGCGCCTAAGTGAGAGTCGACTCGGGCGCCCCTGGCTCCTCTGAAAATTGATCTGTCACCGATGATAGATCGCGAATTATCGTACTAATTACTTAAACATATTCGCATAAAATTATAAAAAGAAGAAGCGAAAAGATGAAGACAAGGTATGACAAGCGGAACGATATGTTATCATGCACAAAGAGTTGCCCAAAAGGGGTGTCTCATGTCTCAGACTTTGGTTAGGAGGAATTGGCACCTAAATTCACCTAGTATGTAAGACGTTTCAAAGTGATCCTTGTATTATTGTATTAAATGAAAGTGTTTGAATTTGAATTATAGTCTGTCTGAACGCGATAAACTCAAAAACTACCGAACGGATTTTCATATGGATTTCACCAGTGAACAGTATGATTCAGTAGGAATGTTTAGGTGTATAATTCACACGTTGCAATTTAGAATTGTAATTTGAAACTATTTAGTTGAATGTGGTACGATAAGTGGCAACTTTTTTCTTGATTTCGTGCCAAAGGTGCTCAATTGGATTAAGGTCCGGGCCATTTGCTGGCTAATCTAGCAATGATATCGACTGACTGATGAGAAACGACTTGACTGAACGGGTGGTATGTTTCGGGTCGTTATCATGCTGAAACCTCCATATTATAGATGGGGGAGATGGGAGATGATCCTCAGCATAGAGAAGCATCGTTTCCTCTAATATCGTCTAGTATTGATATTGGTCTAAATTACCCTTAACTGTCCCCACAGGTTCTCCACGTTCAGAAAATGAACCCCAAATTATAATATTTCCACCGCCGTGTTTCACCTGCTTTTTTGTGAATCTCGGAATCATTTTCGTTTTGCAGGACGCCGTACGTATTGCCTTCCATCTGAAGAAATCAAATTAACCTTGGTCTCGTCAGAGCATAAAATATGTTGCCATTGGGCGTAGGTCCAATGTCCATATTTACGTGCAAACAAATGTGCATTTCTATGTTCTTTCTTCAACAATGTTACTTAGCGAGTTACTCTTACACACCGACCCTTACGTTTGCCCCAAACACTTCGTGTTATATAAAACAGAGCCTAAAAACGGATCCTTCTTAGCTAACCTGGTTATCATTCTATCTTCGTGGGGAGTTGTTTTTCTCGGTCTTTTTTTTCTGGGCATATCTAAAGTTGTGTTATTGAAATGTTGCACTGCATTTGACACCATAGGTTTTGGACATCGAGTTTGTGCCGCCGACTAGTGTATCCAAATACTATCAATTGTTAATATTTCAGTTTATTAAACTATTATTGACGACCTCCGTGGTGCAGTGGCTAAGGTCTGGCTGAGATGCAGAAGGTTGCGGGTTCCCGCCACGGGACAAATGTTTGTATGATCTGTAAGTATTTGTCTCTGGTCTGTTTGTTTCTATATATAATATGTAGGTATTGACAAAAAGTATTTAAGTAGTATATCAGTCATGTGGTACCCATAACACAAGGTCTGCTTACTTTGGGGTCCGATGGTGCTGTGTGAAATGTCCGGCATTATTATTATTATTATTATTATGAATTTTGACTTTTCCAGACTCACAGTAAATTATTTTTCAAGCCGACTTTATTTAATTAAACTGTTTTAATTATGTCAACTCCAAAAACTATGATTTTGTAATGCGTCAAAAATAATTGAGTAATCTTTTTATTTAAGTTTTAAAAAATGTATTATATAACTCATTTGGATTGTCATCATTATAAAACAAATGAGGCAAGGTACCTAACCAGGTTTGATTATGTTGATCACTGCCATCATAATAGTGCCATCCCTTTTTGTTAGATAGAGACAAGGCAAATCTCAACAGTGTTTAAGTGTTAAGGCACTATTTAAGTTGAAAGGCGTTTATAAGTGAGACCGTATTATGATGATGACCGTTTATAACGTGTTTTATTTGGTGTTTAGCGGTTACTGACATAATTATCCTCTCTCGTCAGTTAATCAATTTCGTTTACTGTTTTGTATTGCTTTAATTTTTTTTTATTTAGTTCCAAATAAACATTTTGTTTTATTTAGTTCCAAATAAATGCTCAATAGGGTTTGATTAGAGGGTTACAGGGCTAGGTTTGCCATCTACGATTGCAATTTTAGTAATTAGTCGCCAGTATAATTTAAAATATTTTGTACCTGTAATTAAGGTAGCACTTAAGTCTTAAAAAACAGAAAAAAAAACATAGCAGTTCCAAAAGGAACCGGTATGTTTTGTTTACGTGTATGCTTCGGTGAATACTTTGTTGGTACAACTAAATAAATAAATTAAAATATCGTGATGTGTGTTCATTATACTTAGTTGGAGGTCAACTTTCAATCAACATCCCTCATACGAATTATATGATCAATAAATATTTAATTACATACCTAATTCCGGGTTCATCATACCTAGTTGATGTTGGCGCTTTTTCTAATTACATGCTATGACATGAAGCATTATCCAAGACATCATCAATATGCATGTTGGGGTCAGATTTCCTATCAGCTTATCTTATACATACAATGTAATTTGTCAATGGAATAAGTAACTAAGTACCTATAAACTTAGAGGTATTTAAAGAAATTGGTGCCGTCCATTTCATCGTGATAATTATTATTATGATGAAATTTAAATCCAAAGATGGATTCCAAAAACAACTCCTAAACTAACTAACAGCAAGGGTGCTATGGGGTTTCAAATTTACTTTTTAACTTTTGATTTGCTTAACACTTGCTTTGGGTACTTAAAACACGAAATAAATGGACACCGGTCTCAAGGTTTTTAAAACAACCTTAGAAAACTGATACAATGGGGGTTTAAATTGATATGAGGACTTTTTATGAGGATTTGCTTAAAGCTTGGTTTATACCTATAAGTACCTTAAATACAAAATAAATACCTATGCATTTTATTGTTTTTGAAAATAATCTTAAATACGGGGTGCAATAAGGGTGTTTAATTTGTATGGGAATTTTACAATCCGTGCAGCGTTTTGCTTAAACGTGGTTTGCATATTTGTCCAGTGCCTGAGAATGTGTTCATCCAATCCAACCGCTCTGCCACAGAGGCTGGGTTGGTGCTGACGCGCACACAGAGTCTGTACTGTGCTGTAATCAGTGAGTGCCTCCAATTACATACCTCATGCACTGCACTATCACGGCAGGTAGTATATATCATCCTGAACTCATTGTTCTACTGGACACGAAGAGCGTTGGACTCTAATTAAAGTCGATATAGGCTGGTAGTGTAGAACGTTTGGTAATAAGCCCTGAACAATGTTATTTTAATATTTTTGTGCAGCTGGCAAACGTACAGATCAACATGTTACCCCGCACGGCCAGTGCTATTCAGTGATTCAGTGGCCCAATGCCCCAGCTATTGAAAATGCGAGACCGTTTTGAGAGCTGTTCCACTGAATTACTCTGTAGGTACGAGATAGGAGTATTTCGTACCCGCTTTTAAAACGAACAGTTAGCTCATAATGTAATTAGGTATACCTGAGTACTTAAGTCACAAATACTTACTAGTTTCCTGAGGGCGCTGATTGGTGGACTACTATATCAGATATCATCAGCATAACTGATGTTATTGGCCATTTTACCAGCAATAGAATAGCCCACCGTGGTATTGCTGAGCTTACCAATCAGCCGATTCACATATATGTACTTAGGTTGAAAAGCAAGCTACCAGTAGGTATATGTTATAATTAGTAACATGTAGTTTTAACAGCAAATTAGCACCTTCAACAAGTCAGCTTCCTGCGTGAACCCAGCGTTGACCAGGGCTTATATTTTATTTATTTATTTTGTAAAACAATCATTTAGACGAACGTCTTTATCTTCAGAACTCTGCCAGCCCTTTATTAACTGCGCCCATTGTGTGTATGGATGCACGATTCGTCCTTATTAGATTGCCGGTTGTTTTTCAACTTCTAAACTAGATGCCTATGCTTTTTAACCTTTGATAATTTATAGAATCCTTCGTTTTTAACCTTGTGAAAGACATTCCTGACCCAAAACTGCACTAAGTGTCGATCCAAATGGCATAAATATAGCTAACTAGCTGGTGCCCGCGACTTCGTCTGCGCAGGATTCTAATGGTTTTTGCAGTGCACGCCAGAATAGCTCGCAGATAGTAGAATTTTTCCTACTTACTTGACACTTATCGTTATATTTTGGACAATTCAAACAATATCTTTATAAATTATAACCTATGTGTTATTCTGGTGTATAAGTTATATTATTGGAAAGTCTCATTAAAATGCATTCGGTAGTTTTTGCGTGAACGAGTAACAAACATACAAACATTCGCGTTTATAATATTAGTAAGGATATCTAAGTAGGTACCGAAACCAGTTTTGTGACTTTTGACTAGGCAGGTAGGTATTTCTGGATTTTCTGGTTAATATAATAATAAAATAAATAAGTGTGCGAAATTTCATACTCTGTCCGCGCAATTTTTTTTAAAAGGGGTACAAAGTTTTAGCTTCACGTATTAAATAATAAAAGGAATAGTCTTCATTGTTGCTCCTCGGATGACACACATATGTTATTACCATGAAAACGACAGTTCTACAAATTAAATGGGTCTAATCTATGCTTACTGAATGAAGGATTGTTCGATGTTGCTCTGCTCCATGGATTGAGACGGCTTTTTTATCATGTCAAACGACAGTTATACGAATTAAATGGGAAGCTTATTATATTCTTTACTATACTCACTGTCTGAAGGGATAGAGTTAATTGTTTTTCAAAATAATAATGTTATGCAATTTGTAGGTACGCAGATTACATATTTAGAAATTATTAAAAAAAATAAAAATTATTATAAACTTCTAGTATATAAAATTCGGCCTTTTTACCGAATAATCGGCCGAATACAAATATTCGGTAAACATGCCGAACACCGAACATAAAACGAATATTCGGCCCATCTCTACTGCTCACTGAAAGCATTGCCTGTAGTAGAGTGCGCAAGACCCAAATTAATTTGAATATGAACCTACCCACTATTTAATCAGTTGTTGGTAAGTCTAAATTAATGCCTTATCTAATTCCGAACGTTCTTTATCGTAACTCGTTATTAGTGTTCGCTAAACGCAAGTCATCGCACGACATCGACGCAGTCTCGTTGGCGCAATCGAACGTCTGACACCACTCATTATTAGTTATTAATACTGCTAATACTCGTTATCCGTCGGTCCAGGTCCGAAGGGGGCGAAGAGTCCTCTCCGTGTCTCGCCAAGGAAGAAAGAAAAGAGTCAAAGATGCAGAGCTCGCATCGGCTCGTGACACTGGACGTGCTGATGGCGTGCTGGGGGCTCGGCACGTGGCTCGGAGTGAACGCACTGTACGTGCAGCTGCCTCTGCTGGTGGAGCGGCTGCCCGAGGGCTGGGCGCTGCCCTCCGCCATGGTGCTCGCCGTCCAGCTCGCCAACGTGGGCCCGCTGGCGTACGCGCTGCTCAAGCGGCTGCGGCCCCGCGCGTCCGACGCGCCCTACATCTGCGCCCTGCTGGCGCTAGGCACGCTGGCGTTAGCGCTCAACGCGCCGCTGCACTCGCGCACCTCGCTCGTCGCCGGCGCCGAGCGCTCCGTCGCCTTCCTGACGCTCACCTTCTGCGCGGCGCTCGTCGGCTGCACCAGCTCGGTGCTGTTCTACCCGCACCTGCGCCACTTCCGCGACATCTACCTGCCGACGTACCTGCTCGGCGAGGGACTCGGCGGGTTCGTGCCGAGCCTGCTCGCGCTCGCGCAGGGCGCCGGCGGCGAGCCCGAGTGCCTGCCGACCGGCGCCGGCGGGACTCTGCAGCCGCACTACCCGCCGCCGCGCTTCGGCACCGCCGCCTTCCTGCTGCTGCTCGCCGGCCTGTCCGCCGCGAGCCTCGCCAGCTTCGCGCTCATCGGCCGCGCGCGCGCCTTCGACTCGCAGCGCGTGGCGCCCGCGGCCGCCGCCAAGGACGAGGAGGCGCGCGCGAGTCGCGACTCGCTGCTGGCGCCGCGGTGGCTGGGCGCGCTGGTGCTGGTGGCGGCGCTGAACGCGCTGTCCAACGGCGTGCTGCCCTCGGTGCAGTCGTACTCGTGCATGCCGTACGGCGCCAGCGCGTACCACCTGGCGGCGACGCTGTCCGCGATGGCGACGCCGGCCGCGTGCCTGGCCGGGGTGTGGCTGCGGCCGCTGAGCGCGCGCTCGCTGGCCGCGCTGCTGACGGCGGCGCTGGTGCCGCTCGGCTACATCCTGGCGACGGCGCTGCTGAGCCCGGCGGTGCCGTGGCGCGAGGCGTCGGGCGGCGCGGCGCTGGTGGTGCTCTCGTGGGTGAGCGCGGCGGGCGCGGTGTCCTACGGACGCATGTGGCTGTACGGGTGGGCGCGGGGCGGGGGCGCACGGGGCATGCGAGCCTGCGGGGGCGCCACGCAGCTCGGCTCGGCGCTGGGCTCGGCGCTGCTGTACTTCCTCGTCAACCACACGCACCTGTTCACGCAGGCCGAGCCCTGCCCGCAGACCGCCCTCGCCGCCCTCGCCTCCCTCCCTCCCCTCCCCTCCGTCGGCTCGGCCTCGTAGCGAACGAGCCGAGCGACGAGGACGCGGCGCCGCTGTTACTCTCGCACTGTTTGACCTGCTGTGGCTGTGGCTGTGGCTGTGGCTGTGGCTGTGGCTGTGGCTGTGGCTGTGGCTGTGATGTGAGCGGGTGCCGGCGATGCGAGTGCGGGCGAACCGAATGCTCGGTCTGCCGGAGCTCGGCTGTCGCCGTCTCCGCTCGGCTAGTTTGAAGTTACCCGACAGTAAACCTGCTGCATGAAATGCAAGTAGCGATTGTTGTTAGACCTAGTATGTATCTACTTATAAATTTATTTATGGCATTTAAGGTGAAGGGTGCTAGTGCTTAACTGTTATGAAATTTGACCGACTGACATGCGTCCTACTTAGTGAGAACTTCTGTAATATTTATAATTTTACCGTGTGGTCACCTACTTGATGTAGGCTTGTATCTAGTGACTTTTAGAATATTTAGAGAGTATTTATAATAGAGATCTTTATATTTTTCTGTGCTCAGCATATTAAAACAAATTATTAAACAAATTATCAAGCAAATCAAACGGCATAATATTGCTTAACTGGAGGCGGATTACGAGTTCTTAGAGTATCTCGATCGCTTAAAATCAGCTGGTGACAAAATGAAATTTAAGTTTACAAGACAAATCGCTAGAGGCGCTTATCGAGATATCCGGCATAAGCGCCTCTAGCGAACTCGTCATCCGCCCTCTGATGAAAGGGATCACTTATTTATTAAATATATAGAAGTAAGTACCTAAGGTGCCTGTAGGTATGTACCTATTAGAATTAGTGTTTTAAGGAAAATAAATGATTTTTTCTAGTTCTAATCTTTGTCTATTTTATTTGATTTTAGAAAATACCGTAACTAATTTGTTACGGTACTTAATGTAGGTATCTAAGAAGATCTAATTTGACTTTTCTCCTCGCATAATAACTAAACGAAAAATAAAAAGTGTAGGTAGGTACGTACTAGGTAAGTACGTACGTATAGCAGTTTAAAAGTGCAATTGGTTCAATTGGACTTCAGTTAATCGGTCAAGTGTTTCGTATTAACGTAATCATGCGATCCGAGCCGTCTATGTCCACTCCACCGCTAGTAAATGGCCAATTACGTATCATCAAGCCCACCCAGCACAGTCCCATTTAATATGCTGCGATTGCTTCGCAAATATCTAATACGATTCTAACTATCTACTAAGTAGTAATTATAGGTTTGATTTGGGTATATTAGGAACCTCCACTAAACAATACACTGTATTATAGCTTAGGTACCTACTGACCATCAATGAAGACAGTTACCTGTATCAATCGACCAAATGGAGCTGCTTAGCTTTATAACTACG
This sequence comes from Lampropteryx suffumata, assembly GCA_948098915.1. NCBI lineage: Eukaryota > Metazoa > Arthropoda > Insecta > Lepidoptera > Geometridae > Lampropteryx > Lampropteryx suffumata. The sequence goes on along the minus strand of OX402550.1, from coordinate 20,646,553 downwards.
TTCTTTATATCCAAGCAGATATCCATGATGACCGCATTTTCTTGCTGGCCTCCAGGTTTGAAGATAGTCCCAATTTTGTTTTATAACTTCCATAATAAACCATGTTTACAATTTAGTTGGACTTTTATGGAAGTGAGTTGTAGGTAGGTACTCACTGACATGATTAGGTTTACATTATCTTATCATTGTTACACAGTAGAAATTAGGTAGGTACCTAATTGAACAGGTACCTGCAATTACAATTAAAGGTAAATACTTCTCCGAGCTAATTGTATATATTCTCCACCACCTCTAGCTTAGTTTTAGGTATAAATCAGATCTACCGGTCCCAATAATGGAGTAATTTCACCCAAGCATTGAAAGCGTGTGTGTGCGTGACAGATACAATATGTAAGTTGGTCAAACGTGGTGGCGCGGCCGCCGGTGCCGGCCTGAGGGCTCGGGTCTACAGCGACCTCCGCCACAGCCCCGAGCTGCTCGCGCGCGGCTCGCATCGCGAGGGGGTGCTGCTCGATGTAGACTGCCCATATGCAACTGATATTCTCAGTAAGGTAAAACAGTAAAGCAGCTCCTCTAACATATGAATGAAACTCTTCTAGAGTATTAAGTAAGCAGGTAGTATTTAAAGCACGTTATTTATTTTTGGTAAGTAAGTCACGTTTTAAGCGCAGGCTTCAAAATCCCGCGCGTTTAACCATCGCTACACATGGCTGTTTCTCCGGGATTCTTCTCTCAACTCTACATCCATGGAAGAGCTACTCGATTCTGTAGACATTTTACCGGACGCTGATGTGACCTGGACTTCGGCCGATGCAACCTTAGAGTTGTACAGAGTGAAGGAAAACCAACCGTTAATAGTGACCCCATTAGCGATGATGAGAAATTATAGTTTGGAAGACATGGAAAGAATGTGGAAGGCCCGGCCTTCGACGGTTACGAGGAGACAGAACCTCAGGAATGTGTTCTTGAAGGCTGCTACCATTGTAAGTTGGATTTGGTATCAATTCGTTTCACATACCTACCTACCTACCTACAAACCTACATAACCGGCTCTGCTTTTAGATAACCCAACCTCAACATTTCAAAGGCTGGTCAGATCTGACAAACCGGCAGATCGACACTTTTCCGAAGCTGACTTATCCCTTGATGATGCTACTCGCTGAAGATTTGAACTATCGGTAGGACCTACCTTCCTACTTAACTCCTTCTTTATTTACGTACGCTTGGCGATCTAGGTAGGTAACTACTTTGGGATCGATTTTAGTTATAATCTGAGGCAGCTGGATCTGTACGGTGAAGAGCACAACGGCTCGTTCGACGGGCTGGCCGGCATGCTGCAGCGCCATGAGGTGGAAATCGGCGTTTCTTCCATCTTCATGCGGGCGGATCGCTGGCGCGTCATGGACTACGTTTCTGAGACCTGCGAGCTAAGGTGATATTGTTTTTTTGAGCTGAATTTACTTATAACGAGAATTGAATCGTAATTCATTCAATCATTATTTATGTAATGAATGTTTCGTCTCCATCACGTAGGTAATTAAGTAGGAGTATCTAATGACGTATTGCAGAGGCGCGTTCTTGTTCCGTCAGCCGTCGCAGTCGACCGTGTCCAACGTGTTCCTGCTACCGTTCAGCCGCGGCGTGTGGGCGGCCAGCGGCGCCGTGCTGGGCCTGGCCGCCGGGCTGCTGGCGGCGCTGGCGCACTGGCTCCGGACGCAACACCCGCAGCTTCAAGTGCTGACGTTGCCGGAAACTGTCTCCTTTGCAATCGGGACTATTTGTCAACAAGGTGACTTATAGGCGCAAAGTAATGTTGGGATGCCTATCGTAACTTCGTCACAGTTGCCCGTTGACTCATCCAAAAGAAGTAGGTAGGTAATTAAGTACCATATTTTCCTATCCGGAGGTTTTTGTCTGCAGGCATCAGTTTCTGTCGATCGGAGAGTTGGAATACTTCTGATCTAAATGGCCATTTTACTCCCAAGGTTCCCATGTGACCCCCGATGTGACGTCCGTTCGGTTAGTGATGTTCTCCGCGCTGGTTTCGTCGCTGTTCGCGTTCACGGCCTACTCCGCCAAGATCGTGGCCATCCTGCAGACGCCCAGCGACGCCCTGCAGACCATCGACGACCTGACGCACTCGCCCATGTCGCTCGGCGTGCAGGAAACCACCTACAAACGGGTCTATTTTGCGGTTGGTCTACATTATATATTGAAGACGGATACCGAATAGGTACCTGATGAATATCACATTCTGCTATCTCGTCGTGACTAGGTTAACATTAAGCAAATAATTTCGTATAAAAAAATATGTCGGGGAATGATGATTTCCTCACTGTGAATGACCTCGATCTACATTTCGCATTCCTACCTCGGTACCTCTTACATTTACATTAATGTCGCAAGACTGGCAAATAATAACACCTCCCATTTAATTCGTTATCTATTTAGTTCTTACTTTTATTGGTTTAAGTAAATTTTAGTTTCAGTGATAGCAAGCAAACACTTTTAAGACCGGTTTTATGAGTTTACAGTTGAGCCATACGATGAAGCATTTGTTTTGTGCTGCGGCATGCATGCCGCGCTATGAACGACGCAACGAGCCGCTTTTGTGTTATTTTCTCCTCTACTCTGTTGCACGCACGTGCGACGACGACTTGGCGAGCTAACCGCGTGACATCCTCACCGCGATTGGCTTATGGCTCTAGAATAACTTGAGTTGCTTTTTCAGATATGATTATTTGTATTAAGGTTTGTTTGGGGATGTTGACATAATAGGAAAGCAAGGAGCCGGCGACTCAGCGACTGTACCGGCGTAAGCTCCTGCCTCTGGGCCCGCGCGCGTACTTCAGCGTCGTCGAGGGCGTCGCGCGCCTTCGCACCGGACTCTTCGCTTTTCAGGTAAGTATTTCTGCCTGATGCACGATGGATCCTAAGCACTCTGTTAGGTTTCTACTTGATGAACGATTATTTTATTTGCATGATCACAATGGAGAACACAAAGGGTCAAAATGTTACACTAAAATATACCTAATATTAAAGCGTAGACTACGTATGTTACATTAGTTTTTATTTCATGTGAATACATGCAGTATTACCGAAGTTATGACTGCTAGTAAGTTTAGACACTTTTTAAATTTTAGAGATTTCGCGCACTCCCTGCGTGACGTCACGGTTGCGGTCATGAATGTTCGAGACATACCTATTATGTTGCGGAGTTATTTTAAAATTATGATATCTCCTAAGATGTTGATTGAAATCAAGTGATGTCAAGGACAGTTTTGTTCTCAATTAAATGCTTGTGATTTATTGTGACATATTTGATGACATATTTGATTTGATGAGGATTAATAAAATGTTGATAAAACTCCTTCGCAAATAATGCATTAATTTCGAACAAATTTGATTACCATATTATAAAAGGTTATAGTGAGTCAATCTTAAAAGATAGACATTCGCTGTCGCAGACATTTTTTTTGAAATTTAAAGAGGAATAATTCCATCATACATCATTTTTGCGTAACTTAAACCGTTTACGCAGCGCACGCAACGGAAGCTCTCAAAAAGGAATATTGTTTCCCGTTTTCGCAACATTTTCCATTGATGCTTCGCTCCTATTGGTCGGAGCGTGATGTTATAAAGCCTAAAGCCTTCCTCGATAAATTAACTATCCAAAACAAAAATAAATTTTCAAAACCATGATAGTTTCAGAGTTATACCTACATACATACCTACCTTTTACGAACTTCAAACTGAATGTGTGGTAGGTACCCTTTATTCCATTTTTTTACTTTTAATAAAAATAAATGTATTGAATGATATTTTTTAATAAAAAGATTAATTCATAATTTATTTGTTTTTTTTTTCATTATGTAAGAAGTTATTAATATTAATTAGGTTAAAATTCAAATATAATTCCTATATTTTCATTAACAATTCTGCAACTACATGGGCAGGTAAGTGTTGTTAAATAAATTAATACTGAATAAAAAGTGGATAGGTTAGGAAAAAAATGATAAAATATACTTAATAAAAATTACAAATATTTATAATCATTGATTTATCGATAGTTCATCAACTATATATGGCGCGTTTTCGACCGGAGGCACCGGTTGACCTGAAGTGATGCTGTGACCGCGCGCTCTCCGCCCTCTATCTCGAAAACGATTCACCGTATTAAAAATTTTTTTAAACAAAATTTGTAGAGAATTGTGTATTCTACAATATTGATAATAAATACAAATAGCAAAAAACCCATAGGAAATGAGATATTTACAAAAAAAGCACAAAAAACCGATTTTTGTGACCTTTGACCTTGAAATTTAATAGTTGCGTACACCCTACCATATGTAGGTTTTGAGACAACTTTTAGGGTGTAAATATACAAGTATTTACAGACAGCTTATTTACAATTTACAGCTGGGTATCTCGAATTCCGAGATTCTTACCTAATTTAAGCATAAATGACTGGACTACAGTATTACCGAAGTTATGACTGCGAGTAAGTTTAGCCGGCGCTCCCGCCGAAACTTTTCGCGCGCGACGAAATAAATTGTGACGTCATCGCATGTATTAGCGCCAACTGCGTTTTTTAAATAATGTAAAATAATACGAAAATGCACACTTTGATCTTCATTTTCTCAGCCATTTTTAAAGGTAGAAAAAAGTAAAAACACAGTTATTCTTGTAATTTTTTTTAGATTACTTTTGCATTAAAAAAAAAACGTTTGTCTTCTCCATTGCAGGTGGAAGAAAGCTCGGGCTATGACATCATTAGCAAGACGTTCACGGAGCGCGAGAAGTGCGGGCTCAAGGAGATCCAAGCTTTCAAATTGCCCATGGTAGCCATCCCGCTGCGCAAGCATTCAGGGTACCGCGAGCTTTTTGCCACCAGGTCACTACAGTATTCCCATAGATATTCTTACGACAGGTGAAATGCTGTTGCTGTGGGATGCACACAAACCCACCAACAAATCACTTAATGTTATCCCTATTAATTATGTAAGTGCACCCTCCTTTATTTAAATAAAATAATAAATAATCCCGGACATTTCACACAGCATCATCTGGCCCCAAAGTAAGCAGAGCTTGTGTCACATGGGTACCGCATGACCGATATCACACTTGTATACCTTCTTTTAGTAAATACATACTTGTTATACATTTGCGTACAATTGCGTCGAATGTGGGATCACTTGCACCGATAGCCTTAGTGAACGGATAAACAAAACTTCCGGGTGTTTCGTATTTAATCTAACGATTTAAACACAATGCAAATGCAATGCAAAGTCACCTCTGAATATTGATCGATTGAAAGTTGAAGATAATCAAAGTTAGAGTTTAGATGATTCGGGAGCCGCCTCCGCGAGAGGACGCGAAGCGGTTGTCGATATGGGTATGGTGGGACATGATTGTGAGTTGTGAGTTGTGAGTTGTGTGTTGTGTTGTGGGGCAGACTGCGGTGGCAGCGCGAGACGGGGCTGGTGAGCGCGGCGCGACGACGCTGGCTGGCGCCGCGGCCGCGCTGCGAGGCCGGCGTCTCCGGGTTCCGCAGCGTCGGCCTGCCCGACGTGCTGCCCGCTCTGCAGGTTATACTCCTATCGATGCTACTCAACACACCATACAAACCTAAACTTAATGCGATATTGTGAACGTAGGTTGAAACAGCGCGGGCCTCACGAAACTGTTCGGTTTAGTATATTCTTATATTCTTTATTGTACCTGAAGACGCGTCCGAACGATATAATCAGAGAAAATGTCCACAAAGTTGAGCTTCTTCTTTTTATCGTGTCACTAGTTATTATTTAGAACCAGTGCGGTGAAAGGATGAAAGTGCGCCTCGGAGGCTCCTTACGTGCACTCGATACATGTCGTCGAACTTTTAAGGTTCAAGATACGATATTCCGGTTTCCTCACGATGTTTTCCTTCGCCGTTCGAGAGTACTGGGATAGCGCATATACATTTCTCGATCAGAAAAATCCATCGATGCGCGACTGGATTCGAACCCATTACTCTATCGGAGGGCTCCTACCACTAGACAAGTGCTCTCCTGATAACCTTAACCCTGATAAGAGTTTTCTTGCAGTAAACCTTTGAGGAAAGTGAGAAGTGAATAGAGTGGTAGGTACGTCCACATAAGGACAGGAGGAAGCGACAGAATTCAAATTACCATATTAATTTTAAACCTACGAAATATATACAATAAGTAGTTAAATATACGCGTAAAATTTTTATTTTATTTAAGTTTATTACTTTTAGTAATAAACATATCTACATATCTCAAGACGAGTCATCATGACAGCTTAACAACCGATACGATAACTCGTACTGGAACACTGTTGATATGGTTAATACGTGCGGATATTTCCGAAGCTCAGGCCAGCAGGTAGAAGAGTAAGGAAACTATGTTGTTATAAGTTTTGTTGCAGATATTAGCAATGGGCGCACTGGCCGCGCTCCTGCTGCTGTGTGCGGAGCTGGCCGCGACGCGGGCTCGCGTGTGCTTGCATTACATGCCTACACCTCCCTACGCACCATAGTAAATACTCATTTCTCGCAGCACCTACAAACAAATATAATATTACATTATGTCTTCATTGAAATAAATTAAATATCTGCTTATGTACTTAATCTAATCTTTTAATGGTGTTTATCTACATTCATAATAGTTAATATCCACAACAGATTAAGTCTAGATACATTCTTTTGCAATTTTATTCTTATCACTCTTGTACGTCCGTAATATTTTGCAAAAGCAAAAATATTAAATTTTAAAATTTTAAAATATTAAATTTTGCAAAAATTTAGTATTTTTACAGCAAAAGCTATAAAAATACTAGTGACTGAACGAATTAGTGCGAAAACGCTACTGCATGCTGCAACCACTCTACAGAGAGAAGTTAAAGCCGTTTTATCAATATTCCGGCAAGCAAATCACCAACACCACAAACGAAGAAAAGATACGATAAAGAAGGAGGTGACCTGAGCGGAAAAGGATATGGCGGAATAGATTTTCATGTCATCAGCGAAGCAACGCAGCTAGAAGATAACAAGCATGAGTCACTATCATTGATGTGCCTAGATGATAAGAAGAAGAGGACCGATTAGGAAACCCTGAAGAACTCCGCTGAGAACACGAACCCAGCTAGATATGTAATTGTTTAAGTCAACAGCTTGAGACTTGACAATATATGAAAACCATCTAAGTCTAAGCAAGTCTCCGCAAATTCCTGATTTAGCTTGTGCGGTAGGCTATAGTCGTCAATTCAGTCAAAGGGTTTGCTGTAGTCAGTATACACTAACTCCACTTGGTGGCCGTTGTCAAAAGTCAAAGTCAAAAGATACTTTATTCAATACAATCACAAGGATCACTTTGAAACGTCTTACATACTAGGTGAATTTAGGTGCCAATTCATCCTAACCCAAGCCCGAGAAGAACTGGCAAGAAACTCGTCTTGGTCCTAGCGCTTTTTTACATGATCCATCTAATAACTACCTTAACTACGAAATACTAATACAAGAGAGTTTATACATTTCAAGTGTGTCGGTTAACTGTCTGACGGCAGAGCGACATGAGGCCATGCATTCTTATCAATAATATAGTCAGTTATAATAAACTTTCTTCAAAAGACTACCTTTTATGTATGTTTTAATTTTTTTAATAGATACTTAGTTTAGTAGCATTTTCAGGAAGCTTATTATAGAAGCGCACCGTGTTCCCCATAAAGGACTTATTAACTTTTTCTAATCGAAACCTAGGGATGTATAATTTCGAAGTGAGGGATTTGGGAGTTATCCATGACACTAAATTGAACTTTGATGAAGGTACATGTTTCTTCCATTGTTAGTAAAGCTTCTATGGCTTTGGACTTTATAATGCCTTCCTCTAAAAGCTTGAAAACGATTAAAACTCTTTACAGTAGGTACTTATGTGCCAGGTCACCTGGTATACGCTTCACAGTCGTGGAACCCTGCTTATTAAATTTACATCAAAAGAATCGAAGCTAAGTAAGTAAAACTTATAATTTATTATGAAATAAGAGAGAGCTTGACCTTTTCAGCTCACCGTGCCCGCTCTTAGAAATAAACTCAATAGCACGCTTTATTTAATATTACTTGTATTATCGTAAGCCAAATAAATCCAAACTGAAAAGTAAAAGTAAGCTTTGACGTTTTAAATAAGTTTCATAATCTAAGTTACCTATTTATTTTTAAATGAAAAGGAATGCAAAATTAAATAAAACAAAATATAAAATACCATTAAACACCAATAAATACCATTAAACAAAATAAAATAAATAAATAATGCTGGACATACCTACCTGTATAACAACACCATCAGCCCTTAAAGTAAGCAGAGTTTGTATTATGGGTACCACATGCATGACTGATATACATCTTATATATTTTTTATGTACATACATACATATTATACAAGTTACAAACTTAGTTTAAAGGCACAGAGAACGTAATGTTTTATTTTCTTCTTTAACTATAAAATATTACTGTTATATCTATATGTATGTATATGGGGTTCCAATATTCATCTTCGGTACCCAAGCCAACCTCACCTGCACGTGGTGCACCCTGCTGAACAACAAACGAGGCTCTGGCGGCCGGCTGGTAGCGACATAGCGCAGCCTACATCGGCATAGCTAAATCTTCTGGCCGCCGACGGGCAGCAGCGTCGGCGGTGCGAGAAGCTATGTCCTGCGATCCCCAACCCGCTTGCCCAGCGTGTTGATTATGGGCATAGGTATACCCTCAATGATGATGAACGCAAGAAGGAAATGGCCCCCAGTTCCCGGCCGCTACGCTATTCCTGGTCATTGACGACCTCTGTGGCACAGTGGGCTAAGCCAGACAGCCAGACGGCTGAGACGCAGAAGGTTGCGGGTTTGATTCCCGCCACGGGACAAATGTTAGTATGTTCTGCAAGTATTTGTCTCGGGTCTGGGTGTTTCTATGTATAATATGTATGTATTTAGGAAAAAAAATGTATTTAAGTAGGTAGTATATCAGTCATGTGGTACCCATAATAAGCTCTGCTTACTTTGGGGCCAGATGATGCTGTGTGAAATGTCCGGCATTATTATTATTATTATTATTATGGTAGCGACCATGGTAACGGCGGGGCAAGGGGGGCTAAGAATCACCGAGCTACCGCAGGCTACCTACAACAACTTACCCCTGGCAACGTATAACGGACGAACTCTGAGGCTCGACGAACATCTAGCGCAGTTAAAAGCGGAGCTGGAAAACATTAGGTGGCACGTCCTGGAGTAGTGTGAAGTCCGTAGAAAGGGAGAGGACACCATTACCCTAGACTCGGGCCATCTTCTGTACTTCCGCGGGTGACCAACATTACAGGGTGGCGTAGGGTTTCTCGTCAATAAGGCCCTCTCTAACAGTTCTAGAAATCTCTAGTGTGTGTTAGATTTGTCGATTGGCAAATTTAAAAACGTAATTAAACAGAAACTGTCTATTAAAGCATATTATAAAATATCTGATTGTTTAGATGACAAAAAAGCTTGGGAAGAATCTGCTCTAACTCGACTCGGCATCCGTAACAAAATTGTCAAGGATCATACAAAAAAGTGTTAAGACCAGACAAGTTTCTTGCCGGATTCTTCTTGAACTGGGGTTAGGAGGAACCGGCACCTAGATTCACTAGCATGTAAGAAGACGATTCAAAGTGGTCCTTGTAATTTTATTGAATAAAGTTATTTTGAATTTTGAATGTTGTCGACCAGGGTAGCGTACCTGATCCTTCGACTATCCAAGCGGTATACTATGAAGATCATGCAGGTCTACGCACCGACCTCGGCACATCTGGATGATGAAGTGGAGGATTTGTATGAGGACATATCCAAAGCCTTGCACAACACCACGAAGGCTTACTTCAACGTTGTTATGGGGGACTTTAACGGCAAAGTGGGAGTCCGAGTTGGCAACGAATCCAGAGTAGGCCCTGGTTATCTGAGGTAGAAATTACAGAGTGCAAATGCTCGTCAACTTCCTCGAGAAGGAGGGGCTCTTCTTGAAGAACTAATTCTTTAAGAAAAAGCCCCACAGGAAGTGGACGTGGCGAAGCCCCGACAATGTGACAAAAAACGAGATCGACTTCATCATGACGGATAAAAGGCTCTGAATATCAATCTTATGCTCGAAAGAAACCGTCTGATGAAGTCCACGCTTCGACCTAATCTACTCCAGATCATGACGGGCACCGAGCAGTTTCAGAAGCTTCTTGGTGATAGATTCATCGCCGCGGAACCCACCGATGACGTTGATGAGGCCCTACAAAACGTGATTGGAGCATTGAGGGACGAGGGCATCAAATTCTGCCAAATGCAGCCTAAAGGCAGGAAGTCCAAACTCTCGGATGAGACTCTTCGACTATATGCGGCACATGCTCCTTGCCCTCAGCGTAACAACCACGATTCCAGAGCCACGCTCACCCGCCACTACACCGACGAACTACCGGAAATCACCCAAGACGAGATCGTGTTGGTCCTGAGACAGCTTAAAATGGAAAAGCCCCGGGTCAGGACGGAGTTACTTCAGAGCTTCTGAAGGCTGGAGGAGCCCCTGTTGTGCAGGATCTGCAAAGCCTCTTCAACTCCGTCCTTCATTGTTGGAGAACTCCTAAGGCGTGGTACGAGAGTTGGGTGGTTCTGTTTTTTAAAAAGTCATTACGAATTGTCTTGCCAGAAGACTCGACGAGTTCCAGCCAGCGGAACAGGCCGGGTTTCGCGGAGGATATAGCACCATAAACCACATTTACACAGTGAGGCGGCAGATCATACAGAAGTCCGAAGAGTATAACCAGCCCCTGTGTCTGGCTTTTGTGGACTATGAGAAGGCCTTTGACTCTGTTGAAACCTGGGCTGTTTTGAAATCCTTGCAGCGATGCCAAGTAGACTTATATCGAAGTGTTGTGGTGTCTGTACGAAGCCGCCACCATTAGTGTCCGAGTACAGGACCAGCAGTCTAAGCCCATCCAACTGCGCAGAGGAGTGAGACAGGGAGATGTAATATCTCCGAAACTGTTCACAAGCGCGCTGGAAGATTTATTTAAGACGCTGGACTGGAAAGGTATGGGCATTAACATAAACGGCGAGCACATCTCACACTTACGATTCGCAGATGACATAGTCTTGCTGGCGGATTCGTTGGAGGAGCTACGAATGCTGGACGGCCTAGCATCAGCCTCGCGGGCGATAGGTCTCGGCATGAATTTGGATAAAACGAAAGTCATGGTCAATGACCAAATTGATCCGAGACCGGTCACCTTTTTGAAGTTGTTTCGCAATACACATACCTTGGGCAGATTTTGCAGTTAGGTAAAACAACTTTCAGAAGTAGGTCAAGAGGAGGATTCAGCTGGGTTGGGCAGCGTTTGGTAAACTACGTCGAGTTTTCTCGACACCCATTCCGCAATGTTTGAAAACGAAAGTTTTCAATCAGTGCGTCCTACCTGTTATGACATACGAAGCTGAATCAAACCCGCGACTTTCTGCGTCTTAATCGGGCCTATGATTTAATTTTCGGTCCTTATCTAGCTTATCTTTTAGTGAATAACTTTTAATGGCGTTACTGATATCAGATACGGATTCAGCGGGTGAGTTGGCTGAGCCTAAACCACTTTGTAAAGTATCGTTACTAGTAGTAGGAGAACTGAGAAAGGTAGACAAAACATTAGAAGAGACCGCGTTATATATACAATATGAGTGGATTCCAACAGGTATTTGTACTTTACTAACAAACGCCGGGAATAAAGTAGAAAAAGGTCACCTTCGTAAACTTTTTTAGTGTTCGTTAGTTTTATTGGTTAAATGTATAGTAGCTTTAATCTTTCCATACAAACGTCGAAGGGTGATCACACCACCGTCTGATGATGAACAACCAAAACTAAAGTGAGTGTGATATAATACAAGTGATATAAATTTGTCTTGTCATAATCTATGCTTGTATCAATACAGAATTGTAAAAATAATATGGGTTTGAAAGATACAAGACTCAAAAAAAAACGTTTTTCATCAATGATTTTAGCGCAACTTTAGGTAAATAAATAACAAACGGAGTACGCAAACTAAAATAAAAATCGGGTTGCACTCCGGGAGTGCCGACAGAAGTGAAAAAATATTTTGGCGCGTTAGAGTTTAGTAATAAATCACTTCAAAATCAGTAATTATGGCGACTGCCAATCAAATACTGAACGAACACAGATGACGCAATATTTTTTGTTCAGAATGTAGATAATATATCAAAGAACCTAACTCAGTAAACTTCTCCTTACAAAAGTAGTCTGTAAACATGTGAATTAAGGTGTATAATCAAATGGGGCGAGCGCGGCAGCCAGCTGCGTCTCGCCCCAGACGGTAACGGTGTCGTGAATCCAGAGGTTTTACCTCATCTAAAAATATGCGTACCGCGCTAAAAGAAGTTTTCACTTCAAAATATTCCAATACAAGCATAGATTATTTAATTTTATTCAAGCGCTCAAATAACTTTATTTTTTTAAATACATTCAGTAGTTTGAGATGAGAACCCTTGAGCCAAAGGTCTATTCATTATTTTTACGCAATCGTTTTATTAAGAAATCATACATTAATCTGATCATATGACTCGAAATTATAATCACGCCATCTCCTTACTGCTCTATTCTTGGTGCACGTCTATCCTTTTTTCACACTAAGCTAGGTGAAATAGCATGCATTTTAGATGCGCCCACTAACGAGTTTGTGCGAGCGTGTATCCTTAAACGTTCAGATCAAAACTCTTAAATTAAAATTTATTACATTTAGGATCAATATTTACAAGCATCCAGTAGGTAGGTATCTAATCTACCCACGTGCTAGAAGAGCAAGTAGATGGCGAGCAGCACGAGCAGCGCCAGCATTAGCAGCGCCGCCAGCAGCGCGTCCAACAACTGCGCCATCGCCATCCACTCCCCCGCGCCCCCCTCCACCTGTCCCACACCCGCCTGCAACACGACACTCCGCTCCGTCACACTGGACCCGCTCGTATGGTAGTATCCAACGCAGGGAGCCGGCACCTGGCACTCACCGCGTCGGGCGCGACGGGCAGCACGCGCGACATCCGCGACAACAGCGTCCGCAGCGCGCGGGGCGGCGGCGCGGTGCGACGCGCCACGCGCCCCGCCAGCGCAGCGCCCGCGCCCGCGCCCGCGCCCAGCGCGCACATCGCGCACATCAGCGACACGATGCGCGGAGCCGACGCCGCCGGCGGCACCGTCCACATCACCGTTATCAACCTGCGCCCTCACATTCCGCACGTTAGTAACGAACCGCGAGCGACGAGGATGCCACTCCGCTTCTTGCCTTTCCGATTCTCGACGCGAGAGCTCACCACAGAGAGGCTATAAGAGAGGCGCAGAGCGCCAGAGGAGCGCGGCGAGCGCGGGGCGGCGCGGTGCTGGCGGCCAGCAGCAGCGTCGCCGTCGCCAGCACCGCGCCGTGCTGCAGCGCCGCCGCCGCGCCGCGCCGCGTCGCGCGCACCGACCAGGCCGCCGCGCGTCCTGCCACCGCCCCGCCGGGCGCGCCCCGCCACTCCACCGCCGCGCCAGCTACGCCCTCCACCTCCCACGCGCCGCACTCCACCACCACCGAGCCCTGGAACGAACGCGCTCCGATCCAGATTCGCGCTCCTCGGGCACGAGGACGGCCTAGAGGCCGAGTGGCTCACCTTGTAGTCTCCGATCACCAGCTCGAGCTCGTCGCTCGAGTGAGCGCGCGAGGCGAACTTGAAGTCCGCCTGCTGCGTGTCCTTGGGCCAGTGCGCCACCTGCAGCTGCACCGGCACGGCGAGGTCGAGCCGCAGCACGCGCGTCACCACGCCCCCCGCCGTAACGCGCGCGCGCAGTCCCCCCTCTCCCGCGCCGCCCGCCCCGCCACCCTCGCGCGACACGCCCGCGCTCACCAGCTGTATGTCCGGCGTCCACAGGCGCGCCGCCGGCACCAGCGCGCTGTCGCCTTCCCACGCGGTGCCGTTCCACGAGAGCCGATCGTCCGTCCAGACCTACAATCAAAGAGCACGCTGTCGATGACTCCGCTGAGCCTGGATCGGTAAAAGTTGGAAGATCGAAGCGCCGCCGTTACCATCTTCAAGTCGGCCAGCAGCCGCATGGTGGCGCTGGCGTCGAGCACGGCGGCGTGGCGCACGTCCAGCGAGAGCTCCACGCGCGTGCTGGCTTGCGGCGGTACCTCGCGGTCGTACTCGGCCAGCAGCAGGTCGATGTGCGTCGACAGCGCGGAGCTGCTGTACTCCGACCGACACCCTTCTGTGAACATTCACTCGGATACAACATCTAACGATCCCAGTGATCAGTCAGAGATTTTAACATGAGTGAAATTTTAATTTCACCTCTAATTCTGTTTCCTAGCTGCCCATATTAGTTACATTATACAATCATTCAATAGCTCTGATTCTAATCACACTGTATTGTTAGATTTACTTAATTTGAAAAATTTTAGTTGATTTAAGTTTTTACGTTAAAAAACTTTAATTAATTGAATTGTATTCAAAATAAATCTGTTGGGACTTAATAAGTCATCAAGTGGAGATTTCTCGGATGTACATCGAGTCCTTAGTTATGGAAGATTCAGCCTCTCATGCAGCTTAGCTATGTCAGCCTCATCGTAGACTTAATTAATTATAAGGGCAACTTCTCCGCTATATGTTCCGATGTAGACAAGCACGGCTGGTGGTCTTTGTTATTGTGTGTAGGATATCATCCAAATTTTTTATTCGTTTGAAAGTCCTATCGATGCCATTTCTGCCATTTCCGACGCAGCTTATATGGATGGCGCGTATCCGAAATATTAAATTTGCCATGATTCTGGCGCATAAATCAGGCTGACCGATGGCATGTGTTATGTTGGCTTTGAGGGCCGCTGTGGGTTGAGGCTTATTCATGCAAAGTCTAACGGTGTCAAATCGCACAATCTCGGTGGCTAGTTCTAATGTGGCATGAGCTGTGTGGCACGTAGCGCCGTCCTGTTGAAACAACATGTTCTATTGGATCTCATGTAGATTGGTATCATCCCAAATTGGTCAATTTTTGTTTGTTGACGTACCCATTCATCCAGAATCCTCATCGCTGAAGATGATTTTTCGATGAAAATTACGTTCAGTTTCCAACTGCTCCAAAGCCCATTCAGCGACGGCGTTGTCTATGGTCGCTTACCGGTGTAGGCTCAAGTCATGAGACAAATGTCGACAAGTTGTGGTCTGCGAAAGACCGAGCTCTTGCGAGCGACGCGAAATCGACTGCCTCGGATTTTCTTGCACACTCTCACGGACAGCGGCGATGTTTTCGGCAGACCTACGGTTGTTGGTTGATCGCTTACTGAACCAACGGACTCAAATTTATCCATTACACTGCGAATAGTCCTCTCGGTATGACGATTGTCGCGATCCTAAAATGGGCGACGCTCGGAACGTTGCCCGAATAGAAGACCCATTTTGATAAAACAATTTTATCATTTGCACGTGTTGTTTAACGCTATATCCAGTAATGGTGATTTGGCAACAGACTGAATAAATGATAGCTTATTTGATGGAGCTTTAACACTGTCAGAGTTTGGAAGACCCTTTATATTCAATGCGTTGTTTAAGACGGGTACAAAAGTGAATTTACTGAGGGCATCAGTAAATTAACTTTTGTATAAATAAAAACTATTTTTACCGTTATTTAGTGGCTATCTATCTATCTACTCGTTAATTAAAGGAATAAAAGTCATAAAATAAATATTTTCAGTATAAAAAAATATATATAATATATATAATTTAAAAAAAAAAAACTTATCGAGTTTATTTACATTTGCCCCACTCTGATAATAATCATGGATACGCCCATGACTGTTATCTCTCTTCTATGGCGTAATATATAACAACTGTAACTGAAGAACGGGCGAGGGCAATGCGTTTGCTACTTACTTTAATTCTGCCTACTTGGCCATCGCATCACTAAACTCTACTTTTTCTAAACTCTGCTTCTACTACATAAAATTCTAAATTCACGATATCAAATCAGCCGTATGGTCTACACCCAATTGACAAATGTTTGAATGATCTGCAAGTATTTGTCTCGGGTCTGGGTGTTTCTATGTAGGTATAATATGTTTGTATTTACAAAAAAAAAGTAAGATTATAAGTAGTAGGTACACTCAGCGGCACGGAATCTTGGCCAAGCTCATATCTCGCGATAACAAACACTTGTAGAGTTTCTAATGAATGTCGCTTAAGCAGGTACATACATCAAACAATGTTTTTTCTTAGTTCAAGAGGGTAAGTAATTAAGTTTGAGTGTGCTTCAGGACCACTTTTTGAGATTTACTTAGTCTAACGGGGCCCTTTTAGCGACGTAGGCGAAATTTCAAATTATTGTGTTTTCAACAGTTAAACTTTTATTCAATTTTTGAGGTTTTGTGGCTGTGATTGGATATCCAAACGTGCTTTGGATTAAAACAATATGCCTTTAACAGCAGAACAGGTTGCACGAGCAGTTGCATTGATTGACCAAGGACTAACACAACGTGAAGTGGCTATTGTGTTAAATGTGCCACTTTCATCCATGCAGTATGCTTTGAAACGGTATCAGAACACTGGGATCTACACTCGAAGACCAGTTAGTGGAGGCGTAAGACACATCAGCTCGAGACGACCGATTTATTGTCTTAGAAGTATTGAGAAACCGCTCCCTCACGGCTGTTGAGATACGACAGCGGCTCCAAAACGTCCGCGGCATAAACGTAAGCGAGCGTACGGTCAGAAGACGGATGGAGGAAGTGAATTTTAAAGCTCGTAGACCAGCACATGGACACGGACATGCCAACTGGACTCAAGAGCAATGGGCTAGAGTTATCCTTACAGATGAGTGCCGAATTTGCTACGAGCTCCAGACGGTCGAGAACGGGTGTGGAGAAGAAGATGAGAGGGATATCTACCCATGTGGTAATGGATACATATCTTCTTCGTACAAACAGTGAGTTTTAATGGCGGCTCTATAATGGTATGGGTAGGAATAAGTTCGGATGCTCGTACGGAGTTGGTGATCGTCGACAATCGGCTAAATGCTACTCGTTACATCGAAGAGATCCACCAGCATCATGTTCTGCCCTATTCCGGGTTCATTGGGTACGAACAATTTTTATTAATGCACGATAACGCACGTCCCCACATTGCGTGGTGCGTGACGTAGTACCTACCTTCAAGCGGTAGAAATTTCAAGGTTGCAGTGGCCTGCTCGTACCCTGGACTTAAACCCAATAGAATACATCTGGGGCATGCTCAAAAGAAAGATTAATTCCGGTTCCAACCCGCAACAAACTGTCAACTGTTTTTTTTTTTGCAGTTGTAATGTGTGCTAAATTTATTAATTAATGTTCAATATCAAAATAAAAAATTTGAGGATTGCTATCATGGTTTAAAGTCGTTATAAAGTTCATAAAACATAAAACAAGACTACATTTTAGCCTACCCACCCATTAATTATTAAATATTATCATAAAATCAGAAGTTATCGCATAATTTGTGGATGGCCAAGTTTCCGTGCCGGTGAGTATATCAGTCATGTGGTACCTACCCATAACACAAGATCTGCTTACTTTGGAGCCAGATGATGCTGTGTGAAATGTCCGGTATTATTATTATTATTATTATAATTCTGATCAATAAATGTACCAGTAGCCTAATTACTCCAATCTTGATATTTAACGACTTAAGTTCCTAAAATATGGGAAACAACATCAGCCACCTCAGATCACAAGAAGGAATATGTATTAATATGGAGGCATATGGAGTCTGGTGGCCAAGTGGACGTTACCTACACAGGCTACAGCAAAGTCTTGTATTTGTCAATGTAATTTGTCAATTAATTATTATTCAACTATGTCATCTTACTAACTAAATTACAATCGGCAGGAATTTGCGGAGATCCGCTCCGATATTTTGGTTCTTATGTTGATAGTCAAACTGTGGCCCTTAATGGATTTTCCTCTCAATTTACCATATTATCCGATCTGGAGTCTCACAAGGGTCCTTTTTTAAACCACTACTCATTATACGTTTTGTTATATACCTATACGATATTGATAGATGCTTCCTTAACACTGATTACAAACAAAATTGACTGTAGTGACCTCTCTAAGTTCAACTTTGAAGTACCTCGCCCCGTGCTGTTTCACGGCGGCGGCGCGGTTACATGTGGACAACTGTATTACTAATTACAGAGAAAACTTATATTTTTACTGTACATGAAGAATTTACTTCAATTCGTCACAATCAAAGTCTGTTGACTTGTTCAATACATCTCCAAATTACTTTTAAAACCAAGCAAATACATATATCACTGACAAGAATAGGTTAGGTACCTTCCTCTGCAGCACTGATCAGCAATTCTGTGCACACCTGTGTGAATTATTGTTTCCGTAAGTTACTCCATTACTTTATTTTTTATATAATTTTGTTATTTTAGAAGGTACCTATCTATTTTACTTAACTTGAGATTAACTTAGGTAGATACCATAAACACACTAAATCATATTTTTTTCAGTGTTCTAAATGTGGAAACTACTCAAGGGTCATCGGTTGTATTTATTATACTTAGGTAGGTAATCATATTAATAGTTAAAACATAAACAGTACCTAATGAACAGTTAAAACATAAACATAAACGTAGAATAAACAAAAGCAATAAAAAAAACCTATAGAATATTGGTATTCCTATTTAAAAATACGACCCCCCACCCGATGGACTGATGACATTGTAAAGATCACGGGAAATCGGTGGATGGAGTTCATCCTGGAAATCTATTGGGGAGGCCTATGTTCAGCAGTGGACTTTTAGGGGCTGATATGAGGATGATGATGATTAAAAATAGAAGAGGGAAAATTATACGGCACGAAAGATCATAGAAGGGATCCTTGAAGGAACGAGAGGAAGAGGAAGGTTACGAATCAGTCAGCTACATCTATATGAGCCAAATTAAGAAGGTAAATGTCGTGTCGTATAAGGAGATCAAGGAAACTGCGCTGGATTGGAGCGCGTGGAAAGAGCTGCATCATTCCCAACAAGAGCCTATATGTAATGATGTAAAAAAAAAAAGCACTCACCAAAACTATGGGCGAGGAGAGTGACCAGCAGGACCACCGCTTGGGAGTCCATTTTACAAGCGATTGGTGCGGTCACCTTCCGGAGAGCGAACACCGCGCAGGCGCTACCAACTTTTGGCTCTCACTTACTTTAATTACCTAAGTATGTGTTAGATAAGTAAATACTACAATTGTAACTAACACATCTTGATCAGAAGAACCCTTACATGAATGAAAAGTACCTCTACTTCCTAAAGATCGTACCGTGGGTAGGTAGGTATGTAGGTAGGTAGGTAAGGTAATCGCAAGGCGTAATCGAGTATAAACACTTATTATGTAAGTAATAAGGGTTTTGACTCATTAATATAACTTCTAATAAGAAAGGGATTTAAAAAATATTTCACGAAATTATGAAGCATTCAATTATTCATTAGGTATATATTTTTATTTTACCGATTAAAATAAGTAGTTAGGCGCGCATTGCTGATTAATCCGATTTTTAATGTACATTTCTACAGAACATAGAATCACGTAGGTACAAACTACGTTGAAAATCACATACCTCAAAGTTGACTTCGGAATAGAGCGGTTCAAGCCGCGCGGATTAATTCGCTAATGCTTACTAGGCCTTAGTTCGAACTGTTGCGAGGAAATGCATGTCATGGAAGCTGGGATCCAAAAATGGTCACGTAGGTCTACGGAACGCTACGCGCAGCCGCGAAGCGCGTGGACGTAGCGTAGAGGTTAATCAGCCTCACTCGCACCTGCTCAAGTTTTTACATGCAAAAAAATATAATACGATACCTGTTGGCTTATTGGAACTAGCTTCTGACTGCGACTTTGCCCGCGTGGTAATCGTGGTGATTGATCCACGCTCAAACACAAACATCTGAATATCTAAGCATCCACACAAACTTTCGCATTTAATATTAGATGCATTATTTTAAACATGACAACCTAAAATGTTGTCGAACTCTGGCGGGTGCGTGGGAGACGCTATCAGTGTTGTATCCGCTTGTGTTGATGCAGCTCTTGTATTTATATTTTATTGCGTACGTATGTACCTAACCTACCTATTGTTAATGCCTAGATATTCATCATGATTATCGAACTCGGAAGCGCGGGTAAGCGAGGACCGCAAGGGACAAATGAACGAGGAGGGACGATCGATTCGATCGATTTGTTCCGGATCGAAGTCAAATAGGTAGGTACTATCTTAAAAATATACCTACCTAACGATTAAGTGCGAAAATTGCGTCTGAGTACCGTACCTACCTAGGTTCTACGTACTACTACTTTTTTCACCATCATGGTTCCTTTACCATCTGTTACAGTTACTAGTCCAATTCAGAGTCACTATTCTCTATATACATTTTTAAGAACAAAACATTGCATTAGGACCTTGATTTTGTCAATGAATGCTTATCTCATTCAGAGAAACAGAACTCTTATAATCGAATAGCAAAGATAATTAAATATATAGTTTAGAATAACAAATAATCAGAATACTAAAATCTATAAAAATCTTTGAGTAACTTACCGCGAAAGCTGCATCACACCACTATTTTTTGCCAGTACTTACGCATTTTTACCAGTTCACGACCGACTACATAATGATCATATTATTTATATTTGTTTTTATTTCGCTGGTGGATTTAAATTTGTTCGTATGTTTGCTTGGACATTCAAGATAGTGCCAAAATGCACTCCCTCAGCGTATGTGTGTTATATAAGGTCGAAAGGTCGAGAAAGGGACCCGGTCGGCTAACAGGCGAACTGACCCTATTATTATAAAGCCGAAATTCCGAAGCAAGTTTTAAAGAAAATGCGCGACAGCTCTAATTCAAGTTCATGGATTACAGCTCATGGTTTGTACTACTAAGGAAACAAAATGAAAATCTTTTTTTTTTCAATTGAGTTTAAAGCGGCCTCGGTATTTATAGAAATAAGTCTGGGAAAGTATAGTCAATAAAATCCCATTTAAAACTATAACACTACTAAAATCAGAGTTAGTTGTAGATATGTCCTAACTACATTCATATTATAAAGTAAAATTTATAACAGCATATACGTTGATCTGACTTTTCAGTTTGGAAAATGTAAATACTCTAGAACGTCAAAGGAAAACATCGAGAGGAAACCGGCATGTTATAGTATCTAAAATGTTCGAAACATAAGCCGAGAGTGCACGAAAGGAGCCTGAGTTATTCAATCCTTTCATCACACTTGTTCGAAATAACTCATCATCATCATTTCTTTCCTCTCCACTGACGCCACTCTGCCTGGGATTCTGTTTGATAGCGCAGGCTTTCCCAGGTACCCACAATAACGGCTGGCACCAAACCGGGTTTATTTCAAGTTTTCCTTCTCTGTTGCTAGCTCTTCTGTTAGTCAGCAGGGGGATTATGTGAATATGGGGGAGTATGTAATAATGTTATATATACATTAATATATATATTAATGTAAACTATATTACATTATTAAAACTAAAAACCATGTTAGAAATTGTGACACCGGTAATATTCATTTTTGTTAAAGTAGTTTATTAATCAGGTTGTCTTTTAACCTTTGTCTTTAGGCCTCCTCCAATGTATGCCTTTGATCGCAATCAAGACACGTTCTACGCCGTTCCTCTAGGAATAACTTCAGAGCATTCCCCAATCATTTAAAGACTATCGCAGTCGTCTCCATCATCAACACGTAGAAATCCTAACTCGAAGTGTTATTCAGTTCAGCGAAAAAAATACAAACCCGCCATTTGTGATGACCCTCAGGTGATCGTTATAGATTACCTACAGCGGATGGTAAAAGTAAAAAACTTATAAAGTAAAACGAAAAGTAATGTAAAGTTAAATAAAAAGTAAAATGTATTTTTGTAAAAAAACATCTAAAAGGATAACAGGTGTCATGACTTATCTATATAACTATTACATAACTAGTGACACCAGTATGGCGATTAAGGAACTTTTGACAGAATCAATGTACATTAGTTTTGATTAGCAATCAGTATAATATCAATCATAAGTTTGATTGTAATTGGAACCAGTTTTGACAAGATGGATTACTATTACGTACGTTCTATCTCTATCTCAGACCAAATATATATATAGACGAGACTGCCATGAATAACTAAAGCGAAGTCTCAAAACCATGCTCCTCTATACATACACGCACCCACGCACACACATCTACCCAAACCGTGCTCATTGGTCTTGGTATATGCATACATACTTATACTATTAAGTATTGTCATGTCGTGGTCAATAATACATATTACAAAAAAATATAAAATATATAAAAATATAAATATAAAAGCAAGAAGCACGATTTCGGTGTATGTGTGTGCGTGGGTGTACACACAGGAGCACTGTTTTGAGACATTATTTTGGTTGATTGCGGCGTCTTCATATATACTTGATCTGAGGATTTTATTCATATGACAGCATATATGACAATCAACATCAACCTTCCGTAATACCAATTCATCAATAGTAACTGAAAGTGATTAGTATCAATATCAGAAGTCCATAATCACCCTGCAGAAGAGGTAATTTGTTATAAAGTCGTTATAAAACTATCACTATAATTCGTAAAGGAACTTTATTAAGAATTTAAAACGGATAACTAATACTAACCTACTTACACAAAATGGTAAATGAACAGATGTAAAACTCAATAAAGCTTTTGGTGTTATCTTATACAATAATAATAGAATAACATCGAATGATAAAAAACCAGAGTTTTGCTGCATATTGACTTGAAGAAACCCTTGTGTGTCTGTGAACCAAACTCGCATTAGCACCACATTAATAATACAGTTTAAATAACAATAGACACTCAAAACGGAATATTTTCCATGATATAATTTTACTGCTTTCTGATATTTCGGCAGACTTGCATTGCAGTTGCGCCATGCTCTCTCATGATCAGTTTATCTCGTGATCTCGGGAAGCAGTAAAACTCTCATATCATGGAAAATATCTCGTTTTGGTGAAAATTATTCAATACCATGATAATTTCAAAAGTTATAAAAACAATAATGCTGGACATTTGACACAGCATCATCTAGCCCCAAAGTAAACAGAGTTATGTGTTATGGGAACCACATGACTGATATCCTAGGTACTTATGTAGTTTTTTTACATACATTTAAAAAGCAAATGCAAATACATCCATAAACGCACTTTACCTTTACCTACCTACTATTACTTTAAAACAACAATAAAATATTAACAGAAGTTGACGCAACTCAATAGCTGCCCTCAGGCACTGGATTCGTTGAGATAATATTAGATCGTTTTTATATATTTGCGGTCATAATTATATCTCAAATGTTTCACATGTCTTTTATATTATTCTGTACATTTCTGTAAAAATGGTTATAGCATTAGACCATAGTTAGCAATTTAATGTAAGTATAGATTGTAGATTGCACTGATTGACTGAGTGAGTACGATTTACATAAGGACAAGTAGAAGATGGAAGTGACCGTGTTGTGTTGTGTTTGCTTCATACTTCCGTAAAAGTCAGTGGCCGACTCTGGTCAAGGAGTAAACAGGCCACTCCAAGGCTTTCGTCATGGCTTAAAAGCTTTTGGAAAAGCTGGGACCGAAAGCTTACGAAGCGCTCAGATGAAAATGCCACTTCAGTCATCCCGGTTCGTTTGAGACTGGTGGTCTACTGATAGCCTTTTAATCCTACGGTCGTAGGTTCCAATCCTTACGTGCACGAATACATTTTCTGTTCTGTACGTTCCACGTTTTCTGTTCTGTTTCTATACGTGTGCTAAACCAGCTCTCTAAAACACCGTATAGAAATGTCGTAGAACTTAAAATGTCGGACTATGAAAGGAGCCGAGTCGGACTAAGAGGCATACTTTACTTATTTCGAAAAAACTAGTGACACGATAAGAGAGACAGAGCATTGCCTCTTTCTTCGTAACTCCTTTATCTGATAAGAACGACTTAATTTTAAGAGCGGTTCGAGTGTTGTGTTAGTGTGATGTAGTGGGTGGCAGTGGCAGGGGCAGAGAGGCCGGCGCCGGCGGGTCGAGAGCCGGCGCCGGCGTCAGGTAGTGCCAGTAGGGCGGCGCGTCGGGCGCCTGCGCCTGGCAGGCCGCTGTCAGTCCGGCCCAGCTGAAGCGATACGCGTATCTCTTGCCGTGCACCTTAATACAAAATACACTATTAAATGGTCACCCTTTTTTTTTATGTGTAACATCTTTCCTTTAGCTTTCCCGCAATCTGTGGGAGTTGTTATGTAAAACAGACGGAAGTGTATAACAGAAAGCCGGGGATACACCCGGTATTTGATTTGATCAATGAGCGCGCGCGGTGGTAGAGTTGGTCGTCAGATGGTACAAACCCATTTTCCGAGAGGTACACAGCTAACAGTGTGTGCGTGTATGTGACGAATAAGAGAAAGGGAAATAGTGAAGGAGAACGCATCAGCTGCAAGCTTAACATATAGTGTTGTGTGCAGTAATGCTTTATCTCCAAGGACTGTATTTAGAGAGGAATGCGTGTTACCTTGCTCATAATGTTCTTGTCGTAGTAGTAGCGGAGTGCTCGGGACAATTTGTCGTAGTTCATGTTGGGTTTCTGCTTGCGCCGGCCCCAGCGCCGCGCCACCTCGTCGGGGTCCGACAGTCGGAACTCGCCCTCGCCGGCCGGACCCTGACATTATACTTATTACAGTCGGCGATTCTGTTACTTTGCTAATTTGTTTTTAGCGCATTTTACTAAGCATATGCAAACACGATATACAGCGCGGATCTACAATGGCGACATTAAATTACAGTAAACATAAAAATGTCAATAGGTACATATTGGAATCATAATTAAAATTTTAAAATCTTCAAACTGTATGATACATTATAAAACAAACTTTCAATCAACAAACATGTATCGTTGTATGATCTTCAATATTTGTCTCAAGCTGGGTGTTTCCTATGTTTAGTACTCGTATGGTTGTATTTTAGTTATTTTACATCTTTATATTATTGAAACCCTTAAAAAAATCAAAGTTTCAATCAAATTTTAACGACCTC
This sequence comes from Lampropteryx suffumata, assembly GCA_948098915.1. Taxonomy (NCBI): domain Eukaryota; kingdom Metazoa; phylum Arthropoda; class Insecta; order Lepidoptera; family Geometridae; genus Lampropteryx; species Lampropteryx suffumata. The sequence continues at coordinate 20,621,384 of OX402550.1, read as the reverse complement.
TGTGCCGCAGTGGGCGAAAGCCTGTCTGAAACGCAAAAGGTGGCGGGTTCAATTCCCGCAGCGGGACAATTGTTTGTAGATCTGCAAGTATTTGTCTCGGGTCTGGGTGTTTCTATGTATAATATGTATGTATTTACAAAAAAAAAATGTATATTAAGTAGTATTATATCAGTCATGTGGTACCCATAACACAAGCTCTGCTTACTTTAGGACCAGATGATGCTGTGTGAAATGTCCGGCATTATTATTATAATTATTATCTATAATTACGCTATGCGTTACAAAGTTCCAAACAAACGTGTTCACTCCTTCAAGAGATGAATTTCCTAAAACCCGACATAGTAGGTGACGTGACATCAGCGACGTCGGCAAGCTCTTCACTGCACACCAGTTCATAAGTGTGTAGTAAAACATTTTAGTTCTGACCATTACGGTCACTGCGCCACCTTTTCTTGTTCGTATAGTTGAAGCTCAGAACTTGACTCACCGACCTATCACAGAGAGCCGCATCAATCAAAAGACATAAACGGGATATAGACTGAATATAGAATAATTGTGATATAGAGTGATATTATTTGCAGACAATACGTCTTTAATTTTTAAAGTTGATAGAGGTAAAACAAGTATTTGCGATAACGTTCATGAATCCTTATCGTTAGTTCTTAACTGGTTCACTGTAAATAACCTTTTACTTAATAAAAAAAAAACTAAATGTATCAAATTCACTTTGCCAAATGTTATTCATAGCCCGTCCAACATTGAAATGAATGGAGAGGCAATTAATCTTGTAAATTCCACGATCTTCCTGGGTCTTAATATTGATGCAAAACTACAGTGGGATCCACAAATTGAAACACTTGCTGGTAGGCTTATATAGTTCCGCTGCATATGCAGTTCGTGCGATACGGTGGCTTACTGATGAAGATACAGCTAGACTAGATTATTTCAGTTACTTCCATAGTGTTATGTCATACGGCACCATTCTCTGGGGGAAAGCAGCTGATATTGGTAAAATATTTGTTATTCAAAAAAGGGCAATACGAGCCATTCATAAAATTAAACCACGAGAATCTCTGAGAAAAATATTCAAAGAAATTAATATTCTCACAATAGCTTCACACAATATATATATACATATATATATATAATATATATATACATATATATATATTAACATATAATATATATATATACATATATATATATATGTATATATATATATGCATATATAATATATATATATATATATATATATATATATGAAAATTTGTTGTACACACTTAGAAATAGGGATAGGTTTCAGCAAAATAGTGACCTTCATAAAATCAATACTAGAAATAGACACAAATTTCGGTTTCTAGGTTTCGACTAGAAAAAGTAAATAAGTAAAACTAAACTACTATTAAGAAATTAAAGCATACATAAAAGGTAGTCTTTTGAAGAAAACTTATTCTAACATAAATGACTATATTATTGATAAGAATGCATGGCCGCATGTCGCTCTGCCGTCAGACAGTTAACCGACACACTTGAAATGTATAAACTCTCTTGCATTAGTATTTCGTAGTTAAGGTAGTTATAAGATGGATCATGTATAAAAGAGTTTCTTGACAGTTCTTCGCGGGCTTGGGTTAGGATGAATTGGCACCTACATTCACCTAGTATGTAAGACGTTTCAAAGTGATCCTTGTGATTGTATTGAATAAAGTATCTTTTGACTTGAGTTGACTCTCAGTCGCTACCGCGGCCGCTTAGACAAGTTACAACTAATATTACAGTGCAACCCTTGATATACGTAACAAAACATGTGCTTCATAACATTAATGAATTCGGACATTCGGACTTGTCTCTGACTAAACCTTTTAGACATCGCAAAACATCTAAATAACTAGAGGTTTGAGTTGAGAAGATGTCAAACGTGGGGTTTATTCGCAATACTACGTGACAAGGTGAGTGACCTCTTTTTTATTTCATTGCAATTGCAAAAAACCTAGCAAAGTCACCTTTATACAAACTGCGCTAGTTTTACCCACTGGGCTAAGTATCCATAGTCATTTATAATGATGAAAAGATAAATAAATTAGAGTTGCATACTTTATAACAGGTACTTACATCTAGCATTGCCATATTTTGATAGCCTTAAATTGATAATTATTGGAGGATGAATTGTCCACAGCACCATCTAACCAACACTGTAATATAATGTCTAAGTAATTGTAGTGCGGGGCTGTTGTCAGATTAACACATCCTCTAATTAAAGGGTTATATATTGTACATGGTGCCGTTACGAACCCACTTAAAGCGAAAAAGTGATAGTAGCGAGTAATTAATTCAAAAAAATTTAAGAATTACAACTTAGACTACCTACCTAGGAAAGCTACCTCTTTTTTTAGGTTTTAAAATAAGTAAAAATAATTTCTTAGGAAATGATTGCTTTTAATTAATAATTTATAGACAACTTCAAGCTACCAGCAGGACTTTGAAATATTCATTGTGAAACTATAATTAGGTATATTCTCAGTATTGCGAGTACACAAAATTATTCTCAGAACAAATATTACTCACTATTTTACTACCAACGAGACTAGCAAGCATCAATAATATATATAAAGCTATCATGTCAAGCGGAGTAGCGGCGACCGACGCGACGGCGGCCGACCGACTGACGCCGACGTAGCAGCGACGTACCACTAGCGCGTTTATGTCTTGCGTTTTAAAAACTAAAAAGACAACCGACTTCATGTATATAACTATATATATATATATATAACTGTAAAACGTTGAGGAGTTCCCTTGACTGTCCTTCGTCTTCATCATCAGACCCCTAATGACAGTCACAACCCATCTAGGTGTAAAGTTCTCATCAATACAAATTAATCAAGCCCAAACACCAGCTAATTGCTGTAAATCGTCGAGGAGTTCCGTCGACTGTCTTCCGGTGCCATCATCAGATCGACTCCAGACCTTCATTAAATAGTAGTGCTTTAAAATACTTAATGAAAAAATAAACAAACGCACTAGTCGCCACTAGGATTTTCGAAAGTTCCCTTCGATTTCTCTGGGATGTCATCATCAGATCCTGGTTTCCTTATCATGGTACCACCCTTGGGATAACTCCTTTTCAACAAAAAAAGAATCATCAAAATGGGTTATAAACGACGAAGTTATCCGCGAACACACATAAAAAAAAATATATACGAATCGAATCAACAAAACACTAAAAATCTAAAAAACACTAAACTTTTTAAAATAAACTTTCACTTGGTAATAAAAAAAACGTTAGTGCTACCTAACAACTACCTACTTAACAGTGTGACCTAACTAACTTACATACATAGGTAATTAAATAAGATAAATAAATTATAAATATCGCTGGACAATCAACACAAGACCATTTAATCACAAACTAAGCATAACTTGAACTATGAGAACCAGATGACTGATAGAATACTATTTCAATACATACTTAATATGGTACCCAGACGCAGAACAAACATCGATGTTGATCTACAGCGTAGAAGGCAGAGCTAGTACCAACTGAGCTGAGAGAGCAGTATAGTGAGCAGGAGCGTGGTGAGTGGCACATACCTCCCAGCAGATCCCCGGAGCGCCGGCCGCCAGCTCCTCCAGCAGGAACTGCCACAGCTGCACCTGTCCGCCGGAGCCGGCCCGCGCGCATCCGCTCAGCGCCGCGTACGGATCTGCATAACAGTTCTTGTTTGATCAATCAAGACTAACAACCTTCTGCGATGTCCTAAGATGGGTGACCACAGTGGCATTTTCATTAATGCGCTTCCGTGCTTCGGAGGCCACGTGAAGCAGTCGGACCGGGTTGTTTAAAAACTGTTAGGCCGTGACGGAGACTTCTGAGCGGTCTATGAACTCTGACCTCTATCAAAAATTACCACTTCAATATTTATCAATCGAACATCTTAAAAAAGAAAACTCCAAATGCCACACGATGGGAAAGTAACATAACAAAAAAAAACAACTACATGTAGGAGAGTTATCCCTATAAACCAGTTATTTGTTTTTATTTCATAACTCTTTAGGGGTCACTTTATACTTATTACCGTAAAATTTAATCACGATAAAACTAATAGTCCGCGAGCAAGAGCAAGACTAGGGGCGGACAGACAGACATGGACATAGCGAAACTATAAGGGTTCCTTGTGGACTTCGGAACCCTAAAATCAAGTGCTAAAGTCTAACCTGAACTGTTTCACCATCATGGTTATTTTACCATCGAGTACTATTACAAGTCCAACTCAGGGCCACTACACCATCATTAACTATGAGAGCACCGGAAATTGTTATAATGAAAAGAGTTATAGAACTAGGTGTGTAATAAAAAAATGTTTCTATATACGCACAGACCACTAATATTTTTTTCTGTTCTGTACAATTGTGCATTATTGATACAGTCTTGTAATAAAGAAACCGAAAAAAATATCGAATGCTAATAAATTACAAATTAACGGTTTTGGATTAGTTTTTATTTATTTTATTTTATATTTTTATTTTACCTCCACGCCGCCGTACCTTACCGGACAGATGGACAAGGAAAAGATCATAATGGTTCTATTTTTCCTTCTGAAGTCGTTATTTGTATTTGTAAATTGTTTGTAGAGGTAACCTACGCACCATGATAGAAGTGCTGGATGCGGCGGTGCTCCGTCGGACTCAGCCACAGCATCACCACGCCCCGCACCCCTCGCCCCCGTCTCGCCCCCTCCAGCCGAGCCTACACTACACCACTCTCACTCACATCACTATTACAACCTAAGAATCTAGGTACTATTAAATAAACTACTGCGTATCACATGTTTTATCCACGATATGCACGATTCCGTTCACTAATTACGAGGACCTTCACTGTGTTACAAAAATCAAAAATCAAAAAAAATATGACAAACGAATTCCAGCAAAATCTAAATGATTTAATTTTAAATCAGTATAAGTATTAAAAATGTATGACGATTTAAAAGACAGTTGTTTAATCCGGATATGCGGGCGGATGCGCGACCGGAAGAGGTCGAGTGGCGACGGAAGTGCCGCCGCCCCGCCCTGTGCGCGCCCCGCACCCCTCTGAGCCTCGAGGGCGGGATTCACAAGATATTATCATATTCAATCTCAGCTTCCTTTATCTCTCTAAGAGCATTATTATCTAGTATGCATTACTTTTGGTTCAGCTATCAATGAATTAGATTTAAGATTGTTGGTGCACTGAAGCAACACTAGCTTCTGCCCGCGTTCTCGCTCGCGTGGTGCCTACATAAAAAGTAGCATATGTCCTTTTCCAAAAAACACCAAGAAACAATCCATATTCTTAACAAATTTAATCGAGAACCATTCAGCCGTTTAGTCGTGAAAAGGTGATAAACAAACAATACACATACAGTGACACTTTTAAATTAATAATATTATTGTACTTATAGATAAATATTATTGAAGTGCTAAACAATATGTTACCTATCTTCCAGTATCTAATTAAATAATTCCTACCTTACATTATTGGTGTCTTAACTATTATTGTGTGAACCACAGAAATCCGAAATATTTGGTATTCTGTGCCTATAGGCTTTGGTAGCTTTGTCTACAGCTCTTCCTAAACTAGCTGCTATGGTACAAACAAACATACCTATCTATATCATCCTATATATATATATATATATATATCTATGTATCGCATTCTACAGATGATTGTTTCTCGATTAGATTGCCCAATCTAACTAATATTATAAATCCGAAAGTAACTCTGTCTGTCTGTCTGTTTTTACGTTTTCACGTTACGTTTACGCACGCGTGGTACCTACATAAAAAGTAGCCTATGTCCTTCTCCAAGGTCCCATCTATATCTATACCAAAATTCATCAAAATCGGTTCAGCGGTTTAGGTGTGAAAACGTAACAAACAGAGTTACCATCACATTTATAATATTATTAAGTATATCTCGATGTATGGGTGTTATAAAGTATAATACGTCTGTATTTACAAACATATCAATATTTAATTCAAATGAGTATCTGATCACCATAATACAAGCTATGCTTAGTTTGGGGCTAAATGGTGTTGTGTGCATTGTCTAGGAATATTTATTTATTTATATCTACTTTGTTTTTTTCTGTTGATAACGAAAATAAACACACTTAATGAAAAGCAAAGCTAATGCAATAATCATGATAGGTCGTAACAGCGCATGCATTATGCAAGAGAGAGATCCTGGCGCCGCGGGTCGCCAATAACGGGCGCCCCCGGACCCGCCGGCCGGCCGGGGCAGGCCGGGGCAGGGATCGCGCGACACCACTTCACACGACGTTTAATCATATTACTGGATAAACGTCATGTTGCCCGATATGATGAGACGATCTTATTAAAGGCATTGAAGTGGCTTCAATTAAAAAGTATGACAACAATTGTTTTAAATGTTTAACATTTCTTGCAATCTGTGTAAGATATTTCGAAGTGTGTAACAGGAAGCCGGGGAAGCGTGCGTGTGTGATGAACATAGGTGTTCGATCTGTGTCTGGGTGTTGCAAAGCATCATACGTATGTATTTCTAAATATGTATATCTACTCTATCAGTCATCTGGTCACCATAATACAAGCTATGCTTAGTTTGGGGCTAGAGGGTGCTGTGTGCATTGTCCAACAATATTTACTTATTTGGTGCATGCATTTCTTTTATGCAAACCATTATACAAATACAAAACAAATACCTACAAATGTATTGATATTCCAAGGAAAAGAAAAAAACAATGCTTGTAAATGTTCTAATGATACTACGACTTTATATGAACAAGTTTTTCCCTAAACTGTCAGAAAATGTACGCTTAGTTCAAGAACAGTCAAATCAAAACCCGTACCTACTGATCAACATGAGTAGGTCTCATACCTACTTGAGTTTTGATTTGGAATACAGGCCTAAGCTTTTAATGGTCGGTTTTATGTCTAGGAATCCCCAAAACGATTACCTACCTCTACTAATAACATCGATTGTATATCTAACGATTGTCGGTTAATTTATGATTGGCTACATAACCACCTTTTATTGGGACAAGTAATAAACATTTAATTTTATGCGATGTGTGTTCTACAACAGACATAGACACTATTTGCAATGGAAGTGCCATATTGCATGGAATGAGTTGATTATTTATATTTTCTAATGTATGTTTGATTATCTCGATGAATTTGATTATTTAAATAAAAATCAAGCTTAAGTTCTTCCCCAAGACACAATCTATCTCTTTACGAAATTTCATCAAGATCCGTTCAGCCGTTTAGCCGTAAAAAGGTAACTAACGAACAGATAGAGGTGGCAATTCGGTTGGTTATTTCTAAAATTAGAAATTGTCTAAAATATATTTTAGTTAGTCGTAGCATTTGTAAAACCTATTCGGTTGGTACCATCTAACTAAATTAGGTACGCTTAATTAAATTAGATAAAATTAAATTAGGATAAGTTGGTAGCAGCAGAATACCAAAGGTTAATTTGACTGTTCTAAACCAAATTTTAGCTAAAATTAGTTAGGTTGGTGCCAACAGAATTTGAGGCCAGAGACACTTTATAATTAGAATTTATAATATACCTAAGTACTTACTTATGACATACGATTACGTCACATACGTTTACAAAACGCAAAAAACGTTATGTAACTCTTAGAGTTTAGTGCTTCTAGTGATTTGGTACCCTGACTAGGTATCTCTAGGCATCTGTAGGTCTGCCGGCGGCGGCGGCTGTAAGTAATGGAGTCCCACGCGTCGGATATAAATTGGCAGTCGCGACCGCAACTAGCGCTTCTCGGAACAGCATGTGCGTCGGCGGCGCAAGGAGTGAGAGCTAGCTGATTCATGAACAGAAGATATGTATACTTTAGAGTTATTAACTCAGGAGAAAAAATATCTTACTTTAGTGATTAGCATCACATTGGATTATCTTAGCTAGAGACAGGAAGGTGACACGGAAATGAAACTACAAGCATCTCGTAGCACCTCTACGAGAGCTACGAAAATTTATAACTGGAGCCAATTTTTACGTTCATAGATTGTAACCGTTTTTAGTTGGTGAGTTAACCAAAATAATGCTCTGCTCGTCTGCTCATTATATTGAGATTTTATCTTATTGTTAGCGTATAAAATAAACTATAGACTTAATCCTATAACTCGGGCCAAAAAGGTCTCGCAAGAAGGCGGTACGAAGGCGGAGCGATAGCTAGGCGGCACGAGATGAGCCCCGCCTTCTCTGGATTATCAAAATTTTGAGCCAGACTCCATTGCTGAAGACGTTGAGCTGCAGGCAAGACCTAGCTAGAAGGACGGTAGAGTCAGGCCAATCACTAACCGACCCTCATCTCTACAAAATATGTTCAAGGCGATGTTTGTCTATTATGGGATGGGATGGTGCCTTCATAAATAATCCAATTAGTACTTATAGATTTATAAAATTAAGAGGCTTACCTACCTACTTTATTAAGACTTTTGCTATTATAATTTTGTGTTTCTGTGGGTGTGAAAAAAATGATATTTTTTTATATTACATGGAATTAAAAAAAATCTTAAAAAAGGACCTCGTTTATCCTCCTCGACTCCATCCAAAACAACATACATCGATATGATATCTGTGTTCCACAATGGTTTTATTTAATTCACCGGAGCCAGCAAACAAGCATGCGGCCCACCTAAACGTAAGTGGTTACCGTAACCCATCAAGCTTGCAATACCAGGAAGTTCCATACGGTGGCGGCCGTAGACTTGGTAAGTTCTTTTATGCGTTTGCCCAGTCATTTCACTAGTTCTTGTGCCCTTTAACCGGCACACAGTAATGCTTGCAGAGTACTCCTTGGAGACCATCAGGCACTGTGGTGCTACCCATAGAGACGGGCACATGCTGTAGAGTTACACAACTGTGTTTTTAATATCCTTTGTTTACATCTATGTGTAAATCTCACCCGGCATCTCGACCGTTAGGTGTCTGTACCTAGACTGGTCGGTGGAAGGTACTGTTCTCACGGTATAGTGAGATGGTCCGCATTCTCGCGGCATGAGTCACAGATGCGGCTGCAGGCTCGGACTCGGCCCAGAGCCCGGGACCAAGTGAATATGTGAAAGCGTGGAATCCGGTCGGGAGCCACTTCGCGCCAGCCGACAGGTACATGCTTGCCGATTATAATGTATATAATGATTCATGTATATATCGAACAGATACCAACCTAGATTGGGTAAGTAAAGTTAGCATCAAAAGATGATAAATAAATAAATAAATAAACCCGGACATTTCACAAAGCATCATCTGGCCCCAATGTAAGCAGAGCTTGTGTTATAGGTACCACATGACTGATATACTACTTATATACTTTTTTTTTTGTAAATACATACATATTATACATAGAAACACCCAGACCCGAAACAAATACTTGCAGATTATACAAACATTTGTCCCGCGGCGGGAATTGAACCCGCAACCTTCTGCGTCTCGGCCGGAGCTTAGCTCACTGCGCCACAGAGGTGATGTGATGATTATATAAGTATAGAATATCAGTACTAGTGATTCAAATTTGTGTCAGGAATTGATAGCGTTAATATGTTTAGAAACATTTAGATAGACTTTTATTCAGAACATAATAAAATGTATAGATTACGATGAGTCTGAATAATGTATAAAACTGTAGCAGCATCAACGCCCGCCTCCTTAAAAGAACAGTACCACATGTTACTAATGAAACATTTATACAACAAGTAATGCCGATTCTAGCTGTCTTAAATTAGTGAATATTAATACTTTGCAACATTTGACGAAATGTAGTCGTCAATACGTGTTAAAGCGATTTAGATTTGGAGTAAGTTACCACCGTTAAAAGGAGTTCATAATGCGTGGGTCAATTATTAAAATAATAGTTTAAAAAAAGTTCAAAAATGTTTTATTATCCAAATTCTGTATAAACTTAGATCAGCAACTTTAAAACACTTAAAATAAACACATTCTTTCCAAATATGAAGTATAATTGTTTGATACTGACTGCCCCTATTGACATATTTTATACTAGCTATACGCGCGCAGCTTCGCCCACGTTGAAGATTTTTTTTTTGGACCGATTTTAAAAATTCTTTTACCGTTTGAAAGCTACACTATCCCCGGGTAACACACTTTTTTTCTATTTTTTTCCCGGGAAAATTGGGTTGTCACGTTCCCGGGACAAACCAATTTTCCCGGGAAAGGTCCAGTAGTTTTTATGTTTATTCGTTACATACAAAAATACAAATCTTTCCTCTTTATATATAATATTAGTGTAGATATGTAAGTAAGTACTTTTTGGCGGGTATTATATTAGTTATCTGATTTTAAATTGATATCACGACCCCTATTTTGCCAATGTTCAAAATGAGCTGGTTCTTTGAATGGTCGTAACAAAATTCATAAAAAATGACGAGCACGAAACCACGTCGAGTGTCGTCTATTAAAGTAATCCCGGGTGAACCCCGGCACAAAGGTGACGGCACCTCCCGCGCCGCACCGCGACCATTGACTTGCAAATGCCCGGATATCCAGGGCGGGGTCCCGCGGCGAGGCTTAAGCCCCGACTCGGAATGAACTCGGAACAGTGGGAGACGGAGATATTGATGTTTTGTTCTGTTGCGGGCTCAGATGTAATCACTCGTAGGCAACTTTACTACATCCAAGGAAGTTGTGCTTCTCTAGCTTCTGTAGTATAGTATATACATTCAAAGTTATTTTGTTGTGTTTTGTTAGCATAATAAACTAATTTTATTATTTTTCTTATTTAAAGTACCTACCTACTTATTGAAGGTAACAACTAATAATTACGTAATACGCGACAACTAGCAATAGTTTTTATACGCTATAATATAAGTGTATTTTCGCCTATAATTGGGCGAAAGGCGATTTATGTCTCTTTTAAAGAGATTTTTTATACTCGAGACTGTTTTCGCAGATGTTGCTGTTGCATTGCTATTACCTACTGTCACTACTGTTACTTTTACATAATAACCCGGCTAACACTTCACAAGGAAAGCTGTAGGTAAGCACTAGTCTAACAGCAGCGTCATATTGTAGTGCTCTAAAATGTGCAGATCTGAGTATCTGATCATCTCCATCCATAACCTACAGCGTGTGGCTCGAAGGGGCTGTATTCGCGACTCATGTATGACTGTGTATTTTGTAGGTAGATACTTTATGTACTTTATGTAGGTAAGTACAATATCTCAATTAAACAGATACGGCGCCGGAGAGGCGAGACATATTGGGTTCCAAGAATTAAAAATATTGTAACCCAAGTTGAATTAACCCAATTTATATCAAATCACAAGTTTTATGTTTGACCTTGACGCATTTATACAACGCTCAATACGCGTTTTTTTTTTATCAGAAAATAAAAAAAGTTTTTCTATGTTTTACTTACAGTTTAAAAACTTTTGTGAGTTGTAGATACCTGAGTATTGTACATTTTTAAGGAATACAACGTTTACTTTCGTATAATTATGTCGATGAAGGTACCGACACTTTTTCGATTCGCTCGCTCCCGTTCGTTCGTTCGTTGAACAGAATGATGAAGATTCTCTAGCTAGATCAATCGAAACAGTGCCTCATCGACCGAATAATACGTGAGTAACAGCCCGTGTTTCTCAAAATGTACTATTTTAATTAGTTTATTCTGTTAAAGTTCGTGTAAGCTGTAAGTTAAAACGATGTCAACTTTTGGAGAATATGATGACTTTTAAGTATTTTAGACCTTATTTCATAATAAAATTAACATTAACTTTAAAAACAAATTGAAACGTGGAAAATAAAGGTGAAAATTTCATATAATTATTAATCTTTCAATCTAAAGTCAAAGTCAAAGACAAAAGATACTTTATTCAATACAATCACAAGGATCACTTTGAAACGTCTTACATAGTAGGTGAATTTAGGTGCCAATTCATCCTAACCCAAGCCTGAGAAGAACTGGCAAGAAACTCGTCTTGGTCCTAGCGCTTTTTTACATGATCCATCTTATGACTACCTTAACTACGAAATACTAATACAAGAGAGTTTATAATTTCAAGTGTGTCGGTTAACTGTCTGACGGCAGAGCGACATGAGGCCATGCATTCTTATCAATAATATAGTCATTTATATTATAATAAGCTTTCTTCAAAAGACTAACTTTTATGTATGCTTTAAATTTCTTAATAGGTAGTTTAGTGGCATTTTCAGGAAGCTTATTATAGAAGCGCACCGTGTTCCCTCATAAAGGACTTATTTTCTTTTTCTAGTCGAAACCCAGGGATGTATAATTTGTGTCTATTCCTAGTATTGTTTCTATGAAGGTCACTATTTTGCTGAAACCCATCTCTATGGTTATGTGTGTATAACAAATTTTCATATAGGTATATATTGTGAAGCTATTGTGAGAATATTAATTTCTTTGAATGTTTCTCTCAAAGATTCTCGTGGTTTCATTTTATAAATGGCACTTCTACAAAATAAAGGCAAAATAAGACACATTTTTCCATATAAAAAGTAATTTATTGAGGGTACCGCCTTAAGTAAATGGTCTTTGTTCACTATTAAGTAGGTTGTTACCTAAACAGTCTCGAGTAGGTATAAAAAATCTCTTTTTAATTATAGGCTAAAATACACTTATAGTATAGCGTATAAAAACTATTGCTAGTTGTCGCGTATTACGTAATTAATAGTTGTTACCTTGAATAAGTAGGTAGGTACTTTAAATAAGAAAAATAATAAAATTAGTTTATTATGCTAACAAAACACAACAAAATAACTTTGCTAAAACTTTCATTTGAGTTCTAGGCTCGTGTCGTGTCTCGTTAACTAACTCACATCTGGCTGGCTCAAAGCTAGCTAGAGCCTCAATTGTCTGAATAACGAGGACGTCGACGTCGAGGGTGACCTTGCCACTTGCTACCGACCGCATACGCTTGCCTGCAGCATACCAATATACAATAATACTTTTGCTGACACTTACCTGTATGTATAACACTGCACGTAAGGCTCTACGCGCCCACTAGTGGGTAGTGGTTTTTTTTTTTTTCACATTAATAGACTTTATAATAATAATAATAATAATAATTTTTATTGCAACAAACTTAGGTGTATGGGTACATAGGTAGTGCTTAAATATATGAATTAGGTCACGTTAAACAATTTGTGATCATAATGCACTATGAAGTATGGAACAAACCTCCCGTGCTAGTTTGTAACTGTGTTACGGCGAGGTAGCTCTCCCTTCCTTGTACAATACAATCATTTTAATATGCTACGTGAGTGTCGTAAACATTTAAAGATTAACAATATTACAATATTAACAGTAGCAAGCTGGTAAATTACACTTAAATCTAGGGTTGGTGATGCCTAATAAATAAATATAAATAAATTAACAAATTTGGTACCCATAACACCAGCTCCGGTTACTTTTGGGCCAGATGATGCTGTGTGTAATGTCCGGCATTATTTATTTATTGATTTATTAACGAAGTGTACCTAGCTACCTACTTATAACAACCGTTGAAATGACACATCTCAGGAGTTCTCCCACGAAGCCACGTGCCGCTGGCGCCAGCATCTCAATAGAGGCCTAGGTATACACGCGCCCGCTATACAAACGAAAATAAACACTCTTACTCATGCTACTAGAGCTCATCTGGCTTGGCAGATGTGGCTTTTGACTCAATTCGGAACATTTGAATCACAGTTCCGAGTAAATAATGAATCACTTCCGCAGTAGGTAAGTACCTATAATAATAGTAACTACATAGGTATTATCTATGTACGTAATGGTTCAGTAATCGGCACATCTTGTGTAAGATGAGTCACTCGTTGAAAGGTGAATTCGTTCAAATTTGTTAATGTGAAATAAACTCAGCGCTCTAGATCCGGCTGTATGTAGGTAGTTCTGATGAATGGACTCTGGGATTTGTCCGAAGTAAAAGTTACATAACCTGACCTGCTAAAGCAACATGCAAGATTATACCGTTCGTAGGTATGTTGGTAGGTTTTTTTTATATCATAGATTTAGACATTAAGTAGGTATACTTATTTTATTAGTATATTAGCATTGAGATATATAATAAATTTATGAAGAGTATGAACATTAATTTGTCGAGGAAAAAACTATTACCTAACTAAATTTGCATCCGTGTGTAAGATGAAACACCTATAAACCTATAAAGGTAACATTGCAAACTAAAATATTGTAAAAAGAGTTTGCTGTTTTAAAAAAAAGTTCCAAAAGAATTTGCTAATGTTGTTTACATTTTGTCACTCATTAGGTATTCATCTCCGCGGGCTCCGCATTTTTGGCGATCGCCCACATTTTCACAGTAGTAGTCACGAGAACATACTTATTCAGTTATTTTGAAGTCAGTGTGTAAATTGACTTTTTCGACATTTTTGAGAAATCCATACTATAACTTACTTACATGATTTGCTCTCTACCCTATAGTTAGTTGCATAATTACGTAGCGATGCTTTTAAGTATGTCCTTCTTATTTCAATTAATAAAGATGACAATAGACTTTAACAACACATTAGCTGGTGTGTATGTATAAGATAGACCCTTGATATGTAATGTAGAGAAGACCCTCTATCCCATCGCTATTTAGCTAAGTGTGATTTAGTGGCACTTTATGCTCTATCCTTGTCATTCTAATGTCAAAAAATAGAGATGGCACCATTTAAACAATTCATGTGTGTTTATAAAATATACCGTTCATTATTTAGTAATTTGGGAAACTTAGGAATTTGGTAGGGTATTACATAATAGTAGACATACTTGACTGAAGATTGTACTGGTATAATATCTGGCACTGGTCATCAGTCCTTGAACCAGAATGGTGATTGAGGGAGAGAATTGATGCGATCTACGAGAACCTATCTATGCAATGAGCGGCGCGGCCGTTACTCAGCGCGATCCATTATCTGATAAGTACCCGTGCCGCTATTACCGTCGCCCCTACGGTCCTGGGGCGTTCCCACTGGTTCTGTTCATGTTCTATTGATAAACTAGTGGGACTTTTTTGTCTAGTGCATAGATAAATAAGTAAGTACATTGGTTTAGGACTAATAATAGGAGTAAGTATTATCAAAGAAGGTAGGTAGTATCGTAAAGCAGTGGCGCCTGATTCCGTTGTACACCTGTGTCCTCGTACCTAATAAGATATAAGTATAGAAGTGGATTTCTAAGAAAATGCCTGAGTCAGTGATGGTCGAGCCGAGATGAATGGAATGGTGAATGATTCATGGAGCATTCATTCACGGTTTTTTGGCGCGCTTTCCATTTACTACGTTGATCGCGTTCAATGTCCGCTGTGCTTGAGGCGTGAATCGGCGTGATAACGGAAATGCTGTAAGGAGTCGCATGCCGCCGCACAGTGGCGCGGATGTACAATATTGATGTCAATAATGTCAATTTAATAATGATATCATGTTTAACGAA
This sequence comes from Lampropteryx suffumata, assembly GCA_948098915.1. NCBI lineage: Eukaryota > Metazoa > Arthropoda > Insecta > Lepidoptera > Geometridae > Lampropteryx > Lampropteryx suffumata. The sequence goes on along the minus strand of OX402550.1, from coordinate 20,605,926 downwards.
TTAATTTCTACAAATGTCATAAATACATTGAGAAAATTTAGATTATTTTTGAATTTTTTAATAAGACGAATAGGTATTAAAAATGCCATAACTTAATATTTCCCTATGTTTTCGGAATGCGGTCTTATTACAGTGGCACCGGCCGGCGCTCCGCGCGCAGTTCGATGTAGCGATCAATGCCATGAGACAAACGTAGTACTTAGGTACTACTTATACATAGGTAACCCGCTTTAATAAATATTGTTCCGTTCGAGAATTTTGTATACTTTTTTGATTAGGTTAGGTTCCCAAAAGTTTTCGTACACTCATACAAAATGGTTTACATTACAATTGTACCTACAACAAACAACAAACAATAATGTTATCACTTATTTATGTCTAAGAAGCAGCAGTCTTGATAAATGAGACTGAAGAAGAGAACATAGTTTTGTTCGGGTGCTTATAAATACGCGGCCGCTAGTATTTTTAATAAAAATAATAATATCGAAAATAATTCAATAATACTAATAATTCTCAACTTGTTTTTTTAAATAAATGATAAACCACTTCCAAGTAATATTTATGTAAAGAACTTGAAAAGGTATGGTTGCAGCCCACTCGGCCGCAACCTCTCCGCAGCCAGGTGTAAGCAGGTAATGCTTTGTTATAACTCGCAAATGTTATAGGATATGAAAATTATTTTTGTCTTGAAAAATTAAAGTCTTGAACCCAAAGCTCGTACAGGCCCAATAACTTTAGTATGTTTGTTGTGCAAATTGGGTGATGTAGATTGGAGTAGATACCTACCTATTTTTATCTTAAATGTAAGAATAACATAGACGAAATGGTAACAGTTTACGATAAATCTCTTAAAATATATATTATCAATATTATTCATATATTACTGATGAATTTATTCCAAATATCTTTATAGAATATTTAATCTAGAACAGTGGTTTTCAAATAAAGTTAAACTTTGCGAGCGAACAAAATTTCCATGTTATGGTATTCCGAGAGACACGCTTTGAAATTCAAAGAGAAAAATAAATGTATTGATGTTTGTTATACTGAATATAAAAGCAGCGTTTGCTCTAGCAAATGATACTAATAATGCCGGACACTTCACACAGCCTCAAAGTAAGCAGAGATTTTATTGTGGGTACCACACGTCTGATAAACTTACATACTTTTATAAATATATAGATATTATACACAGAAACACCTAGACCCCGATACAAATACTTGCATTACTAAAACATTTGTCTCGCAACGGGAATCGCAACCTTCTGCGTCTTAGTCAGACCTCAGTCCACTGCGTCATAAAGGTCGTCATTATAGAGAAAAAACTCGGGTTCATCTGGAGTTTTGGAGTAAGGATAAGTGTGGTGGTAAATCGAATGCTCCAGCTGACATGATGTCCGGCCAATCTATAGACTCAGGATAGGATACAACTACTTAGTCATTTTGTTCGTCAATTTACGTTTGTGTATAGTTGTACTTCCATCTCCATCTAATGCACCAATACGCAGTAAGTAGTTTTCAGTTTTTTTTTTTATTAAATGGTCTATATATTTTTTCAACACACTTGCTCATAAATTTATTGGTTGAGGTGCTTTGTTCTTAAAAAAGTTTTTATTCAAAAAAGATCGTGTTTAATAGAACAAATAAATTAATGTTCCTATTGCTTTCTCATTTCATGCAACTTCTTATTTAAATAGATAATTTTAACTCGTACGTGTTTAATAAATAAAACTTTCACTCAAATATGAATTTTGTTTTCTCTTTAATAAAATAAAACTTTAAATTCCCCATTTTGTACGTGCCAGAATAGGCGCAAACCCTATGCGCGGAAAAACGCGCGAAAAAAACCTCATCCCTTTAGTCTGTGGCTCATCGCTATAGCGAACCATTTTTCACAACTCGTTTTCACTGTTGAAATTATAGTTATTTATTAATTAAAATGTCTACAAGTACTAGTTACGAAGAAAATGATTAATGTTGTACACCGCCCGATATAAGATGTGAAGCCCTTAACGCTATGGAAAGTTTACTACCTGAAAACTCCAAGGAAAAATATCTATTAGCGTACCAAAATTTCATAAAATGGCAAAACAGCAAGAATACGCAGTCTTTTTCAGAAAATGTGTTCATGGCGTACTTTAAAAAATTATCTTCTAAGTACAAACCTAGCTCTTTGTGGTGTTTATACTCAATGTTAAAAAGTACAGTCCGAACAAAGAATGGAGTGGACTTAAAAACATACTCTAATTTGTCAGCTTATCTAAAGAGATTATCCGATGGATTTAGAAGCAAGAAATCAAAGGTTTTATCGTCTGACGATATAGAAAAATTTATAAAAGTTGCTCCAGATAACCAATATCTGGCTACTAAGGTTAGTTAAATTAATTTTAAATATCTACGCGACTTCAGCCTGTGTTGTGTGTCGAACTTAATTATTGTTTCATTTTTTTCAGGTTGCTTTAATATTTGGTGTAACTGTTGCCTGTAGGATACAAGAATTAACAAATATAACCGTAAAAAACATAGAGAACCACGGCCAGATGCTTTTAGTGAAGATACCTATCACGAAAAATAAAATACCGAGGTCATTCACCATACACGGTCCATTCTATGAAATTGTTAAGAAGTATGAAAGTTTGCGGTTAAATTACCAGAATGATAAATGTACCTGTCAGCCTATAGGTATAAACAAATTTGGTTCTATGCCTAAAGAAATCGCTAAGTTTTTAGGTTTAGCAGATGCTGAGAGCTACACTGGACATAGTTTCAGAAGAACTTCAGCTACATTGCTGGCTAATTCAGGAGCTGATATAGTAACTTTGAAGCGTCGAGGTGGGTGGCGATCTTGCAATGTAGCAGAATCATACGTAAAAGATTCATATCAAATACAAAACAAGAAGGAAATTTGTGCAAAAATCACAAAAAGCATTAAACTTGATTCTGAGGCGCTTCCTACTGACGAAACACCAAGTACATCCAATGATTGGATTTCACCTACCTACACGAATAATGAGCCATCTCAAATTACAATAGAACATGAAAGTATTTCAATAAATAATCTATGTGATGAGACCGCTAAGCCATCAAAAACAGTTAATTATAATTTTACTAACTGCACATTTACTAATTGTTTCTCGAAATAAACTTTTTATCTACGAAATAAAATGAGTTTTTATTGTTATTTTATTCACATGTGTGTTGAAAAACGTCGTATGATACACGTGTGTATTGATGATTACCGTCCTCGGCTCTCTTAAGACCCTCACCTAACGGCTCGGGTCTCAATGGCGCCTCAGCGGTAATCACCAACGTTACACACTAGTACCATAATGTACTATTATTTAATAGTTTATATCGATATTATTTCATATGTAATTTTTCACGTAATATATTTTTTCTCTTTTTTGTTGTTTTTACGAGTATGATCTTTCATTTTTCCGCTGTTACTATATATATTTTTATTGCTCGACTGTCACCTAAGTTCGAGCTAAGGGGTAGACTGAAAACCAGCCCTGCGTAAACCATGTTTGCGCAGATATAGTGCTGAGTCTACTCCAATTGCTAAATGACTCCCATAACTGTATAAAATGTGTAAATGATCATGTAAAATATTTTTTAGCAATAAACCTTTTTGTATTTGTATTTGTAATGATGGAAAAAGTCCCACTAGACAAGCCAAAACTTTTATAAATGATATACTTGGTGAGATACATAGATTTCACAGAACCATTATAAAATCCTTTATTCGTGTAGGTAAAGGTCGAGGACCAGACATTATTATCCCTGTTTTTGTCAAACGTTGTGGGAAAAGTGTTGGCACATTCATTTAGGTACTTACTCGTTTGTATAATCAATAAAAGGCACAAGAAAAAAATAGAGTAACACCCATATTTAAATAATATCTCAATTTTTTAATGTTTTTCAAAGGTATGGTTCTAATTACACTGTACATTGATTCTGCAACATCAGACTCTCAACACGGGCTTTAGGCAGGTTAAGGCAGTGCACGAACGGAACCTTTGAGGTGCACTTTAATCCATTCATCACACTGGTTTCAAATATCTAGTGACTCGATAAGAATACAGGCAGGTTGTTAAGTGCAAACCAATTTAGTATGTACTAGGATGATATAACACATACTATTTCGATGGCAAAGTGTGTCTCTGACAATTCTGAAGCATTTGATGACAGGCGTGAGATAAACCCAGTTTACATTGTATTAAAGAGCGACTTCGATAATGTCAAGAAATCTCTTCTATTGCAACAATAATAATTAGAATATAATGGAGTCCATGGTTCTCTCTTAAACTGGTTTGCATCATATTTGCTTATGAACCACTATGGCTATGACCGGATACGAATCTTATATATTTTATGCTAAATCAGCCGTTATTTTGTTTATTAGTGATCTGTCAATTATTTAATGTACGTCGATGATAAAAAGCTTTATAGAGTAATTAAATCCAACGATGATATTACAATGGATACAATGGTTTGGTGAAAACATCATGGAGCTCTGTATTAATAAATGCTTCAACATTATTTTTTCCAAAAAACATGTGTGTAACATTGCAAGTTCCAAAGTTCCAATAAGTACATTTGGCACTAGTTTACAAATAGTTAGAATCAGATTCGTGTGTGTGATATGATAATTGATGATAATTAAAATTGTATGCTCATTTGGACCACCCTATAAAAAGTCAGCTCAAATGATAGGTTTCATTAGACGCAATGTGCGTGCACAGTCATCTTGAATTTGCATCCGTCGTACATAATGTCAGATACACAGAGCATTACAAAAAACAATTTAAACGATGACGTCTTGCGTTCATCTCTTCAGGAATCTTCCACAAAACTTCTGAGGGAAAACGTCAGAGTCTTTCCAAAATGATAACACAAAGGAACTGTCGTATAGGTTCATGCTTGCATAAAATCATTAACGGACAAACTGGATACAACAGTTTAATAAATCGTTTTCCTCACAACTTTCCTAAAAGCCCTATATCAAGATTTTAGCACATTCTCACCTACTAACCTTGGTCTCAACACTCCTTTCTCTAGAATATGTAACGAGTACAGTGTAATTAGGTAGGTACGTAAAAAAAACCTGAACTAGAATGGTTTGGTGATTTGTCACTTATTTATAAAATAGTTACTTAATGAATTATTTCCATGGTTTTCACCAGAATGAACCTATATCTAATATTTCTTTGGTGTGTTTATTTTAGAATTGCACAATTTTTTTATTCCTTTATTAAATTTCTAGTATTCATTTAGAATAGGTTTGTTAATGGATATGCTTGTTTATTATCTTTACTAAATATTATTAATATTAGTAGAAATAACTATTTTCATTCTTATCAAAACTCTATCAAAAATGATGACTTCAAAGCTTAATAGGTACCTAGTTATCAAACAAATATCTGTATCGAAAATATCTTTCAATATGCTACACGATGGGGTAGATAAATAAAAAAACTGGTCATGTGCGAGTCGGACTCGCGCACCGAGGGTTCCGTACAAACCTGTAGGTATATAAGTAAAAGTTCACCCATCACGACAATCGAGTCATAATTGGATAATGAAACTAAAAATTTACGGTTTTCGCAATTTTCCCTTTATCTATGCTATAAGACGTTGCTTCGTACTAAATTTTAAGATTCTGAGTTCACGGGAAGTACCCTGTAGGTTTTGATTCCCTTGCGAGTGTCGAAAATTTGCGAAAATTTGCGGCATAACGGCTGTATCTTTTGATTGCGTTGGCTTAGGAGTTTTTTTTCACAGCTTTAAGGGACAGTAGACCTGAGTATTTTATATCAATTTCAGCTTGATACCTCCACGCGTTCCTGAGAAAATGGGTCTTGACAGACAGACAGACGGACGGACGGACGGACACCAAAGTGATCCTATAAGGGTTCCGTTTTTCCTTTCGAGGTACGGAACCCTAAAAACAACCCTACTGTAGTAAATAACTTTAGGGTAGGTACTTAAGTAGGTATAAAGATAGATAATAATAGAATGTGTTTGTAGGTTGACAAGTCAACGTGTGCAATGTTTCATTACGTTCACCAAACCAATATTCTGAAGGTAGAAGCTCTTAGTAGGAGCGGACAGACAGATAGACTAACATAGCCATCACAGTTGGCTTCGGAAAAAAAGAGAAATTATATATCATTTTATCGTTAATAAAAATAAAAATTAAGGAATACAATTGCAGTTGGAGAATGGACCGTGGCGTATCTCGATGTATTGAGCATCATTTTTTCAACTGCCAAGTTCGTCCTTCATCATCCACAGTCTGACTTCACCCACGTCGTTCAAGCCGACTTAGGGCACGGAATCCTCGGTGCGCGAGTCACACGCCTGTGTCCTATTGTTAGATGAACATTTGACCTTGAGCTATGTTCTTGGCTGAGGGAAAACTCAACCAATATCATTCACCCGCACCTACGGGCTACGTTACCCGAGACTACTCTAACGAATCTTTAACTTTAACTAAGTTTACGCAATATTTCTCGGATCTGGACCGTGTTGTTAATAAGGTAGATTGTTCAGAGACTAGATAAGACCCACTTTTCCATCGATCCATCAAATTGTAAGGATACGACACTAGCTTGTAATCATTTACGCTGCTATCACTTCCATACAATTTGATCTTTCCGCAGAGACATTAGTGTGAAAGAAAACTAAGCAGTGTCTAGTGAGTACAAGTGAGTATGTGAGATGTGGGTACTCACGTGCGTCGGGCGTGGAGGGCGCGGAGGATGAGGGCCCGGCCTGGTGCTCCGGCAGCGGCGCGGGCGGGGCGCGGCCGCGCGCTGCCGCGTGTGCGTGCTGCACGTATGCGTGGTAGATGCGACCCGCCTGCTCGCATCCGGAACACACCTGCACAAGTAATGGAACATCAGGACGCCAGAACATCAGAACATCATTACTTATATCTAACCTGCTGATATCTTGCATCTACAACACCAACCGGCTGCACTGGCATCACTGCACTAGGTGTATCGGGGAAAAGTTGGTCGGTAAATATACCTATGAGGTTTTTTCAGAGGACTGGAGTTTCAAATCAAATAAAACTCATCCAAACCTCGGTTAAAAGGTCGAGGTATTGTAGTGGACGAAGAGCACCTAGTGGTCGAGCGCAGACGCAGCTAGCGGCAGACAGAGCTTAATTTAGAACCCTACTAATCCTGGAGATACAGCCGTGCGTTAGAAGTCGACTGTTTTTCCACCTAAAGTACTTCCGTGATTAATGTGAAATAATCCATTTGTTTTTCTAGTAAATAGTCTTATTTTCGACCGTTACTTGGAGTAAGTACAAGGTAGCTGGGTTAAAAACTTGTATAGGCTCTGGTAGCTATAGCACAGAATAAACATGGTAACCTAGCTGAACTGATTGTCGCATGATAGTATAGAGAAACGGAGAAGTACAGTGTTAGTTACCTGAATCCAGTTGTCGAGTGTGAGCGCCAGCAGCGCCGGGCCGGCAGCGGGCAGCAGGTGCCGGCGCGGCGCGCGGACGCTGAACGTGCGCGCCACCCAGCGCACGCAACGCACCACATCCTGTCGCTCCCACTTCTCAGGGTCTGGAATAACAACATATTATTGATCTGATCTCCTTGTCTGCTATTTCCAATAGGTAACCTAACACTAATAGAATATCTGTTCAAAACAAGCGTTTAATATTTAAAAAAAGTCAGCAACGTATTTTTGTGTGATGTCTCTTCATTGAAAATCGTTCATTACCTACGTAGAATTGTGTTTAATGAAGATGTATTGCTGATATTACTGTAAGCAAATTGTAGACAGAGTGTGCTGGAGTCGGCGGCGACGCTCGATTGTTTTGCCGCCTTTCATAAGTTAGGCCTACAGAATAGATGGCGACTGGTGCTAAGGGCGCGGGATTAATAGTTACTCTGTACGTACCTACTTGCCTTACTGACGATTATGTAGGGATAATAAGTAAGCTCGTTTATACTATTTAGATACGTATGTAAGTAGTAAGTACCTATAAACTCCCAGATGAAGAAATCATCTTGTCATCTTTCTGGCACTCTTTACCACGCCCCGCGCCGTATCAGCACTAGGTATCTCTTGCGAGATATCACACACTCTCATGCCTATGCTCATAATTGATAGGTAAAACGATAACACAGGCACAAACACGCACAACACACTACGGAACACTTTACCGGCGGGAACGGTCTCATCTCCTGAGTCCTCGGAGTAGTCGGAGTTGTAGGGCGCCGCCGGTGGGCAGGGCGCAGGCTCCATGCAGGCATGTCGGGGCGCCAGCGTGTCGGCTGCCGGTCCTCAGCTGATAGAACTGTCGGGTTCGATGCCGTTCAGCTCCGACCTGGTTCGAGTCTCGAAGCACTAGGGCGAGCGCGCCACCAGCCCATTGCTTTTTATTCGTGCGACGCGTCATCGATCTGTGACGTAGCGATTCGTCAGCGCCCGGCCCCGTACTAACTATGTTACATCTGCGCTGCGCTCTGACGAGGAAAACGCTTTCTGGGAAGCGTGAAGCGCGGTGCAAGCTGCAATAACATGGTAGGTTTACAGTACCTAGGTACTGTATACTGGTTGGAGTTCAAATGTTATTGTTTAAAAACTTGTTTCGCGCGGACAAGTTGCATGTATCAGCTAGGTACATTATCCCATCACAGAAAGAAAAGCATTGGGTGCCTAGGTGCCTCTATGATTTTAGGTAGATAAGGTACCTAGGTACTTACGTCTGGTCTGAGTCATCGCCGCCTGCGATTACTCCGTGCATCGTCTTTGATGAAATATAGGTACTTAGAACAATTTTTAGCAAGTTACATCATAAGCAAATATTAAATAATGCAAAATATTAAAAACATGATAAGAATGGAATGAGTTCTGAAATGACGGGTGATAGAGGAGGGCGCAGAGTGGAAGAGCAGAACATGGTGTGCCGACCTCAGATAAAGTGGCATAGGGCAGGGAGTTGTTGATATTCCCGCAAGTAATACATACGGCTAGCTAAAATTTGAATTTATTTCGCGTTATCAACAAAATTACTAAACTGGTTAACGATGATAAATCTTCATTAGGTAGAGTAGGATTGGTTCACAAAACTATTATTTGCGCTTAGCTTTACCTACTAAGTTACGTAGGTACTTGGGGAAAATCTTTCTTGGTGCAATTTTACAATAGCCGGCTAACTATTGTTCTTTAGAATTTATATAGTTCTTTAAAAGTTCTAAGAACATATGTTAAACCTTACATACCTACCTATCTAATCTAGGTTCAGGTCAGACCACTAAGTAGGGATGTGAAAAAATAATCGATTATGAATCGATCAAAAATCGAAAATCGATTTTTTTAAAAGGAAAAATCGATTTTTATTCGTGATTTTAATTTTACAAATAATCGATTAATAATCGATTTTTTTTATAATCAAAAATCAATCATAACCGATTTTTCATCTGCCACCCCTCGACATTAAGTCTGGTCTGCTATAGCCCGGAGTGCGAATAACTACCAATGTACCAATGCGAATACCATCTCCATAATATTACACTAACGCCATCTGTGCATCTACGATGGCATCCCTTCTGTGCTTTTGAAAGACGGAGCAACTTTGGCAAGAACTATATACTTCATTAGACGATCCATTGAAGAAAACCGAAAATCAGAGCATTGTCCACCGTCAATAACTTCGGCCGCTGATAATGTCGAATATGATGACATTTGGGAAACCCACAAAAAGCTGTTGGTGGAGACTATGAGAAACAGTCAAATTCAGACATCCGAATTAAGCTTGTACATAGCACCTCTAATAGGATTAAACGAGAAGCGCTTTAGAATCCTGGAGAAGCTATGAGGCAGAGTATCCTCACACTGACACTGTTGGCGTATAAGCACCTTTAGTTACCGACTCCTTCGGCTCCAGCAGAGAGATTGTTCTCAAAAGCTGACGCCATATTAGCAAAGACCAGGAGCCGAATATTATCCAAACGCTTAAGCTTAAGCTGTTATTCCTGAACTCATTGCCTACGGATTTCCAGTTTTTTTTATTTGAATAGTTTAATTTTGTTAATTATTGTTAAAAAAAACATTTTTACTTGAACCTAAATTATAATGTTGATTAAGTAGGTATTTAAAAACTTATTATTTCTGTTGTATGTTTTGAATTAATGAAACTATGATAAATATAATATTTATGGCGTTTATTTTGAAATTAATTGACAAATAAGGGAAAAATCGATTATTTATTAATCGATTTTTCATGCTTAAAAAAACAATCGATTAATTAAAAATCGATTTTTTATGTAGAATGTCACATCCCTACCACTAAGTTACGAAACTATCTGGGGTTCAGACATTTGTTTAGCTATGGTACAGTTCAGACTGAAAACATAGGTTTTGCTTTTGCGTCGCCAAGCGTCGACCAACGTCCACAAGCCGCAAGTGTCCACAAATCTCGCTTTGCATTTGGAAGTCGTTTACATGCTTGTGAATGCGTCAGTGTGCTACGTACACCCAAGCGTGATGGACACCGAACTTGTATCAGCTATTGCGTTTGGTTTAATGAACTTTTTTTATACTTTATTTATTTAGGTATCTATTTATTCTATATTTTATCGACGATATATTTTAGGACGACCTCTGTGGCGCAGTAGGCTAAGGTCCGGCTGAGACATAGAAGGTTAGGGGTTCGATACCCGCCGCGAGACAAATGTTTGTATGATCTGCAAGTATATGTCTCGGGTCTGGGTGTTTCTATGTATAGTATGTATGTATTTACAAAAAAAGTATATAAGTAGTAATCAGTCATGTGGTAGGTACCCATAACACAAGCTCTGCTTACTTTGGGGCCAGATGATGCTGTGTCAAATGTCCGGGGTTATTTATTTATCCGGGGTTATTATCTATTTTTAACCGACTTCATCAAAAAGGAGGAGATAGATAGAGTAATTCAAAAGGAAGTTTTATATGTATAAAACATGCATAATATAGTAGAGAAACACTGATAATTTTAGAGGTTAGCGTATATGGGTTCAAAGTATTAGAACTACTTAGCTACAGCAACGCGTGGCCGGGTCAGCTAGTATTATATATATACAAAATACATCTACTTTCCACTAAAAATGTAGTATAGGCTCAAATATCATTCCATGAAGTTGGTTTTCTTTTATGTTTTTAAAACGTAATCATATTTTATCATTTTTGGCTTTCCCGTAACTCGGCAAGACGACTCCAAGCATCTGCAACTTTCTTTTTATACGCTTTATATTAGCTTCACTTGTATGTATGTTTATATGTTTGTATGTTTGTAACCGACTCCTTAGGACGCGATTTTGACCCACTTTAAACGACCAGATTTCATTCAAATTTTGCACACCTGTCAAAAAAATTATCATATCCGATTATCCTAAAACTAAAAAGTAGAAAATAAATAATAGTTTAAAAAACTAAAAAACACGCTTTATATAGAAAACCAAACTAAAAATTAAAAAATAAATTTTACTAAATGTAAGTAAGAAAAAAATGTTTTATTTAAAAAAAAGCGTGGGGTGCTTTTTAAGACATTATCGAAATGATAATCCTTCTTCTCATATCTGTCAATGAAATATTTATAACTATTGACACCATGCACCCCACGCTTTTTTTTAAATAAAACATTTTTCTTACTTACTATTTTTTTAGTTTGGTTTTCTATATAAAGCGTGTTTTTTAGTTTTTTTTAACTATTATTTATTATCTTTATAATTAAAAGAAATAAGAAACGTGCACCCATCGCGAGATCACAATGGCTACTAAACTCGCACTAACGTGTGAATGCATCGCAAGCGCTTGCCGCAAGCGCCCTTTGATCTGTGTCAAAAAACCGACACTAGACCGGATCGGAGACAAGCGTCTACAAGCTCACGCAAGTCAAGCCAAACGCCCTGTTTACACGTTTGTGCTTGTGGACGTTTGTGAACGCTGGGCAAGCATGGAAATGTAGCATTATGTATTGACTGTCAATGTCAATGTCATATCTATGCTGGCTGGCTGTGTGAAGGGTGAAGAGGGAGGGTAGGAGATGAATAATAAAAATAATGGTACATACTTAAAAATTTGAATTGAATTTGAATTGTATTTATAGGTACCTTACTGACTGGTTAACTTGCCGTGCCGAGTTTTTATTATTTTGTTGAGTAAAAATTCAATGTAATTAAAATGTATCATATCTAAGCTTTACGAATATTATCGTACGTACATACTTATACTTGCGAGTCCTTGTGACTTAAAAAAGAGTTAAAAATGGTTATCTACGGTGTCTATATTGTGAGTAAATCAGGAGGCCTCATATATAACTATGACCACAACATCCCTCGCGTAGAGACCGAGAAAACCTTTGGATTTCCTCTGGACGTTAAACTGCAATATGAAAACAAGAAAGTTGTCGTAGCTTTCGGCCAAAGAGACGGCATAAACAGTAAGTGAACTCCTACCAGAACATAGGGAGTCGCAAATCTAACTTCACTTCACTAATTCTTCGTATCCACCCATTAAATCCTTCCATGTATTGAATTGCAGTTGGGCATGTACTCCTGTCTGTAAATGGTTCTCCTGTGACAGGCTGTATTACAGAAGATGGCAGGGATGTATTTGAAGTCATTGAAAAAAAGGTATTTATAAAAATTTACCTACTCATAATTTTCACTGTATTTATAAGACACTAGCTGTACCCGGCATGCGTTGCAATGACACAAATTTTCTCACTGTTTAAACCTTCCTTGGACTAAGACAAACATTTCAACACCAAAATCAGCTAAATCAGTCAAATCAGTCCTGTGTTCTCGAGTTTTAGTGCGACTAACAAACAGCAATTGATTTTTATTATATACATCAAATAATATAGAAATATAATAATTTTTCAGGAGAACTTCCCACTAAGTCTGAAGTTTGGCAGAGCTCGAGCCACCACCAATGAGAAGATAGTGTTGGCCAGTATGTTCTACCCACTGTTTGCCCTGGCCTGTCAACTTAGCCCCGTGCCCAAGGCTTCCGGCATAGAGTCACTCATGGCTGATACCTTTAAGCTGTCATGCTTCCAGACATTGACAGGTAACATAAATTAATGCCATTCTGCAATTGCAGTTTTTGTATGTATAACATGTATTTCTATTACCAAATAGTAAATTAGTAATATCAGTAATGTGGTTCCCATAACACAAGCTCTGCTTACTTTCGGGCTACTATATGATTTTGTGTGAAATGTCCAACATTATTATATTATATTATATTCTCAATTGTTTCAGGTGTAAAATTCATAATGATCACAGATCCAAACATGCAAGGACCAGAAGTGGTGCTAAAACGAATATATGAACTGTACTCGGACTATGCCCTCAAGAACCCATTCTACTCCCTGGAGATGCCCATCAGGTGCGAGCTGTTCGACACCTCCCTGCATACTCTGCTGGAGCTGGTTGAGAAGTCCGGGACTGCCAACTTATAGTTCTAGGCTGAATAGATAGATATGTAGTTCAATGTTTATTTATGTGTTAAGTATTCTTAGTTAAGAGTTTAGACAAAATATATCTTTAATTTGTACACAACTTTGTACCTTTCTGCAACTAAATATAGTCCTAATTCAAGTCTTATTAAGCCAACACTGGACATTTAACACAATATTTAACTATATAAAATCTAGTCCCAAAGCAAGTACATGTGGTATGGGTACCATATGAATAGTATACTATTTATATATTTTTTGTTAATATTTACTCATAAGTAGAAAAAAAACCCATACCCGAGACAAATACTCGCAGTTTATACAAACATTTGTCCCGCGGCGGAAACGAACCCGCAACCTTTTGCGTCGCAGGCAAGCCTTCTTATAAGCCCTTTATTTACAACCTTGAAGTAGTTGTAACCAGTAACTTTTATTCTTATAATTAATGATTATCTCTTGTGCGAGTAGTCTAGTAAATATGCGGATTAAATTTAACCTGGGAATATGTAAAGGTTGGCAGAAAGAAGGAATTAAAAAACATCAATAGTTTACAATAAAAAATTTATTGATATAATATTTATAACAATTGAAACGGTCGAGCGCGCCCTCGCGCCGCCTCCTACACTAATCCCGATCGTTAGTTCACTCGTTTGTACTTGCTAGGTACGAGTCTCGTACACTTATTGCATCTTAACACCTGGTAGAGGACCTGCCCCGGGCAGACTTGCAGCTTGCAGCCTTGTCCACACAACTCCATACCCCGTTATTCCTCATGCTGAAGCCTCTTACAGCTAAAATAGCGTTGCATGCTTTGGACCTTCTTAATTCATTGACATTTTAATGACAAGGACAGGTATTACTTATCGAGAGTTTTAAAATAGCAAGTGATTGTGAATAAGGGGGTAAGTTATTAAAAATTTTGAGTGGTTCCTAATATTATAATGTACAGAGTACAGACTCGGACAAGACTTTGTGCGAATTATAGAACATTATGTAAACCTGTACAAATAAAATGAAACATCAAAAAGAATAAGCCATAAAAAAGATTTAACACATAATTATAGTTCATCTGTCTAGCTAGCGTAAAGCTGAAGTTGCCCTGATCCGCCCACAAGTCCTCAATAACGCGCGCTACATTTTGCCTCCCATTTTGACGGATTCTAAACCTTATTGAGTTTAATATTGCTAAGATATGTTGCAACTTATAAAGCACGCAAAATATTTTCATCAAACACTTGCTTCATTTTTTAATGCTTTATCATGCTGACTATTTACTAGTGGTCATAATAATGATGGCAGTCTCACAAGAAGCGTCCGATACATTTGACCTGTAATATTACTTCAATACTCGAATCAGTTTCACCCAGTCCAGTAAGAATCAATTGAGATAGACCAACAACGCACCCATATAGTATCTGAGCCATTGCGTCAGCCTTTTGACGAATTATTTCCACCGGATCACTAGAAAATGGCAACTATTAGGTAGCTACGGTATTGATCTTACGGTAGCATCTTCAGGCTTGTCACCAATCTAAAAAAGCATGACATGGTTTTGTATTCCTAGTTTCCATCAAATTGTTTTAGGCTTGCAGCTGATTTGAATCAGTTACAACATATTCGGCATCGGCAAAGTAGTTCCGTCGGAGATTCGATATCGGTAGAAAAATAGAGCCGCGGACGATTTGTAACTAAGTATTATTATCTCTGGATCATTAAAGTTAAGTCTTACCTAAGTTAATTCGAAGGCCTAAGTAAAGTAGAGTAAGTCCGACCGCGCGCTGCGGAGAGTAGGGCACCCCGACCTCACATGCACGCATTATTGCACGCATTATCAGTGACCGAAAATTTTATGATAAAATAAAGCTGTGAAAATATTAAAACCTCATAGGTAGTATAAATACATAACATTGTACTGGCAGAATAGACTTGCCTTCTGAATTGATATAAGAAGTCCATGTGAGATCGTTCCCTATATCACTATACCTACTAATTACGGTTCCTAATTTAGTGATAAATATCTCTAATATTATTTGAGTTAGTAGAAGCTATGAGCGAGCACGAGCACTGTACGATCGATGGGGTGAACGACACGGGTCGCCGACTCGCCGCGCCGCCGTCGCCTACTGCTTCATATAAAAACACAATTGCACTTGCTTCCCACACGTCCGTCACACTCTCTATATTATATTATATTATATTATATTTAAAAAACGTTTTTACATAAATTATGGTTCTAGCATTTCTAGACAAATTATCTCTCGACTCTATAATATATAAAAGTTTGAAGTAATATATTATTTAGCTAACAAAGTGTTACATTTAATGAATCGACATAATAGTTTGTCTAGTTGGCTAGGCTGTTGTTCGCTTCGATGTAACCTGCTTGTTATTTTAACATAATTTAGCTTTAAGGTCAGAGTTTCTGTTAAACAAACAAGCCCAATTACTTAATATAATTTCTATCACTAATTTTCAATCATATTTTTTTATTTCAGTTCTTATTTTCATTACTAACGATTTAGTAATATATATGTTACTTACTACACAACACGCGTTTTACCAATTTAACTGTAAATAATGTAATTTTATACACATACAAAGGCTTTCATTTATAGGGCCGTCTATTCTGAACCGCGACATGGTTCGTAGATACGCATGCTACATTTCCTTGTATAAGTATAAAATGTACATCATCTAGAGATAAATAGGTAATGATAAACAACAGCCGTACTCTCCGGAGGCGACGCAACACACTTGAGTATATCATCAAGACAAAACGTTAGACATCTCAGTTAGATTACAGTAACAAGTTCAAAATAAAGTTTACCAATTAAAATTATTTAGTGAATAGTGAATAGATTTGGAAGATCAATTTTTATAAATTGTTACAACAAAACTTCGCATTTGACCAGGACGACAATTCCCTTATCTTAGCAATCGTTTTATTACAATCCATCAACATTTGGACTCCGATTGCATTTCAATTCAATGTTCACCTTAAAACATATTCTGATATCTCTATGACAAAACATTCCATCGATGTTACGGATGCCGTAGGTAAACTTAGCGTAAGCTGGAGTCGTTGCTCAATAGCGGAATACGATAACTCAGTTGAAAAGTTAGTCTAACTGCGGTTCGATTCCAATCGAGGATAAAGTTACATACTACAGAAGACATAGTATGAACTGATGGACTTGATATTATATCTATACAGTTTGTCGTAACATGGCATCCTCGATCTGAAGCGCGCGTTGTATCTACTTCCTAGTCCTGCTCGGTTTCGGGTTAGATTACATACACATAATAAAATAACAATTGGTATCGTCATTCGGAGCAAATTAATACATTGTTTGGTTAAAAATACCTAGTTCATTCGTATTTTCCTTTCTCTTAATTTTCTGGTACGTCAGTGGCCAACTCCGATGGCGAAGTAAAAGATCGCCCAAATTCCTCAGTCGTGGCTTATATTTGCTAACATTTGCACAAACCCTTATAAGATTTATAAAATTGATATTTTCAATGTATTTAGTAAAATAATAACTAAATTCGGTCGTAACAAATAATTTTCATGCTGCTTCTTATAAAACTTACCGGTTAGTCTAATCATTTCTGTTTTCAAGGACGTTTTAATTCGCATACTGAAAAAAAAAGACCAAAATGTTTAGATGCTTCAAGTTTGAAATCACACGAATAAACCTATTTATGAAATGTTTTAATTTCGAATGTGTAAGTGTATTAAGCATTCAAATTAATAAATACCTTCTAGAAACCGCTTTTCTAAGATCCAGATGACTGATAGAATACTTATATATTTTTAAAAACATACTTATGATATTTAATAACACCCAGACACAAAACAAACATCTACGTTCATCGCACAAATGTTTATCCTGGGAGGGAATCGAACTCTCAACCTACAGCGCAGAAGACAGAGCTACTACCGACTGAGCTGACAGACAACGGCTCGTTGGCAGACAGATACTGTACCTAGGGTTAGCAACGGGACGGCGCGGCGGGCGCGGGCGCGGGCGCGGGCGCGGGGTTGGGTGCGACGGCGGGGGCAGACGGCGCGGACGGCGAGTCGGCGACGGCGGGCTCCTTGGGCCCCCACAGCCGCAGCGAGTAGTCGTCACTGGCCGACACGAGCACGTCGTGGTGCACGGGGTTCCACGCCACGCAGTTCACGCAGCGCGTGTGCCCCGCCACCACCGCGATCGGCTCCTCGCCACTCATGTGCCAGATGTATACCTGCCAAATATTACCAAATAAAACTCCTACTATACCGCTTTCGTCATAACCGATGCGCATCTTTCTCAAGCTCAAACCGAATGACGTCAAATCCCGACATCATAAATATTAAGTATCTATAACCTTGAACTCTAAGTTACCGAGGAGCAGGCAGCTCAACTCAAGGTTACTCCAATTAATCAAGGATCAAGGTTGTTCTTGCATCGTTCAAGTAACAGGACCCCAAATTTCGAATCGAGCAGACTTTTGATGCTACTAATGATTACTACCGACTAGACTAGAGTAGAGAGACTAGTGGGAGTGGGAGAGTGGGAGTGGGTACCTTGTTGTCCTCGCTACCCGAGGCGATGAAGTCCTGGTGCGCGCCGCCGAAGCAGGCGTGGATGGTGAAGTGTCCCTGGCTGAGGCCGCGGAAGCGCCGCACCAGTGCGCGGGCGCCTGCAACGCATCACACCAGTGCACAGTGGACATCACGACAATACTTGCAATCCTGTGAGGACTTAGGGCTACCTACGTCACGCAATCCTAGCCGCAATCTCAGGTGGTCACGGCGGCAACAAGGGTTGGGCGACCGATTTGCTTGGCTGTGTAATTTCGCGTCATCTATTTTGCTATTGATGTTTCTACAGTAGTTCTAAAATTTTGTTCGTAATTACATAGTTATTCGCATTAGGCTGTTTTTGTGTAAAATAGAAGTGAAAGTTGTTTTCCTGGTCGTTCTTGTTTATTTTTTTAATGATCTTAGAGTACGTTTCCCAAAAATACAATAATAAATTAATGTCAATAGAGTGATGGCAACATTACAGTTTTTATGTCATTTCAACATATCTTACTTACTTACTTCATGCATTGGATGGCGATGCTCGATAAATACAAGCTTATACGTAATCTCAGTAACAATCTGGACGATTCCGCTGTCCTCACAATGAAACTAACGTTTATATTAACTCGTTTCTAGGAGTTTAATAGTTTTACTCTGATCTTCATCGACTAGCGCGCCTTTAACTGATCGCGTATTTAACTGAAATCTGTCCTTATGGTGCACACATTCAGAAAAGACTGGACAGCTTACCAGTAGGATACTGATACACATTAGTATCTACTTATCTTGTTTTGCATTTCCAAAATTATAAACTAAGACACTAAAACAGTTGCAGTCGTTTTCTCATTACACTACAATCAAAGGACGGTTTCGATTGTCTAATTCAATTAATTATAGGAAATAAAACTGCACGATGTGTTGGCGTACTTGGCTAATCGTTTCGATACATCGGTAACACGTAATTATTTATAATGTTCGTTGAGTTCAGTCAATTAACAGTTGTTTCGGTGTCAAATTCAAATTATCATATTAACAGTTGTGGAAGACTACGACAATGATTGTCAAATGTACCTAATGCTGGTAGTTTCACCAAAACGAGTCGAAACAATGTAGCTAAATGAGTAGGTTTAGCAGATTAAGAGTCCTGCCGGGCGATTATGGAATTCTGATACTATCAAAACATTAATACTAATCGTTTACAATTAATTACTATTGACGAATTGGTATTACGGAAGGTTGATGTTGATTGTCACACATGCTGTCATATGAATAGAAACCTCAGACCAAATAAATATAGACCAAATAAAAATAGAGGCGGAGGGCCGATCAACTTTAATAAAGCCTCAAAACCGTGCACCCATGTGTAAATACACGCACACACATACACCGAAATCGTGCTCCTTGCTCTTGCGTACATGTGACGTCGTTTCAATAAACTTCGCGCTTTAGGTCAATTGCGTTCGATACAATTGTCCAAAATAACCTTAAAACTTAAGATTTATACATAAAAAATGGTGTTATGTCAAGTAAAAGTGATTCTAAAGCACTTTTTTGTCACGGAATATGTTTTTTTTTGTAAGATCTTTTTTAGACGACGACATGACAGAAGACTTAACATTACTGTATGTTTGCATGTACTAGGAGCAAGGAGCACAGTTTGGGTGGATGTGTGGACGTGGGTGCGTGTATTTACACTGAGGTGTGTGGTTTTGATGCTTCACTTTGATTATTAACGGCCCTCTGTCTATATATTTATTTGGTCTGAGATAGAAACTGAACGTACGTAATAGTAATCCATCTTGTCAAAATTGGTTTTAATTACAATCAAACGAATGTTTGAAATTATGCCGATTGCTAATCGAGACTAATAGACATTGATTGTGTCAAACAAAAGTTCCATAATCGCCACACGGATATATCGTTATCGTTTTGCAGAGTACGAAGAATCCAGAATCGTGAGACGTGATTTAAAGTTAGTAAATAATGAGTATATTCCATTGATTCGTCGGACTAGATAAAATTACCTAATATACAAAAACCTTAATTTGCTTACATCAAAGTCCGAAATAGAGTAATCATCCTAAACGCCAGTTTAAAATGTTAAAATTTACATTTTGTATTTCTATTCAACTGATTTTTCTGGGATTTTCTGCGGTTTTATTCCACATCACTTTACATGGCGATAAAATAATCTAAAACACGTAAAGCGCACGTAAATTTGGTAAATGTATGTATGTGTACTCTACATTTTGATAAACACGGGTTTAATAATAGAAATATTTTGTCGATGAAGGCGAAAACCAAATGTAAATTAGATAATTGATTCAGGCGTGCGGAAATCCATTACAAAACATTAAACGGATGGACAAATATTTAGTACAATTCCGCTAATCTATTCCTAAAGAGTTACCTCCAAAAGAAATTCGACGCGTGTTTCGCCTCTCCACGAGGCATCCTCAGGAACACTTGACTCACTCCGCACCCCGACGAAAAAACACGCAGAGTGTTTTTTCGTCGGGGTTTCTTTTGGAGGTAACTCTTTAGGAATAGATTAGCGGAATTGTACTAAATATTTGTCCATCCGTTTAATGTTTTTTAAAATGTAAATTTTCAATTTCAACATACGAAAGTTTTGAAATTGAAATGTTACTCTTGTTCAAACCTTGATGCAAAAAAATAAGCTCGTTCGTATTTTACAAAAATGTAATTAGTCCTGCGAACCACAACACAATGACGGTTATATTGTAGAGCAGAGGTAGATGGGTTGGTTGCACTCACGTATGTCCCACAGATGCACGCCCTGGTTGGCCACGTTCAGCAACACGAGCGAGTCAGCCGCGTTCAGCGACATGGCCATCACCGCGTGCTCCTCCTGGATACTGCAACCACACATACTCCATGTTCACATTCAGTTCTCGATAACAAACTACATAACCGTACACACAGACAACAGAACAAGTAGACAAGACATCATCGGTCTCCTTGTAATTGGAAAGAGACGCGATAGCCTCACTCGCCGAGCCAAATTTAGGTAATATTAAGTAAGTACGTAATCCCAAACGGGCATCAACTCTAGGAGGAGGCACCATAATTGAAAAGAAAAAGTGATAAACACCACCGGGTTAGGTGTTATTATTTTGTTTACTTATGCATTAACTCTAAAACAATAAACAATAAACAATACTATCAAAACCATCAAATTTTATATTCTGCGACATGCCGATTTCCTCACGATGCGATGTTTCCTTCACCGATTGAGTGTACCGGGATAGAATAGAATAGAATAGAAAATACTTTATTGCACACCGCAAATACATTAGACTGTTATAAGAAACAATGTTTAGCTACACGGTAGTACAATGGGCGGTCTTATCGATAGATAGCGATCTCTGCCAGAAAACCTTTGGATGGATAGAAATCAACATAGCTGAATATGGGGTGATAAAAATAATATGTACATACATATTAACAGGATAACAAAAAGTGAAATACATCAATACCTAATATTACCTACAAATATAAATTAAATAATAATAATACAATAAGATAAACTAAATAAACTAATACATACATAAATAAATATAAATATACCAATATAACGTAAGGACAATAAACAAATAGTTAACAACATGACCAAAAGTGTTCCCTGACCTATTTAAGGATAGTATGTGATTTGGCGCGTCTAATAGCATCTGGCAGTGCGTTCCATAATTGAACAGCCTGTACTGTGAAAGAATTGGCATAATATGAGGAAGTGTTGACAGGTGTCGCGAGTAGGAGAGTATCAGAGGAGCGCAAGGATCGAGAGTGGGAGAGGTGGAGAAATTGGAAACGTTCTTTGAGATAGGAAGGTGTTGTAGGATTAAAAAGAATATTATCTAAAATGTTCAGAGAATGCAAATTCCGACGAAAGCGAATTGGTAACCACTTGAGCTTCTTTCGGAATTCGGAGACATGATCATATTTGCGCAGCCCAAATATAAATCTAATGGAGAGATTGAAGGCGCTCAAGTTTGTTAAGTTGCTGTTGAGTCAAATCTAAGTAGCAGGCATCAGCATAGTCTAATATTGGAAGGAGTGACTGTGCAAGCGAAATTTTAGTGGCAATTGGAAGGAAATTACGCAGTCTCCGAATATATACGGCTGAGGCAAAAGTTTTTCGGCTGACTTCAGTTAGCTGTTGTTTCCATGATAGATTTCTGTCCATAAGAACACCTAATTTTTTTTCCGTCTCACTCTGCTGTATGTGAACTCAATCAAAAATAATATGTGGAAGGCTGGACCAGTCAATTTTGGACACCATCCGCGAACCCCCAATGTCAATTACTTGGGTTTTCGTGAGATTAATTTTAAGACCGTAAGCCCTACTCCAACCCAAATACGATTTAGATCAAAATTCAAAATAACTTTATTCATTACAATCACAAGGACCACTTTGAAACATCTTCTTAAATGCTAGTGAATCTAGGTGCCGGTTCCTCCTAACCCCAGTTCAAGAAGAATCCGGCAAGAAACTTGTCTGGTCTTAACACTTTTTTGTATGATCCTTGACAATTTTGTTACGGATGCCGAGTCGAGTTGGAGCAGATTCATCCCAAGCATTTTTGTTATCTAAATAATCAGATATTTTATAATATGCTTTAATAGACAGTTTCTGTTTAATTACGTTTTTAAATTTGCCAATCGTCAAATCTAACACGCCGCTTGGGACCTTGTTATAGAAGCGTACACATTGCCCTATAAAAGACTTATTAACTTTAGCGAGCCTAACAGTGGGAACAGCGAGTTTATCTTTATTTCTAGTGTTAATACTATGATTATCGCATTTTTTTTTGAATAAATATTCATTTTTGTGCACATACATTAAATTTTCGTATATATACTGACAAGGTACTGTCATAATATTAATTTCTTTAAACTTATTTCTAAGTGATTCTCTGGGGCCCATGTTATAAATTGCACGAACAGCCCTCTCCTGCAACACAAATATGGTGTTAATATCAGCAGCACTCCCCCACAATAAAATGCCATAAGACATAATGCTATGAAAGTAGCTGAAGTAAACGAGTTTAGCGGTATCTACGTCGGTAAAATTACGGATCTTTTTTACCGCGTATGCCGCAGAGCTGAGTCTCTTCGACAATTTATCTATGTGCGGGCCCCATTGCAGCTTATTATCTAAAGTAATGCCTAAGAACTCTGTGGTGTCGACGACATTTATCTTTTCGTTTTTAATTTTTACATTAGCTTTCACCTGTTTAACGTTGGGCAGTATAAAACGAATGCATTTCGTTTTTTCTCGTTAAGTAATAAGTTGTTTACATTAAACCATGTTACAACTTTAGAGATTGCATTGTTTACATCGTGAAGATTAGTAAGTCGTCGCTTTAATTTAAATAAAGGTGACGTGTCTTCAGCAAACAGTACAATCTCGTGATCATCCTTTACAAGTTTAGGTAGATCATTTATATAAATTAAAAACAAGAATGGCCCGAGTATTGATCCTTGTAGTACACCCATTTTTACCATTGACCCCGGAGAACGCTTTCCATGTACATCTACTAGTTGTGTTCGGTCACTTAAGTAGGATGTGAGAAGCTTAAGTGAAATGATGATCCTGATTGATACATGTTATAGCAGCAACAACGCCACAGGAGCTTGCGTGTAGATTTGTAGATCGTCTGCATAGAGGTGGCACGATGAAGTTGAATGTTGGAAGATATAGTTTATGAAAATGGCATAAAGTAGAGGTGATAAAACGCCGCCCTGAGGAACGCCAGCTGATATTGCACCATGATGAGTAAGTATCATGGATCCGTATTCGTTGCCGACGCCCATACAGGTAACTACGAAACCATTCAACCACTGTTGGAGATATGTTCAGAGAGCGGAGGAAACCTAAAAGAATGTCATAATCAACATTGTTAAAAGCATTGCTGAAATCTAGTAAAGACAGGACTGTCACTTTACCGTTATCCATACCATCACGTACATCATCAGTTATTTTAACTAATGCTGTCACAGTACTGTGACCAGAACGGAAACCGGAATTGGAATTGGATTAAGGAGATTGTTTCTGGTTAGGAAGATACTGAGTTGCTGATGTACAAGGCGTTCTAAGACTTTGGATAGGAAAGGAAGAATAGAAACTGGACGAAACTCTGAGAAAGAAGCTGGATTGGATTTTTTTGGAAGTGGAGAAACCTGTGCTTCTTTCCAGTAAATAGGGAATACCCCAGTGGAGATAGAAGAATTGAGGATGTGACGGATCACAGGGACTATTTGATCATGGATGGGGATGATCATATTCCGACTAATACCATCATTACCAATGGCTTTAGAAGGAATAGATGCAATGCTCTTCTTAACATCACAACCAGTGAATTGATTAAAATAAAATGTTGAATAGTCAGGAATTGGCGTTGAAGAAAGATACTGCAAAGTTTGTGATTTTGTGTTTCCATCAAAGTTGGAAGATGAAGTGAAGTGCTGATTTAATGAATCTAAGTTGAAATGTTGAGGGATTTTATCAAGCTGTTGTGATTTTCCAATTCCTAATGACCTGAGAAATTTCCAGACCTTTGCAGGATCGGAATCCTCAACGGAGCTATGGATAAAACGGCGTGGTCAACGGCGGCGTCACGATACGCTCTATTGCAGCGATTCCTACAATCAATATATTTTTCCTTTTTGTATTCCGTGTACCTACATTTGAGCTTAGCCTTCGTTACTAACTTTTTGTGCATTAAAGTTCTGATCTCAGCTGTTATCTATGAAGGGGGCGATACATACATTTTTTGATCATAAAAATCTATCGGTGTACGGTTAGATTTAAATCCACGACCTTAGGAAAGCGGCCAAGGAGCTTCCGTGAAGGCTTCTAAAGCCAAGTAGGATAAGAACGAGCAGTGGTCAGGTCTCAGACAGGTGCAGGTGACTCACAGGTTGGCATCGTTGAGGTCCGCGAAGTCGTAGGTGCGCACGCGGTGGTGCGTGTCGGCGGCCAGCACGCCGCGCCCCTCGCCGCGACACGCCAGCGCGTTCACGCGCACGCCGTCCCAGCTGTTGATCACGCCGCCCTGCGACACGCCGAGGGACGCTCTCATTTATATTGTTACTAGCTGTGCCCCGCGGTGTACCCGCGGTAACAAACAAAAAAAAAATATTTTCCCGCAGTAAAACGTAGCCTATGTGTTAATCCAGGGTGTCAGCTAACTCCATACCAAATTTTATTAAAATCGCTCCAGCCGTTTAGATGTGAAGAAGTAACAAACATCCACCTCACACACTCACAAATTTTCGCCTTTATAATATTAGTGTGATTATACATATACATGTCGCCGCGTCGTTCCTACGCCTCGTGAAACGATTCCTCATCGATTTATATTTAATTTGAAAATAACGTAATTTAACGCAATGAGGCCTTATAAAACCCAGATTTATTATTTTAACACCGGGTTCATTCGTTACTTCGTATTGATCGATTGTCTTATTGAATTGTTAATGTATTTGACTACTAAAGTGATGATGACGTCTGAAGCGCGTTAATTTATAATTATTAGCGATTTTTGCTTTGATTGCTTTCAATCAATTTATGGAATTTATTTCGAATTATTTGAATAGTGTTTAAATTATCAGAAATAATTAAGGTAATTTTAAGACGATTATTTTTGATTAGGATTTTTGTTTTACATATCCTGTAAATAAGCTTCAATAATTAAGAAATGATTTTTACAATTTATTAACACATTATTAATTGTAATTTTAACATGTTCCTGCACCATCTTTTTTAACTTGAACGGAAGTGCTATCAAAACAAGAAGATGGCGACAGGAGATTGCTTGTGGGTCGAAAAGATTCACTTGTCTTGCGACATGGAAACCTAATAGAACTGTAAGTTGAACTCGGTCCACTTTTCATTAAAATAATCACATTTTTATTAGTGTTCTTTTTGTTTTATTGAAGTTAAACTTCTTTTAGCGCGGTACGCATATTTTTAGATGAGGTAAAACCTCTGGATTCGCGATACCGTTACCGTGTGGGGCGAGACGCAGCCGGCTGCCGCACTCGCCCTATTTGATTATAAACCTTAAATCACATGTTTACAGTCTACTTTTGTATGGAGAAGTTTACTGAGTTAGGTTCTCTGATATAGATGCAGCCGGCTGCCGCGCTCGCCCCATTTGATTATAAACCTTAATTCACATGTTTACAGTCTACTTTTGTATGGAGAAGTTTACTGAGTAAGGTTCTTTGAAATATTATCTACATTCTGAACAAAAAATATTGCATCATCTGTGTTCGTTCAGTATTTGATTGGCAGTCGCCGTAATTACTGATTTTGAAGTGATTTATTATTAAACTCTAACGCGCCACAATAAGTTTTCACTTCTGTCGGCACTCCAGGAATGCGATCCGATTTTTTTTTAAATTTAATTTACTGTAATATTTTATGTGGTTTCGCTAGATAGGAAATAGTTCAAATATGAAATATCTGAAGTAGGTAGGTAAATCAATGCTTGCAAAGGCAGTACCGGTGACCGAGAAATAAGGTCAACGGTACTGCACGTTTAAAAACTATGATAACCTTCTTTTACGATTTACACAATTATTACTAAAACTCCATGTTGCCTTTTAAGGAACCTGCTAAATCGACTTTTCATCCAGGTTGGCTACTACAGACTTAAGATGTGCCAATAGCGCAATGCGACTTTAGTGCTCCAACATGATAGATCTGCTTGTGTGCCTTCTGGGACCAACGCAGCTAATGCAAATGCAAATAGCACTATTGAAATAGCCACCAAATACTTTCATAGAACTAAAGCATCGACACGATATAAAGAAGTCGATGCTGATAGTTATAGCACCTTAGGAGTAAACCAGTCGTTTAGATACAAATGTCTAAGGAAGATCACTCCACCGTCTGATTATGAAAAACTAAATATAGATTTGAAAGATACAAAAAAAAAATCATATATCAATATTGACTTATATTTTAGCGCGACTTTAGGCGTAAATAAGTAACATGCTGAGTACACAAACTCCAAAATGATTTCTATACAAGCATTGTTTATTTATTAAATAGCTTGGAAACATCATTTTAAATAGAACCATTAATTAGCTTTTTCATGAGAACCATTGAGACAAAAGTGTGTTCATGATTTTGTCTTCATCCACGTTCGTAACTAAGATTACATAACTCTATAAGATTCCTGAGTCTACTCTGTTCGGTCGCTAATTTGTCCAGTGTACCAGGAGACCATACATGACTAAGTGGTTCTCGTTATAAAAATGGAAAAAAAGTCGTTTAATAACCGGTAATGAAACAGTTAAAAAAATCTTGATATTATAACTAGTTATGAAATCTTAGTTACGCACGTGGACGAAAGTATGATTTTTACGCGATCGTTTTATTTAGAAATCGTAATTATCTCCTTACTGCTCATCACTATCCTTCGTACACTTCCTATCATTATCTTAGACTATGCTAGATGAAATAGCATACATTTTAGCAGACATGTTTTTGCTGCTGACTAGTGTATCCTTATGTGTATAAGTTAGGTAGGAATTCCCTCTCCATTGCACAAAAATGCTTGACTCGGATCCGTACGGGCATCGAACCCGTGTTGAGAGGAGTGACCGTGAGAGTGGGAGAGTGGGAGAGTGGGAGAGTGAGAGACTCACGTCGAGCGTGCAGTGGTAGAACTGGCCGCGCGCGCCGCCGCAGACGAACTTGTCGGAGGAGGCGTGCCACGCCACGGCCGTCAGCGAGTCCTCCTGCGAGTGGTTCATCTTCTGGTGCAGCTGCTCCGTCTGGAACCAACGCATCCCGAACCTTACTCGCAGACCACCACATCCGATGGAAAATATATATCCATCCCAAGGTTGTCCGGTAGCGATAAGTCCGCCCATTTAAATAATAATAATAATATTAATAATAATAGCCTTTATTCAGACGCAAAATAAAAGAGTAATTACAACTGACAATCTTAATTTAACATATCAATAACTTCGTCTTTTTGCCCAACATTGGCAAAGGCCTCCTCCATTTCTTTCCAATCTGCTCGGTTTAAAGCTTTCCTTGTCCATAGTTTGCCTGCTATCGTTTTTATCTCGTCTTCCCACCTCCGAATCTGTCTGCCTTGCTTTCTTTTCCTGTTTCTGGGGTACCAAAACACTATGCTTTTGTTCCACTTTTGATGCCTCTTATTATATGTCCTGTCCATTGCCATTTTAGTTTCCGTATTCTAGTTGTAACATTTTGTATCATAGTGCGGCTTCTGATGACTTTGTTTCGTACTCTGTCTGATTTTCTTAGATTCAACATGCTTCTTTCCATAGCTGTTTGGCATGTTTCTAACTTTTTGCTTTGTGCTTTGGTGAGAGCCCAGGTTTGGCAGCCATAGGTTAGAACTGGTAGCACGCAGGTGTTGTACAGTTTTGATTTGACATGCATCTTGATTTCCTTGTTTTTCATAATTTCTTTTAGCCGCCAGTAGGACTTCCATGCATTTCCAATTCGAGTGTCGATTTCCTTTGACATTATATCATTCGTTGAAATTTGTTGGCCTAAGTAAGTGTACTCTTTGACATATTCGATTGGTACGCCGTTTATGATGATGAGATCTTCGGGTGCATTCGTTAGTGCTTTGGTTTTGGAGGCGTTCATCGTTAGGCCTACCTTGCGGCTTTCTCTTTCCAAGTCTATGAGCATGTTTTGTAGGTGTTCCTTTGTTTCAGCGAATAGTATGATGTCGTCAGCAAACGGTAAGTGGGATAGTCGTTCTCCGTTTATGTTTATGCCCATTTTAATACCGTGTAGCTAAACATTGTTTCTTATAACGGTCTCATGTATTTGCGGTGTGCAATAAAGTATTTTCTATTCTATTCTATTCTATTATATATTAATTTCTAGCTATGCTGTTAATAAACTGTCAAGTTTCGTGGAGATTCCACTCGACTAGTGTCAACAAGTTTGTATTGACCGAATTTTCACTTTGGAAACCACGTTGTGCAATACATACAAATTGCCCCATTTAAACATTCGCTTGATGGACGTTTCAATACAAAATGTAAGTAGGCGACACGTTGTGAATTATACTCAAGCGGCGTGGCGCAGGCACGTCGTTTTGTCACCTTTTCCATTTGCCTTTCTGTTCCTCGCCTGATCTGCGCCTTCACCTTACGCCGTTTCTGTATAATTCGCGCCTTATGTACTCGTATAGGAGTCACTCTCGACACCTTCAAGTAAACTTCTCTCTACGCGAGAAAACCAAGTTCTTCTTTACCCGTTTAATAATCCCAGAACGTATATCAAGATCAATGGATTTGAAATGCTATTGATCCCTGGAGTTAAATCCGCAGGCGTCGATTTTACAATATAACGTAGTTGCTGTTGTAGCTTTTGTCACGGCTATTATAAGACTAGTTTTGAGGATATATTGTTCATGGTCATATTTGCTTAATTTCCAATCCCTAGTGGGATTCATAATAATAGTATGACACAACAGATGACCTCTTAGATCTCATGCAGTCTCACATAAATAAAACATCTAAAAAAGGACTCAAACCAATTGGTGTTCCTCAGGGGTTAATCCTGGGTGGATTACTTTTCGTAGTTTTCCCTTGTATACCCGTAAAGGTTTGCAAAAAATATTACACGAGGCATTATTCATATATTTATCATAAGATAGGATAAGAAGCGTAATATTATGGTGTACAATAACTATTTTATGTTGGCCGACATTATAAACGTTTTGTATCGATAAATATTGCAAATGTAAGGAGCTCTTACCTCCATATTCCATATCCAGAGGTCGGGACAGTCTTCAGGCCCCGCGGCGATGAGGTAGCGGCCGTCCGGGCTCCACGCCAGGTATGACACTCCGTACGTGTGACCCTCTAACGACTTTCTGGAATCATTAAACAAATCAAATCTTTAACTAATCTTGCAATTACAGCCCAAAGAAAACTTAAATACATAATGTTTGATAACTTGAAATGAGTAAGAATGACGGAGTTACGGCTAAGTTAGGTACCTACGCTACGAGGTGTTGATGACAGATGAATGTATAAGTGGTGTGGTGGTGTAGTGGTGTAGTGGTGTAGCGGTGTAGTGGTGTAGTGGTGTAGCGGTGTAGTGGTGTAGCGGTGTAGTGGTGTAGTGGTGTAGCGGTGTAGTGGTGTAATGGTGTAGTGGTGTAATGGTGTAGTGGTGTAGTGGTGTAGTGATGTAGTGGTGTAGTGGTGTAGCGGTGTAGTGGTGTAGCGCTGTAGTGGTGTAGCGGTGTAGTAGTGTAGCGGTGTAGTGGTGTAGTGGTGTAGCGGTGTAGTGGTGTAGCGGTGTAGTGGTGTAGTGGTGTAGCGGTGTAGTGGTGTAATGGTGTAGTGGTGTAATGGTGTAGTGGTGTAGTGGTGTAGTGATGTAGCGGTGTAGTAGTGTAGCGGTGTAGTGGTGTAGCGCTGTAGTGGTGTAGCGGTGTAGTGGTGTAGCGGTGTAGTGGTGTAGCGGTGTAGTAGTGTAGCGGTGTAGTGGTGTAGCGCTGTAGTGGTGTAGCGGTGTAGTGGTGTAGCGGTGTAGTGGTGTAGCGGTGTAGTGGTGTAGCGGTGTAGTGGTGTAGCGGTGTAGTAGTGTAGCGGTGTAGTGGTGTAGCGGTGTAGTAGTGTAGCGGTGTAGTGGTGTAGCGCTGTAGTGGTGTAGCGGTGTAGTGGTGTAGCGGTGTAGTAGTGTAGCGGTGTAGTGGTGTAGCGGTGTAGTAGTGTAGCGGTGTAGTGGTGTAGCGCTGTAGTGGTGTAGCGGTGTAGTGGTGTAGCGGTGTAGTGGTGTAGCGGTGTAGTGGTGTAGCGGTGTAGTGGTGTAGCGGTGTAGTAGTGTAGCGGTGTAGTGGTGTAGCGGTGTAGTAGTGTAGCGGTGTAGTGGTGTAGCGCTGTAGTGGTGTAGCGGTGTAGTGGTGTAGCGGTGTAGTAGTGTAGCGGTGTAGTGGTGTAGCGGTGTAGTAGTGTAGCGGTGTAGTGGTGTAGCGCTGTAGTGGTGTAGCGGTGTAGTGGTGTAGCGGTGTAGTGGTGTAGCGGTGTAGTGGTGTAGCGGTGTAGTGGTGTAGCGGTGTAGTAGTGTAGCGGTGTAGTGGTGTAGCGCTGTAGTGGTGTAGCGGTGTAGTGGTGTAGCGGTGTAGTGGTGTAGCGGTGTAGTGGTGTAGCGGTGTAGTAGTGTAGCGGTGTAGTGGTGTAGCGGTGTAGTGGTATAATGCACCTGAAGGCGAGGCGCCGGGAGAGCGGCTCGTAGTCCCACACCATGACCGTGTTGTCCTTGGAGCCGGACGCGAGCCGCAGTCCGTCCGGCGACCACTTGCAGTACCACACCTCGTCGCAGTGCTCGTTCAGGACCTACGCATTCACATAAACCATAAACAACTATAGAGGCAAACAGGCATGCGGCCCAGTTACCGTCGGCTATAGGCTTCGGCTACACCAGAAGCGTGGTTTTAATGACATTTTAATATTTTGTTTGAAGGGGGTCATGTAAAAGATAATTTTCCAATCCTGGCTCAGTGGTTCCAGGTTGCTGGTGAGTTGGAATCATCTACTAGTCTTTCACTATTTATGTTTATAATTTTATTGTCTGATTCAATTTAATTATGTCAGCAAATCTAAGTATTTGTTGCGGGTGTTTCTATGTATAATACTTATGTACGTATTTCAAATGAGTATATCAGTCATGTGGTGAAACACAAGCTCTGCTTACTTTGGGGCCAGATGATGCCATGTGAAATGTCCGGTATTATAGGTAAGTTTTCATTGACATTAAATAAATTTGCCGAAAGAACTTCTTGGGAGCCTCCCATGGATTCTTACTTATTACAGCCTTAAGATAGAATCATTTATCATTTACATGAGAGTATAATACATGCATAAGCAGCATAGGTACCTAGGGGCAAGGGATATAAAACGAGAGAGAGAGAGGAACCTGCAAGGGGTGGATGGGGAAGGCGTCCGGGCCGCAGGAGTGGTCGGCGAGCAGCGTGAAGGGCAGCAGGGCGGGCGCGTCGGGCGGCGGGCGCGCCTGCGTGTGGAACCGGCAGCGCGCCGCCTGCTGCCGCTGCGCCTGCGCCAGCAGCGCGCGCAGCCGCCCCGGCGCCATCATCAGCGCCGGCGGCAGCACCGCCTGCGCACACCCACAACCGTACGTTACCTTCATATTACCACATTACAATTATTACCGCAGAAGACAGGCTCCACGAAAACATTTTACAAATAGCAACTCTTGCTACGACTCGCACAAGCGCTTGTTGCCTAACATTATATATACCTACATGGTGCATATTTTTCTATCGCGTATCTCTATCTCGTCTAGCGGCACTTCTCTTCGTCCCTGCCCAACAAGTCGGGTGCACCGATGTACTTGTAAATTCGTACCTAACGTGCACTGGGCGCCTGGCTTGACATTACACGAAAACGATCACATAAAATACACGTCTTTACATATTGGTCCCTAAAGTTCTTTATTCTTTTGTACACGCATTTAACATATTTAAAGACATAAACGATTCACATAGCTAACCTATGTGAATTTATTTGTTATTTGATTATATTTATTTGTTTATATATTTGTTATATATATTTTATTAAAATGAGACTCAAGTGACAAAAATTACGCTAAAGTTAATTAGTTAATTACCTTCCTTACATAATATAACATGATATTATAGAAACATTATGATATTATAGAAGTATATATTTACAAATTGAATAACTGAATCTATGTTACTTGTTTATTATGAATTCTTTATTGGATTACTTTTTAAAATAAGTACTAACTAAATAGGTTTGTAAAAAGCAATTAATGTATTTTGACTTCCTGTTTAGAAACAGCCGGATGTTTGATTTTATTTTCGATGAATTTTTTGGTTTATGGATTTCCGGTGAAAAATACATTTGGTACACATTTGGTGGTGGGTTTCCGGTAGAAGCAACCAAGGGATTTGGCTGGGCAGAATGTCATTCCTTGCTGAGCTCAGAACGAGAGCAGTCGATAATAATAGCGGAAACCTAGTTCCCTACAATATACACGTTACATTGTAAGCGTTTAATTATAGAAAAGTATTGTGAAGCAAGAATAAATGATTCGTGCAATGAATAAGGACATTTTACTATACACACAGGAGAGCTCAACCCTAAAAAGTTATCATCTATCAAACCTTGAGCAATACGACCTTGACGACCTCTGTAGCACAGTGGGCTAAGGTCCGGCTGAGACGCAGAAGGTTGCGGGTTCGATTCCCGCCGCGGGACAAATTTTTGTATGATCTGCAAGTATTTGTCTCTGGTCTGGGTGTTTCTATATATAATATGTATGTATTTACAAAAAAAAAAGTATATAAGTAGTATATCAGTCATGTGGTACCCATAACACAAGCTCTGCTTACTTTGGGGCCGATTATTTATTTTATTTTATTTATTTATTTATAATATTATAAAACCTGACGAATTCTTCGTGACTAAGAAATGAAAGCTCTAAAGGACGGTTTACGCTATGCGTTAGTGAATCAGTCTGCTGGGACGACATTAAGAAGAAGGCTGGAAAGAGATAGTACCTACCTGCACTTGCGCGAGCACGGCGTGCCTGGCGGCGCCCCCGGGCCAGGCGGCGCGCGCGCGCAGCTCGCGGGCACTGCCGCACATCATGAGGGCGGACAGGCGATGCACGCGCGCCGTGTCGTGCCCCAGCGGCGTCAGCTCGTTGCGCAGCACGTGTAGCGCGTCCAGTGCGCGCCCCGCCTGCCACACGCAACGCAACTCTCAAACGAGTACAACACCACCTAACACAACCTAATCTCTAAACCGCATTATCATAATACACATTAGGTATATGGCACGGTAAACTATCCCCCTGACTATTTTTTTTCTTATTCTGTAAATTTGTATGTACACATTATTTTCATCATTAAACACTTATTTTTGTAATTATCATCAATCTTTTTTAGCTATGTTCAGTTCTCTCTTAAGATTATATGGAAGACCGCTCATTGTACTGCTAACATCGTTCTTTATTCTACCAGTCTGATAAATGGTGTGCAATAAAGCATTTACCATCCACGAAAGAACAGGTTAGTGGTGCCGAGTGGATATCTGGATAAGAAAACAGAATCCCCAATCGATAGCTCAACGTAACGATAAAGCCGACCTCACTCGTATCGTCAGAACCGGCGTCCCGAGTGAAGCGAGTCTCGTGCGGTTCGCTCACCTCGAGATGCTCGAGGTACTTCTGCTCGAGCACCGCGAACTTCATCTCGGCGAGGCTCCGCGGGTCGGTGTCGCGCAGCAGGTCGTGCAGCGCGCGCAGGTCGTGGTCCGCCTTGCTCCAGTCGCCGGCCAGCACGTGCGCGCGGAACGTGGCCGCGGCCGGGTGCTCCAGGTGCAGCCCCGACTCTTCCATGAGGAGAGAGGCGCTGCGCCTGCGTGGTATCACTATGGTCAGCTCACGTCTATCTAAGACGACTAATCGAATTCTCACATACCCTTAACCCATACCCAACCCACAACAGCTCGATACAATCATCGCCTATGTTTGCGTGCTCTATGCAGGTCAACCTTTTTTGGCCAGTCGGAGGCAGGTTTGACCCCAATACGTATCTATCTTACAAGATCTGTTGACAAGCCTACGATGTTATGATATCGGTGTGTCCGATTAGAGTCTCTGTCTAGATTATGGCATCAGATAATGTAGGTAGGAAATGGAACAAATATGGAACTTATCTCTGTTCAGCAAGCTCTTATTTTGTATTGGCAATAAATACCTACTAGCGGCACTTATAAGATATTATTTCTTAAGTGGAATAGGCAAGTAATAATAAACACTAAACAAGTATTTATTAAAAAAAAAACCCCCCTCTGCAGAGATTTAATTGAAATTGCTATAACGCTGACTATTTGAACGCAAGGTAAAGCTAGCATGCTTAGAAAATTTTTTTTTCATTAGTTCGGATTTTGTTCATGTAAAATAGAATCTACTAAGGGGATAGTCAGAGGCATGTCAAAACATTACGTTTCGCATATAATACAGTAAGGCTACAAACAGGACAGTAAAAGTGTTACTGGACTAACTAGACAGGTTATGAATCCATTGCATATTATTAAAGGGGTCATACATACACTATAAGACCAGAAGATCTTTTTAGTGAAAGTAATCTCGCTAATTATAGACCGATATCGATATTACCTGCGTTAGGTAAAATCTTTGAAAAAAACATTCTGAATCAGTTACTATCTCACTTTAATGTTAACGGCCTACCTGCATAGTACGGATTTACTAAAGGTCGATCAACAGCTGATACAGATTATAGCGCCTTTAAAGCATATATTTGACGCGTGGGAGAAGTCACAGGATGTAATTGTGTATTCTTTGATCTATCTAAAGCCTTTGACTGTGTGAGTCATACAACCCTAATCTCGAAGTTAAAATATAATGGCAATCAAAACCGGTCGATTGACCTCATACAGTATTTTCTATCCAATAGAGTCTAGAAAGTTGACGTGGGTGGTGAGAGGTATTCAGGATCAATTAATGATATAGTGGTACCCCACAGGGTACGATACTAGGTCCTTATTTATTCCTAGTATACGTTAACGATTTACCATTTTTTTATTAAAAAAATATTTGTTATATAGTTTTATTTGCTGACGATAAGTCATTAGATTTTAGAGTTGATAGAGCTAAAACCAGTGATTGCGATTACGTAAATGAATCCTTATCGTTAGTTCTTACTGGTTCACTGTAAATAATCTTTTACTTAATGCTAAAAAAACAAATGTATCAAATTCACTTTGCCAAATGATATCCATAGCCCGATCAACATTGAAAGTAATGGAGAGGCAATGAATCTTGTAGATTCCACGATCTTCCTAGGTCTTAATATTGATGCAAAACTACAGTGGGGACCACAAATTGAAATACTTGTTGGTAGGTTTAGTTCCGCTGCATATGCAGTTTATGCTATCATCATAACAGCCTTTATAAAGTCCACTGCTGAACATAGGCCTCCCCAATAGATTTCCAGGAAGAACTATTTTGAGCCCTCTCCATCCACCGACTTCCTGCGATGTTCACAATGTCGTCAGTCCATCAGGTGGGGGGTCGTCCTACGCTTCGTTTTCCTGTCCTTGGTCGCCATTCGAGAACTTTTATTCCCCAACGGTTATCAGTTCTGCGAGCTATATGGCCTGCCCATTGCCACTTAAACTTGCAAATTTTGAGTGCTATGTCGGTGACTTTGGTTCTTCAACGGATTTCCTCGTTGCGGATTTTATCACGTAGTGAAACACCCAACATAGCTCTCTCCATAGCACGTTGCGCGACTCTGAGCTTTTGTATGAGGCCAATAGTTAGCGACCAAGTCTCAGTTCCATATGTCATCACTGGCAACACGCACTGATTGTAGACTTTCGTCTTGAGGCTCTGCGGTATCTGTGACGAGTTTGTGCTATACGGTGGCTTATTGATGAAGCTACAGGTAGACTAGTTTATTTCAGCTACTTCCATAGTGTTATGTCATATGGCATCATTTCCTGGGAAAAAGCACCTAATATAGAAAAAAATATTCGTTTTTCAAAAAATGGCAATACGTGCCATTTATTAAATAAACCCGCGAGAGCCTTTCAGAGCAACATTCAAAGAAATTAATATTTTAAAGCTTCACAATATACATACAGTTGTGGCCATAATAAAAGAACGATTTGAAGTTATAGAAGATTTTTATTTAAATCGTGGTCATACACAGAGATGTGTACCTTCTGAGAAGCAACTAGTTATATAACTTTTAAAACTATCATGGTTTTGCAACTAGTTATGTTAGTTCTCCAATAGCCACATTAATAGAGCAACGTGGCTTAGGAAAAAAGAATAAAATCGCAAACTATTTTTTTTCACATTTTATTTATTTTACCAAAGTAACACATTCAAATAGTACTAAAGCTGGACAAAAAATTAATAACGATTTATTAAACTGCTCAGACAGAAAATGATTGCGCTGTAAGAAATTCCTTTACGGTGCGTGCAGTGTGCTTTTGATCATTGTCATGCTGGAATGTCCAAATAACCGGTAGAACGTCAGCATAAGGTAACATTGTTTCTTCCCGTATATTTTTATATTGGAACTGATCCATGTTACCTTCTATCAACTTTACAGGTCCAACACCATGTCCAGAAAAGCACCCCCAAATTTTCACATTTCCACCACCGTGCTTTAATGTAACTTTCGTGTACTTAGGGTCGAATGCTGTATTCGGACGTCGTACATTTTTCCACTGTCGCACAGTCCAGTTTTCATACTTTCTCGCAAATGCAAGCCGGGTTTGTCTGTGGCAAAGTTACAACATGGGTACCTTTCTTGCTATCCTACCGTGCAATTTTTCTTCTACCAAACGTCTTCGGATATTGCGTGCTGAGATTGCTGAAGGGTTGTTTTCACCAAAATATTCTTTTCTCAGCTCATTGGACCCTTTAAAGGGATTTTGTTTTGCCATACGGACGATGTTTCGGTCATCTCGAGGAGTTGTTTTTCTCTGTTTAGGTACACGTGCAACATTCGAAGTAGTTTGATACGTAGCAAAATGCTTTACAGCGTGGAAAACCATCGTTTTTGAACATTGCAGATGGTCGGCTATCTATTTATAAGACCAATTCTTCCGGCGAAGTTTTATTATTACTTCCCTTGTAGATTTATCACAACTTTTATTGTTTTATACGCTTTATATTAGCTTCACTTGTATGAATGTTTCTATGTTTGTAACCTACTCCTTAGGACGCGATTTTGACCCACTTTAAACGGCCAGATTTCATTCAAATTTTGCAGACCTGACAAAGACCGATGACAATGCAATAATTTAAATACATTTTTAAATTAAAAAAAAAAACAAAAAAATTAATTAAAATATCCGATTATCCTAAAACTAAAAAGTAGAAAATAAATAATAGTTTAAAAAAACTAAAAAACACGCTTTATATAGAAAACCAAACTAAAAAATAGAAAATAAATTTTAATAAATGTACATAAGTAAGCAAAAAATGTTTTATTTAAAAAAAAGCGTGGGGTGCTTTTTAAGATATTATCGAAATGATAATCCTTCTTCCATATCTGTCAATGAAATATTTATAACTATTGACACCATGCACGCTTTTTTTTTAATAAAACATTTTTTTCTTACTTACATTTATTAAAATTTATTTTCTTTTTTTTAGTTTGGTTTTGTATATAAAGCGTGTTTTTTAGTTTTTTTTAATATTATTTATCTCATTGTTTTTTCATAAGAAGCAATCACTTTTAATCTTTTAAAGCACTAATTAGCGCCAAAATAATACAAACAGTAACAAATCGACTGAGTGTTCTCTATAAGTGTGTTCTAATAGTTTATAGGTATAAACTTTTTAACGTTAAGAACGTTAAATAGTTTATACCTTTATTCAAATTACGTGACCAGCCAGTAAATAGGAATACTATGTTTAGAAGTAGTGTAAAAAGTTAGTCTATTTATTTTTAGCTAATCATGTGTATCAATGAATACAGTGGTATTATGGAAAAGTTTTAAGATACCTAGAGAAATAAAAAAAATTGCATGCAATTCGTTTTGCGTCTTAGTTTGAAAAAATCTTCCCAGAGATGATACCAGAGATGTCGTTGTTAGTTACTTAGGTCGTAATCATTTTCTGTAGATATCCAAGTTCATATATATATTTTTATTTTGCGCAGAAAGAATTAGAGCTAGCATTTCAGCACACGGTAAATTATTTAGTTGAAGCGATTTTGTGTAATATATAGTTGATAGAAGACTAATTACCATTAATATTGCAAACAAGGCGACTGCAAGCTTGGACTCAAAATGTCTAAATACTTAGTGTGCTAAACGTAGCAATCTCTATACTTCAAGCAACTGTAGCGACGTCATTGGGCGTTTTTCCACTAGCCAGCACGGCACCGACGTCTGCACCGGGCGCTGGCATCGGTGGTAGTCAACGCCGTAACGGCGCCAGTGCCGGTAAGTGGAAAAACATGCCATATATATTATACATTTTTACTTGTGGAAAACGTTCATTATTTGACTGGAAACAGTGTCGACAATTACCTATATTCAATTGTTTACCTGCTTTATAAAAATCTAATTCAAAGACAGCGATCAATGTATGTATAATACAAAAATACAGCCCATTTCCTCTATTATGGCATGAATACTTAATACCAAGGAGACGTCCAAGTTAGGAGACATTTTAATGACAGCAATGGGCAATTAGAGCAATTTAGTCTACCTGCATGTTCTATAAATAACTCACACATTTTAGTTCACATGAAGTGGTCACTTACAGTTACAATACATGTTAAATGTTATTAATTTCAAATTATCTTTGGACATTTGGATTTCCTATCCTATACCTAATATTATATTTGTGGATGTTTGGATATTTGGATGTTTGTTTGTTAGTTGCCGGATAAGTTATACTTGGTATGGTATAGAATAATAGATTTATGTATGTACCTGAAATAACATAATACTTTCTTCACAGCACACAGGCCAATCTGCTAACAGCAGCTGGTTACAAATAACTAGTGACACGATAAGAAGAAGAAGAAGCTGGTTAATGATTATTAGAAATTAGAATGTCAGAGCTAATTTTGTCACATAAACAGCTAGTTAACTTTCTAATGATATTGTACCATTGTATATCTTTGAACAATTTTGGAAAGAGGAGGTCTATTAAAAAAAATATTATATATTTAAAATCTTAAGTCTTAAAATCTTTACAACCTCTGTGGAGCACTAGGCCAAGGCCCGTTTAAGACGCAGAAGGTTTCGATTTGCCACCACAGGACAAATGTTTATATGATCTGAAAATAATTGTCACAGATGGGTGTTTTTCTAGGTAGGATAATAATAATAATGTACATAAAAAAATAATTTAAGTATCAGTCAAGTGGTTCCTAAAACACAAGCTCTGCTTACCTTGGGGCTACATGGTGCTGTATGAAATGACCAGCATTATTTATTTATAAGTTCATCAGTTTATTTTTACGTTTTGTCCCAACCTACCAAAAATAAAGTTTTAGACTACAAGTTGGAATCAAAAGTTACAGATAAGGTGCTATGCTGTGCTATAAAGGTCAACACTCTTCAGAACAATATAAAAACTAGTAAAAACTACTTATCAGTTACAAACAAACACAACAGAAAAAGCTAATTAAACTGTAATCTGCCATTATTGCTGCACTAATAACTACTACTAGTACACCCTCCGTCATTACAGGTTTATGGAAATCTACAGAAGAATGTAAAACAAAATAGATAATATACCAACTATTGTTTAAGTTTATCTACCTATAGTTCATTATCAGTAACAATTAGGTGGTCAAAGGTAATCAAAACAGAAATCATGCTTACATGTTTTGGTTAATATGTTGTTCTAGTATAGTAACATCTTAAAGAAATAGCAGCAATATGTAATTAATTATTTAATGGACTTTGATTTAAAAGTGATTTTATACACTGTCTAATGTTTGTGGGATCTGCAAGTAGGGTCAGTTCGCCTGTTAGCCGACCACGTCCCTTTTTCGACCTTTCGTCGCACTACTTCTAATCAATTGCGAAAAATAGCTTATACACGGTGTAACTGGAAGGGTGGATCATCGGTGGCTGGGCGATGGGTGACCTCAATGCCTATCGATTTAACCCCCCTGTATGTTCCGCGATTTTTAATCGTTCAAAAGTTATTCAGATTTTTATGAAATTTTGGTCGAAATCCGATTTTAGGCTTCATGTCCCAAGTGTAACTAAACTGTTATGTCTACGACCTTCATTTTTTTTTAGGTTGTAGCTCATTAGTAGATCTTTCGTCCTACAATATCGTTTTGAGTCATTATTTGATTAAATTCAAAATAAAAAAAATAATCTTTACAAAAAAAACCGCAAACTTATTTTTTCAACAAACTTTGAAGGCTCCCAGAGAAAAAAAAAAACTATTTTTTTTTCTACAACCTACCTTAAAAACTACTTCCATTCATGGAGAAGTAACCCTGCAAATTTCATTTGGCTAGTAGTAAGGCATCATGTTCAAATATTTTTTTTAACGATGAAAGTGCCAATAATCCCTAATTACCTAAAGTCACTAACTAACTCCTTTATGGTCATTGTAATGTAAGTAGGTACTAGGTACCTAATTATTGTTATCAGGTAGCAGCAACCGGTTTACATTAGAAATGAATAGCTAAATCATTTTTTTGTCTCGCTCATCCACTCTTATGGTTGGTTGATTAGGTGGGATGTTTATGGTATTACACATTGTATTTTTTGAAGAAATTGTTGTTTCGGTTAACGTTCCTTAGTCGTTTATCGTCTGCCATTATCTGTATTACGTTTTGTTTCCCAATCTTTTTACTGAACCCTCTAAATTGGGCTTGTTTATTGGACTTTGATACTAGATTGATTGGACTGTTGTTACCTCGGAACGAAGACTGTGCGCGTTTACTGGACTGTACGAACTGTAGTGCATATTCTCCACGTGCATATGTAGAAATTTATTATTGTTACGGTGCAGCTCAAGGAAACGCTCGAGAGGCTGCTAGAATGTACCAAGAGCAATTGATTAGAAGAGGTGGTGTACAACCTGAGACCTACCCTGACTATCGTGTTTTCTTACGTGTGCGTAACGCATACATGGAAGGTCGCATACCCGGTACTGCCGAGAATCGACCCAGATCAAATAGAAGAAGTCTTGGAAGAAGCACAAAGAGATTCGTCGACAAGTACGAGAACCATTAGTCGTCACACGGGCCTGTCTCATATGACTGTGCACAGAATTTTGCGAGCGGAAGGCATGCACCCGTACCATGTGAAAAAAGTCCTAGATTTATTACCTGTGGACTATCCCCGACGAGTCGCCTTTTGTCAAGATATGATAAATAATTTAATTATTTAAATACATATAATAAATTAATTATTTAGGTGCCAAGCAGATGAACATTTTTTTGACAACATAATGTGGACTGATGAGTCAACTTTCAGCCGGAACGGAATTTTCAAAATGCATAATTATCACTCGTGGAGTTTTGAAAACCCACATGCTGTTCGCCGGCACAGCTTTCAACATCAGTTTAGCGTCAATTTGTGGACAGGAGTTTTCAATAGACAGCTGATCGGACCATTCGAGTTGCCAACTAGAGTAAATGAAGAGGCTTATTTGAGTTTTGACGTCAACTTAGCAGTACGCAGACAAATGTATTTTCAGTGTGATGGAGCGCCATGCCACTTTGCGAGAAATGTTAAGGAGTATTTGAATGAAATTTTTCCACGCCGATGGATTGGCCGTGGGGGATCCATAGCCTGGCCTCCAAGGTCCCCAGATTTAAATCCCGTAGATTTTTTTATCTGGGGTTTTTACAAAGAGTATTCGGATTTGTACACTAACAAATCCGAATATTCCTCCATAGAACAATTGAGGCAAAAACTAAACCAGGCCCAAATGAAGATCAGAGAAAAGGAAGATTCGTTCCGCAGGCTCAAAAGGAATTTTATTAAAAGGTGTAGGCTATGCATAGCCAATAATGTAGGCAAATTTGAGCATTTACCATAAAAAATAAATAATTTAGTTACATGTATTTTTTTAATTGACACAATCCCTACCTTTGATCGACAGAAAAATATCGATTTCAGCACTTGTACAATTTTCAAGTCCACTTTTTAACATGATGCTACAATACTAGCTAAATGAAAATATCAGGGTTACTTCTCCATGAATGATAGTAGTTTTTAAGGTAGGTTGTAGAAAAAAAAATAGTATTTTTTTTTCTCTGGGAGCCTTCAAAGTTTGTTGAAAAATTAAGTTTGCGGTTATTTTGTAAAGATTATTTTTTATTTGGAATTTAATCAAATAATGACTCAAAACGATATTGTAGGATGAAATAATTACTATTGAGCTACAACCTAAAAAAATTAAGGTTATAGACCTAACAATTTCGCCACACTTGGGAAATGAAGTCTAAAATCGGAATTTGACTAACATTTCATAAAATAACTTTTGAACGACTGAATATCGCGGAACATACAGGGGGGTCAAATCGATAGGCATTGAGGTCACCCATCGCCCTGCCACCGCTGATCCACCCTTCCAGTTACAGTATAACAC
This sequence comes from Lampropteryx suffumata, assembly GCA_948098915.1. Taxonomy (NCBI): domain Eukaryota; kingdom Metazoa; phylum Arthropoda; class Insecta; order Lepidoptera; family Geometridae; genus Lampropteryx; species Lampropteryx suffumata. The sequence continues at coordinate 20,562,717 of OX402550.1, read as the reverse complement.
ACCTACGCTGAGGGAGTGCATTTTGGCGCTCGAACATATTTCAATCCACCAGCGCAATCAAAACAAATATAAATAATATAATCAATATGTCGTGTGAACTGGTAAAAATAAGTTGAAATCAGCAAAAAAAAAAAAATAGTGGTGTGATGCAGCTTTCGCCGTAAGTTACTCATAGATTTTTATGAATTTTAGTATTCTAATTATTTGTATACCTATAAAATAGATCAAAGAATTCGTTCATAAGGTATTTTGAGTCAAATATTAAATATAAATTAATAAAATTGCGTGGTCGAGAACTGTACCACACTTTTAAACGAAAATCCATTTTTCGTCCACATGGTCGGAGATTGGCTTTATCATGTCAAGAAGGTGCTATCTTGTATTTTTTTTATGTATGATAAACAAGTAATGTTTTTTAATGAATTTGAACATTATAACCCCTCCCAAGTTTAATAGCCAGTTTTCGTCCGGGCTATTACGGTTAAATAAAAAAATACAGATTTTTAAATAATTGCTAGCGGTCGAAAACGGGCTATGGAGCACAGGATTCTCGATGTTAAACGTACAAACCGCATACGCAATACAACACAGCGCTCCAGAACCCAAATTGCTGATGTAGCTCAAAACGTTGCAAAGCTTAAGTGGAGCTGGACTGGTCATGTCTGTCGCATGCTAGATGAGCTGTGGCCAAAATCACCACTCAGTGGATCCTTGAGACAGCGAGACGGCGCCGTGTTAAACCCAAAAAGAGATAGAGATAGATGATCTCGACACCTTTGACAGAGCTTGGGTCCAAATAGCTCAAAACGGAGATGACTAGAGAGTACAAGGGGAGGCCTTTGCCCAGCAGTGTGGACACAATGGGACGAAAATGGGGACACAAATCGTAATCGTAAACGTACTAAATATCAAAGTATGCTTTACTGCCATACATGTGCTTTATTATTATTTTATGGAAATTAAAATCCAAAGAGAGATCTCTTCTGAAGTTTTGAGTAGACTGATTTACGGTTATTTAAATAAATAAGTACTTAATAAGTTTTATGAATATGAATATTGAAAAATAAAAATATGTCACGATAAATGAGTTTAATTTATTACAACACACAATTTTCACTCCTATATTTTAAATATTTTCACATCAGAAACGCATGGTCGAAATTAGGAACTAGGTGGTCGAAAACTGGCAAAAGTGGGTATTTGAGCTATAAATATTTCTATAAAATTTACAGATTGTTTTATTGTTATATTCTTTATATAAAATGATATTAGAGTATATTAGCTATAAGGTGAAAAACAATTTTGATCTAAATAATTACAAAAACATATATTTTATGGTTCTTGAATCTGACAACTCAGCTAACTGGTCCCGAACTGGCGCAATGACCCTATTTGTCTCAGGTCTGGGTGTTTCAATGTATAATAATATAAATAATATAATAATAATAATATTTCAAAATGTATATAAGTAGTATATATCAGTCAGGTTGTACTCATAACACAAGCTCTGCATACTTTGGGGCTAGATGATAGGTAATGATGGCAATTTGGTTGGTTCATTTCTAAAATTAGGAATTGTCTAAAATATATTTTAGTTACGTAGTCATAGCATTTGTAAAACCTATTTGGTACATACCATCTAACTAAATTAGGTTAAACTTTATTAAATTAGATAAAATTTAATTATGATGTGTTGGTAACAGCAGAATGTGCCATTTGACAGTTTTAAACCTAATTTTAGCACTGTATAAAATATCCAGCATTATTTATTTAAAATTCATTTGTTTCTTTCACTTTTAATTGAGTAATTAAGTGAATCAGAGGGACAATAATACACAAGTTAGAAGTAGGACCACTACTGCTATGAAGCTATAACAAAGATTAGAAACATGTAGCATCATCTTTGTGATGATGCTACATCCTTTGTTTGAATAAAGAAACAAATCTATGTAGAACTTTACTCCATCCAATTATTTACTAAACCTGTGTGATTGGTATGCAAATTATTTAAATGAGTTCAAGGCCTCATACAAGGCTCATTTAATATGCTACTTTATTTAGCATGGTGTAAACAAGCATACTTGCTTGGTTATCATGAAGGTAATGTGAATGACAATAATTCAACAGATGTGCACACTTAGGCGAACTAAATAATCTCAATGGCTTTGTAAAATGACAGTCATTATACAAAACTGAAAGTAGTTGTTGCCAAACACATTATACTCTTCAATGTTTTCACGAGAAAAGTGATAAGTAGGGAATGATGGCCACTTACTCCAGCCCGATGGAGATGAGGTGTTGGCCGATGAGGCGCACTATCTCCTGGTCGGTGTGCGAGATGTGCAGCAAGACAGGGGGCGCGGGGTCGGAGGTGCCGTTGCGCGCGGGCCCGTCGCCGTTGACGTGGGTCTGCGGCGGCGGCGGCGTCCCGTTGGCGCGCGGCTGGTGCATGGCGGCGGGCGGCGACAGCCTGCGGGACCGCTTGCGCGGCGGCCGATGCCCTGCGCCCTCGTCCCCCGACTCACTGGAGGCCAGACTGGCCCGCGAGCCGCGACCGGAGCGCCGCGCTCCCAGGAGCGCCGAGATCACGAGCGTTCCCGCCGCATCGGCCTCGAAGCTGCCGCCGAGTGACGTCACGGTCGCACCACCCGCACCGCACTCAGTGGACCATCTCCCTTTGTTTGTCCTCGATAAAACGTCGCCTCTAAGACTGAGTCTCGGTTCACTTATAAGTTTTATCGTTTCACAGAAATCTCAAGAATGACCCGCACGGTTGCGAGATCTTCGTTGGGTGATCGTGTTCGTTGTTTGCGACGCGTACACAAAAATCAGCTGAAAATGAAATGACGACAGCTGTCTTTCTTCGCAAAATGCAATGCAACATCGCCCTTTACGTTTCGGATCACGTTCGTTCGATTGATTACTTGTTAGTCGTGATGGATTGAGCATCTTTCTATAGGATGATATTATTATGATGATATGGACATCAAATTATACATTTGTATAGGCTAACAAAAATAACATGTGGAAAATTAGAAAATTTAGAAAACAGAAATGGTTTTAATAATTTTTTTAATATTACAATTTTGTAATGACTTCTAAATAATTCTGCGTCAAAAGAAACAGTTTTTCTGTAAATCTAGTTTCTGTCATTACGTATATATATGTGTATGTCAATGTAGTACAGTGTTCGGAACCGTACGATAATTATCGTACAAATACGATAATTTTGTACCTACGTACGATGTACGATAGCACAGTATTATCGTACGCAGATTGTACGATAATTTCCATCATGATGCAAAATTTGAAGATTTAATTTATTTTACTCATACGCTGATAGCCTAAACTAAAGCGCAGTAGCATGTTTTTATTCACAAAGTGAATACAGTCGCATGAACAAAGCGTTACTCTTAAAAACAAACTCAACAGAAAGCAGAATATTTTATGAACGGTTCAGAATATTTTATGGTGACACGAATGTAGAGGAATTAAATAGTGATTTAATGCCAAACGATTTTTAAGTGATATAACAAAAAAATAATATTTATGAATATATTGATTACTTACATTAATATATGTTTTAAATATTATATTAAAATAAATATTATCTGTTTATATGAATAATGTATATTATATTGGTATGTAATGAAAATTCTTTCATTTCATAATCCATATTCATTTCTACTTTATAAATACGAAATATTGTCGTGTTTCATACAGAACTTCCGAGCGAATTCGAATTTCGCGCGTTTACTGAACTTTAAATAGAAAGGGAATCGGTTCAGATCTGGTACCATGCAATAAAACATTTGGTTTTCAAAGTGTTCTCTTGAGTTAAAATCAGTGGTTTAAAAGAGATAAACTACAGGGTACTTGAATACATATCAATATCATGTCTAATATGATTTATTTATTTATAATAGACATTATTCTGATAAGTACGATAATTTCGGTCCATGACAGTGACAAATACGATAATTCTACACCCCTGGTACGATAGTCAGCTCGCTTGAGGTTGCTAACACTGATGTAGTATGATTTTTTGATTATTCAAATGTTATGTCATGTCAAGACTGTCAAGTCAAAGTCAATTTAATACAAAACAACAACATTTTAGTTTGGTAAAATTCGTATATTTAAATATGAATGATCCGAACCGAAAACATGGGCCCAGCAATATTTAGAGCGGTTCTAATTTTTCTATTCGTGGGACCATCGAACTTACAACTGCTGATAAATGTGAGAAACCAGGTACAGGTCCAAAAAAAAATAATGTTTAGCTTAAAACTCTAATAACCGAAAAGATTTTTCATTAACATTGATGAGTTCAGTGAAGTTCAGTTCTAATGAATACTTCGGGTTATCATGTTACAGGGTGGCGATGTTATGCAGGAGAACATAACAGCGAACGTGTCAGAAGACACGGTCACCTTGGACTTCATGCGGCTTGATGGAGTCTACGTATCGCAACTTGTAGACTTTACGAATGTATGTTACCTACAGCTTACTTTTGTCATTCATGTTGAAGAAGAAAATAACATAACATAACATAGTATAATATAATAATAAAATATATATTATTATAAGTACCTGCAATCTGCCTACATTACCATAAAACAGAAACAACACTAGACTGCTGCTCTCACAATGAGAAAAAGTAAACTAAAATATATGTTGTTATACATGTTTTGTTACCTATTTAATTACCCTGGGCCAGTGAAGAACAGGAGCCCACTGCATTTCCAAAATGATTTCACAGCATTTGGTAGATTGGGTTGGTAGAAGCATTTGGTTTGGTGGATACACTGCAAGACCCAAGAACTGGGTCCTATCTGGCTGAGAGTATTAGCATTGCCATTCTATGTGGCAATGTCGATAATGTCTTGGGAACTCTTGTCTTCTGGCAGTGACCTGGATCAGTTGGACTATCTATAGATTATTTTAAACAGTACTTAGATAGCTCAACTGTTTCACATGTATTTATTAAACAATAAATAATGCCGGACATTTCACACAGCATCATCTGGCCCCAAAGTAAGCAGAGCTTGTGCTATGGGTACCACATGACTGATATACTACTTATATACTTTTTTTTATTTTTTGTATATACATACATACAAATTATGTATAAAAGAATTGCAGATCATACAAACATTTGTCCTACAGCGGGAATCGAACTCACAACCTTCTGCGCCTCAGGCAGGCTTTCGCCCACTGCACCGCAGAGGTCATCAATTATTGATGAACGCATCCATGAATTCATAATTCAGTCTATTATAATGAAACATGTGAAATTTGGACATGTTTAAAGACTGTTTGTTGAAGGCAAACTATATCCTTTTGTCTTATGTTACGTTCAGGCTGTTAGTCACTATTGGCGTTTGATTCCAGGAAGTAGAAGCAGTAAAAGTAATCATCCCAGGGGAGGAGGAACTGGGTCAGACTGGCCACCAAACACTATGCTTTCTTACTCACGCTGCTCAGGCAGATTTCATTGCACCTGATGCTATGGCTAAACTGAGACAAGTAAGACAAATTACATGTAACACAATTACATGTTTGGATATATTTCCAATACATATTTGGATTGATTGTTAATTAACTTGAATAACTGTGTATGTATACCAAAGCAAAGCATCCTTTTCATGTGCATTAATTAGTAGTCAGCTGTCAAATACATTCATCCTTATGTATTTGACAGCTGACTACTAATTAATGCAGATTGTACCTTGGGGTTTTATGAAATCAAGCTAGTTTTGTTATGAATTCAAATGGCATTTATTCTGTATTCTGTAGTATGTTATCATGTATTCTGTAGAAAAACCCAGGCACTGTGAGAATGGCGGAGGAAGACAAAGGATGGCGACAGACGACGGCCACCGCGTGGGCAGGGCGAGCCACGCGCCTCCTGTCCCCCGCTGCGGCCAGGCACTGCGCTACCGCCAGGGATCGCGTCTACCTCCGCACCGCAGACCTGGCCCGATGGGCACCAAGACCAGGTGATGTAGCTGGTGTCAAAATATCACTTATTAAATTATATAAGGTCTGTTGAAGCCAATCCTAACTTTATCTATGCATTTTGATATACAGGAATAGACCAGTCATCGTACACGTCGGCAGTGACTCCTTTCCCGCCCCAAGTGCTTACATCAGACTCACCGGAGGGAAAGCCGGCCGTCGCGGCGTGCGTCGCTGAAACTGACCCTGCCAAGGAGTGTATTTGCCACACAGAGGTACTAAAGACCCATTCCAGTTTCAATTTTTTTATTTTATTTTATATCCGTAGGAAAACAAACAGTCTCATAATACTAAAACTATGAACTAAATATTATAACTATAGACCAATTAATAGTTTTGCATATAGAGTCTAAAAAGCTTGCTTGCATTAGAAAAAATCAATAATTACGTTTTAAAAACTAAAAAGACAACCGACTTCATGTATATACAAGGTAGCTACTGTAAAACGTTGAGGAGTTTCCTTGACTGTCCTTCGTCTTCATCATCAGACCCCTAATGACAGTCACAACCCATCTAGGTGTACAGTTCTCATCAATACAAATGAATCAAGCCCAAAAACCAGGTAATTGCTGTAATAAGTTGAGGAGTTTCCTCGACTATCTTTCGGCTCCATCATCAGATCGACTCCAGACCTTCAATAAATAGTAGTGCTTTAAAATTTCATTAAAAATAAACAAACGCACTAGTCGCCACTACGATATTCGAAAGTTCCCCTCGATTTCTCTGGGATGCCATCATCAGGTCCTGGTTTCCTTATCATGGTGCCACCCTTGGGATAACTCCTTTCCAACAAAAAAAGAATCATCAAAATCGGTTCATAAACGACGAAGTTATCCGCGAACAAACAATAAAAAAATATATACGAATCGAATTGAGTAACCTCCTTTTTTTGAAGTCGGTTAAAAATATTAAGTATATTTTTAACCGACTTAAAAAAAACAAAAACAACAAAAAAACGCTAATAAAGTTACAGTTTTAGAGAATTATCGTAAAAAGAGTTAACACATTCACTGCCACTGACACGCCTCGCGTGTTCAGGCTAATCTAAGTCTCTACGCCAAGAACACGCCAGGCGTGTTTTGAATGTTTTGGTTATATTTCCAAAACTAGGCCAGATTTTCTGTTCAAATTTTTAGTGCATCATTTTTACAGGATAGGCTATGGCATATTGAAGCGGTTCCCTAAAAAAACTAGTTAGATTTTTTTACGAAAAATAGGTATTTTGTAGTGCCGAGAACACGCTAGGTGTGTTCACTTACTGAAGCTACCCTTAGGTTCCCAAACTTTTTTATTCTCTTAAACGCTTCGCTAATTTCAGAGTTATAAGCTTGCGATATGAGATTTTTAACCAGTATTTGATGACAAAACGGAATATCATAATTTATCGGACCGTTGTTTTTACCGTATACAGTACTGTGTCATGTATGAATAAATAATAAATAAATAAATAATGCCGGACATTTCACACAGCACCTGCATCTGGCATCTGACCCCAAAGTAAGCAGAGCTTGTGTTATGGGTACCACATGACTGATATACTACTTATATGAAGTCGCTTATACAACTCCATACGCCATCAATGAAAAAAAAACTTACCTATCCGATGTATATCTTTATATAATTATACATACATACACAGTGACATACACACGTACAGTAAAATTATCTCTATTATATAAAAATCAATTGCTGTTCGTTTGTCTCGCTAAAAATTTTGTCATCATTAATATCTTCCGTTTCCGGTACAAATTTAACTTTTCCTGAAAAAAAGATAAGAAATCAATTTATTTCATTTGAATATTTTGAATTTAATTCATACTTATGTAATTAGGTAAGGCCAATCAACCAGCATTACGATAATACGAGATAAATAACGTAAACAAACTTTCTGCAGTTCAAAGCTTTTTATCGGTTTAGTAATTTAGATGAATTCACTCATTATAAGACTGAAAATATGTTTAAATATGATTGTCACTCAATATATTACTAAAACAAATGTACTTGTACTGTTAACAATGCCAATGTTACAGTTCACAATAAAACTTTATTCATTTATGCATGGGAATTTTAGTAAAAAAAGTTTGAGATCCTTACGTTACGTTATAAAAAATTTACTTACTAAAATCTATTTTTCCAAGCAATGCCGCGAGCACGCCTAGCGTGTCCGCGGTTTTATACGGCGGCATCTCGATAAACTTCAAGAAAATCGTGGTGGCAGTGAATGAGTTAAGAAGATATGCCAAACCAGCGTTCCACTTATTTTGGGTGGTTTACTGTTGAATAGGTCATGTTCTTGGATGTCAGCCACATTGTTATATGCGATTACTGCTCTGCTTAAGTAAGAATTTTGTCTATAATTAGTTAAACTAATGGCACTCCTAGAGAACATGGAAGTCTAACTGATCTGTTTGGGATTTTTATATTTAAATTTTCAAGTAGTTGTGGGGAGTTGATTTTACTTTGCGCTATTTTACTTAGGATGATTATACCAGCTATGTTACTATGTTACATGTGGTGTCTCCTACACGTAGCGGCGTAGTCAACATATTGGCACTTACACTTATACTGCAAAAATCTTAAAAAATCTACGTTGGATGGACTCCATTATTTTTATATAAATATCATACTGTGGGTTCCACACCTGGGAACAGTCCTCGACTCGAGGATAATACCTACGCACATAGACACAATATAATATGTTTACTACCTATATGCAGGAGAACTGTGAGCTAACTCTCATGACAAAACCTAGTGCTTTATTTGCTCTAGTGGAGACATTGTCAATGTGTTTGTCAAAGGATAGCTAAGAGTCCTGTAAAACACCCTATTTCATCTACTCCATTAAGGGGGTCCTTTCAACACGTAGGTGAATTTAGTGTGTTTTAGCTTGCGGGTGAATGTTATGGTGAAACACTTAGATCTAACTAGTTTTGTAGGCAGTATTTTTCGAACGAGTTAGATCTTCCTGTAGTAAATAACAATCATTAATGCAATTGATATGCTTGAAAATGTTCATATCGTCGGCGTATAATAGAAAGCGAGAGTGTATAACGCAGGAGTCTATATTATTAAGAAATATTGATAAAAGTAGCAAGGATCCTTGGGTACAACAGAGGGAACCTCCACTTGGACCAAAGGTCCAAGTGTATGAAATAGAAACCATTGACTACTTCCTTCTGAGAACGATTTTCGCTGTACGATGTGAACCGTCTGAACAAGTTACCATGTTGTACCACTTGTCCACCCGAGTCCCTTTTTAGGGATGTATAGTCATTAAATATGAGTACCTAAATAAGTCGTGGTGGAGCGGTTCTTCAGAAAACCATGCTGCTCAGGAATAAAACAAGAATACCTGAGGATAGACCAACCTTTGGAAAACCTTGGCAAAAATACATAATTTTGATATCGGCCTTTTTAATTTAATTTAATTTTGATATTAATGTAATTCTTAAATACATTCTACTTCCACTTTTGGGATCACTTTTTAGACATTTTTAGACCCCATATAGTTTTAAATACAAAAACCTCGTAAATTTATTTTGCATTCTTCTAACATGCCAATGTACTTTTTCTCATGAGGACTCCTAACCATAGCCCCTGACACTAGCCTGCTTCTCACAAGAGCATTTTAAAGCACTTCAATGGTGTGAATATTAGTAAAATCACTGCTCTGCAATATAAAGCCAAGGTTACGGAACGCCTTCTTGCAGATGTCCAATACATGGCTTCGGAAGTTTAATTCCGTGTCTTCTCTATCTTCCTGCAATCGGTCGAATTCTGATCCGTAATCATTTATCATGATTAAGAACTCAAGAGGCCCCAAAAAAGGCAAGGAAGCAAAATGCAAAAGTGGGTCTGATAGATGTCCATCATAATCCACATATTGCTTTCGATCTCTTAGGTAGCTGGCAAAGAATTGTAATAGATCTACTGAGAATCCTATCGCCGCCATCTTTCTTAGATGAATGTCATTGTCTACAGTGTCAAATGCCTTGCGGAAGTCAAAGTAGGCTGCATCCACCTGTACCCCCAAGTCAAGGGTAGGGACAGCATATGTCATAAAACACAGCATGTTGCTGTCTGTACACACCTGTCTGTAGACGTACCGGTGCTAAATCGATTCGAACACCTTTGCGCATGATGATAGGTCTATACCCCTGACGTAAGGACTTATTCCTCCTTTCGGTACAGGGATCACTCGCGTCAGTTTCCACTCTTCTGGGTAAGAGTGTGACTCCAAGGATAGCGCAATATGCAAGAGCGACCCAGCTAATAGCTTTCCACAATCTCTCAGTAAGAAGGGGGGAATCCCATCCGGACCGTATGAATACTTGGGCTTGAAATGTTTTAGGGATAGTACCTAGGTACATCGAAAAAGGTGAACTTATCTATAATAACCTGCTGCGTGCCACACACACCGGCAGACTGGATCGAATCCTGGACACACAGCTTAGGAGGATTTTCGTTGTAGACGGAGTGGAAATAAGTAGCAAATTATTTCGCACAAGCCATCGGAGACAAGTGAATACTTTCCCGAGTTATACTTGTACGGTTTACATTTGATCTCTTCTTTTTTATGAAGACCCAACATGACTTCGAATCACTAGAGAAACGCCTCTGTAACACTGCTCTGTATTCCTCATATGCTTCTTTTATCATATTTTTTACCAATGCTCTTTTTTCTGAAATGTTTCTATATTCATAATAATTACGTTTTAAAAACTAAAAAGAAACCGACTTCATTGTTCATTTTCCAAATCAGTTCAGCCGTTTTCGAGTAATCGGTGAACATACATAAAAAAAAAAAGATTCCGACGAATTGAGAACCTCCTCCTTTTTGATAAAGTCGGTTAAAAACTAAAAAGAAACCGACTTCATTGAATGAAATTTGAGCCTATAATACATTTTTAGTGGAAAGTAGATGTATTTTGTATATATATAGTATGGGTAGGCCAAATAAACGCACCGCTCCAATGAGACAGCGAGGTATCGAAGTGCATGAAAACATCATCGATGTATACAATTTTTCGATTTTTGTTGATTTTCAGCTCGACCGATTTTGATAAAATTTATACCTGTGAAGTATACCCTTTCAAACAAAAAAAGAATTTTCCAAATCAGTTCAGCCGTTTTCGAGTAACGACGAATTGAGAACCTCCTCCTTTTTGATAAAGTCGGTTAAAAACACCCAGAACTAACATCTTACTAAAACGGGTACATCGTTTTTCTATTTCATGAAACATTAACATATACTCCTGGTCTGAGCTACTAAGAGGTATATACAGAATACATACAACACAAGAACAAATTTCTACCCTTATCAATTACTGACGCACAAACCAGTTCAAACGTAGGTACACTGTTTTACGTCGATGGACAATGCAATTCGCTTCAATTCTAAGCGGTACGGCGGTACGGCGACGCGGCCAGTAAAGCGCCCCGTCTTGCTTTCTTCCATCAGCGTGGTCACAACGAAGTATTTTGTAGTCAATATTAGCTCACCATCGTGGAATGAGTCATTTAATCCCGCCTCTGTAATCGCGTAAAAGTCTTTACAGCAGTGAGATGGATAGACAATATCGCAAACATTGCAAGCTGAACCTGAATGAGGCACAGGAAAAACTGGCCCATACAAAGAGAGACCAACATCCACCAGTATTCACTGGAGTTGGACTGTGGATGATGATATTAATATTTTTTGAAAAGCTCACTCATTTTTATAATTTCCCAGGTATGTGTCAACTGGTACCCATGTGGTCTCAAATATTGCAAAGGCAAGCCTCAAGGTGGGCTGAGCTACCGCTGCGGCATCAAAACATGTCGGCGCTGCTACCGCTATCACTATTACGTGCGACGTCGCGATTCTTGCATGGCGTACACGTGACGAACCCATGGTCCTGCATGGACCTTCCATTTCAAGTACATATTTATTTTCTTTCTCAGCAACTATTTCATTGGTAATGGTGTGAGATAGAAAGAATTGCGCAAATAAGAATTGAGCTATTAATACAAACATCTATTGATGTTAGTTTAGTATTAAGGTTTATTGCAATTTTATTGAAATGCCATCAGGATCTAAATAATAACTCTGATATTATGAATGAAGCTGCAAAATAGAAAAGTTAGTTTTGTTTACACAAATTAGACTTTGCTCCATGTTTGATTGAGCTGTGTTTTGAATGTAATGTCTGCCAAAGTGTTAGAATTCTTTATTGTGATGATAAGTGCTAGTACGAGTACCAGCCTCTTGTATGCTCCCGAGGAAGGGTGGTTGTTTTCTACCTCATGTTTTGATATGCAGCTTATCTCGCGACAATACTTATCATGTATTTCTTGTACATATTTTGCTATGAACTGTACTATAATATAAGCAAATGAATAAAAGTAACATTTCTATAATATTGTTTTTTTTTACAAGCTAGTTACTTAAATTGGTACAATTACTAACAAAATCTAAATTACAAATAAAATGTATGTTCTAATGGCAGCCAGGGAAAGGCTCATGTCTGTTTTTTCTAAGGACAAATTGGATCTTTCTCTCCATGTCTTCATTGTAGATGGCTTTGCACTTTTCGTGGTTCACGCGCCGTCTTGTCTGTAACAAAAATTAAGTCATAAGTAGGGATCGGCGTAGGTAGTGCTATTTTGGGTCAATGAACCTGAATGATAATGTTAATATGGACATGCCCCGGGATTCCCGGGAATATTTTTCTGAATGTCGATGTAAATGAATTTAAACTGATCAAGATATCATAAGTACGCACGACGACATATCAGACTACTAATTTAAACTGTTCAAGATATCATAAGAACGCACGACGACATTTCAGACTGTTAATTTAAACTGTTCAAGATATCATAAGTACGCATGACGACATATCAGACTACTAATTTAAACTGTTCAAGATATCATAAGTACGCACGACGACATATCAGACTACTAATTTAAACTGTTCAAGATATCATAAGTACGCACGACGACATATCAGACTACTAATTTAAACTGTTCAAGATATCATAAGTACGCACGACGACATATCAGACTACTAATTTCTGGTTTAAACTGGTCCCGCACAGTGCTGTTTGCCATATTACTTACTGGTCAATAGGCAATGGGCGGGATCTGATTATACTCGAAACGGGTGGCTTGATATGTCGTCATGTGTACAATTACAATGACTTTACAATTGCTAATCAATGCGATATAAATTCGATTGTTCCAATTAGTAAGAAATCTTCTTGTCTGTTGTTTTGTCTTGAAGTTTGTTCGTTATATAGTACCAGCTGACCCGGCAAACGTTTTGCCATATAAATATCATTCTTAAAAAAAATATTTTTTTCATAAAAATCCTATTCCTATGTGACTTCTAATACCCCCAAGAATATGTGTACAAAGTTTCAAGATGATCGGTTGAGTAGTTTTCGCGTGAAAGCGTAACAAACAAACTTACATTCACATTTATAATACAGGGTGCCCCGGAACTAGTATGTTATGCCGAGGTGGGCCGATTCTCGATACTTTCGAGAACAACATATGTTTTACCTCTTTTATAAGTTCAATGTTTTTCATTGAAGAAATGAGCAGCAAAGTTTGCTTCAATGGTAAATAAATAAATCCCTAAAATCAGCTGTTTGTTGAACTCTGAGCGTGACCCCAAAATGAAGTATCGTTTGAGTTCACGCAACACAAACATAAAAGTTGCCTACATTGTGATGCCTCTGAGAAGAAAGTAAATTTTTGTGTTCTTGTTGAGATCAGCTGCAATTTTTATAAGAATCTTGTTTATTCTTCTATCAAATTTTCGGATTTATTGCATTTAGTTTTTGTTGACAAACAAAAATTTGCAACTAAACAGGATTTTTTTATGATGATGATGATGATAACATGTTCACAACTCTTTATTAAAACAACTTGATTTGGATTTTCATAGAAATTTATAGCATTGGGTAGGTAGGTATCTAACCAACATTTTTCGTAAGTAGGCAGAATACACAGAAAGGTAGATCTTCATAGAAATTCAAAGTATTAGGTACCCAACCTTCAACATTTTTCTTAGGTAGGTAGATAGATTTCTTATTAACATTTCTAGGCTAGGTATCTAATAATTTGAATTTCTATGAAAAATCTTGTCTATCCCATATTTTCCCATAGTTTTATCTGTCCACCTCATTGTGCGACTCTGTGACTTTGCGGCTTTTTATCAAAGATGTCAAACCGACAACCGACAACCAATCAGAAGAGTTCAATCCACATAATAAATAATAAATTTCGGCTAATTCCGAAAATAGTCTACCTTTGTAATAAGCAGACATTTATTATTTTGTCAGAAATTGGTTCCGTAGGTATTTATTTTTAGTCGTTGTTCCGATTAAGACTTTATTTATTTTATTCATTAATTTATTTATTTATTCTGTCATTGGTTTTTTCTTGGCCACTCTGTGCTGAATTAATTTGTTTTGTCACTGGTTTTTTTTCTGTATGTAGCCTTAACATGAGTCTAGTGATTAATGGTGACAGAACTAGAGTGGTTAAAGGATTCAGTGACCAAGAAAGAAGCAGTGACATGACTACAGAATAAACTAAGCAAAATAACTTCACTAAGAACCAAAATAGTATTTACCCACATGAATGTCATCATTGTGATAGTTTGAATTTTCACATCAAAAATGAACCCTAAAAAATTGTCGGCAATCTCAAAGGATTTTATTTTGCTTGCTTTGAATTGATTTTAGCTCAGTGTTTTGTTGTACTTCGTGCGGTCAACTTTCTAGTAAAGAGTTTCGTCATTCCGTTTATTGTGACCATTGTGAGTGACCATGTGTTTTTTTAACTCAATTATAAGTGCTTTGTGATGGATACCTAGGAGGTAGTACCTAGAATAGGTACCTACTAATCGTGTAATGTGGTGTTTGTTATTGTCAATTTTCAAAATTTTATGGATCCGCCTAGAACAAGACATTAAACGGTATGTAACTTCTTTTACCGTAAAGTTAAAAACATTGTTTTTCAAGAGACGAATACTTAACTAGATTAGCCGCTGGATTACTAGGTAGTTACTAAATAATTATCTACTTAGTTTTGTGCTACAAACGAAACAACATGGCTTGTGTGAATACCGCAGTCAGTATGTGATGTAGGTAGGTACCTACGTCAAAAGATACTTACATACACCAACCTAGGTACCTATCTAGCCTAGCTTAGCAGACAATTTGAACTCACGCGAAACTAGGTAGGTAGGTATGTAGGTAGATAACGCATTTAGAAACATTGTAGACAAAATAAGGGTTGTCAATTTTATTTCTTGAATGTTTTTGTATGAAAATCTGAAAATATTAATTCTTAGGAGTTGTACCCCCACAACTGTTAATTTTCATGGTCGGAATCTCCTCGTTCAGGCTTAAAATACTAGTTCCTGAATTCCCTGTATTAGTAGGATATGGATATAAAAGTTGAGAAACTGAATTTTCTTCTATTACGTCTCAATAAGCACCCATTTTTTATTATAATAATTTGTGAAATATGAAGATGATTGAATAATATAGATAAAAATAAAATATCTATTCAAAACACAGCAATATTTTATTACAGATATAAAAAATTAACAACATTAATACACAGACACACAAAAACAAAATCTAAATTGTAGGTATTAGTGCGTATCTCAAGTTAGTTGTATAGTTAACCCGAAAGTTAATATTTAAAATGTTGTGTCTTTTGATACTTGAAATCCACTTGTACAGAGAAAAAGATCTCTCAACGTCTACTGAAGTGAGTGAGTGGGCGAATTTTTAGGGCAAAATGTCGTCATCGATATCTACTTCACGTGACAGTCGCTCACTATAGTCTCAAAACATCCATGTCCGGATTCCTTGACATGACATTCTCCATTTAATTAATATTTATAATAGTATCACTTCACTCGCGCGCACTCAAAGACCCGAAGAACAAGGGTGAGTAGTAGTCGAATGAGACAAATAGACGACTACTACAGTCCTTCTCTCTCACGCTCGCATCTAGTTCTGTCTCTGTCACATACATAGCACCGCGTATTGTGTATGTACTCGTTGCAAATGTGTCCGTAAAGTGAAACAGAGTCCTCACCTCACCCGCGATCAGCTACGAAAGCGTGAGGGAAAGGGATGACTTTAGAGACTAGTACAATATGTATTTGCATAAAGCTGAATACTATGGTACTATGTAAAATAAGGATTCCTAAAAAAGCCTGTTTAATAAAATAAAAAATAATTATATTTCCTGGGATTTAAAAGGCATATCCATGTTAAGTTAACAGTCACTAATTCCCGTGAATAGCAAGCACTACCTATGCCGATCACTGGTCATAAGTAATTTATTGGTAACAAGTAATACAAATAGAGGTAATTAAGCACATAATAAATTTCCTTGTGATTAAAAAATAAGTGTTTGCTTCTTAAGCAATATTATCGTTGAGCTATGACCCTTATGATATTGCAACACACACGCACTTTTAGTTTTAAGTATCTAGTGTCTAACCTAAAGTTTTATGTATTTACCATTATGTACAATGGTACCACTGATTGTACGTGTGTGCTAGTTTATTAAATCTTGTATCTATCCATCTATCTATCCTTGAAATCTACATAAGTAGGTACAAATTGATTTTAATATTTTATTATATCCTCCTGAGACCTCCGATATCGCCTACGATACTTTAACAAAATATTTTTTTAGAGCCATTTTATTAGTACTTTTTTCACTACTAGTTAGCTAGTTGAGTGTGTCTACCGTTCTGTTGCGTCCTTTTGCCGCACAATCACAAGTTGTGTAATTGACTAGTTCTAATTATGTTTTTGTGAAATCTTCGGCATGTTGACTTCGCGTTCAGGTAATTATTGGTTTTTATGGGTTATTTAGTAGTTTTTTGATTGTTTTGATTCGAGTACAATGTAAACTTTAGTTTTTAGTTGTGATTGTAATGATTAGAACTTTCATAGGGTCCTCTATGACCATGAGCATTATAGGCCTTCCGCGGGTCAGGATTTTTTGGGCTGCAGAAACTAGAGTAAACTTAATTGCTCAAAACATTACCCGCAATACAAGCTAAGATCGAATATAAAAGCTGTCAAAGATCACACAGTTAATGATGCTGAGAAGGAATCAGATAGATTCTAGAAGATCCGGCCTTTTGTGTCTGGAATAGAACGACGGTGTAGGGAATATAAAAGGGAGAGATGTGTAGCGATTGACGAACAAATAATGCCTTATACCGGTAAATGTAAATTGAAACAAGTAGTGAAAGGAAAACCATACCCTGAGGGTATCAACATTTTTTTGATGGCTAATCCAAACGGTCTGCATCTAGATTTATACCTCAAGCAAGGTAGGCAAGTACTTCAATTGAATCAGCCGACTACTCGAAGCCATGTATTGCCGATGGTTCTACAATGTTCTAGCCCTAGCATTGATGAGTCTTTCGCGTAACAGCTCTCGCCAAAGTCCCGGAACTACACTGCCTGAAATACAAGACGTTCCTCCTTCGACATCCTCCACTAGAAGGCTCAGGCTTGGGTTGTGACCCCCATTCCTCACACTGCCAAAAGTCTAAAAGAAGCTCAGCACTTGCCAATTTGTGCTAAGACCGACCAAAACAATCAGTCCAAACACTGGTTGAGTGGATGCAAGGGACTCACATTCATAAAATGTTGAGTGTGGAATATTTTTGTGTTTGAACGTGAATCGAAATTGTTTTTACAATTTTCATAGTCAAGTCAAAGTCAAGTCAAAAGATGATTTATTCAATACAATCACAAGGATCACTTTGAAACGTCTTACATACTAGGTGAATTTAGGTGCCAATTCATCCTAACCCAAGCTCGAGAAGAATTTGCAAGAAACTCGTCTTGGTCCTAGCGCTTTTTTATATGATCCATTTTATAACTACCTTAACTACGAAATACTAATACAAGAGAGTTTATACATTTCAAGTGTGTCGGTTAACTGTCTGAGGGCAGAGCGACATGAGGCCATGCATTCTTATCAATAATATAGTCATCTATATTATAATAAGCTTTCTTCAAAAGACTACCTTTAATGTATGATTTAAATTTCTTAATAGGTAGTTTAGTAGCATTTTCAGGAAGCTTATTATAGAAGCGCACCGTGTTCCCCATAAATGACTTATTAACTTTTTCTAGTCGAAACCTAGGGATGTATAATTTATGTTTATTCCTAGTGTGATTTTATGAAGGTCACTATTTTGCTGAATCCCATCTCTATTTTTATGTGTGTATAACAAATTTTCATATATATATTGTGAAGCTATTGTGAGAATATTAATTTCTTTGAATATTTATCTCAAAGATTCTCGTGGTTACAGTAGTTTATATATCAGTTAACTGTCTGAGGGCAGAGCAACATGTGGCCATGCATTCTTATCAATAATATAATCATTTTTATTATGTTACTATTATATTATAATTAGTTGTTTTCTTCAAACAACTAACCTATAGGTAAGGTTTAAATTTCTAAACAGGATAGGATCTAAGAATGCTATGTGTTTGCTTTTAGATAATCATTAGTTACCGACCTGGAAAGGTTTCTCGTAATATCTAGTAAGCCTGTACTGCTGCAAAAAGCCTTCCTTGCCGAGAATTCTATTGACGAGCCTGCAGGCACCGTCAACGTCGTTGTTTCTCACGAACACTGTCCGCGCTATAAAAGACGGGTGCCTGTTCGATAACAGTCTCATTGTAAGAAACATCTTGCGTGTTTTATTAAATTAATATTGAAAGTACAACCCGTTTCGTTCGCTGACTAGATCAAATCTAAGTAAATAAAGTTAAATAAACATCGATATATAGGTTATTTTGACATGATGTGACATTGACATCTTGCATTTTTATACAATGACATTATTGCAGTATAAAACAGGTGTCTTAGCTAAGGTTAGTCTTAGACATTCGGCCAAGGTGCTGGACAATAATGTTGGGCCAAGATATCGGATCCCAAAGGACGCTGTTTACATTACACGTTGGTGTATTGTTTAGAGTCATTCAGCATTGGCCATTTCATAGAAACATAGAAACATTCATAGAAACGTAGAAACAGCCGCTGCAATTTATATAGACAGTACGTATTACCATGACGTGAAGCAAAGAGTGACACAATCTTTTTTTGCGCTACCTATATATTTTAATATAGGTAGCGCAAAAAAAGATTGTGGGTGGTGACTACACACGAAACAAACAGACAGAGATAAACATCTTATAACCAATATATAATTAAATACTAATAACAAATAATAATAGATAATTTGTTCATTTGTTCATACTACTTCGTATACCTATTCTTAGAAATTACACTCAGAATAAAAAAAAAAAAAACAACACTGATTTAACCCGACAACGATAATTATATTACCTACCAACTACTAATTTTAGAGCACAATGCACACAGCATTTCAAAATTACTTTAGTTTACCGTGGTCAATTAAATAGGTACATAATATGAAAGATAGCAACAAAAAAACGAATAGTTCAATATTCGCTTGTTTGCAGCGGGCATTTTTTCGTTTCAAACTCAGGAACTCAGTAGTAAAATGTCTGATCTACACCTACGAGAATTTACTATGGTACAATATTAAAAATTGTTCAGATTCGCTTATTTACTGCTATCGTATCTCAAAGACTATAAGAG
Organism: Lampropteryx suffumata; assembly: GCA_948098915.1. Lineage (NCBI taxonomy): Eukaryota > Metazoa > Arthropoda > Insecta > Lepidoptera > Geometridae > Lampropteryx > Lampropteryx suffumata. The sequence continues at coordinate 20,543,021 of OX402550.1, read as the reverse complement.
CTAGAGATATAAGAATTTGCCACAGCGTGTATCACAGCATTTTAAGCTGTTTGGCATTAAAAGTTATTTTCGTGAAATGTGCAGATTCGTGAGTTTGCGGCACAGGTGGCGATATTCATTATAAAAAAAAACTTTTTTTTCGGACTGTACTAATGCTGTTAGGTTGTCTGACAACCCGTGACAGCGTTACACGAACTTTTTAAGTTTTATTAAAAAAAACCGTTCGCTGCTCGTTGCGCCTATTTATACTCGTCCGCTCGGCTCAGGCAAAGCAGTGAAAAAGTCATCTAATAATAATATTTTAGAATACCTACTTCATACATATTATAGAAAAAAAAGCCGAAAAATTCAATGATTTGTAATGTGATGTTGTCGTAACAAACATATTTTTTGTGCTTAAATCGCAAACATATTTTTTGTGCCGTGGTGATTCCGGCATAGAATAGGACCCCTCCATCTCCTCCCGTGGATGTCGTAAAAGGCGACTAAGGGAACACACACCGGGGGATTGGGCAGCAGCACCCCCCGACACTTAACTCTAAATCTGCGGTCACCAATCCGCCTGTCAAGCGTGGTGACTATGGCAAAACCCCCAAATGATAGACACAAACAGAAGACGGCCCCCAGTTCCCGGCAGTCCTGGCATAGGTGGCGGCCATGGTAATGGCGGAACAGGGGGTGCGAAGAATCTCCGGCAGAGGTCCAGCTACCAATCCCAACGACCCCTGGCCCTGGCAACATATAACGCACGCACACTGAGGACCGACGAGAAGTTGATAGAGCTGGAAGAAGTAGTAAATAAGTTGCACTGGGATATTATGGGGTTACCAGAAGTCCGAAGAGAGGGAGAGGACACGATAATCCTAAATTCCGGCAACTTATTCTACTACCGGGAGGGCGATCAACTTTCTCAGTACGGTGTCGGATTTCTCGTTCCGAATGCGAAAGTAACTCTGTCTGTCTGTGTAAACCGCTGAACCTTGGAGAAGGACATAGGCTACTTTTTATGTAGGTACTACGACCGCGAAGCCACGGGCAACGGCTAGTAATATAATAAATAATCACTTGACACGGGCAAAATTGACAACAAGACAGATGTCATTATAGGAAGAAAAGAAGAAGTGCTATTGATTCTTCGTCGGTCATTTCATGGAGCAACATGGCTCTGCAAATTTAATATTTTTTACCCGTTTTATTGCATGTTTTATTCAGTAATCTTGGCGGAATTTTAATGGATAAATTGTGGCTGCGGGGCGGGTATGGATAATTGGATTGCATGTGTATTGTGGTGCAGTGTGATTTGAACGACGAGGAGTCCCAAGAAAATTCTAGACGCCATTCCGCGTGTCGTCTAGAATTGACAACTGACCATCGACTAAGACTTATATCAAACAAACTGACTATAAACTATAAACACTTGACATTGGCAGAATTGACATTAGTATGTCACAGGCCATTAACGAAGAAAAGAAGAAGAAGAAGAAGTGCTATTTCCGATTTGCTATTCCCATTTTATGACAGATGCCAACGCGCGAATTTTAAAAAGATACATAGCTATTGTGTTCTCTTTGATTATACGTGTTTTGTAAAAGACTAACGTGTTTTGACTCATGTAAATAAATACCGTTAATCGCACATATTTAGTGAAACTACTAAAAGATATTTAACCATGGCGACCGATGGCAGCGATATCAAGTCTCTGATGACTTTATCTTCGAAATCCGAGGGTAGCACCGCACCAGCTATCCGCATTCGCTGGCAGAATGCCCCTCTTCACGAGAGATGTTCCATGGCTGATATGTTGAAGATCCAGCAAGCATTTCATGACGCCTATAGAAACAAGTTGCTGCCAAACGAATTCAGGAATCTTTTGCGGACCTTGCTCAATGTAGAGTACGATGAAGATGAGTTCAAGATTCTTTTTATGAAGGTAGGTACCTACAGAAAATTATTTTTAAATAATTGATTATGTTAAATAAAGTTCCTACATAAAGTTATGTCCCACAGATCAACACGAACCGCAACGGCGAGATCGAATGGGACGAGCTCGTGTCCCACCTGCTCCTGGGCTACTTCGGAGCTGACGCAGAGAACCAGCTCGAGGCTCTGCAGGCGCCCATCATGGGCCTCCCGACCGTCATGCGCTCACAGCACCGGCATCCCATCTCTAGGATATGCTTCTGTCCTGACGTCTCTAAGGTTTCTTTAAGCTGTTTTTCAAGCGAAGTGTCTCTTCTATCAGGTTCCTATTTACATATTTTTATGGGTATGATGCGTCGATATTATAGTTTAAATTACATCTCAATGCTCTATGTGCTCCTACATCTCCATGAGAGCCGAACCAATACGACCATCGCCCTCCACTGTGCTTACCATTTTTGTTTGAGAAGCAACCTCGCTGAATGAATTTTGATGTTTGTAGGACCGCACCACTGACCCGATGCAGGGTATGTACATCACAGCGAGCCGCGACGGCATGATCAACTGGTGGACTCTCGACATGGTGCTGCTTAGGACTGCCTTCTCTTCTAGCCGTTAGTCTGCTCACATTGACCAGCTATAATGATCTGGCTAATACCTACCACCAGATACAGACCTGCTTCATGCCTATAATCTGGTCTCTAGATCGTGCGTTTAAATCCCTTAAAGTACGGTGAGCTAATTAAAAGTATGAGTAAGTACCTAAAAGCTGAAGAGAAAAGTTATAGGATATACATAATTACAGCGGAAAATTAGGTAGGTAAACATAGGTACTAAAAATATAATTTTTGTTACAAGTCAAAGACCAGAGGACACAAACAAAATGTTTTGTCCAAAGTAGGTGTTGGGCCTCTTTAAGCATAATATGGTAACATTTGGTAAAGATGCCACTCCTCGCTATATTATATTTCCCTTTAGCTCACCTGAAGGTGCGTACCACGTGGGTGACGGACATGGTGTGCATGCCAGACGTGAACATCATCGTCACGAGCTCTACGGAGCGCGACTTGCGCTTCTACGACTGCACTGCCAAGACCTTCACGCTGAAGATCGTCATCACCAGCTGGGAGTTCATGGTGCTACTTGCTCACTATTATGTGTAGTCACTATTATGAATGTTCCCGTTCTAGGTTACTTACCACGTCTGAGACATCTTGATATGTACCTACGAGTACCTACAAACGATGACCAACCCTTCTGTCTCGGCTTAGTGGCGAGGTACAAGCGCACAGTCACCCAGTGCATTGAGAAATACTGGTTTCACTTAGTTAGCGCACCTCCGATAAAATAGGGTTTCAACTTGAAAAACCTTAATTTTCAGGAGAGTTAAAATGAAACTCTCAGATTTGATATAAGGTCTATGTCTATACAGTAGGTATTATTTAAATATACAACATGTTTTAAAATATATTTCAAAAGGCATATGCAGTTATAGCATATTCAGTTTATCTATTTTCCTAAAAAACGCCGGAAAATTTCCAGTTGTAACACTGTTTTACATAGCTATTGGCACATTTGTGGGAAAAAATACGGATTTAACTTGTAACAATGTTTATTTTTATGAGAAATAAGCAGTTCCTGGCTCACAATTTCAGTTATTTTACTTTCATTATTCCGTTCTAAATTTACAAAAATAATAACTATAGCAAAACTTTTTCAGAAATCGGACCATAGAACACTTATTTACTTTCTGTTCTAAACATTACAATTCTTACTTATCACTAATCAGTACCATTCTTAGTCTAACATTAAGTTTCTTCTAGTAACCACTTCTTAAATGAATCTACCATCTTGGTGGCAAATAGGCGCACCTGTCGGGTATTCATTTACTTTTTAATTGCTTTAAAGCTATAATTATTACATATGAACTGAATAATTCTTAAAACTAACAATCACAGACACATTTGGTTTATGTAAGTTAAATCTCGTTACAATTGGTTATAAAATGGTACGTAGTAATGATTACTTTGCACCAAGCTCATTAAATCGGCTTCTTTCGTTCGCTTTAGGCACCTGAATATTATAGGCAGGTTTTAGTACGGACAGAAGTTGCGCCAGATTTTAGAGACTGGAGAATCGTTCTTCTCCTTAGGAGTTTTTATTCTCCATAAGAGTTTTTATGAAAGAATATACAAAATGTTTCTTTCATGAATTTCACGACTTTAACATCTTTTAATTTCAAGGATGTAAAGACACTGAATAAAAGCTCATTTACAGAGTAAGAAGATCCGGTTTTCTTAGCAGTTCTTATTATTTGCACCCGTATGTGCACGGCAATGTGAAAGGCACGTCAATCTGGCAAAGCTTCCACTTCGCTTTTTTAGGCTTCCGTTTATGCATTTTTGAAGTGAAAACTTAAAACACATTCTTAAAACGCATATTTTTAGATGAGGTAAAACCTCTGGATTCGCGACACCGTTACCGTTTGGGGCGAGACGGGGCTGCCGCGCTCGCCCCATAATTCACATGTTTACAGTCTACTTTTGTATGGAGATTACTGAGTTAGGTTCTTTGATATATTTTCTACATTCTGAACAAAAAATATTGCATCATCTGTGTTCATTCAGTATCTGATTGGCAGTCGCCATAATTACTGATTTTGAAGTGATTTATTACGGCACTCCCGGAGTGCAATCCGATTTTTTTTTGATAACAGAGTCAATTGAGTTGCCTTCATTCTGCGTGTGTCCAGTCATAAAAAATAGTGAGTTATCAATTTTAGTTTAGCGGATTTGAGTACGCTATAATGTCTGTGTATGTGTATACATAGACATTATGAACTTGTTTTTATTTTGTCCTCCACAGTTATGTGTAAAAAGTAATATTAACAGCAGAACCATCACTCATTTGAGACAATCAATTTTTTATAAAGTTTAGACACGTCTTCTTTCTTTCAGAATACCTTGAAGATCATACTCAGCAACTATATTTATATCGCAAGCGTTGTCTTTGTCGTTTTGTTTTTCTTGTCGTAATAATTGCTTTTCTCCTGTGTTTATCATAATTTTCTTGAAGATATTGCTTGTCCTCTGTGTTTTCATAGGATACACAGGTAGCTAGATTTACCTACTATTTTACGATCAACTGCGGGCAAATCTTTATTATCCGTATTGTGTATAGGTTACGCAATATTGCGTTGTTTCGCTAAATCTTAACCCTGGAATCACATAATTACATAAACATTCAAAATAATATTCTTTTTATAACAAAAAAAACCGGCCAAGTGCGAGTCAGACTCGCGCTCCGAGGGCTCGGTACAAACCTATAGGTATATAAGTAAAATTTCACCCATCACGTCAATCGAGTCATAGTCGGATGATGTAACAAAAAAATACAGTTTTCGCAATTTTTCCTTTATCTGTGCTATAAGACGTTGCTTCGTACCAAAATATCAAGATTCTGAGTTCACGGGAAGTACCCTGTAGGTTTTGATTCCCTTGCGAGTTGCGAGTTTGAATATATGCGACTTAATACCTCTACGCGTTCATGAGAAAAGGGGTAGTATGTTTAAAATTATTAAAATTATTTTTATTATATGATGTTACTAAAAATGTACGGTTGTCGCAATTTATCCTTTATCTGTGCTATAAGACGTCGCTTCGTACCAAATTTCATGTTTCTGAGTTCACGGGAAGTACCCTGTAGGTTTTGATTCCCTTGCGAGTTGCGAGTTTGAATATATGCGACTTAAAATGCTGTTTCTCTTGATTGCGTTGACATAGAAGTTTGATTTTGTTGCAGCTTAAAGGTATTACAGACTTGAGTATTTGATATGAATTTCAATTTAATACCTCTACGCGTTCATGAGAAAAGGGGTAGTATGTTTAAAATTATGAAAAATATTTTTATTGTATGATGTAACTAAAAATGTACGGTTGTGGCAATTTATCCTTTATCTGTGCTGTAAGACGTTGCTTCGTACCAAATTTCAAGTTTCTGAGTTCACGGGAAATACACTGTAGGTTTTGATTCCCTTGCGAGTGTCGCAAAATTTGCGGAAATTTGCGGCACAAACGGCTGTATCTTTTGATTGCGTTGGCTAAGAAGTTTGATTTTTTCACAGCTTTAAGGGACAGTAAATTTGAGTTTTTGATATAAATTTGAGCGTGATACCTCCACGCGTTCCTGAGAAAAAGTGTCTTGACAGACAGACGGAAAGACGGACGGACAACAAAGTGATCCTATAAGGGTTCCGTTTGTTTCTTTTCGAGGTACGGAACCCTAAAAAATATGCCAAACACTTTGTTGTAAAAAATTTAAATGCATTTCAATATTTTTAAGCCCTTTTTTTCTCAAATATCTTAATGAAACAAACTATTCTAAAACATTGATACATTTTAAAATAAAACACTTTATTGTAACACTTGAATTATTTTCTCACAATACTTTTAACACTATACCGTAATAATTGAACCTGTTACTCTTTATTAGAAAAAAATATCTATAAAAATATCATTTACCTGTCAATAACACGGGTACATTTTGGTTTCTAACACTTTTTTATGTAAGTAAATGCACGTTTAGCTTTCACAACACTAAATGTTACACTAATTGCGAACAATGAAGAGCAAAAACGTTTTGATGGTGTAGCGTTACAACACCACCTAGAGTTACAATTACTTACAACGATTTTTGAGAAGAAAGAGAATTAAATTTCAAGCATTTCTGTATAATTAACTAAAAATTCAACATTTTCAAGTGGTAACCCTATTTTATAGGAGGTGCGATATTATTTCGTCAATAAAGACACCGACTATATGATTGTCAACACTTTCGTCGATGCCTTCATCAACAAATTAACCTGTGTTTCTCAAAATTAACAGTCTAACTATTGATAGTATTTATTGACAGTAGTCAAAGTCAAAACTGTAATGTCACGGTATATCGGTATTTCCCGTTAGATATGCACGATGTACTACCACTTCTCTCAAGACATAAACGAGAATTGCCTGCTGATCTGCGGTGACGTGGGCGGCAACGTGCGCGTGCTGCAGTTCTCGCCTATCGGCCGCGGGCCCTTCCAAAACCGCGCCGACCGCCCGCTCATCCAACTACGACATATCGACCTGCAGAGAAGGGTACTCTATTAACCTGATGGCCATAATTTTGAAAAAGGACGGTAGCGGTAGAGGAATCCGGGGAAGCGCGCGCTATTTCAATTTGATCAATGAGCGCGCGTGGTGGTAGAGTTGGTCGTCAGATGGTACCAACCCATTTTCCGAGAGGTTGGTACTGTCAGCCATCAGTGTGTGCGTGTGTATAACGATAAAGAGAATGGCAAATAGAGAAGAAGAACGCATCAGCTGTGCGCTTAAGCTAGTGTTCGGGAAGTTAATGTTGCTTATTACCAAAGTGAGATGTCAGATGAATTTTTGATAAAGGTCAGTGTGCTCCCCCCGCGTTATTTTTAACTCTGCCTCTAGAGGGTATTTCCGTTTGTCTATGTTCATTTGTCGTGCTCAAGTGATTGACATTATGAAACATTGTTGTCCTGCTATGTCACTGCCGACGGTTTTCGCATTTCGGTTACACGCGAAGCGTAAAGTGGCCCTCGCCCCCCAGCCGAAGCTGCTGCCCGAGCTGCGTCTATCGGAGTTCCCGGGGGTGCACTCGGAGTGGGTGCGGCAGGTCTCGTTCTACGCGTCGCTGCACTGCATCGTGTCGTGCGCCACCTGCCCGGACTCGCTGCTTATGGCCGATCTCGCCGGCTCCAAGACGCACAACATGTTCAGGGTCGATAAGGTATGTATACAAGTTGTTCTATAGGAGGCAACTAGTAAGAAAGAGATAATTAAACGTTTTATCTGAACCTAGAACAGAGTTATTGTGTCCAAAGTTCTCTTTTACTTCCTCACTTCACTATACCTGATTTACTTGGTAGTTATAATAATTTGCATATACGATGGTGATAGAGTTAACAGGCCTCTTGGAGCCCTCAACTATTTGTTGAAAACCCAGTTAAATCAAGGGTATCCAATGCTTCGCGTTCGATGAAGAGAGCCACGTGCTCGTAACCGGAGGGCCGGATTGCACGGTGCGTGTTTGGAACCCGTTCGTGCCCGCCAAGGCGAATGTAACGTTCCACGGCCACCATGCCGGGGTGACCTCCATCGTGCTGCAGAACAAGGGCCAGACTGCCTATTCGCTGTCCAGGGACCGGGTCATCAAGGTGTGGAATATCCAGAGCCAGCAGTGCGTTCAGGTGAGCATTAGTAAAACCTGCAAGCTTCCTACTATATACTGCTACTTGCCATACATAAATACCTATACTCGAAATATTATTTGCCACCCATGTAGTTCTAATAGGTATTAGAAGTTGGAAATTCCCATAACGCTCTAACTAAACGATAATTCATCACCAATTTACTTAGCCATCCTCCACTATAAAGTTTGTAATCTGGATGTGTATTGATGATTTTGATGGTTAGGTGTTAGGTGTTAGGTGCAATGAAATGGATAAGTAGTGTTGTGGTCGTTATGATGCAGACGTACATCGACGTGCCGTCGCAAGTGGGCGAGCGCACGCCGATTTCGGCGGTGTACAACCCGGCGACGCGCGAGTACATCCTGGCGGCCATCAAGATCGCGGTGTTGGTTCTGGATGAGCAGCTGAATGCGCATCACACGGACGGCTTCACGCACTCGCGCGCCGTCGCTAAGATCCTCTACAACCCACTCTTCAAGGTCGTCATCACATGCGGCATGGACAGCATCATCATCAACTGGGATCCGGTCACCGGTGCGCCCTTTACTGTACTGTCTTGGTAGCTGTCGTAACATGTAATCCAATTGCAACTCTAGGCCCAGGTCCAAGTCAGGTCTAAGCGAGGTGCGACCGGACGCTTTTCAGGAAAGCTATCCTACTCGTATACCGAGAAGTGAAAAGTGAGCGAGCTTCAGTGTGCTGCACATAATTGCTTTTCATGCACATGCCACGTCTATGCTAAGGGAAAACATGAAGTATTGGTAAATGTTTGTAAAGTGCAGGCAAACGTAACGTGATGGTCCGCGATGCGCACACGCGGCTGCTGCACGGCGAGCAGATCCCGGTGGAGATCACGGCGGGCTGCTTCGACCCCGGCTACCAGCTGCTGCTGACCGGCGCCAGGGACGGCTCGCTCAAGGTCACTCGCACATACCGCCACTATCCACCATCCACGCTAACATTCTGACATTGCTGTACCAACTTTACAATCACGCTTGTTTATAATAATAATGCCGGAAATTTCACACAGCGTCATGCAGCCCCAAAGTAAGCAGAGCTAGTGTTATGATGACTCATATACTATCTACTTATATAACATTTTTTTTTGTATATATATACAATTGCACGTATGAGCGTACGTACGTTGCACGTGCTCGTCAAATACTTGCAATATAGAAGATAATTGATTCAGGCGTGACTTTGCGGAAACAGATGGACAAATATTTAGTACAATACCGCCAATCTATTCCTAAAGAGTTACCTCCAAAAGAAATTCGACACGTGTTTCGCCCCTCCACGAGGCATCCTCAGGAGCACTTGACTCACTCCGCACCCCGACGAAAAAACACTCTGCTCTGCAGACTTGTTGCTTCGACCAACGTCAGACTGAGACTGGGCCAGTTGCGCTCCAACTTGACTGTTTATACACTCAGTCAGACCGGACTGCCACGCCACCCGTATGAATCAGCGCCAGCCGTTGTAAGCAAACGTAATAGCGGTGATCTTGAAAAACTTGTATTTAATTCGTTCAACAGTGTAAAATCTACTGAATTATGTCTTGTTATTTCTAAAGTTTCTAGTACAGACATTCTAAAACCTTTTTAACAGGTATGTAAAATTTCAGTATTATTATTACTCAATGAATTTCCTGAATCTATCAAATGTTTAGCAAAATTAGACCTTTCTGGACAATTATTTCTATAAGCTGCGATATGTTCTTTGTACCTAGTTTCAAAATTACGACCGGTTTGACCTACATAAACACCATTACATTCATCGCAAATTAATTTCTGTTTATACCCTGATTTTTTATGGTTCTCTAATCTGTCTTTTCCATTACAAATCCGTTTTAAAGTGTTGTTGGTTTTAAAGGCCACTCTTACCTTGTTTCTCAAAAAAGTGTTTGAAATCCTATCACTAATGGATCCCAAGTAGGTCAGACTACCTAAATATCTTTCTGGTCTATCAGGACGCACTGGGTACAAAAGAGAACGAACAATACTAGACCGTTTACTCCTAATTAGACTGTCAATTATATTTCTTTTGTTACTCTCAGCTATGTGATAAAGTATGGTAAGCTCTGTACTATAATTCTCTTGAGAAAGTGGTACTGACATCAATCTATGAACAAAACTACGTTAAGCTGCCATTTTATGTTGACGAGGGTGACAAGATGTCTCCGGAATAGTAACGTCTGTATACGTAGGTTACCTATAAATTTTGAAATCATGTTTCTCGCCCATTCTTGTAACAGTTAAATCAAAAAAGTTGAGGGAACTATCAACTTTTACTTCTAATTTGAAATTAATTTTGGGATGTAATCTATTAATTTTATTAACAAACACATCGATTTGTCGAAAAGTACCGTTCCAGCACATAATAATGTCATCGACATACCTGTAATAATATAAGATATTAGGTTGACCTATAATAAATTTATTTTCAATATAGTCCATGAAAATATCAGCCATGAGTGGACTTAGTGGAGATCCCATAGCTAAACCTTCTTTCTGCTTATAGTATTGGTTGTTGAATCGAAAGTAATTCTGATCCATACAGACTTTGGCTAAAGATATCAAATCATCTACCTCTCCTGGGTGCATACGCTGTCTTTCAAAATGACCTTCTAGTATCTGCAAACACTCTCCATATGGAACTTTTGTAAATAAACTTTCTACATCCAACGACACCAACTTAGCACTGCTAGGCAAACTGATATTTTTAATCTTGTCTGTTAAATCCAAAGAATTTTTTAAACTATATCTGGGTTTAAATTTGATTCCGATTTTAATAAATAGTTCAAATGTTTTGATAAATTATATGCTGGAGCACCGATATACGATACTACTGGGCGTATAGGAATGTTATCTTTATGTATTTTGGGCAAACCGTACAACATATGGGACCTAGGATTGATCGGAACAGTACACTTCATCGAGTCTGGCGATACATAAGATGTGTTTTTTGTAATATTCTTAAACTATGATGTGTTTTTTGTAATATTCTTAAACTCTGATGTAAAAGTCTTAGTAGGGTCAGAATCTAACCTAAATACTTGCAAATCATACGAACATTTGCCCCGCGACGAGAATCGAACCCGCAACCTTCTGCGTCTCAGCTCTGTGGCGCTCTGCCACTGCGCCACAGAGCTCGTGATAATGTTTTTCATAATGATGAGGAGAATGACCCGAGTGAATGTTAGATCGCGATCTTATTTAATTGTTACCTATTGTGTCAGGTGTGGAACTTCAACACCGGTCTGTGCTTACGAACCCTGAACATCGAGTACATGTGTGAAGTCACTAACTGCTTTTGGGTCGAAGGAAGGTACCAAAACAATTTGTAACTTTCCTCGTTTAGAGTCTTCCGTCCGACAGTAATGAACCCGACATTAATTAAATCTAACAAATTATTTTCCATCGTTGTGTCGTAATTATTAATAGAGCTGATTCGAGCTGGATCTGAACCGTTCGTGATGTGTCAGGATCCTGGCGGTCGGGTGGAACCGTCACGTTACGGAGTTCGAGGACACGGGCATGGCCAGTAACGGCAAGAGCTGGGAGACGCGCCACACGGACGACGTGCTGGCCGCCGCCGCGCGCTCGCCGGACTCGCTGGCCACCGCCTCCTACAACTCCGAGCTGCTGCTCTGGAAGCTGGAGACCGGCCAGCCCTACAGGTCAGACCAGCGCGGCAACCTTCCGTGCGATCTAAAACGCGTCCCGGACGATGACGCCGCTAACGTTCGATTCAACTCGGCCTCGGTTCCAGACGGTTCTCGTGCACGGAGCCGATGCTGCGCATCAAGATGCAGTACAACAAGCGCGAGCAGGCCAAGGCGGGAGGAGCGGGGAGCGCGGGCGGCTCGGGCGGCGGCGGGCGGCGCAAGTCCTCCGTGCACCGGCCCAGGTATCGTCGCGCGCCGGGCGGGGAGTGGGGGGTGGGGGGCCCGCGTGTGACCCCGTGCCGTGTGTCCGCAGTGTGAGCGGGCGCGCCAGCGTGAGCGCGGTGGAGGCGGTGGCCAAGGCGCGGGCGCGGCGCGTGTCGTGTGTGACGCTGCCGGCGCGTGCGCAGCAAATGCGCCAGCTGGCCGTGCACGCCGCCATCTTCCTGCAGACCCGCCCCGTGCACATGCATATCGGTCAGTGCACCCGCTCCTTACCTCCACTGACCACGTAGATGCTTCCGACGCGCGGAAGGATCGCGCCGACTTACGTTTCGATGTCGGTTTCGCGCTTTTATCTCCGCAGCGTCGCTGATGCTGACGCTGGAGAACGGCATAGTGCAGTGCTGGTCGGATCACCCGGCGGGCGGGTTCCAGGGCTCGTTCCAGGGCGTGCACACGGCGGGGGACTACGTGTCCTCGCTCGCCACCGACGTGCACAACGACTACCTCTTCACCGGCACCACCGTCGGATACGTCAAGATCTGGCTCATGACCGATTACTTAAGGAACGAGGAGGTGAACTTATCCTAGTTCTCGACTCGATGGACATAAAGTCGTAGTTAACCGTTGTTGAATGTTGCGGCACTGCAACACTGCGGGTCCGCAGGTGCACGTGAACATGGCGCGGCTGCGGCTGCAGTTCCCGTTCCTGTGGCGCGACCGGCTGCAGGGCCGCGCCAAGCGCAGCCTGCGTGACCAGCCGCGCCCGCTGTTGCTCAGCTCGTACCGCGCACATCTGCGCTGCATCTCCGCCATGGCCTACATCGACGACATGAAGCTGGTGCTCAGGTATGCAGACAAGGACACCGCACCCATTTTATAGGTGCCCAGGGTACAGTACTACTGTGAAAGCTTGGTGACATTCGTGTTATTGCGATTAGTACGATTATGCAACCGATGTCCTGCAGTCCCGCGGCTCGTGAGGGTTCGTCGGTCACCTTCAAGTTTGAAAAACTGAAGCACGTGCACGTGCAGTTCCAATATCTGGAAGTACCTATATACTTAAAATATTACAACTGGGGGTGTTAAGAATTCGGCGAAGCTCGCAACTTCAATTCGAGGCGCGTGCAAAAATCGCTCCGAATATCTCAATCTCTGTTTAAATGATGTTAGCGCGCGCGGGGCGCGGGAGAGGCGCGGGAGAGGCGCGGGAGAGGTACTGCAATACGTAAATACAACCTCAGTGACGTGCTTGAGTGTGTGCGTGAGTAGGTGTAAGTAGATAGGTATACTTCTGCCATTATACACACTTTGAAGGCAATAGGTAAATAAAATACAAGCTTCTGTCTGCGGCTTCGCACGCTTTTTTCTGAGATAAAAGTAGGTAACATATAGGTATTTTAATCTTCCTACAACTATGCAATGTTTCGACCGAGGGGATGACCTCTATGGCGCAGTGGGCCAAGGGCCGTGTGAGACGTAGAAGGTTACGGGTTCGATTCCCGCTTCGGGACAAATGTTTGTATGATCTGCAAGTATTTCTTCTGGGTCTGGGTGTTTCTATGTATTAGTGTATGTATTTACGAAAAAAAAAGTATATATAATATTGGTAATAATAACCCAAGCGGGGATTTACTCGAGCACGCGAAGGGCAACCTTGCACCTTGTGAAGTACTCCCACCATACCTGAGCCCTTATATAGGGTCGAACGTCTAGAGCAGCCAATCAGAAAAGTAAAAAAATTGATCGCTAGAAAAACTCGAGCGCGTCAGATTAAGGTAAGGTAAGTTATTTACATGCAGAAAAGTGTGCCTTTCAATCTGACAATTTGAGCGTGACATATGGAAATGGAAGAGTCACAAATTTGCAAAAAAATACGTCATATGGACATTCTCGAGTGCGGCTATTTTTATTTTTATTTTGAAGGAAATTAATCACGAATCACCGAAATAACATAATCTGCAGATATGCACAAGCAAAAGTAGCTAAATCATTTATAAAGTGTGGTGCATGCAGTCGCTGAGAACTATGAGTTTCCCACTTCGCACCACTCACTCTGCACACATCTTATTATTTTCAGATTTCCATTCAAAAGTATTCAAGAAATAAAATTGACAACCCTTATATTTTTGGCCGTGGTGGTTCCGGCATAGAATTAACCAAAGAATTAACCAAACGGTATTCGCTTCAGGTCATACAGGTGTACGCACATCACTCAAAACGTCCAGACGATGAAGTGGAGGCTATGTATGATGACATTTCAAATGCCATAAAAGCCTCGAAAACACACTTTACGGTTGTGATGGGGGACTTCAACGCGCGGCTAGTTGTGAGGAACGGCGATGAGCTGAGAGTGGGGTAATTTGGATTAGGACAGCAGAACCAACGGGGTCAGCGATTAGCCGACTTCATGTAAAGGGAGGGACTCTTTATGATGAACTCCTTTTTCAAGAAGCGGTCGTCCACAAAATGGACGTGGCTTCACCTCGGTGGACACAAACGCGAGATAGATTTTATCATGACAACAAAAAAGCAAATATTTAATGATGTCTCAGTGATCAACAGGGTCAAAACCGGCAGTGAACCGAATGGTTAGAGGCTCATTAAATCTAAATGTAAAGCTAGAAAGATCCCGTCCTGAAGATGAAATCTACTCTTCTATTATGCAGAATTTAGAATTTAGAATTTATTTATTTCAGAACAACAGATAACTTACAGTATTCACCAAAACGCTAGTCTTAATTAATTGTCAATTAATTGTTACGAAGTGTAAAGTTACAATAACTTTACACTTCGTAACATTGAAAGCAAGTCTGTTAGACCGACTCCACCTCTCTACTGAAACAAGTTCCTGTTGCAACGTCATGCAGTGCGAGCTCTCACGCACAGATTGATAGATTTAAAGGTCGTCGGCAAACATTAGACATTGAGCCGAAGTAAGAACTCTAGGAAGGGCATTAATCATTGCCAAGAAGAGAGTTGGTGTAGAACTCGTCCGATTTCAAGTTCCCAACCTGTACATACTGCCTGCGGTCGCACAAATAGTTGGCAAAAAATCTTAATAAATTGGGAGAAGCCCCAAGAGATGAGAGCTTTACCAACAGTAGGTCATTGTCGACCACATCAAATGCCCGCCGGAAGTCAAGAAATACAGCGCTGGTCGGCAAGTTGACTTGCCGACCAGCGTCCAATTCGGACACTACATAGTCCGCAAATGTAACATGATTAGTAGTTGTAGAACGGGCAACGCGAAAACCATGTTGCGAATCATCAAAAGCATCCTCAAATTGACATTAGCGTATTTAAAATTGACTCAAATACCTTAGCCAATCCAATCCAGCAATAGGCCTAAGAGTACTGACGTCTGTCGAAGAGCTGCATTTGGGGACAGGTGTCACTCTCGATAATTTCTATCTGGCGGGATAACAGCAATTAAGTAATGGCAAATTATATATGTATAATAATGCTTCTTCCAAAGCAGTTAAGCATTCCTTAATTAGGAAAGGTGGTATAGCATCAGGGCCCGCTGCCGAGGACGGCTTTAGACGACGGACGGCGCGACGCAAATCTGACCTAGAAACATAGTCTACACTCACTAATCGCGCATCTCCAGAACCTCCGGCGAGCTTCTCAACCTCATCGACATCCAACGCAGGAATTTCCTCTAGAAAAATCGAGGAAAAATATGCAGCAAATGCTGTAGCTGCTTCTTGGCCTACCACTTCTTTCCCATCAACAGTATAATTTATCTGACACCTGTTTTTACGCCTATCCCTCACGAACTTCCAAAACTGCGCCGGATCACGACCTATGTTAGAGCCAACCGTCTTTAAATACTTATGATGAGCTTTATCTACCAACTCTTTAATATGACCTCTGTAATACCTGAACACTTCACGGTTAAATTCCAAGCCGAGTTCTTTATATTTCTTAAGATGAAAATACTTAGTGTAGAAAGGTCTATTCTCAGGGGGTGTTTGGGTAAATCAGAGAGTTCGATGCACGATCACAACAGGTAGCACTATAATTAAAGTTTGACACGGGAACAAATAACAGGACAATGAATTAAAACTAAACAATAAGAACACAACAGAATTACATAGGCGCGCTTTTCGCGGCCGGCTGGCGGGTTGGACGCTCGCACACCTAGCGCTCTCTATACACTGTATTGGCATTCGAACACATCATCCGAGATAGTTAAGCCCGCGTTACATGCTCCCCCTCTGGCCTAGACAAAGCGCCCACGCGTCTGGGTCAGTCAAGACGTTCGTGCACTTCCCTAGCTTCGAATAACACGGTTGACATCCGCTGAAGATAAGGAGTGAGACACGTCACCACATTATCGCTCTCTACAATAGCTCGCATGTCAGTGATCACTTCAGCTGGCGCACGAATCTCCCGTCCGAACGTAAGGTGCTGCTGGTCACGGCGGAGTTAATCGCGAAGCGTATCGCGGGTAAGTGAGCATCCCAGGTGTGGTGGTCTCTCCCAACTAGAAATGCTAGAGTTGAGGTTTCATGTCACGGATTTTCCTTTCAACCGGATTGGCCTGTAGATGATACAGAGGTGAAAGCGATTGGGTAATGCCAAACAAATGGCACGCCTGCTGCATTACCTCGCTGATAAATTGGACTCCATTGTCACTCAAGATTCGTCTTGGTACTCCAAATCTCAGGAACACCTCGGAAATCAGGATCTTAGCGCAGTCTGAGCTAGTAGCATTTGGTAGGGCAAACAACTCTACCCATCGGGAACAAGTGTCTTCAATAATCAGTATCCACTTGTTCTTGTCGGCGGTCTCTGGCAACGGACCAAAGAGGTCCACGGCGATGACTTCGAAGCGGCGGTTAGTGGCGGGAGTCTGCAATAATCCGGCTGGTTTCCTGTTATCGGTCTTGTATCTTTGGCATTCTACACACTTTTTCAGGTACGCGATAACGGTCTGCCTCATCCCAGGCCAGTAGTAATAATAATAATAATAAAGCTTTATTTTATTCCATACATAGTACATATAAGACGATAACAATTTGTAACTTGTTAACCTATAAAAAATCCAATTACATTTATTACTTATCACTTAGATGAGTTTGATGTCTAGTTTATAAATTCTTTTTTTTGTAATTAGTTTAATTAATATTTACTTTGATTTTTATTTGCTTCAAATTATCAGTTACCTAATTTTGAATGCATGGGTAAAAGCCTCCCCCAAGGAATGCCATCCTTCTCTGTCATTAGCTCTGTTAAGCCAACTTCCGCCCGCGCACGCTAAAATTTCATCTGCCCATCTGGCCCTTGGTCGGCCTCTTAATCTGCCTTTTGGCCCAGACCACTTTACCGACCGTAGAGTCCATCTATCGTCCTTGTAACGGGCTACGTGGCCCGCCTATTTCCATTTAGCCTTCATTGCAAAAGTTAAGGCATCGCATACTTTTGTCTTCTTTCGAATGTCAACGTTCTTTACCTAGCCTAGATCCGGCTCTCAAGCAGCTTAATAACAACAAGGCACCGGGGGAAGACGGAATAACGAGAGAGCTTCTGAGAGCGGGTGGATCACCGGTACTTACACCCTCTTAAAGAATTACAGGCCCCTCTAGCTGTTGAGCCATGTCTATAAGCTGTTTTCGAGAGTAGTTACAAATCGTCTCGCTCGTAGGTTTGACGACTTCCAGCCTCCCGAACAAGCCGGGTTCCGAAAAGGCTTTAACACCATAGACCACATCCATACGCTCCGGCAGGTTATACAGAAGACCGAAGAGTATAATCAGCCACTTTGTTTAGCGTTTGTGGACTATGAGAAAGCTTTTGATTCTGTCGAAACCTGGGCAGTGTTGCGGTCACTCCAGCGGTGCCAAATCGACTATCGGTATATCGAAGTGTTGAAACATGGCTCGGGTTACCATGTAAGGAGCTGGTAGAGGCGAATGAAACCACTGAAGTCTAGATTATGACTATCGTTTATTAGGATAAGTTATTACGCTCATACATAGATTAGGTACATAATACAGATTACAAACATAGTTACTACATCTCACTGTACAGTAACGGCACCATGTCTATTCGACTCCAGGACCAGAGCACGAATCCAATCCCATTTCATAAAGGGGAGACAGGGAGATGTTATTTCTCCGAATTTCTCCTCTGCATTGGAGGATGTTTTCAAGCTCGATGCTCAATGGCGAACGCCTCACTCACCTTCGATTTGCCGACGACATATTCTTCATGGCAGAATCGCTGGAAGACCTAGGCACAATGCTCAGCGACCTCAATATCGTCTCCCAATAGGTGGGTCTTAAAATGAACATGAGCAAGACAAAAATCATGTCAAATGCTCATGTTGCACCCGTACCGGTACATGTTGGACTTGGTCGCTGACTATTGGCCTCGTACACAAGCTCAGAGTCACGCAACGTGCAATGGAGAGAGCTATGTTGGGTGTTTCACTACGTGATAAAATCCGCAACGAGGAAATCTGTAGTCCAAGTCCAAACCAAATTTTCAAGTTGAAGTGGCAATGGGCAGGCCATATAGCTCGCAGAACTGATAACCGTTGGGGAGTAAAAGTTCTCGAATGGCGACCAAGGACAGGAAAACGAAGCGTAGGACGACCCCCCACCCGATGGACTGACGACATTATAAAGATCGCAGGAAGTCGGTAGATGGAGAGGACTCAAAATCGTTCTTCCTGGAAATCTATTGGGGAGGCCTATGTCCAGCAGTGGACTTCATAAAGGGTGATATGATGATGATGATATTTTTGTCAACAATGTTTCTAAGTGCTACAAACGTACATAGTGCGTTAGTAGTAGATTACATACCGTTAAATGTCTTGTCTTAGTAAGGTAGGCGGATCGGCGCCTTCTCCGTAGTATTTTAAAAATTGATAATAACAAGCACCACTTTACACGGTTAGTAGGTACCTATTCTAGGTACTACCTAGGTATCCAACAAAAAGAACTAATGATTGAGTTACAAAACACATGGTCACTCGTAAAGATCACACAATGGTCACAATGGCTTTTTTCAAACCGTCAGATTAAGGAAATTCCTTTACATAATTGTCACTTTATTACAATTATGACAATTCGATCAGAACGACAAGGACACCAAGACGAAGCGTCTGTATAATAATCTAACGCGCTCGAAAAAATTTAAAGGTCACAATTTTCATTTTCAAAAATCTGCCATGATTTTAACATCCTATAACATCTCAATGTCTGACGCGATCGATTTTTTTTCCTGTTTTCTACCACTTCGTACGGCCACCCCGCCATGAAAACCGGCAGATTCATATTTTTCCGTTATCAGAAACACGTGGGGCGCATACACTATTAATATCTGAAGCGCCCGAGTATTTCTTTGTGACTGTTTTTTTTACATTTTAGAAAACCTGTACGTGCTTCCCCCACCAGCGAAGGGGTAAACATTTTTTCAATTTAGTATCTAACCTTCACAATCCAATACCCCCTACGACGCTCGACGCGTCGTCGACGCACGACGCACGACGCGTATATACCTATTTAGCCTCTTGGGCTCTGTACGGGCCAAACCCGCACATTCAGCATTATTAGCATTAGCAAGCACTTTTAGTTTATAATAAATCAGTTGCAATCATACCTCGGCGACGAGCGGTCATTTTAATTATCATCCCGGTCCCATCAATTAGCATAGCATACTTTATCATCGTAATATGTAGGGAATTAACTATCTCTCCGTACATACTGGTCTTTCGAGCATGGTAAGCGGGACCACCAGCGCGAATTACCCATAATTTGCATGCAGTGGTTCGTGTATGTGTAAAAAAAAAAAAACTAGCACTGAGCATATCAAAGGTCTCTGGCTGGCTTAATAGCCGCCGAGACAAGCAGCAACGGTTCCAGGCACAGCAATCAAGTGCCAGAACTACTATCATCAGTTCTCGGCAGGGCGGAGCCGCCGAGATAATTATCAGAATAACCTGGCTCGCAAGCAGCAGCACGGAGCAAGCATCATCAATTGGAGAGGCAATCTCCTTCAGCAACAATCTTGGGGTCAGCAAGCGCCTCCAGGATCATCAGTATGACGTCGTGAGTGACGTCACGAATGCGAAAGTGCACGCAACTAGTCCGTACCTTTTTAATTCGTTTATGCTATCTAAACGTCTGTGTAGTCTCGCGAGTGAGTGCTATCGATTGCCTGTAGCTTGTTTCGTGTGTGGGAGTGTTTGTGGAGTGGATCGCTGTCGGGAGTGGTTTTATTAGGCCAAATTAAAACTGGGAATACATTGCACATTTTATTACTGTGGGGGTAGTCGAGCTACTTGCTTAACCAGCTTTGACACTATTAACTGACTTTATAGTGTGGCGCCCCTACTCGACGAGTAGCGTAACTATATATGTGAACTGAACTCTCTACAGTGCCATCTATTGGGCTCCTTCAGACTTTTTCTGCATCATCCATTGAAAAATCCATCCGCCGGCCGTTACAGTAGTACGTAACAGTGCCATCTACCGGCCTTCATCGATTTTTTCACAGGGACATCTGTGATTGAGTAGTGCAATTATGGCGAAGTCATGTCAAGCCTGTGGGAAGTATCTTTCACCGACAGGGGCCGTCACCTGTAGCACCTGTTTGGCTCTTTTCCATAAAGCTTGTGTATCCCTCCCGGAGTCATTTGCTGCTAAGGCTTGGGTGTGTCCTGGATGTAAAGTACGAACGCGCAAGGGCGATAACACTCCGGTGAGGGCAAGCACTCAAGATACGCAGCTGGCCCCATATTCTTCAACGCTGGGGTCCTCCCCTGCCTCCTCGCCTACGGCACCTACCGTAGACTTGCAGGACGTGCATAGGGAGATAGCTGGGTGGATGATGGAGATGCGCGAGTTCCGTCAAGAAATGTTAGAGCTCCGGACGTCTATTAGGGGACTAGCCACGCGAGTTGACACAATGGAAGAGCGGTTAGCGGCGATCGAGCGTCGGCCGGAGGACTCCTCCTCCGCGGTTGCGGATCTTCAGTCTAAGGTGGCTCTGCTCCAGCAGGAGCTCATCGATCGGGATCAGGACGCCTGGAGGAGAAAGGGGAAAATGTGGTGCATTCTGTATCAGTGCTGGCGACAAAGTTGGGCGTCGCGTTGGACGAGCGCGACATTGTATTCGCGGAAAGGGTCGGGGTGGCGCAGGTCGCGTGCGCGGCGGGTGTGCCGCCGGGGCCTCGTCGTGTCGTCGTGCGGCTGGCGCGCCGTCACTTGCGCGACCAGATGTTGCAGGGTGCGCGCGTACGGCGCACGCTGACGGCCGCTGACGCGGGTCGTCCCGCCGCGCCGCGAATCTTCGTTAATGAGCGGCTGACGCGCGCAAACCGCATACTTTTCCACCGCGCGCGTGAAGAGGCTCGAAGGCTGCAGTGGAGGTTTGTGTGGACTAAGAGAGGGCGCGTGTACGCCAGGCAGGGTGACGGCAAGCAGGCGTATCCAATACGTACTGAGGCTGATTTGATCCGGGTTTTTGGGTCTCATCCCGTTTGACTGTTTGGTCTGTAAAATTTCAATATAATTATGTATGTTTAGCTTTGTTTCGTTTTATGAATTTTTATGTATATATCTTGTTTTTATATAAAATGTTACCGTACCTTACTTTGTACTTTGGTCTAAATTATTATAGCCTTTCCTGTGGTCCATTAAAAAAAAAAGTTGTAAGGCAAAACAATTACTTTATTATTATTATATTTGCTTTTATCTTATAGTAACATGCCTTTCTGTAATTTTGTGTTATATTATTATACTATATAAAATTATATTATTATTATTATTACTATTGTATATTATCATATTCTTAAACATTAATCTTGTCACTACATCTTTCAATAATACTATACTTTGGGCTCATATTGACAGTACACTATCAAACCATGAAATCTCCTAAGTTAAATTTAAAAGTTGGTCTTTTTAATGCAGGATCACTTAATACAGGTCATGATGAGTTTATTGCCGCCTTTGAGAATATTAATCCAGATTTTTTGGCCATTAACGAGTCCTGGCTCAGGGTAGGACAGGAGGATGGTGCACCTAATATTGCAGGGTATCGTCTGCTTTTGGCTCCAAGGCCCGACAGCATAAAAAAAGGGAGGGGCGGGGGAGTTGGGTTCTATATCAGGAAGGGCCTCAGGGCTCAACCTGTTCCTCATCCTATAGCTCCTAAAGTCGAACAGATGTGGTTGAAATTAAAGGCTTGTGGTAAAACTATTATTATTGGAACGGCATATAGGCCACAATGGTTAAATGTAACTGAACTTTTGGATGCTCTAACTGACTCTTTGTCTACCTTTTTAAATTGCGATAATCTAATATTACTGGGAGATTTCAATATTGACATGCTTGCGCCAAATGATTGTAAAACTAAATTATTTTTACAGTTCCTTCAATGTATGAATCTTCATCAATTAATTACCGAGCCTACACACTTCACTTCCCATAGCCAGTCACTAATTGACATAGTGTGCACAGATGCTTCAGTGAGTAGTGTACATGTTAAGTACAGTCCTGACTTGGGAGCTCATGCCATGTTGTTGGCTGAGTTTCGCATAAAAAAGGATAAGCCTGTCCCGCGGCTAGTTACGTATAGACCCTTAAAAAAATATTGATTTGGACTTATTTACCAAACACCTGGATGAAATAGATTGGACCCAAGTTTTATTGACCCAGAATGTAAACGACAGAGTGTTGGAACTCTCTAGTATAATTCTAACACTATATGATATTCATGCTCCTCTTAAGACATCAAGTTTCAAAAGCCCCCCACACCCTTGGATTACTGACACAGTGAAAACTATGATAAAAATTAGGGATAGTCACCACGATAGATTTAAGGAACTTAAAAGTGATAATCTTAGGCAAGAATATAAATTAATGAAACATCTGGTTGTACAGGCCATACACAGTGAAAAGGTAGCTTATTTTACTCAGCATATAAATAAAAACATTAAAAACTCCAGTAAATTGTGGAAAAACCTTAAAAGACCACATTCTTCCAAACAAAAAACAAGCCATGGAACTCCCATCACAGTTTACCGACCCTGAGGTTATTAATACTTATTTTCTGGATGTACCTGGAGTCACTTCTGTCAACATTTCACTTTTAACCTACTTCGAACATCACAGACATGGCACTGCTACTTTCTCATTTTGCTCGGTCAGTGAGTTTACTATTTTGAAAGTCATACAGGGTCTTAAGTCAAATGCCAAAGGTATTGATGGGATCGGTCTGGACATGATTTTTATGACTTTGCCACAATCCTTATCATTAATAACATCTATTGTCAATGATTATATTGCTAGTGGCACCTTTCCTGATTGCTGGAAGCTGTCAGTCATAAAACCTATACCGAAGAAGACCAATCCTGTTTTAGTTAGTGACCTGAGGCCTATTAGTTTGCTTCCATGTTTGTCCAAGATTCTGGAAAAGGTGGTGTGTATGCAACTTGTAAAATTTTTGGAGGATAATAACATTTTACCACAGTTCCAGTCTGGTTTTCGCAAGGGTCACAGTACTGCCACTGCCCTACTCGATGTGGTTGATAACCTACTGACACACCAAGATAAGGGATGGTGCAGTATACTTGTGCTATTGGACTTCTCAAGGGCTTTTGACTCCATTAATATTTCACTTCTTCTTTCTAAGCTTGCTTTCTATGGTTTCTCCACTAATACAGTACAATGGTTTCACAGTTACCTTAGTCTTAGAAGTCAGTGTGTTGAGTTACAACTGCCAGATGGTTCTTCAGTTCGGTCAGCCCAGCAACCTGTCCTTCGTGGTGTTCCGCAGGGTTCCATCCTCGGTCCAATTCTCTTCATCTTGTACAATGCAGACATCATCAAAGACATAGCTCACTGTCAATTTCACCATTATAAAAATAAAAAGAGTTTATGCCAAAACTGTCTTTATGATCATAACGGCAGAGAATGTATCTCTACATAGAGATGCCGTGAATGTAACGGGTGTCATAATACAATACTTCATGATACATAAAAGCAAAACTCGAGTCAAGCTGAAAATGATACGATTAACTCAAATCAGAAAACATATTTCGACTATCTCGAAAAATTAAACATCAATATTAGAAGTCCAATGTATTGAAACATCTTGTCAGTACAAAATAATTCACCAAACAGTTTATTCAATCAGATAAAAGTGATGGTCTTCTGAAGACTTAAATACAACTGACAAGTGAGTTCAGTGTGGGTGCAATTACAAAATATATCATCAAACACAAGGGATGTTATTAGATACAATAACCGATACGTTCCACAGCCGATTAAATTCCTATTTAATAACATCAAAACAATTGCAGGATCAACTCAGTAGTATGACGTCATATCAACACATGTGAAACATGTGTTGATATGACGTCATACTACCCGTTACTAGCATTCATGTCGACTTAGCAAGAATATTTAAGTTAATCACATCTAAAGCAAGAATGATCACTATCTTATTTTCGAACTTCGAATCCCATTAACCAGTCGAGACTCTTTTGAAATATTCAAAATGATAGCAATCCCTGTAGGCCAGTCAAAATAGACGTATTTTTGGTCAACTTTGCATTAAATTTCCGATCCAATTTTTGAAGTGAAAACTTCTTTTAGCTTTTGTAAAACTTACCGTTTACGATTTATGGCCCATTTAATGAACCGGTTTTTCTATCGCGGCCGATAACTCTTAAAATATTAGATTAATCAATAAAATGCATCCCATGCATATGCATGCATAGAAAACCCGGTTCATTAAATGGGCCATAAATCGTAAACGGTAAGTTTAACAAAAAAGTTTACTTGCAACAAAAGATGCGAAATTTTATTCTCTACAGTAATGGTCTCCATAACTTTTGCCCTGAAGTGCATAGTTTCTGAGATATCGGCCAAAAAACGTTTTTTCAAGATGGCGCTTGAAGCGTCACCTGGATCTGTCAGCATTTTGTGATTTTATGCTCAGTAAGTGATCCTTAACCTTATAAAAAAAAATTGGATTGGAAATTTAGTGCAAAGTTAAATGCTATTTTGACTGGCCTACTGAGCAAAAGCAAGACAGCATGATTAGCATTAAACCTATATCAAACTACGTAGCAATTAATTTGAAGAAGGACACGTATATAACTTTGTCTGAAAACGGAATAAGATCATGTCTAGTAGCAGATGGATGTTTTGTTCGCTTATGGCCAACTTAGCAAACCGTCCACTAAAATTTTCTGTAGGAGATGAGCAATCGGTCCCTTTCATATATAGTCAACTTCGCAATCGGGCCGCTTCTTAAACCATCCACTTCTCAAAAGGTCCGCGTATCAATCGGTCCACTTCTCAAACGGTCTAAAGAATTTCCAGTAGTTCTGTTTACGAATCTTGTGACATGAAATTCAGATCGAAACCAGTTGGTTAGGTTATGTTAGAGTTATGTTAGAAAACAACGCGCAAGGCGAGCGAGCGAAGCGAGCGTGCCACCGCAGCGGCCGCCGGAGCGCCAGAAGAATATAGTTCGTCTGTCGATTTATCTTTGTCACGGTTTAGCGTGATTGTAGCATGGCACTTTCTGTGATCGCCGCATCTCCACAGCGTAGACCCACCTTTATTAGTATTTTGCTTTATTTTTGACCGAACGCTAAGAGGACTGATTGCGAGGATGACTAGTTGCTAAGTTGACCGATCAAGAAGTCGTGAAAAATAGTGGACGGTTTGCTAAAGGCCATAAGCGAACAAATGAGATGGAAGTGAATACCTTTGTCATATCAGCAAACCTATCTACAGAATCGGTGATGAAAAGGACTTCTGTCAAAAGAAGGAAGGAGCATGTGAGACTAGTATCCGACATTGCAAGAATGTTTGGCAACTCCATGAACAATTACATTTATTTTTGTTGTAATCAATGTCAACTTAGGGAAAGGCAAAAATGGGGGCATGGAGGAGTCAACTTTTTTCAACGCTTAGCATCGTATACAGGATACGATCCCACTAAAATTTCATTTCCAACATTACGCCTTCTGGGTATACCTTAAAGGGGGGGGAGGAGAAAAATGAGGGGAAGGTGCAGTTTAAAAAAAGTTTAGTATTTTTTGAAGCACCATGTATACAAATCCTCAAAAAAAACCACACCTCGTCGGGAAGAATCCGATGTCGATTTTGGGGGGGGGGGGGGGGGGAGGGAAAAAAAAAACACTTCCCCCTCCACCATCTGGGAGAACAACCATGTCAATCAGTGAGTCAGTGGTAATCGAGCTATATATATACTCGTCGTATAATTTTCATTTGATATTAATTTGAGATTTGAGAATTGAGTAATTAAATATACCTACATATTTAATGATTAATATTACTGTCAAGCGTTCTTATTTCGGATGATAGACCGCATTTGCTGAGACAGCAACATTAAATCGTAGTACTGTACATTCCCGATAAAGTTTTAAACGTTTTCAAGCCCACAGCTAAAAACTAAAATCTTTTCTAGACCACGAGAGGAATAACCTTCAAAAGTGACTATGGTGTACTTTTGAAGGTTGAAGTATAGATGTGTTGATTAAGTACTAGTTTCAATAGATTTAAAGCACATTGTGAAGTGTAGGTGTGTGATCGTGTTCAGCGGCAGCTCGGATTACTCGGTGCGCGTGTGGCGGCTGTCGGGCGAGTACCTGCAGACGCTGGGTAGCTTCCAACCCTGGAGCCTCGACATCCCGCGCTTCCCTCCCGACGTCAAGAAGGTCGCAAGCTTCACCACCTTCAAGGTAAACTACCTATAACAACATAAGCTGGGGATGTTGGATATCAGACCTCTTCTATTGTAGCGGGGTATGGTATATTTTTAGTAATTAAAACACAATAATTTCAACGGACGCGTGTAATCAATTTTACATCATTCAAGGGAAGAGGATAACGGGTATAAAGTAGTTAGGCACTAAAACTTATAAAAATAAATGAGCGCGAAGGTTTAAAATTATTAACATCTATGCTATGCTCTTACAATGTTACGAAACGGCCATAGTCCTTTATACCTTTACTTATAGTTTTTCCCATAATTAATTTGCTCCGAAAAAGCTCTTTATTATTTGCATTGCATAAATTGCATTATTCCAAATTCAAAGTCAATATATAATTAATTCAATAAAATCACATGGTCCACTTTGAAACGTCTTCTTACATGCTAGTAAATCTAGGCGCCGGCTTCTCCTAACCCCAGTTCAAGAAGAATCCGGCGAAACTCGTCTGGTCTTAAAACTTTTTTGTAAGATCCTTGCTAATTGTGTTATGGATGCCGAGTCGAGCAGATTCTTCCTTATAATATGCTTTAAGACATAGTTTCTGTTTTATTTCGTTTTTAAATTTGCCAGATGACAAATCTAACACGCTTTTGATAGAGCCGTACTTACACATTGCCTTTTATAGGGATTTGTTAACTTTAGCGAACCTAACTGCGGGAACAGCGAGTTTTTTAACCTATTAACATTTTTGTCAACATACTACTCAGTCAAGAAAGTACCGGGAAACGATAAATAATACACAAAATGTTAGTTATTCATCCAAATATATTTTATCGCCTTTAAAGTATGCTTCTTCAGAAACGAAAGATACGCCAACGAATATTAATTTATTTATTTAATAAGACAACAAGGTTCAGATGGTTAGTAAAACTTAAAATTAGGGGTTAATACTTAATGACTAAAAAAGATTTTGTCTTCTGGGTGAGCTTCCACACCAGAAGCTTCCATTCAAAATTGCTTGCAATAACTTTCAGAATGCCGTTGCTGCTCTCGCGCACTCGACTTCCGCCTGTTCGTGCATCGGCGAACATGCCTGACGCACTGCAGAAGCGCGGAAGCCGCAACAGCGTTCTGAAAGCATTATTATATTGGACTCGCAGAGCATTGAAAGCCTTTTTGGTATGCTGAAACCACAGACTAGCCGTGTACATGGACAATACGCCTTAAACAGAGTTATTTTAACTGCATCTGTGCATCGTGGGAATCTGCGGGCCAGCACTGACTGAGTCCTGACTGTCAATGCTCTGCGTTCCCGTTCCATGTCGTCGTCATCTTTTAAGTGGTCGGTTACCAACTACCCAAGGTACTTGAATTACGTAACCCTCTTAAGGGGAGTACCGCACAGTTCTATAGGAACAATATAGACTGGACACTTAGTACCCGATTATAAGACCATGAACTCTGACTTTTTCACATTATATACAAGCCCATGTATCGCCACATACGACTCACATACAGTTAACAGCTTTCGAAGCGCGCCCACAGCAGTCATCGGCATAGCTAAGGTTGTTAACGCATATACCTCAGATATGGCTACCTACAGGCATGCCGCTGAGTCTCTCAATAAGCGAGTTGAAAATTGAGGGCGAAATTAACCCCCCTTGCCGCACCCCGCATTCCAACCTGTATGTATCAGAAAACTCACCCACCCACCTAACTCGATTTTCTTGGTTGAGGTACCACAACTTAAGAGTTGATATCAGCTCTGGCGGTAGCCCTGCTTCTGCCATAAAATTTCGTAAGAGACCATATCAAATGCCTTCGATAAATCCTGAAAACAGGCATGGACTGGGGGCTGCCCATCTGTGTAGTACTTGACAGTGTGCTTTAAGCTCAGAATAGCAGACTCTGTAGACAGTCCGGGCCGAAACCCGAACTGAGCGTCATGTATTTTAATATGCTTATTCAAACTGGAGTTAAGCACGCTGTCAATCATCAAAACATTTTTTCAACGCTTTTTCCGGAATTGAGTTCAGTTCTCGCCGCGAATTCTCCTTTATGTTTTGTACCGAATGAGAAATGATGCCACGAAGTGGTAATTTGAGTTTGGGAAAAAGAAAGAAGTCGGCTAGAGCCATATCTGGTGAATAAGGTGGGTTGCTCGATGGTATTTGTTGAGTTTTTGGTCAAAAATTGCTTCACAATGATGACCTGATGAAGGTGCATTATCGTGGAGCAAAATCCAAGAAAATAAATTTTCTTTTCATAAATCTGGCCTTTTTCGTCGAATTTGCTCACATCACCGTCATTATATTTATTTCCTTAATAAAATTGACATGACATCGTCCGCAGTATCATGCCGTTATTGCTTGTGAACAATGTCAGTGCATGTGTAATGCTTCTGTGAGCAGGTGTGGCGCAGCGGATACGTGTCGCGCTATGCGCCGGGACAGGTGGAAGTGGACCAGCTGCGAGACATCACGGAGCATGAGCTCCTCAACAAGACGTTCGGCGCGCCGCCCGACGAGCCCCTGCTCGGGAACTACTTCATCTTGCCCAAGCGGCCCGACAGGCAGGATACGATTCAGCTCGATGATTCGCTGCAAACTGTACGTATCACTCGCTAATATCTATTTGATTACGTTCGTTCGACCGATTCATCCCGCTTGATGAATTCGGCCGATCACGTGCGGGGGTGGTCTATAATAATATAATATGAACTTTATTTCAGGCAATATAAAACATACAAGAACAAACCTTACAAACTAATAAACAATCTTCATAAGCGATGTATCTCTACCGCTGACGGTATACAGCAGGAGTTGTACCTATAGATACCGTTATCGTATACAACTCCTGCTGACCAGAAGTCGGGTGCGAGGAATACGTCCTTGCACTTGGCAGCTACCCGGAGAACGTAGATACGACTTGAATTTGGTCTCTCTATTCGATTCCAACCGTTTCATGCCATGCACAAGTACGGCCGGTTCATGATCCTGCATCGGCTTCCCTCGTTCACGTACCGGAGGATAGTTTCCCCGGTAGTGATATATCATAGAGCCGCGGTTACCTACGGGTGTACGTACAGGGTACCGGGTGGTGATAGTGTCGCGCGTCACGTCCTCAGATCCCGCTGTACACGTGGCTGCGCATGGCGTCGACGCAGCCGCTGAAGAGGCCGCCCACGCCGCCGCTGGTGAAGGCGACGCGCCTGAAGGCGGACTCGGGTCGCAAGGCGCACTTCCAGCCGCCGCCGGCTCCCGCCCCGCGCCATTCTGCCCATCAGGGCAAGGACTGACCCCTCCTTACCACCTCGCTGATGCAATTACTGGAACTAGTATTTTGTTATAGGTCCTGTTTTATGTTTCACCTTGTCGTTAAAAGTTATTGATAATACTGCATATCGAATGTTTGCTATAACTTTTTATTATTTTAATTTGATAATATATAATAAAGCTTTTTTTAGAAAATATTTTGTATAAAATATTGGGTTAAAACTAGCCAAAAGAAAAATATTTGCGGAGGCTTCTCACTATCTGATGACATCTGCGCAGTGTGCGAAGGCCCGCCTGAGACGCATAAAGGAGGACTGCAGCCATGCCTTGTCAACCAGATGAATATCCAAAATCGACGATAAAGTGTCCTTTATTATGTTATCTAAACCTTCCACCAGCTCGCTGTGTTTCCACATTTGACTACTTAAATTTTATTAATTTTGAATAATCAGTCCCCGGTTTTCCTATAATTTTGAATGTTCTCATCTATTAAGGCCGGAAAAGACTCGGCTAGACTCGACTCAGGATTCGAAGTGAACAATAATATTTAATGTAATATTTGAGACCAAACTGTGAATTATGAAACAATTGAATTATTATCCAACCAAGTTTACCCGTAAGGAAATGCTCGCATTTAAAAAAAATCGTTCTAAACCAGTCTGCCGAAATTAATTACTGGTGAGCAAGGTTGACGATTGGCAAAATAATTACCTTTCTAACAACCAACAGCGGACAATAAAAAACAATAATCCGATAGATCAATTTAGGTGAACCATAACACTACCCAAGAAATGGGTAAATTACGGGAATTTTGTTTTAATTTATTTTCTTCTTCTTTTTACGGAATTAAAGGCGTTTTGAATATTCTCCTTTAAAATTACTGCTGCTTTTCAGTCGCCTCTTGAACCAAAGCCGTGCTGAATAGTCACCCAGGATTTGCGGTTTTTCCCACAGCAAACTTTAGCGGCTAGGCGACGGACGGTAGATTGTAATAAAAATAGGTAATAATAATTTGTTCAGACAAGCTCATACAATAATGCAATTTTAAAAATAACCTAATAACAACTTCTTAACCCTATCATACATTAAACATATTGGTTCTAGAAGCCATATGTAAAGCATTCCATTTGCGTACGACGGGACAGTGAATCCTGTCCAGTATGGTAACAAAGAGGCTATTGGTGCTACCTCGCACGCGGCGCATCATGGAGGCAACTCGTTTCCGCATGATAGCGTAGATTAATAAAAAAAGTAAAAATCTGACAGAATGCTTTAAAAGGGTTACCTTTAAGTCTCTCCTACACCTTGCGAACCTCCGAGCCAAAATGTTACACCTCACCGCAAACGCCCTGCGCTCCATTTCTATATCCACATCATCTTTGAGGTCCTCGGTATATAAATGTAATTACTCTATTTAAGGGTACTCCTCCGAGTTGCACTGGAGGGACAGAATAAGGCTGTTTGTTCCCTGCCTAAAACAAGAGGAGTTCACTTTTGTTTAGGTTATACCTGAGACCATGTGCTACCGAGTCACAAGTACCTACCCAACAACAGTTTAAGAGCCCTAGACCGAGGGACGCAGCAGAACCATATATCTTTTGCGTAGCTTACGTTGTTAATAAAAATACCGTCTATTGAACAACTAACAGCGGCTCCGCTAGTCTCTCGATCGAACCGTTGATATATAGACGACCTCTGTGGCGCAATGAACTAAGGCCCGACTGGGATGCAGAAGGTTGCGGATTCGATTCCCGCCGCGGGACAAATGTTTGTATGATCTGCAAGTATTTGTCTCGGGTCTGGGTAAAAAGTATATAAGTAATATCAGTCATGTGGTAACACAAGCTCTGCTTACTTTGGGGCCAGATGATGCTGTGTGAAATTTCCGGGATTATTATTAAGTACCTACCGTGAAGGCCCCAATCATGGACACAAAGGATTTAGTGGTAATTTTTTGGGTATAACTTTTTTATTGTTCGAATGATAATGTTGAGGTAAACTATAAAAAAAAGCCGGATATTTGCTCTATTTAATATATACTCAATAGATAAATAACCATTTTTCGTGTTATTTTAAATTAAGTTTTTCTAAAATACCTACAAAAACACCAGTGATGGACACCAAAACATCAGTATAATGGACACCCAATGTTGGACATCTCTCCAGTAATGGACACCCAATAATGGACACAGTGTGGGTAGGTTAGATACTGAATTACCTATGATTTCAACGTTTTTTTTTGACATGATAGAAGTGATTATTTCAGTCCTAAGATAGGTACCTACTTATGCATGGTGATATAGGTAGATTTAAGTACATTGACATACATTTGAATATAAAATAAAATCTACATAGTGCTCTTTACTTATTTTCATTAATATCAAGTTTTGAATCTTATAAGGTACTAGGTATTTATTAACTTAGTACTGAACACAGCACAGGAGATTTTTTTTAATTCTTAAGCTCGTTATAATATTTGTAAGTCAGTCCTTCGAAATTTGGTTGTAGGATTGGTTTTATTAGGTAGGTAATAGGTAGGTACATAACCTTCCTATGCTTTTCTAAAACGAGTCACGTCTTTAAAAAATATGGTATCAAAATATATAGGTATATTTTTTATGTTACCATATCAAAATTAGATTCTATAACAATTAATTCTACAACTCAAACTTTTTTTAAATTTGGTCGAAACACAAGTCTCTTAAATCTATTAATAACAATTTTAAGTAAGTATTATTAACTGTTTATAACACTAGTCGTATTATTAACACTAGTTTAAACATAAATCACAAAGAAGCTGTTTGAAATCACAGACAAAATGACTAAATAATCAGACAGGTCTTACATATAATAAAATTCAATATAATAATGAGATAAAAGCTAATATCAACTCTTCTTTAGATACAACATATGGTTAAGACGGTGGTAAAGGCTCTGATATCACGCAAACAGTAACTACATAAAATTACAGTCAGTGAATAATGAAACAGTCTCATAATACTAAATAAAATCAAGATTATTGCACCCTTTCTAAACTTTACTACCTTGTTGATAATTACCTACATATTGTACTTGTAAATGTCAGGCAAAAACTTTTCCATCTCTGGAACTTTGAAAAAACCTCTGTTATTTTGTTTAACAGGAGGACATATTGTTTCAATTACCTCGCTCGTTTTGTACCAGATTTTGTCCGGTCTATCTGGCCATCTAAAAGTGTTCCCTGCAGACAATACCATAGTACTTATTTCGTACTGTTCCTTATCTTCGTTCTCAGTTTTTCCAGGAAAATATTCACCTTCGTATCTTACTATGACAAAACATCACTTTCTGAGGTCTTTCTTTTTTTTATGTTTGTAGCTGCATTTTGGGGTCTCTAAATCAGAATCAGTATCTTTGATCATTGTATTTCTTCTCTTCCTTGCTACTGTAGTTTGTTTTCTTTTCTTTTCAGCATTCGATCAGTCATAAGTTCTTCTTCGGACATATTTGGGTCACTTTGTTCATTTAACTCGCTTTCATCGCTTTCAACGTAGTTTATTTCCGTATCCGTATCATCAGATGATGATATCTCACTAACTTTCTTTTTTTTAGTCATTACTTTATCTTTCTTTTCCTTGGCCATTTTTTCCTTCAATTCCTTTTTTTCTAGTTGCATTTTCGCTTTGAATTCTTTTTCTTCTACAAGCCTTCTCCTTTCTGCATCTTTTCTGATATGGTACTGTTTTCAAGCCTTACTGGTCACTGCTGATGGTATCTTTTCCTTATTTCTGTTAGTTTTTTTTGTATGCACTTTTTCAGGCCAAAAAAGGCAATTCTTGAATGGTGATGGCTTTGCTCAATGTGTTTTTTTCTGGGGTGCAACCATCAATCGGATTCGCCAATCTGACTTCAAAAGTACTTCGGTTTGATGCAGTATTTAATAATAAATAAATAAATAATAAATAATGCCGGACATTTCACACACCATCATCTGGCCCCAAAGTAAGCAGAGCTTGTGTTATGGGTACCAACGTGACTGATATACTACTTATATACATTTTTTTTTGTAAATACATACATATGATACATATAAACACCCAGACCCGAGACAAATACTTGCAGATCATAAAATATTTGTCCCGCGGCGGGAATCGAACCCGCAACCTTCTGCGTCTCAGCCAGACCTTAGCCCATTGCGCCACAGAGGTCGTATTTGTAGCCACATTCGTGGCATGCGAGAAAGCTTGGTTAGTGTTTTGAATCAGTTCTTGTTCCTGAATGCACGAAGTCAATGCAGTGGAACTCAGCGCTTCGTTGGTGTCCGTCCGTCCGGTGATATCACCATATTATGATCAATCGCACTAGTCTTATCATGGTATGGAATTCCATTGGCGATGGCGTATTGAATCAACTTATGGCTTTATCTGTAGTGTTACTGTAGTGTTACTAGGTTGTACGTCTTGTTCTTGAGCACTAGAGGTTGTTGCAGTGGAACTCAACGCTACGCTTGTGTTTGGAGCTATAGTATTTTGATCGGTAAAATCAACATATGGAATTGTTTCAGTGTTTTGAGTCAATTCTGGAGTTGGAATTAATAAGGTTTTTGCTAAAGAACTTATGGCTTCATAACTGTCTGGAGTAACTTCAGTCCTTCTTGGTCCCTGGTGTTGTTCTTGATTACTTGGGGTCAATGCAGTAGAACTCGTCGCTACATTCGTGTCAGGTATTGTTATCATTTGCTTGGTGTGAGCCCATACGATGTACAGATTGAGGTCATCATCTAGGGCCATATTTTCGATGGCGTTCCTACCATCGAAATATAGCTTGTTATACATTTCCAGTTTATCTTGACCAAAAATCTTAGTAATTTGCAATTCCAAAAATGTCAGTGATTGTTTTACATCCTGGTCTCTTTCTTCATTTAGTTCTGCAATGGTAGATTTTTTACTATCAAACCTTGTAATATCTATATATTCCGGTCCAAAATGATACAGCCCTCCGCCTTGGAAACCATTTTTTACACAGTCTTCTGTTATTCGGTCTAATGCTTTTTTAAAACTGGAGCAAAATTTTCTTTCTTAAGTTTATTCCCCAAGTTTTCTATCTTCCACGCAACAACTTCTTTGCGAAAGAATACTTTTAACGGCCTAAATACGGAAATGTCCATAGGTTGAAGTATATGAGGCGAGTTTTAGATACAGGGCAATCACTTCAATACCGCTATCAGAACAAAACTGCGACAGTTGAAGAGTTAGATGGGACTTGTGACCATCTACGAAAAACAGAATTGGTTTTTGAATCTGTTCTTTTACCAGCCAAGGATTAAAAACACTGGTGATATATTCATAAAAAGTCTCGCTACACATCCAACCACTCTCGGACTTTCCTATGCCCCAATCTTCCGGCACACTATTAGCAATGTTCGCTGGGATCCTTTCATATGCGAAAACGACCATCGGTGGTGCAAGTTTACCCGCAGCATTCTCGGTCACCAAAACTGTCAAATTCTCCTTTTCATCGCCACTTGCAGCATAGACATGTTTATCACCCCGCTTAACAGGTACTTGTCCAGGTTTCGGTGAAAGAAAGAATGCGCTTTCGTCTGTGTTAAAAACTCTGCTTGGGTCTTCGAGCACCTGATGCAAATCCACAGATTTTAAATATTCCTCTACCTCCCTAAACCAGCAGATGATTTGCTCTTCAGTCACGTTGTCTCTTGCAGCGGTTAGATTTTCTGCTGTTCTTTGTGCTATTAAAGGATGTCTTTTTAAAAATGACGCAAACCATTTTCTTCCTGGTCTGTTTCCCGTGAAAGGATTGGATTTGTTTTGCTCCGTGATGATTCGCTGAACACTATCTAGGAGAGTTATTTTCGAGATAGGAAATCTTCTTTCGGCCATCGCGAAACCAACAAATCCTCTTCTGTACTTGTAAGTACGGTAGTTGGTCCCATACCACATTGCATAGGGCTTTTACCGGATATTTTGTTGTGTAAAGTGATTCGCGGTACTCCAAAGCGCTTTGCTGCAGCTGCTACAGGTTCACCGCCTTGTACCGCCTCAATGGCATCTCCCATTTGCTTAGGCGTATAATCTTTTTTGGGCGCCATCTAAACAAAATAAGAAAACCAGTTATGGACACCCAATTATGGACATAGTGTACATTACTGGTAGTTTTCATATTTTTTTAGATTTATGTATGTACCCGATATCCGTAGACAATTTGAAACCATTCAATCAAAAAAACTTTAGGTACATTGACTCAAGAACAGTAGTTTGGACACCATGTCCATCACTGGTTTTACTGCAAACATACGTACCAGTGGTGAACACCCACTCTCAAATGGTTCCGACAAGTTCTAGCTTTAATCTTTCTTTAAAATTATCTGTTTAATTCTAAATGTTTTCCATAAAACCATAGCAAAACCTAATAACTCTCAAGACATACTTTCCACAAATAAAAATGTACACTTACCTCCTTTTAGCACAATGAATCACGATAAAAAGTTAAAATCACGCCGCAAAAGTTTCTTCACTTCGCCATTTTGAATTGAAAAGGATGTTACTTGTCAATATAACAAATCAACGTGTCTGCCAGTGTCTGCTTTTAACTGTGGGATTGCCATTTTCGTAAAACTATTTCTACCATTATTTTAGGTCGTTATTATTATTATTTAATTTAATTATCATCATTATTTTAGGTAGAAGTTTTATGCGTCCATGATTGGGTCTTTGTCCATCACCGGTACGTTCACGGTATATATTGATATTATTATTATTTTATTAGATTGTCCGTGGTGTATCCGGATTAGAATAGTACCCCTCCATTTCCTCCCGTGGATGTCGTAAAAGGCGACTAAGGGAACACACACCGGAGAATTGGGCAGCAGCACCCCTGAATAATTAATACTAAATCTGCGGTCACCAATCCGCCTGCCAAGCGTGGTAACTATGGCAAAACCCCCAATAAATGATAGACACAATCAGAAGACGGCCC
The DNA here is from genome assembly GCA_948098915.1 of Lampropteryx suffumata. Lineage (NCBI taxonomy): Eukaryota > Metazoa > Arthropoda > Insecta > Lepidoptera > Geometridae > Lampropteryx > Lampropteryx suffumata. The sequence goes on along the minus strand of OX402550.1, from coordinate 20,505,987 downwards.
CCAGTTCCCGGCAGTTCCGCTATTCCTCGCATAGGTGGCGCCACGGTAACGGCGGAACAGCTGGACCTATGGCCCTGGCAACTTACAACGCACGCACACTGAGGACCGACGAGAAGTTGATAGAGCTGGAAGAAGTAGTGAATAAGTTGCACTGGGATATTAAAGGGTTATCAGAAGTCCAAAGAGAGGGAGAGGACAAGATAATCCTAAATTCTGGCAACGGGTTTCTCGTCCCTCTTCAACAACATTGTGAAGATCGAAAGCGTGTCGAGCAGGGTGGTACACCTTATAATCAGAATAACCAAACGGTATTCGCTTAAGGTCATACAGGTGTACGCACCTCACTCGAAACGTCCAGACGATGAAGTAAAGGCTATGTATGATGACATTTCAAATGCCATGCAAGCCTCGAAAACACACTTTACGGTTGTAATAGGGGGCTTCAACGCGCGGCTAGTTATGAGGAACGGCGATGAACTGAGAGTGGGGCAATTTAGATTTGGACAGCGGAACCAACGGGGTCAGCGATTGGCCGACTTCATGGAAAATGAGGGACTCTTTATGTTGAACTCCTTTTTCAAGAAGTGGTCGTCCAGGAAATGGACGTGGCTTCACCCCGGTGGACACAAACGCGAGATAGATTTCATCATGACAACAAAAAAGCAAATATCTTAAATGTCTCAGTGATCAACAGGGTCAAAACCGGTAGTGATCACCGAATGGTTAGAGGCTCATTAAATCTTAACGTAAAGCTAGAACCCAAAAACTCTCTGAGCAAACTCTAAAACTCATGGCAGAACGTAGCGAAATGAAACTGCAGTCTTTAGTAGACATGTCGAAATACAGTACCTACGCTAAATAAACAGATCTCTAAGTCTATGCGACGCGATTTGCGTCTGTATAATACTTCTAATATAAAGAACGCAATGGAGCGCAACCAAGGCTTCAAAGTGTTCGTGAGAGATCTGTCTATTGGGCAAAACCTGTTGACGAAGCTGAAGACCGACAGTGGCAGGGTCGTTTCCTCAAAGCCAGAGGTTTTACGAGAGCTCGAGAAGTTCTATGGACAACTGTACACTTCATCGCAAAGCCCTGCTACAAGCACGACTAGCGATGCAAGAGCCCGCCTAACCCGACTCTATACTGAAGACATTCCGGACGTCAGCCTATACGAGATCCGAACGACTCTCAAGCAGCTTAAGAACAACAAGGCACCGGGGGAAGACGGAATAACGACGGAGCTTCTGAGAGCGGGTGGAACACCAGTACTTAAGGTCCTCCAGAAGCTGTTTAACTTCGTCATCCTCGAGGGAACTACGCCAGAGGCGTGGAACGCCAGAGCGTGGTGGTACTGTTCTTTAAGAAAGGGGATAAAACCCTCTTAATGAATTACAGGCCCATCTCGCTGTTGAGCCATGTCTATAAGCTGTTTTCGAGAGTAGTAACTAATCGTCTCGCTCGTAGGTTTGACGACTTCCAGCCTCCCGAACAAGCCGGGTTCCGAAAAGGCTTTAGCACCATAGACCACATCCATACGCTCCGGCAGGTTATACAGAAGACCAAAGAGTGTAACCGGCCACTTTGTTTAGCGTTTGTGGATTATGAGAAAGCCTTCGATTCTGTCGAAACCTGGGCAGTGTTGCGGTCACTCCAGCGGTGCCAAATCGACTATCGGTATATTGAAGTGTTGAAATGTCTGTACAGTAACGCCACCATGTCTATCCGACTCCAGGACCAGAGCACGAATCCAATCCCAATGCACAATGGGGCGAGACAGGGAGATGTTATTTCTCCGAAACTGTTCACTTCTAGACAGTTGGAGGATGTTTTCAAGTTCTTGTACTGGCATAGATATGGTATCAACATCAACGGCGAACGCATCACTCACCTTCGATTTACCGACGATATAGTCATCATGGCAGAATCGCTGGAAGACCTAGGCACAATGCTCAGCGACCTCAATATCGTCTCCCAACAAGTGGGTCTTAAAATGAAAATGAGCAAGAAAAAATCATGTCACATGCTCATGTTGCACCCGTACCGGTACATGTTGAGAGCGATATAATCGAAGTTGTAGACCATTATGTCTATTTCAGACGATTCAACTAGGCAAGTCCAACTTCGACAAAGAGGTCGGTCGACGAATCCAACTCGGATGGGCACCGTTCGGGAAATTACGGCACATCTTCTCGTCACAGATTACGCAGAGCCTCAAGACGAAAGTTTTTAATCAGTGCGTGTTGCCAGTGATGACATATGGAACTGAGACTTGGTCGCTAACTATTGGCCTCATAAACAAGCTCAGAGTCGCGCAACGTGCTATAGAGAGAGCTATGTTGGGTGTTTTCCGTACACCGTAATCCGTAATCCGTAGACGAACCAAAGGCACGCACGACATAGCACTCAAAATCTGCAAGTTGAAGTGGCATCGGCAGGCCATATAGCTCGCAGAACTGATAACCGTTGGGGAATAAAAGTTCTCGAATGGCTACAAGGACAGGAAAACTAAGCGTAGGACGAGCCCCCGATGGACTGATGACATTGTAAAGATCACGGGAAATCGGTGGATGGGGAGGGCTCAAAATTGGTCTTCCTAGAAATTTATTAGAGAGGCCTATGTTCAGCAGTGGACTTCTAGGGGCTGATATGATGATATAGGTCCAATAAAAGCGGTGATGTTAGGCCGCCTTGCCTGACACAACATTTTAATCCATAATTCGTAGAGTATGAGCCTGCCCACTTCACCTTATTGACTTGGTTTTGGTACTTTAAAATATTTATAAATACCTGAGTTGCACTAGTTTCTCTCCGGAGTTTAACCCATATTACGATACCAGGTCAAATGCCTTGGACAGGTCCAAAAGGGTGCGTCCACATTTGTGACATTTCAACGCGCCGTGGCTCCGTAGCCGTAACAGTTACGCGTAAAGGTGGGTCCACATTTGTGACAATTCATCGTACCGTGGCTCCGTAACATGTTACGGTACTTGCTACGCTAAATGTGGACTAGGACTGTAACATTTTGAGAGATCGTGTCGTTTTGCCGTGTCTGCCAGTGTTGTGCTCGTATGCGTGGGTTCTAGGCAAACTAAACAGGTAGGCTCACCTAAGTATGAAGATTAAAGTAGGTACTCTTCTCGTAGGTACCTACCTAATCTTCCAACACTTGTTTAAGTTTTTTTTACATACCGACCTAAACCATCTGTAGCGTAATGTAGGTAGAAAGGAATGTATTTTTTTTTAACAATTGCATTTCAAGAGTAGGTGGGTAGGTACATAGGTAAATGAAACCGCCGCCGCTTTTGTTGCGGGCGGCGTGTGATTATTATTTGTCGTAAACGTGGAACTTCTAATCTGGTCAAAACCTGTATCTCAGGCGGAAAAGATCTAACAGTATAACTGAAAGGTAGGTCGAATGTAGAGCATTGAGGCTGATAGGCGAGTACCTAAACGCTGAAACTAAGTTCCAGAGTCTCGAGCACTATAATACTATAATCGATACCATAATCGATACCTACTATATAATTGATATTATAATAGATACTATAACCGATACTATAATCGATAGTATATAATCTATACTATAATCGATACTATAATCGATACTAATAACCACGAATACACTTGTAACGAATACACGCAACAACACACTAATGCATGTGAAGTGATGCACAGCTCTAACCATCCGACATCAGCGGGGTGCGGGTGGCGGGAGGGCACACCGCAGCGCAGCGACTCGCGCGCCGAACCGATCCGTGACCAGTGCAGTGACAAAAAATAATTTCCGCGTGTCTGCCACGCGTAGCAAAGACGAAAGTGTGGACGGTTGCATTTACCCGGGCAAGGACAGAAAATCCTTAGAAAAAACCGCCTTCCGAGGGATCGGCTCGTGACACGTGACATCGAAGCGTGACAGTACAAAAACACCGTCCACACTCGCTACAAATGTTACGCGTTCATGTGTGCGTGTCAAGCCACAAATTTTATGTTACGGCGAAATGTTCGTGCCTTTATATGTGGTGTCCTGAGTGGATCGCCGCGTGACTGCGTGACACTAGGTCATGTCACATATCCGCGTTTACTTCTGTACTTTTTCTTATTTTTGAAGTCGTCCACCTGTCACGTAGCCTTATGTTAAGCATGCTTCGTTCCATACTGCGTTGACAAACTTTAAGTTTTCGGTTGTTTTTGCTCGTAGCAGGCCAAGTTTGACACCCATAAGTAAGACATGGGAGAATGCACGTGTTATACAGTTTTCTCTTTACCGTCATTGGCATTTTTTTGTTTTTAACTATTTCTTTGAGGGACCAGTAACGTTTCCATGTATTGCTTATTCTTCTATCAATTTCTTTCGAATACTGGTCTCTTATTGATATAAGCTGCCCCAAATATATATATTCATCAACATATTCGATAACGTCTTGTATGGGACAAGACGTTATCGAATATGTTGATGAATATATATATTTGTATATTTGTATATTTCCCTTTATTGCATTCGTCATTACTTTGGTCTTCGCTGGATTCATTGATAAACCTGCTTTCCTGCTTTCATTGTTTAATTGATGTAACATAGTTTGTAGTATGTCTGATCTCTCTGCGAATAGCACAATATCGTCGGCGAATCTTAGGTGATTTAGGTTTGTTCCATTTATATTTATTCCGAAATCGTCCCACTCTATATTTTGGAATACATTTTCTAGCACTGCCGTGAAAAGTTTTGGGGAGAGTGGGTCGCCTTGCCTAACGCCTCTCTGGATACTAAATTCTTCTCCTTGCTGTTCTAGTTGGACCTTTGCTGTGGAATTTTTGTATATTTCTTTTATAATTTTTATATATTTACTTTCTATGCCTTGTTTTTCCAACGTCTTCCAGATATAGTTATGATTCAAAGAATCGAAAGCCTTATTGTAATCGACGAATGCAATGTGGTAGTGTTGGCCATACTCATTAAGTTTTTCGATTATCTGTTTTACTACGTGAATATGATCGATGGTAGAATAATCGGCGCGAAAGCCCGCTTGTTCTCTAGGTTGATTTTCTTCTATGTGTTTCGATATTCGGCTAAGTATTATTTTAGAAAACACTTTATATAAATTGGACATTAGACATATAGGTCTGTAGTTATTTATTTCATTTTTATCGCCCTTTTTATGTAAAAGAACAATAGTGGACTTCGTCCATTGAGTTGGAATTTGTTCAGTAGCTAATATTTCGTTAAAAAGTTGCGTCACAGGTTTTGACATTTCTGTTATAGTGTCTTTCAATAACTCGTTCGAAATGTTATCCTCCCCAGGACTTTTGCCGCTCTTTTGCGTTTTTATTGCTCTTACAACTTCAGTTTCTAGTATGCAAGGAATTTCTTCTATATAAGTGTACTTCTCTGTTTCTGGGAATGTTGATTTGTCTGTCTCGGTGTATAGTTTCTTATAGAATTCTGTCGCTACTTTAGCTATCGATGATCTTTTTGTTATCAATTTGTCATTTTCCTTCTTGTTTTTTACTTTCATGTTTGGTATCCATTGTGTATATTCTTTCAGTAGCTTTAAACCTTTATTGATTCCACCTGTTTTCTCTATGTGTTCTTTTAATATTTCCAGTCTCTTTGTTTTCCTGTGTTTTCGTATTGATGCTTGGATTTTTTTGCTAATAATTGTGATGTTTTCACGATTATCATTCCGATTCTCTAACAATATGTTTCTCTCGTTCATTAATTTTATCGTTTCTCCTCCCAATTTGTTTTTCCTTTCTTTTCCTGTATGCAGTTTTTTTACGTTCATCAGTGTCTTTTCCAGAAAATCATACCTTTCTTGCATTGTTTTCTGTCTTTCGATTTCTTTTAATGTATTTCTTAGTTCGTTTAGTAAATTTTCTGGTATTGGTGGTCTTGTCATCATATTTTTAGTGGACGCCATAATATGTTTTCTTGATTTATATTTTTTATATTGTATAACTCCTCTTACCATTCTATGATCTGTATTAAAATTTAGCTTATTCACTACATTGACGTCACTGAATATACTTTTGTCTCTTGTCAGAATAAAATCGATTTCATTTCTATCTCTTCCGTTTGGTGATATCCATGTCCACTTTCTTGACTTTCGTTTTTTAAAGAAGCTATTCATTATTTTAAGATTATTTGCAAAGGAAAACTCCACAAGGCGCTGACCGTTGTCATTTCTTTCTCCTCTGCTATGATCTCCCATAACAAATTCATCTTTATTTGATTTATTGCCTATCTTGGCATTTAGGTCTCCCATCAGGATTATGTTTTTGTTCGTCTTTTGCATGAAGTCTGTCAGATCTTTGTAGAAATTAATATATGAATACCTACATACAAGTACCCAAATTGCTTTAATAATGATTGCTGGGTTTTCATTTACCTATGTACCTACCTACTCTTGAAATGCAATTGTTAAAAAAATATACATACCTTTCTACCTACATTACGCTACAGATGGTTTAGGTCGGTATGTAAAAAAAACAAGCGTTGGAAGGTTAGGTAAGTACCTACTTTAATCTTCATACTTGAGCCTAACTGTTTAGTTTGCCTAGAACCCACCCACGCATACGAGCACAACACTGACAGACACGGCAAAACGACTCGATCTCTCAAAATGTTACAGCCCTGGTCCAGATTTAGCGTAGCAAGTACCGTAACATGTCACGGAGCCACGGCGCGTTGAAATGTCACAAATGTGGATCCACACAAAAACAGGCAGACAGGAGTTGCTGTCGTAACATAATACTGGGCAGTATGCTTGAGCCTCACGATAGCTGATTCTGTTGAGAGCCCGGGTCGGAAACCAAACTGGGCTTAGTGCAATGCTTACCAATCTGCACATCAAGCAAACCGTCCAGCACCTTCGCTACCACAGTAGCCAGAGAGATAAGTTGGTTTACATTCCACAAATTTGTAGATAGCAGACTCAGCGACTGGTTTCCGAAGATTTTGGATAGCAAGTATGAACTATTTTAGGTTTCGCTTCAAAACTTTTGTGAATTGTATATTTTGAGAAACACGGGCTTTTACTCGCGTATTATTTAGTCGATGGATGCACCGACACTGTTTCGATTCATTTCGAGAATCCTCATCAGGGTAAGTTTGATCAGCGGCTAGTGTGAATCGCGAGCGTGAGTAACTGCTGCGTTTCTCAAAATGTATTTTAGGTTTTTCATTATTCCATTATATTTTCAAACCCAAGAACCATTAGAATGACACCCCCAGGACATTCCGTCAAAGGCTAAACGTGTCCAGTGTCTAGAGATAGCAGCCGTAAGAAAAAAAAGTCGGTTTTATTTAAATTTTAGTAATTTATTGTTCAACTTGTGTTTAAAAAAAATTACAAACGGCAACTTAGTAGTTAGGGGTGGTCACTTGTTGGGCTCGCGTTTGGCGCCGCTGAGCACAATGAAGGCGGAGTGCGTCTCGCGCTGCTTGTCCTGTAACATCTGCAGCGTGTTCAGTGGAGTGTCCGTCGAACTCATCTTCTTCATCAGCTGCCAAACAACAAACAGAATCGTCTCACCTAATGTCTAACGCTATTGACAGAGTTCACACTTAGGGCCGTTGATGGAATGGTGAACGTAACAACGGGGACCGAAGCATCTAAACGGAGTTACAGTCTCGCTACACTACTTCTGCAATCGAGTAAACATGCAGTGGCATATTTACTTTTTGGAAGTGCCAAAAAGATTTGTATATTTACATTACATACGTAGTGAGCACATCATTTTTTAATACTAATTCACCAGAACTAGCAGTTTCGACTTCTGTAGAATTAGCGTAGCTAGACTCGTAACCGCTCATAAGTCACGTCTCATTAACCGGTAGTGTCCCGTATTTGCATTTTTGGTACCGACCCCTTCCTGGACGGCCTTCTTGATGCGTTTCTCCTGCTTGTTCTTGCCGGGCCCCTTGCCGTGGAACTTGTGCGAGAGGTAGCGGAAGGCCTCCTTGGGACAGAGCGGGCGGCCGTCGTCGTCCACGTACTCCAGTTTGATGTTGGGCCTGAAGCCGGCCTTCTCGCGGAACTCGCTCAGCGGGCCTCCGCCCCCGCCCCCGCCCCCTCCGCCGCCATGTCCGCCGCGCTCGCGTCGACCGTGCTTATCCTCCTCGCTGGAAACAACAACGCTCTAGTTCGATCAATCCAACCAACGCTAACTAGAATCGTTTTCTTGATTTTGGATGCTAGTAAAATCGGGTTGAGCTCTTGCAAATATTGGAGGGCAATGGAAAAACATTCGACAGTCACTCGTTCAACAAGCGAGCAAAGTTACTTTACGCTGCAGGTGTTTACGGTCCTCGGCGAGCGATTCTATTATAGATCACCGAGCACGGTGAGAGATTTACGCTACGTAATTTACGCTTTAAAGCGATTTCGCTGCGAGTTTTTACGAACCAAAAACGCCCCTTTCGAGCCGAAGGTAAAAAATAGTCACGCGTCACGATGCTCTCGTGAGCGATAAGGCTCGTCTAAACATTTGAAGGATCGCAATATGAAATATGTATTAGTGTGACGCGGAAGTAGATCGTTATAGGTGTGCACAGTCACCCGTATGTCTTGTCCTCGATGGAGTAGTTTCTGGCGGCCAGCAGATGCAGGTGCTGGCTCTTGGGCGCGGGCGCGGCGCCGGCGCGCTCGAGGTAGCCCTTGCTGAGCGCCAGTTGCAGCGCGCCCGCCACGCCCGCGCCCAGTCGCGGCTCCGCGCCCAGCGCGCCCGACCCGCCTGCAACGATACACGACCGCGTCTATACACCGATCTAGTGCTTCATTTCGGTATCACTTAGCGTGCCCTCGAAAGCGTGGAAGCCTTCGTATGTACGAATACGCCACTGCGATCGCCCATCGAGAAAGTGAGAGAGGAAGCTAGGTACCGGCGATGGCGGGGTCGAGTTCGGGCGGCTGGTCGCCTTGCACGTCGACGCGGCTCCAGGCGCCGGCCGCCGCCTCGGCTTCCGTCTCCGCTTCCAACTCCGCGCGTTCGAAGTCCTGTCGCGACGCAAACACATTACGATAGAAGAAGGGGGTCTTATAATACCGGGACGATAATCGCGGAAACATCATCTTGGTTACATTGTTATTATTACCTCGATATTACTATCGATGTCGAACCTCCACAGACCACAACGGACGATCCGAAATTTGACGACAACATAACACCTGTCAATTTTACGAACATTTCAACAATGTTATGGATTCTTCGTTTGTCATTTCATAAAGTAACATAGCTCTGCTAATTTAATATTTTTTACTCGTTCTATTGCATGTTCTATTCGGTAATCTTAGCAGAATTTTTATGAATAAATTGTGACTACGGGACGGGTATGACGATTGAATTGTATGTGTATTATGGTGCAATGTGATTTGAACGACGAGGAATCCCAAGAAAATTTTAGACAGCCATACCGCGTGACGTCTAGAATTGACAATTGACCATCGCTAAGACTAACAAGTTGACTATAAACAAAAATAAACACTTGACACTGGCAAAATTTAAATTTTTATGTCACATGCCATAACCAAAGAAGAAAAAGAAGAACAATGTTATGATTATCGAAATATGTTGCCGAGTTGTAATACTCGGCAACATATAACTACTTACGATTAGTGTCCTACAAGGTAAGCGCATTCAACATCCAACGTTACGTTATGCGGTGGTTGGGAAGGTCCCGAAATATGCTTACGATAATTTCGGAGTGGTGATCCCGGTTCCCTGCCTGTCCGTAGGTGGGGATGTCCCCGAGCGACCGACAGAACTCAGCCGTCGCGTCCAGCACCATGCCGTTGTCGCTGCCCCCTTCCGCACTCTCCTCGTTCTCTTCCTCCATCTTCACTTCCTCTTCCACGGACTCCAGAAGTTCCTCCACCTGGAAGTACATATTTGTAATAGTGAGACCTAAGGTCGCCTTTCCATTAGCATAGCGTCCATGCTTGGTCGTGAATAATTGCGCGACGTATCTACATATTAAACTCATCACCGCCAGAGCCATTTGTTCTGGGACCTGTCGAGAGATAGTACCTTGGGCAATTTGGAGGACACGGCCATTTCCACCTGACGCAAGCGTCGCGCGCGCGCCAGTGCCACTTGCAGCTCCGTGTCGGGCTCCGTCTCCTCGTCGTCCACCGCCAGAGACATCTGCTCGGGCTTCACATCTGAAATATTGGCAACATCAGGAACGTGCTGTATGCTACAATACCCCTGGACAGGCGGACGGGGCGATGATGAGATGCAAGTCTCACCTGTGTCGTCGGTGTCGAGGGTCGCCGAGCCTGCGTCGTAGTCTTCTACATCGATGGGCTCGTGCTTCGCCTTCTTACGCATCCCTTTAGCCTGCGCACAAACATAAATTATCTATTTACAAGACAAGTGTTTTAACGTGGTATTTGATATAATCTTGTATGCTAATGGCATTCAATTTAAAGCTAGCTTAGTTAGTTATATGGCTGTTATGGCCAGAATGAAATGCCATTAATTTAAAAAGGTATTTTTTAAACTTTTACAATCAGAACTCATATTGTTTTATTAGTTTACGGGAATTCATGGGTATTATCGAGTACTACTTTTTAATTTATTCCCAACATTTTGGTTATGTTGCAACAACCGTTAGTCAGTCAGTCAGTCAGTCAGCCCGCCCGCCCGCGACCACAAATGTTAAAATAAATTAAAAGGTAATACGGAACAAATAGTGCAACGTAATCGTTTACATAAGGTCATCGACATGGGACAAGTGTGTGAATACTTTTTGCTTGTTTATTACTTACCCTTTTCTTGGGCTTCTTGAATTTGGCGTTGATTTCATGCTCGTCCATGTAGTCGGAGGCGAGTCGCAACTCCGGCAAGCGCAGTGACTCCAGCCGCTTATCCGGTCCACCTTGTAATCTCTCTTGACGCTACAACACAATAAGTACATCTGTTTATCACCACCGCACTGCTTACCAATGTGAACCAATTAAATTGTGAGGCTGATCTGATCATATAATGTATTTTGTATATATATGTATGGGTAGGCCAAATAAAAGCACCGCTCCAATGAGACAGCGAGGTATCGAAGTACACGAAAACATCATCAATGTATACAATTTTTAGATTTTCGTTGAGATTTCAGATCGATTTTGATAAAATTTAAATGGGACCACCAGTGAAGTATACCCTTTCAAACAAAAAAAGAATTTTCTAAATCGGTTCAGGCGTTTTCGAGTAATCAGTGAAGATACATAAAAAAAAAAAGATTCCGACGAATTGAGAACGTCCTCCTTTTTGATGAAGTCGGTTAATAAATAAGCACACGCCATACCATAAAATCTCTGAACTTTTTGGCCTCCAATGCGGTGTCGTCTCCGATGACGAAACCCTTCTGCTTCGCGGCTTTAGAGGGGTCGATGTCTTCGTCGTACTTGGACAGGACGGGCTTCTGGTAGCCCAACGCAGCGGCCTCCAAATCCGCTTCGTCGTCGTACGCCTGGTAGCCGGAGCGGGCCTTCTTGCGGTCTTCGATGTTCTACAAGTAATTACTATTTAACTGGGTTTTAAGCAAAACTGGTATTGGTGAGCAAAAGTTATGCCAATCAATCAAATTTAGGCTGTGTTCATGACATTCTAATAGTAATGTATGGTTTACACAAAAAATTAGAATGCATGTTTAATGTTAGAATAGAAATGATCTTCCATCGAAATGTTGAAGTAACATGCAGAGTACACGGTTGTTACCTTCTTGTACCGCTCGTCGTCGAGCATGTTGACGTTAACGAGCACGTCCTCTGCATCCTCGGCCAGCACGTCCTTGTCGGCCAGCGTCAGGATGGTCTCCCGCTCCTCGCCCAACTGCACGCGAACGGAACTCATCACATTTACATGCCACGACGTTGGCTACCGCCTATGACTTTAAAGTTAGTGGTTAAGTCCATCCAAATAACACTACTGCAAAATATGTAACATTGAATGCTAGACTCGAATAAGCAGGGACTGTGTTTGGAATGCAATACAGAGATTCAGCGGATATCCGGTTACTATTTAGTATCCGGCCGCATGTCATGAAATATCTGGTCGGAGATCGGACAATTTAAATACGGTCGGGCAGGCAAGCCTTCACGTGAAGTTCTGATTTTGCATAGCAATTTTGTTATCTCTATCTATATCGCAGTATTACCAAAAAATGGATCTGTTTTTACCGGTAGAAATTAATATTATAATAATTACGTAGTAATAGTGACAAGCTGCTAATAATTACATAGTAATGCAAGTGTCGAGGCAGCAACCGAGAAATGCCGTGAAAAATATACTTTAGCTCAATTTCGCTTTCTTCTTTCTTCGCGATGAAAGGAGCCACGGCCGCCTCCCTCTACAGGTCACTTGAATGGAGTCACACGGGATCACACAATTCTTGCGCAGGATATCCAGTTGCAGGATAGGACATTCGGGTCTCCGGCCAAACCGTATCCGTCGCATGAGTAGTTTGGAAGGAATCTAAGCGGGCTAGGTCGGGCAGAAGGCATACCGCGTCGACGTCGTGTGCGACGCGCAGACCGCGCAGCTGGCGCGCCGAGTAGCTGGCGAGCCGCTCCGAATGCTGCTCCTCCGCCACCAACGCCGACACCCCGAACACGGCGTCCATCTCGTCCAACAGCGCCGCCTGACAACACGCAACATCAACCTATTATGCATTTATTGACAGCTTCCATTTGCATCCTATTTGATGTTACAGCAAGCGTGAACGCATAAAAAGTGGATCTTGTTTTAAATACGCTTAAGTCATTTTTATAATGCCGCCGAGACTTGGGAATGCTGCCCTCTGGCAGTGATCTGAAACAGCTGTCTGGTAGCTCTCGAGCTGTGATCGTTTTAAATGGTCCTTAGATAGCTCAACTGTTTCACATGTATTATATATCCTGTACATTTCTGTTATTATATTTCTATATTCTGTACATTTGTGTATTTCAATTTCAATTGTTAGATCAATGATTTTTCTAAATAAACATATTATTTAAATAACTCAACCCTGCAGTAACATTTAACTTATCTTTTCTACTTGTTGCTTATGTAAAATAAAACAGGAGAGACTAATATTACAAGTATGTATTTAAAATATATATTTAATCAATCTATCGGTGATCCTTGTCATTGTATTGAATAAGAATATTTGACCTTGAGACATCTAGTCACCGTAATACAAGCTATGCTTAGTTTGGGGCATGTGGTTTTATGTTGATGGTGTTGAGTGCAATTTCCACCAATATTTATTCCTTTATTTTAAATTATGCAGGGTTGTATTTTACCCGTTTGGCGGCTTCGCGCTTCTGTTGATCTGAATCGCGCGAGCGTTTCACCCACGCTGCTGTATCATCTTCATCCGACGCTTCGCCCAGAGTCGTGGTTTGCAACCTGTAACGCAACAGACACTAGCATCCTGTGGTGTTGTGGTGTGAAGTCAAGTAAAGCTACAGTTTTGATACAAAGCATTTAGATAAGGAGATGAGATACATACTTGAGCTCCATGTTGCGCCGATCCTTCCGTTCCTGCAGCTTCTGACGCAGCTTCTCCGACTTCTGCTGCTCGGCGATGTTGGCGGCCGGCTTGTGATAAAACTCGCCCAGATCGTCCTTGATTTTACCATCTTCTAAACAAAACAATAACAGCTTTGTGTAAGCTACTACCCAAACTTAAGCAAGTTTCTTTGTGTGAATTATAATAAAAAAAAAAGATATGTAAATGGTCTAGCGATGGTTAAAGCTTGAGCTTGTAGTATTTTGCAACACTAGCACCAGGAGTTCATACGGCATCTAGCTCTGCCAATAAGTTTTAGTAAATAATGTTACAAACATTACTATAGTTGTCAAGACCGACCATAGATGGCAAGAAGTGGCAGGAACAGTCTGTTAAACTCAGTTGAAACTTGGATAACATTATGTGTCTACTAACCTGCTGTTTGCTCTGTGGTTTCCAACGGTTTCAGACCCAGCTTGGCACGGAGGCGGTTTGACTCCGCGATAGAAAGGCTCTCTTGGCCGCCGCCGCCCGATGATGTCGCGGGCGACGCTTCATTGATGCTGCTAAGATCTTGGCTATTATCCCTGTTGTGGAATATTGATTTTATCTATCTGCTTGTGCTTTTTAATTATGTTAAATGTTATTAGGGCCAAAATTGAGGATAGCTAAGAAATAATAAGAGATGGAGAGTTACCGAACAGCTCTGTGTCTCTGTTCGCGCATGCGTCGATCGCGGTCAACACTGGCGCTGCGGCTGCGCGACTTTTCGCCATTGCCCTTCGCGAGGAGGTGGGAGTCCACAGGCACTTCTTCAACTGCAACAACCGAGAAGAAGGAATTTTAGAACTTGCACACAGCATTTATCTATGTACTAATCACCTGCGCAACTTCAGGAAAATAATTATAAGCTAAAGCCCATGTCAGAACACTGTCCCTATTTGTTGATCAACAATATTATGGCCATGAATTAATAACTCTAAAAAAATATAGCTGACTGTTTTTAACATTAACACATAATACACAACAAATACCCATAAACAACTAAATGAACAAATTCACATTTAAAACTAACCAGGTGTGCCTGAATCTTTATCTTTAAACAACAAAAAAAGATTCGTATTTTGATTATTGGCTGCATTTGTTTGAGGACAATCCTAGCAGTATTATAAATGCAAGGCTTTAGTTTGTGGCTCAATGTTTCAATGTTTGTTTACAAAGACTACATTCACAATGTTTGTTTGTGGCTGTAGTCTGTGACCTGAAATGGTTAGGTGTATTGGCAATATTACAATATTGCCAATACACCCAAAGATAGAATTTAGACTTTCTTTCTAGAACATGACATGTTCATCTTTTGTAAAACTGTCATACCGAGAATTCAATTATTTGATAAATCTCAGAATTAACACCTCAAAACTCATAAATAATGGTCAATATCCTTATAATTTATCTACCAGTCATAATGTTTACTTTAGTTTTTACATGTATTGTATGCACATAACATACAATAATGTATGTATTATTATGGTAAGTGCAATTATGTTACTTTATGACAGTGTGCCAGTACTGATGCTCACCAAAGACCCGAGTTATAGGATCATTTCAAACACTCCTTTAACTTTTGCTAGGTGACAACCGAACCAATTATGCTTTCAACAATATACCTATGTACTTGTATCATAATAATGTCAACCCTATGTGTCATAATAATGTCAATTTTGCCTGTGTCAATGTTTATATTGTTTATAGAATGATGTCACAAAGTTGTATATTGTCGTGATTTGTTATTTTATATAAAATAACTTTAACAAGCTTTTATTCCAACTATTCACACCTGAGTCAATAACTCTAGCTCTATTTAAATAAAAACACCAAAATTTCTAAATAAACCGGAAATAAATAAGGGCAATGTTTGCATTGCAAGATGACCAAAGACACCTTCTTTCCAAGTCAATGTAATATTTTTCTTTTGCAGTTAAATGTCTATTTGTTTGACACACATACATACATATACATGTTTGATACATATACTTTACATATTTCACTTTAAGGTGTACCTTCTGAATCATATACTGTGACAATACTGGTTGTTGAAATTACATTCCAGAATAAAACCTAGTTTTTAGTAGCACTGTTTCTTCTTGCAGGTTTCCATTATAGAGCATACCCACCTTATTTCGCAGCATGGAGGACGCGGTGGCCCGTGCTGAATGCCACCGAGTCTGAAATAATGAGCAAACTATGCCATTATTATAGTCAAACGGAAATGTAGCTTGCACCAATCATGATTTCATTGTTTATAGGTAAACAGCGCGAAATAATATAAGAAGTACATTGTTTTACTTTCTGTAAAGCATCATCCAACCAAATGAAGATGCGTACTAATGTTTTCAAACGCAAGATATTTGATGGAAATCATCATTGGAGCTTAGCTTCATATTGTAAACAAGTGCTCGTCTACTGACCATCTGGCGAGCGATCTTTCTTGCGGTCCTTGTGCTTCTTGTGGCGTTTCCTCTCGCGTTCCTCGCCGTCCAGGGGAGAGCGAGACCTACTCCTGTGCTTCTTCTTTTTAGACTCTTTCTTGTGTTTCTTTGATGATCCCATTTTTATAACGTTGGTCTAGTTTGAGTACAAGTGTTATCTTATATCGTATTAGTACAATACAAAGTTAAGAGTTACAGCCTAGCCTGCTTCTTCTTCTTTTGTTAATGGCCGCGCCGCTGCGTAGTAGACTAGTAGTGTCTCCAACTCCCCGAGTCAAAATTACGGTGTTTCTTGTCTAAAAATGTTTCATAAAAATATTCTCGGTATTTCCTAAAAGATTTCGAAAGATTTAAAAATATATATACGTAAAGTTACAGTAACTTTTTATTAAAAAACAATTCGAAATAGATACGTTAGTCCTGCTCTATCACAAACTATAGAATGCCAACTATGAATCCTTCTGTGTTTTAGTGGTAAGTTTTTTTGGAGTGAAAACTTCTTTAGCATCGTTGTGATTTGAAAGTCGATGAAACGAAAAAGCGACAGTAAAAAGAGCCAGACACAAATTCATAAGATTTAACGTGGGAGAAAATGAGATATGAAGCATTATACGTGTTTATTATTACGTGTTAGTGCGCGCATGCGTAGTACAAAGCTTGAGAAAAGGCATCACAACACCCGTGGTGTTTTGTATAGTTACGTGTTAACTGCGCCGACAGTGCTTACAGTAAAATATAATAAGTTTAAAAATAGTCCTCATCTACTCCCTAAGTCGTAATTTTTGTATGGACTCACAGCTTATGTAATAGTTTGAATTGAGAGACAAAGAAAGAAAATACGTCTCTCTCCCTCTCGCTCGTAATGTATTGAAAACGCGCTGCCTGCCTATAGTGCGTGCGGAGGGACTAAAAATAGTAATTGTTTGAAATTTGTAAAATGATGTTCAGTTCAGTTAGTAATCAGCTCTTTAAAAAATAAGAAAATAAAACAAGTCAAGTAGTCTACCAGCATTGTTTCAATCAGCCGAACCAGCCCTCCAGCCGCAACAATTTTTCCTTCGAGCCGGATTAGAGAAGCCAGAAGCCAGAAAACTCAAGCAATGCCGATCGTCCGCTCCAGCTCACCGCCACTAGGAGAGAGGACTCCACGGAGACTACTGAAACTGATTGGTCCATCAACATGCCTGCTACCACGACGGATACCGAGAACACCACAGCCTCCGCAAGCACGTCAACCAAGCGCAGCGTCGCCCGAGGGCCGAACGCCCCGACGCATGGGATGAGTACGAGATCGAAGACTACCGCCGCCGCTGTCGTCACCGTCGCCACCGCCAGCGACCCCTCTACCCCTCCCTCGGTATCCTCCACTTACTTGGAACAACCGGCGCTAGAACGAGAGCAACCAATCAAAACGGAAATAAAAGAGCTAACCGACGCCATCATAAGCTCAACTAGAACCACCCAACCACACAGAGTTCCCCCTAAGATATGGGATCTGCCAGATTTCAGCGGAGCACATGAAGACTGGCTACCATTCAAGAGAGCGTTCCTAGACAGCAAGCCGCTATGCACCGACGTACACAATGTGGCCCGCCTACGGAAATCCATAAAAGGCGCGGCGAAAGAAGCAGTAAGAGGCCTATTGTTCGTCGCATCAGATCCCGACGACGTTATCGCAGCGCTTGAAAGAAGATTTGGAAGACCGGATCAACTCGCGCTCTCCGAACTACAGAAAATCAAGGAACTAGCCAAGATCGGAGACAACCCACGCGATACATGCGTTTTTGCAAGTCGGATAAACAACGCCGTAACTACAATCGCCGCCTTGTATAAGCCGCACTACTTACACTCACCAGAAACGAGTAAGTGCATCGTCGAGAAGCTCCCGCCTGTATTACGACACCGGTGTATCCACTATAGCGCTCTAGTTGGTGAAAATGAACCTAAACTGATGAAACTAAGAACATTCCTGGACACTGAAGCAGAAGTATGTAGTGCGTACGTGCCCCCCGAGACAACGAACAAGAAAGAAACAGAAAGAAGATACCCGGTGCACGCAACGCAAGAGGCGGATGAACGCGAACATGAATCTGTCGCCGCCGTGAACGAACACTACAAAAGGTTCTGCTTTCAATACTAGGGGGAACATTGGCTGACCGATTGTCCAGCCTACAAGGAAGCTTCGACGGACGACAGATGGGAAGTAGCGAAGAAACATAAACTTTGCTTTCGCTGTCTTCGTCGAAGAAACATGAGATCTTCGTGCAGGGGACAGCCTTGCCGCAAGTGTAAAAGGCCGCACCACGCCATGCTGCACTCGGAGCCCGCACCTCGCACCCCTGCAAGCCCTCACAGCCAGATGAGGACGCACGAACGCCAGAAGATGATAAAAAAAGAATAGTGAAATCTGTATACGCGACGGCAGACGGAACCAAGACCTACCTAAAAATGATTCCGGTAGATGTCTACGAAGGGTCAGCCCGCGTCCTGGCACTGTTTGACGAAGGGTCAACAGTGTTGCTCCTGGACGCAGTCGTAGCCGCTTGCATTGGAGCCACCGGCGAGAACGATCCTCTTGCACTTGAGACCGTCGGTGGAAAAATAGTGGAAAATCGGAACTCTCAACGCATGAACCTGAGCATTAAAGGGGCGCACCGGAGGGACAAAAGGACCCTCAGAGGAGTACCCACTGTGGAAGAACTGATGCTATCGCCGCAGTACGTAAGCAGAAAATCACTAGAAAATTGCAGCCACCTGAAGGGAATGATTGATATACTGATTTACGAGACAGAAAAACCAGCACTGCTGATCGGCCAGGATAATTGGGACCTCATCGTGTCCCGCAAGATCCTTAAGGGAAAGCAAAACCAACCGGCTGCTTCACTTACCAGCCTGGGTTGGGTGCTACATGGGTGTACCGGAGCTGCCGCTTCGCCAGTCTGCTACGTCAACCACTGCCGCAGCGTAGACAAAGATGAAGAAATATGTGAAATGATCAAGCAGCACTTCGACATGGAATCACTCGGAATAAAGCAACCTCGCCCCAGCATCGACGCCGACCAGTAAGCGCTCACTGTTTTAGAAAAAACCACGACGCAACTCCCAGACGGGAGGTACGAGTCAGGCTTGCTATGGAAGAAGGAACACGAACTGTTACCGAATAACTATGACCAAGCATTCAACCGGCTTATGGGCATAGAGAGAAAATTAGATAAAAATGCAAGCCGAAGCCGAAGAAGAATACAGAAAACAATTAAAGAATCTGATGGACAGTGGCTACGCAGAGGAAGCCCCGGCCAACTCTACGCCGGGGCGATCTTTCTACTTGCCTCACTTCGCCGTGATCCACCCACAGAAGAAGAAAACAAGAATCGTGTTCGACGCCGCCGCGAGATACGAAGGGTGAAGCCTCAACGACGCGCTACTACCGGGCCCAGATCTACTTCAATCTCTGTTTGGAGTGCTCCTACGTTTCCGAGAGTCTTCCGAGAGAGAGTCTGATCTGGAGGTCACATCTCGGACCTTCTGGTCGGACTCTACCATCGTGCTGCAGTGGATAAAAGCCGACCCACGACGCTTTAAAAGCTTCGTCGCTCACCAGCTGGCCGAAATAGAGGAGATAGCGGTGCCGTGCGATTGGAGATGGGTACCTGCCGACGATGCCACTAGGAACCTGCCGCGGGACTTCGAGGCACGAGCGAGGTGGTTCGTTGGGCCCACATTCCTGTATCGGCCGCCGTCCGAATGGCCGACAAAAGTCATAGGAAAAGAAGAATCCGATATTGAAGAAAGAAAAGTTACGTGCGCCGTAGTCACAGAAAAACAAAGCGATAAGACGCCCGATCCCAGTCGCTTCAGTACTTGGACAAAGCTCCTGAGGATTACGGCGAGAGTGTGTATTCGCCGACCGATGTCGCCTAGAGAAAACGAAAGAAACCCAAGAAAAATCACCAAATAAGTACCCGCCCATAGAAAAGGAATATCTACTCAAAGCTGAGAGAGCTCTACTACGGAAAAGCCAGCGGGATAGTTTTGGAAACGAGATAGAAAGACTCGAGAAAGGGATGACAATAGAAGGCTCTAGTAAAATAAAGAAGATTGACGTGGCCCTAGACGAAGAAAACGCACTCCGCTTCCGCAGTCGCACTGTAAAGCTACAAGACTGTGATAGAAATCAAAACCTACCTATCTTAGATGGTAAACAAAAGATCGTCCAACTTCTGATCGAATATCATCACAGAAGTTTTCATCACGGGAGCCACGCTGCGGTCGCAAACGAGCTACGCCAGTCGTATTGGATTCTAGGAGTACGAAACGCCGTCCGAAAAATTGCGCGCCAATGTCAGTGCGTGCGGAGGGACTAAAAATTGTATAAGTATTGTGTGAAATTTGTAAAATTATGTTCAGTTCAGTTGGTAATCAGCTCTTTAAAAAATAAGAAATAAAACAAGTCAAGTAGTCTGCCAGCATTGTTTCAATCAGCCGAACCAGCCCTCCAGCCGCAGCAGTACGTGTACGTATTATACGTTTGTTTTTTGTAGGTTTCACTTCTACCACGTGTGAATTGCACCATTAGTCCCTTTCAATTTGATAAAGTAGAGTTCCTTAATTTGATAGAGTTGGAATTACTATACAATATGCCACCGTAATAACATAGCAACTGTAGGTGGTACATTGGTAAGAATTACGGTAGCTCTACCTTAATTACGGTGTAGTTGAAAACACTGGGTACTTCACTACAAAATTACCAAAAAATACAATATACATATTAAATTATAATAACATTGAAAAAATAAAATAAAAGCACAGTGATTGCTTTGCAAGACAACCAAATATAATCTTCAGCACTGTCACTGTCACTATCGACACTGTAGAATCACTAGCGTACAGAGCGTTAACGACACTGTCAGACTGACGTTACTGACGTTATCATCATTTATCATTCTCAGTATTTCGTATAATTCGCGCCTTAGGTTCTTCTACGGATTTCCTCGTTGCGGATTTTATCACGTAGTGAAACACACTGTATCTGTGGGCTGTGGACAGTGTCCTTAAATTTTGCTGATTGCAACGGAACCAGTGGCAACTTGTTTTTAAAACTCTTAGCAAAGATTCCAAAAACTACATTATACCTATGTACCTATTAACAAATAAGATAGGTATATATACTACATAAATAATATAAAAAAACATGTGTGCTATTCACACGTGATAGAAAATAGAAGTGACAACTTCAAAAAACAAACGTATAATACGTACACGTATACAAAACACTACGGTTGTTGTGATGTCTTTTCTCAAGCTTTGTACTACGCATGCGCGCACAAACACGTACCTAACCTAATAATAAACACGTATAATGCTTACTATGTCATTTTCTCCAACATTAAATCTTATGAATTTATAGGTCTGTCGCTCTTTCGTTTTATCGACTTTCAAATCACAACGATGCTAAAAAAGTTTTTTCTTCAAAAACTATCTACGTAAGTTTTTTCCTAGAAGTTGTCGACTTTTGCGTAAGGACAGACTTGTCTAATTCATCAGAATTAACCTCTTAGCCGGAATCTTAGCATCCTAGTAGTCTGTCTGTGGTATTAATTAACGGTCTGGGGCAGGGGTAAAGGAGGGAAGCTGACATATGACGTTTTGGGGGAACAAAAATAATCACTACCAGATGAAACTCTATTCCGTCATAAATATATACTCTATGGTAGTGATTTAGATCAGCTAAGAAAATAGTTTTGTTTTGTTGTTTGTATGATTGGCCCTCGATTTATTTATGTAAAGTTTGAACCTTGAATTACCTACCATTTATTCGAATAATATATGGTGATTAATGAATGAAAAAGCTTACTGACATCTAGTTTCCAAATTGCATGTAAGTTTTCCATAGAAAAATGTTTTACTGTGGGTAGGTACTACCTGTTGCTCCAAAAAATTAATTGAAGTTATAAAATTGAGCAGCACCATGATTTATGCTAGGTAGGTAGGTAGGAACTTATAAATAAATAATAAAATAAGTAAATATAGGTATATGTAAGGAAATATCTAAGTACTTACCTAAATAAAAATTAAAAAAACAATACCAGCATAATTCTCAGAAACATGCATTTAATTAGTAGGTAAGTACATGTAATTTTTTAATTAATGCATTGTGCAAGAAATCATTATTACTACTTATGTGACCTATGATGACGTATACCTACATATAAATTATCTACAGAGAAGTATATACCTACAAGAACTATGCAGTATCCAAGATAGAGCTGGTACATTGATAAATTTATAATTATTATTATTCTCAACAAAGAGATGATGTTTATAAAATTATCTGCTGATAACTTATCATATACCTAGTATTATTATTGTCTTAAAAAGATGCTTATTGAGAATGGTATTCTGATGCTGCATTTTCTAAAACTAGATTATACTATCATAGTCTCACCACTGACAACCAATCCAGACTTATATTTTGTTTGCAGACAGTCCTTAGGACCTGTCTGTCATTCAGCTAAATAAGTCAGTAATATTTAGGTTTGGAATTTTTTTAAATGTTTTAAGTAATAAGTACTTAACAAATTTTTATTTTTTATATATTTTTACATAGGTCAGTAAAGTTATTCTATTTCACAAAGTCCGGTGAATTATTGTATTTTTAATATCAATGTAACAAATGTAATTGCTAAGAACTCTGTAAAATAGATGAATTACTATACCTATGTACTGTTTCAATTGGTTTTTAAATTTTAACTAGTCTAAATTGTTTTTATGCCATTATAGTTTATTAATATATAAATAAATTAAATAATTTTAATGTAATGTTCTATTTTAGTGATGTTGTTTAGAAATGCAGCAATTTAGTCACTTGGGTGACAATAGGTGAGTTGACTATCTATTGTAACATTTGTAACTAATACCAAATTAAATAAACCCAGATCCCACACTGGTAGGTGGAGATAACATTGTTACATAGCTACATTTATCTGCTGTCTCCCGCTATCCAATAAATAATGACCACAGATAACAATTCTATACTCAGTGACACTGATACTGCTCTTGGAAGTGCTTGTGTACCTACCTAGCTGGTCGGAAATCTAATTTTTTTTATGGTGATTTCATAAAAAAGTGTATCTTCTTACTATTTCATATTTTTCTATGCAAAATGGAAAGTTTTTATTAATTATCACTAATGAAATTCAGAGACCTTTCAAATGTGTTAAGTATATTGTGTATCAGGAACATCAATTGTTTTAAAATATAAACCACGTACAAAACCATGAGTTAAAACTGTGGATTTATAAAGAAGGTATGTTACAGTTGAGCAGCTCATTGTAAACATAATTATGTAACTTTCATGCATAGATAATAATAAATAAATATAAATAATTGAATAATACATATCCTCCTAAGGCCCAAGCAAAATTTGCCTCGGTTTAGATTACCACCCAATGTTCTTCTATAGGAACATATTGTGCCACTAGGGTTACCGCCCAGACCGAAAAACTAAAAAATAACTGTATCAGTGTTTTGTTTTTGGATGGGGGTTTTTTTCCTAGCATTAATGGTATGTCAAAAAATAGATTCAGGCTATCTAACATTCAAAATGTTTTGTTCATGTGTGAGGACAATGGGTTGTTATGTTATAAATATGTCTAATTTTTATGTTCTCGGAGGTTGACATTGGGCTTTTATGGCAATAAAAAAGTTTCTCATTTCGAACATTAACTTTAATTATTATATTAAGAACTATGAATCCGCTTTGGCAAGAAATTTTCTTAGATATTATAAACCTTAATCAGTCTTAACAAAGTTAGTAAAATCACTTTTTTAAATCGTAAAGCTCCTTGAAGCGCATAAATCAACAAAAATAATGAATAAGAATATTTGAATAAGAAGTATTCAAACAATATACATAATTAAAACTTAATAATAAGAGATCATTGATTAGAACAGTAACATACTGCTTATGACTAAAGTAATACAAATTATTAAATCTTATGAGTGGAATTGTAAAAAACAGTTTCGATCTGAAGTCAAACACAATGTTACTTTACAGGAACTACATGTGATACGAGACTTTTTGTAGTGACAATGTCGGCATCTGGACTGTTTCTCATAAAAAATAGGCAAGTGGTCGGCACCTTGCAAGCGTCACCTTTTAGAGGGAAGTGGATCAGTGGGTTTTCCTCTCTTGCGTTCTACAGGTTGTTCTTGCTCAGAGTCTAAAGTAGCTTGTGTAGCCTCTGGTCTTGAATAAGTTTCGATAAGATATTCACCGAGATCATTTTTAAATCCGCGCAATTGTAGGATCTTTTTGATAGGAACGTTTTGTCTCATTTGGTTTTTTTTGTAGTGTATCCAGGAATTACTAACTGCCAAGTCTATCATATGTGACATAAAACGTTGAGTCCACTTTTTAGTGCGATACCTGTAGGGACAAACAGCTAACATTCTGTCAGCGAGGTCGACGCCACCCATTTTCATGTTGTAATTTCGTATTACCCTGGGTCTGTTCACCGGTAGATATCTTTTTTCCCGTTTACACCACCTTCTGCATATGTCCATTTCTTCACTCGCCTCTACTGACGATAACAAAGTGACTGCTTTGTTGTCGAACCACTTTGTTAAAGCTATATTTTTGTCTTGTCTAACCAGGACTTGATTACTGCCTCTACCCTGATCTTTCAATAGTCTATCATCTACTACATTGGGCCTCGCTGCTGCAGGTATTCTATTTTTCATAATAGTACCTGAGCAGCCAATTCCTCTGTTCATTAACTCGTCAAGTAGTTTTTCACTAGTGAAGTATCTGTCAAAGTATAGTATATGACCCGGAACAAGAGATTCGGCCAAGGTCAAAACTGCCTTTTCTCCGAGTCCAAAACGGGATTCTTCGTAATCTGGATAAGTAGTGCTACCTTCGTAAACATGGAAATCGCAAACAAGACCGTCTGGGTTTGCTAACACAAAAATCTTTAATCCTTCCGGATTCGGCTTCCCGGGACAATATTGTTTGATTCCACACGAGCCTGAAAATGGAACAATCATTTCGTCGATACATAACTTATCTTGTTTATCTTGGGCCATGCAACCCTGTTGCATCCGTTTGATCAGTGGTCGCACCTTCCAAAGCTTATCTTTATTACGGGTCTCTTGCGTAATATCATCGTCAAAAACTATTTTAATTGCATTTCGCAGCTGTGTAAATCTGTTTCGAGACATATTTGATGCGATTATGTTAACCCGCCATTGGTTTTCCCAGTACATTCGCAAGTTCGGAAAATTAACACTAGCCATCACCATCGTAATACCAATGTAAATATAAAATTCATTCAAATCCAAATTCAGACTTCGGCCATGCAATTTAACTGCAGTCTGGTTGGTCTTTTCGACGATCAACTTCACCAAGTCATCATCAATGTATTGCCGAAAGCAGTCTATTTGTTTATAATCATCAGTATTGACTACCAAATACGAAGGCTCAGTTCGTACAAGCTCCTTTGGAGTAAAATTACCGCTTGTCCAATCATTTGTTGACTGAACATCTAGTGGACCAGTAACGACGTCTTGTGTAGTCCTCCTACGAACACTTGCGTTTCCCAAACCACGAGCTCTTCCCCTACTACGACTACCCCGGGTTCCACGGTTCGCCGGCTTTGAGCTGATCTGTATTTCTTCGTCTGTATCTGATTCGCTGGAGCTTGAAGATCTATTTTCCAATCTAATGACGAACGGTGGGTCGCCAGTGTCTTCATCGGAAGGTGCAAAATCTTCTAAATCCGAATCATTTAATAAATTTTCAATGTCTCCACTCCGTAAACCTAAAAAAGTTATGTAGTTATTAACGCTAATTGTTCTTCCATGAGAACATATTATAACAGCCAACTAATGGAACATTGGCCACTTGTTCTCGCACAAGAACATATAATAAGAGGTAGCTAATGAAACATCGGCCACATGTTCTCACACAAGAACATAATAAATGCGGGTCAAAAAAAAACATGCAAGTAAAAGGTATTTACATAAATAATAGGACACCAGTACTCTTTGGTGTTTAATCTTTAACATTTACTTGTTTTTTAACTACAAAATAACTTGATTCTACATATAATTAGCGATTTGACTTACCTCCACCGCGCGTGCGCTCCCTAGTTGACATTTCGGCAGCAAAATGGCAGATTGTCTCTGATTGGTTCCGGTCAATCAAGATAAAAAAACGTCACTAATATATCATTCAATCAGATGACACTAAACAAAATGGCATGTTGGCGCGAATTTTCGAAATACTTTAGCACAACTATTATGACCTCCCACAAGGACATTGTGTCACCAGCACATCAGTATGCTTATTTAGGCTGGGCGGATACCAGTTCTTTCTAAAGTCCTTGTATAAGAACATTGGGGCGCAGGAGGTTAAAGCGCCATCTATGGGAATCAGATGACTGATACAATAGTTATATATTTTGAAATACATACTAATGATAGTTTATAACACCCAGACACAGAACAAACATCTATGTTCATCACACAAATATTTGTCCCGGAAGGAAATGGAACCCACAACACAACCTGAGCTGAGAGGCCAGTCATAATATTTTTATAGCAGGTATAACAAGCAGGTAAATGTTGCTTAAACACTCACGAGTACTCAGGACACATCAGCATTCTAATGCTAAAGAAAAAACCCCGTTGGTAAATGCGCCTATAAGTTTTTTCGCTCGAGCGAGAGAGACACAACTCTTGGTTGAAAATTATCTTAGGTAAAATTTTTACAATATTAGAGTTACATGAAACAGTCATTTAATACAATAAACGATTGGATCGGAAGGTAAGGTTGTAGAATAATAAATGCTAAGCGCGTGGCGGATCACGCACAGTACCTAAAGGTTCCGAAGTCGGTAACAATAACAATGAGAAGTGGTTAGCCGGGCGATTTGTATTTCTGTTGCTATCAAAACATTGAAGCTGTTTTTTTAAAACAGCTTCAATGTTTGACGACAGAGCGACATGAGGCCATGCATTCTTATCAATAATAAATTTCTTAATAGGTAGTTTAGTAGCATTTTCAGGAAGCTTATTATAGAAGCGCACCGTGTTCCCCATAAATGACTTATTAACTTTTTCTAGTCGAAACCTAGGGATGTATAATTTATGTTTATTCCTAGTGTTGATTTTATGAAGGTCACTATTTTGCTGAATCCCATCTCTATTTTTATTTGTGTATGGGTAATTCTACGATAAGAGGTAACTTGTGCGGCAATCAGTTTAAAATATAAATTTCATTCTATTTGTTGTTATATTTTGCAATATTTGCAACATACACCAAACACCAAAATGTACTTTATTAAATAACGTCACAATTAAAAGCCTAAAAAAGTCTCTACCCTGGCCTGTCCCCCTGTCGGTTTCAGTTTAATTTGCAAACGATACATACCACACACAAATTTCAATAAATATATTTAAGTATTTTTAAGGAAAAATAGAACAATATTTATTTATTTGCCATATTTTTTAAACTTTACTTATGTCCCACTGTTTTTGGGTATCTACCCTGGCAAATTTCATTCCGCTACTACATACACAAATATAAAACGGCCATATTTCAAATAGCGCTCAAAGTCTTCTATCAACGTGAAGTTACCAATGCAAAACACGTGTTCCGTTAAGAGCATCATCATTTGTTACTTGTTGCGATGCATTGGTTCAAAATAGTGGTTTCGCAAGGTCATTGTGTCTCTCCACTGGTAAGTCATAAAAGTTATATTATTCATTTAATTTATTTGCATTTACTGGTTTAATTTAATAATAATGCAATAGTTAAAGTCTGATACATAATGTAACAAAACATTTCTTATGTCAATTGAAACAATAAAATTTATCATGAAAAAGTCTCTTCCCTGCCATATTTCCCCTGGCAAGGTATCTTGTACCTACCTGGTACAGGTAATATGAAAATTATCCTAGTTATCGCAAGTCTGATTATTTGAATTATTTAAATAAATTATTCGTCTTTTAGACGATAGTCTACATAATTTGTAGGTATTAATAAAAGAATATTTATTATTTGTTGTAGGTACAATGCCATGTTAATTTCGTATATTATTTCGTGTTTTAAATTTCAGAGAAGGCTGAAATAATATAGTCTGTTAATGTGTAATATGATTGGTAAAAATGATAGTCTTGATGCTATGTTAAGTACAATGTTTAAATAAAGTTGATTTTACTAATTTTGTTACTTTTATTGCCACAAATTCTCTCCCCTGGCCAAATAAGTATCTACCCTGATCTTGGTGTTTCTACCCTGCCCAATGTATTTACCCTGGCTTTGTAAAAAGTAATAAAATATGTATAAAATGACTTGCCCTTACGTGAAAAGATACATAAATAGGACAGAAATCGTAATATAAGTGTTTAATGAAAAAGCAGCAACTTTTCTCCGTGGCCGTATTCTCTATGGACTTGAAACCTTTTATCGTAGAATTACCCGTATAACAAATTTTCATATATATATTGTGAAGCTATTGTGAGAATATTAATTTCTTTGAATATTTCTCTCAAAGATTCTCGTGGTTTCATTTTATAAATAGCACGTATTGCCCTTTTTTGAATTACAAATATTTTACCAATATCAGCTGCTTTCCCCCAGAGAATGATGCCGTATGACATAACACTATGGAAGTAACTGAAATAAACTAGTCTAGCTGTAGCTTCATCAGTAAGCCACCGTATCGCACGAACTGCATATGCAGCGGAACTAAGCCTACCAGCAAATGTTTCAATTTGTAGTCCCCATTATAGTTTTGCATCAATATTAAGACCTAGGAAGATCGTGGAATATACAAGATTCATTGCCTCTCCATTTATTTCAATGTTGGACGGGCTATGAATAACATTTGGCAAAGTGAATTTGATACATTTAGTTTTTTTTGAATTAAACAAAAGATTATTTACAGTGAACCAGTTAAGAACTAACGATAAGGATTCATTTACGTTGTCGCAAATACTGGTTTTACCTCTATCAACTTTAAAAATTAGAGACGTATAGACATTGATTGTATCAAGAGTTCCAGGCCCCAAACCAATTTAATACCGTCTAGTTACTTAATAAAACAAAATAATGTGCTAGGTACCTACCTAGGATTTGTATAGATCTATAGGTACCTACCTATAGATCTATACAAATCCTTATATTTGTTTAGATTTTTACAAATATAGAGATTAGAAATGGTTATTACTTACTCGTAATTTAAAAAAAAAACATGTGTGCAATTCACACGTGGTAGAAGTGAAACCTTCAAAAATTTTAGAACCACGAATATAAGAAACACTGTATAATTCTTCCTATCTCATTTTCTCCCACGTTAAATCTTATAAATTTATGTCTCTGTCTCTTTTTACTGTCGCTTTTTCGTTTCATCGACTTTCAAATCACAACGATGCTACAGAAGTTTTTACTTCAAAAAGCCTTATTAACTGTGATAAAATTCCTTAAAATTAAATTATGGTATTCTACTATTTTATATAAACTTTTTATCTATAAAACACATGTTTTATTTCATAACATTGTAGGGTTTAGCAATATGTATTAGAGTGCACAATTAGATCACGATTAGATCCACGTTGTTTTTGAACCCAATAAACAATAAACTGGTAAATAGTTTTGTATTGGTTCTTTGAAGAGTTTCGATACAGATTTAATTTTATCTTGAACCAGACGAAAATAGAAATTAAAATTCCTCGAAACTGCGTAATTACGTATTTCACGACAATTGCGATAAATGTAAGTAATTCTCCAATAACTAGTCACAGTGCAGTAACAATACATGTCGGTTGTGTGCTGAGGTGCTGACGCATTGCGTGCGTGTGTTATTAGTAAACAAGGGTGTTCTAACTTCTAATAGACTTGTTTGTGTGGTAGGTCAGAGCGCGGCGGATATGGCGTCTGAAGAGGAGGTGGACACATTAAAACTGTACTGGGACCATTTCTTCAAAGCGGAAACTGGCACATATGAGGTAAATATTCTTAGAATTGAAAAAACGGCTAGCTCATCATTGCTGACTGGTCTAACAGTTGGTACCTAGTAGCTCTACTTAATGATTTAATGAATAAATTCTTACTGATGGACCCCCGGCGTGGGTATTTATTTATTTATAACATTCCAAATGGTTGTTCTTTTCAAAAATACTCGTAGGAGAAGATATAGTTAAAATAAAAATATGAAAATAATAATTTATTTACGTAAACAGATGTTACCGAGAGAAATAATGAGATTATTTCGTTCGTAGTGCGTGTTTGCTGTCTCTTGCTCGTACTTTCGGAGAGCCTGTGTTCAACTAGCTAGATAGATGCATTGTCAGTAGTGTAGGTTACCTATGTGCATGCATTGCATAACGACATAGTAGGTAGGTGCTGTTCTACGCAATACTTCGCGGTTCCGGATGTGCACAATGAGCTCTGATCAAACATCCAGCCAATCTTACAATAAACGCGCAATTAACTTTAGTTTGCTTCTACCTACTTTTGTACGAACAAGGTCTCCAACCTAACATGTAGGTACCTACGCCAGTAGGTACTATCGTAAAACATATTACCAAAATGTTTGCATACGTACCTCCAAAAATCTGTAGTTGCGATTACATTGATCTAGAGTCTAGACACTCGACAGTGAGTCAGCCAAGTCCGGAAAAGAAACGGACGAAGCACTGGCAGTGTGTATATTTACAGTGTGTATTTTAGCTACTTTTGACACTCCCAGAACCCAAAAACTAGGATGCGTACATACTTGCAATTTTGCTTGTTTAATAAAACCCCCTTGGACACCTAGAATCTGAAATTTCATGAAAATAGCTATATTCATAGCTATTATAGGTCTTATGTTATCATGGTCAAAAAAGTGAAATTTTTATCATTCACTGACTAACTGACTTCAATCAATATTCTAGACCACTTCTAGAAGTGGTCGTACTAGTTTAAAAACTCAACCTAGAGTTTTTCACTATTATGTGCTATATCAAAAAACTATATCAAATGGTGAAGGCTAACATCGTATGAAAACATAGAAGCGCACTACATCCTGTTATGATGCTGCTTAATGCACTATCGCCACAGAATAATTGTAGTACCTTCTACGATCTAGTGCTAAGGGGCTTCGCCTGAATCTAAGCTAGCGTGCCTCAACCTCACGAATCAGCTTGGGGAGCAAGTGTTCACCATTTAATATTCAGTAATAGTGAGGTGTTTTACTAGCTTATGTTGTGGCATATCCATGTGAGCGCTTTCTTATTTTTGAGGACAGGTTAATAATTATTATAAAAAAAATATTCCATCGCCTCTGACCGTTAGTGAGTTGAGGATCTAAAATTCTAAATAGTGTTAGATACAAATATTTTGGTCAGTTCAAATAAAATACGCGCGCCGTTCATAACCTTGACTGTCCAGTCTAGTGGTCTGTTGTTAATACAATATAAATGTTGTATTAGGTATTATGATATATTTTTATTTTCTTTGGTTTGTTTCTTTGTGCCGGTAGATTAGGTTAGGATGTACCTATTGATTATTATGAATTGTTTTATATTTGTTCTCAGAAATCCACATGGCTGGACTTATTTCTGGCCGAGTTCCTCATACGGCTCAACAACGGAGCTAATGCCAAAGAGCTCATTAACTTTTGGTAAGTTTTCATCCAATTCAAAATCCAAACCTTACTAATATTGTAACAAACATTGAGTCCTAACTCCGCTTAGTAATTCAACATTGCTATATTTACCATCTATGCTATAATCACATAATTAGCTAACGTGGCACTTGAGTATAGCCTGTCCCTGCCATTCTTATATCAATTAATAACTAGTGGCTCTGTGAGCTGTAGACCTCGCGAACATTTTTCGAAATGACTGAAATATAACGGTTTTTACGATTTCAACCCTCATATCTCCACCATTTAAAAAAAAATTCAAAAACTGAATCGACAAAAAAAATCTATATAGTTATAGGAACTGCTCACAAAATTTAATGAGTTGAACCCATTGGTTATGAAATGCTGCGACCTCTAGAGAACATCCGGACAGACATACGAAAGCATTTTTGCCTAAGCTGAAACGGAGACACTCGCTCGCTCGATCCATGATTGCAACAGATCGAAACAACAGATTGGTTAACGTGTGATTATAAGATAGAATAATGATTGTGCAGTCCAGTGAGCGGCGTGGTGACGCTGGTCGGGTGCGAGTTGCTGTGCGGCATCCATCGCGTCACGTCATCCATCAACACGCACTACTCGGCCCCGGCGCCGCTCCTGGCTCTCGACGTGCCCTGCTCCGGGAGAACCTCTAATGCTACGTCTAATGGAAATGATGCAGGTAAATCCTTGTATTATTAATCATATAAAAATTACGCAATTGAAATAGTAGTGGGCAATAATTTTGGACCGGAAACGAGCACGCGAGAGAACGCGGCGGGCGGTGGAGAGACAAGGAGGACTCATTCAGAAAATGCTGGCCTACACTTACTTAAGATAGAATGCAATGGAAGAAGAGGAGAGAGGCTTTGTCCTGCAGTCGGTCGTTCGTGATAATACATATATCCATATTATAATTTTCATATTTCGGCACAGTTGCGTGCGAGATCGAGATTGCGTTTTATCTCGTGATCATGCCTGGTCACGGCAAAGTTTCAAAAGTAATACATTATTATCTCGTTATTTATGCTGCCCGAGCAGCTAGTAAATAATAAATTAAAGTCCACTTCTCAATTGTGTCTCAATTGAGTTGAACAATCTATTAAGTTGGTTGAAGTTCTAATTATTCACTAAAATAACAATTTATTTATTTATTTTTTATTTATTTATTTATCTATTAATCATAACATCATAACAGGTTTTTTTTATCCCGAAGGCGATGCTAGCTACAAATATAGGTACTTAAGTTTTATAATGTAAATACAAGTTATAAATTATTAATCTAAAAACATTTCATTTCTATCACAAGCTGTGCCATTTCCATGATTTTCGGTAGGTTTTGGTGAAATATATCAACGCTGTTAATTTTTCTTGAAACAGGTCTTCAGAGATCACTTGAAAAGTGGTTGATGGAACCAAGTTGAGAACGAGGCTTAGTACGCCCACAGGTGCTATGTCTCATTAATTTAACGTAGTACTACGCATTTGAGTGAATAATATCTGTTGGTTTACAACCGGTTATCGAATTTGTTATACTTATTATTGTAGTACTTGGCCGTGTAGAGCGCGTGTACTCGGGGGTCGAGCCAGGGGTCGTGACTTCAAATATATTGCACAAGATATTGACAAGTCTCTTACTAAGGATCTACAACATGAATAGCCTTATTGTTTTTATGGCAACTTATTTTCAATGAATCACTTTCCCCTGAGATGACCAGAGGGGTTAATTATTCTTATTATGTTCACCACCCTTAAAACATCCATGTTCCATCAGAGGGAGACCAGAAGACTGATGACAAGGTTCAGTCAAAGAGTCTGTTTGCGCGCGCCAACGCTCAGTCTTCAGAAGAAATCCTCAGAAAGTATTTGCTAGCAGGCGTCGCGTGGCGCTGTCTCGTGCTTCTGAGGGCTTTGGGCGTCGAAGTAAGTACAGTATACAAACACACTACACAACTATATTATACTAGCCTAATGATGGTGGTTCTATCTGTAGGTGCTGACTAATTTAGCTAAATATTTGAGTCACAATAGAGTCAAAGTCAAAGTTATTTTTATTTAATGACTACACAATTTCAAAGGAGTACCTATTGGAATAGATATATTTTATTTGCAAGAAATATGTAAAGAAACAATCAATAGTTAACAACATGACAAAAAGTCTTCGCTGACCATAGATTTAAAGATAGTAGGTATGTGATTTGTCGCTAATAATAGCTTTTTTTTAATTATCTTATGTGCTTATGTATTAAAACAAAAAGTATTTAATTAGTATATCAGTCATGCGGTATCCATAGAAATAGAAATAGACATAATTTATTTGTCATACAGTAAGTTCACATAATTCACAAAAGAACATTGCCATTCAAATTTTAATGTTTTCAAAAACATTAAATTATACCATATAGTATTTTATTTTAGCATTAATAAATTATATTCATTTGTTTCCAAGAAATTCCTTAACAGTGTAAAAAGTTCTGTCAAAAGACACAATTTTATATATTTTACAAAAAGCCCACAAAAATAAATAAGTACAAAATTCCTTAAATGAACTCGACTAAAGCAATATTTTTGATTATGTATTGAAGAACGTTAAGTATATTTAGGTCTTTGAGAGAGATCGATGACATACCGACCGTTCTACGCACAATTATTCCAGCTAGCGGATCTACAAATCCGTTTAAGAACAAGTATCTAATAAATCTATGAATTGAAAATGAAAAGCAAACTAAAATTGCCACTATCTATGAATGAGCGCGTTCAGTGCACTTATCTAAGGTCGGGTCGGCTTGAGGTCGCAGCACGACGGAAACGATACCCATCCCAACTATGTATTTATTTATATCTAATGTCTATATAATATGTACGTAGGACTTAGGACACTAATACTAAGTATAGAGGCTGTTTAGCTTTTTTCAAGTTTCGCGATATATATTTAGGTCGGTAATGTTTAATAGTGCTTTGAAATCGAGTACAAGTCGATTTTAGAATGCTCAAGGCCCGGTGCCTTGAACATGCTACATACACTCATGGACTTATTTAGAGGAACGCAACAAAAAACATACGGAATTTCATAAAAAGAATGCACACGTCAGAAAAATTATTGCATTTAGTTAATATAAACATTTTTATTTTTTGATACATTACTTTTTATAGACATTTTAATGTCTTTTTTCGATCTTTGAAGCGTTCCTCTAAATAAGTCCATGAGTGCAGATAACTAAATAAATAATGTTAATCAAAAAATAGTTGAGATTTTACGATAACTATTAAACTATTTAAAGCGATCATTGCAATTGTATTAAATAAATACAAATGGTTTTGATTTTTTTGTTTGAAGAAGTTTGAAATCAGTAGAT
The DNA here is from genome assembly GCA_948098915.1 of Lampropteryx suffumata. Lineage (NCBI taxonomy): Eukaryota > Metazoa > Arthropoda > Insecta > Lepidoptera > Geometridae > Lampropteryx > Lampropteryx suffumata. The sequence continues at coordinate 20,470,979 of OX402550.1, read as the reverse complement.
TCAAACTTCTTAGGTTTAGGTTTTCAAACTTAAATAATAATAAATGAAAGATGAAACTCGTAACGATAATTGAATAACGCGAAAATGTTATTTACCGAGATAATATTGTGTGCTAATGTACTAATGTTCTTTGGGTTCGTTCACCGCAGACCCAGTCTCGTTGACACAGTAGAGCTCGCTACAGTAATATATCTTTATGCGAGAGTATCTGACTCAGATCACGTACACAGACGACACGATCTCACGCGTCGCCGAGTTAGCCACGAATCAACCGTGTAAACTCATTTATTTATTGCATAACTGGTAAAGGTTTGTTATGTCGCTGTCTAAAACCACTATGCCGTGTCATGATTCACATATCTTACAACATTACTGATATAAAGCATATTACAACTCGATCGATAACAGCAGCGTTTAGATTCAAACAGTTCTAATATCGCTTGCACTAGTGACACGTGCATTTGTTTTGTTTTCATCGTGTAGGGTTTATCATGTTGCCGACAACTAAGCTCCGTCTTGATATGGCTGTTTGGAGAGCTGAGCGCAGCTGGCAGTGAGGCCACGGCTGATCCCTCCACTGCGAATTCACCCACACTCGCACCCCGCACTCCAATCCATCAGTTATTTTCACATAGGTATGTCAACAACTGTCTTTATCGTTTAAGCGAGATATTTCTAGTTTTTGTTATTTGCTGTTATTTGGTCGCGTCCGATTCGTCGATTGTATGAATTAAAAGAGCCGCAATTAATATCCGCGTCTCGCCCACTGTTCACTGTGAACGAGGCATTACTTTAACACTACTTAATCACAAGTCAACTTATATTAACTAATATATATCCTATTGATATGTTGCGGCAACACGTTACACTAAATTAGACGATAATTATGCAATACCAAAACATACGATATATGTAATTGGCATAACGTAAATGAGATAAGTTGCATTTTATAATCATTGTTATTGTTTAGTTTACTCATCGGACACTCACAAAGAGCGCTTACCTTCATAAGCCCCAAATAAACACACCTATTATTATTACGAATTGATACGATCAAAACGTATTTCTTGTTCTAAAAAGAGAGGAGTGATCGACGTACAACGTACAACGCTCCTAGCAGCCTGATTAGTTCTGTTAATTAGTTATGTGTATTAATATTTTCCGCTGTAGACGCTTATCGTCAATCCATAGGAGACAAGGTTGCCTAACCGCAAGCCGCAGATATATCTAATTACCACATTTATAGACTACATACCTAACCTTGTCTCATTTAGAATATGTTTATTTCCCCTTAAATCTGCTTTTACAGGATTACCTAATACAATAGTTGCAATGGTTGTGTTGGAATCATATTTTTTTTTTGAAAAATAACTATATTGACCGCTTAGTCTTAGGTATCGAAGGCCTCTAAACCAGCAGTTGTTATCTATGAGCATAGTAACGCACTGTTTCGGAATAACGCAGATTTTCTGGGACACCATGACGAATATAATGTTTTTTCAGAATATGGTCAAAGCAGAAACCGAGCCTTCAGTCTAAAAGCGTCGTCGACTCTCCAGAGAGATACACCTCCAGGTACACCTCCAACTCTATTAAAACATCGTGGATTCACGTCTTAAGTTTTTCCTAGACATTCGCATACACATTTAAACATTTTTTGCACTCAACACAAAAGACAGGAAAAGAACAAGGCACATCACTTTATAACTTTATGGCGATTTTGGCGTAGTGGGCGAAGCCCTAACTGAGACGCAGAAGGTTTCAGGTTCGATTCCCGCCGGGATCAATGTTTGTATGATCTACAAGTATTTTCCTCGGTGTATTTACAAAATAAAAGTATATAAGTAGTATATTATTCATGCGGTACCCATAACACAGGCTCTGCTTACTTTGGTGCCAGATGAGACTGTAAAATGACCGGCATATTTATTATTCTATTATTATCTACACTGCTACAGTTGGTTGAGGGGTCCCCTTTGAAATGGAATTGATATTGTCATTAATTTGTTTACGTGAAGTAGGTCAAGGCGCGCGAGCCATCAGTACGAGTCGCTGGATAAGAAACGGAAACCCGCGAAGGACTCCGACCTGTCCTCAGATTCTGCGGACTCCAACGACGATCTCCAGATCCTGAACCGATCGCTCGCCATCAAAGTCACCGCCCCAAACGATGAGTTCGAATACTTCAACTCGTCCTTACGCTCCTCGAATGAATACCCCGATACGTACTCAGATTCAGTTTTCTCGCCGCGTAAAGCGAAGCTTAAGGCGGACGACTTCATTAACGATAAACACAGGGAGATTATAAATTCTGAAATAGCTGCGTTCGAGTTCACTCTCATCATCACAGATCTGTTGCAAGAACTGTGTAGGGCGGAGAGCAGCTTGTCCGGCTCTGAAGGCTCGCAGATATCGATGCAATGTATTAATTTCTCTCTTCGCAATTTGTGTTCAATACAGTTTAGCTCACTGCCGACGCAAACCAACGTCCGAAACGTTTCTCGAATAAAAGTCGCGCTCACGGAGCTGTTAATCGTTTCTCTAGATAAAGTGCTCATTCACTCCGATCTCTGCTCCAAACTGATAAACAGCGGAGTTCTGCCCATGCTGCTGAGAATATTAGAGGATGTTATCACTAAGAATAACAAGGATAATCGTTCCAAAGAAACCGATAAGACTGAATCGGAGAATATGCTCAAGTTTGTGTTCGGTATAGCGTATTCGATCACAGCATTCTTTCATTGCTTGTTGATGCAATGCCGCACCGTAGAGAAGCTAAGAGAGTTCACGGATCAGTTCAAACTGTACGGAGAATGTCTCAAAGGCGGCTTGCTCAATGAAACCATTGAGTTAATGATCAGGATCCCCTCTTATGATGACGAACAAGTAATTACCTTAATAAAGAAGTTGATAGAAATAATAGGAAAATTAGTAATTGGAATGAAGAGAGTACGAAGCGAAGTTATACATTCCGCTGCCTGTCCGAGATCTAGGCACAAGATATGTAGACAGCGGGTTGCAGCCGGGATGCATCATCATCACGACATCCTCGGCGAAGCCAGCAACGGGCTGCCCATGTCGTCAGCCTGCTGTGTATCAGTGCTCTACGGGACTTTAACGTCTATATTAACTGACGAAGAAGTTTCCGCACAAAGCATGCTGAGAAATAAGGTGCTACGCGTGATGCTCAACTGTGGAGTCTGCTGCTGCTTCTCTCCGGGCATTCTCATGGAGAGCATAGTGCGGTTGATGCTGACGCATAATACCGTCGCTTCATTGTGTCTGCAAGTCCTTGAGCATACAGTCTACGGAGAGCTCGGGGCGAGCGTTCTGGTGCCGAAGGTAACAGACCAGTTGCCATGCTCTATTTGCGAGCCATGTGACGAGAAAAAGGATCTGAGCAGGAAGTTCTGCAAGCACGGCGCTGGCGTTAGCCTTATCGAGAGGAAAAGCGTTTGGTCGTTCTTGATTCACTACAACTCGTTGCTGCAGCTCGATAACCATAATAATGTTCTACACGCAACAGTTAGTCATTTGTTGAGAGTGACACCGAAGTGCCGAATGGAGATGAAGTATGAACTGCTCTTTAGCGTCATGTACCCTACGTTTATTGTGGCAAAACACAGATACATAATCCGGCTTGAAGAGTCTGCGTACTTTCTAACCGTATCGTGCCTCAATATCTTCGCGAGCTTGCTCAACACCGTGTCCTTCGCAGAGCAGTTCATCCAAAAAGGCGGGCTCAGTTACGTGCTGGAACTGGTGTCGCTTCCAGAGTTCTCCAACCAATGTTGCTCTATACTCGAAATAGCTATCATAGTCGAGATATACAAGCTGATGAAGGAAAATTCAGTGCTGTCTTACTACAGAGAAATGAATTCCCTGTCGTCAGTGCAAATGTTATTCAAATCTCTATCCGACATGACCGATAAGTGTTACAAAATATACCGAATGAAGCTGCCCGTAGATAAATACGAAGAACTGGTCGACGTGAACAAAGAAAGGGCTGCACTAGCGTTCATTCCGTCAATGCACCACGTCAAAAGAAAAGTGTCCGTTCCTCAGTCGATCAAAACTAGCCACGCGTTTAGCGAGAATACTTTTGAAGAATCTATGGAGGATCACATCGATTTGCTAAAGAATATATGGACGTTTTGGAAGACGTGCGCCGGTCTGTGCCTGTACAGTCCGATGTTCCGAGAGTACATAGTGAGCGAGAGTGCGCTGTTGGACAGCTACGCGCTGCTGAAGCTGCTGCTCCACTACATGTGCAAGTGCGAGTGTGGCGTCGCGGAGATGCGCCTCCTCATCAAGATCATGGAGGCGTTGCTCACTGTCCAGCTCGCCGTGGCAGGTACAGTTGCATATATAACCCACTTTTCATTTCCATAATTATAATATAGGTTTTTGAACGCGATTATAACTTTATTCTTTCTTAAGTTGCATTGAAGCTGTTTTTTTTTTGGTTGTAGTCACACATCAGCGTTAGCTTTACGAGCGTAGATATTTATAATACTGGTCTTGTTGCATTTGATCAAGATGGTATGTAAATTTTATAGATTGCCGAATAAATTCAGTGGTTATCAAATAGCCGACAACTATCGACGTATCAATAAATTCAGTATATTTTTCGATTGCAACATACTGTTATTAGACGCAAGCTCAAGGGCAGACATTTGAGTTATAGTGTATTGTGGTAGTCTAAATCATATTAGCACGAAAATAGAGTGGATTTTGTGTTCCTTCCTGTGGATTTTGTGTTCCTTCCTGTGGCATTTGGTGCTTAACATAACTGTAAGTTTTACAGCGATTGCAAATTGCATTTCTTACCAGTCATTATTGTATTGGTATAGTGGTCATGTCTTGATATAACAGTAGTTTGTAAAACGACTTACGTACCTACGTTTTTGACCATCATAGTTATTTTACGATCAATAGTTATTACTAGTCCAATTCACTATCCCGTCATAAACTTCGAAAGCACCGAATATTGTTCAAACTTAAAGATAAGTCAGATCCGATTTCAATTTATTGTTGAAATTTTTTTCTTATACATTGGTATAGGTCACGGTCATGTATGTTAGTAATCGCAAGCTAATTGTTTTATATAATACTAGCTGCTGGCTGCGGCTTCGCACGCCGTGTACCTACATAAAATGTAGCCTATATCCTTCTCCAAGGTCACATCTATCTCTACGGATGTCCCGGAACTAGTATGTTATCCTGAGGGGGGACATTTCTCGACACTTGGGAGAACAACAAATGTTCTACGAATTTTATGAATTCATAAATTTTCATTGAAGAAATGTGCAGCAAAGTTTGCTTTAAAATTGGTAGAAGTATGTATCCATGCCTACCTATCATAGTATACCAATAAATTTGTACAAGTTGCACAAACTTATTTAGGTAGGTAACGTGCTTGGAAACACTGTAAACAAAGGAGGGTTTACAATATTAATAATTGGAATAAACTTAAAAGTATATGTATGGAAATTTGAAAATAGGAATTTAAATAAAATCGCCCCCCTTATCTGTTTATTAACATGGTCGGAATCACCTCGTTCAGGCTTAAAATACTAGTTCCTGGACACCCTGTATACCAAAATTCATCAAAATCGGTTCAGCGGCTTAGGCGTGAAAACGTAACAAACAAACAGACAGACAGAGTTACTTTCGCATTTATAATATTAGTAGGGATAACATTAAATTAACTGTTTTTGGATATTTTCCTTTACTCGTGCAATGAGACCTCATTGCACAAGTGCTTGTCACATTTTTTAATATATTCTCCTTGAGAATATATTTATGTTTTAATTTAAGATAGATAGCACTTTGGTTTTAACTGTAAGCTTATATCATAACTGTATTAAATAAATAAATAAATTAATTGTAATTATGATTGTAGGTCAACAGGAAGTACCTCTGGCGAGTGTAGAAAAATGTGACAAATTACAGTATTTAGGCCGTATTTTTTTAATTGCGTTGTGGAAAATAATCTTGACAGACAGACAGACGGACAATTCATTGAATTGATCGTATAAGGTTTCCTTTTTCCGTTCGACGTACGAAACCCTAAAAACAAGTAAATCGTTTATATAAGTTCCAATTAAAAGTACATAAGTAAGTAAGAATGACTTCTTTCAAATACCTGTTCAGATAGACGCTGATATTTGAGTGGATAATATTTCCATGATGCTTGACTTACATTACAAATTACTAACACGTATTGTAAAGTTTGTTTTGATTGATAAGATAACACGATGGTACACACGTAGTCCTACCCTAACGATTCCGTTCTTGATGAATCTCGAACGATCTGATATTCACGCCATAAACATAATATTCAATTTTATTCCTGCCTTCCAGACTTGACATGTAAATTCCCAGAATTGTTAGTATATTTGAAAGGACGATAAGGATATTGTATTAATGTATAGATGATCCACGATATCCGCTCTAACACAGATGTAACATCGGGCCGCTCCAAGGATACTAGTTGCGCGCTCGTGAGAGAAGCACTAGTGGGCCCCGCGACGGTCTTTGAAGGAGGCAGCAGACTGCGCGCGCTGTGCGAAGCGCTCATTCGTGTGGCCACCGCGGAGCCGAGCCGGTACCACGCCATGCCGCGACTCGCCCACGTCAAAGTGAGTTTTGTAACAATATAATGAAGAGCCAAGATTCCCATAGCTCCAGTAGATCACACCGAAAAGAGGTTTACAAGCGCTTCTGGTCTGCACTGAAACTTAATGATGATCACCTACTATCGTTTTTTCAACACGTGATAAAGTCATGTGCCTTGCAATAAATTTATTATAAATGAAAAACTGCAAAAAAGTATATTTTCTTTATAAACAGGCTTATAAGTCAATAAGACTATGTAGAGAACTATTTTCAAGTGGATTATACAGGCGTTTTGGTTGTCCATTTAGATTGATATCTTCTGATCTCCACACCAGGCACGCCTGTCCTCGAGATCAGTAGGGCGATTATGGAACTCTAATTACAATCAATTTCTATCAGTTTTCATAGATTTCTGATAGACATTGATTGTAATTAGAGTTCCATAATCGCCCTACTGATTTACAATTATATAAAACTGATAAGATCTGATGACATAAGGTCATCAGATGATTTATTGATGTATTGATACATTATTTTACTTTGAAATTACTTTGACGTATTATACAGTACGTTACTTTGACGTAGTACACAATAAAAGTAAAATTAAATTACACATACAATACGAGCGTGAATATCCTCAGTGTAAGAATATTATTATATTATACTGAAAGCAACCATTTCCTAACCATGAACTTTAGTTTTTGATACGTGATAAATTGGTTAAAAATAAAAGCTGAGGACTCATTCACTTTCATGCTCGTAGCAGTTGCAGGTACTGGGAGCCTAGAGCCTAGAACACTACTTGTCTTACTGCTTTCAGTTGTCTGCGCACATGAGTAAAGCTTTTTAGAACGGATAATTACCAAACACTTTACGATAAAACTTATATTCCATTCATCGTACTTGACCTACTCATGCAAGCAAAAATAAATGTTTATTTATATTTATCGTGATCTATGTAAGACAGTGCCGATGCGGTTACCGTACAGAGAAGCCAAGTGAAACCTTACACATATGTCCTATTATCCGCTCTTCCACGACCTGTATTTACCCACATACACAACTGTACACTTGTACAAGGATTAGAACCCACACACATACATTATTAACTCTTAACCGTGAGTAACATACACAGTTATATACGTAATAAAATCTCTAGAAAGCATTGATTCTTTAACAAGGCAGGCAAACAGTAACTTTAAGAAAATATAAGTATAAATGGGAAAACTATTAAAGCAATAGCTAATAGTTTTTTTTTTTATATTCATTGCACATAAACTGTACAGATAATTCAGTAGGTATTGTACCTTTAAACCTGATAAGGTTTGTCTAGGCACTCACATTCGTCGTAAATATTAAATAACAATAGTAATTATTGTAGCAGAAACTAGTTAAAACAACAAACATGAAACGCATTCCAGTTAAGTCAAGACAAGATAGGCAAGCTCGTTACAAGCGCTCGGCCCGCGAGCTTAAGATTACCACCAGACCAGACTCTACCATCTCTCCAGTGCCATTGAATAATTAATTACCATAAAAAAATGATCATTTTATAGGTAGAGCGGTCGGTCACCGACGCATTTTTGTTAATTGCATCTTGACGTTTGAAATTAAGTTTGTGGTATAGATCTAAAAACTCCATAATCAAATGATTATGACGCGTATTCGTGATGCTCTAATCACGATTTTTTTATCACAAAACATTAAAATAAGTCATTATGCTACTTTCATACTTCCGCCTAGTTGTGTAGGCTGCGAGTTACAACGACGTTAACTTTAGTAGAAGATAATGATTGTTGAATATTTAAGACATTATTTATTTATTTATTTATAAAGATACAAAGATTAAAAATAAATTGAAACGAGGAAGTAGGAGGCAAAATATTGACGAATAGATAGCAACTAAACAGCTGTAAATAAGGGTTGTTTTTCCATACAAAAGTTAATTTGTTGAGTACACCGTATTAAATCAAAATATTTTATCATAAAGGTCACTTTTTTTTTTCTTATTGTTGGTATGGGGACTTCAGTTCTATTTCTAAACGAATGGGAATCAGATCGTAATAGTCTGTCGTCAAGATAAAATGGACACTAGGTAAGTATAATATGTCCATACCGGTTTTCGAGGCCCTTGCCTAATAGGCAGCGTCTAAATCGATTACGTTGATTGGGGTTCCGTGGGGATATAGGCCTATTGAAATGTTGCGGTTGTGAGTGTGACATTTTTATTATTATTATTATTATGATGTTTGTGAGGACAGTTTGACTTCGTCCGTTCGTTTGTCGTATCACTGAGTATATCTAGATCAAGTTATTTTTTTGTGATGAGAGAACTAGTGTGACGAAAAGATTCAGCGCGCCTTACAAGGGTTGACTACAATGAACGCAACATAATGATAAAAGAAATCTGTAATGTAACTTGCATTCAGAGTACTCGGAGAACCCGAGGACATACACCTATAATAATAGTTATTAGTCAATTATACTCGTAACTATAATTTATTTAATTAATCGGCCTTCGGATGTTTCCCCTGCTATGCCCATTTTGAGCCAGAGTGTGTTTATAAGAGCATAGCACCTAAATATCTGCTATAACACATAGGTACAGTAGACATACTTTGCAATATACCATAATATACGAAATTCGCGTAATTTACCAACTTCGTTCGGAACCTCAATACGTCAGACAACTCGCTCGTGGCTCTAAACATTCCGAACAACACGGAAATCTTTGGATGAGGCTTAGTCGTCCACGCGACTTCCAAATATTCACGTAAACAGTACAGTACATACGTAAACTGCTTTATTTATTGTACTATTGCACTCTATTTTATTCTGAATCGGGTGCTATAATAATGACAAATAATTTATTTTTATAAAAAAAAAAGTTCATGTGTCTAGTTAAACAAATAGAAAAGATATGACATAAATAGGTAGATTCTTTATTGCAATTTACGAGCACGCCAGTGTCCACCAAGTCACGTCCATAGAGAAAGCGAGTGATATATTTTGTTTTCAAGTTTGTGTGAGTGTATGAAAAAGCTAATTGTGCCTATGTTTTACAAATCTTATAAGAATTTAGGTGTGTGTTGTATTCTGTCAACTAGTGTCACAAAGTTGGGCAATAGCATAATATTTAAGTACTCCATCTTCCTATATATGCCTATAGTGGATATTTCCTACTTGTTATTTCCTGCTTCAAATCATCGCGACAATTCTATCGTTTTACCCTCTTCTATCCTATCTATTTACATAATTAGGTAGCTTGGCGCTTAAGTATGCTCTGTCCTTGTCTTTCTTATGTTAAAGTGTAGAGATGGCAACGGGTTTTAAAAATAAATCAGCTTGTGTGTTTATAGGACAGACCCTTAGCCTTTTAGGTACCTACTCACGTACTTCATTAAGTTATTGCTTCAATCTATGTATCATGGTTAATTAATGTTGAAAATAGTATTAAATATGATTACCAAAGTAATCTTAGCTATGATTGTCCCATTGCTCTCGTTCTGGCAGATTTAGTACAGTTGGATGCTTCGTCCAGAGTGCGCGAGTAGATGCGGGGAGACGCAGAAGCGGTAACAGTTTCACCTAGTTCCTAGTGTGATTACGTCAGGCATCAAATTCCTTATACATTTTGATAAATACGGGTTTTATTCACGTTTTATTTTGTCGATGGAGGCACCGACTTTGTTTCGATTCATCTAGCTAGAAAATCTCCATCAGGGTGAGTCTCAGGGTCAGTCTCATTCTCATGCGAATAGTCAAGTTGAACAGAAACAGTTTGATGATGATGATACTCTTAATTCTACATGTCACGAAATTTTGAAAGTCAAAGGCCATGTATAATTATAATCAAAATGTATTCATTTCTATTATAAATTGAGGCTAGCAAAACGTTGCTAGCCTCATTATATAATAGAAACATGTTTTTTTAAAATTAGAATGTACAATGTCATTCTACTTCTCACCTTGTTTTGTCTACTTTACATAAAAAATAAATCATAAAAAAATAATGCCGGACATTTCACATAAATATGTGTATAAGTTCAGTGAGTAGTGATGATGTGTGGTTGCCCTATCAGGTGCCCCCGCTGCTGTGTCCGTCGGGCGCGAGCTCGGCGTCGTGCTCGTCGAGCGAAGAGAGCGCCGCGCCGCTGTATGCCAGCGAGCACAGCGAGCCCACCTCCGGTCGCCGGGACGAGGGGTACGAGGTAAGCATTACACTGGATATCTGCAGCGGACCAGAGATTTGCTAAATCAACCAATAGGGTTGTGTCATAATAAATAAAGAATGCTGGACATTTCACACAACATTATCGAGTCCCCAAGTAAGCGGAGCTTGTGGAATGGAAACCATATGACTGACATACTACTTATATACTTATTTCCTTTGTATATACATGTATTTTATATATAGAATAAATAATAGTTTAAAAAAACTAAAAAACACGCTTTATATAGATTCTATTTTTTTAGTTTGGTTTTCTATATATAGCGTGTTTTTTAGTATTTTTAAGCTATTATTTATTTCCAACTTTTTAGTTATAAGATAATCGGTTTTTTTTTTAATTTTCATTTTAATTTTCATTGTCATCGGTCTTTGACAGGTGTGCAAAATTTGACTGAAATCTGGTAGTTTAAAGTGGGTCAAAATCGCGTCGTAAGGAGTCGGTTACAAACATACAAATATACAAGTGAAGCTAATATAAAGCGTATAAATAATAGTTTAAAAAACACGCTTTATATAGAAAACCAAACTAAAAAATAGAAAATAAATTTTTATAAATGTTACTTACATTTATTAAATATAGAAAAAAATGTTTTATTTAAAAAAAAGCATGGGGTGCATGGTGTCAATAGTTATAAATATTTAATTGACAGATATGAGAAGAAGGATTATCATTTCGATAATACATATCTTAAAAAGCACCCCATGTTTTTTAAATAAAACACTTTTTTCTTACCTACATTTATTAAAATTTATTTTCTATTTTTTTAGTTTGGTTTTCTATATAAAGCGTGTTTTTTAGTTTTTTTTATTTATATGCAACTTTTTAGTTTTAAGATAATCGAATATAAATATTTTTTTTTAATTATTGCATTGTCATCGGTCTATGACAGGTGTGCAAAATTTGAATGAAATCTGGCCGTTTAAAGTGGGTCAAAATCGCGTCCTAAGGAGTCAGTTACAAACATACATACAAGTGAAGCTAATATAAAGCGTATAATAAAAACACCTAAACACGAGATAAATATTTACAGATCATACAAACATTTGTCCCGCGGCGGAAATCGAACCCATCATCATCATAACAGCCTGTATGAAGTCCACTGCTGAACATAGGCCTCCCAAATAGATTACCAGGAAGAACGATTTTGAGCCCTCTCCATCCACCGACTTCCTGCGATCTTTGTCGCATGATCTATGTCGTCAGTCCATCGGGTGGGGGGTCGTCCTACGCTTCGTTTTCCTGTCCTTGGTCGCCATTCGAGAACTTCTATTCCCCGACGGTTATCAGTTCTGCGAGCTATATGGCCTGCCCAATGCCACTTCAACCTGCAAATTTTGAGTGCTATGTCGGTGACTTTGGTTCTTCTACGGATTTTCTCGTTGCAGATTTTATCACGTACACCCAACATAGGTCTCTCCAAAGCACGTTGCGCGACTCTAAACTTGTGTATGAGGCCAATAGTTAGCGACCTAGTCTCAGTTCCATATGTCATCACTGGCAACACGCTCTGATTATAGCCCGAACTGAAATCGAAACCGCAACCAACCTTCTCAACCTTCCACTGTGTTGCAGGATACGTTTTGTTGTTTGTTACTATTGTTTTGTATTGTTTTGTTACGATTTTCGTTCGATTTTACACATGTCTACTCAGTTTCACTTAAGTCGACACTTAAGACGACAGCACTTGACACAAGACGACACAAGACGACAGGTGATGCATTTTACACGGGCCGTGCAAACATCCCTCGTTCCATTGTGGAAGAAAGTCGCGAACAACTTGTGTTAAAAATCGAGAGTACTTTATCCAAAGTCTCCGATTGGGGCCGGGATAATTTAGTCCGATTTAACCCTCTAAGACACAAGTATGTGCGTTCACCGCTAAGAAAACCCCATTTACTGTGTCCCACAATTCCAAAACACAACCCGCACCATCTCTAAGAGTATTGGGATCCTCGGATCCTCCAATTAGATGATAAGGTCAAGTTGGCATCCAAAAAGCTAGTTGTGTTGAATAGAGCGAAGCGTTACTTCACTCCGGGGCGAAGACTGCTGTTATATAAACCGCAAGTACGTTCCCATATGGAGTAATGCTGTCATATTTGAGCGGGAGCACCAGGATACCAGCTTGGGCCTTTTCACTCGGTTCAAAAACGAGCTGTGAGAGTAATATACGATCACAAACTCGCAAGCGGTATCGAACCATTAAGTCTGAGGAGAGACTTTGCCTCTTTATGTATGTTCTACCGCTTATATAACGGGTTGTGTACCGAGGAGTTGTTTGTCATGATGCCCACATCTACTTTTTATCATCGCACCGCTCGCACACACTGGAACCCAAATGGTCGCGCACAGTGCGATTTCAAAGGAATTTCCTCCCGCGAACTCTCCGGATGTGGAATGAGCCAAGGTTTTCCCAGGAGAATACAATATGGGGGTACTTCAAGAGGGGAGTAAATAGGTTTCTTAAAGGTCGGCAACGCGCATGTGACGCTCCTAGTGTTGCAGCGTCGATAGGCTTCGGTGACCGCTTAACATCAGGCGGGTCGTAAGCTTGTTTGCCACCCCATGCCTATGCCACGACCCGCCTGATGTTAAGCGGTCACCGAAGCCTATGGACGCTGCAACACTAGGAGCATCTACTGGTAATTTTACTTTATAAAACTCATGTTATAAAGTAAAGTTACCAGTAAAAATCACCCTTTTTAAATAATTATATCAATCGTTCTACACCAGCGGCCTGTGGGTCAGATATACCCAAAAGAACTTTCAGCGCCCTATGAGTCCTACATAATCATTTGTTCAGAGTACTGATGGGGCTACCCAGATTCTGCAGTGCGTCTGGTATGTTTCCCGACGCACATATAGATGACTTTCACGCAAAAATACTAGCCATTATGAGTAGAATGCTGGGTAGTTCCAACAAGATTCTTATGACTTCTTAAGGCTGGGTGTCTGCATTAATTATAATAATAATGATCCCGGACATTCACACAGCATCATCTGGCCCCAAAGTAAGCAGAGCTTGTGTTATGGGTACCACATGACTGATATACTACTTATATACTTTTTTTTTGTAAATACATACATATTATACATAGAAACACCCAGACGCAAGACAAATACTTGCAGAACATACTAACATTTGTCCCGCGGGCCGGGCCGGGCCTTGGCCCTCTACGTCACAGAGGTCGTCAAAAAATATTAACCCCTATGCAAGACAAATTTATTATATTAATTAATTTGGAACTACATTATACATACAATACTGACTTAATTATAGTCAGTGTTTTGATTTTAATTTATTTAACTTAACATAATTTTCTAGATATGAGACTTATGGATCATTGTTGTCTGAATTAAATACATTTTAATTTACTTTCATACTGAACCGGAAAAGAGAGATCCATTAGATCATGTGAATAATGTGTTAATATCTCAAAAAACGTACAGTCACACATTTAGATTTTCTTACAGATTTTTTTACGTATCAAAATGGCATCAAGTTATTTATATAATTACTTATTTATCTAGGATTTTAGTAATCTTTTTTATGCTTAACCGTCTCATGTTATTAACGGATGCTGGTTTCTATTGTATCTTATTAATAACTTAGATTTATCTCATAACCGATTATCTTAAATGCCATCGAAAATTATCGACATTAGCAACACACGAAACCTAATCGCAGTGGAAATATTGCTGCTTGCAGGCTGACGTCGAGATCGGGAAGTTCGACTTACTTCCGGCTTACAAGTCCAGGAAAATTACAGCAATGTCTTCCATTTCACCATCAGGTATGTCATTTTCATTACATGAACGCTCCGTTTAATATATACCTGGTTTAATCAGGGTGTCCTAGACAAAAACCTCACGGTTAGTTTACCATCATGCTAACTTCTTTGTGGGAAGATTAAGTTATATGGAAATGACAGCAGCTGTCATGCTTCAATCACGTGACTTATCACAATCTAGGTAACTCTAGAAGCGCACCGTGTTCCTCACGGAATCGTATAATAAGCTTCCTGAAAATGCTACTAAACTATCTTTTAAGAAATTTAATTTATTATAATATAAATTACTAGATATATTATTGACTAGCTGCTGCCCGCGGCTTCGCACGCATGTTACCTACATAAAAAGTAGCTTATGTTCTTCTCCAAGGTCCCATCTATCTTTATACCAAAATTCATCAAAATCGCTTCAGCGGCTTAGACGTGAAAACGTAGCTGACAGACAGACAGAGTTACTTTCACATTTATAATTTTACTTTCATACAACCTTTCATCCCCCTTTTCAACCCTTTACAACACTTTTTTTCCAATTAAAAAGTAGCCTATGTCCTTTCTCAGGCTTGACTATCTGTGAACCAAATTTCATTTAAATCGGTTCAGTAGTTTTGGCGTGAAAGCGAGACAGACAGACAGACAGGCAGACAGTCAGATAGAGTTACTTTCGCATTTATAATAGTAGTAATAGTTAAGGTATTTATAAAATGGACCATGTAAAAAAGTGCTAGGAGCAGGACGAGTTTCTTGCCAGTTCTTCTCGGGCTTGGGTTTGGAAGAATTGGCACCTAAATTCACCTAGTAGGTTTTTAAGACGTTTCAAAGTGATGATTATGATTGTATTGAATAAAGTATCTTTTGATTTGATTTGATTAGCATTTATGTGGACAACCGCTAGTAGCATTTGTAATGCTGCAGAGAGCGTACGTTAAGCTCTTGGTAATTAAAAATAAATTAAAAAGCCTTTTATTTCTTGCATTTTTTACACTTGTGACTTATTACTATTAGTCATTTTTAAATTGTTAGTTATGTTAAAGTATTGGTTAGTACTTAGTTATTATTTATTTTTTTATTTTGCAAGAACCCCAGATTGGGTGAAGGCCTCCTCCAAAGATGCCCATTCGTCTTTGTCTTGTGCTATTGGCGCCAGATGCTGGGTGTTATTATAATATCGTCTTCCCATCGTGTCAGAGGTCTTCCTCTGCCTCTTTTGCCTTACGGGCCTCTCCACAGGGTTATTTTTGCAGCTCTTATTAATAACATCCTATAATCCATTTCGGCCTTATGGAATTTGACCTTTAATGCAATTCTTTTATTAATGCTATAATAGCTGTATTAAGTCTAATGTATTGCAGGTATACAAACGCCGGTGCCCGAAGCGATGACTGCAGAATGTACCGAATACAAAAAGAATGGAGAGCTGGCGCATCCCGAGTTGTGTATCATTGTTGTCGACATTCTCACACAGCTTATTGAAAAGTTAGTAGGTACCTAATAGTATCGCACCATCGACTTGGATGACGCAATAGGATCGGTAGCTTGCGGTTAACCTCAGTACAGTTGATCCGTGCCATCTGATTGAATAACCATTTGAGTATCTATCCTGGACTCACAAACCCGATCGTGATTTCGCGTTAGGATCAGGTTTGTGGTTTGTTTACAGACACGCGGTGTCAGATCATCCCTGTGATTTAACACGCTCATGGAAGACGGAACTATTGTATTCTGTATAGAAATAAAATATAAATAAATAAAATAAGTAATCCCGGACATTTCACACAACATAATTTTGGCCCCAAAGTAAGCAGAGCTTGTGTTATGGGTACCACTGATATACTACTTATATACTTTTTTTTTGTAAATATTATGCATAGAAACACCCAGACCCGAGACAAATACTTGTAGATCATACAAACATTTGTCCCGCGGCGGGAATCGAACCCGCAACCTTCTGCGTCTCAGCCAGACCTTAGCCCACTGCACCACAGAGGTTGTCAATATAATATAAATAAAATAGTCTCAGTGATCGCACACTTATTTAGATATTTTTGGTATGCGAACATTCAGAGTTAAGGGGTCTCTGGATAAATACCTCACGCTCAGTTTTCCTTCACCCTAACGTCTTTGCGAAAATATCAAATCATATGGAAATGACAGCAGCAGTTACGCTTCAGTCACGTGATTTAAAACAAGGTAATGTCATATCTGGCTGGCTCATGGCTGTCGGTGTGTTGGAAGCTAGACGGAGTCTAGCGATATTGCGGACGCTGTTAACACACATCCAAGCGTAATTTGTCAATTATGGTCGCGCTACAGGGTTATAGGAGATTTAGCCGAACGTCACCGAGAAAGATACAGGGTCACTATCCAGAGACAAGGTCGATTTCTGCAAAATGCTGCAAGAAGGCAGCCCCAGATTACAGCTCGCCAGTTGATTATCAGTGACCAAACTGCCAGGAGAAGATTACTTGAAGTCAATCTCCAAGCTCGCGGACCATTAAGAGTTCCAGCTTTGCGACGTAGAAATCGAGGGCGTCGTTTATTGTGGGTTAACCCACATATACGATGGACCGAATATCAGTGGGCACGTGTTCTGTTTTCCGATGAGTCTCGTCTCGGTTTTTATCCTGATTCAAGGAGAGTGCGTGTTTGGCGAGGCCCTGGTCGCCAAAGTCGACTCCGAAATCCTCAGGTAGTTTATCCTTACCAAGGCAGAACGATCATGGTTTGGGCTGGAATTCGCCTGGGTGGAAGAACTGATCTCGTTTGGATACGAGGCAATTTAAATGCAGAGCAATACATTGAGCAGGTTGTGCACCTTATGGTCATCCCTCACCACCAGCAGCTCGGCTCAGATTTCGGATACATGCAGGATAATGCACGCGCACACACCGCAAGGCAGGTGATCAATCAAGGCTCAGTCCGAAGATCTCAATCCAAATGAGCTTGCATGGGATTTACTCGGGAGACGAGCTTTCAGTGATCTTCCACAAAATTTGAACACGGAAGAAGAACTTTTTTCACCTCACTTTAGAATATGGAACCTTATTCCACAGGCGACAATTGATAACCTAATATTCAGCATGCCACGCCGATGTAGAGCCGTGGCTGGGAGCTCCGACGGATTACTAAACAGCTACAAATAATGTTTTTTCATCAGATGGTTTTATTATTTACAGAAAATAGTTATTTTTGTTTAGGCACTATTTTTGTTTGCTTTATTAAAACTTCATTTTTTACTTGCACATTCTTTTTATAATTACCGAACTGAAATGAAGAATAAATTAGGTTGTATTGATGTATTATATATCATCTAAGACAAAAAGGTTGAATTAAAAATATAAACTAAAATACCCTTGACTTTGTTGAGTAGTACCCTTATATTTATGTAATAAATACAGAGTTGTTCAATTCCCAGGACAAATATCGCGCGCTCTTATTGACCAAATCAAGTAGCGCGCGCTTTCTCAGTTTGCAAGAACGAGGAAATATGTTACACCCTAAAAATAAAATCGGATTGCACTCCGGGAGTGCCGACAGAAGTGAAAACATATTTTGGCGCGTTAGAGTTTAGTAATAAATCACTTTAAAATCAGTAATTATGACGACTGCCAATCAAATACTGAACGAACACAGATGATGCAATATTTTTTGTTCAGAATGTAGATAATATATCAAAGAACCTAACTCAGTAAACTTCTCCATACAAAAGTAGACTGTAAACATGTGAATTAAGGTTTATAATCAAATGGGGCGAGCGTGGCAGCCGGCTGCGTCTCGGTAACGGTGTCGCGAATCCAGAGGTTTTACCTCATCTAAAAATATGCGTACCGCGCTAAAAGAAGTTTTCACTTCAAAAAGCATTCGAGCACAAGCACAAGCAAAACGAACGCCAGAAAGCGGACGTTGTCTAGGTCTCCTTCCAGCGTTTGACCCTCCTCTCTCCGCAGACTGTTGCAGTCCATGCCTGCGAGCGGAGGCACTGCGGGCGCGGGCGCGGGCGCGGGGTCCGTGCAGCTGGCACGCGCGTGCTGCTCGCGGCTGGCGACGGCGCTGGCCGGCGCGCGCTGTCCGCCGCACCTGGCGCAGCGCCTGCTGGCGCCGCCCGCCGCCACGCTGTTGCGCATCACCGACCCACGGCTAGAAGGTAATCTCTTACGCGGGATCATTTACTATTTCTGGATAGTTAACTCTAAATTGAACCTTTTCAAGATGTAACCCTATTTAAGCGGAGGTGCGATATGTTGCAGATGTGCAGCGCAGCATCCTAGAGCTGTTCCACGTGGTGGCGTCGCAGAGCGTGGAGGCTCGCGAGGTGGCGGCCCTGCTGCGCATGTTCGCGGCCGAGGCGCCGCCGCTGACGCTGCTGCTGACGGCGCTGCAGCGGCTGGCGGCGCACCACTCCTACCACACGCCCGACTGCATCCTCACCTTCCCCATCGACCGGGAACACGCAGGTCCGCAACTAACTCACTCACCGCATTCTTCTCTCATCTACAGCTTCTAACAGCGAAACGAACGAACTCACTACTCCTTCTCCGACGAAACTTGTCTTGAGTTGTGCTCGCGTCTAGATGAATAGAAACAGTGTCGGTGATATCATCGTCAAAATAATACATGAGTAAAACCAGTGTTTATCAAAATGCTCACGACTGATATGTAATCCCTTTGTAGATACCTAAGATCAATAGTTCCATAGATCTTTCAAAGGATGCCTAAAAGGGGTAAGTCAGAGACACGTCCGAACATTTTATTAGGTATATGCCCACTTTTTGTACAGAAATTGGTATTCCGTACGTGAAAATATAAATATAATGGAATACTAACCGATGACATACACTTTAGAATTTTAGTTCAAGGGTATGCCGTTTCCTCACGATGTTTTCCTTCACCGTTCGAAAACACTAGTACTGCCAGATAAGAATGACTGTACCGCTGTACTTTGCGGGAAAAGTTGCACGGGTACTTTGCCTGTTGCACACCCGTGCACGTAACGTAACTTCTTCCGACTGAGGGTGGGATTTTTTATCCGTACTCAATTAAACCAATGGTCTATGTCTCATCAAAAAATGTTGATGATATTTTAACCATTGGTCTTTAACATCACATCATAAAACCCTGGGCATCTACTCTGCGAATCAATTTCGATATATCGAAGCCATAAAGTCTATAAAAATTACGCCGTATTCAGTCGATTTGACTATTAATTTGGCAAACTAAAGTTATTGATCGTCTTTTGTGAAGGATAACAACATCGATTGTCAAAATAATGTCGATCGTTCCATCGCTCAAAACCAGTCCACGAATATTGTCCCGATATATCGTATATCG
This sequence comes from Lampropteryx suffumata, assembly GCA_948098915.1. Lineage (NCBI taxonomy): Eukaryota > Metazoa > Arthropoda > Insecta > Lepidoptera > Geometridae > Lampropteryx > Lampropteryx suffumata. The sequence goes on along the minus strand of OX402550.1, from coordinate 20,451,010 downwards.
ATTTTAAAAGTAAGCTCCCCAGTTTACTCGTCAATCGCTGCGTCAGAAAGTTGCTTCCAGCTTTAGGTCTATAATAGTAGGAAAACCTTAAAAAGTACAATATTTAACAGCGACCTCCGTAGTGACCCCGTAGTTTTGAATGAACTAGATAAAATATGAATGTTGTTTACAGATACGACGCAGTCCCTTTCGGAAGAGTTCGTCCACCTGACGATGACGGGCGTCTCCTCACAGAGCCACATCGCGGAGAACTCTGCGCGGAAACTGTACGAGGCGCACGTTAGAGCCGGTATACTATGTCACATCTAACTGTACGAGTCGCACGTTAGAGCCGGTATACTATGTCACATCTAACTGTACGAGGCGCACGTTAGAGCCGGTATACTATGTCACATCTAACTGTACGAGGCGCACGTTAGAGCCGGTATACTATGTCACATCTAACTGTACGAGGCGCATGTTAGAGCCGGTATACTATGTCACATCTAACTGTACGAGGCGCACGTTAGAGCCGGTATACTATGTCACATCTAACTGTACGAGGCGCACGTTATAGCCGGTATAATACTATGTCACATCTAACTGTACGAGGCGCACGTTATAGCCGGTATAATACTATGTCACATCTAACTGTACGAGGCGCACGTTAGAGCCGGTATACTATGTCACATCTAACTGTACGAGGCGCACGTTAGAACCGGTATAATACTATGTCACATCTAACTGTACGAGGCGCACGTTAGAACCGATATACTATGTCACATCTTACTGTACGAGGCGCACGTTAGAACCGGTATAATACTATGTCACATCTAACTGTACGAGGCGCACGTTAGAACCGATATACTATGTCACATCTTACTGTACGAGGCGCACGTTAGAACCGGTATACTATGTCACATCTTACTGTACGAGGCGCATGTTAGAGCCGGTATACTATGTCACATCTTACTGTACGAGGCGCACGTTAGAGCCGGTATACTATGTCACATCTTACTGTACGAGGCGCACGTTAGAGCCGGTATACTATGTCACATCTTACTGTACGAGCCGCACGTTAGAGCCGGTATACTATGTCACATCTTACTGTACGAGGCGCATGTTAGAGCCGGTATACTATGTCACATCTTACTGTACGAGGCGCACGTTAGAGCCGGTATACTATGTCACATCTTACTGTACGAGCCGCACGTTAGAGCCGGTATACTATGTCACATCTAACTGTGCGAGGCGCACGTTAGAGCCGGTATACTATTGTAAGGGTATTCCTTACACCTTAGATGATATTTAAATTGATAGGTATGATATTGATAGGTATAGGTAATAAATGAGAACCACCCGAGTCCGTAGCTGAAAGTGAACTGATTTATTTTGCTGAATGATTATATGAGTACATGATGCGAGCGTGTAGGAAACCTCCGCGTTAACAAAATGAACATTGACTTTACATCCTGGCCACTCGGACAAGATGTCTAGGGGATGATACCATTTTTGTAACTAAAAATATAAAAAAAACTATGAAAAATTATGCTAATGATATAATGTTTGATTGCTAGGTGATACAAAGATGATAAACAATATTGTTAGAAAATGATATCTTAAGCTAAATCTAAACTAGTAAATCGATTAAGTTTTGACTTAAAAACTACAGGGGATGTGCCCGTGCTCACTCATTTCACTCTACACTCTGAGCCGCTAGCCTCTAACACTGGCTCATCACACACACGCACTACACTATTGGCACGCGGCGCGACTGCGGGGCCCGAGCGCGCCCGGGCTCGGGGCGCGCCATGGCGAGGTGGACATTCCTTCGCCACCTTTAACCAATGGCGATGATGACTCCAACGATGATGATACATATGATGATATACACCATGACGTAATGATGCACGTCATGAACGTTGAGTTGAAAAGAAGACTGTTCTTTCAAAAGATTGATCTGACTCATAAGTTCATCCCAATCCCTGTTTTCTGACGGGACGAAATTTTCATTTGATGATAAGACTGATGTTTCAATGATTTTATTTAAGACAAGACACTTCTGGAGTTTCAAACTTTGGTTCAACTTTTGCCTTGCTGAAGAAATTGTTGTGGGCGTACATAGTATAACCGGAACCTTTGATTTTGCAATCGTCAGTCAGTGATAAAATCCCGATGCCACTTAATTGTTTCATAGTGATACAAGCCGGACACTCAATGCGCACGTGGCATTCTGAGCAGCACGCGTACATCCAGTCATTAGGTCGGTGTAACTTTATCCACAGATCTTGGCAGTTTGTTATAGTTGTTTTACAAGTGGATTCATGTTTGTTGATATTAACTTGATATCGCATAATGATTGTTTAAGTTGTAAGTCATGAATGGGCAATTGTAAAGAACATAACATTTTTTGATTAGGAGTGTACATACACTGTTGCAGGTCAAACTCTGATAAAAATGAGGCACTATCCTTTTTTATGTTGTATGCTATATAAGGCTCTATTGATGATAGGTATAATGACTTGTTGTCTTTGTTCTGAGGAATGCTGATAATTCTGTTTAACTTAAATACGTCGCTGCTTAAAAGTGGAATCCTTATTTCGATTAAGAGATACCCTTTAAATATTCGAGCTGCTACCTTTAGGAACTTGTACATGTCTTTGATGTTAGGTTGGTCCAATGTGTCTCCTTTAAGTTGTCTGTCTGTCTGATATGATATTCATTTGATACTCTAATTCCTCAGGCAACAATAAGTGAGGATCGATGCGGCCGTGACTTATGTCTGTATCCGTGCTAATAAGGGTTTGTTGTATTTTTTGAATGTTTGATAAAATTAAATTTGCTGTAATTGATGATGATGTGATATAAAGGCCAGTTTCACTGTCGTATTTGATACGATTGTCAGCCGATGATAAATTGCGGATTTGCTCTTTGATAAAATGGAACTGTTGCGTCGTTGCTCTTTCGTTCCTCTTCAAGATGTTGTATTCGGATTCAAGTACTGATGTTTGATTTTTCATTAAGTCTTGAAGATGATTTTCGTTGACAACAATCTTTTCGACATCTTGCTCGTATTGGTCCGCAAACCTGTCGTCCAAAACACCGAATAACGAGTTAGCGATATATCCTATTCCGTTGATTAATCCTCTTTTTTGTCGACGCACATTTCGATCTAACAATAATATGTTATAATTATCAATTTCATTCATCTCGTGCTCGAGCTGTGATACTATGTTTTGATACTGCGTTCTTTCTCCTTTTTATACTTCTTTGATAAGTTTGATATAGTTTGATATAAATGATACTCCTCGCCAGTAAGTCGTCATATTGTAGAAGACCACTAGCTTTCAATCATCCTTAATAAACTGTATATCTGATATCTTGTCGAAAAATAGCATATGACTTTCATCTAAAGTTGATACGTTGAAAGTAGCTACGTCAGTTTTTAACTAAACGCTTGGGCATATGATAGTTGCTAACATTACTAACATAGTAATGAAGAAGTTTTTGTAGTTTATATTTCTTGGTCGAGGTCGCAAGTGCATTCCGCTTGTTTCCGCTGTGGTCGTGAGTTCAAACACGTTTCAATCTGATGAAGTAACGTCGTGAATTCTTCATACGTCAGCTTCTGATCTCCTAAGACGCGTTTGAGATGATATTTCATGCTCTTTACTGCAGACTCCCACAAACCTCAGCTGAAGGCCAGCAGGGTGCATTTTTGTGCCAAGTGATGTTAATATCATTTATATTGTTAAAGAAGTCTGAGTTGATATTCTGCGTGATCTCTTTGTATTCCCTTTTCAATAAACGATCTGCTCCAACAAAATTGGTCCCGTTGTCACTGTACATGTGAGCGGGATTACCACGTCGTGCACAAAATCGCCGAAATGCAGCCAAAAATGTTGGCGTACTCAGATCTGATACCAATTCAAGGTGTTATAGCCTTTGTCGATAAGCATACAAAAACAGCTATGTACCCCTTGCAAGTTTTTGTTCCACGACCTTTGTTTATTTTCAGTTACACGAACCCAGTAAAATCGACTCCAGTGTGTGTAATGGGCCGCGATGGAGTGACCCTGGGTTGAGGTAGGTCTGCCATGATATGTTGATTTTTATCTGTACTGAATCTTCGACAGCGTATGCATTGCCTCAACTGACGTTTTACGGCGCGTATACCGCTAGTAATTCAAAATTGATCTCGGATATATGATAAAGTCAGTCTAGGTCCACCATGAAAGGTAGTCGACAGTGACATGATAAAATGATAGGATGCTTTGCTGTATTGCTAATAACTGCATTGTTTAGTCTTCCACCGACTCGTAAAAAAACCTTGATCGTCAATGAATGGGTTCAATGATATGATTTTGATTTTCGAACTTGCATGCCCGTGTTCTTTAAATCTTCCGTAAGGTCTTGTCCTTGCACTTCCTTTATAATTAATGTCCGTGCGTTGTTAAATTCATATGAAGTCAGCATTTTCACGCGCGAGTGGGATGCACGATTTTTGTCCCGTGCGCACCTGATAAAACGTAACACCCAACCTAGTACCTTGGTAACTCGAGTTAGTGAGTTATGTTGTGATAGCATTTCATTTATGAACGTTATATGATTAATCTTTAAGGTGGTGTACACACTAGCCTTTTTAGATTCAATGTCTGGACTTTGATAATTTATTATTTGTTCATCTGCCTTGTATAGGCATCCATTCGAGTCCTCCCCACCACAGCTTTTGCTCTAATAGTTGGTAAACTGTAAGTCCTCGAGTGGCACAATCAGCTGGGTTTTCCTGTGACTTTACGTGCCGCCAGCATGTGGGGGGGATAACTTCTGATATGAGCTTTATTCGATTTGCCACAAATTGCTTCCAACGGGTAATATCTCCGTGTAGCCAGCCCAATACAATCATTGAGTCTGTCCAGGCATGTATCTTGACATCGATACCTGGAAAACATGGTAAAACCTTTTTGATAAGTTCAGATAGAAGGAGCGCCCCTTGTAACTCCAACCGTGGTAATGATACTTTTTTTGCTAATGGAACCAACTTTGTTTTCGCTGCGATTAATCTTTATGTGTGCTCTCCTTTATTGTTGGTTGTTACTATGTATGTAACAGCGGCGTATGCGTTTATCGAGGCATCACAGAACGCATGTAAATTGCCAACCACGGTGCCGCATGACACTGTTTTGTGCCGTATGACACTGTACATAACTAATATTCTTGAAGTAAATCATTAGATGATTCTCTCCATATGATGCATTGAAGATGCTGATCAGTATCTCTGATAAGAAATTGGCGAAACATTTTTTCAATGTCAGCGGAAATAACGTACTTGTAAGTTCTCCAGTTGAGAATGATACTTTGTAGATCTTGTTGGAGATTCGGACCACCGTACATCAGTTCGTTGTGGCTGTGGCCACTTGATGTCTTTGATGATGCGTTAAATTCGACGCGAAGTTGTCTCGGAGTCCATTTTTAATACCCCATGATGAGGAATATAATGTGTGTGTGAGGAACTAGGTGTTGATACTTTACGCATGTGACCTAATTCAAGGTACTCTCGCATGAATTGCTTATAGCTATCTGAAAACGTTAAGTCCTTGGCCAGGCGATTTTCCATTTGCTTGAATTGAGCAATAGCTTTTCCCTTCGATAATCTCAATTTTTTTCATAATCTGGTCTCATTGGTATAGGTACAATGTACCGCCCATTTTTCTGTTCGCTGGGTGGTTTGCTGATAAAACTCTTCGCAATACTCTTCTGCCTTTTATATATATATATCTTATATTTATATTTATATTTATATATATTTATATCTTCGACTTTCCAATACTTGGATAAATCAATCGCATTTGATAATGATAATGATTCTTGATTAGTATTGATATTTTGTGCTACTGTGTTATACGACAGTGGAGTTACACTGCCTGATATGATCCACCCTAACTTGGTTTCTTGTGCGACAAAACACATTCGAAAAATATATTGAACGAACTGGTGGTGTTAAAAAGGCCTATAATGAACTCCGAAACAAAACACAGTGGACTGCAAGCCTAAAAAGCAAGTCGGGAAATATCATAACAAAGCGACCAGAAATAACCAAAGAAGCGACGACATTCTATAAAGAACGTTACACCGGAATCTGTACATTCGGAGTAACTAAAAGCTTACACTCTGGGACAAAACCCAACATCGACATTAAGCATCCTCCAGTCAGAAATAGAGCAAGCAATACGAACGTTTCAAAGTGATCCTTGTGATTGTATTGAATAAATCATCTTTTGACTTTGACTTTTGACTTTGAACGCAGAAATGCGACAAAGCACCTGAAGATGATAATATCACAAACGAGTTGCTGAAATCCTTATCAGAATCTCTACAGAGGCCCTTGAAAACGTTATTTAACAATATATTTAATTCAACGATAACACCTGAGCAGTGGGCCAAATCCACAATTACACTACTGCATTAGAAAGGTGATAGGACCGACTTAGGAAATCACAGGCCCATTAGCCTTATTTCAAACATCTATAAAATATTTTCTAAAATAATACTACAAAGCCTGACACTTACACTTGACGGAAACCAACCTCGTGAGTAGGCTGGTTTCAGAAAACATTTCTCAACAGTAGACCATATACAAGTCGTCACACAAATAATACAGAAAGCGAATGAGTAAGGAATGACTATATACATGTGCTTCATTGACTTTAAAAAAGCATTCGACAGTCTGGAATACAATGCAATATGGGAATCCTTGCTAGAGCAAAACGTAGAAGAAGAATACATCACCTTACTATATAACATTTACTCTACAAACTGTGCTAAAATAAAACTGGAGAGAGAGGGAGAAGAATTTTCCGTAAAGAAAGGAGTACGCCAAGGGGATCCCTTGTGGCCAAAAGTCTTCTCAGCCGTCTTAGAAACTGTCTTTAGAAAGCTGAACTGGCGAAGTAAAGGTTTAAAGGTGGATGGAGAACACTTGAGACACTTACGTTTTGCCGATAATATAGTGATTTTTGCCGAAAACGCAACATCCCTGGAGAGTATGCAAAATGACCTCGTATGCGAAAGCAAGAAAGTTGGATTATCACTTAATGCGTCTAGAACCAAGATACTAAGCAACGGAAAAATACAGGACATACTGGTAGAAGGCGCAAAAGTTGAGTACGTCAAGAAGTACATATACACCGGCCAAGCTGTTTCCTTCAAAGACTGTACAGGGAAAGAAGTGCAGAGACGGATTGCAATATCATGGTAAAAGTATTGGGGTCTAAAGGAAATAATAAAAAAATCAATATAAAAATTAAGAAAAAAGTATACGACGTATCTTACCATGCTTAACATATGGATGCCAAACGTGGTCCCTTATTAATCAAGAAGAGAATAAACTAGCTATCTGTCAAAGAAAAATGGAAAGGAGCATGTTAGGCATTAAACTATCAGACAGGATTAACAATAAAACAATCAGAAAAAAGACAAAGGTAACCAACATAGTCAGTAGAATCAGATCATTGAAGTGGAACTGAGCTGGACATATATGTAGGATGGAAAACGCAAGATGGACGAAAAAGATCACGGAATGGATACAGGAGATAGGAAAAGAAACAGAGGACGCCCGAAAAAACGATGGGAGGATATATTCAGGAAAAAAAGTGGAGCAGACTGGATGAGACAAGCAAGAGATAGAGGTCTATGGAAAGATATGGGGGAGGCCTACGCCAGAGAGGCGACTACTGCAATATAAAATAATGTATACCTAAGCATGATACACATTATTAGCATGAAATTATTGGAAGTAAATGATTATTGAACTGTAATTTAATGTAGTAGAATAAATGGCTTTTTATTTTATTTATTTTTATTTTTACAATTAAATTAGGAATCGCTACCTAAATTCGTAAATTCATTTAGTACGTGATACGATTCAAAGTTGTCCTTGTTGGTTTTGAATTTTAAAAAGTTTACTTATGATTTAAAAAAACATTGCCGTGCCGCAGTGATCTGCTCCGATTGAGAAGAGACTCGGGGCAAAAATCAAATCAAATAATTCGGAACCGTGTTACAAACGTACAGAACATGTAATTACACGATAATAACTATAGCAGTTGTTAAAACGTGTCGCAGCTACCGACGCCCGCCTACTTATACCAAATGCATATAGAGTTCCGTAGGATGGTAGGCAGGTATTCCAGACGTGCGGTTGAACAGAGTCCCCTCCGCAGGCGTGGTGTCGGCGTGGAGCGCGGGCGCGGCGCGGGTGGGCGTGGAGGGCGCGGGCTGGGCGCCGTGGGGGGCCGGCTTCGCGCTCGTGCTGTGGCTGCATGCGCATGCGCCGCTACACCATCCCGCACACGCAGGTGCTCACCCCATACCCCACGCATGTACACCTCACCCATTACCCGCCACAATGGCGGCTTGCACTTCCAATTACAATACTACAGTTAGCATAAAAATGTACCTTCTTTTGCCTGCAATTACACTTTTCCATTAAATAATTTTGTATTCTTAATGTGCAGGTTAATTTAACAAAAAAACTCAACAAAACAAAATAACTACGATTAGGTTACGATGGTAAATTACCGTAACATGCGCTAACGCTACTGTTCCGGTAGCCACTAATGTAAAGGTTTAATTTGTATAACTTCTCCCTTAACAACTGTATAATTATACTGATTTAACGATCGTAGACAACGACGAAGAACCGGAAGACGACTCTTCCGACGCAGAAAACACCAAGTCGGCTAACAAGCCGGCCAACAAGTCGGCCGGCAAGTCCGCCGGCAACTCGGCCGGCAAGTCGGAGGCGCGCGCCGCTCTGACGCACGTGTTCTCGATCGGACACGACTCGCTCATGTTCGAAATCTGGCTCGAACCTCAGACAGGTATGCCTTCTAAATTGGTTTGGGCCGGTTCGCGCACCTACTTCGATAATGTACCTGGCACTTTAAGTGGTTTCCAATATGACGAGATCTCTGCGGGTCACCATAGTTAAAACGTTTAATATTTAGACAGAGAGAAACGTAATGTCGTAATAAAATAAAGTCCTTGTGGACTTCGGAACCCTTAAAATGTCAGAAAACGTTTCACCTATTTGAAACGAGTTAATGTGAATAGAATGTGAGATGGAGGTAGTAGATTGTGTTGGATGGGTGTGGGCTACAGGTTCGCTGACGCTGCGCGTGTCGCGGCCCGCGGCGGGCGGCGCGGGCGTGCTGAGCGCGGTGCGGCTGGCGGGCGTGTTGCCGCCGCGCCGCTGGGCCTGTCTCGCGCTCAACGTCACCGAGCGGTTCCACAGGCGTCTGCAGCCCATCCACATCCAGGTATACACACATCGCACTGAGCGGCGTGCGGATCGTCCATCCACATGCAGGTATACACACATCGCACTGAGCGGCGTGCGGATCGTCCATCCACATGCAGGTATACACACATCGCACTGAGCGGCGTGCGGATCGTCCATCCACATCCAGGTATACACACATCGCACTGAGCGGCGTTCGGATCGTCCATCCACATCCAGGTATACACACATCGCACTGAGCGGCGTGCGGATCGTCCATCCACATCCAGGTATACACACATCGCACTGAGCGGCGTGCGGATCGTCCATCCACATCCAGGTATACACACATCGCACTGAGTGGCGTGCGGATCGTCCATCCACATCCAGGTATACACACATCGCACTGAGCGGCGTGCGGATCGTCCATCCACATCCAGGTATACACACATTGAGATACTTTCGGGACCTCATCTATATACATATATTGAAAATTACGGATTTTATTCAGATGTTATTGTGTTGATGAAGGCATCAAAGTTGTTAGAAATTCAGTATAAGTGTCGATGCTTAAGACTCAAATCTCATTTTTAAATACTCGTGTGCCGTAAAGAACATGTTGTACCGTCCTCGCAAATATTCGCAGCGGGTCGAGGGTAGGGTATAAAATGGATAAATAGAAAACATTTGATTGGACAACAACACGCACAAAATTCTATGTGTTTTCACACATAGAATTTAATTTCATAGGTTTGGTTAAACTGATGTACGCACGCCTGTAGTACCTTGAAATGATTTCATTACAAATGTTTATAGCAATGGCATAATTTATGTAAGTAACTTTGTTTGGTTTCAGGTCACAATATTCGTAAACGGGTACGAATTTGAAACGATATCATTGCCCATTCAAGGTTAGTTTTTAAATCCACCGCTCCCATAATACGCAAATATTCGGCGATTAAGCTTTGTATGGAAATTGAAGCGGGTGTTTTTCAGAGATATTAAACGACGGAAGCTGCTACTAACCGAAAATTTTATTCCATAATTAAAAAAAAAAAATTATGTGCTTTTTTTATATGGCTGTTGGGTACGGCAATGTAAGGAGATGTAAGTAATTAAAGCGGTGCTCGTTGCAGGTATCATGGTCCACAAGGTGATACCGACGCACGTGGTGTTGGGCGCGGCGCGAGTCCGTGCGGGGGCGGGGCCGGGGTCGGGGCCGGGGGGCGCGGCCTACCACCTGGCGACGGCCAGCGTGTACCGCGCGCCGCTGCTGACCGCGCCGCTCGCCATGCACATCGCCGCGCACGGACCCGACTCGCACTGCATGGTATGTCGACATCCGACATCTCTTCTCACTCGCACTATGCTCATATCTATACGGTGCAAGGGACAGGACATATCACTAAAAACACTATTTGATCGGTCACAAGTCGTCCACATTTTTTTTATATTTTAAATGAATAATATCTTTCCTCTCGCTTGATTGCAATCTGTTGGAGAGAATTCGTGAAAAGGAACGCAAGCGTGTAACAGGAAGCCGTTTGCCACTGTTTCAGCCAACAGTGTGTGCGTGTGCGTGACGAGAAAGAGAAAGGGAAATAGAGAAGGAGAACGCATCAGCTTAGATACAGCGTTGTGTATAAATTGTGCTGTTATATAAACTAATTCAGGATATTAATGTTGCTTTTTACCAAGGTGAGCTGTCAGATGTTACACATCATAGCAACTACTGTAAGGTTCGCTAGTTGTTTTTATTAAATTACCATGCGTTGCCTTTCGTTCGTTTGTCGCTAGACTATAGACGATGTTAGCACCTTAATTCGATCTTAACTGACTCATTTCTATTATCACCGTTTGATAACTGTTACGTTTCTATGAACGGGAGCGTTCCCGGCCTATCTCGCCGACTCTGGCGGGTTTGTCACTTGAAACTTGCAGCAATTAACTATTGTACGCTGTAGACGAGCCGCATCGACAATTTGCTGCTGTGCCTTTCAGTTTAGAATAGAGGAATTGTGTGTTATCATTTGGATAAATTGATCGAATTTTCGTGATGTTTTAGTGGACTCATCCTAATTTCATCGATTGATTTAAATTATTTTTTACAGGTTCGGTGCGAATCGCCTAACTTCCCATCCTTGCTGACACCCGACGTTTTAGACTCGAATATCGATTGGGATCAGGTAATTTGCAGAACAATATCCCATTCGTGTAAATTATTCAAACAAATAAGTCATTAATTTTGGAGGGCGCGGTCCAACACCTGCTGCAATTTCCACCAGGCGAGGTGCAGCTAAACGCATTCTAAACTATATCGGCGGTCTTTAAATAAAACATGGCCATACCGTGTTGGTCTTGTCTGTTCGTTCGTTTGTTTGTTACCTTTTGTTGACTAAACTGCCTAACGGATCTTGATGATATTTAGTCAGTCATGGTAAGTCAGATTGGAAAGACATAGTCTACTTTTGATGTAATGGTAGCACACATGCGCAGCCGCGGGCAGCAGCTAGTAGTTGCATGACATGAGCGCAGTCCTGAGTATGTGTACGTACGGACAGGTGTTCGAGATGTCGCTGACGGCGCTGCGCGAGTTGCACGACAGCCTGCTGCTCGCCTTCTCTGCGCAGGCGCCACGCATCATCAACCTGTACCACCAGACCGCCGGCCTGCCCACAGGTCAGTTCTCACCTCTACATCAACCTGTACCACCAGACCGCCGGCCTGCCCACAGGTCAGTTCTCACCTCTACATCAACCTGTACCACCAGACCGCCGACCTGCCCACAGGTCAGTTCTCACCTCTACATCAACCTGTACCACCAGACCGCCGGCCTGCCCACAGGTCAGTTCTCACCTCTACATCAACCTGTACCACCAGACCGCCGGCCTGCCCACAGGTCAGTTCTCACCTCTACATCAACCTGTACCACCAGACCGCCGGCCTGCCCACAGGTCAGTTCTCACCTCTACATCAACCTGTACCACCAGACCGCCGGCCTGCCCACAGGTCAGTTCTCACCTCTACATCAACCTGTACCACCAGACCGCCGGCCTGCCCACAGGTCAGTTCTCACCTCTACATCAACCTGTACCACCAGACCGCCGGCCTGCCCACAGGTCAGTTCTCACCTCTACATCAACCTGTACCACCAGACCGCCGACCTGCCCACAGGTCAGTTCTCACCTCTACATCAACCTGTACCACCAGACCGCCGGCCTGCCCACAGGTCAGTTCTCACCTCTACATCAACCTGTACCACCAGACCGCCGACCTGCCCACAGGTCAGTTCTCACCTCTACATCAACCTGTACCACCAGACCGCCGGCCTGCCCACAGGTCAGTTCTCACCTCTACATCAACCTGTACCACCAGACCGCCGGCCTGCCCACAGGTCAGTTCTCACCTCTACATCAACCTGTACCACCAGACCGCCGGCCTGCCCACAGGTCAGTTCTCACCTCTACATCAACCTGTACCACCAGACCGCCGGCCTGCCCACAGGTCAGTTCTCACCTCTACATCAACCTGTACCACCAGACCGCCGGCCTGCCCACAGGTCAGTTCTCACCTCTACATCAACCTGTACCACCAGACCGCCGGCCTGCCCACAGGTCAGTTCTCACCTCTACATCAACCTGTACCACCAGACCGCCGACCTGCCCACAGGTCAGTTCTCACCTCTACATCAACCTGTACCACCAGACCGCCGGCCTGCCCACAGGTCAGTTCTCACCTCTACATCAACCTGTACCACCAGACCGCCGACCTGCCCACAGGTCAGTTCTCACCTCTACATCAACCTGTACCACCAGACCGCCGGCCTGCCCACAGGTCAGTTCTCACCTCTACATCAACCTGTACCACCAGACCGCCGACCTGCCCACAGGTCAGTTCTCACCTCTACATCAACCTGTACCACCAGACCGCCGGCCTGCCCACAGGTCAGTTCTCACCTCTACATCAACCTGTACCACCAGACCGCCGGCCTGCCCACAGGTCAGTTCTCACCTCTACATCAACCTGTACCACCAGACCGCCGGCCTGCCCACAGGTCAGTTCTCACCTCTACATCAACCTGTACCACCAGACCGCCGGCCTGCCCACAGGTCAGTTCTCACCTCTACATCAACCTGTACCACCAGACCGCCGGCCTGCCCACAGGTCAGTTCTCACCTCTACATCAACCTGTACCACCAGACCGCCGGCCTGCCCACAGGTCAGTTCTCACCTCTACATCAACCTGTACCACCAGACCGCCGGCCTGCCCACAGGTCAGTTCTCACCTCTACATCAACCTGTACCACCAGACCGCCGACCTGCCCACAGGTCAGTTCTCACCTCTACATCAACCTGTACCACCAGACCGCCGGCCTGCCCACAGGTCAGTTCTCACCTCTACATCAACCTGTACCACCAGACCGCCGACCTGCCCACAGGTCAGTTCTCACCTCTACATCAACCTGTACCACCAGACCGCCGGCCTGCCCACAGGTCAGTTCTCACCTCTACATCAACCTGTACCACCAGACCGCCGGCCTGCCCACAGGTCAGTTCTCACCTCTACATCAACCTGTACCACCAGACCGCCGACCTGCCCACAGGTCAGTTCTCACTGACTTATACATTTACACTACGCTCGGCGGATTTACATTGTTGTCTTCGTCGCTCGTCTGGCTAACTACTTGTTTGTCTAGTAGACGTCGACATACACACTTATTTATTTGCCACTCAAGCACACACAATCTGTAAAAACAAATAATATATTGCAGAATATCTGTGTGCCACAGTAACAAATAGAATCTCGACTCGGAATACCAGCGCTATCTCTTCGTATAGCGCTGGTATTCTGTCTAAACCGTCAGCCTATCAAAAGACCCTGAGAGACCCTGATGAGATTTGAGTGTGGAGTTGTTCGGGCTTACACCGAACACAGCAATTCTACATTTTTGTCTCACAAGCCAATATGCACAAATGCCTGAGCATACCAGTGCGCTACTATCTGCCGACCCAGCTTCGCGTTAGTCATCACCGTCTTACCATACATACCATTTTATAGCAGTAATATTATTTATTATTTTGTACCAGTTTCATTTCAAAAAATTCAAAATTCAATATTTATTTATTCAATAAAATCACAAGAACCACTTTGTATCGTCTTCTTACATGCTAGTGAATCTAGGTGCCGGTTCCTCCTAACCCCAGTTCAAGAAGAATCCGGCAAGAAACTTGTCTGGTCTTAACACTTTTTTGTATGGTCCTTGACAATTTTGTCACGGATGCCGAGTCGAGTTGGAGCCAAGTTCATCCCAAGCGTTTTTGTCATCTAAATAATCAGATATTTTATAATATGCTTTAATAGACAGTTTCTGTTTAATTACTTTTTTAAATTTGCCAATCGACAAATCTAATACGTCGCTTGGGACCTTGTTATAGAAGCGTACACATTGCCCTAGAAAAGACTTATTAACTTTAGCGAGCCTAACAGTGGGAACAGCGAGTTTATCTTTATTTCTAGTGTTAATACTATGATTATCGATTTTTTTTTAAATAAATGACATTTTTGTGCACTTACATTAAATTTTCGTATATATACTGACAAGGCACTGTCATAATATTAATTTCTTTAAACTTATTTCTAAGAGATTCTCTAGGGCCCATGTTATAAATTGCACGAACAGCCCTCTTCTGCAACACAAATATGGTGTTAATATCAGCAGCACTCCCCCGCAACAAAATGCCATACGACATAATGCTATGAAAAATCGTATTATAAAATTAACTCAAAAATCGCAAAATAACTATCACATTAAATGCGCTAATAATAAATCAAAAGCTACTTGGTCGATTATAAATAAAAATAACTTTCCCAAAAATGAGATGAATAAATTAAATATTGATGGCAAATGTGTTTATGATCCAATTGAAATCGCGAAATTGTTTAATGATTTTTTTATTGATCATATTAGTCCGAATCCAAAATCTAAATCTCACATTGACTCCATGACATCTATGAATTTTGCTCAATCTTTATTTATGACTCCGACAACACTATTTGACATAATTGTAATTATTAAATCATTAAAAAATTGTAATAGTACGGGATATAATGACGTAAGTACCAGGGTAATAAAAGAATCATCAGAGTATATATCTCCAATCCTTAGTCACATCATTAATCTCTCAATAGTATCATGCATATTTCCAGATAAGTTAAAGATAACGATTATTAAACCATTGTTTAAAAAAATTTATAAAACTGACATAACTTGCTATAGGCCTATTGCGCTTATACCAGTTTTTTCAAAAATATTTGAAAAAGTAATGAACAACAGTGTATATAGTTACATATTTTGAATCTAACAACATTTATACTGAAGAGCAAGTAGGATTTCGAAGGAATAAATCTATAAATTTGGCCATTTATAAGTTTCTTCAAACTTTAGTAAGCAATCTTGATCGTAAAAAATTAGTATGTGCACTTTATATGGATCTAAGTAAAGCCTTTGACTATGTTGATCATCAAATTTTGCTAAATAAACTTGAAATATATGGTTTAAGAGGAAATGTCTTAAAACTCTTTGAGTCCTTCTTAACCAACAGAATACAAGCAACTAATATAACGCGTATTAATCATAAAGTGAAACAAGAAATAATATACAGATCAGAATATCGTGTAACTAAGTTCGGAGTTCCGCAGGGAAGTGTATTAGGCCCACTTCTCTTTATAATTTATATAAATGACCTTCCTAAAGTAGTTTCTGATCGGTTGATTTTATTTGCTGACGATAGTACTGTGATGTTTACTGATACCTGTAGATCTCGTTTAGTGAGCACGATCAACACAACCTTAGAAACAATAATCAAATGGCTTGAATATAATAATTTATTGATAAATTTAGATAAAACTCATATTATGACATTCTCTAATAATAATAATCCTAATAACCAATCTGACATAAATGTTAATTATTCAGGAATTAATATTAGTAAAGTAGATGTAACCCAACTTTTTAGGACTAAATTTAGGCAAAAAATGTAATTGGAAAACCCACGTTAGTAATTTATGTAAAAAATAAATCAATTTTCTTATGCAATGTATATGCACCGCAAAGTAGTGAATAAGGCATCTGTAATTACAGCATACCATGGATTTGTTGAATCTGCTTTACGATATGGCATTATATTTTGGGGCAATTCTACTTTAAAAGAGCAAATATTTTTAAGTCAAAATAAATGTGTCAGAGCCATATGCAAACTACAAAAAACTGAGAGCTGTAAACCTTACTTCACTCAACTGAACATTTTAACATTGCCTTGTCTGTATATATTTGAATTGTCTGTTTTTGTAAAAAGTAATATGGACCTTTTTAGTAACTTAGGATCCAGACGACATAATAATAAACTCAGGCTACCACCAAATACAACTGCGTTATACAACAAAAGCGTGTTAGTTATGGCTATTCGTGTCTACAATCGTCTACCTTCATTTTTATTAGAGACTTCAAGTCCAGTGGTGTTTAAAGCAAGGCTGAAAAAAATATTATTAGAAAAGGCTTATTATTCTACCTATGATTATTTAAATGATAAAAATATTGACAGATAACATTATTATTTATTATTATTTCAGAACTTGACTTACATTAATTAATTTAAATTGAAAACATGTTTGTACCTACCTAATTCATTGAATTATACTGTATAATGTAGAATAAATATTGCATGCGGACTACGCTGATTATGGCCGTTCTAATATGTATCACTAAACAACTGTTACAAACCCATATTACGCAATAAATGACTTTGATTTGATTTGATTTGAAAGTAGCTGAAGTAAACGAGTTTAGCGGTATCTACGTCGGTAAAATGACGGACCTTTTTAACAGCGTATGCCGCAGAGCTGAGTCTCTTCGACAATTTATCTATGTGCGGGCCCCATTGTAGCTTATTATCTAAAGTAATGCCTAAGAACACTGTGGTGTCGACGAGATCTATCTTTTCGTTTTTAATTTTTACATTAATTTTCACCTGTTTAACGTTGGGCAGTATAAAACGAATGCATTTAGTTTTTTTCTCGTTAAGTAATAAGTTGTTTACATTAAACCATGTTACAACTTTAGAGATTGCATTGTTTACATCGTCAAGATTAGTAAGTCGTCGCTTTAATTTAAATAAAAGTGACGTGTCATCAACAAACAGTACAATCTCGTGATCATCCTTTACAAGTTTATGTAGATCATTTATATAAATTAAAAACAAGAATGGCCCGAGTATTGATCCTTGTGTTACACCCATTTTTACCTTTGAACCCGGAGAACGCTTTCCATTTACATCTACTCGTTGTGTTCGGTCACTTAAGTAGGATGTAAGAAGCTTAAGTGAAACTCCCTTAACACCATAGTGATGTAGTTTGCTGATTAGAGTTTCATGATGAACGCAATCAAAAGCTTTCGACAGATCACAAAAAATACCTAAGGCATCGCGTGATTCCTCCCAGATATCAAAAATATGTGATATTAACTCAACACCAGCATCAGTCGTTGAGCGTCCCTTTGTAAATCCGAATTGTTTACTGTCAAGTAAATTGTTGGTATTAAAATGCCGTTGTGATTGGTTTAGCATAAGTTTTTCATATATTTTACTAAATGTAGGAAGTACTGATATAGGTCTAAAGTTACTAGGATCGGAATGACTAGCTGATTTGAATAAAGGTATGATCTTGCTATGTTTCATTAAATCAGGAAATACTCCACTGTCAATACATTGATTAAATATGAAAGCTAGATCTGGTGCAATATCAGAGATCAGTGATCAGTGGTCTTTTTTACATTAATCATTTTGAATGCCTTGATAATATCGTTTTTATCCACATGTTCAAAGTAAAATTGTGTGAAACATTCAGGTAAACTATCTTTTAACAATAATTCTGCTATTACATGAGAAGAGTTTAAGACTTTGTAGTGGAGACTGGAATATCAGTAAAAAAAGTTTCAAATGCCTTTGCTACATTTATATCTTGCTTAATGATATTATTGTTGATTTTTAAATTTATTACACTTCTATGAGTTTTGGATTTTCCGGTCTCACTATTAATTATTTTCCAAGTTGCTTTTATTTTATCTTGACTGTTTTTAATTTTTGAACTTAATTACTGAGATTTAGCAAAGCGACAAACATTTTTAAAGATATTTGAGTAATTTTTTATATATTTTTTTTAAACTCTTCACTAAAGTTATACCGTTTTTCACTGTACTATTCATACAAGGTACGCCTACTCTTATGAATACCTCTGTTGCCCACTCACAAAATGTTGAACTGCCAGAGACCACAATAGTTTTGGATGTGAAAATGGAACTGAAACTTTATTAAATCTGTGAAAAATGTATTGTATAAATCATTTGGATTATCATCATTATACAACAAAAAAGGCAAGTTGGTATCCAGGTTCAATCTTACTTTCTCGAAACGATCAGTGGTAACTGGTATATAAGTTTTTTTTTTTGTACATCTTTATTATTCATTATAGTTTCTATTTGTATATATATTATAGTTTCTAGTTGACCGAGATGGTCAGAGTGAATATTACTAATTATATTTTTGCTTATTATGTTTACATTGGTAAAGATATTATCTATGCATTTGGCCGAAGTGGCAGTTATTCTAGTTGGCTCCATAAATGTAGGTTGAAGACCAAATGAATGAAATAAACTAGTTATTCTGGTACTTAATGAATATTTCTCAAGCAAATTTATATTAAAATCACCGCATACAACAATTTCTTTATTTGATTTTGTAATGGACTTATGCAAAATGTCCTCCATAATTTTCTTAAAAATATCAAATGAGGCGCTTGTTAGGCTATAAGTGCTTATAACAAGGAACCGCTCCAACTCTATGCAGGCTATCACAATGTGTCAGAGTGGGCGACAATGTATTTGCGTTCTTTGAATTTTATTTGTTTATTTATTAATATTAATGATCCACCTCTTATAGAATGTACTCTGCAGAAAGAACTACCAACTTGGTGATTCTTGAAGTTGAACATGAGCTCATGACTTTTCAGCCAATGTTCTGTTAAGCAGATTATGTCAATATTGTTTGAGTTCATGTAATGTTCTTCATTTTCAAGTCTAATTCTAATTCTTTGTTACAAATTCCTTGAATATTTTGATGCACCAAGTTAGTAAACTTAAACTTATTTACAGTGTTTATTTTACAGTTTTTAATGTTTTTGTTTGATTGACTATTTTTATAACCTATATAATTTTACTTGTCAGTGCTAGAGACTTCCTCTATTGTCTTTTTATCTAATTTAAATTACTAGGAAAAAATTCAAAAGAAAAAAAGAGTCTGATTTGGAATGTCAAGATAGACCATACAGAGTTCTTGTATTTTTACAGAAGTGTTGTGTAGATCTTATAATAATGAATAAGTATAAGTACAATAAAATGGTATGTTTGAGAGCTTGAGAGAAATCAATATAGATAAAATAAATAAATATTTACTTACAGTAATATACAATTATTTTAATGTAATCTAGTATATTGTAATTAAAGTAACCTAAATTCTTTCAGTTTGAGAATAATTATAGAATTGTACTGAAATGTACAAAATAATTTTAAATACATTTAAAACAATTGAGCTATCTACGAAGCTCAACTGATCCAGATCACTGTTAGAGGGCCACATTCCCAAGATACTGACGTTTAATAGTATTAATACCTACACTTAGCCGGTTAAAAGCCAGCTCTTGGGTCACGCGATGTTTTTACTAGACGCCGTGAAAGGGGTTTGACTCCAAAAAACTGGGTATGTCTTACAACGTTATGATACCGATTAAAAAAGATAAAGGGACATTTTACAAAAAAGTGTGTAAACAAACGGAGTGTTGGTTGCATAGTGTTCACAGGGCGAGTGGGCGGGGGGGGCAGCGGTGCAGTGGGCGGTGCGGGGGGCGGGGCTTCCATCCCCGAGGCGCTGTTCCTCACGTGGACGGGCGCGCCGCTCGACAGCCGCTACCGGGGCCTGGCGCCTGCGCTCTACATCCTGCAGGGTACTGACGTCCTACTCTATCTATACGCCAGGGTATGTTCACTTTATATAAGCTACCTATTTATATTTACAATTTGAAGACAAACAGATAACCTACAAAATAATGGTAAAAATATTTACCTTAATTTTGTAGGAATTTTTCATGAGAATTTAGTTGTTCCATCAAATTGTTTCCGTCTATTGCGCAATGCCACGATTCTGAGCTTCAACTCGGTACCCAGTTTGCTCCAAAAGTTGAAGTTGCGCCCGGACGCTCGTGGCATCTGCCATCAGCTGCGTTATCTACTTAAGAACGCACGTCTCATCGACACGGTCTTATATCACGGGTGGAAGAGTGGTGAAATCTTAACAAAAAAACTTCGGAACGTCATAAGGATCGGTCTCCAGGAACACCTTGTAGATATCCTCGATCTCCTTATCGTAGAGCACCTTCTTCATTAATACGGTCCTTGCATTGCATAAATGTAAGGCCCGCGTTAATAACTATCGTGGCAGGTTTCGTAGTCATTTGACGCACGACGCATTGGCTCCCTCGAATAATGTAGGTCAGCATAGGGCCGTAAAGAGGCAGGATGGGCCCATAGTTAGAGTGGAGTGTCCCCGGACCCCCAGACGGTGGAGCTGCAAGGCACGGCGGTGGAGCAGGCGATGGCGCTGGGCGTGTTATTGCGCGTGTGTCGACTGGACGACCGACTGTACGCCAGCTTCCACGCCGAGCGCGTGCCCGACATGCTGCTCACCGTCTTCGCGGCGCACAACTGTCACCTCACGCCGCATCTGCTCAAGGTACCCTTGATATTATACATCCGGAAACCGAGATAATTATCAAAAAATGAAGTAAGAACCCGCCGATTAGAACCGATGGGCACCGGTGAGAACGATGAGAACTTGGTCCTTAGGTGATCTTGGAAGAAGCGTGCAGCGCTCCACTGCTGCGCACGTCGAGTGCGGGCCCGCAGGTGCAGGTTCAGGTCCAGGTGCTGGCGCGGAGCGACGCCGTGGTGCTGGAGCCGGCGCTGCTGGTGCTGCTGGCGCGGGCTGCCTCGCGACTCGATTCCACCAAGGTACGACACGTGTGTCTCCGTTCTATATCTTGCTTTCTTCCAAACGCTGCCTCAAAATTATGGGATCACTTTTTTTATGACAACGACCAGGACACTTTATTTGTGACTAGGTCGCTTATCACTCGCACTCAACAGTGAAAATAGAAAAATACATTGCAGAAGAAGTAAAAGTTAAGAAGACCGAGAGCATTTGTGCCATCGTAGTAACAACATTAACACAAAATGCTTGATTCAGCATAATATGCCTCGCCACTAGGAGGTAGCTCCTACCTATGTAGATGCCCTTCATCGAGAATACTAAATTCGTGAGACACAAGTTGATCTATTTCTAATCAGCTCATTGTTGATACATTTCAGGAGTTGAAATGGGATGTAGAAGGGGGTTGCGAGTCTGAAGGCAAGGTCCTGGAATGCGGTTCTCTGTGGGCGCTGGCACTGCGCTGCATGCGGGTCCTGTTGCGCCGAGGCCATCCGCGCCGCGCCTTCAACCACTACCAGCTGTGTCGCACTGACCTGCTGCCGCATCTGCTGCAAGCCTGCAAGGTTACTCTAACATGCCTAAACGTACCTGCCAACAACTATCAAATACTCATTTTAAATCCTTCAACACAAAAAATGTACATGTCTGAGACCGTGCCAACGAACCCAATAACGATACCTCTGCTGTAAGAGGAGTGAGGAATTGCAGATATCAGGTGAACATTCGATCGAGTCATCAAATAAAACTAAATCCAAACAAATAAACAAATAAAACTAAATCCAAATCAGTTCATTCGTTTAGGAACTACGTTGCCACAGACAGACACATATACAAACGTTAAACTTATCACACTCCTCTGGTTGACCGAATCAACTTATAAACGCGATACACACATTTTGTGGAACAAAAACGTCTATATTGTTTCCTCTTCCGTTATCTATGATGCTCCTTCTTCAAGGCGCCCCTTTACCACACTGGTTCGTAATAGCCTTAAGTAAATAACCTTTAGTAGTCATGGAGACTCAATAAAGCACTTCAGAATGCTTGCAATGAATTTTGTTCATAGCCATTTAGTAAGTAACTCATTTAATGGTGGCATATTTAAGGAGCGTTTCCTGAACTTGGAGAGTGGTGAGATGGAAGCCAGCGCGAGCGAGAGCCTGGTGGATCTGGTGCGCGGACTGATGGGGTCGCCGCCGCTGCTGCATCGCCTGGCGCTGCTGGCTGACTTCCTGCTACTGATGCATCAGGTATCAACCACTACTTACTAACAGATAGCTTGGTGGATCTAGTGCGCACTACTTACTAACAGATAACTCTAGCTAAAAGAGAGTGTATCCTAAATCTTTTGCTGCGTTACACTAATGAGGTAGACGGAAAATTACATTGAAACTTGACTATTCTACTTCACATCTTACTATGGGACTAAATGTTCCCATGTAAAGGGAATCATAATGGATATGAAGTTACAACGGAGCAACCATATTTAAGAAGTTAGCCAGGGAACTTAACTCTGCACGAAAAATTCGGGAAATGACGGACATACAGCAAGTATAGTTTACTTTGGTCACTTTCATTCTCTTAATTCATAAGGTGTTCTGTTGTGGGGCAATGCTGCAATGCAAAAAATATTTTCGTTTACAAAAAAGAGCAGTCAGAGTCATTACAACCTTGACTTGAGAGACAGTCTTAGGGACTTTTTTTAATAAAATTTATATTTTTATAAAGTTTACATAGATCAATTTCACTCTGAACGTAAGACATGGCTATATATAAACTTACAATGACTTAAAGATATTCAATTGATTCTATCTCTATCTTGAAAGAAAATAAATTGAACTGAACTGTTGGTCTAATACCTTGATTAACTTAAACATGTTCTCATTCGTCTGTATTTTTCAGGCCAGTGACACATTCGTGACACACTCGCGGGCGAATTTCTATTTCCTCCTCACCTCCGACTCGCAAGAAATGAGCGAATTCAACTCAAACTCTCGTCGAAGGTCTTCCAAGCGCATCAAGAAACGCTCAGAGAACCGATCGACCACTGCCAGCGTTTCAACCGAAGATATGACAAAAGATAACAGCTCTAATAATTTGCGCGAGATGACTCAGAGTCGCGAGGACAGTGATAAGTTGGAGAGCAGCATAGACTCAATAAAACAAATGAAAGGCTTAATCAATACGCAGATCAAGGAAGGCAGGTAACCGCTTTCGTTTATGCTAGGTGTTTTTTTTATATCATAGACTAGGTACCTGTTATTTTAACAAGTGTTGTTCATTTCAGGAAACACAATATCTCTTCGACTTCAGAGACTTCGGACACGACTGCTGGTTAGTTTATTGTCTCTCTGGGTTACTTTACTGTCTCTTCTATTCTCTTAGACTCAGATTTGTTCGTTATCGTTAATCATTGGTAGGGTCTTGAAAATAAATCAACAGAGATCATCTATCGATTGTTGTAGAGTTAGCAGAGAACAGTGAAAGCGAAGGTCGCTTGGTCCTGGCCCCCGGTGACGTCACGGACGGCGGGGGAGAGGGGGCAGTGGGGGAACTGAAGGAGTACATTATCGTAGACGAAGAGGACGTCAGTCACACCACCGTGGAGATGTATGCCTCGGGGATATACACACAAGTAAGTTTAGTTATATGTTGTGTACCACGACCACGCAAAACTATGTACCCATTTTTCTTAAAAGATCAATCAAGTTAACGTCAAGCGTGGGCCTCTATATGATGGGTGCTTGGATAGTAGCGTTTCCGTGCTTCTGAGAACACTTCGAGCTGTTCAATGGTCGATCCATCACCAGAGTTTGTTATTAAGTGAACTTGACTCGTTGTAGGGACGCGTGCGAGCGGGGGCGGGCGAAGGCGCGGGCTGGGCGGCCTGCGAAGGCCTACTGCTGTTACTGCGTGATGCCGTAAGGACCCTGCCGGAGCACCAGCTCACACAGGTAAACATCAGAACTGTAAACCTGACAAAACTCCAGAGAGACATACAAACCTGAAACTTTACTATTATTTAACAACACTATGGGTTAATTCATAACTAGCACGAAGTATAAGTGGCGATACAATTTTCAGGCGGTATGCAACGTGATCCAGGCGGAAAGCCTATTGGTGCTGGCCAACCACCGGTCGGCCGGAGTGAGAGCCGAAGTGGTTCGAGTGCTGACCGCGCTACAGAGGAGGCAAACTCCGGAACTGGCCAAGAAGCTGGCCTCCCAACACTACTACATCCACTTGGCTAATCAGGTAACATCTTAAAGTTTTCTTGACAATCAATTAACGGAACTTTCAGTAACATACGATCAGAAAAAATAACACAACTGAAATCCCCACGTACTTTACATGTGTGTGACATCCGATCAGAAATAATAACACGACTGAAATCCCCACGTACGCTAGACATCCGTTAAGATTTCCGGGCACTTTGTCTTTCGAGTCAATTGTTAACATTGGTGTTCACCGGCCGCTTAAATACTTTCGACTGCGAAAGCGTGAAAGCGACTAAAATAATCTTTGTCTTTCACTAAGAAAGCGTAAAAGGCTAGGACTTCGTATGGCGGCAATGCTAGGTCTCTTAGCTATATAATAATGATGTTGGCACTGAGAGGAAATGGGAAGTCCAAAGTTCACTGTAGATGGTTGGATATTGGACTTCACACATAGTACACGAAATGGTTATTATAATATTATTAAACTAGGATAAAAGATTAATCGGTAATCATTTAACTGGTACAAAATTGGATGATTAATGGTGAGACAGTGATGAGGGAGGCGATGCCGAGTCAGCAGATGGTAGTGCACTAATTTGCTCAAGCACTTATACATATTAAGGTAAAAATGCAGAACCGCCGCGTTCGTTACTGAACAGTTTCAGTAACACTGGTATTTGCCTTCCAACCACAAGTTGGACTCCTTGTGCTCGTTTATTCCCGTGATTAGATTCGTCCAGTAGAGAGACAGGATCCCGTTGCAGATATCGCTGTACTCGGGCTCGTGGGAGCTGGCGGCGGCGTGCGCGGCGTTGGTGACCAAGTGCGACGTGCCGCTGGAGGACCAGCTGGACGAGCAGGTGTGGACGGACGTGGCGGAGGACGCCGTGGCGCGCTGTCCGCCGCTGCTGGCGCTGCTGCCCGCCACTCTGCGCGCTCCGAGCCGCTCCGTGCCGCTCGCGCACAACATCACCAAGCTAGCCGTCAGGATTATAGACAAGGTACCCTACCTTACCTCACTGTCCGCCGCTGCTGGCGCTGCTGCCCGCCACTCTGCGCGCTCCGAGCCGCTCCGTGCCGCTCGCGCACAACATCACCAAGCTAGCCGTCAGGATTATAGACAAGGTACCCCTACCCTATGGGATCGATTATGTCCCAGAATAAATATGTATGTTGCGATGAACGTAGATGTTTATTTCATGTTTGTCCATTTTATTTAGTACTTATTATAAATGTGTATTTATATATTAAAAATTCATATCGGTCCCCGAACTGAGAATAGCTTGTACTACGGTACAAGCTATTTTCAGTTCGGGGTTAGATGTTGTGTGAATTGTGGTTCATAAATATTTTATTTCATTTCCCTCGTAGTATTTACTTATATTTTGTTTATATACTTACACCGTGGATAGTTTGAATATTCATTAAGTTTAAGTCCTTAGTCAATACAATGAGCTGAATAACAATTCGTGTACGCCAGAGCTTGGGTAAAGATAAAAAACCTGTAAAGCCATACCTCCAACCGAGCTAATAAAACATCTCACCTCATCTGCTGCAAAACGCGTGATAATGAGACGATAAAATTATTCACGGCTTGCATGTTATTTCGACTGATGGTAAATAGGTTACCGGTTAACTTTATCCCCATTTTTATATAAAGATAACTGTATTATTATGTCTATCGCCCTAAAATGGTTCCCTCCGCAGGCATCACTAAAGCTGCTGAACGAAGTGTCACTCGTGGAAGTGGTGATCCGGTCGATCCGCGCCATCGGCCTGATGGGCGACGTGGAGTTCGAAGGTCGTCAGCTCCTGCTGGACGACCTGTACGACCTACTCAACCGGGTCGCCGTCAAAGCACTGTGCACGCAGCACAGTATGCAGGTTTGTATCAATATTATAATTAAATGTTCTTTCAATATCGTGATGTCTGCGACGTCACATACTTAATAACCTACATTATATTCTGCTGTCGATTCACCCTCTAGAATTTATTTCATTGGGAGAAATAATGTTAATAGATGGATTATCAGTGTATTAGTCCAAAGCCTAAGTTAGTCGCCGCCTAAGTTAAGCCGCCTAAGTTATATGGTCTGCCGAAGGTACATAAAGCTGACGCACCATTACGACCAATAGTAAGTCAAATAGACTCGCCGACTTACAATCTAGCAAAACACGTCGCTGGTATCTTACAGCCACTTACGGGAAAGACGTCGTCTTTTGTGAAGGATTCGCGCCATTTTGTCAGCATCATCAGGGACATAAAGTTGGAACCCGGAGACTTACTGGTGAGCTTCGATGTTGAGTCGCTTTTCACCAACGTTCCTCTTAAAGATTGCCTTGATGTAGTGAGACATAGATTGAGTGATCACGAACTTCCTGATCAGTACATTTTGCTCCTTCAGAACTGTCTTGATGGAAACTTCTTTTTGTATCAAGGGCAACATTACCTCCAGATAGACGGCGTAGCAATGGGAAGCCCTGTGGCACCTGTTCTTGCCAATATCTGGATGGAACATTTTGAATCCATGATAGACCTGGCAGCCCATGGTATAAAACTTTGGAAGAGGTACGTCGATGATGTGTTCTGTATAATTAACGGGAATAACCAGGAAGTCGATCAGCTAACTGATTATCTGAACTCCATACACCCTAAGATACGTTTTACACATGAAATGGAGGAAAACAGAATGTTAGCTTTTCTCGACCTTAAAGTGATGGTAAAATGTGACGGGACCTTGGCACACACAGTGTATAGAAAACCTACACATACGGACAGATACTTGAATGCAGCGTCACACCACCATCCAAGACACCTGGAGTCAGTAGTCTCCTCACTAGTTAACAGAGCTCATGACCTTTGCGATCCTGAACATCTGCAGGGTGAGCTAGATCATGTTAAAGGGGTTCTGAAACGGAATGGCTACAATACTCGAATCGGATGTCGTTCTAACTGGAGGCGCAAACAGGAACACATTGATGTGAAAAGACAACCTGCGTTCTTGCCTTATGTGAAAGGAGTTACGGACAAAATTGGTAACATGCTCAGTAAATTTTCAATCAAGTCGATCTACACTCCACTCACCAAGATGACGAAGTATCTACGAACACCAAAAGACGTCGTACCTCTGCAAGTTCCTGGGGTTTACAAAATAGATTGCAGCTGCGGGCGTTCCTACATAGGCCAGACTAAACGCACGGTCGCGGAACGTGTTAAAGAACACATAGCGGCGGTCAAAAATCGTCAAGTAAACAAGTCTGCAATAGCAGAGCACATCGTGGACTCAGGACCCAATCACTGGATTGAATTACATAAACCTCAAGTTTTATGTAATGAAAGGCATTACTACAAGAGAATGGTTCGGGAAGCGATTGAAATTAAGAAATATCCTAATTTCAATCGTGAAGACGGTTTCAGACTCTCTGCCTCATGGAATCCAGTTATAGCTATGTGTACTCAACGTAGACCGGTTTCTCAATGCGTAATGGACACGGTTAGTGTTGTGTGTCGTCCGAGTGTGCAGATGGACATTTCTATTTCGGAAGAACAAGTGAGGGTAGTTGCAAAAAATGCTGCCCCCGCTTCGCAGAGGCGGTAGCTCCAGTACTCCAGTCATCCCGTGACCACGACAGAGTGTAAACCTGTCGAAACGTCGGGAAAAATAGGTAAATAAACGCGATAAATACCCGTAAGTATTTATAATAATGTATTAGTCCAGTAACGGAGTTTTCACGATCATGTCGCTTCACTATTGTAAAGAAACGACAGCGTTCATAAAGTATTGCATTTTTAGTTTACGGTTGTCTGTCAATAAACAAGGAACTTCATAGGCGTGCTTATGTTAAAGAAAAATAAATGGTTGGAAAGGCTATAGATCGTTCTTCTTCTCGGGCTTGGGTTAGGATGAATTGGCACTTAAATTCACCTAGGATGTAAGAAGTTTCAAAGTGATCCTTGTGAGCATCGTGTTATAGTTGGCACGTGTCGTGTTCCAGACGATAGTGGAGATGCACCACATGGTGTCGTACGTGGAGCTGAGCGCAGGCGAGGGCGCGGGGACGGGACACAGCACGGCGGCGCGGCTGGCGGGCGCGGCGCAGTGCGCGCTCTACAACGCACAGCTCGACCTGCTGGAGGAGCGGCTGCAGAGTGCGCGCACCGACCACTCCAAGCCGTTCAACTACTTCACCAACGGTACCCTCAACTGCCTCCACCTTCTCCGTCTCCACTATACTCTACCGGATATGCCGCTGGCGATGCGAATGCCTCCTAATCGGTCGTTGCGTAACAGAGTTACCATGAATGTGTTTTTACATATAATACAATTTTACCATTTTCTTACTTAACAATTAGGAGGAATCTGCATCTAAATACACTTAGTGCGACTATGTAAAACATTTTAAAGTGATCCTTGCGATAATTTTGACTTTGACTTAGCCTTTGCCTTCAATATCAAGTTCTCCCTGCATTCGTTCGTGCATAAAAAGCACAAGCAACAAATCTATTTTTCGTGATGCAGACGGAGTTTCATGTATAATATACATTTTGAAAGTTCACTATTGTTTGGCTTGTGCAGGGTTGTGTGTAATGAGGATGTCGTTGTGCAGTGCTGACGTCAGCGGTGTCGCTGGGCGGCGGCGGCGGGCCGGGCGGCGGGTCGGGCGGCGGGTCGGGCGAGGCGGGCGCGCGCCTGATGGGTTGCGTGTCGCGCTGCGTGGCCTACCTCACTGCGCACGCGCACCCCGGCGCCGCGCACATAGCGCTCAGGGATCGTCTGCTGCACTCCTTGCCGCACGGTACTCTATGCTCTATACTCTATACTCTATATCTATACCACCCACCGCGCCATCGGCTGTGACATCGGCTGTCCGGCTGTGGCATCGTAGCTCCCAAACGGACGAATTGCTAATGTTTTTTGATGTGTTACATCTTTCCTCTCGCTCTCTTGCAATCTGTAGAAGTGATTTTGTGAAAAGTGTGTGACAGGAAGCAGATGAAGCGCGCGCTATTTGATTTATTTCATTTAACTAATGAGCGCGCCAAATGTGGTACCAAAGATGGTAGAGTTAGACGTCAGATGGTACCGACGCGTTTTCCTGGGATCTACTGTAAGGCCCGCTCGTTTTTTTTTTGTCCGAAACGTAACTCGATCGAGAGTGGCCTAAGCTATAATTCAAGAAAATCTTTTCATCCATTTGAACCTCATCAGTTCTTATCTAGATGATGAAGGGATTTGAGCCACTTCCGCAGGTCTGATCGATTTGAAATTTGGTATCCGGTTACTTCAATGATATCGCAAGAACGTGATATATTTCACCTGATGCTGTATCATCACTTGAAATATATTCGATGCATAACTCTTCACCAACTACAACAAAGGTATCGTGTTTGGGCTCATGGAAATGGTGTTAATGAATAGGTATTTTTTTGTGTCGGGGGTTTTTTTATTTTTAATTCATACTTGTTTTGTGGCCTTCCGATTCGAAGGTGGTTTGAATTTAATCGTGCAGTAATGGGTTTTTCGATTCGAATAATATATGCGTACCATATTAGACTCTCGAATGGAGAAGGAGAGCATCGCGAGGAAACCGGCATGTCTAAGAACCTAAGCTCGAAGACACGTGCCAAGTGCACGAAAGGAGGCTCGCTTTAATCCTTTCACCGCACCGGTTCGGAGGAACTAGTGGCACAGTAATCGTTGTAATGAGACGTACGTTTGTTCGGTACAGCGGCGGGCCCCGGCGGCGGCGGGCGCACGCGCTGGTGGTGGGGCGGGGCGGAGTGGGTGGGCCCGCTGCAGGAGCTGGTGTGGTGGGCGCTGGCGCGACGCGAGCGCGGCGGGGGCGCGGCGGTGCTGCGGGCGCTGTATCGTGCGCCGGCGCATGCGCTCACGCCGCTGGCGCGCGATCCCACGCACATGCGCAAGGTAACACTACACCTGCACTTCTTCTATTCTTACTAAAATGCCATCTCTCTTGTTGACTATTCTGCCGATGTCGACTGATTGTTTTAATTATATAGACACAAAGTCGCAGTCGATCGTTATTTGTCGGTATTAAACTTCATGAAATGGCCGTTTATAAATTTCTATGGATTCCTCGTCGTTCATGTCGATGGCATTGCAACATAATACACTTATAATTTGAAAAACGAAGAATCCTGAACTGCACTTCTTAAGCCGCGTACCGATTTCGCGCACCTAAACCTCGAACATTGACGCGTCCGCCAAATGAAACGTGAAGCGAATCGTTCCGACCTGCTGTCGGTTCGTGTCGCGCATCAAAGGAAATTTAGTATCCGGCGCGCGCCAGACGACGCGATGCGTGCGCGTTCGTTACGCACCATAACTGAGCAGTAGGTACTCGGCCGACGTCGATATTAAACTGCAAAACACTGGAACAAGCTACCACGTAGAACATGTGTTTGTATGATCCAGGCCAAGTAGCTTATGATGTGCAACATCTTTCCTCTCGCTTTTCTGCAATCTGTGGGAGTGATTTCGTGAAAAGAGGCGGAAGCGTGTAACAGGAAACCGAGGACGCGCGCGCTATTCGATTTGACCAAAAAGCGCTAACCTAACCTAAAAATGGGGTGGCTGCCAACCCATTTTTCTGAAATTTCAGATAAGTTACACATACACGCGACTACCGTAAGGCTCGTTTTTTGTTTGGATATTTGTTTGCATAGAATTGATAGTTAAGAATGGTTACGCAGCTGGCGGTGTACCTGCTGATGATCCTGAAGGACATCCACCTGGCGGCGGAGTCGGGCGGGGCCGGAGCCGAGGCCTCGGAGAAGTCGGAGACGGTGGAGTTGTGCATCACGGACTGGGCTCGCGGCTGGGCGCTGGCCATGCAGGCCGGGCTGCCCGAGCGGCTGCACAGCGAGGCGCTGCCGCTGGAGGCGGAGGCCTACCTCGCGGAGGACGAGCAGCGCTGGGCCAGGCAGCACCAGCGCGCCAAGCCTCTCATCGGCAAGTGAGTCGTCTCGGACCGACCGGTCTCCTTGTACAGTTCGCTTCAAATTACCCCTTTGCGTTATGACATTGCGTTGCTATGGAGTAACTGGCTTATGACGTACTCTGATTGTTTGAATCTGACCTACGATGGTTTGAATGCGTGATCGGGGTTTGTTTGGGATTGAATATATATCGACCCCGTATTCTCCGAAGCGCAAAAGACTTGAATAGAGAACAGTGAGACAGCTTGGTCGGTAGGTTGTGTAATATCCGATCGTAGAGCATTGACGTGGAAACTCTTGAAACCGGGCAATTTATTTATACAGTACATTTACAAAACATTAAAGAGATGTCCGTCCCAATCCATCCCTCCAATAGAAATCTGACACGTTATTTTTTTAAACAATTGAACATTTTTGTTTTTATTCGAATTTTTATATGTATATTGACAAGCACTGTCATAATATTTATATCTAATTGATTAACTATAGCCCATGTTACAAATTGCACAACCAGCCCTTTTCTGCAACACAAATATGGTGTTAATAACAACAGCACTACCCCACAACAGAATGCCGTAACACATAATGCTACGAAAGTAGCCGAAGTAAACGAGACTAGGATCTACTTCGGTAAATCAACGTATCTTTTAGACGGCGTATGCCGCAGAGCCGAGTCTATTCTAAAATGTATGCGCTTAAAATGGTGGTGTGCCCCGTCAGGGTGGTGTGGAGGGCCGAGGGCGTGGCCGTCCGCGTGGCGGAGAGCGCCATGTGCGTGACGCGCGCCGGCGTGGAGGCGCAGAACGCGGAGCGCAAGCGGTTCATAGAGCAGCTGCGGCGCGCACACGCCGGCCACGCCGCCGCCACGCTCGCCTGGGACACTCTGCTGGAGCGGCATACGCACGAGAGAGGTCTGTCTGTGCCTCACTAACGGTTCATAGAGCAGCTGCGGCGCGCACACGCCGGCCACGCCGCCGCCACGCTCGCCTGGGACACTCTGCTGGAGCGGCATACGCACGAGAGAGGTCTGTCTGTGCCTCACTAACGGTTCATAGAGCAGCTGCGGCGCGCACACGCCGGCCACGCCGCCGTCTGCTGGAGCCCGGGCCTGCGAGGTCTGTCTGTGCCTCACTAACGCACCGTACACTACCTCATTCAACATCATCACCTCTGTTGTATTTGGTGAAGGGATCTGAGCTGATTCCTCAAGCTTTCACAGGGATCTCGTTGATGTTGGATATTGTAAGGATACGATAACCTAGACGTGACGCTGAATTGTGCATTAGGTACTTGAAACTGTTAATATTTGGGCTCATTAGAATGGTCTTAGTGGAGTGGTGTTTGTGGAGGTATTAAAATTGTAAATGCAAAGTAATAGTAATACTTGAAGTGTACATGGTGTATGAATGCAAGAATTGTCACGTTTCCAGGCGTGTGGCACGACCCCCTGCGCTATCCGCAGTCGTGGCAGCTGGACGACACGGAGGGCCCGGGGCGCGTGCGCGTGCGCCTGCGCCGAGCGCGCCTGCGCATCCAGCCGCGCTTCCTCAAGCCGCAGTACCGACACAAGGCGGGTGAGCACTCCTCCGGCTCTACCCTAGTATCACTTACCCTGTAACCTGTTCGCTGATGACTACTGAATGTTTAATTTTAGGGTTCCGTACCTCGAATGGAAAAAACGGAACCCTTACCTATAGGATCACTTTGTTGTCCGTCCGTCTGTCTGTCTGTCTGTCTGTCTGTCTGTCAAGACCCTTTTTCTCAGAAACGCGTGGAGGTATCGAGCTGAAATTGATATCAAATACTCAGGTCTACTGTCCCTTAAAGCTGTGTAAAAATCAACTAAGCCAACGCAATCAAAAAATACAGCCGTTGCGAAAGATACTGCCGCAAATTTTCGACACTCGCAAGGGAATTAAAACCTTCAGGGTACTTCCCGTGAACTCAGAATCTTGAAATTTGTGGTACAAAGCAACGTCTTATAGCACAGTAAAAGGAAAAATTGCGAAAACCGTAAATTTTTAGATGGATTTCATTTTGCAATAAAAATACCATAACTATGACTCGATTGTCGGGATGGGTGAACTTTTACTTATATACCTACAGGTGTGTACGGAACCCTCGGTGCGCGAGTCCGACTCGCACTTAACCGGTTATTTTCGTAAACGTCCCTATTAATTTGGATGTATTACTACTGACATTTTATACTCACTCATTCTAACAATGTAAATTGTGTATAATTCAGATTTAAAAATTTTCGTGAATTGTTTTATACAAACTTATGGCCGTTTTATTGTAATTAAAGCAAAATATATACTAAAATAATAACGATCTTACGATTCTCTCTTCGCTGATTTGTAAACTGCGAACAAAAATCGCGCATACCATCTAAATGTGACTAAACACTATTTTAATCGATGGACCAATTTACTGGGATTTTTGTCTGATTTGCGCAATATAGATCCGCTCGTGTGTTACTTAGAGGGTGTGGATGCGTGCGGGCCACTCCGAGGCGTGGTGGGCGGGGGCGGGGGCGGGGGCGGGGGCGCGCGCGGCGGGCTGGTGGCGCGCCTGCAGCTGCACGAGACGGTGGCGCACATGGCGCGCGTCACGTGCGTCACCGTGGCCGCCGACACGCCGGGCGACCTGCTGCTCAGTGACGTCAGCGTGCACTTCGTGCCGGACGATGCCCCTCCCGCCCCTCCTGCCCCTCCCGCCCCTCCCGCCGCACCAGACAGGAAGGAGCCGCACTGCGACCCCGAAGTGCGCTCGCCGCCGCACAGCTGGCCTCTCGAATCTGTCGTCCAGGTAACACCTCACCACGCTCGCAGAGATTATTCTTTCGGTTGTTAGGTCTACTGTACGTTTTCTCAAAATTGTGGCAGGACTCTACAGCGAGATCTCGGTGGGTCCCACCAAATATTCTACCTCCAAGCGATAATGTATTTCGATCCAAAGGGTACTTACTGAGCAAGCAGGCAAAATTACTTGTGACCGAAGCCATCAACGGGCGCGTATAGTGCGTCATAGGTTACTAGAAACGATCACTACTTTTCGATCCACTTACGTTCCTTATTCGCTTGTTATTCTTCAGCTTATTTGAATATGAGAATGAAACGACAGGTGGTAACGCGACGCTGGTGTCTCCGAGAGGTGGCCGTGGAGTTGTTCCTCAGCTCGGGACACGCCCACCTGCTGGCCTTCGCGGACGTCAACGAGAGAAACGCCTTCCTGAAGGCGCTGGCGGCCTGCCATCTACCTGCGAAGTAAGAGTTACTTACATCGGGGCTATTTATTATTAACGAGTAGACTACCCGCCGTATCTCAGTGACGCAAATGCCATTGTTCTCAAATCACTAACAAATCAGCGAGTTCTTCCCTTCTTCATCATCAAATCGGTGGCCAACGCTATTGACGGAGTCGATCCAGCAACAATGTGAGTTCATTCCAGAATCGAACCCGACACCCTGCAAGAGGCGATGACGCAATGGCGCAACGGCAGCATCACGAACTGGGAGTACCTGATGCGACTGAACGGGCTGGCGGGCCGCTCGTACAACGACCTGATGCAGTACCCCGTGCTGCCCTTCGTGCTGGCCGACTACTCCTCGCGCATCCTGGACCTGACGCAGCCGGCCGCCTTCCGCGACCTCACGCGCCCCATGGCCGTGCAGAACAAGGCGCGCGACCAACACTACATCAACATATATAACGTCAGTTCTAGCTTAACGCCCCGCGACACCATGTTTGAGAAAGTGATGAATTAAATGTATCAAATGATGTTTTGAAAGTGAAATAGATTATGTTGATTTGGCCAGAGACCAGTAGGTGTCCTGGTCATTCTTCTCCCTACTGACTTCGGACGCCGCCATAGTGCGTAGTCCAAAACGCACTTGGCCAATTTGTTATATCCTTACTGCCCGGTTGCCGGATTGGCCTACGATCTAGCTAGACTAAGAGTTTATGACAATTTCAACGCCATATTTGTTTCACGCGACACGTACAGCATAGAAGTTGTTGAATAACAGGATCTGAAGGCCGCCCGTAGAGAAGGCTGCAGTCCCCTGCTGTCCCGACAGCCGCACCACTACGCGTCGCTCTACTCCAACTCCGGCGGAGTGTTACACTACTTGGTGCGGCTGCCGCCCTTCACAGAACTCTTCTTGAACTATCAGGGTATGTAGCAACATTTCATATCTTCACGAAAACGATATCTGTGATGTAGAAGTACAAGTGATGTCTGTATATTATATTTCAGATAATAATTTCGATATGCCGGACCGTACGTTCCACTCGCTAGCGACGACATGGCGCCTCATCACCAACGACTCGCCTACCGACGTGAAGGAGCTGATACCGGAACTGTTCTATCTGCCTGAACTCTTTTACAATAACGAAGGTAACCATGCTGTATCTTGTTTTGTAATAGCAATAAATAAATGAAGACTAGTGGACAATACACACAACACCATTTAGCTCCGAACTAAGGTATAGCTTGTATTTTGGTTATACTGACTTCCATACTGTATTGTCAAATTAAAATATTTTCTTTCTTTCTCTTTAAATAGATAGATAAAGGCATTTATTTGTAGCTACATACACACGCATACATATAATAACTAAATAAAAAGAAAAAAATAAAGTTGGTAGATCAATACAAAAAAAATAAATAAAATTTTAAAACAAAACATTCACATAGGTGTCCCATTAATCCATATGTGTGTTGCAGCCAGACAAAAAGGTAAAAGCTCAGCTAATAATGTTGCTTAAAGAGCAAACACTGATTTTCAGCTAGAACACTTGGAGATGACAAGTTGAACGAGATGAAATACGAGTACCTGCAACATAACAAGTAACATGTGTGTATACGTGTGAAGTGAACCAACCGATGTGTGTCTGTATAAGTAACCAGTGATTACATTACCCCTTTGTCAAGTCTTTTACAAGAGGCAAACGAAGTGTTTGGGAATACCCACTCCTTGTTAATCTAATAATAAAGATTTAAAACGCGTTTGAAAAGTAAACTTTGTGTTAAGATTGCGTATTGGAGGGGGAATAATGTTCCAACACTTCGTTGCCAGATAACGGAAACTACCGGTGAACGCTGCAGTTTATGGTTGCGATAGAGGAGTGCAGACCTGATGGACTTAACCGTAAGGCTGTGCGGGTTGGATGTACTAAGTTAGGCAAACCTAAGTTTTGAATGCAAATATTGAGACCTTTTCAATTCGATAACACAAATATAATTCCTGGTAGATGCAGTTCTCTCCGTGAAGCCATATTTCACATTAACATATCATTCAGGTAAGGAGGACGGGTTGGGACGTTAAAACGTGCATTGGGTCTCACTCATCGGGAAGAGATTGGCGGAAAAGTACTAAATATTTGTCCATCTATTTAATGTTTTGTAATGGATTTCCGCAAGGTCACGCCTGAATCAATTAACTATCTTGTCGACTATTGTCGATTGTGTTAGGGTTGAACCTGGGCACGCGACAGTGCGGTCTGGGCGTGGACAGCGTGGAGCTGCCTCCGTGGGCGGCGGACGCGCGTCTGTTCACGCTCATCCACCGCCAGGCGCTGGAGGCGGCGGCGGTCACGGACCTGTTGCCGCACTGGATCGACCTGGTGTTCGGCTACAAGCAGACCGGCCAGGCGGCGCTCGACGCTCTCAACGTCTTCCCTGCTTGTGTGAGGACCTTATACTTTTATATCGACTTGTAAAGGTGTTTTTTATGGGCCTACATTAAAACTACGTTTCATTAACGTAGGATATGTATTTTTCCAAAAAACTTCAGTAGGGCTGCACTCTCTGCAATCACAACCTGCCAATACATTTTTGGTTATTTTTGAAGTTTACTTGACAAGAAGTGTAATAATACAGTCTTTTATTTATAATCTTTGTGCAAATCCTGTTAATTTTGACTATAAATTATAATTATATACCTACAAGTACCCCATACGTTTACTCGATCGCGTCGCGACCGTGAAACGGATGTGCACATTTGATTGAAGTCATTATTTATTAGAAATGACAAATACGTTGTCGACGTCTTCTCTCGGCACGATCAACCTTTTGGATATATCAATGGGCACCTTGTCATCCCATTCTGAAGTCTGAAGTCATACATCTCTAAATGGAAGTTGCGATTAAATCACAACCATAGATATCCACTCTAGTGGGTCGAAAATCTGTGATATTTCGCCAGGAGAATTATTGAAGTTAGCGGTGGTTTTAGTAATTCCGAGTAGACCTAACCGGGCTGTTGTCGTCCTGCAGACGTACTACGGGTTCGATCCTCAGGCCCTGGAGGACGAGGTGGACCGCAAGGCTGCCGGCGCCATGGTGCGCACGTACGGGCAGGCGCCGCGTCAGCTGCTGCGGGCCCCCCACCCCCACCCCGCCCACCCCCTGCTGCACCCGCCCCTGCACCTGCATCTGCACCACGACCAGCTGCACGAGGTAACCGAGCGAGGCACCGCGTCAGCTGCTGCGGGCCCCGCACCCCCACCCCGCCCACCCCCTGCTGCACCCGCCCCTGCACCTGCATCTGCACCACGACCAGCTGCACGAGGTAACCGAGCGAGGCACCGCGTCAGCTGCTGCGGGCCCCGCACCCCCACCCCGCCCACCCCCTGCTGCACCCGCCCCTGCACCTGCATCTGCACCACGACCAGCTGCACGAGGTAACCGAGCGAGGCACCGCGTCAGCTGCTGCGGGCCCCGCACCCCCACCCCGCCCACCCCCTGCTGCACCCGCCCCTGCACCTGCATCTGCACCACGACCAGCTGCACGAGGTAACCGAGCGAGGCACCGCGTCAGCCGTAACCGATGCGGCAGTGGTCTTCGTCGAAGCGAGCAGCTTTTTACGGTCCATCCTCAAATGGTCATCGACCTAAACTCCGCTAGAAGCTTGCGATCTCCGTTCTGAAAAAAAACGAAATGCATTCGTTTTGTACTGCCCAATGTTAAACAAATGAAGGACGATGTGAAAATAGTACATTATGGTACTAGTGTGTAATGTTGGTGATTACCGCTGAGACGCCATTGAGACCCGAGCCGCTAGGTGAGGGTCTTAAGAGAGCCGAGGACGGTAATCATCAATACACACGTGTATCATACGACGTTTTTCAACACACTTGTGAATAAAATAACAATAAAAACTCTTCAACAGTGAAAACGAGTTGTGAAAAATGATTCGCTATGGCGGGAAAAATTAATCAGTTTTCCTTTGCGCGCGCATTGCGATCAGCCCCAGACTAAAGGGATGAGGTTTTTTTATTTTCCGCGCATATGGTTTGCGCCTATTCTGCCACGTACAAAATGGGGAATTTAAAGTTTTCTTTTATTGCAGAGAAAACAAAATTTATATTTGAGTGAAAGTTTTATTATTAAACGCGTACGAGTTAAAATTATCTATTTAAATAAGAAGTTGCATGAAATGAGCAAGCAATAGGAACATTAATTTATTTGTTCTATTAAACACGATCTTTTTTTGAATAAAAACTTTTTTAAGAACAAAGCACCTCAACCAATAAAATAATAAAAAAACTATAACTCACTAGTGAGTTATAGCAATGAAAAAGTCACAGTTTGATTATGGGTGTCATTCTGTGCCTAATTGCGGTGACCATAGAGCCACTTTATGAGCAAGTGTGTTGAAAAAAATGTAATTCGTTTGTCAGGTGCCGGTGTGGGCGGGCGTGTCGGGCGCGCGCTGGGGCCGGTACTGTGGCTCGCCGGGAGCGGGCGCGCCCTCCGCCGTGGCGCGGCGGGCCTGTCCCGGCGCCGCGCGCGTGCAGCCGCTGGCCGCGCCGCGCCACGCCGCCGCCGCCACCACCAACACGCTGCTCGTAGCGCTGCACGGTCGGTCTCACGCACAACCTAGCCTTCTACTGTCACGTATCTAACCGTTTAACCGTTTAACTCGAATGTTAGTAGGTTTTGCGTTGGCTCCTCTGCGTCCGGTGATATGATAGTGTTGTCCGCAGACGATGCGTCCCCGGCGCAGTCGGGCGGGCAGCCGGCCGTGGGGCTGGTGTCGTGGGGCCACTCCGACAACATCGTGCGACTGAAGCGGCGGCGGGACGTGGCGCCCGACCTGCTGTTCCAGACCCCCGCCTTGGACCAGGTGCGACCTACATCCCGACGTGTCATAACGCATGATTAGCGACCGGTCTGTTCATCTTCTAGGATCTCAGAGACGTGTAGTTGTCACCATCGGCAGTAAATTTTGGATTTATCATATCGTTCACCCCACCTACCATTACTCGGCAGCTTAGAGTTTCCACCGTCCAGAATCCGTAGTCTTTCACGAGCTACGTTTAATTTGGAGCTAGATGGGGGGGGGGGGATTCTCCATCAACATATCTATAGAATAGGATGAATGTAACCGGACGTCGCGTCCGTTGCAGATAACGGTGGTGAAGTGCGCCGCG
The DNA here is from genome assembly GCA_948098915.1 of Lampropteryx suffumata. Lineage (NCBI taxonomy): Eukaryota > Metazoa > Arthropoda > Insecta > Lepidoptera > Geometridae > Lampropteryx > Lampropteryx suffumata. The sequence goes on along the minus strand of OX402550.1, from coordinate 20,411,036 downwards.
CTCGGCACGAGCGGCGGCTACCCGCTAGTGGTGGGACATCTCTCCGGCCGCGTGCTGGCCGTGCGCGTGCGCGTGGCGGGGGGCGTGCCACGCCTGCGCACGCGCGCGCTGCTGGCGCACTCCGCGCCCCTCGCCGACCTCGCCGTCTGCGCGCGCGCCGCGCTGCTCGCCAGCGCCAGCCGGGACGGCGTCATCGTGCTCTGGGATCTCAACAAGTACGCCCCCGACCCCCCGGCCTCCCCATCTCCCGCCTCCCACCTCCCTAGCCCTTTCTAAAGTGATGGAGTGTTGTCCGCAGACTGACGTACATCCGCACGCTGCCGAACCGGGACATGTCGCGCGTCACGCACCTCGCCATCAGCGAGACGCTGTGCGACGTCGCCAGCGTGCACGAGGTTCGCGCCCCCTCCGCCTCCACCCCCACCCCCACCTCCACCCCCGCCGCGCCTGACGATGAGGGCTCCGACTACGAGAAGGACGCTGCGCATAAATACAAGTCGTTGGTCAGAGTGCACACCTGCAATGCTGTCTTTGTTGGTAAGTACCGGGCTACTACCGGACGATTGTGAACGAGAGCTGAAGATGGTGCTCGGTGACGTGCCGTGGGAGGGACCTGTGTCCAACGGTGGACGCGAACTGATAATGATGATGAAGGCTGCTAGTTTATATTTTTCTTGTGTTCGATAAGGTGTAAAAGCATTATTTAAGCTTTTGTTTACATTTCTATCAACGAAAACCTGTTGACCTGCTTCTATTGATGTGAAACATCTTTAGAGTATGGATAAACGTAATTGTTGGCCTGGCGATACAGGCGGTGGCGACGCATCACCACGCTATGATGGAATATAAATAGCGACTCTTGAACTCAAGCTGAATTGAACTTTGTTGCGACGTCGACGCAACAAAGTTCAATTCAGCTCGCATATCCTCTATAACATAGCCAAACGCTTCTTATATATAGCGCTGTCACTGTCTGGGCCGGAGCATAAGTAAGTGCAAACCTAGCAAAATGCAAATCATTATGTAAGTATGTTCCCCATCGGTTCTCATTTGGAACGGACGTGTTTGTTGCTTAACTCTGCGTTTATATTTTGAATAATTGAATTGTCGGGCTCCGCCACGTTGGTCTTCGGCTTCTGTGCGATACTGTTGGTGCTGCGCCCCGTGCCGCCAGGCGAGGCTCATAGGACGAGTGAGTTGCACTTTTTGCATTTTGTTCGAGTGCGAACCGGTGATCGTCGGCGTCTCGGTCGTGTGTGTTCCCGCTGCACCAGAGGTTGACTGAGCGACGGCGGCGAAATTACATTACGGGAGGAACGTCGTGTGCTACGGACCTCTACGAGCTTGCTACGAAACCGTTCAAGTGCTACGATAGGGCTCGGCTACACAGGATTGCTTGAGCGTCCTACAAGCAGTCGCTTCTAGCCGCGTACGCTGCTACGCCCTATTACGTCACCTGTTAGGGTATCCGCACTGCTGCGGACGACTTTTTTCTCATCCGGAATAACGAGTCTGGAATATAATGGAATATAATAAAAACATAACACATAGGAAAAAACCATCTTGTTCACCCTTGCCATCCCAAGAAAATGTTCCGATGACCCCATCCGCAGCTGAAGCATTGCTTCTACGAAATCAGATGTCTAAATTGTCTGAACAACTTGAATCTGCAGTTTCCAAAATATCACACTACGAAGTATCTATGCTGGAAATGATGATAAATATCAAGGAGATTAATGAGAAACTAAAGGCTGTTGAACTCTTGCCTAACTGCAAATGTCAGGACAGTAACGAACCAGCGCCCCCGACTATGGTCAGTGATCCCGAAAAGGCTCTAATTGATATCAGTGCGACAATCACTAAAACGAAACGCAGTCGTTATAATTGGAAGAGACACGACACGGACGCACATTCTAAGTGCAAAGAGCCAACTGGGCTACCTAATACTGAGGCTACCCAGCCCGATTTGCCTGCCAATGAAGCCTGCAATTCTGGTCAGCATTCTCATGGTCGTGATGACGTAGCTCCAGATATAGTCAATGTCGAGCAAGATGATTCGACTAAATGGAAAGAAGTGCACTATAATAAACGCCATAATTATTCGGTCCGTACGGCTGAACCGAATTTAGACCTGCACAAAGAGAAAGAACAGTCAAATAGGCGAACCAGTACTTCGATCCGGTGTACTGCAGGACCAGATGTTACTACTCTTAAGGCTGTTGAACATCGCAAGTACGTTCACCTATGGAACATGCTGTCTGGAGCTGAAGAGATTCAGTCGTACCTTGTGGAGCGGTGCTCAGATGGTACATGCAAAATTGAAGAACTTAAGCCTAGAGGTAATTATAAGTCTTTTAAAATAGGTGTCCCACCAGCCTACTACGATAAATGTCTGAGTCCCAACACCTGGCCATCTAACGCGAGAGTCAAGCCGTGGTTATTTCGTGGCCCACCAAACAAAAAGAAGCTATAACAGTGGCCTTAAGAATACTATTACGCTTTCCATAGTCTACCAGAACGTGAGAGGCTTAAATTCAAGACTTAGCTACTTCAGACAAGCATTGCTATCTCTTGAAGGCGATCTTATAGCAATAACTGAATCGTTTTTGAGTGATTCTGTTGAGGACGCGGAATTGTTATGCTGTGGTTGGAGCGTGCTACGAAGGGACCGTGCTGCTGGCACCCGTGGTGGTGGTGTACCATTATCGGCTCCACCTGGTATAACCCTCCATCGACGATTCGATCTAGAAGACCTTTGGGCATCATTCTCAATAGAACACTCTACCTGTCATATCTGTGTAGTATACATTAAACCTAGTTCTCCTGAAGAAGTGTACATGTGTTGGTTTCAAAAAGTAGAATCTATAATTGACTCACTTAAGGGATTTGTGATTATCGCTGGTGATCTTAACTTGAACCCTACACATACGTCTTGTAACATTCTAAATTATTATTGCTATTTTTTAAATGTTTGTGGTCTGACAGAGATGAATGAGGTACTATATTTGTATGGTGGTAAGCTTGATGTGGTACTGGTGTCAGAACGTCATCGTGGGGTCCATGTAACTGAAATCGACGGGAGCGGTCTGGTTCCTCGTCGTGATGCTTATCATCCGCCACTTATCTTGCTTGATAATAGTCTATGCAAAACATCCCTAGATCCAATAGATCCATGCAACATAAACACACAACAGGATTGGAATTTTGCTAAAGGCAATTATGAGCTGCTTTATAAACTTGTATCCGAGGCTGACTGGCATGGCGTTTTGGAAGCCCTACAAGTTGATCTTGCTTTGGACAACTTCTATAATATTATTTATGGTATATTTGATACGTGTTTACCCAGAAAGATTCGCTCCAATCATTCTAGTAGGCGGTATCCTGTATGGTTTACGGCTGACCTGATCAAGGATATAAAGTGTAAAGCTGTAAAACATCGTCTTTGGAAGGCTTCTAAGAATCAAACTTCTTATGAGGAGTTTGCTAGTCTAAGAGCGGATGTCAAGATTCGAATATCTCAGGCTTATGACAACTACCTCGTTGTTATTCAAGCACAGATAAAATGTAACCCACGAGCATTTTGGCAGCATGTGGGGAGCTTAAAATCTAAGGGGGGTTTCGAATCGCGTATTTCTTTTGAAGGAAATGAATATGTTGGCAGCAATGCAGCCCAAGCTTTTTCTCATTACTTTTCGGGAGTTTTTTTGCCTAATGTCCCGTTGCTCGATCCTTATTCTGTTGAGGCTGAGTACAAGAGTAACGTAGTTTGCAACTACGTCCATATTCATGAAATTACGCTGAAGGAGGTAGAGTTGGCCATAAACCGCATGAAACCAACCAGTTCCGCTGGGCCTGACAACATTCCAACTTTTATTTTGAAGGGCTGCAGTGACTTCTTAACACGGCCTCTTTGTTATATCCTGAACCTTGCCCTTACTACCGGTGATTATCCACGCCAGTGGAAAATTACGAGAGTTAGACCGATTCCTAAAGCTAAAGATACAACTGAGGTTGACAATTATCGACCTATTGCAGTACTTTCCGCGCTCGCCAAGCTTTTTGAATCAATATTGCATAGTCTAATATGCCCTCAGATAAAACCTTTTTTATGCGACTCGCAGCATGGATTTAGAGTTAAGCGTTCTGTAAATACGAATTTGTTGACTCTTGTTGATTTTATATCTCTGCACTTGGACAAGAGTAAGCAGGTCGATGTTATATACTTCGATTTTAAAAAGGCTTTCGACAGAGTTGTTAATGATGTTCTGCTGAAAAAACTTTGTAATATTGGTTTTTCAACAAAATTACTTAAGTTATTTGCAAGTTATATGCGTGACAGGCAGCAATTTGTGCAACATGGATGCTTTGTTTCAGCTCCCTATCATACACGGTCTGGAGTCAGTCAGGGCTCAATATTGGGCCCGCTCTTGTTTGGTATTATGATAAATGACCTTGATACTGTTCTTAAACATACGAAATGTCTGTTGTACGCTGACTACTTGAAGTTGGTCCATAAAATTGAACAAATTAATGATTCCATACATCTGCAGGAAGACATTAATGCCGTTTTTGATTGGAGTCTTACAAACAAGCTTTTCTTCAACATGGCCAAGTGTTGTGCTATGACTTTCAGTCGCGCGCGTGTACCATTCCCAGCACAATATTTGCTAGGTATTGAACCCATAGTTAGGGTCAACTCTGTGAGAGACCTGGGCGTTAATTTTGATACACGTCTGAATTTTCATGAGCATATGAACGTACTCGCTGCCGATTGTTATCGTAGGTTAGGTTTTGTTCTGCGGAATGCCCGTGAATTTCACGATGCCGGTGCTATAAAACTGGTCTACTCGGCTCTTGTAAGGAGTAAGATTGAGGCGGCGTCTATCGTATGGCATCCACATGAGAGTACTTACGCCTTGCGATTGGAGAAGATCCAAAAGGCTTTTTTAAGATTCTTGTACAAAAAGATCTATGGATATTATCCTTTCCTTTTCCCCACAATATTTTTACTTGGTGCGCTAGGCTTCAACTCTCTGGAAGCTAGGCGTCACTACAATCTTCTGGTCACTGCTTGTCTGATACTGCGCGGTACTTCAGACTGCCCTGAATTAATGGCTAGAGTTGTAAGACTGTCTGTTCCCGAAGTGCCTAAATACTCGCTGAGGCCCCGTAGTCACGACTTACTGGCTGCACCGTGGGCGCGGTCAGTCGCGCACGACAACTCGCCTCTTGTTCGGGCTCTAAAATTATTAAATGCGCTTCTGGCATCAACACCTTCTTGTGATCTGTTTGCTGACCGATGGACGAATGTGTGCAGAGAATGTCTGAGGTATTGTGAGACGATTGATAGTAGTAGAATTAGTTCAATCTGTTAATACTTTTTTTTTTTTGTTTTTTTTAAGTATTTTTATTATTAATTATTTGGTAAAAATATTTTATAGTGTTAAATTTTTCTGTTAAAATGTTATTTCATAGCGCCTTGGTGTACCTACTGTAATGCTATGATCTTATTGTGTAAATAAATAAATGTTGGGTACTTGTATGTAAGTATTACGTACCTACTGTTTGGGAATGATAGACATTGATCGTATCAAGAGTTCCATTATCGCCATCCAGGTCTACGTTTGTAAGGCTAGTTTTCCTGTCACGCGTCCTGTCGTCGCTGAATGTCGATGCGTAGCCGGTAAGCGCCAATTTCTCAAGTTTTCCTATTCAACATTTTCGTAAAGTGCGATGACGATGTCAGGCTGTGTTGCGCGCATCTCTGTTTTTATATAATAAATCGGAAGCTTTCTTTCGGACGAACGTGCGGCCCGGGGTCTAACTCGTGACTACTCACGATGATGATAACGATACTCGTCGGCGCTGCGTTTAGCGCGAATCGAAAACCATCACTGGCTACGGTGCCGACAGTCATCAGCGCTGAAACTTAGTAAACGTTACTAGCATAGCAATCTATACATATCGACCTGTTAGCACCGAAGGTACGAGTGACAGGAAAACCAGCCGATGTGTTTTATACACCGCGAGAGGCAGCACTCGTTAGTACCGCTGTAGAGAGTGGACGTTAACCCTCCCCCGCAGGCAGCGTGAAGGTGGCGGAGCGCGTGACGGGCGTGTGCTACTCGAACGCGGCCGAGGGCGTCAGCGTGAACTGCGTGGCGCTGGCGCTGGCCTCGGGCGCCGTGCGGCTCTACTCCAGCTGGGACCTGCGCCCCGCCAGGCACATCCCGCCCGACCTGCGGGCGCCGCTACTCAGGTACGTCAGCGTGAACTGCGTGGCGCTGGCGCTGGCCTCGGGCGCCGTGCGGCTCTACTCCAGCTGGGACCTGCGCCCCGCCAGGCACATCCCGCCCGACCTGCGGGCGCCGCTACTCAGGTACGTCAGCGTGAACTGCGTGGCGCTGGCGCTGGCCTCGGGCGCCGTGCGGCTCTACTCCAGCTGGGACCTGCGCCCCGCCAGGCACATCCCGCCCGACCTGCGGGCGCCGCTACTCAGGTACGTCAGCGTGAACTGCGTGGCGCTGGCGCTGGCCTCGGGCGCCGTGCGGCTCTACTCCAGCTGGGACCTGCGCCCCGCCAGGCACATCCCGCCCGACCTGCGGGCGCCGCTACTCAGGTACGTCAGCGTGAACTGCGTGGCGCTGGCGCTGGCCTCGGGCGCCGTGCGGCTCTACTCCAGCTGGGACCTGCGCCCCGCCAGGCACATCCCGCCCGACCTGCGGGCGCCGCTACTCAGGTACGTCAGCGTGAACTGCGTGGCGCTGGCGCTGGCCTCGGGCGCCGTGCGGCTCTACTCCAGCTGGGACCTGCGCCCCGCCAGGCACATCCCGCCCGACCTGCGGGCGCCGCTACTCAGGTACGTCAGCGTGAACTGCGTGGCGCTGGCGCTGGCCTCGGGCGCCGTGCGGCTCTACTCCAGCTGGGACCTGCGCCCCGCCAGGCACATCCCGCCCGACCTGCGGGCGCCGCTACTCAGGTACGTCAGCGTGAACTGCGTGGCGCTGGCGCTGGCCTCGGGCGCCGTGCGGCTCTACTCCAGCTGGGACCTGCGCCCCGCCAGGCACATCCCGCCCGACCTGCGGGCGCCGCTACTCAGGTACGTCAGCGTGAACTGCGTGGCGCTGGCGCTGGCCTCGGGCGCCGTGCGGCTCTACTCCAGCTGGGACCTGCGCCCCGCCAGGCACATCCCGCCCGACCTGCGGGCGCCGCTACTCAGGTACGTCAGCGTGAACTGCGTGGCGCTGGCGCTGGCCTCGGGCGCCGTGCGGCTCTACTCCAGCTGGGACCTGCGCCCCGCCAGGCACATCCCGCCCGACCTGCGGGCGCCGCTACTCAGGTACGTCAGCGTGAACTGCGTGGCGCTGGCGCTGGCCTCGGGCGCCGTGCGGCTCTACTCCAGCTGGGACCTGCGCCCCGCCAGGCACATCCCGCCCGACCTGCGGGCGCCGCTACTCAGGTACGTCAGCGTGAACTGCGTGGCGCTGGCGCTGGCCTCGGGCGCCGTGCGGCTCTACTCCAGCTGGGACCTGCGCCCCGCCAGGCACATCCCGCCCGACCTGCGGGCGCCGCTACTCAGGTACGTCAGCGTGAACTGCGTGGCGCTGGCGCTGGCCTCGGGCGCCGTGCGGCTCTACTCCAGCTGGGACCTGCGCCCCGCCAGGCACATCCCGCCCGACCTGCGGGCGCCGCTACTCAGGTACGTCAGCGTGAACTGCGTGGCGCTGGCGCTGGCCTCGGGCGCCGTGCGGCTCTACTCCAGCTGGGACCTGCGCCCCGCCAGGCACATCCCGCCCGACCTGCGGGCGCCGCTACTCAGGTACGTCAGCGTGAACTGCGTGGCGCTGGCGCTGGCCTCGGGCGCCGTGCGGCTCTACTCCAGCTGGGACCTGCGCCCCGCCAGGCACATCCCGCCCGACCTGCGGGCGCCGCTACTCAGGTACGTCAGCGTGAACTGCGTGGCGCTGGCGCTGGCCTCGGGCGCCGTGCGGCTCTACTCCAGCTGGGACCTGCGCCCCGCCAGGCACATCCCGCCCGACCTGCGGGCGCCGCTACTCAGGTACGTCAGCGTGAACTGCGTGGCGCTGGCGCTGGCCTCGGGCGCCGTGCGGCTCTACTCCAGCTGGGACCTGCGCCCCGCCAGGCACATCCCGCCCGACCTGCGGGCGCCGCTACTCAGGTACGTCAGCGTGAACTGCGTGGCGCTGGCGTTGGCCGAGGCCTCTACTGCAGCTCGGACTCCAGCGGCGCGCGCTGGTATAATCGGCCGTCAGATAGTACCAACCCATTTTTCGAGAGGTTCGTCCTGTCAGCCAACAGGGTAGGGTATAATTTTATCTAATTCAGGGTATAATAAAGTTACACCTTATTTTGCTTATTACCAAGGTGAGGTGTCAGATGTAATACATCGTGCGACCACTGTAAGGCTCGCACCCTCGGCGGCTTTGTCCGTATAACCGCAAGGTTTGCAGGACCGTGGGATGTTGGAGGATGTCCATTTCCGTGTGTCCGGACGGACGTACGCAATGAAGTTCGGATTGTGGTTGCAGCTTGGCGTACAACACGGACTCGTCCCTGCTGTTCGGCTGCTACGAGGGAGGCACGGTGGTGGCGTGGGAGGCGGCGCCCCCCGCGCGCCCCGCCCCCGTGCGCATCCACCCCGCGCATGCGCTGTGCTGAGCGTTGTGCGACGCACCACTCTCACCTAAAGGTAGCTGTAGCCCCAGCGACGTGCCGCCCATATCTGTGAAACAAACCACAAGCCGTCAAAAAATCTCTTATTAAGCCAGCCGCCACCGCCGCCGCCGCCTAGTGGTCGCACGCAAGTCGCCCACCTGCGGGCGGGAAGATACGAATAGAGCAGATACATTAGCGTTTTTAAAGTGTGTTCGACAACAGTGATTGCGTTACATATTAGGGGGCGGATGCCCGTTGACGGTACCTACCGTTTTGTTAGTTGCAGCTACAGAAAAACGTCCTTACGCGATCATTCCCAACCTCGTGGATTTGTTCCCACCCGCATCGACGGATTCTAAACAATGGCAGTCATAAAAATAACTATTTCTCAATTCACTAATTTGTAAGAAGCCAATTATTATCATTGATGATCAATGATCTCAGACCTCTACTGCAGCGCCCGCTTACATCGATCCTCAGAGTCAGAAGCTGGGTACTAAGTCTAGATAATGAAACCTTAAGCATCACTATACGATGAATCTTAATTTTAATTATACAGGGTAAATTGTTATGTATTTTATAAATGTTTACAACAGAAAATTATTTATACGGTTAAACTATCACATTGCTCTCTTAAATTGTATATTTGTGTCTAAATCTTCGTTTTCATTGTAAACTAATATGGAATTTAATAAGTATCATATCAGAATCGTCTTCCAAATAAACAGCTTGCCTATATAATTCGTAGGCAAGTATACGAATGTAGAAGCAATCTTAGTAGGCTACCTACTTGTGTGATATCACTGCAACGAAAAGTGAAACCAGTTTTTAATATCATTTTAGCAGTTGATCAATGTTTAGATGTAAGTATTTCAAGAAAGTGATAAAATATATTGTATTGTTTTTAATTCTGATGAGCAATTTTAGATGTTAATGTAAGTACAAAAAGACTGTTTTTAGAACAAAAAATTATAATATTTTAAAATACTTACCTACTAAAATGAACATTGGAGTTGCTAGTTTCTACTGAACTAGTTTCTTAGTGGTATCCAACAAACATTCCACAATGCTCAAGCATTTAGATTCAATAAACGTATGTTTTATTAAAACTGAATGTAACAAGTAGGTAGTTGTAGTAGGTACCTATCCTAAAACAAAGTTGTCTTTCATTAACAGGTTAAGCCGAGAATATGTTGATGTTGCCAACACGCCTCTTGTGTATTACCTACTGATCCACATTTGCATATCCGTTTTAAGTACCTACCTACCGAATGCGCGTTTGCAGTTTCTTTAGTTTATATTATACCCATTATTTTGTTATAATAAGTATCTAACCTAACGACTATTACTAAAGATTTTGTTGAATAAGGTAAGAAAGTTATATGATTGTTAGTAAGATGATTTAAAATATAATATTGTAAGTACCTACTTAGCTACCTGCTATAAGTTATGAAGTTCTGTACATAAAATTGTGTTGTTTATTATATAAGTTGAGAAAATAAATACCTACCTAATCTAATTTTAAAGAAAGTGTAGCGTCTTTTTAGATTCACCTATGAATATGTCTAGAGGCGTTACATAATAGGGGTTTAAGTATGAAATATGTCGTTCAATATAATTAACAGTAAAATGCTGAAAGCTTGGGGGCTCGGTAGTGTTCGAGTTTCCGAATTAGTGCGATTATGCAACCAATAGACCAGTTGTCCCACGGTTTTTTACGGCTTGTCCGTCACCTGCGAGGTTCGACGGTGGTATCACGAGCGGTTCCAGAATGGTGTTTTTAGATGTATCATTATAGCTATTAAAACCCCCATTTCATACCCTATTAAAGCAGAATCTCGTGAAATAATTTGCATAAACAGTACCTACAATACAATATTTGTTTTTTATAGAAGCTAATGCGTTAAAAAGTCGGATATTTATGGATATTGCTATTAGTGAGACCGCTTTGTCAAAGCCACTGGCTTAACTACACGATTTAAACGAGCAATTCTTGTTTATATGTAGGTATGTATGTAGATAAGTAGGTATATATCATCTGAATCTCAGAAACGGCTACAACGATTTTCATGAAATTTTGTATGCGTTTGTATGGTTTCGGGGGCGATAAATCGATCTAGCTAGGTTTCATATTTAGAAAACGTCGTTTTATCCGTGTTTTATACCCAGCAAAGCTCGGTCATCCAGGTACTATATATAATAACAGAAAAAATAGGTAAATAGTTGTTGTAACAGTTCTAGCTACAAATATTAAGAAACAAGAACGCCCGATGCGTTCGTGTTTCCGATGATAGACGGAATTTGCTAAGGGGCTGAGCTTAAATCGCAGAACTGTACTGACACTTGGGTCTGCATGATGTAGAATCTCAGAATTAAACTAGGTATTAAAACGATAGGTAACTACATATATGAGTTCTGACTTGGAACTAACACAGCAGATACAGCTTGCAACATCAATGCAGTTCTTGGAGCGGACACCGCTAATTAAAGCACTGTGTCTTTAGTTTAATCGCTTTCGTAGTGGCATCAGCGACTTGAAGAATGAACTACGAGGAAAGCCAGCCATTGAGGTAAATAATAACGATGAAGTGAAAGTGATAGTGGAAGCCGACCCAAACTAAACTACATACTTACAAATTAGCTGCATGGTTAACGTTAGCTTACCAACAATATTGACCCATATGAATCTTTTGGGTATTACCTCACAAGGTTCTATCTATTTAATAAATACCCTTTTAGTTACCAAGTCTGTGTATTACTTAGATTCCTCTACTATACATATTCGGGACCTTTGGTTTGGTTTGTAAATGATCAAGTCTGTATTCACTTAATAACACATTTATTCTCGTATAATACGCGGTTACAATACGACAGTAATTCGACTAATCGATTGCGCTACCTGGAGATGACTGGCTGGCAGACTTCTCAATCTCAGTACACCATATCGGGAAAGCTAAACCTTATAAGGCTATAAAGTAACGAAGTAGTTACATATTACGGTTTGGATAGAAGCGTAGATGATGATTTTAAATTTTGTAGCTTTATATTCATCACTTTTGCTTACTTACGGCAACAGAGGGTAGCCTACTCAATAATTTTATTTAGTTTATCAAAGATTGATAGAAGACTCTAAATGAAGCAATAACTTGGGGTTTTAGCAATTAGCGATTCCTGATATTACACTGTGTATCGATTCAACATACGAATCGCATTGGATCTTACACAATCGATTGTATCGATACCCGATAATATTGCGGTATGGCATGTAGCAATAGGTATTGTCGAAATCGTATCGTATTAATATAACTGTGAAACTGTAACGCAGTTGTTTGAAATGCGGAATCGAACCAATCTCCTATACATATAATAAAACTGTAAATCCCAAAATTCTGTTAATACATACATTTTTTTCTTAAAAAACGTGTTAAGAAGAACATAACTAAAATGTTGCAAAAAAATGTTTTTGGGTCGGAAGACTTTGTCTAACTTGTCTGTCCATTTATATGTTTGAACGGATCTTTATGAAACTTTAGATAGGTAGTTATTGTATATGGTCTCGCAGTATCAAATCGGTAAAATAAAATATCTTGAAAAACGGGTGCCTCATGATTTGGCTGATCTGCTGAGAGGAGCTGAGGAGCGTGCGTTGAAGCTAGCATTGCATTATTAAACCAATACAAAAATTTAGGGATTTTGGACCGGATTGTGACGTGTGGCGGAAAATGGATGCTTTACAATAATCGAAAACGAACAACGTAATGGCTGACCTCAGATCAAACGCCGCTACAATGCCCTAAAGCGAAGCTTACCAATACAAATGTTATGGTGGTCACTTCATGTTGTAATTCCCCACAGTTTTTTTAGATGCGGTCAAGCATTATCTATTGGTTTTGGGTTATTACGGTTATCCGAATTGACATCTACTCTGCAGAACTACAATGAATGATGGCTCGCTCGGAGAGAAACAGCCCCGACTCGTCAGCCGATCTTCATCATTATTGCTCCAACGTATAACGTACCTCATTCTACTCAAGAAACCGTTTTAACAGTACAGGACCTGCAGTTAGAAACCTTCTGTCATCCTCCGTACTCACCAGACTTGTCCCCAAGCGACTACTATTGTTTCCGAAGTATATGGGTGGTCAATTTTCTGCATAGAGAATTTTTTTCTTCACAGAAAGCAGTATGTACCGAATGCTTTCACGCAGGTATTTGAGTCCACATCCCCAGAGTTCTATCGCAACGGTTTAAATAATCTTCTAATAAGATGGCAGAAAAGTATAATGATTATCTCACTTTGATTGAGTAAATCGCGTTTTCAATATTATTTCACGCTGCCGCCGTCTGGTAAATACATCGCGTGACCCAAGAGCAATGCGTGGCAATGCCGCCAGTGTCTTGAGAACGCTGCCCTGTGGCTGTGGCTGTGGCAGTGATCTTCGCATTTACTTTATATTATTTCACATGTATCATATATATTGTTGTATTCTTGTAAATTTCTGTAATTACGATAGTATTAGTATTTCTGTAAATAAAGTTTTACACATACCTAATAAAATAAATACCAACCTATAATAAATCTTAGAAAAACAAATGATTAAATATCAGTACCAAACGATATATGTTATATGGTAACATAGCTTGATAGGTTTTTGAAGCGATAACTTCTTATGGAAGAGTAAACCGCTTCGTTACGTAACGCGTTAATATGTCTGGTTTCCCTTTCTCTCACGCATATGGCAGCGGTAGGCTGGTTCCTCCTCTCTCTCTCTCTAACCCACAGCGCTAGTTAGATTAGTTTATGTTACGAGTATCACTTCTGCAGGGCATCCCGAGACGCACACGTTTTTTTTTAGATATGAACAATGCCGCCTATGGACCTGTCAGCTCAGTTAGTAGTAGCCCTGCCTTCTGCACTATTGGTTGAGGGTTCGATTCCCTCTTAGCATAAACATTTGTTTGATGAACATAGGTGTTTGGTCTGTGTCTGGGTGCTATAAAGTACCTATATATAAGTACCTACCCGTCATCTGGTCAGCATAATCCAAGCTATGCTTAGTTTGGGGCTAGATGGTGTTGTGTGTATTGTCACTAATATTTATTTATAGTTTACTGCATAGATTACTGTCGTAGTCAAACGCTTAAAGTATTACGACGAAAGTTCGGCCGGCGGCTCGGCGACGTTCGTGTTTCCGGAGTTAAGTATAAAGTTGATAATCATAAAACAAATATCCACAAACACGAGTTTTTGGTTGATATGATATTTCAATCAGTCTTAGCTTAGAGAGACATACTTTTGTTTTGTTTCCAATTAGATTTCATGGTAACTTGTTAGTGATATTTCGTAGGCGATAGTTATTATTGGTGGTATTGATGAAGCGACAATCAATATGAAAGATCGTATAGAGCGGAGTGGGAGCAAGATCCTTTACTTTCATTATGGATTTCCAAAGCTAAAGATGAACCAGACATGGCTTTTTGTAAAGCCTGTAACTGCAAATTGGCAACGCGGCTGTCCGCTTTAATGTAGAATGCTTCTACTAGGTAGTAAACAAAATATATGAGTGGATTCAGTGGGCAGTCTTCGGTGAGTTTAGTTTTTAGTAGAATTTTTTTTCACTAGGTCGAACGTCGTTTTCAGTCGTTACTAAGCTAATAATTCTTTATTTATTTAAATGTTACTTACATAGAATACAATACATACAAGAATGTGTATTTTGCATATTAATATAAGTTCACTGAATTATTTCAGGTGCAAAAATTCTTAAAGAAATCTTCCTTGGAAGAAGAAATTTAAAAAAGCAGAGCTAAACGTGTGTGCTTTTTTGGTAGAACACAATTTGCCATATCGCGTAATGGACCATTTAAGTATAATCATCTCCAAATGTTTTAGTAATCCAGAGGTGGCAAAATCGTTTTCCTGTAAAAGAACATAAGCAGCTGCTGCATACAACGTCCTGAAACCTGAATTAGAGAGGGAAATGCACGCAGATTTGAGATCATGTCAGAATGTTAATATACTGGAATGTTGGAATAAACTGGTGCTCGTACGCTCGTCAGAAAAACATAAAATATTACAACATTATGACATTCGTTGGTTGTCATTACACTCGTGCGTGAATAGGATCTTTGAGCAGTGGGACGCGCTAAAAACTTACGTTCAAGCCCAATATTTGCTTGACAAAAACATCTCCTCCCAATTTTTGTATGACAATGTTTTAAAACTATATTTCTATGCACTAGATTATCTCTTGCCAAATGTTAATAAATTTAATACTATATTCCAAGTAGATTATGCAACTGCACCTACACATCGTTTATAAGGATGTTTCTGAAATGTTTATGTCGCTACATAAAAAATAGTTATATTAAAAACACAGACCCACTTCTTATAGATCCTAGGTCTGTCGTAATTTTGTTGCCACGAAAGGAGTTGTACTTAGGTGTTAACAATAGCAGGGAAATGACTCGACTAGCAAGAGACATCACCCTGTAAAGAAAACGTTTATTTTTTTGTATATGTACCTTCCGATCACGTCGGACTTCAGATCAGAAGGTTGTCTAACTTTGGAAATGTTATTTTTATAAATGAAATACTTAGTTGTTAATCACTCAGCGTCTATTCCGTACTCATGTAGGTACATGTATTATTCGTCTGCTTGTCGGGAGTTGACTGAGGTATCCAGCGCACGTGACGTATTGCATTTCTTATATTTTGCTGTGCTAAGCTGGGCGCGATCCCTACAATAATCCCCTTCCAAAAAACACAAAAAATCGTATTTAAAAACTTCAAACTATAAAAGTTATAAAATGTTCAAGTTCATGCTGCGAGGCACACAGGAATGTGCTGCGTTGCAAAGATCTTCCATTACAAAGTTGCTAGTCTATTTATAGAATCTACTTTACAATTACTTGGGTTCCGTTCAATTAAAGTAATGAATTTATATTAAAGTTTTTTTTTTATCCAACAAGGTTTTACACAATAAAAATCAACAAAAATTACCCAATAAGGCACAATAAAAAACAATAAAAAATCAACAAAAAATACTTAAATTTTGATACATAATAAATGTTTAATTACTTAATTATTTGTTTACTTAACCCCTGCTTATACCGATTACTTAACATGGGTTCTGATACTGCGACTGCATCACTCCGGACTGTTGAGTCGGAGTAGTGTTCTGGGCTACCACTGGTCCCATTGGCCATATTGCCATCAGTTCTTTCCGAGCTCGTTTCTTAAAACCTTCACAACAACTTTTTCCACATAAACACAATAGAAGTAATATTAGAGCTATGGTTACAATTATAATAATGATTCCAAACATTTCTAGTTTCTTTTCTATATTCCCAACTTGCTCTACACTACTGGATCCTTGTTGTGTAATGAATACTTTTTCTTCTTCTTTTGATTGATTATAACCCATGATTATTAAAAAATATGCAGTAAAAATGTAGGTACTTAAACCAAGTGTTCTACTTTCAGTTTGTCGGATTGAAATGACCAAAAAAATGATTACCTACCCTTCATGACTGAGTGATTTCAATTATCTAATGCTACATAAACTATTTTACAATAAAAATCGCTCTGGCGGTTTTGTCTGGCGACCGCTGCGTGTGGTACGCTCTATAAGCGTTGGTGTTTTTAAAATACTACTTTCGCTACTCTTAACGCTAGTTACTAACTTAGAGTTCCCATCTACTAAAGATTCACTACTATCTTCTTTTAACATGTAGGCTGGCTATAATCTATCTATAGATACTTGAAAAACATTATCTATTTAAAATGCGATAGGGGCCATCATAGGTAGGACATAAAGATTTTACATATCGTTCCGAATAAATGCATGTGTACATGTCTTTAAATCTTTGCTCACAAAAACTTTTCGCGAATCGCTTACCGCTCGTGACTGCGGTCTCAGCTTGCTGATAGTTTGACGTAAGTTTTCTAAGAAAATATGCTGGTCTGTAACTCTACTATTTCTTACCTGAAAAAAATCACCTGGGAGCCTGATTGTTTCTCCATAAATCATTTCTGCTGCAGATACTCCAGTATCTGTTCTGCTGGCTGCTCGTAAACCTAACAAGACTACTGGTAACTCTTCTACCCAATCCATGCCTTCTGTTAGTCTGGATGTTAATGCGTTTTTCATCGAGCGATGCTATCTTTCTATCAAGCCGTTGCTCTGAGGGTGATATAGAGTCGTTCTGATCTTTTGTACCCCTACTAATTTCATCATTGCACAAAAAAGATCACTCTCAAATTGGCGTCCTTGATCTGTGGTAATCCTGCTTGGACAACCAAATCTACAAATCCAATGCTCAAATATAACTCTAGAAACCGTATCCGCTGATATGTCTGAGACTGGTATAGCCTCAGGCCAACGCGTGAAACGATCCATTAAAGTAACAATGTAACGATGCCCCTGCCTAGAAGTAGGTAGAGGACCTACGATATCTGTATGAATGTGTTCGAACCTTGTGCACGGAGGAAAACTGGCTAGATCTGATATTGTGTGTCGATTAACTTTTGACTTCTGGCAAGCCAAACATGTCTTAGCCCAAACTTCAATATCTCTATTCATCCCTGGCCAAAAAAATCTTTTTGTAATCATTTCACGAGTTGCTCGGATACCAGGATGACTAACATTGTGAACACTGTCGAAAGCAATTTTCCTAAATCTTGAAGTTAAATAAGGTCGTGCATCGCTCGTTGAAACTTCGCATAATATTTTCATATTACTGTTAGGCAAAACAATTCGCTTAAATAATAACCTACCGTTTTGAGCGGATGTAACATGAGCTTCGTTTTCCTGTGCCTGCTCTACAGCGAGTTCGTTGTAATCTATTGCTGTGGGACAAAAAATACTCCCTACACGTGATAACGCGTCAGCTACCACGTTGTCAGAACCGCTTACGTGTTGTATATCGCTGGTAAATTCGCTAATATACAGTAGCTGTCGGGCTCTTCTTGGAATTTCCTTATCCGTTCCTACCTTCGTGAATGCATAAACAAGTGGTTTGTGGTCCGTAAAAATGGTAACATGTCGTCCTTCGATCATGTTTCTAAAATGTACCATAGCTAAATAAATAGCTAATAGTTCCTTATCGTATGTACTGTACTTTATCTGTGAATCCGATAACTTTTTTGAAAAATAACCTAATGGTAACCACTTACCTTCAATTCTAATATGTTGTTGTAGCACTGCGCCAACACATGTGTCGGACGCATCAGTCATAAGCGATAAAGGTGCGTCTACACTAAGGTGAGACAAAGTAATAGCACTGTTCAAACTTACCTTATTATTTTCGAAAGCTTCTATGCTCTTCTGATCCCATACTATTTGTGTCTTATCCTTCTTCTTGGCGTTGTGCAAAAACTTATTAAGTTCTGCCTGTACACCAGGCAGAACTTAATACTGCGTTCGGTAAATGTGACCTATAAAAATTGATCATACCCAAGAAACGTCGTAGTTGTTCAACTGTTTCAGGTCTCGGATTGTCTGTACTTTACTTCTACTGGCAGCGGGCTGATTCCATCTTGCGATACATATCCTAAAAATTCTACCTGTTCCTTACCAAAAACACATTTACTTAAATTTATCGTAATTCCCATTTCATTAAATCTTTTGAACAATTCCCTCACGTGTTTTCTATGTATGCCTTCATTTTCTGGTGCAATTAAAACGTCATCGATATAACAAAATAAAGTAGACTCGCTATTGTCGCTTGAATCTTCTAAATGTTCGATACCTTTTAATACGTGATGATCCATAAACCTCTGAAAAGTCTATGCGGCATTTTTTAATCCAAATCCCATACGTGGGAATTCAAAGAGACCAAAAATTGTAGTAATAGCTGTTTTTTCGATGTCTTCCTCAGCCACAGGTATATTATGATAAGCTCTATTTAAATCTAAACGTGTAAAATACTTTTTCTTTGGCAACATATATGCAAAATTCTGTAATCTAGGTATTGGATATCGGTCTGGTTTAGTGACAGCATTAAGTGCTCTATAGTCACCACAAGGACGATTTTTTCCATCCTTCTTAGGTACTACATGGAGAGGACTAGCCCATTCACCCATACCTGGTCTACATATTCCCATTTCCTGCATCACCTTAAACTCATCCTTCAACTTTCTGTACCGATCCGGCGGTAGCGGTCTGGGGCGCGCAAAAACCGGCGGACCTTTGGTAATAATGCGATGACATACTGAATGTGACGCGGTTTCCCTAAAAGCAACTAACTTCGTTATATCTGCATACTCTTCTAAGATATCTCGATATGGATTATCATCCTGAATACTTTTTATAGACGGCTCGTCGTACCTTATGACGGATCCCATCGTGCACAAATTCGTTACCCTATCTAATAATTTCTTACTGTATAAATCTACTACTAATTTATAATATTCAATAAAATCTACGACTAAAATGGCCTGTTTAACATCACAAATTATAAAAGTCCATTTAAATGATCTGCGTAACCCTAAATTTAATTCTAGAGTCTTTACACCATATGTTTTTATTTCTGAGATATTCGCAGCAAAAAGTTTATAGCTACACGATGTACGCTCACCTTTATATTCACTTACTGGCAATACCGAAACGTTTGCGCCTGTATCCACTAGAAAACGTGTCCTTGTTTCCCTATCTGTCACACACAAACGATGGTTTCCCGTTGTGGCTATGCAGTCTCCCACCGCATAGGACTGCACAGCCTCTAGTTTCCCGATCTGTCTGAGTTTCCCGGTTGCTTCCAGTTGCACGGTTTTTCGCACGACTTCGCATGGTTCTTCCATCGGTAATGATACTTGCACAGCCAATCTTTCCTCTCAGGAGTTCTTCTCGGTCCTCTTGATTGCGACCTGGACCTGCTCCTATTCCATGAATTTCCCTGTTCCCATGCTTCTGCCTCTGACCTCGTTTACCTCTCTCCGCAGCTCCTGTATCTCTAGAGTCATCTGTCTCATCTGTGATAGTAAATCAGGTAACGGTGCTGATGTAGAAGTTGATGCAATAGCAGCTATATCACTTGTCTGTATATTTTCCACGATCTTATCAGCCATCGTAGCAAGGTCATCTAACTTCATGCTCTGCGCCACCGATAATACGGTCCGAACTGCCATCGGCAATCTCGCGATCCATAACCGTCTGAGTGCTTCTGTAGAAACCTGCGTGTTGGACGCTAAAGCAGACATTCTTCTTAACAGTTGCAATGGACGTTGCGTTCCTAGATCCATTTCCCCAACCAGCTTATTAAACTGCTTCTCTGCGCTCTCTTCGTAAGCCGAAAGTAATCTGGCTTTAATAGCGGCAAACTTATTTTCTTTAGGCGGATCGTATATGATGTCACCTACTTGTTGTAGAGCATCCCTGCTCAGTTTGGCGATCACCATATTGTACTTTGCGCTGTCTCCTTGCTTCTGCGGGTCCATCACTGAATCGAATTGGGCAAACCACAATCTTGGCATGTCTACCCGAAATTCAGGTATCCTTGCCGATACACTGATGCTGGCCAAATCATTGACCGGTTGCGTGGCGATAACCGGTGCAGGTGCCGTTGACATAGCCTGATTTGGATTCGTCATTGTGTCCGTTATATTTCTCGCGGTTTACGGAACACTAATTCTGCGCGAGGAGTCACTCCCGATAAGTCTATGTACCTATGTACTCAATTTTAATGTTCACTTTTATGTACTAAATTCACAAGTTCATAAGTTCATCGTCGGAAGGTCACTAATGTAAAGAAAACGTTTATCACTTTTTGTATATGTACCTTCCGATCACGTCGGACTCCAGATCAGAAGGTTGTCTAACTTTGGAAATGTTATTTTTATAAATGAAATACTTAGTTGTTAATCACTCAGCGTCTATTCCGTACTCATGTAGGTACATGTATTATTCGTCTGCTTGTCGGGACTGAGGTATCCAGCGCACGTGACGTATTGCATTGCTTATATTTTGCTGTGCTAAGCTGCGCTGCGATCCCTACAACCCTAAAAAGTGCAATAGAAACGTTTCTGGAGCGCATGCAATCCTTTTTGGTTGAACTTTCAAGTCAATTAAAAACACGTTTGCCATTAAATACCCTTTTTAAAGATTTATAGTTCTTGTCTCCTCAACACGTTGTGTATAAAGACTGTAGTTCAATAGCAAAGCAAATATAATAAATCAATTTCCTAATCTTGCTGATGAAGAACAAATTCAGCAAATTGATGACGAGTACCGACACTTAAAGATTGACAAAGAAGTTAGTGATTTATTAGAATCAAGTGGTAGCATATTTTAAGTGTTGATAATTTTTGGGGTGATATCTGCAAAATGCGAAATTGTAATGGACACTTAAAATATGCAAATATTCCAAATTTCAATCAATCAATGTATAAAGATGAAGAAAATGAAGAATATGAAGCTAACTGTAATGTATAATTTATATTAAATAAATATCTAGCATATTTATGTGTATTTTTACATTTCATGGTTTAATACTATAGTAATTAAAGTTGGCAATATTTAGGCATTTTTTTCTTCAGACTCTGGCAGGATTTGGCAGGTTTTTAACCAAAGTCGGGATCTGTACTTTGAAGATGGTCACACTGCGTGACGGCTCGTCATCGTCAGTCACCTGCGGGCTAATATGAGGAGTTCTTGACCAGACCTAATGTCAGAACCCCGTGAAATACCTATGCGTTGTTCACTGGATATCTTATCTAGACAATTAGGTAGGTACTGCAAAGATTATTAAAAGAGAATGACAAAAATGGTAGATCTGCTGCTCTTTTTTTTTGTCTAAAAAAGAGAGGCTTTTAAACTGACCTTTTGCTTTTGCTTACAACATGTTTAGGTACCTACATATATTTTTTTATTTGAGAACCAAGGAAATTTCTACGATATAGTTATTCAAAAATAAACTAATTGACGCAATTGGGTTTCAAGATTGTAGGTACTTTTATTTAACTTTTATTTTCCATATTATTTCAATAAATTCACAATCACACTAAAACATACTGGTTAGCTTGACAAACAAATTCTTATAAATGTCATATAATGCCATTTTGATAGATACAACTAACATAACAGATCTGTGATTATTTCTTTCAAAGATAGAAAAAACCGCATAAATATTTACCTAAGCGAATTTTCAAGCAAATTGCACCACGCATTCAAAAGTTCACATCACAAACATAAACACCCTATCGCCACCCCGTTTAAGGTCTACCTATTGTAAAAAAATATTTTGTTTAGGCTTTTACTAAATGTAGGTACTAATGTACCTACCTGCCTAATAATAAAGAATAACTAAGTAGGAATACAAGTAAATGCCAATTATGTGCAAAACTAATACAAAATTTAACAAAATTACCCGCGCCTGTAAAACATGCCGAATGAAATGAAAAACTATAAAACCAATAACAGTTTGGGTATTAAGTAAATAAAAGCTTGTATGAGGTTAGCGCGTGTCCAAACCCGTGTTCGAGCTCATTTGAACCTAGGTGAGATTTTGAACCTACCTACTTCTATTCACAAAGAAGTTCCATGGAACAGCTATTGACTCATCATAATCAGCTCGCAAACACAGTTATTCTTGAAAGGTATGCTAAGTTTCAGCTCAATCAGAATATTTATTGTGTAAGTAATTCAGTCGAACAGCACCCTAGCGCTATCATCAACAGAACGCTGATGTCACTATAATTACATACACACCTTCCTACCTACTCTGTGTACAGTTTTTTTTAAAGAAAAAAATACTCAACAAAGGTAAGTATTTCAACAAACTGAAATATTTCAAATTGAATCAAAAAGCCACCAGTCTCTCGATTTAAGCTCATGATCTACGAAGTCACCGAAATTGTAGCGAATGGGTGCTCAATTTAAAATACCTAGTTGTTTTTTTTTGTACCTACGTTGTATCCTAGAAACTATACCTACATGCTAAAATAAACTTAAAATTGTTTTGGAATGTTCAAACAAAGCATAAAGCATAAACATAAATTATAAATCCCTAGGTTTCGACTAGAAAAAGTTAATAAGTTTTATGGGGAACACGGTGCGCTTCCATAATAAGCTTCCTGAAAATGCCACTAAACTACCTATTAAGAAATTTAAAGCATACATTAAAGGTAGTCTTTTGAAGAAAGCTTATTATAATATAAATGACTATATTATTGATAAGAATGCATACACACACACACCGACACACTTGAAATGTATAAACTCTCTTGTATTAGTATTTCGTAGTTAAGGTAGTTATAAGATGGATCATATAAAAAAGCGCTAGGACCAAGACGAGTTTCTTGCCAATTCTTCTCGAGCTTGGGTTAGGATGAATTGGCACCTAAATTCACCTAGTATGTAAGACGTTTCAAAGTGATCCTTGTGATTGTATTGAATAAATCATCTTTTGATTTTGACTTTGACATTTTCGTATGACACCTCACTATGACGATTTTTTTTAACTTTTGGGTTTTTTCTGTGTATGTTGGTGACAGGCGAGTCGCCTCGAATATACCTACTACGACTTCAGAAAAGGCGTCTGAAGTCGTAGTAAATTTTGACTTCAGACGGATTTTGCAGATATTGCTCTCGCGTATAGTATTATGTTATCTGTGCTCTCGCGTTGATATTATTGATGCAACTACTGATTTTACGTAGTAAACCTGCGGGAGGAGAATTTTTTTCGATAGTTATCGTCGAACAAATAAACATAGGGAGGTACCTACGTACAAAGTCAAATCGCCCAATTTGCCACAGAGATCTTCGCTCGCTTCACTCGCTCAATCAATTGGTACATTGGTACCTATGCTGTGGTAGAGTATAGGTACCTAAAAACATGGTAAGTAGGCTACAGAGGCTTTTATGTTTTGAATATGTTTTAAGTAACACCAAAACATAAAAACCTCTCTCGGTTCTATCAAGGGAGTGAACCTCGCTTAAATCGCGTAATAAGGCTTAAAAATATAAATAAGAATAAGAATGGCATGTTTTTTCACCATGGGTTGCCAACAAACTGTACAGCGGAAATGTTAAGTAGTTTCAAGCTATCTAACCGACCTGTTAGCTCCTTTAGTTGTAACACTGCCTTCTGCGCTGTATGACATGTTTTTATAATCTGAAAATATTTGTCTCGAGTCTGGGTGTTTTTTTAAAGCATGTGCTACACGGTTTGAAACCGCAGTTTCTACCAAGGTGACCTTGGTAGAACGTTTTCTGTCTACACGGTTTGCAAACAAACCCCAAGCTTCAGTGTTTTTAAAACGCTCGTGCTGAATAGACGTGTGCAGAATGCTTGTAATGCACTATTACAATTTACAAAGACGCCATGGCTCTTTATATATCAAAATTTCTAAAGTTTGGAGTTTGTATTGCAGTTTTGTGTGCATTTGAAGAAAAAACAACATTTTTTGGGTCGAGTCTTTGTACTCCTTAGACCCAAAGACAGGGTAGGTCTCTAAATAACTCGATGCATTCAGTGATAACCTCACGATCTTTCTCCATAATATCGTGCGTGCGCGCAATACAACCGCGCTCGATGCGTGGAGCGGCTCGACTGTGGTACGCGTGGTTTTAAACAAGCGGCTAGACAGTTTGCAACCACCGTTTCTGCCAGTGGATTGCTGGGCCAGCCTTTCTACCAAGGGCGTTTAAAGGTCATACGAAATTTAGTTTGCAACCACTATCTACACGGTTTGAAACCGCAGTTTCTACCAAGGTCACCTTGGTAGAAACTGGTGGTTTTAAACCGTGTAGTACATGCTTAAGTATGTAAAAGTATATAAGTAGTATATCAGTCAGTGGTACCCATAACACAAGCTCTGCTTACTTTACTTTAACTTACAGCGGTAAGGCATAACATGTTTTGTTTAGCTCACTGTGGGGGGTGTTGTCCCCATAGACCTACTACATGTCATGTGGTACGTCTATCGGATGTGGTCGTTTGTTCGCATGTTATCGTGGCAAGCGAATGCGATGATTCGTGCCATGGGGCATATTAATTGCATTTACAGACCTTATGCTTTCATTATGCGAGTAGTGGCCATGTTACGCGAATGGGATACCTATGTCATGGTCGAGGCAATCGTGGCAAGCGAATGTGATGCTACGTGTCACGGGGCATAGCAATTGCATTTAAAAATCGAATGCTTTTGCGACACAGCGACAAGGATCCAGAGCTTGTCGTTCGTGTTTCAAATTTATACCTTTAAAGTTAGGCTTCTAGTTTGGATCTGATAGTTAGGTACTTGGTCGAAAAATAATATGAGCTAGGGATTAGATTGGTGAATTTAATATCTGGGTGAAAACAGTTTGCTGACGATGGCTTGAGTGCACGCTTGCGATCGTTATGCTAATTGTCGTAACTCGAGAGTCGCTCTTTGACTTTGCTAACGTAAAGTTCTATTTCAGATTCAGATAACGATCTGTCTGACGATGGCATTATAGATAGCCTGGGGGCATCTTCTGCTGGTCAAGCGGTCGAGGGCGCTGCAAATATGTCAGGAGAGGCCGTTTTAGAAATAATCAACGAGGAAGGGGCGGGGTCTACCATGGCGTGATCTGATTACGTCACGGGACTGGCAAAACAGGCGACAGGGCGGCGGCCGGTAGCGCCGTTCTTCAGCTTCACTTCTCGCTTTACTCTCGAACGTGGTGGACGTTTAAAAAGACATGTAGTGCTCAATTTTGATTCCTTTGTTCTCATTTAATTTGTAACAAATATAGTTTAGGATAAAGTTTTATGTTCCTACTTTAGCTTTATAATTTTTCTCGTTAAAAAAAATATTTGCAAGCCTGATACATAATAATTGTTATATTTCGAATACCTAGAGAGCGCACCCACTCTCTCCCCAATAATGGACGTCCTCCGTCCCGAATCACGTGAAGCTTGCACCCAGGTTTTGACACGTTCCCGAGAACTAAATCGATCTCAATAAAGTCGAGAGATACCATTATTCAACTGACGAACTTCTTAAATTTAAGTACGATAAGAGTCCTCATTGATGGTCGAAATCCTGCTGCCCGTGTCCACTTCGAACTCGAGAGATTGCTTATCTACTCGCACCATAATAACATAAGGTAGATCACCTGTACCATCCACCTGGATGTTGAAGAAGTCCTCGCTCTCGTCGTCGCTCACGTAATTCTGGCGGGCACTTGCACGCCCCTTTTTACACATCACCTTTAAATGGCCGCGTACACCACACTCATCACAATTATATTGAACGAACCGGCACTTGTCCGCTCGATGGAGGCCGTGGCCGCCATGTTGGCGCCGCTCACCTCCGCGTGGCGCTCAGCCGCCTCCAGAACCAGAGCCAGTTCTACTCCCTCCATGTATTTAATAAATAAATAAATAATCCCGGACATTTCACACAGCATCATCTGGCCCCAAAGTAAGCAGAGCTTGTGTTATGGGTTCCACATGACGATATACTACTTATATACTTTGTTTTTTGTAAATACATACAGATTATACATAGAAATTATTATTATTTGATGTTTCTCTCGGAAAAAGTCCGCGACCGCATCGTTTCGTTCGCTAACCCCGACACGAACTGGTCGCGAAAGTTCTCCTTGAGGGTCGTTCCAAAGTTGCAAGTGGTGGATAGATATTTGAGGTTTTTTTTTCACGACTACTCACCCTAGAAGAAGTTTTCGGACCGAAAACGCCTGGCGAAGCTATTGCTCGATGAAAGCACAATTTTAAGGTGATCTGCCTCTATCTCTCAAACGTAAACTCATGGACGTCTGTATCCTCCCAATTCTAACCTATGGTGCTCAAACTTGGTCTCTCACTGGTGTTCAGAGAACTAAACTCGAGGTTTGTCAAAGGGCAATGGAGCATTAAACTAACTGACCGAATCAAAAATGCTACCATTCGCTCCAAAACAAAAGACCTCGAGACGTGGCAGAAAAAGCTGCGAAACTGAAGTGGTACTGGGCAGGGCACGTCTGCCGCATGCCGGACGAACTGTGGGCCAAAGCTACCACTGAGTGGAGCCCTGAGACAGTGAGACGGCGCGGTAGACCACGCAAACGTTGGCGTGACGAGCTAGACACTTTTAGCGACTGTCGGTGGCAGACAATGGCGTTAGACAGAAAGCAATGGAAAACTCGAGGGGAGGCCTTTGCCCAGCAGTGGGACAGTACGGGCTGAAAACAACAACAAACAACAACCATCATTTAATGTTTAATAGTTTTGTTTGTTAATTAGATAGTTAGAGTTATTTACGATACGCAAATGTCCCTTTTTAATATTTATTCTTATGAGAAAATAAATATTTTAAGCCGAAAAAAGATTTTGCCAATATTCTGTAAGAGTTTCGCCGCCATTTTGTCTGCGCAAACGGAAAACATGTCGCTGTTGCTGGGCTATCTCAGATCGCTGCGGCTCCAAGTGGTCGGTTACAAGTTACACTAATTCGTTAAATATTTTAGTTTCTGGGTGCACCGGAGAACACAAATCACACATCAAAGAATATGTCGCTTCTCCAACCACTGTTATCAACAATGACACGTGAAGTCTCTCCTTGATCTCGTTTAACACAATTAGTCCATTAAAATGTTACATTTTTTAGGCCTTAGTGTGCATTTGTCAGAGGACGCAATTTTATTTTTTTAATGTGTAGGGGGGGTCAGTAGAAGCTTAAGTTCAAGT
Organism: Lampropteryx suffumata; assembly: GCA_948098915.1. Lineage (NCBI taxonomy): Eukaryota > Metazoa > Arthropoda > Insecta > Lepidoptera > Geometridae > Lampropteryx > Lampropteryx suffumata. The sequence goes on along the minus strand of OX402550.1, from coordinate 20,383,703 downwards.
TTGTGGGGTCGGCACCCTTGTCCCCCGGCCGCCATCTTGGAAAAGGGGGTGCAAAGGGTTTTCGCGCTGTATCTCGTAAACTAGTTACCTTACAGAAAATTTAATCAAACATAAAATGTAGCAAATTAAATTTCCTACAATTTTATTTCTATTACTTTTTATCGTCAAGTGACCAACAAAAAAGTTATAAACAAAAATAAATGAAAATTTTGTTTGTTTGTTCTAGGTTTTACAGCGCTCCAAACTTAAACGGATTCTCGAATGCTCATAGGGATGCAATAAAAACTAAAAATTAGGCTTACTTTTCTATCTATATTTTTTTTATTCATACAATTTATTATGATCTTAACATTCCTATGCTATTATTGAACTATGTTTGACCCTTTTACCCACCACCTATGAGGTATAACATGGGCAAAGTCAAATTTATAAAAATTTAATGCATTTTTTAATGCATTTTTTGTCACTGTCTTAGCAAATCGTTTGTATCGCAGAGTGTCTAGAGTATCGTCTTTATTTCCGCCATATAAAAAGACGAAAAAACGTTCGCCAACAACACTGAGTAACGATGACTCGACTTTCTCACTCATAAATAATTTAGTTCCACTTGCTAACTCTGGATGCTTCTGCAAAATTTTTATAAATTTGACTTTGCCCATGTTATACCTCATAGGTGGTGGGTAAAAGGGTCAAACATAGTTCAATAATAGCATAGGAATGTTAAGATCATAATAAATTGTATGAATAAAAAAAATATAGATAGAAAAGTAAGCCTAATTTTTAGTTTTTATTGCATCCCTATGAGCATTCGAGAATCCGTTTAAGTTTGGAGCGCTGTAAAACCTAGAACAAACAAACAAAATTTTCATTTATTTTTGTTTATAACTTTTTTGTTGGTCACTTGACGATAAAAAGTAATAGAAATAAAATTGTAGGAAATTTAATTTGCTACATTTTATGTTTGATTAAATTTTCTGTAAGGTAACTAGTTTACGAGATACAGCGCGAAAACCCTTTGCACCCCCTTTTCCAAGATGGCGGCCGGGGGACAAGGGTGCCGACCCCACAAACTTGAACTTAAGCTTCTACTGACCCCCCCTACACATTAAAAAAATAAAATTGCGTCCTCTGACAAATGCATACCCAAATGTAACTTTTCAATGGACTAAATATATTGTCTTACACGGCGAATATAGGCTGGCCATTGTTTAGACCTAATGTCAAACGGTTCCAACTTTATAATAGGCATTTTATTTAAACTAGCACACTTTCGTACGAAATAACGCGTAAATTCGGATCGTCGCCAGTGGAACAAACAATGAAACGCACAGGTCGGACACTGACTGGTTTATTCATCCATCGAGTCTACCCACATTGTGGCGTAGGAAACAACCCTACATTTTTCATTTAGTAATTTAGTTCGGTCCGTCTTTATGAATGCTACCTATTCTAAAATTGAACACTGAAAAAATGTATGATGCAACAAATTAAAAGTTAAGTCTAAGTCTAAAGATACTTTATTCCATAAAATCACAAGGATCACTTTGAAACGTCTTGCATACTAGGTGAATTTAGGTGCCAATTCGTCCTAACCCAAGCCCGAGAAGAAATGACAAGAAATTCGTCCTGGTTCTACGAAACTACGAGAAACTAATACAAGAGAGTTTATATTATGTATGTAGACATTTCAAATGAGTCGATTAACTGTCTGAGGGCAGAGCAACATGAGGCCATTCATTCTTATCAATTATATAAAGTCATTTATATTATAATACGCTTTCTTCAAAAGACTATCCATTATGTAAGCTTTAAATTTTCTAAGAGATAGATTAAGATACATTTTCAGGAAGCTTATTATAGAAGCGCACCGTATTCCCCATAAAGGACTTATTTACTTTTTCTAGTCGAAACCTAGGGACGTATAATTTGTTTTTGTTCCAAGTATTGATTCTATGAAGATTTGATTCACTTTATACAGGAGATTTTTTTAAAGTTTTTCGTAAAAACATCTTGCAAAAAAAAAAACATGTGTGCAATTCACACGTGGTAGAAGTGAAACCTTCAAAAACTTTGAGCACAAGGAGAACCACGAATATAAGAAACACTGTATAATGCTTTCTAACTCATTTTCTCCCACGTTAAATCTTATGAATTTATGTGTCTGTCTCTTTTTACTGTCGCTTTTTCGTTTCATCGACTTTCAAATCACAATGATGATAAAGAAGTTTTCACTTCAAAAAAAAAATCAGGGGATTTCCTGCTAAGTTTGGGGGATATTCGCTTCACAGCAACACTGACAGACTGACACTGACTGAGTCTGACTGATCGATTAATATAATTAATTTTAAAATGGACGTCGGCTTTGGTGGATGTGATGTGATTTGATTTGATTCAATTGATTCTCTGTCATAATTGAAATTGAGAGGAAGTAAATGTGGTTGAACAATATAAAAAAAATATAGGTGTTGAATTGCTATTGTAACATTCCTTCCTTGATCTATTTAATAGCACTGATTGATAAATTGACAAAAAAGGAAACCAGATAGCCAGACATCGCCAGTGTTTATCAGTTTTCTTCACGGGGAAAAGAACACCGAAGGTGTCGATTAAATAAGAAATGAACATGGATCAACTGCTGCCAAGTCCATATGACATACCGGGGATCGGTACGCCACTACACCAGCCCGAAGAAGATCAGCAAATCTTGCCAAATGCTATGCAGCATCAACAGCAGTTCCAACAGCAGCAGCAGCAAGCGCTAGCTAGCATGGGCTCGTCGCCGCTGGCGGGTTTCGGTTCTCTGCTGGGTACTCCACAGAGAAGTGTACACACATATGCTCCGACGGCCAGCTATGCAACCCCTCAACAGATGATGCAGCCTCAAACTCCTGTAAGAACTTATTATTTTAGTACAACAATCTATACTAACCTAGATCACTGGTAGATATTTATTAATTTGACCATTTCACTAATGGTTCCTGCTAACATATAATGTTCTATTATTACAAGTACATACCTATAGTATAATATTTTTTTTATCATTTTAATACCCATAATTACTTCCTCTGTAACATGTATTATGTATGTTATATTTGTTACTCATTGCAATTACATATTTCAGCAAAATATGATGTCTCCGATGATCACTAATAGCAGCTTAGCTGGGCAACCAATGCTTAATCAAGCTAGTCCAGGTCCCATGACTCCTATGACCCCACATTCCGCTGACCCAGGCATACTACCACAGTTGCAGTAAGTTTTTGTGATATTTGTATCTACTACAACCACTACTTGCTTATGAGACAATTGCTAAAACTAAAGGCATATCTTACTAAACTTTATTTTGACAGTATTATAAGTTTGTTTTTGGTCTTACCAGGAATATAGTATCAACAGTAAACTTGAATTGCAAGCTGGATTTGAAGAAGATTGCTCTCCATGCTCGTAATGCAGAATACAACCCAAAGAGATTTGCTGCTGTTATCATGAGAATTAGAGAGCCGAGGACAACTGCATTGATTTTCTCTTCTGGAAAAATGGTTTGCACTGGAGCCAAGAGTGAGGAAGACTCCAGACTGGCTGCAAGGAAATATGCAAGAATTATCCAGAAACTTGGTTTTGTTGTAAGTATGACAGCATACTCGAGTTGAATTGTCTCAGAATTACCCTTTAACTAAATCTTGATTCTTTCTAATTTCAAGTACTCTGACAATAAAAACTAGAACTGGCTATGTGTACAGAGGTACTAAATTAATACATTTGAGAACATACATTTATGTAAAAGCCCCCGATACTGAAACAATTTTTGAATCTAAATATTTTTTCCTGCAGGCTAAGTTCTTGGATTTCAAAATACAGAACATGGTAGGAAGTTGCGATGTCAAGTTCCCAATCAGACTGGAGGGCTTGGTGCTTACACATGGACAGTTCAGCTCTTATGAACCTGAGCTTTTCCCTGGCCTCATTTACAGAATGGTGAAGCCAAGAATTGTATTGCTGATATTTGTATCAGGAAAAGTAGTGCTGACTGGTGCCAAAGTAAGAGAAGAAATCTATGAAGCTTTCGATAACATCTATCCTATTTTGAAAAGTTTTAAGAAACAGTAAATAAGCACATGCATTTAAGTGACCATCATTGTAATTCACATTAATGAACACTTGTTCATAAAATCTTTGTTTAATGCTATGGACCAGTTTCGTCCTTGAAATTATGCTTATTTACTTTTCTACTGCTATGATAATGATGTTCGTGTAGTACTTATGTTAAGAAAAAACTTAATTTATATCTAGGATACATTCATTCATATTAAATATTGTTCTTGTGAGTCTTGAGAGTTATATGTTAACCAATTATTTCTGTCCATTTGAGTAAGTACTCAAGGTTGAATTCTACATTGGTTGTACAGCAGACTAATGGCCAAGTTGGAAGCACAAGGTGGGGGCTCTGAACTAATCCCAAAGTGTGCATGGTTATATCTATTCTATCCTACAAATATTTAAATATGAAAGTGTGATTATGGCTTATTCAGACTGAAACAGATGAGCAGATTTGGATGAAACTTTGTTAACATAAGCCAGTGAAGGAGAGTAAATAAGTAGCTATGATGCTGCTGGCTAAGCCTTTTATGTAGGTAGGTAGGTAGAAGGCTAGTTGAAAATATATTTTGTTTGCTTGTTAAGGTGTAGGTTAAGTTAGGCTGACATCTATTATTTATGACTTCAAAAGTCATCAGCATCACTGCGCCTGAAACCCACACAAGCTTGACCAATTTATTGGTTATAAATGGTTGCTTTTCAAAGGACTAAAATAAGACAAGTCGACTGATCCGGTTACTCATGCATTCTGACTCCAATTCAAATAGGTAAACGAACAATCAAAAATTGGTTCACGTGTTCTTTTTAGAGTTCCGTATTCCACAGAACCCTTGTAGTAGGTACGTGTTTTGATAGATAACGAAAATTTTAAAACGTATCGTTTTCATGCCTGCAGCGCCCTTAAATATTTAGTTTACCTATATTTTTTGGCAATGTGTATTTTAACACTTTGTTTTGTTACTTACTTTATTTGGTAAAATGTACTATCTGTTTATAAACATTATCTTTAAAATATAAATTCATGTACCTATTGTTTAAGTTTAGCTTAGTAAGCTTCCCTCATGACTGTGAATTTACTGTTATTTTATGCTGTGGACTTAAAAATAAAAATGACGAGCTACGAGTGTTCAGCCTCTTGCTCGGCCGGTAGCTTCACAACTTCACATGCGTCCAAGCACGCGAGGCCTAGCACAGAACGCCGTCCTTGGGCCGATGCATCGCATTTTGTGCAATTGTAAATAGGTACGTTGATTTATATAATGTTTTAAATTAAAAGTAGGTATAAAATTTCATTTTATATGAACTAACGTTTATTCTGGTATAAATGTTACTTTATAGGATGGTCGAGCCTGTAGTTGACCAGACACCGGTTGTTGACCACTTGGGGCATTGAGTGTAAATATTTTTTCTTCTTATTGTTATTCCGAAATGAGACAAAGCTTTAATTTTTACGTGCCGTACACATCAATATAGGTTACCTATCTACTACTATTTGATTTACTACCTATTTGTAAGTATTTCTGTTTTTGTTTTTGTTTTTACACTATTTTATATTGTTTTAAATTATAAAAATTTCGCACTCTTTTTTAGTGAGTAACGCAAATCAACTTTTGTTATATAGCTAGCAACAACGCTCGACCAAAGAGGCTAACTACCCACAACACAGGTATCCCTAGGGTGGGAGTTAAAGTTCTTATCAATTTAAAAGTACCTACCCATGTTTGAAATTTTGTTGACATCTTATGTTAAAACTTGTAATGTTCCATAGATGATGTATGTAAGCCAAATTATAGGTATGAATGTACTTACATCTCTGTTTACAAAAAAAATATATACGGTGTAGCCTGCAATTTCGATTTACTTTGCTTCGGCATTATTGCCGCGTTTTCATTGCGTTGATTGATTCCAATAATTATCCACGCCACAATCCAGTCCAAAATCCCTCCATTTCTGTACCTACCGATTGAACAAGGTAAGGCAAGCTTCAACGCGCGCTCCTCTCTGGAAATCAGTCAAATCATGGGGCACTCATTTTTTAAGTATTTCACTTTAAAATCTATTAAACCAAAAACGCACAGTGCGTGCGTCATTACCCGTGTCCTATCCAAACACAGTAATGATGTGATGTTGCGAGTTGAACCTATTGCGTTAGTTCCATGAATTTGAAAATTACTCTTATTTTCGATGTATCCGTCTTTTTTTGTGAATATAAAAATAATTATTTCAACTATTATTTATCAATTACTAATCAAATGCCATATTAGTTTTTAATTTAGAAAATTATCTTCTGAAATCAGTTTCATTTTGAAAATACACACCATTCACCATTTCATCCACACCAAATGAACAGCTATTTCATTTGGGTTGAAATCTATAATACACAAAAAACACGTACCTAGTCGTTGGATACTCAAAACGAAGGAAACACACACAATTAAAAGGAATTGAACAAGAATACTGAAATTTATTGAAGTGAAAACTTCTTTTAGCGCGGTACGCATATTTTTAGATGAGGTAAAACCTCTGGATTCGCGACACCGTTACCGTTTGGGGCGAGACGCAGCGCTGCCGCGCTCGCCCCATTTGATTATAAACCTTAATTCACATGTTTACAGTCTACTTTTGTAAGGAGAAGTTTACTGAGTTAGGTTCTTTGATATATTATCTACATTCTGAACAAAAAATATTGCATCATCTGTTTTCGTTCAGTATTTGATTGGCAGTCGCCATAATTACTGATTTTGAAGTGGTTTATTACTAAACTCTAACGCGCCAAAATAAGTTTTCACTTCTGTCGGCACTCCCGGAGTGCAACCCGGTTTTTTATTTTCGTGCCATTCCAATAGAATTCAGAGAAATGATACGCCAATAAGGCTAGAACTTACTATTACGGAGTATACGACTTAGACTAGAGTATGAAACGACACCAAAAAACCTACGTTCGCTACATTCCGAATGCAACGATGAAATGCATGAACGTGACGCAATAAGAAACAAAGGTGCAGCAAATATCTAACCAGTAAATAAGTATCTAGGTAGGTACGTACTACCAGTGACAAAAAATATCAAACCTAAAAAAAAAGATTTGCACGAATGATTTAAAAATATTTTTGATGTGAAACATTTATAGGCATAGGTAAACGTAATTGTTGGCCTGGCGATACAGGCAGTGGCGACGCCTCGCCGCGATTTGATGGAATATCAATAGCGACTCTTGCGGCGACGCAACAAAGTTCAATTCAGCTCGCTTATCCTCTATGTCTATAACATAGCCAGACGCTTCTTACGTATAGCGCTGTCACTGTCTGGGCCGGAGCGACGCATTTCGTAAAATCTATCTGTGGTGTAATTTCAAGAGTAGGTACATAGGTAAGTGCAAACCTAGCAATCATTATTAAAGTATGTTGGGTACTTGCTCAAATATTCAATATTATTATTATTATGCATGGGTTCTATCTAGGCAAACTAAACAGCTCACCTAGGTATGAAGATTAAAGTAGGTATAGGTAGTCTTCTCGTAGTTACCTACTAAACTTCCGACAATTTGTTTAAGTTTTATTTACATACCTACCTAAAGCATCTGTAGCGTAATGTAGGTAGGAAGGTATGTATTTTTTTGAACAATTGCATTTCAAGAGTATGTACATAGGTAGGTGCAAACCTAGCAATCATCATTAAAGTATGTTGGGTACTTGTATTTAGGTATTACGTACCTACTATTTGGGAATCATTTATTTTATGCACTAGCGACCCGCCCCGGCTTCGCACGGGTGCAATGTTGATACTAATTTTATACTACAGAATGGTTATCCCTAAGAGATAGCCATATACCATCGCGGACTTTTTTGTAGACCTTTTGAGGGTGTACAATACTGTAGTACCTACATTATTTTGATCTATCTCGTAGGGTTCAGCCAGCGTTTGCAATGTAAGCCTAAAAATATGAGTTTATTTACGACAGCACATTGGAAACCTCTAAAATTATCAGTGTTTATCTACTATATTATGCATGTATACATATAAACCTTCCTCTTGGAATCACTCTATCTATTAAAAAAACCGCATTAAATTAGTTGCGTAGTTTTAAAGGTTTAAGCATACATAGGTACAGACAGACAGCGGAGAGCGACTTTGTTTTATACTATATAATGATAATGATGGGTTCTAGGCAAACTAAACAGCCAGGCTTACTTAAGTAGGCTTCTAGTAGGTAGGTACCTACTTAACCTTTCGACACTTGTTAAGTTTTATTTACATACCTACCTAAACCATCGTACAAATTCGTTATATTGTATTTTTTCATCATGCCATTTTAGTTCCTGTCTTAATCTGTACATTAATGCCTACTTCTTTTCTTCGTTAATGGCCTGTGACATACTAATGTCAATTCTGCCAATGTCAAGTGTTTATAGTTTATATTCAGTTTGTTTGTTATAAGTCTTAGTCGATGGTCAGTTGTCAATTCTAGACGCGCGGAATGGCGTTTAGAATTTTCTTGGGACTCGTCGTCGTTCAAATCACACTGCACCACAATACACATGCAATCCAATTATACATACCCGCCCCGCAGCCACAATTTATTCATTAAAATTCCGCTTAGATTACTGAATAAAACATGCAATAAAACAGGTAAAAAATATTAAATTAGCAGAGCCATGTTGCTCCATGAAATGACAGACAAAGAATCCTATTATGCCTGCCTATTACTTGTACAAAATAATTTCGATGTTTCACATCTGCCAGCTGTCACGTGACGGCTCACATTTTTTTTTCAAAGCCAATGTCCATGAGTAAAAATATCCAATAGTAAAAATGTGCAAAGCGCTAGAACGGACATTTTTAGACTATTTATAATTTTTCATAATTGGACATTAGTCGTGCAAAGCAAATACCTAGTACCTACATTATGGTACTAGTGTGTAATGTTGGTGATTACCGCTGAGGCGCCATTGAGACCCGAGCCGTTAGGTGAGAGTCTTAAGAGAGCCGAGGACGGTAATCATCAATACACACGTGTATCATACGACGTTTTTCAACACACTTGTGAATAAAATAACAATAAAAACTAATTTTATTTAGTAGATAAAAAGTTTATTTAGAGAAACAATTACCTAGTAAATGTGCAGTTAGTAAAATTATAATTAACTGTTTTTGATGGCTTAGCGGTCTCATCAGATAGATTATTTATTGAAATACTTTCATGTTCTATTGTAATTTGAGATGGCTCATTATTCGTGTAGGTAGGTGAAATCCAATCATTGGATGTACTTGGTGTTTCGTCAGTAGGAAGCGCCTCAGAATCAAGTTTAATTATTTTTGTGATTTTTGCACGAATTTCCTTCTTGTTTTGTATGGAATCTTCTACGTATGATTCTGCTACATTGCTAGATCGCCAACCACCATGACGCTTCAAAGTCATTATATCAGCTCCTGAATTAGCCAGCAATTTAGCTGAAGTTCTTCTGAAACTATGTCCAGTGTAGCTCTCAGCATCTGCTAAACCTAAAAACTTAGCGATTTCTTTGGGCATTGAACCAAATTTGTTTATACCTATAGGCTGACAGGTACATTTATCATTCCGGTAATTTAGAAAGAAACGGTCAGTTTTTGGTTTTTGTGACCGCAAACTTTCATACTTCTTAACAATTTCATAGAATGGACCGTGTACCTATGGTGAATGACCTCGGTATTTAATTTTTCGTGATAGGTATCTTCACTAAAAGCATCTGGCCATGGTTCTCTATGTTTTTTACGGTTATATTTGTTAATTCTTGTATCCTACATGCACCAGTTACACCAAATATTAAAGCAACCTAAAAAAAAGAAACAATAATTAAGTTCAACACACAACACAGGCTGAAGTCGCGTAGATATTTAATATTAATTTAACTAACCTTAGTAGCCAGATATTGGTTATCTGGAGCAACTTTTATAAATTTTTCAGTATCGTCAGACGATAAAACCTTTGATTTCTTGCTTCTAAATCCATCGGATAGTCTCTTTAGATAAGCTGACAAATTAGAGTACTTATGTTTTTAAGTCCACTCCATTCTTTGTTCGGACTGTACTTTTTAACATTAAGTATAAACAACACAAAGAGCTAGGTTTGTACATAGAAGATAATTCTTTAAGGTACGCCATGAACACATTTTTTGAAAAAGACTGCGTATTCTTGCTGTTTTGCCATTTTATAAAATTTTGGTACGCTAATAGATATTTTTCCTTGGAGCTTTCAGGTAGTAAACTTTCCATACCTAACGTTAAGGGTTAAGTTAACGTTACGTTACATTTTATATCGGGCGGTGTACAACATAAATCATTTTCTCGTTCGTAACTAGTACTTGTAGACGTTTTAATTAATACCTAAATAACTATAAAATAATTCGCTATGGCGGGAAAAATTAATCAGTTTTCCTATGCGCGCGCATTGCGAATTTGCGATCAGCCACACACAGCAGACTAAAGGGATGACGTTTTTTTTTTATTTTCCGCGCATTGGGTTTGCGCCTATTCTACCACGTACAAAATGGGGAATTTAGAGTTTTCTTTTATTACAGAGAAAACGAAATTTAAATTTGAGTGAAAGTTTTATTTATTAAACACGTACGAGTTAAAATTATCTATTTAAATAAGAAGTTGCATGAAATGAGCAAGCAATAGGAACATTAATTTATTTGTTCTATTAAACACGATATTTTTTTGAATAAAAACTTTTTTAAGAACAACCTTAACCAATAAAATTAAAAAAAAAAACTACTCGCTAGTGAGTTATAGCAATGAAAAAGTCACAGTTTGATTATGAGTGTCATTCTGTTCCTAATTGCGGTGACCATAGAGCCACTTTATGAGCAAGTGTGTTGTAAAAAATACTTATTTGATTTACCTACCTATGCGAGTTGAATGTCAATCTAAGAGTAGGTATACCGCGACTATTATACAATCGCATACGTAGAATGTGATAAGTATGACTAAAATGATTAATTTAAGCACATTTCCTACCTATTATGAATAAAACAGGGTTCATGTACCTACCTATGTAGCCTGTTCCATTTCCAGGTAGGTACCAACTTATTATAATAATAAAAGGAAAAAAACCAACATAGGCCGATCAGTTTAATTTCACACCCTTATAAAACATTTACAAAAGTAATTTTAAATCTTATGATGACTGTCAACTTGACATGACATGCACCAGTCTCCAGAACAGGCTGGCTTTCGGCCTAGCTTTTCAACCTCCATATAAAGTTTAGAAGTTTTAATGATTTCATGAAACCATTAAAAAACATTACGAGTTTAGTAAACCCCTGTATGTGACCTTTGTGGACTAAAACAAAGGCCTTTGATAGTATCTCCCACAAAGCTATTTTAGAATCATTAAAGAACCAGCAAATAGAACAAACTTACATAGACCTACCTACTACAAAAATATAATAACGGCACAGCTACAATTCAACTTGAGAGCTGCGGTCTCTCCTTCAGAATCGAAAAAGCTGTTAAACAGGGTGACTCTCTGTCCCCGAAGCTTTTTACAAGTACCTACCTATCCTAGAGGAAATATTTACAAAGTACTACATAAGCGGCAACCTGGCTGACATACAACATAACATAACAAAAGAAGGGATAGGGTCCGAAATACCGAAATTCGGTCGAAAACGGGCGTTGCTGATGTAGGTACGAGGACTGCAAGTTTGAAATGGGACTGGGCAGGTCATGTGACTCGAATACACCCAGAATGTTGTGCGAAGCTCGTTACTCAGTGGATGCCCGATAGTCGGAGACGACGCGGCAGACCAGACCCAGGAAAAGATGGTGAGACGATCTGGATGCATTCAAGCCAAACTGCCAAACTGTGTTCTTGGAGCGCAAAGAGTGGAAGGTAAAGGGTAAACCTTTGCCTAGCTGTGGGACACGATAGTTTATGGAATAAAAATTATCATATCCTATTATCCTAATTATCATATCGTCGTAATTTTTGAGGGAGTCCAGTGGCCCATGAGGTCCTCATTCCTCATTATTTCAGTAGGTATTTTTAGAGTAACACGGTCTTTTAATTTTGTTTCTATTCATCTAAAGAATCTTTATCACGATTAGCTTGCGCACGCTCAAATAAAAGCCCGTGTTTCTCAAAATGTGTTGTACAACTCACGAAAGTTTTGAAAGTGAAATAGCTTCTGTTTGCATGCGTGCAGCCTATTAACTTACGCATAAATGTAGGTATATATGTTATTACAGGTCAGGACTATAATGTAAGTAGGTACGTTTAACAATATTCATAATTCGTGGCCTCCTGATTGATTGAGCCACCAACTTTCAAATTTATAATATTAGATCTAATATTAGGATTTGCCCAGTGGGATGGGACATGATAGGTTAATAATTTGATTAAACAAAAACTTTGAAGGATATGATAAATATACTTTCAGATGTGTACGAAAGCAAATATATTTTCCAGAAAACGCATTGGATTATACAAAGGTAACTAGGTACTTAACGTTACATGTTTCTGCCTTTTCGTGCTTATAAATAACATCAACCTATTCAGCCAGCCGGCTCGGGCAAAAAATGATCGTGAAGTGAAATTAGCTTGTACATGTGAATTCGGGAGAAATAAATAAATGCGTTACTCCTTTTATTCTGTTTTTTATTAGTAATTAGAATATTATCGTTCACAATTTGTGTTTTATTGTTTTCCCTCTGCTAACGGGTATGGTTCTAACTTTATCGCAGCATTAAAAACTAAGCAATGGTAAGTTTTTATCTGAATCGGCTGGATTGTACTCTTGCGTTCAATCTAGGTATGGTTTTTACGAATAGATATCAGGAAATTGTATGTAATGTTTATTAATTCACCCTTAGATCAAATGGTCCTTTTACAATTTTAGGATCCTGTAAACGGGAATAGCTCCCCTGGCCTGATGACGGCCCCTCCAATGCTTCCGCCGGGAATGTTGGCTGGGTTGTCTCCACTCGCATCGGCTGTAGCTATGCCGCCCGTGCCTGGCCTGCCACCAACCATAGGAGCATTGCCACCACCAATGGCTTTTCCACCCTTGATTCCTCCATTCTCCATGCCTCCACCTGGTTTCCCGGGTTTTAAGGTAAGATCGGATCAGGGGTAAGATCGAATAAATTGAATATCTCCTTAATGTAGGCTATTTTTTGATTGTTGTAAATATTGCCTGCCATGGCATTTTGTTGTGCCCATCCTATGAGTCGTTGCCAGTCGCTCGGACCGTCAGTACGTGTTCCGTTCACTTGGATATGAAAAGGTGGATAAAATGAGTTTTTTTAAGGATCCGGACATACCCCCGGCAACTTTTATAGTAAATTCTGGTGTAACAGCTGTGTTTTTTACGAGTTTTGTGGCTTATCATATCAATGCAACAATTTGTTGGCTGTTTAAAGTGATCTAGACACGTTAAAACTGTATGTAGACTGAGATCCGGTCTTTCCCCATCTTAATTTGAATGGGTAAAGTTCAGATGAATTCTGTCCGATCTTTCCCAACTGTAAAATATAACCAGTTTCTCAAACTTTAAAAAAATATATATTAACAAAATTTTTTATTAATTTTTTTTTACAATTTTGTTAGCCGATTCGCCTGATAATAAAAGCTAAAAGCTGTAATTATATAATATATGTATGTATTATATATTATATACGAGGGTGGTCTGAAAAGTTACGACCTAACAAAGATTTAAAAACTTTTTTCTGATTTTTTTTCAACATAGTCTCATTGTAACTCTACACACTTCTCCCAGTGATGCTCCTATCTCTGTAACCTGTCTAAATAGTACTCGGCGTTTTTCTCTGCAAAACACTTGTTCACGAAGGTGATTGCCTCATCATTTGACGAAAATATCTGTCCTCCGAGTGCAATTTTTGAATGAGGGATTTTGTTCCCTTGAAAAAGTTGCTTGGGGCTAGATCTGGTGAGTAAGGCAAGCAGTTCAAACCGTAATTCATTGATTTTCGCCAAGGCAACCGCTGAGGTGTGAGACGTTGCATTGACGTTGATGTGACCAAACGCGGCACCAAACGCACGAACAGCTTTCTCATGTCTAAATGTTGATTTAATATGTGACAAACACCGTTCTTTTGACATGTTCATAGCCTCTGCTATCTCTCACTTTAATTCGGCGGTCGTCTAGCACCATTTGGTGAACTTTAGCGATGTTTTCGTCGGACGTTGCAGTTTTTGGACGTCCCGAACGTTCATCGCCTCTTACTTTTTTTTTATTGATTGATATAATAATTTGTTTAATTTTGAAAATTTTATTTACTAAGTACCTACTTATTGATTCTAATAAAAGTTTGATTTATTCAAAATTCGGGAAAAAATATTTACTAATTCATTTTCGTCTAACATTAAGCACCTTTAATTTAATAAGCAAATTTAACCTTATAGCCGAGAAAAGTAAACAGAACAGGTCGGTAGGTACAGGATCTAATTTGCTACAATGATAAGGCTGGTAAGTTAATAAAACAAACTATGAGGTGCTTGCTAAACCTTTGTATCTTCGTAGGTATTCCTACCTACGCGCCATGGTTAGGTTAGGTTTGTCAAAGTTTGAGAAACATAAAAACTTCATTTTTTCTGTACCGGGGTAACATCGGATTATCAGAATGATAAAAAAAAAAATTTTGCCTCTCATTTTTGTCGTTCAAACATTATCCCGAAAATCGATATAGATGCTTTATTGTTGGGTAAGACCGGATATTTTGATTATATGTAGCTTATGTTTGGAGCCACAGAGGCGGTTTTAGAATGTAGTCCGATGTTACCCCGTCAAGGTCCGATCTTTCCCGTGGTTTTATAGAAAATACTATTACTTTAATCACCTATAACTCAGCCACCGTTGTGTTTAGAGGGTTATCGAAAATATCTATATATAAACCTATCATTTATATAAAGCTCTAACAAAATTTTAAGTTTGCTAACAATTTAATGGTGGAGAAAAAAAATATTTTGCAACATTCGAATGGTTTTCTAAAAAATCGTCTGGTCTTACCCTGGAACACCTTACTTAGTCATTTGATGATACAAGTATTTAGGCAAGTTGGTACAGTTGGTTGCATTCATGATTATTGCACTTATTGTTTCACTAGTTATTCACTTGATTCAGTGTGATGAAAAGATTAAAGTGCACCTCAAAGGCTCCTTAACCCTTAACCACTGACTTGTCATTTTGTTACACTACCACAAACATACAAATGGCATTTGTCTGTGATTTTAAGGAACTCTGAGACAGTTATAAACCATAATTAATTTGGTTTTTCTTTTCAACATGTTAAAGCATTTCAAAAATAAGGTACGAAAATAAATAAAAAATAAAAATATAATGGAAAAATATTTTCTAATGAATAAACATATAGGTATCAAAATTATAACAAACAAATTTCAAAAATCAACTTAAAAAAACTAACGTTAATAGGATTTTTTTTGTTTGTTTTCTTACAAAATTAATACTGTTTTTATGAGATCTAAATCTAATTTTCAGAAAATCACATGTTTAGGCACTTTTTCTTAGCATTTATTGCAGGTTGGTTTTGAGCAGTGCAAGCACATTGGCTGAGCAGATTTTACACCCATAACGGGCTCTACCGTCTACGTCATTTCTGTTTGAAATATAACAATTCTTCAATGTTTCAAATCTTCTAATTTCAGGGCTTAGGGTAATTCGGTCTTATCTAGTCTTATCCAGTCTTATTCAGTCTTATTCAGTCTTATTCAGTCTTATTCAGTCTTATCCTTCCCCAAGATATGCCCAACGAGACTCTTGAGCTCATGTGAAATTTGCGGTATTGCAAATCTTCGCTCTAAGTGCTGCATTACTAAACGTGTTCCAAGCTCTTTCATGAATGCCAGATGATTCAAGGAGTTATAATTCGACATTATAAAGGAATTGGCAGCGGCAATGACCATACGAATGGCATACGTCGAGTCACTGAACTTTTAGAACTGAAGAATTTAGACGTGGACTATGCGACTGCTCACCCTCGCTGCGCACGTGTCACTGCAAGTCAGCAAACTACCAAAAATCGCTAGGACGAAATCCCGCGCAAAAGAAAGTTTTGAACGACTAACAATTTCGGTTACGAATGTCATTCGTACGTCAGTGGTAAAGGGTTAAACACACTCTGCACTGTCTTCTATTATTAAAATTACTGCAGTAAATTACTATGAAATTTTTCAATTTTCTTTGATGAATTCGGACACCATCCATATAAACACTTTTTAGTTGGATATCTAAAAAAGAAAAATCTTATTGTAAGTTGAAGCCAAATGCCATAAACATTTATTTCCAGGAAGCTCCAGCCCCAGATATAGCCCCATTAGCAAACCAAAGCTCTCCATGGTCAGAGCACAAGGCACCTGATGGCCGCACATATTACTACAACTCTGTCACTAAACAGAGTCTTTGGGAGAAACCAGATGACTTAAAGTCTTCAGCTGAGGTGAGGTATTGAGATTTTTAATATAAAATGTGATGGTATAATATATGGAGGTGGATATATGGATCATGCATCATTTTCTACATAGGTAATTTATAACATAAAAAATAAAAATATTTTGAAATTATTGTATTTAGATTTTGTCTCATTAGTTTGCCTCTTGGTTATATAAATTCAAATAGTAATTTATTATTAAATAGGTAAGTATTTATAATATGCATCTTGCTGTCTATCTCTTTCACAAATAAATAATTCATTTCAACTATTACAAATATCTAAAAGTGTTTTATATTGGAACAGAAACTGCTATCGTCATGCGTGTGGAAGGAGTACACAACAGATGCCGGGAGGGTGTACTACCACAACATCGAGAGCAAGGAATCTAGCTGGGTGGTGCCCCCTGACCTGCAGGAGATCAAGGACCAGATCGCAGAGGAGGAGGCTGCTCAGTTAATACATTTCAATTATTATTTACACATTATAAAATTACAATCTCTAATTTAACCATCGGGCGGGTGGGATACCTCTCGGCCACCATGCCATTACCGCTTTTGTCCATCTCCAGTCGTAATTTTTAGCCAGTGTCATTAACTTTAACAATATAATATATGTAGTATCGTGTATCAGGGCGGCGGCGGCGTCTGCACTGAGCGCCGACACGCCGGGCTCGGTGCCGCTGCCCGGCGAGCTGGCGGCCGGCGCGGGCGGCGCGGGCGGCAGCTCCGCTCTGGACGAGGCCATGGCAAAGACCCTGGCGGCCATCGACCCCACGCTGCATACCAATATACCCATCCCGCAGGACAGTTAGTACACGGCTTTATTCAACTACCCTCGGGTGTACTTACATAGTCATTTCTTTATTTACTGCATAAGCACACATATAAATGTGTGCAAATACACATACCTACACATCAATATAAAAAAAAAGACAAGGCAATGAAAAGAGGTGTTTAAAAACCATAAAAAAATATTTTAAGGCTGAGTACCTATTAACTCGCCTAACAGTGCTGTATGCTACAGCAGCAAAAGATTATGCTTCCCTATCAGATGACCGGTCAGAGCTGATATTCTGCCGAGTCCTTTGATCCAATCACTCAACCTTACGAAACGCAGTAATCAAATAAATAAACAAATATGTGCATAAATGAAATGATTATTGTACCCATCTAATCCCATAACGCACGCAAAAATGCGGACTAGTTGTGGAAAACAGTCCACATACCAAGTACCCATCTAACCGCACACGTAAAACTGAATACTACGTACATATGTAATATTTATAGAACGTAAGAACGTGAATACGCAAATAAGCGAATTCTTAAAAAATTCAAGGACGACCTCTGTGGCGCAGTGTACTAAGGTCCGGCTGATACGCAGAAGGTTGCGGGTTCGATTCCCGCCGCGGGATAATTGTTTGTATGATCTGCAAGTATTTGTCTCGTGTCTGGCTGTCTCTTTGTATAATATGTATGTATTTACATAAAAAAGTATATAAGTAGTGTATCAGTCATGTGGTACCCATAACACAAGCTCTGCTTACTTTGGGGCCAGATGATGCTGTGTGAAATGTTCAATTTTATTTATTTTTATTTTTATTTTTATTTACAAAAAATGTATATAAGTAGTATATCAGTCATGTGGTATTAAGCTCTGCTTACTTTGGGGCCAGATGATGCTGTGTAAAGTTATTGTTTTAATTAGCTTACTTGCAGCCCATTAGTATAAGCTGCAAGTTAATACGGCGTCATATTTAGGAGAAGATGATCATCATTGAATATCTTATTATTTCGTAATGCAATTATAAAACTATCAATTATTTTAAAAACTGTAATGAGGAAGTAGGTGGCTAATATTGAAAATACATACCATTATATATCTTTATAACTATTATTATGATTTATTATATTATTTATTTATTTATTTATTATGCCTCAAGTGCTTTACAAATTATTTTAAATTTGTCAGTAAATCCAGATGAGATAATCGCGCCGCCATCAAATAACTCTGACAGCCAGGATCCGGTGCCAGAGTATAAGGACAAGAAAGAAGCCATCGAAGCCTTTAAAGAACTACTAAAAGATAAGGTGACTATTTCTATTTATTTGCTAGAAGTTTTATAAATGACAGTGTCTTGTGAAAAGGTTGTTTGTAGACAAGCCCAGCTAATCTAAGATAGCATTGATACCTACCTGAACCATCTTTGTTAACAATTTATAATTATGTGGTTTGATCATTTGCAATTGAATAATAAATATGAATCAGACAATGCACATAACATCATCTAGCCCCAAATTAAGCATAGTTCAATTTTGACCAGACAACTATTCAACTAAACTTATATATTTTTAAATACATATGTGAGTTGCTTTATAACACCCAGACACTGAACAAACAGCTATGTTCATCACACAAATGTTTGTCATGGGAGAGAATCGAACCCTCATCCTACAGTGCTGACAGGATGTTATATATTATAATTAAACTCAATAATTTGATGTCTTACAGAATTTATCATCAAATGCGACATGGGAACAATGTGTCAAAATAATTTCCAAGGACCCAAGATATAACACATTCAAAAAACTCAATGAAAAGAAGCAGGCATTCAATGCATATAAAACTCAAAAGTTAAAAGACGAAAGAGAAGAAGCAAGGTACATATTTCTAATATTCATCTGCTGGGTACCTATTTTCTTTAACACTGGTACGGATGGTGGGGATTTTGCTGTTGAATTTCTAAACTGAAACTACTATAATTGTTGCTGTCCTTTTCTAATAGGAGAAACTGCAATAGCACAGAATACTTGATTAGTACAAGATCAGATGCTTCTCTATGCAAAAACATTTATATAGCAACTCTTGCTACGACGTTACAGAGTGCAATTCAGCTTACACAAGCGCTTAGTGCCTAACATTATTATATACCTACATGTGCCTCTTTGTATCGTCGTAACTCTATCTGATTTGGCGCGGTACAGCTTGCAGTGCATCTTGACCAATGTATTGTCATTATTAAAAATGACCACCGCAATGTCATTGTTCGCACAGATTGAAAACAAAAAAGAATCGTGAAAATCTAGAAGAATTCCTGTTGACCTGTGATCGCGTGACGTCACTCACCAAGTTCTACAAATGTGAAGAAATGTTTAGCAATCTCGAGGTTAGTTCACTTTGTAAGGATATCTGTCGCTATCTGTCTCCTGGATAAAGGTATTGGGAATGTGTTAGAGAAAAAAGAGATAGGTTTGCATGAAAGTTGAATGTGGTGAGAGTTAATGAAACATAGGTATTATTTTAGGATTTTAGCAAGTGGAAATCCGCAATCTCTGCTTACCTGTGTGTGTGTATTTACACAATTATATTTCATTATACGCGAATAAGTTGTGATAGAATATAGTTAATTCAATTTTATTGTTTTTCTAGTTATGGCGTTGCGTTCCGGAGTCAGATAGGAGGGACATATTTGAAGACTCCATCTTTACCATCACGAAGCGAGAAAAAGAGGAAGCCAAAGTACTCAAAAAACGCAACATGAAAATGCTGGCTCAAGTAAGTCAGGTCACATTGTTCAATTTACTTTGACAAAACATTTTGAGCGGCAGGTATATGAATGTAAAAGGAAAGGGAGTATTTCTAACTTATTCTATAAATGCACTCAGCAATGTTCGCCCCATGCGTTGGTGGAAGCTTTTAACTTCGTCGTCAGATTTAATAATTTACTAATTATTATGAGCTTACTTTTTGTATTCAGTACATTACGCTGGCAGACCTGCAGTGTTATTAAAGTAACAGTAACGACACCAATATCTGCGAAATCAAGCCGCCGCCTATAACTCAGCTGTCGGCTACAGGCGAAAATACAATACAATACAATCATTTATTAATAACACCAGGTTACAGGTCAGTTTTTGTACAATAGGTAGTTATATTAAAATATACTTTCATTTAAAAACTGATTTAAAACATTCAATTCAATTCTAAAACATTCAATTAATGACATTCAACTTTGTTACATTCATTCTATGTCAATATAATAATAAAACTAATATAAAATAAATAAATCACGGTTCACGGTTGTCCACCAATATTTTAATAAAGGTGGTATTTAGGTTAGTAGGAATTCAAAATACAAAAAATTCAAAATTCAAAATTCAATATCACTTTATTCAATACAATCACAAGGACCACTTTGAATCGTCTTCTTACATGCTAGTGAATCTAGGTGCCGGTTCCTCCTAACCCCAGTTCAAGAAGAATCCGGCAAGAAACTTGTCTGGTCTTAACACTTTTTTGTATGATCCTTGACAATATTGTCACGGATGCCGAGTCGAGTTGGAGCTGATTCATCCCAAGCTTTTTTGTCATCTAAATAATCAGATATTTTATAATAATGCTTTAATAGACAGTTTCTGTTTAATTACGTTTTTAAATTTGCCAATCGACAAATTTAACATGTCGCTTGGGACCTTGTTATAAAAGCGTACACATTGCCCTATAAACAGTGGGAACAGCGAGTTTATCTTTATTTCTAGAGTTAATACTATGATTATCGCAATTTTTTTTTAATAAATGCATATTTTTGTGCACATACATTAAATTTTTATATATACTGACAAGGCACTGTCATAATATTAATTTCTTTAAACTTTTTTCTAAGTGATTCTCTAGGGCCCATGTTATAAATTGCACGAACAGCCCTCTTCTGCAGCACAAATATGGTGTTAATATCAGCAGCACTCCCCCACAACAGAATGCCATACGACATAATGCTATGAAAGTAGCTGAAGTAAACGAGTCTAGCGGTATCTACGTCGGTAAAATGACGGATCTTTTTAACAGCGTATGCCACAGAGCTGAGTCTCTTCGAGAATTTATCCATGTGCGGGCCCCATTGCAGCTTATTATCTAAAGTAATAAGAACACTGTGGTGTCGACGAGATCTATCTTTTCGTTTCGCAGTATAAAACGAATGCATTTAGTTTTTTTCTTGTTAAGTAATAAGTTGTTTACATTAAACCATGTTACAACTTTAGAGATTGCATTGTTTACATCGTCAAGATTAGTAAGTCGTCGCTTTAATTTAAATAATAGTGACGTGTCATCAGCAAACAGTACAATCTCGTGATCATCCTTTACAAGTATAGGTAGATCATTTATATAAATTAAAAACAAGAATGGCCCGAGTATTTATCCTTGTGGTACACCCATTTTTACCATTGGCCCCGGAGAATGCTTTCCATTTACATCTACTTGTTGTGTTTGGTCACTTAAGTAGGATGTGAGAAGCTTAAGTGAAACTCCCTTAACACCATAGTGATGTAGTTTGCTGATTAGAGTTTCATGGTGAACGCAATCAAAAGCTTTCGACAGATCACAAAAAATACCTAAGGCATCGCGTGATTCCTCCTAGATATCAAAAATATGTGATATTAATTCAACACCGGCATCAGTCGTTGAGCGTCCCTTTGTAAATCCGAATTGTTTACTGTCTAATAAGTTGTTGGTATTAAAATGCCGTTGTAATTGGTTTAGTATAAGTTTTTCATATATTTTACTTAATATAGGAAGAACTGATATAGGTCTAAAGTTACTAGGATCGGAATGACTACCTAATTTGAATAGAGGTATGATCTTGCTATGTTTCAATAAATCAGGAAATACTCCACTGTCAATGCATTGATTAAATATGAAAGCTAGATCTGGTGCAATAATGTCAATTAGTGGTTTTTTAACACTGACAGAAATGCCCCAGAGATCAGTGGTCTTTTTTACATTAATCATTTTGAATGCCTTGATAATATCGTTTTTGTCCACATGTTCAAAGTAAAATTGTGTGACACATTCAGGTAAACTATCTTTTAACAATGATTCTGCTATTACATGAGAAGAGTTTAAAGACTTTGTAGTGGAGACTGGAATATCAGTAAAAAAAGTTTCAAATGCCTTTGCTACATCTCAAGATATAGATAAGGATATTATTATTATAATAGTTTTTGACATTTAATTTGATTTATATTACTGTATTATTGATCAATGATTTTATTTTATTTTTACTTTTATTTTGATTGTATGTGCAATGGATCTTAGTTAACTGAAAAAATAAATATTATTATTTATTTATTATATACTAGCTGTCCCGTTCACGACTTAGTCCGCGCGTTTTAAAAAGAAAAAATATATCTAATTGTATCGACTGCAACTCCATCTGCCGGGCTGATTTGTGAATCTAAACCATCCAGGGCGCCACCCAAACGCATACAAAAAAAATGATTCAAATCGGTCCGGCCGTTTAGGAGGAGTTCAGTGACATACACACGTACTGTAGAATTATATATATAACTAGCGACCCGCCCCGGCTTCGTACGGGTGCAATGCTGATACTAATTATATTACAGAATGGTTATTCCTAAGAGATAGATTTCCTAAGAGGGTTCAGCCAGCGTTTGCAATGTAAGCGCAAAAATAGTTTATTTACGACACCACATTAGAAACCTCTGAAATTATCAGTGTTTCGCTACTATATTATGCATGTATTATACATATAAACCTTTCTCTTGAATTACTCTATCTAAACCGTATCAAAATCGGTTGCGTAGTTGTAAATATCTAAGCATACATAGGGACAGACAGACAGCGGGAAGCGACTTTGTTTTATACTATGTAGTGAAGATTTGAAAATGAAAATTTTGTCATTTTGGTGATCTCTCCACATTTTCTCTTAATTCCTGAAGGTGTATTATTCACTCATCTAGAACGACGGTGAAATAGACCAGGACTAGATAAACAGAATTAATTAATGAATTAATAAATGGATGGTTAATAAAAGTGTTTGAGGCTGAGAATTGTCTTGTTTTAGTATTAAGTATTTGTGATGTTAATAATATATTTTTATTTAATATCCCGTTTTGAGTGAAAACTATGTTCAAAACCATGATACGTTTTAAAGATATATAATCATAATTATTCATAACATTAAAATTAAATGGTGTACTATTTTTAACACTAAATTAAATATTAGTATGATTTAGTACTTGTAATGTTGGATGAATATTTGTTAGGTTCTGGAGAACATGAGCGAGATCGCGTACAACAGCACGTGGAGCGAGGCGCAGGTCCTGTTGCTCGAGAACTCCGCCTTCAAGAACGACGTCAGCTTACTGGGCATGGACAAGGAAGACGCACTTATTGGTCCGTAACTATCACTTTCAACATCTATAGTACAAGCTATGCTTAGTTTGAGGTAGAATGGTGTTGTGTATGTCTATCAATATTTATAATAATAAATAGTAGAATATTTATTCAAAATTCAAATAGTAGAATGAATGTTTGAAGATGATGATGATTATTTAATTTTTTAGACATTATTTCAAAATTAAATTATAAAACTAACAGTTATTTTAAAAATAATTTGAAACGAAGAGGTAGGTAAAATATTGAAAATAAATATATATATTTCTATATATATTATATATATATATATAATATTAAATATATATATATAATATTAAATATATATATATAATATTAAATATATATATATATAATATTAATATTATATATATATATATATACAATATTAAGAACAGATAGCCACTAAAAACCGGTAAAAAATACTATTTTTCCAATTTATTTATTAACCTATATTTTTCCACTGCTGGGTAAAGGTCTCCTCCAATTCCTTCCAATTTTTCCATAAAAAAATTGCTGCGGGCACCGTCTTAGTCTGAACTAGGTGATACCGAGTTTCAGATGAGAAGAGCTTAAATATAATCACTAACTTATTTATGTAGGTAGACTTGACTTCTCTAAAATGAACCCTTTAGTCTGTCAAGGTTATTTACTTAAGTCCTAGGTAATTCAGACTAGAAATAGTCGCCTCCAAAGCGTAGCCTATGTTTTGTTTTTATACACCGAAAATGTCCGCATGGTAACCTGCTATTTTATTATTATAAGCTCTGCTGAATTTATTGTAAAATAATAATAATACCGGGCATTTCACACAGCATCATCTGGCTCCAAAGTAAGCAGAGTTTGTGTTATGGGTACCACATGACTGATATACTACTTATATATTATACGACGACCTCTGTGGCGCAGTTGGCTAAGACCCTGCTGAGACGCAAAAGGTTGCGGGTTCGATTCCCGCCGCGGGACAAATGTTTGCACGATCTGCAAGTATTTGTCTCGGGTCTGGGTATTTCTATGTATAATATGTATGTATTTACAAAAAAAAAAAAAGAAGTATATAAGTAGTATATCAGTCATGTGGTACCCATAACACAAGCTCTGCTTACTTTGGGGCCAGATGATGTTGTGTGAAATGTCCGGAATTATTTATTTATTTATTATTTATTATTATATACTACACCTTTTTTTTACTTTATTGTTTTTGTACAGTTTTTGAACAGCATATAAGAAATCTAGAGGCGGAATATTTAGCAGATCGAGAAGCCACTAAAAAGCGAAGCAAGCGACAGCAGAGGAAAAACAGAGACAACTTTTTGGTAAGTTCAACAGGCCTTTGCGTCCTGACCGCAGCGTGTACTCTTACGCTTTGAGGATCCCGAAATCAACTTCAAACCTTTATGCACATTCATCATGTTTAGCCATTTTTCCCTGTCTACGAGGGAGGTCAAAAAGTTCGCGGAATGGAAGGGTTAGAAAAGGGCAGGGTTAATTTTTTTTACCTGGTAATCTGCAGGTACTCAATATACGTATAAATACCAAATTTTAGGCAAATCGGGTCATTAACATTTTAGTTATCACTACATTAGCAATTCAATCGGGAAAAAACTGTTAAACATGGATAAAATTTTGTTTCGTGCCGTCATAAAGTTCCTTACAAGGAAAAACACTTCAAATTATTTTAGAAGAAATGCCATCTGTTTATGGGGACTCTTGCCCTGGAAAAACAATGGTTTATAATTGGAATAGCTTATTCAAGCAAGGCAGGGAATCAATTGAAGATGACAACCGCCCGGGCCGGCCGATCGAGGCCACCACCTCAGACATCGTCGAAGAACTTGTTAAAACAACTTGCTTGTTAAAACAACTAGACAGTAATCCTACCATTTGGTTGGATTATTGTCTACAACCATTTTGAACATCCTCCATGACCATCTTGACATGTCTAAGGTCAGCGCAAGATGTGTGCCGAGAATGCTCTCAGCGGTTCAGAAAAAGCAGCGCGTCGAGTGCTCATGCGAGTTTTTGGATCTCTGTAGCGACGACAAGCAGGAAATTTTGAACCGGATTGTTACTGGAGATGAAACTTGGGTTCATCATTATGAGCCTGAATCAAAACAGGAATCAATGCAGTGGCGGAAAAAAGGTGGAGCACCCCCTAAGAAATTCAAGGTGTTACAATCGGCCGGAAAGATCATGGCCACTGTTTTTTGGGATTCGGAGGGGATTTTGTTAATCGACTACAAAGAAAAAGGATTGAATATCATAGGGGGATACTCTAAACTCTACTCCACTCCACCAATTTAAAAGATGCCATCAAGGAAAAGAGATGGAAATGGACAAGAGGAGGAGGAGGATGGAGGAAAATGGACAAGAGGTGTGTTGCTCTTGCACGACAATGCACCCGTTCACAAGAGCCATGTTGCAATGGCTGCCTTGCGAAAATGTGGCAACGAAACATTAATCACCCTCCCTATAGTCCAGATCTAGCCCCTTCTGATTATAATTTATTTCCAAAATTAAAAAAAAGAACTTCGTGGAAAAAAAATTACGGACGATGAAGAAGTTAAGTCTGCAATTTCGGCATATTTTGAAGGCCTTGACAAAACATTTTTTTACGAAGGTATAGGTAAGCTTTTTGAAAGATCTGAAAAGTGTATTAGGCTTAAGGGAGAATATATTGAAAAGGAAAAATAATTATTTGTATAATTTTTACCCCCTTCAATGCCATTCCGCGAACTTTTTGGCTTCCCCTCGTATCTGTCTTAATAACAGTCTAAAATATATTCTAATCTAATTGAATAACAGCCAGGTTTGTAAACTTAAAAAATAATCAGCAAATATCCATACTAAATTATTTTATTGGAACGAATTGGAATAAATTATTTATTGAAACGTTCCTTATCGCGGGTTGGCGAGGGGACCTAGCCGACAAAATTAGCTTCACTTGTATGTATGTTTGTATGTAACCGACTCCTTAGGACGCGATTTTGACCCACTTTAAACGGCCACATTTCTTGCACACCTGTCAAAGACCGATGACAATGCAATAATTCGAAAAAAAATATTAAAAAAAAACATTTATTTTTTATTAAATATCCGGTTATCCTAAAACTAAAAAGCAGAAAATAAATAATAGTTAAAAAAACTAAAAAAACACGCTTTATATAGAAAACCAAACTAAAAAATAGAAAATAAATTTTAATAAATGTAAGTAAGAAAAAAATGTTTTATAAAAAAAAAGCGTGGGGTGCTTTTTAAGATATTATCGAATTGATAATCCTTCCACCATGCACCCCAGGCTTTTTTTTTAATAAAACATTTTTTTCTTACTTACATTTATTAAAATTACTTACGTTCATTTCCTTTTTTTGATAATTAGATGGTTTTTAATTTGTTTGGCACCTGACTACTTGTCATTTCTTGCTGACTTTGGAAGCTTGTTTGCAACCTCGAGTTCGAAAACACTTTTAGTACACTCGTGTAACTTAATATTTGGTTTCAAAGCTGTCATAACATTCATTCTTTTCGTCACATGATATTGATTTTGCTTGAATTACAGAATGATGGTAATGTATCTATTTCGTACTAGTGGTCGCCCACCGGTCGACATTCCACCATAATTAATATAAATAAAAAAAAAAGCATTCTGCATTCTCCATATAAACTATAAGTGTGCGAAATTTTATACTCCGTCCGCGCAATTTTCGTAAAAAGGGGTACAAAGTTTTTGCTTCACGTATTATATGGATAAAATATTCCTTTGAATTCAATTTGTCATCTTGTTTTAAATTGTAGACGCTGTCCATCTTTTGGTCGTTTATATTCTCTTTACCTTGAACTGCATTAGTCTAAGTCCATATAAGATGATCTCTTATGGGTGGTTGTTATAAGCGGCTGCACCGCAATTACGAAGTGCCATGTTAATTCACCGAATTACCGCGTTGGGTTTGGGATGTTACGCTATGTACATTACAACTGTTTGTAGACGCTGCTGGATATGCTGCATGAAGAAGGAAAGCTGACGTCGATGTCGCTTTGGGTAGAACTGTACCCCGTCATCTCGGCTGATATGAGATTTTCGGCCATGCTTGGTAAGTTAACATTTATAAACTGAAGTTTTAATTTAAAAGAGATTTAGATGAGACCGCGCAACGAGCGCTCAAAGAAAACTCCCAAAAAATATTATTTAGAATACCTTCAGTGGCGAAATATCGTGGCATTTATGTATGTATGCAAAAAGCATCGTCAATTTCAGGTCAGAGCGGTTCCACGCCATTGGATCTATTCAAGTTCTACGTAGAAAACTTGAAAGCTCGCTTCCACGACGAGAAGAAGATAATCAAGGAGATACTGAAGGAGAAGGAGTTCGACGTGAAGCCGGAGACCACTTTCGAGCAGTTCGCGACCGTCGTCTGCGAGGACAGCAAGTCTGCCTCGCTCGACGCCGGGAACGTCAAACTCACTTACAACGCCTTGCTTGAAAAGGTACCCTATAATAATCTACATAAAATACATTATTCACTAACTTGCCGGTTAAGTTAGCTCGACTTCGATTACGTATATTCGAACAACAGCCAAATCAAAATCTAATCAAAACATTATTTATTTAAAACCACTTTGAATCTAACATGCTAGTGAATCTAGTAAATCTCCTGACCCCAGTTCAAGAAGAATCCAGCAAGTCTTTTTTGTATGATTTTCGTTACGGATGCCGAGTCGTATACGAGCAGATTCATCCCAAGTTTTCATAGATAGTTTCTGTTAAGTTTTTAAATTTGGCAATCGACAAATCTAGCACGTCGCGTCGCTTGGAAAAAATATTGATGCAAGATATAAAAGATTGACTAACTTTAAGTAACCGTAAGAACAGCGAGCTTATCTTTCTTTCTAGTATTAATATTATGATTATCATAGCTTTTTTTTAAACAATTGCGCATTTTTGTGAACATACATTAGATTTTCATATACAGGGTGGAATTTTGTAATGCCACCTGAAGGGAAAGTACTCCTAATACTGTTGATAGAAAATTTTACTTTACTTTACTTTTAAAGTTGCATTCAAAGATTTACGCTAAGAAATTCGCTTGCCACACCCGGGAATCGAACCGACTAAAATCTGTAAAAATTACAACCTGTACTTTTATTGCATTGATCGTTAGGATCAATTATAAAGATGAAATCTCTCTAACAAACTTGATAAATTAAATGATGAAAACCATGAAATCTTAAATTATTTACAAAAAATGGTAAACTAACTAATTAGTTGCTCGAAATGAGCTGCATTTTCTTGGATACACAAATGTATTCTTCTAACGAATTCATTTATATTAACCTTTAATAACGTGCTGTGGTGAATATTACAAATCGTATTCTGAACTTCAACTCTCAACTCGTTTACATTCGCATAAGGTTTAAATGTAAATTAGATTTTTCACATGAAACCATTTAACTCTTTTCTTAAGAAACAATTCTGCAATTACATGGGCAGGTAAGTGTTGTTAAATAAATTAATACTGAATAAAAAGTGGAAAGTGGTTAGGAAAAAAATGATAAAATATAAAATAATAGTTAATAAAATTTGACAAATATTTATAATCATTGATTTATCGATAGTTCATCAACTATATATGGCGCGTTTTCGACCGGAGGCACCGGTTGACCTGAAGTGATGCTGTGACCGCGCGCTCTCCGCCCTCTATCTCGAAAACGGTTCACCGTATTAAAATTTTTTTTAAATAAAATTTGTAGAGAATTGTGTATTCTACAATATTGGTAATAAATACAAATAGCAAAAAACCCATAGGAAATGAGATATTTACAAAAAAAGCGCAAAAAACCGATTTTTGTGACGTTTGACCTTGAAATTTAATAGTTGCGTACACCCTACCATAATGTAGGTTTTGAGACAACTTTTAGGGTGTCAATATACAAGTATTTACAGACTTACAGCTGGGTATCTTGAATTC
Source organism: Lampropteryx suffumata (assembly GCA_948098915.1). NCBI lineage: Eukaryota > Metazoa > Arthropoda > Insecta > Lepidoptera > Geometridae > Lampropteryx > Lampropteryx suffumata. The sequence goes on along the minus strand of OX402550.1, from coordinate 20,353,998 downwards.
CGAGATTCTTACCTAATTTAAGCTTTAATGACTGGACTAGTACTTTCCCTTCAGGTGGCATTACAAAATTCCACCCTGTATATACTGACAAGGCACTGTCTTGGTGGTTGCCGGGCCGTAGTCGGAAGTAAACGATACATGTACGCACTAGGTCGTGCGTGTCAAATGTAAGAATTGCATCACACGCATCGTTCACTATATGATTTGTAAACAGGCGGAGGCGCGGAACAAGGAGAAGATGAAGGAAGAGTCCAAAGCCCTGAAGAAGCTCGAGTCTGGCTTCAAGTGGATCCTGACGCAGGCCAACATCGACCCCGCGCTGCCGTGGAGCGAGGTCAAGCAGCTGATCGACCTCGAAGCGCCCGAGGTCGTCGCCGTCTCCTCCGAAGAAGAACGCATCAACATGTACAAGGTAACGCATACCCGTCAATGCCGTCATTATCTTAGCCATCAAATTAATGTGGCCTAATTTAAACCTAAACCTACGCAGTAATCCATCCAACTTAAACTTTCAATACCTTTTACAATTTATCTGCTCATTGTTGTTTGACGACCTCTGTGGCGCAATCGGCTAAGGTCCGGCTGAGACGCAGAAGGTGGCTGGTTCGATTCCCGCCGCGGGACAAATTTTTGTATGATCTGCAAGTATTTGTCTCGTGTCTGGGTGTTTCTATGTATAATATGTATGTATTTATAAAAAATAATAATAATATATATAATAATATATGTATAAGTAGTATATCAGTCATGTGGTACCCATAACACAAGCTCTGCTTACTTTGGGGTCAGATGATGTTGTGTGAAATGTCCGGGATTATTTATTATTTATTGTTTTTATAGGACTATCAGCATGAAAAGGAAGATAGCTGCATGCACTACCACCATCCAAAACCGAAGAAAGCCAAGCGTTCTAAGAAGAAGAAGCGACACTCCATTTCACCAGTGAGTATTATCATCCCCTACCACAATAGAATTACCGGAGTCTGTTAGGTGAACCATCAGTGCTCGCAAAAGGAAGTGGCAAGTACTTATTTTTACTAAAAAGCGCGCGTGACAGCCGGGGGAGAATCTGAGGATTATGAAAATAACTCATGGCTTCGAGGAGTGGGCTTTTCATATTATGGGAATATCATTGGCATTTGGCAATATCAAGTGATTTTGTTGTCACAAAGTCATAATCGGTCGTCATTTTGTAATATATCCTATCACGGCATGACCGATTAGAATTTTCTTGGATAAATTGACCTATTTATTGATTGTAATTCCGCTAAGATTACCTAAGATTATTCTCGTTTTATTTAATACCCCTGTTGGATATTAAATAACACGAGGGAATCTAATCGAATCATAAGATACACTTTTTTTGACAGGTTCGTCGGCTCAGTGGTACTAGCGTTGCCTTCTGTGCTGTGTAGGTTGGGGACTCGATTTCCTCCCATTCGTGTGATTAATATAAGTATTTGTTTTGTGTCTGGGTTTTAAAAGTATCATAAATAATTCTATCAGTCACCTGGTCGCCATAACCTAAGCTTAGTTTGGGGCTTGTTGGTGTTGTAAGAATAGGCATGACGCCAGTATCATTAAATGGTCGATTTAATGTTTTAAGGGGAAACTTAATATCAAAAAAATGCAAAACACTGGTTTAGTTTTATTAAAAAAAATGTGATTATTAAGATTTTAAATAAAATCTAACATTAAAATACAGCAATCGGCCATTTTGACTGAAACACCAATCACAGCATGACGTCACCCATATGTAAACTCCATTGTCAATTGGATTGATTTTTTATTCTTTTACTTGTGTTTTATCGACTTCACTCTACTCTTACGATGGAACCACGCTTTATTTAAGGCAAATAGCTCAAATTTGCCCAGGATTTATTAATATTAAGCGATTTCCTCGCAACAAATAAATAATTTTGCTCGTCTGAGTTATAAACGTAAAAACATCTTTGTAAGTAAATTTTGTATTTACCAAACATTTTTCTAGATACAACCAACTTATACATAATCAAACTCGTTTTGAACTCAGGCGAGTTTTTTTATTTTACTATCATAGGTTATTAACCGACTTCAAAAATGGAGGAGGTTCTCAATTCGTTTTTATTTTTTTAGTATGTTCACCGATTACTCAAAGACGCCTGAACCGATTTGAAAAATGATTTTTTTGGTCCAAAGGGTTCCCAGATTTTTGAAATATCAACAAAAGTCTAAAAATTGTACACATCGATGATATTTTCATAAACAAAATACATCTACTTTCCCCTAAACGTTTTAAAAATAAAATAATTTTAAGGTCACACGTTGTATCCAATGAAGTCGGGTTTCTTTAAGTTTTTAAAACATTTATACAATAAACTTGTCATTGTTTATTTTTTAAGTTGGCTCACAGCTTGTAAGTTGCTATTTTAGAGTTAATATCAATTTAATACCCGATAAAACGAGTTATTTTCTGTAACTAATCAGAACCTACTAGTACTAGTAGTATTTTTCCTCATAGTAAACACCTAAAATCGAATCACCAAGTCAATTACACTGCTTATAAACTTTGGAATTATTTTTATCACACGAATTAATTTAATATTTTGTTTATTTTCTTCGCTACGCATAGACACAATGGTGGCAATTCGGGTGGTTCATTCCTAAAATTAGGAATTGTCTAAAATATATTTAGTTAGTCATAGCATTTATTTTGTAAAACCTGTTTGGTTGGTACCATCTAACTAAATTAGGAACGCTTAATTAAATTAGGATAAGTTGGTAGCACCAGAATACCAAAGGTTAACTTGACAGTTCAAAACCTATTTTTTTTGTTATTAGTAAATGTGTACCCACATTACGGAAGATTTCAAAATCTTTAGTCTCGCCTATTATTGGTCAAAAGAAACCAATGAAAGAAATGTTAATAAAAAATGTGAACAAAGAATGAAACGTTATTGAAGTACTCTATGATGTTTGTTGCAGTCGCGGTCGCGCTCGGTGTCACCGGCGGGCGCGGAGGCGGGCGCGGGGGGCGGAGCGACGGGTGCGGGGGCGGGGGCGGGGGCGGGGCCGGGCGCGGGGGGAGGGGCGTCCCCGGCCGCCAGCCGCGGCTCGTGGAGCTCGGACGAAGCGCGCGGGAAGCACAAGAAGTCAAAGAAGAAGCATCGGAGGCACTCACCTCTACCGGTATTTAATCATTCCTTTTCCTTCTATAGCCGGCTCGGAATCGGAACACTGATTGTACGTATGCTGATTGCCTCAAACGAAACTATCTGAATAATGTAAAAAGAGTCGTTCAAATGTTTTATATTGAATTCTGTGACTACTTCTGTGTACACTCTGTGACATAAGTCCCACTGCACTCGAGATACATCAAGGAGTTTACACTTCAACACTGGCCCAAAAACTAAATGATCTGTCGTAGCCTCAGCGAACACTTTCTCTTAGACTATAATAATATTAATGAAATAGGCCTTCATAGCAAAATGACACGCAACATGCAATTTTAAATTATAAAACTAAACCATGTGAACAACAAAACAGTTTTGTTACTTTATTTATAACATTAGTTTCTCATCAATAGTAGATCAGACGCAAACTTATGTCTTTCTCTTTAGTTAGTAGAGGCCGGAGGTTTAGTTAGTAAGTCAGCTACAGCTACCGTAAATAAGTAATTTAATATTGGTGGACAATGCACACAACACTATCTAGCCCCAAACTAAGCATAACTTGTGTAGGCAGTGTGTATGTTGAGGTAGTTTTATAACTTAAAAACTAGGAAGCTTACATCATTGCAATTTTGCTTCAAAAAATCCTCCTTGGACACGTAAAAGCCGAAATTAAATAAAAGTAGCTATTATAGGATTATTATGGTCTCAAAAGTGCCATTTTTAACACTCACTGACTGACTCATCAATATTCTAGACCACTTCTAGATTACTTAAAGGCTTGAAATTTGGCATTAAGGTAAAATGCAATATACGTAGGTACATAAATAAAAAAAAATAAAAAACACAAAATTATTGAACTTTTAAAAAAAATATGATATTTCAACAAAAACATAAATGTGAAAAAGGGGCAAAGTCCGGTACAAACTGCGTTCCAGGTTTACGGTTTAACAAGAGTTGAGATCTGAACGGGTGCCACGTTCCATAGCAGTTCCTTATTCGTAGCTATATAGAATTTTTAAAAGAACATTTGTAACATTTAATGATATTGAAATATCTTTAGTCATAAATATTTCGCTTCCTCTATCATAGGTTCAGTCTTTAGGATACATTGTGTTGATTTCACAAAAAATACACTATTAAACGGTTATGAATGTCCAGAAATCGCCGAGTCCGGAAGAAGGCGGCATCTCCGACGATGAGCCGACGGTGACGGTGACGGGGGCTGGGGCGGGGGCAGGGGCGGGTGCGGGGGCGGGGGCGGGGGCGGGGGCGGGGCGGCACAAGAAGAAGTCAAAGCGCAGCGCACCCTCCAGCCCTGAGCACGATCTTATCGACCACGCGCACAAGAAGAAGCGGAAGGACAAAAAGGAGAAGAAAGAGAGGTCAGTCTGTTCGTGAAACTTTACAGGTGGAGCCAGGTCAACGCATGCATCCGATGTAGTTTTTATTGTTTAAGAAGAATTATGAATTAATACTTATTAAGTGTCCTATGCACCTTTTCTCTCTCACTACATAGTGTAAACAGTGAAATAAGAGGACCCCTCCATTTCCTCCCGTGGATGTCATAAAAGACGACTAAGACGATAAAAACTTTGGTTCTAAATCCGGGGATGTCAAAATATATGATTTTGGGTTCATGGAAGAAAACCGGTGAAATTGCACTTAATTCGCCCAATGTGAATATATTTGGAAAGCCTATTAAATAAATAAATAATCCCGAACATGTCACGCAGCATCATCTGGCCCCAAAGTAAGCAGAGTGTGTTATGGGTACCACATGACTGATCTACTACTTATACATAGTTTTTTTTGTAAATACATACATATTATACGCATAGAAACAACCTTTATTGTCTGCACTTACGACGCTCGTATCCTTGGGGTGCTTGTGGATAGTGAATTACAGTTTGAAAAACTAACGGAATGTGTACGGAATTGTTTCTACAGTTTAAAAGTTTTATATCAATTCCGTAACTGCCTCCTAAATTCACCTACTTAGGATGTTAGACGTTTCAAAGTCCTTGTGATCGTATTGAAAATAAATATTGTGGTGTGCAGGTCGAGCGGATGGAGCGACGCGGAGCTGGAGTCGCGGCGCGCGGCGCTGCTGGCCCAGCTGCACGAACACGAGGCCGAATGACCCGAGACCTCCGACCTCAACGTCCACATATTCTTCGACTACTGTCCGCGACCCCGCCCCGCCCCCGCACCCACCCCCGAACCCGACACCCCGCCGCCGCCTACCGTCTCCTCCCCCGCAGTGGTCGCCGAAGTTGACGTTCTCGAGTCGCATCTCGGTACCGATGGATCCTAATTTTTCTCTTTTGTGATTGAACACGGTGATCGATTTAAGTTTTGTGTTATCGATGTCGAGGTCGAGGACCGGTGCAGAGCCTTGCCCGATCTGATGGGCCCTAGACTAGAGGTACGCGGCGCAGAAATGTTTCATTCGACTATGCTTACTCGTTCTCGACGCCGCGGCCGGTTTCTGCGCTTCGGACTTATTTAAACTTGATTTAAATATGTAGTTATGGTGTATTGAAGAACTTAGTGATAAATTCCATATTCATATATGCGATTGAACTTTCTTTATTGGTTTAAATGTTAAATATTATTAGTGAATCAACTATAAAGAAATCTAAGTTTTTAAAAAAATATTCTTGATGTCATTTGTTAGATTGTTCAATATGTAGTTATTATGCATAAGAATATAGTACCTTTGTGAGACATGTAGCATTTATATTTCTTTCGGTACAAGATAACGTATAATGTTTAGAGCCAGCTAATATACAAGATATAAATATTATAACTTAGGTTCATAACACCTACAATGGTAGTGATTTTGTTGTTTCATTTTCAAAAACTTTCGTAATATACCTACCGATGTCCCTTTCATTTTAGTGCAATAAAAAATACAGCAACAGGTTTAGTTACGAAATGCTCTGCCTGTGGCCAGTGGCGGATTTACCCTAAGGCCCGGTAGGCCCGGGCCTAGGGCGGCCAGATTTAGGGGCGGCCCCAATCGTGTCAAAAAACTTATTATGGCGTATGGCGGGCGGGCTGCACTGCATGGTGCAATCTATACCGCATCCACTTTTCAGTCCCGGCGTTCAAAACTTCATAAAAAATGGAACAGCACTAGCGCCTTAGACAAGATAGCGGCAAAAATACTGCATTGTACAAAATATGTAATAACTCTACAACCAAACCATATTTTATAATTCTGTAAACAACAATGTACTAATATATATATATATATTACCTATCTATCAGGCAAAATAAAGTGTTTAGTCAAATACTAAATAATACAATTATTCCTGAAACCTAGTAAAATATTAGAAATTAGCAGCTATTATTATTATTATTTATTATAGTAAACTTATGGTTACTTTTACCCACACTACCCACCCGCACTTGCGATATCAAGTAGCTCTGTACAAATTAATTGTGTTTAATTAGATATGTCGCTGTTGAGCCATGTCTATAAGCTGTTTTCGAGAGTAGTTACAAATCGTCTCGATCGTAGGTTTGACGACTTCCAGCCTCCCGAACAGCCAGCCGGGTTCCGAAAAGGCTTTAAGACCATAGACCACATCCATACGCTCCGGCAGGTTATACAGAAGACCGAAGAGTATAGCGTTTGTGGACTATGAGAAAGTCTGATTCTGTCAAAACCTGGGCAGTGTTGCGGTCACTCCAGCGGTGCCAAATCGATATATCGAAGTGTTGAAATGTCTTCACAGAAACGCCACCATGTCTATCCGACTTCAGGACCAGAGCACGAATCCAATCCCAGTGCATACAGGGGTGAGACAGGGAGATGTTATTTCTCCGAAACTGTTACCTCTGCATTGGAGGATGTGTTCAAGCTCTTGTACTGGCATAGACATGGTATCAACATCAATGGCGAACGCCTCACTCAACTTCGATTTGCCGACGATATAGTCCTCCTGGCAGAATCGCTGGAAGACCTAGGCACAATGCTCAGCGACCTCAATATCGTCTCCCAACATGTGGGTCTTAAAATGAACATAAGCAAAACAAAAATCATGTCAAATACCGTACCGGTACATATTGGGAGCGAAATAATCGAAGTTGTAGACCATTATGTCTATTTGGGTCAGACGATTCAACTAGGCAAGTCCAACTTCGACAAAGAGGTCAGCCGACGAATCCAACTTGAATGGGCAGCGTTCGGGAAATTAAGGCACATCTTCTCAAGATGTGCCTCAAGACGAAAGTACAATCAGTGCGTGTTGCCAGTGATGACATATTGAACTGAGACTTGGTCGCTGACTCTTGGCCTCATACACAAGCTCAAATTCGCGCAACGTGCAATGCAGAGGTGTTGGGTGTTTCACTACGTGATAAAATCCGCAACGAGGAAAGCCGTAGAAGAACCAAAGTCGCCGACGTAGCGCTCAAAATTTGCAAGTTGAAGTGGCATTGGGCAGGCCATATAGCTCGCAGAACTGATAACCGTTGGGGAGTAAAAGTTCTCGAATGGCGGAAAACCAACGACAGGAAAACGAAGCGTAGGACGACCCCCCACCCGATGGACTGACGACATTGTAAAGATCGCAGGAAGTCGGTGGATGGCGAGGGCTCAAAATCGTTCTTCCTGGAAACCTATTGCGGAGGCCTATGTCCAGCAGTGGACTTCATAAAGGCTGATATGATGATGATGAATTGGATATTCAAATATTTAACTCGCAATTAAGTGTTGAAAGTTGATAATACTCGTGAAAAAGTTATCATAACCTACTTAGTTATGATATGATACTTAGTTACGGTGCCAAGTTGGCAGAATATTTTAGAGCAAATAACTAGTTTTAACAACTTTTGTACCATATTCTTGCGAAATAAAACTATTTTTTTTTCCTAAATTTCTAAATCTATTTAGGTAAAGTTGGCAATTTCATTATGTAGTCTATATGGTAGATGCTGACACTGGTGCGGCCGAGACTGCAAATCCGCCACTGCCTGTGGCTCTGCTCGTATGGAACTTTAAAGTAGCCTTGAGGCTATTCCGGTAAAACTTGATCTATGCATACAGGATTCTTGGTTAATCAACCTATTTCTGCTAAGAGATTGTAGGGGAAGTTATTTCCGATAAATTAGTGTCCTTAATCAAAAGTTAACTATTTCAAAAAAAAAATTGGTAAAATTTTTATTTATATTTATGTTAAGAGTTTGGGTTTGGGTTTAAGAAATATAAAAAAAAATAGTTTAAAAAACTAAAAAAACACGCTTTATTTTTTGTTATAGTTTGGTTTTCTATATAAATCGTGTTTTTTAGTTTTTTAAACTATTATTTATTTTCTACTCCTTAGTTTTAGGATAATCTTTTTTTTTTTAATTTTTATTCGAATTATTGCATTGTCATCGGTCTTTGACAGGTGTGCAAAATTTGAATGAAATCTGGCCGTTTAAAGTGGGTCAAAATCGCGTCCTAAGGAGTCGGTTACAAACATACATACAAGTGAAGCTAATATAAAGCGTATAAAAACGATCGAGCCTTACAGTAGTCAAATTCAAATGTTTTTATTCAATACAATCACAAGGATCACTTTGAACGTCTTACATACTAGGTGAATTTAGGTGCCAATTTCTCCTAACCCAAGCCTGAGAAGAACTGGCAAGAAACTCATCCTGGTCCTAGCGCTTTTTTAATATGATCCTTCTTCGTAGCTGAATTACGGAAAACTATTACAAGATCCCAGTAGTTTATGTACTGCAAATCTCTGTCTAAGGGCAGATCAACATGACGTCATGCATTCAACAATAACCCACGGCTATGACTGGCTGGGCGACTGACCTCATACAGTCTTAGGTATATATCCAAAACGTGGGTGGTGAGAAGTCTTCAGGATCAATTATTGATATAGGGGTACTACAGGGTTCGATACTAGGCCCTTCTTTATTCCTAGTTTACGTAAACGATTTACCTTTTTTTTGTTAAAAATGTTTGAGATATAGTTTTATTTGCTAACGATACGTCTACAATTTTTTGTTGAAAAACAGTATTTGCGATAACGTAAATGAATTCTTATCGTTAGTTCTTAACTGGTTCACTGTAAATAATATTTTACTTAATGCTAAAAAAACGAATAATATATAAAATTCATTTTACCAAATGTAATTCATAACCCGACCAACATTGAAATTAATGGAGAGGCAATGAATCATGTAAATTCAACGATCTTCATAGGTTTTAATATTTATGCAAAATTACAGTGGGGCCCACAAATTGAAAAACTTGCTGGTAGGCTTAGTTCCGCTGCATATGCAGTTTGTACGATACGTTACTTACTGATAAAGCTACAGCTAGACTAGTTTAGTTCAGCTACTTCCATAGTGTTATTTCAAATGACATTATTCTCAGGGGTAAAGCAGCTTATATTCGATAAATATTTTTACGTCAAAAAAGGGAAATAAGTGCCATTATAAAATGTAACTGCGGGAGTCAGAGAAATACCTATTCAAAGAAATTAATATTCACACAATAGTTTCACCATATTGGTAAATATAAAAATTTGTTTTACACTCATAAAAATAGAAAATATTATACAGTAAACCAGTTAAAATAAACGATAGGAATTCATTCAGATGACCTTTGTGGTGCAGTAGGTCCGACTGAGACGCAGAAGATTGCGGGTTTGATTCCCGCCGCGGGACAAATGTTTGTATGATCTGCATGTATCTATTTGTCTCGGGTCATGCAAACACTTTTGGCTGACAGTACCAACCTCTCGGAAAATGGGTTAGGACCATCTGAAGGTCAACTCTACCACTGCGCTCGTTTTTTGGTCAAATCAACAGGCGCGCGCTTCTCTAGATTCCTGTTGCACACTTCCGTCTCTTTTTACGAAATCACTCTCACAGGTTGCAGGAAAGCGAGAGAATGTAACTCATTTATGGTGCAGATTATTTGAATTCTCCATAATTAGACCAATCGCTAAGCGTTAAGACCGTCCATTTTACTACCGTGTAGCTAAACATTTCTTATTACAGTCTACTATATTTGTGGTGTGCATTAAAGTATTTTATAATCTATTTTGAGTAACGTTTTTGTTCTTTTTGGGAATATATGTCGGTATTGTCTTGGCAGGACACCGTGTGTATTTGTCGATGACACCCACAAGGACTGCAAAGGGCTCTACAAAAAGGGGCACCTAGTCCTATGTCTAAGCCTAAACGCTTAGGTACCTACTCAAAAAACATTGTCATTAAGCAACGTATTTGTACTGAAGCATTGTGCCACCTGTCCGGATTGTAAAAGCATTGATTCGACACATTACTGGAAGAAATTTTGTGACTACAGATCTGTACCATTAGCAAACAAAAAAACTCCAAACAAACTTTTTATCTATGATAATATAATAATACAGTATCATCACATCAGCCCCTAGAAGTCCACTGCTAAGCATAGGCCTCCCCAATAGATTTCCAGGAAGAACGATTTTGAGCCCTCTCCATCCACCGACTTCGTGCGATCTTTACAATGTCTGCGAGCTATATGGCCAGCTCATTGCCACTTCAACTTGCAAATTTTGAGTCCTATGTCGGTCCTATGACTTTGGTTCTTCTACGGATTATTTCGTTGCGGATTTTATCACGTAGTGAAACACCCAACATAGCTCTCTCCATAGCACGTTGCGCGACTCTAAGCTTGTGTAAGAGGCCAATAGATAGCGACCAAGTCTCAGTTCTACTGATGGCAACACGCACTGATTGTAGGATTGACAAGACTTTCGCCTTGAGGCTCTGCGGTATCTGTGACGAGAAGATGTCCTATAATTTTCCAAACGCTGCCCATCCGAGTTGGATTGGCAGCTGACCGGCTGATCTCCTTGTTGAAGTTGGAATTGCCTAGTTGAATTGTCTGACCCAAATAGATACTTAATGATCTACAACTTCGCTCTCAACATGTACCGGTACGGGTGCAACACGAGCATTTGACATGATTTTTGTCTTGCTCATGTTCATTTTAAGACCCACGAGTGGGAGACGATATTAAGATCGCTGAGCATTGTACCAAGGTCTTCCAGCGATTCTGCCATGAAGACTATATCGTCGGCAAATCGAAGGTGAGTGATGTGTTCGCCATTGATGTTGATACCAAGTCTATAGTAGTAAGTAAGTAAGTCTACAAGAGCTCGAAAACATCCTCCAATGCAGAGGTGAACAATTTCGGAGAAATAACATCTCCCTGTCTCACCCCTTTATGCAATGGGATTGGATTCGTGCTCTGGTCCTGGAGTCGGATAGATATGGTGGCGTTACAGTACAGATTTTTCAACACTTCGATATACCGATAGTCGATTTGGCACCGCTGGAGTGACCGCAACACTGCCTAGGTTTCGACAGAATCAAAGGCTTTCTCATAGTCCACAAACGCTAAACAAAGTGGCCGGTTATACTCTTCGGTCTTCTGTATAACCTGGCGGAGCGTATGAATGTAGTGTATAGTGTTAAAGCCTTTTCGGAACCCGGCTCGTTTGGCAGGCTGAAAGTCGTCAAACCTACGAGCAAGACGATTAGTAACTACTCTCGAAAACAGCTGGGTGATGGGCCTGTAATTATTTAAGAGGGTGTAATCCCCTTCTTAAAGAACAGTACCACCATGCTCCTGTTCCACGCCTCTGGTGTAGTTCCCTCGAGGATGACGGAGTTGAACAGCTTCTGAAGGACCTTAAGCACCGGAGTTCCACCCGCTCTCAGAAGCTCTGTCGATAATCCGTCTTCCCCCGCTGCCTTGTTGCCTTGTTGAGCCGTTCGGATCTCGTATAGGCTGACATCCGGAATGTCCTCTGCGTAATGTCGGGTTAGGCAGGTTCTTGCATCGCTAGTCGTGCTTGTAGCAGGACTTTGCGATGAGGTGTACAGTTTTCCATAATAATCCAGTGTATACTTAGTAAAATGCAATGAATTTAAGATTACAGCTTTATTTTATACTTTTCTATAAACATACATATATACAAAAGGGGTATAAACTAGGGAGAGTACCTAACAAATAAACTTCGAAGCTTCATAAAATTATTTGACACTGACAGTTAGTTTAACTTTTGTTTTGTCAGTGTCATGATTTAATCAAAAACAGCTGGCTGTAGGTAAATAAAACAAAGCAATACAACAAAATTATCGAAAAGGATAAAAAAAATACAGCATTTTTTATGCAGATAGAACATCAGTTTATTATATTTTCAGTGAGCGAGTTCAAAGCAATATTATGTTGCTTAGATATCAATAGTAAAGTGTTAAAGTAATCACAAATATTTAAAGATAAACAAATATCTTGTAAACGGTGGATTTAATTTTTAGTTTTATCGTAAAATGTCGTGTCAAGTGGAACAAGTAGCTGATTGTGGTGATATTCTAAGCTTAGGGAGGGCTCTCTTTGTTCCGGAAAAAGAAGGTATCTTAGAGTCCTAATGTAAATAAATAAATAAATATTGCTGGACAATGCACACACTATCTAGCCCCAAACTAAGCACAGCTTGTAATATGGTGACTGATAGAATACTTATATATTTTTAATACAGTATGTATTAAAAATATATAAGTATTATATCAGATTTGATACTTTAGAACACCCAGACACAGAACAAACAATATATTTATATATGTAGTATGCTTTAATTAAAGCATAATTTGATCTTATTACATACTTATATTCAGTGAAAACTCTTTTTGCAGACACAGCCTGGTTACAACAGTGCTCTGTGTCACTCTCTTCCTGCGGGAACCTCCTTGCAGTGGGCTACAGAAACAGGCTATGCATATTGACTTCACAGTGGATAAGCTCTACAGATAGTAACTCTTTTCTCATTTCCTGGAGTGGGACCCTGCCATCGGAAATCACAGCTATTTTGGCTTTATCTATCTGTCCTTCACATCATTCGTCACAGGTAGCTATGCTACGTAACTCCTATTAAGCAGTTTGTAATATGATATTAGTCATAAGTACCTTACCCTTATTTTTGATTATATTTTACAGAATGGTCCTGACTGGTTCTGCATCATAGTTGGGTTTAAAAATGGCAGTGTTGGCTTCTATACCAACACAGGGCACCAGCTTTTACTTGAGAAGCTGGATGAAAAGCCAGTTATGAAGATATCTTGCCATACGGGCACCTATGGAACTCTGCCTGATGATGTCCACATATTGTTCCAGACCTGTGAGTGTGTCATATCAGGCTCTGGCTTGTTTCAAACTCTAAGGAATGCTAAAGCCCAGATTGCTAAAGGTATGTTGTAAACAAAGATAAACAAGAACATTTATACCTAAACTTTTATTTATTTCTATACTTCATTTATGTATCAGTTCTACTTAGAAACATTTCTCAAATTCTGTCAAAAGTTAATCACTGTTTAAAATAGTGCCATCCCTATCTGTATGATAGTGACAGGGAGTACCTTTATGAAACAGTTTTTAGGCAGTGATCAAGTTAATAGGTGTTTATAAGTATGGTTGATGTATCAATTTTTTTTTTTTTTATTTATTTATTTATTTATCTATTAATCATAACATCATAACATAGGCACTTAATATTGGTAAAAACTCTTTAACTCCCATGTTAAGAGAACCTTGTGTTGTGGTTCTTTCATTGATTGTTGTTTGCAAACAAAATCACTAAAAGTGATAAAACTACTCAGATAAAAAAGAGTGTGACATAGTTAAGTCTTAAAAAGTTTAAAATTATAGGTATTTAATTTGACATTTGAGTTAGTCACATACCCGCAGAGTACTCAAAATATTATACTAACCTAAGAATAGCACTTACAGTGGTCACTACAATCACTCATCTTTTTGTTTGATATTTTACCTGTTTCCAGTGCAAGCAGGCGTCCAAGATGGCTATATGGTGGACAGCCGCAACATTAGCATTCGAAAATGGACCTTTGCTGAACAAGATGTTGTGAGCGATGCAGCAGTAGTTGGCTTGGAGCTTAAAAACACGTATGATCATCTTCTGGCTGCCTCTACGTATGGAGGTTATGATGTATGGTAAGAAATAGTTTAGATAATAATAATATAATAATAATAATATGATATATAGTAATAATATATAATAATATTATATATAATATGATATATAATAATAATCCCGAACATTTCACACAGCATCATCTAGCCCCAAAGTAAGCAGTGCTTGTGTTATAGGTACCACGTGACTGATATAAGTACTATACTTATATACTTTTTTATTTTTGTAAATACATACATATTATACTTAGAAACATTTATTTATTTCAGAAATAGTTATAACATCATAACAGTAAGTACCTACCTAAATATATCTGATAAATACCACATTTATCAGATAATATTTATTTGAAAAATGTTTTTTCCATGTTCTGTTCTATCTAACGTAGCCTAAGTCTTTCTACCAGGTACCTATTGGTCTTTCCAGGTATCGCTCTGTGCCGCCCGTGAACACCTTAGTCCTGGGGACTGGCATGAACCCATACATAGGGTTCCACTATGCGATGGAAGGCGGCAACGCGCCGCCCCTTCAGGATGTGGCTAGGGCAGTCGCACATAAGATCAAATCTGCTTTGCCGTGAGTATTTTTAATCATATTTTTTTTGATTGAACTAAATAAAGCTCGACAAAATATTGTTTGAAATGAAATGATTTATTTGCGTGAAATGTGGTACACAGAGAACTTAAATACATAATAAGATCCACACATTTCGCTAGGAAGCCCAGCATGCGAAAATTAAGAAGGTACATATGATAATAAAATTAAAGACTACATTTTTAAACAAATTAAATAAACATTACAATAAATATTACAATCTCGAATAATTAAATTTATGTATGAATTACATAATAGTTTTTACCATAGCAAACGGAATGTTAATTAAGAAATTCTTTGACTATAAAAACATTTGTCAACAAGCCAGGTAAGCATTTTTGTTTTAAATTTATTGTATGGTAATTATCTTATAGATCTAGGTATTCTATTAAATATTTTTATACACATTATGTAGCTATTTTTATGACTTAAAGTTGTTTTTCGAACTGGAACTAATAGTCTAGTGGGGTCCCTCAATTTTATTTTTGAATTTATTTGATCCTCATATTTGTCAAAGAATTTGTTTTGCTCAACAACAAAACAGCATACCTGAAATATATATAGACTGGGCAACGTAAGCAACTTTAATTTTATAAATAATGGTTTGCATGAGTCGAGTGGACCAGCACCACACACAGCTCTAATGCATTTTTTTGGGCAATGAAGGCCCTTTTGAAGTGAGTCGAATTACCCCAAAGTAGCAAACCATACCTCAATACCGAAGCAACATAACCATGGTATGCAGTCAAAGCCGTTTTTTGACCTGATGTTCGGCGCAATGTCTTTATTGCAAAAACAAAACGATTAATTCTTTTGCATGTGAAGTCAATATGTGACTTCCAGTTACAGTTTTTGTCTAACTTTAAACCTAATTTTTTTATTTTATTAACATTATCTACGAATTCATCATGATATGTCAATTTAATACTAATATTATTATTATTATTGTAATTTTGAAAATGAATAAATTTTGTCTTAGATATTTTATATTAGCTCGCAAATTGTTACAGTCTAACCAATTAAGAATTATTTTAATCTCAGCATTAATTGACTCTACATAACTTATATTTTTACTATTATCAGAAACAACTATTGAAATATTAGCTGCAAATAGAACACATTAACATTTAGTGATCAAAGGTAAATTGTTTATATATAATAAAAATAATAATGGTCCCAGTATGTATCCTGAGGCACTCCAAAATTATTATTAAGACTACTATATTTGAAAGCTGTTGTCATGAGATCTTCGTTTAAACTTTTAATTTCTTATATTGTATACGATTTTCAAGATAACTCTTTAGCCAATTTAAAGCATGTCCTCTTCTGCCATATTTTTCACATTTCTGTAACAAAATATTATGATTTACAAAATCAAAGGCCTTGCTCATATAAAAATTTATAACTGAAACAGGAAACAGGTTTATTGATCTAGCGAAATAAAATATGACCGGCAACTTGGACGATTTGGCTTTGTATGTTTCGTTTGTTCGGCGAAGGCTTTCTAAATGAAAACAATATAGAAAAAAATGTATAAAGTACGTGGTGCTTTGTTTGTATATTCCAAAACTATTTTCATGTTTATTCTATGATGTTTAATTTCTAAGATACTAAAAAAACTAAACCATTTTTACTTGATTCGTTTGAGTTTCGTATATTTCATATGCCATAGAACTTAAAATGATACTGGTCGATTTCTGATATGGACTAATTTGAACCAAGGTTTCAAATGAAATGAAAAGAAATGAAAAGGCCGTGAAGAACTGGCATGAAACTCTTCCTGGTCCTAGCGCTTTTTTACATGATCCATCTTGTAACTACCTTAACTACGAAAAACTAGTGGAAGAAAAGAAACCGTCAACTAACGCAAGAGCTTACTTATAAGGGAAAGGATAATGAGTATTTTACAACATTGCAAAGGCTTTCAAACCTTTACTCAATATCAGGCTCACCTTTCGGGAAACTATGATTATGATCATTTTGATAAACACGGGTTTTACGGGTATTATTTTTTCGGTGCGAACCGTGAGCTCGAGCGGCAACGAGCGGACCGCGGATCCAACTCACCCTGATGAAGATTCTCTAGATGAATCGAAACAGTGTCGGTGCCGCCATCGACACATAATACGTGAATAAATCCCGTTTTTTAAAATGTACTAGTGGTCGCCCAATGGTCGCGAAATTCGACCATAATTAATTAATAATTAATCTATTTTTGATGCATAATTAAAAAATGTAGGAATTTACTAATTATTATGTAAGTACGTTTATTTAGGTACTTATTTTCTTCTTGAATTTCCAGTAGCAAATGAATTTAAATAACTAAAAATAATGATTGACAGGGGCTGGCTAAGTGGCGCTAGTGCTGAGAAAGCATCCCCCGGTAGCGAGCCCGCCATCCGAGCCGAGAGCCTCTCCATGCGGTGCGGTGTGTATGACGCGCAGCGACAAGGGACCTCTGTAGCCGTGTCACCCGATCGCCGCCTGGCCGCTTTCGCCGATGGATATGGGCGCGTGGCTATATTGGATGTAAATAGAGGACATTTGATAAGACTGGTCAAAGGATGCAGAGATGCACAATGTGCCTTTGTGCAGGTATGTGATCGGCTTCTTACTATATGACAGTAGAACTCATTAGAAGACATTATATTCTTGATATACTGTTCGAGTCTTGCAGCTAGTGAACATAATTTTTCTTACTGCAGATCTTCGATAACGACGACAAGAAACCTCAACTCTCCACAATTAAAGATGTCAAGCGGGCTCTGTTCCTTATCATTTACAATCCAAAAAAAGGTTTGATAGACATCCGGCTCATGCAGAGGGGGAATAGAGTCGCCGTCTTCACCGCCACCAAGCACGGTCAACTGCTGTACAACACGTGCGGTCTGGTCGGAGCGGAGAAGAACTATACGTACAAAAAACTTAACCTACCGGAGTTCCAGTGTGTTCTCATCGATTCGGATGGCAAACTCAAAAAAATCCACATCCCTTTTTTCTACGCATTAGAAGGCGAACACTCTCAAAAGTCAAAGGATCTACAAACATTGAGGGAGTTCCGTGATAATATAAAAAAGTCTATTGTAAACGAAGAAAACACAGAAGACCTTCTTAGAATAGTCTCTGAAATACAAACTATGGATATCAAGAAGCATTCTCTAGATTTACTAGTCAAGAAGTACGAAGTGCCTCCGAAGTTTGTTATGTCGTGTCTAGCGATATTTTGGGACAGTTTCAATGACGAAGACTCTCAAATAGTAGAATTGAAGCATTATTTAGCTAATCTGGCGCTCGTGACATTGTTCTTCAGGCTTATCAATAACGAAAACACCGAGGACATGCATGAGTTAACTGAAAAAATACACGAATTCTTGAAGAAAGAAAAAGGGTTTGAGCTCACAGAGTGTACCGTATACGAAGATCAAATGGACAGTTTCCACTTACTAGAGGATGATAATTGTATTTTGGAAAGGTTGCTAACTTTAGCCCAAGAGAAGGATTACAAAGAACGACAGCACGTCAGGGTCCAGTTTGCAGATAACCATTCATCTTCTTACAAGGACTTTGTATCCTGTTTTCAACTAGAACAAGCTGCAAAATTCATCACATTGAAGTCCGAGACATCGGCAGAGAAACGCAATAATCTAGCTCTGATTACATTCAAATGCATCTTTCGAATGAATAAGTTAAATTTGTTGAATAACTTCGTGAGGGAATGCCGCGTTGATCCCAAGGAAATAATCAAGCTTCTGATCATGCAGTTAATGAATACGTCGCTGGAAGAGATCAGCTTGGAACTGATAGATAAACTGATAGTCGTTCTGTACTACCTGTGTAGCGTGACGAAAGAGGCTACCAACATAACGTACAACGAGGTGTCAGAGTGGTGGCAGGCCATCCGCGACACGTTAGTCGACATGTCGTGCCCGCTCAAGAGCATGATCGTGGCGATGGCTTGCAAGGCGGTCAGCAAACTGTTCGAAGCGAACATTGAAAGGGATGACGATTCCGATGTTTGGGAATCGGTTACAAAGGAAAATGCAAAATGGGGCATTCTTATAGGAAAGCTTGAAGATATATCTATTCTCAGCATAGTTTTAATGTTCAAGGATAAATTCTTCGGAAAATCTTTGCCAAAACTACAAACCAGCGATTACAACATCAATCTCAAATATGTATACACAAGAGGTAAAGGCTCTGTGACCGAATTGATAGCCAAGTGGCTGTGCGGAATGGGAGTACTGCCGGAGGCTATATTAGCCAATGAACTGATAGAAATACACGACAGTAAAGCAGAACCGATACAAACGGAAGTAGACGATGCAGCCTACATATTCGTAGAAAATAATCGCATTTACGTGGATGAGAATCCTAAAATTTTCAAGTGGCTATCGTTGCTACGACGTCAGTTCCCATTGAGCACTGCAGCCGACTTCATAATCGCCAATATGTGCTGGGAGTACGCCATCGCTTGGCAGACTAGCTTCCAGACAACGGATCTACTAGACGCTGTCATTCACTGTCTCGTGAACATATCGGACCTTCACATAAAGCTAGGCTTGTTCTCTATTATATGGTCCACATACATCAAACATAGCTTCGAGGTGAGCTGCCGGTTGGTAAACAAAATCGGCAGATTACCAAAAGACTCGTTCAGTTTACAAGATATGGGAACAGATAACGCAAGCTTATTGAAATTCCTCGAGCGCGCTACCAAATACTTGGAAAGTTTTGTTAAATTCGCCGCCTTGCCTCTGAACGATAAAAAGCGCAAAATTGAGTTCGAAAAGATATGGGACGAAAGTTTGCCTTCTCTAGTCGAAGTTGCACAAAACACAAAACTTGTAGATCATGATATCCTGACACTGAATTACCAGATATCGTGTACGATCTACTACCAATGCCACTTCAACTTGAAATTCTCGAAGCCTCTGGACACGCTTTACGATATAGATTATCAGTACATTTTGGAAGCGTTAACAGGGAATGTCGTGACGAGGTCAATCAATATGAAAGCTTCAGAAAAGTTGAGGAACCCAAGAATGAAATTCTTGACGAAGCTAATTAGGAATGCCGTGGAGACGATAAGCTCGGAATCTGACTGCGACGGGCCGCTGACGTCTTACAACAGTGACGAGTTCACGGCGTGGATACAGAATATCGTCGTGTTGGCGGAACTGTGGAGTGTAGATAGTGATTTCATGAAGTGTCAGCAGGTAAATTGTTATTCCTTAAATCCTTTCCCTGATTATGAACAGTGTGACCGATAATTGGGACTTATATTATACGTATTAGCAGTTTAGTTATAGCTATGCATCCTCTACTCACTAGATTCCTAATATTTAAGGTTAACTACATTGTTTGTTACGTTGCAGGTGATCGCCCTTTACCATATGGGTTACGACGCGCTGACAGAGAGCATAATCCATTTGATTGAGAAACCTGAGATAGTACTGTCCCCGATACTGGCCATAACGATCCAACGATTAAAGCGTAGTTTGGAGCACTCGAGCAACCAGCCGGAATGGATCGTATCTGTGCCGCCACAACTGTACAAACGGCTGCAGAATACTGTAAGTACATACCTACTGAACAGTATTGTTACGCGCCGGTTACTGATAAATTATGAAACCAATCGATTGGTTAAACCGATATTACTTTGAAATAAAAGTCACAACATTACAAATCAACTGATAACACTTCGAAACTATCGTACTTGTATCACTTGTTAAGCCGAGAATAGACTGACTGCATTTGCACATTACCGTCGCTTTTATATGCGCGGTGCCTTTAAACCTAGGAGCTATTCGAACGTTCGAGAACGAACGCGCTAATATATTCGCTTGTAAGAGAGAGATATATTCATCTCGTTCGCTCTTATACATTATATACGCGTACTATGTAGTGTATCGACTTGATACTAGATGGCGCTTTGCTGATTTTTTTATTGCGTCCGCCCGCCAATCTACAGTATGTTTTCTTAAAAATGTCTAACGCAAATAATTTACTCACATATGGCGGACGACATTGTGACAATGTGCATTAAACTAGGAGGAAAAAAGTATTATTGTACAATATTAGCTGTCTATAACTTGATAAACACGTAATTTATATAATTTTGATAAACACGTGTTTTACTCGTGTATTATTTTGTTGATGGAGGCACCAACAGTTTCGATTCATCTAGAGAATAGCTCGCGTTCACGGTTCGCACGTGCGAGCGGCAACGAGCGGATCGCGGATCAAACTCTCCCTGATGAAGATTCGAAACGCTATCAGTGCCTCCATGGATAAATAAACCCGTGATTATTAAAATTTACCTTTAGTACAACTCACGAAAGTGTCTATCTTCTTTAATAACGCCACCTACATGATCCGCTAGAGTCTTTTGATATACTCGTACTTAAACATAATATTTCCCAGGTGCTAGATACATCAATACCTGCTCATCCCTCACTGGCCAGCACCATGACTGTCCTTCAGGACATAACGCAAAGCATGGCTAAAAAGACGGACCTCACCCCTGACGATGCCCAGAATACGAAGCTAGCTGAACTCATTATAGAAAGCTGTGAAGTCCTAATACGGCGAAAATTGTAATTATGTAATTAAATTAAGCTTTACTGGAAATAATGGTTCATATTTTCTAGGAAGGAATCTTATTAGGCAAGGTACCTAGGTAGAAACAAGTTGTACAATATTTGAACTTACTGAAACGAGATAGATAGATACCTAATCTAGTAGATAATCTATCTAGTAATGATTGTGCCTAGTAATAGGCGTGAGTTGCGCAATCACTGCAGTCAAACACATTTTTTGTTCGCTAATATATACTTAGGATTATTAGATACATAGTTATCAGATTAATACACCAATCGGTGAGCGACTTAAACTTATCTCTTACCATAAATATGTTCTGCATTATTTGGAATTAATAAAAAAAAAAAAAAAAGAACTTGAACTGTCATCGTCCTTAGTATGCAGATTGCATTTGTGTTGGAGAAGTTACTTTTGGTGTGCATACCCTCAGATTTGGGAAGTATTAAACCTCTTTGATTTTAAATGTTGGGTTCAAATCTAAATTTTGATCGTGTTATCATGTTGTGATAATGTTGACAAATGCCCACAATATTTACTTTCAACATTGTGGACTTTTTAGTGAAAGTTGTAAAAATGTTTGCTTTTGATTGCTTTATTTGTAACAAAATATCATTAAAATGGCCATGTTTTGTTTATTATACGTTTTTGGTGGACTAATGGAACAGACAGTCATAAATAACTGTCACACAGATGTCTATATAGACTATTTTACCAATAGAATAAAGAATGATAAATTCTTTGACCATGACACTACCTTGATTGTTCAATTAGGTGATAGTAGTAGTGTCAAGCGAATACACTTAATTGAACTGATTGAGACCCTGTTAGAAAAGCTAGATCTTGGGCTGGGGAAACTTATTTTATGTGCTTTACCTTATTTAAATTCGTTGAGTGCTAAAGACAATCATCAAAATATTCAATCTGAATTTAATGCTTTACAATTTGATATGTCGTCATAGTGACGTTTATATTTAGACACTAATAATTTTATAAGCAATTTAATTTTTATTAATTTTAATTCGATTTGATTTTAAAGTTAATGTATACCTTAGTAGGCGTAGTAAATAGATTATTGCTCAATTGTTAGCATTTAATATATCTGATTGATCCTGTTATAAGAATTATAACACAGTTTATTGACGACCCCATAGTTAGTAATAGTACTAATGAAGGAAAAAATGTAGTAGGGCCAACTGACCAGCATTTAAACTGACCAAGTCGACAATGGGAAAAACAGGCAGTTTACATGTAGTTCACCAAAATATGCAAGGCCTGCCCAGCAAAGTATTAGAATGTGAATTATTTTTAAATCATTTCAAAGTAGATATTATGTGTACCTATCACTGAACTCTGGATGGTACAATCTGAGGTAGGTACCTACTTCCTTTGTACGAAAATTATAATATTGCTAGTAGCTATAAACACAGGAGCACCTTACGTGGTAGTTCGTTAATTATTGCAAGAAATAACTAAAATGCAAGGAGCGTAATGATATTACTAATCTTTCTATTGAAAGAACTATTGAGGTGTCGTGTGTCGAGCTAGACCGGCATGTCGTCGTAAGCGTTTACCGTGCCCCTGATGCTGATTTTGCGTTATATGAATGCACTATGGAAGAAGTATTGCAAAAAATAGCATGTGATAAAATCATAATAGTTTGTGGTGATTTTAATATAGATATTCCGATTCATCCTTTCTCTGAAAGACTTTTAAAATTATTTAAATGTTTCAATTTAAGCCCTCTTTTTGATGAACCGACAAGAGTAACGCTAACAACAGCCACTTGTCTAGATAACATCTATTGCAGTTGCACACCACTTCATAAGTGTGTACTGATTCACTGATTTTGGGAAAAATAATATTAAATTCATCAAATAAACTAAAGGCTACTTGGAAATTAATAAATAATGAAACAGGTAAATCAAAGGCTCGCAATAGACAGTTCAAAATAAATATTAATGGTAAAATTTTGACAAAGGAACAGGATGTTGCGAATTCAGTTGATAGTTTTTTCTCAGATATACCGAAAATTGTGACCACATCGTTAAACTCAGCCTCAGAGCTTCCGTTCTATTAAAATCTAATGTTGCGAAATGTAAGAATGAGTTTAGTTTTAGCTATATTAACGAGGCTAGTATTCTAAAAGCATTCAAGTTAATTAATATAAAAAATACAGGAGATCTTTAGGGAATGTCTACAAAGGTGCTGGGTATCATTATCTTAGATATTGCACCATGTTTAGCTTATATTTTTAATAGATGTATCGACGAGGGAGTTTTTCCCGATCTTATGAAACACAGTACCTACCGGTAACACACTTGAAATGTATAAACTCTCTTGTATCAGTATTTCGTAGTTAAGGTAGTTATAAGATGTAAAATGTAAAAAAACGCTAGGACCAAGACGAGTTTCATGCCAGTTCTTCTCGGGCTTGGGTTAGGATGAATTGGCACCTAAATTCTGTATGTAGTATGTAAGACGTATCAAAGTGATCCTTGTGATTGTATTGAGTAAAGTATCTTTTAAATGAAATGAAATGAAATGAAATTTTATTTCAGGCAACAAAATTATGTGTATGAAATACAATAACAAGGGTCCATAGAAAATAAATACCTTATAGACTAATATTGAATATTCGAATACAATTTATTTTTTTAAAAACAAAATTTGACAAACAAAACATAAAACTTGAGTGAGAGTGAGATGTCAGAGAGATGTTTCTTCGATGGCGGTTGGCAGCAGAAAGAGCGCGGCCGCTTGTTCGCACGGCGTTTTATACCCGACTTTATACCGACTCCAAATGATCTTCGGTTCTCTAACACGGCCTCTCCTGACAGGAGGCCGTTCTCGGGCTCCTTTAGCTTTGAAGATCGGTCTCCAGCAATGGCATTGAAACATCCATTTCAGATTGGTCTTCGCATGGGGCACGATCGTGCGAGTCAGCACAATTCTGCATTCCAGATAGACCGGGCTGTGGTTCGTCAACCCTCATGGGTGTGTCTGCAGCAGCGGCGGGAGTTGACTCCTCGCCTTCGTCATCAGTGTCTGCATCTAAACACAACACAAAAACAGCCACAGATATTCGTATGCGAGCATACAAATACATGTTGGTATTAAGCAGCAGAAACAAAATAGCAACAAGTATCTAGGCACGACGTTAGCAGTACTCAGTGCTTCAGCACTTAAATAGTAATAAAAACACAAAAAGGCAAATTAAGTATCTAAGCACAAAGTTAGCGATATCTTACAGACTGAGATATAGGCACGGCGTTAGCATGTCTCAGTAACTAGTTAGGTAAGATAAAAAGCACGACGTTTGCGATATCTTACCGACTGAGATATAGGCACGACGTTGGCATGTCTCAGTAACTAGTTAGGTAAGAAAAGGGGAACACAATAGCGACTGAGATATAGGCACGGCGTTAGCATGTCTCGGTAACTAGTTAGGTAAGATAAGAAGCTCGGCGTTTGCGATATCTTACCAACTGAGATATAGGCACGACGTTGGCATGTCTCAGTAACTAGTTAGATAAGAAAAGGGGAGCACAATAGCGACTGAGATATAGGCACGGCGTTAGCATGTCTCAATAACTAGTTAGATAAGAAATGGGGAACACAATAGCGACTGAGATTATAGGCACGGCGTTAGCATGTCTCAGTTGCTAGATAAGTAAGATAAGAAGCACGGCGTTAGCGATATCTTAACGACTGAGATATAGGCACGGCGTTAGCATGTCTCAGTAACTTGGCACTCACCACGAAAGAAAGCAGCACAGACATCACATCTCGTGGCGTGGAGAGTGTCCACTCTCCACGCCACTCTCCAGATAATGTACCTACTCCGCCGCAGCTTGCGTCGACTTTCCGTACGAACCAGCCAGCAGCTGCACCTCGTACCGCCCGTGGGGTAACACTTTCATAACACGGTATGGCCCACGCCATTCCAGAGTCGAGTTTGCCAGTTGATTGTGCCTGTTTCTGAACAAAAATAAAAGAATGTAATTCTAATGATCGCGGTGGTTTCCTTCTTTGATTAACATAGGCATCTTGGTTTAACTGATTCTGCGGGAGCCGCTCTGAAGTCCTTTGCCTGCTCATTTCACGTAACGCTTCTCTATTAGGACTCGAACCCTCAAGAGCTACATCTCGCACTAAACTTCGAATAAGAGGCGTGGCAGCATCAATACCAACCAACAGATTTAGTGCCGAGTATTGGGTCGTTCTATATATATATGGTAATGTTAAGTACCAATTGTAGCTTTCACATCACCCTCGGCCATTGTTCCTGACGATAGTTACATTCTATGCGGATCATATTGAGCACCGTCCGGCAATAACGCTCGACCTGTCAGTTGGATTGGTGCATTTCAGGCG
The DNA here is from genome assembly GCA_948098915.1 of Lampropteryx suffumata. NCBI lineage: Eukaryota > Metazoa > Arthropoda > Insecta > Lepidoptera > Geometridae > Lampropteryx > Lampropteryx suffumata. Next base: position 20,328,287 of record OX402550.1, on the reverse strand, counting down.
TAATAAGATGTAGCTCGCTACCCATATCTTTTACCCAACTCAGAAACTTAGTGCTTTGAAACATACGACCCCTGTCTCCCACAGTTAATTTATAAGTTCCAAATAAGGAAATGGCATTAGTGACATGACGCTTCAGTTCATTGGCGTCTTGACGATAAAACGGGTTAAGTAAGCAAAACTTGCTAAAAGCATCCACAATTATCAGTACATGGCCTTAGCCATCCGATTCTACTAAGGGTTCTAGAGTATCCATATGCATGGTTTGAAACGCAACATCTGGTTTTTCCCATGAATGAATGGGCTGAAATAGTGCTCGCGCAACTTTCTTGTGGGACAAGCACACTAGACAGTGTTCAATGTATTTTTTTAGTGAATCCCCATACCCAGGAAACCAAAAGTGTTTAAGAATGAGGTCGACAGTTTTGTCGACACTGGTATGTTCGTGGTAATCGTGGAATATACGGAGAAGACTAAGTCTGTGACCTTTGGTATAAAACATAACAGTCGTGGGGGTTCTCCAGTAGGTGCATATTTCGCATAAAAACCGCTGTCAATCAACACGTCTATCGGTATACCTTGCACAACGGCTACTACAACGTCACTATTGCGGGTAGTATCATCTTCGCGGCAAAAATTTACGTTATTTTTATTACGCGATTCTGATTTTTGGTTTGCAAATCATGAATCTACCTTGTGACTCGGCTTTTTACAGTAAGAACAGAATTCCGGTTTTGTTGGAACAAAGTCAGGTTTCGAACCTGAACTAGTAACATCCTTGTTCGAAGAACTTACAACTGAACCATCAGTTTTATTTTTTGATTACAAAAAGACTGTTTATGTCGACACGGTAGGCTCCACCGTCTGCAGAGTGAGCCCAGCAGATAGCGGAGCGGTACCTCGCCGATTTCGGTCGACGTTTCTTTTCCACGATAGTGAATCCTTCATCGTCGATCCTATGCAAGCCACCGACTCATTCGGTGCGTCTCGGCGCTGGGCACGTGGCGGCAGAGGCTGGCGGGACACCTGCACGTAACTCTTCTTCTGCTGGCGAGCTGGCGGCGCGGGAGCCGGGAGGGCGCGTGGAGCAGGGGGGCGCAGAAATCTCAGACTGCGGGGCTGACGTTCCGGGGGCCGAGGTCAGCCAAGCCGGTCGGTCATTTACCAGCGTATTGAGAAGTACAGGTGAAGTAAGGCATCGGATTGCACCGCATCGCATATTTACGTTTTGCGCTGAGCTTTAACTCGGACACAGTTTGCTCCGAAAGTTGAAGTTGCGCCTGGATGCTGGAAACATCTGCCTTCAGCTGTGTTATCTGCTTAAGGACACACCTGACGTCACGTGGTACCAGGTCAGTGGAGGAAGAGAGGTGAGGTCTTGACAAACAAATGTCCTTTTTGCCACGCCCTTCTCTTTGCCTGGTTATCAGGCGGATGTTGGTCGCCGCTGTGTCGTGTAGTACCTTTTTGGCGTCAGCGATCTGGGCTTCAGTGTAGCTGGAAGTCAGGATTTGGGTCAGACTGACCAGGTCAATAACATCCAGCTTGCATTTTATGAATGCAAGAACAGTGTCAATCACAATCGTGTCTGATCTTTTTGGACTAGCCATTTTACGTCGCGTTGACTCACGCGAATAATCTTGGTCAACATTGAGATAGCCACTACCGTAGACCGAGAAACTAATAGACACAGGGTGATCGTGCCGCGTGTGAGATAGAACGATAGGGTGGTGGTGTTGCCACATTAAAACTTTTACCCTAGTCCTAAGTAATCCTAGATTTATTCGAGACGTTATGTTGTAGTAGAAATCTCTAGAGCTTTCCTCTCTATCACAAAACTCAAACTTTTTTAACAGATGTGTGATATAGAAAACATATAACAACATTCGTGTACTTAATTGTTTACTTATTATTAAAGCTAAGCATAACAATACAGAAATAAAAAAACCATAAATATAACACAAAGTCAAAAGATACTTTATTCAATACAATCACAAGGATCACTTTGAAACTAAGTCTTACCTACTGGGTGAATTTAGGTTCCAATTTATAATCCAAGCCTGAGAAGAGAAACTCGTCCTGGTCCTAGCGCATTTTTGAACTATCCATCTTATAACTAAATTAGCTACGATATACTTATACATGAGTTTATACATTTCAAGTGTGTCGGTTAACTGTCTGAGGGCAGAGCGACATGAGGCCATGCGTTCTTATCAATAATATAGTCATTTATATTATATGCTTTCTTCAAAAGACTATTTTATGTAAGCTTTAAATTTCTTAATAGGTAGTTTAGTTGCATTTTCAGGAAGCTTATTATAGAAGCGCACCGTGTAAAGGACCCGATAAAGGACTTATTTACTTTTTCTAGTCGAAAAGTATTGATCAGTATCTACCTACCTACAGAATAAAAACTCATAAATCATATATTTACTAACCACCAGTGGAACAGCATTAGGATACAGAATAGATATAGAATAGTTAATTTATTCTTCTTAAACAAGACATTTTTCTCAAAATGGGTACTACAAATCCTCGAAGAGTCTTTGGGTGTCCAGATTTTTCGGCCTGTGGCTTCAACCCACTACAAACGTACATTATCGTTTGATGGAAAACTGTAACAAATGAATAGCGAGGTGTTTTATTTTACAATGTAAGAATCATTTTAATTTATTTATTTATACATATTTATTATCTATTTATTATACCATACCGCCCGTATGGTTATTGTCGCTGACAGGACATTATTTCACAATCAATTGACATCAAAATGTATGAAAGGTTTCCTCAGACCGATTTTAAGCAGCTTTTGCCTTTACCATACCTCCATATATTCATCTATCAACATTGTACGATACTTCCGTTAAATTGAATTATTAAAGTTCATACGAAATGTAAAACATATTTTATGTAAAATTTATGTAGGTACATAAATTTTACATAAAATATGTTTGTCTGGGGAATGTTAAGGTCGAATGCAGGCAACACCAAAATAAATAAATTATTTGTTATGATTTACGAATCATGCTGTAGCGAACAAAGTTCAGTTCGAAATGCTGTTATCTATTGTGTATATTATTAAAAAAAACAGTTTGAAAGCTAATAACTACTCAAAAATACTTGTACTTACGAGTAAAAACACAAATCGGGGTGTTTCCGTTCACTATCACTTTTACACCCTAAAACGATACATCGAACCATTATCTTTACAAAATCCGGTAAAGGAATTTGTTAGTAAGGAATTCGCATGTAATTCACCGTGTTCACAATTTATTTTTGACTCTTCTTTTTCAGTTTATTTCACACAAAGCGAACACAAAGCATCCAAACAATGGCAAACTGTCAAACGTTGCTTTGCACATCGAGGTGCGATCTTGAAAAAACCGGCACGTGACATGAAACAAAAAATCAAACCATTCTATCTCGTTTCTTTACAGTATCTGCACATAAGTTGTTCTCTTTCTTGTATGAATGCGACGGATGCTATCTAGTTGTCTATTAGTTTCTCGGTCTACGGCCACTACGAAGCGACCGTTCATGCTAACCGTTCTTTTGACTTTGACTTGATAATTACCTACCTAAACATAGCCAAACGCTTCTTACATATAGCACTGTCACTGTCTGGGCCGGAGCGACGCATCTAAGTGCCCGTTCATAAGACACGATTTCAAAGCGATTTCAACGCGCGCTGATCGTGCTCGCGTAGCTTTTCATCAGCGCACGTGTGGCGTCCAGTCAGAGTCAGCAGCCGCTTTATCGGGTGGCGGCGTGGGGGGAGCGGAGGTGACGCGGGTGCCGCGCGTGTGCGACTCTTGTGCGAAGCGGTTTCTATTCGGGTGCTGAGCGTGCGCTCGTACATTAAAATCGATAAAATATGTACTTTATGTGAACGAAATAAACTGTAAATTCAAAAGTTTTTGAGGAGCAAGCAGGGCTTTCGCGACACGCACGCGGTGTCGCGCCGAAAAAAATCTCGCCCGTGTGAATGTATGCTAAGGGTTGTCGACTTTTCGCGTTCTGCAACTTATTTATCTAATAATAATAAAAAATGTGAGCCGTCACGTGACGGCTGGCAGATGTGAAACATCTATAGGCTAGGGGTAAACCTTATTGTTGGCGTATTGATACAGGCGGTGGCGACGCATCGCCGCGCTATATGAAAGTCAAAGTCAAAGTCAAAGCCAAAGCCAAAGCCAAAGTCAACGTAAGTACCTACCTAACCTTCCGACACTTGTTTATGTTTTAATTACACGATCGATCTAAACGATCTGTGGCGTAATGTAGGTAGGAAGGTAAATATTTTATTTTACTATTGCATTTCAAGAGTAGGTACATAGGTAAGTGCAAATCTAGCAATCATTATTAAGGTATGTTGATTACTTGTATGTAGGTATTACGTACCTACTATTTGGGAATCATTTAATATGCATGGGTTCCAGGCAAACTAAACAGCTAGGCTCACCTAGGTATGAAGATTAAAGCAGGTAAAGGTATAGGTAAGTGCAAACCTAGCAATCATTATTAAGGTATGTTGATTACTTGTATGTAGGTATTACGTATCTACTATTTGGGAATCATTTAATATGCATGGGTTCTAGGCAAACTAAACAGCTAGGCTCACCTAGGTATGAAGATTAAAGCAGGTAAAGGTACCTAGTCTTCTCGTAGGTAGATACCTACCTAACCTTCCGACACATGTTTAAGTTTTATATACATACTTATCTAAACCATCGAACAAATTCGTAATATTGTATTTTTTCATCATGCCATATTTAGTTCCTGTCATAATCTGTCATAATGCCTATTACTTGTACAAAATAATTTCGATGTTTTACATGCCAGCCGTTACGTGACGGCTTACATTTGTTTTAAATATGCCCTTTGATCATGACATAAATCGTCACAAATGGCGCCCTTGGTTTTCGGAAATTGATAGTCATTTTGTTATCTGATAGATCCTCGAAGAGTTTAAATTCGCCTCGATCATTTTTAAGTTCTAAATGACTTTCCACCCAAATTATTCGCCTTTTAGTACATTCTAACGCAAACACGTGCATAAAATTCAAAATCAGGTTCCACTTCTGAGGAGTTGTCTAATAAATCCAGAAGCAATAAATGCGAATTGTTACACACTTTTACGATCCGCACCAAAAAACAAGTAGGCCAGTTTAAGGTATCGCCAGTGTGCGATAGCGAAGTGTGTGATACTTTCAGAGAAGTTTTTTTAAGTACGCAGATAAAATATTACAGTATCTGCGTACATAGTGTGTGACACGCTTAAAACATGAGTAAATGATTTATATTAAATCAAAATAGTTTTGCATTCAGAGCCAACGAAATGTAGTTTATGGGTACTACTAATAGGTAATAGGAGTTTTTTTTTAAACTAATTGATGATTATATTATACTAGATGTTGCTCGCGACTTCGTCAGTGTGAATATCAGTTATCGCGGTTGGATAAATATTCTTACTATGTCCTTCCTTGAGATCTAAGCTTAGGTACTCTATACTACGTCAAAGTCGATTCAGTAGTTTAGACGTGAAGTCGTTGCAAATAGATAGACAGGCAGAGTTACTGCGCGCGTGAACCCGAACATACCTATTTTGTTGCGGAGTTATTTTAAAATTATGATATCTCTCATGATGTTGATTGAAATCATGTGATGTCAAGGACAATTTTATTCACAATTAAATGCTTGTGATTAACAACATATTTATTTGGATAAGGATTAATATAATGTTGATAAAACTCCTTCCCAAATAATGCATTAATTTCAAACAAATTTAATTACCATAAAAAAAGGTTATAGTCAATCTTAAAAGATAGACGTATGCTGTCGTTGACTTTTTTTTAAAACTTTTAAAGAGGAACAATTCCATCATACATAATGTTTGCGTAACTTATTGATTCACGAGTCAGCGGTACAAACTCGTTAGTGTGCGCAGCTAAAATGCATGCTATCACCTAGCTTAGTGTGAGAAAAAGATAGACCTGCACCAAGGATAGAGATGAGCAGTAAGGAGATGGCGTGATTATACGTGATAGACCTTTGGCTCAAGGGTTCTCATGAAAAAACGACTGAATGTATTTATTGAAAAAAAAAGTTATTTGAGCTCTTGAATAAATAATCTATGCTTGTATCGGAATATTTTTTTAGTTTGTGTACTCCGTTTGTTATTCATTCACACCTATAGTTGCGCTAAAATCAGTGATGAAAAATGATTTTTTTGAGTCTTGTATCTGTCAAACCCATACCTATTATTTTTACAATTCTTTATTGATACAAGCATAGATTATGACAAGCCAAATTTATATCACTTATAGTTTTGGTTGTTCATCATCAGACGGTCGTCGGTGGTGTGATCACCCTTCGACGTTTGTATGGAAAGATAATCGACTAGTAGCAGCGCACGCAACGGAAGGAATCTCAAAAAGGAATAATTTTTCCCGATTTGCAACATTTTCGGTTGATGCTTCGCTCCTGTTGGTCGGAGCGTGATGTTATAAAGCCTAAAGCCTTCCGCGATAAATGAACTATCCATCTCAAAAAAAAATTCAATTCAAACCAGTAGTTTCTGAGATTAGCGTTTAAACAAACAAACAAACTTTTCAGCTTTATAATATTAGTTCATAGTAGCCAATCCGGCTACCACATAAAAACTATCAAGAATCTCGAAAATTCGATTAAGTTTGCTAAAAATTTACATTTTATTTTCTAATCTATTTTCCAAAAATGAACGACCTTATTTTGTTTTAACCAACGTTTAAATTAGAGTAACAGTTTTAAAACAAGTAAAATTGTCATCTTGTTCCATTATCGAATTGACTTTAGTGGGGTTACACGCACCGCAGTCCATTAGTTTTTAGAGACAACAATTCTCTTCTTCTTTTCTTCTTTTCTACGTTAATGGCCTGTGACATACTAATGTCAAGTGTTTATGGTGTATAGTCAGTTTGTTTGTTGTATATAAGTCTTAGTCAATGGTCTATTGTCGATTTTAGACGACACATGGAATGGCGTCTAGAATTTTCTTGGGATTCCTCGTCGTTCAAATCACATTGCACCACAATACACATACAATTCAATTATCCATACCCGTCCCGCAGCCACAATTTATTCATTAAAATTCCGCCAAGATTACTGAGTAAAACATGCAATAAAACGGGTAAAAATATTAAATTAGCAGTTTAGCAGAGCTATGTTGCTCCGATCCGTGGTGGTTCCGGATTAGAATAGGACCCCTCCATTTCCGCCCGTGGATGTCGTAAAAGGCGACTAAGGGCACACACACCGGGGGATTGGGCAGCAGCACCCCCGAGTACTTAACACTAAATCTGCGGTCACCAATCCGCCTGCCAAGCGTGGTGACTATGGCAAAACCCCCCAATAAATGATAGACACAATCAGAAGACGGCCCCCAGTTCCCGGCAGTTTCGCTATTCCTGGCATAGGTGGCGGCCACGGTAACGGCGGAACAGGGGGTGCGAATAATCTCCGGCAGAGGTCCAGCTACCAATCCCAACGACCCCTGGCCCTGGCAACATACAACGCACGCACACTGAGGACCGATGAGAAGTTGATTGAGCTGGAAGAAGTAGTAAATAAGTTGCACTGGGATATTATAGGGTTATCAAAAGTCCGAAGAGAGGGAGAGGACACGATAATCCTAAATTCCGGCAATTTATTCTACTACCGGGAGGGCGATCAACTTTCTCAGCACGGTGTCGGATTTCTCGTCCACAAATCCCTCGTTAACAACATTGTAAAGATCGAAAGCGTATCGAGCAGGGTGGTATACCTTATACTCAGAATAACCAATCGGTATTCGCTTAAGGTCATACAGGTGTACGCACCTCACTCGAAACGTCCAGACGATGAAGTGGAGGCTATGTATGATGACATTTCAAATGCCATGCAAGCCTCGAAAACACACTTTACGGTTGTGATGGGGGACTTCAACGCGCGGCTAGGTGTGAGGAATGGCGATGAACTGAGAGTGGGGCAATTTGGATTTGGACAGCGGAACCAACGGGGTCAGCGATTGGCCGACTTCATGGAAAAGGAGGGACTCTTTATGATGAACTCCTTTTTCAAGAAGCGGTCGTCCAGGAAATGGACGTGGCTTCACCCCGGTGGACACAAACGCGAGATAGATTTCATCATGACTACAAAAAAGCAAATATTTAATGATGTCTCAGTGATTAACAGGGTCAAAACCGGCAGTGATCACCGAATGGTTAGAGGCTCATAAAATCTTAACGTAAAGCTAGAAAGGTCCCGTCTGATGAAATCTACTCTTCGCCCAAGTCCTGCCCAAATCCAAAACCCCGAGAGCTTTCAGTTGGAACACCTAGATCGCTTCCAATGCCTCGCCGAATGCGGATCCGTGGATGAAATAAATGACGGGCTGGTGGAAATTGTCCATGCCGTTGGGTCAAAGTTCTGTAAAACCCAGCGCAAAGCTAGAACCCAAAAACTCTCTAAAACTCATGGCAGAACGTAGCGAAATGAAACTGCAGTCTTTAGTGGACAGGTCGAAATACAGCACGCTTAATAAACAGATCTCTAAGTCTATGCGACGCGATTTACGTCTCTTTAATACTTATAGTATAAAGAACGCAATAGAGCGCAACCAAGGCTCCAAAGTGTTCGCGAGAGATCTGTCTATTGGGCAAAGCCTGTTGACGAAGCTGAAGACCGACAGTGGCAGTGTCGTTTCCTCGAAGCCAGAAGTTTTACGAGGCTCGAGAAGTTCTACGGACAACTGTACACCTCATCGCAAAGTCCTGCTACAAGCACGACTAACGATGCAAGAGCCTGCCTAACCCGACACTACACTGAAGACATTCCGGACGTCAGCCTATACGAGATCCGAACGGCTCTCAAGCAGCTTAAGAACAACAAGGCACGGAATAACGACAGAGAAGAAGACGGAATAACGACAGAGCTTCTGAGAGCGGGTGGAACACCGGTACTTAGGGTCCTCCAGAAGCTGTTTAACTCCGTCATCCTCGAGGGAACTACGCCAGAGGCGTGGAACAGGAGCATGGTGGTACTGTTCTTTAAGAAAGGGGATAACACCCTCTTAAAGAGTTACAGGCCTATCTCGCTGTTGAGTCATGTCTATAAGCTGTTTTTGAGAGTAGTTACTAATCGTCTTGCTCGTAGGTTTGACGACTTCCAGCCTCCCGAACAAGCCGGGTTCCGAAAAGGCTTTAACACCATAGACCACATCCATACGCTCCGGCAGGTTATACGGAAGACCGAAGAGTATAACCGGCCACTTCGTTTAGCGTTTGTGGACTATGAGAAAGCCTTTGATTCTGTCGAAACCTGGGCAGTGTTGCAGTCACTCCAGCGGTGCCAAATCGACTATCGGTATATCGAAGTGTTGAAATGTCTGTACAGTAACGCCACCATGTCTATCCGACTCCAGGACCAGAGCACGAATCCAATCCCATTGCATAAAGGGGTGAGACAGGGAGATGTTATTTCTCCGAAACTGTTCACCTCTGCATTGGAGGATGTTTTCAAGCAGTTGTACTGGCATAGACATGGTATCAACATCAATGGCGAACGCCTCACTCACCTTCGATTTGCCGACGATATAGTCCTCATGGCAGAATCTCTGGAAGACTTTGGCACAATGCTCAGCGACCTTAATATCGTGTCCCAACAGGTGGGTCTTAAAATGAACATGAGCAAGACAATAATCATGTCAAATGCTCATGTTGCACCAGTACTGGTACATTTTGGGAGCGATGTAATCGAAGTTGTAGACCATTATGTCTATTTGGCTCAGACGATTCAACTAGGCAAGTCCAACTTCGACAAAGAGGTCAGCCGACGAATCCAACTCGGATGGGCAGCGTTCGGGAAATTACGGCACATCTTCGCGTCACAGATACCGCAGAGCCTCAAGACGAAAGTCTACAATCAGTGCGTGTTGCCAGTGATGGCATATGGAACTGAGACTTGGTCGCTAACTATTGGCCTCATACACAAGCTCAGAGTCGCGCAACGTGCTATGGAGAGAGCTATGTTGGGTGTTTCACTACGTGATAAAATCCGCAACGAAGAAATCCGTAGAAGAACCAAAGTCACCGACATAGGACTCAAAATTTGCAAGTTGAAGTGGCAATGAGCAGGCCATATAGCTCGCAGAACTGATAACCGCTGGGGAGTAAAAGTTCTCGAATGGCGACCAAGGACAGGAAAACGAAGCGTAGGACGACCCCCCACCCGATGGACTGACGACATTGTAAAGATCGCAGGAAGTCGGTAGATGGAGAGGGCTCAAAATCGTTATTCCTAGAAATCTATTGGGGAGGCCTATGTCCAGCAGTGGACTTCATAGAGGCTGTGATGATGATGATGATGTTGCTCCATGAAATGACAGACGAAGAATCCCGACAACAATTCACCAATGACTTTTCAGACTTACTTTTTAGACCTATGTTAATGTCAGTGTCGAATGAAAATGACAATCAATGTCACTGTCATGTTATAAAGTTACAAACTGCTGTCGGTCCCTTCTATTCTTGTCAAAATAAATAAATTTTGAAAAACATTATCTGAAAGATAATCCAATTTAATCTGCGAATTTGAGCATCTAAACTGTGTAAAAAGTGATATTAAAATGGCTCCAAAAGCTGCCGGAGATGCTGCGAAAACAAATTCGGCCATATATAAAGACAAAAGCAAACCAACTGACATTCGTCTGAGCAATATAAACGCCGCTAAAGGTAATCAACATCTGTATTTTAAAATATAAATTACAAGTAAAATACGCCTTACTTAAAACAAAAACGAATGTAATTTAATTATTTTAGGCTTAAATTATTTCCTAGAGTATTTTTCATCATGATACTAAAGCATTCCGATTCAATATTTTTTGTAAATAACACAGGCTGAGGATAGCGGATTTTTCATCACATGATCTGAACGCAGTTATCATTCGAAGGGCTGATTAATCCAGTGACTAACATTATTTTTTTTATTGAAAAGGCGACATTTGAATTATTTTGTTAAACATATATATTATTCCTCTATCCCTAGAACAGGAATTTAAACATACATTTTCTCTTTCAGCTGTATCGGATGCTATTCGTACCAGTCTGGGCCCTCGGGGCATGGATAAAATGGTACACCTATCCTATTTTCTTTTATCTAGTTTTAAAACATAACCAACACAACCCTGTTGGTGGTATAAACAACCAATAGCTTCTAAGGTAGTTCAAATTTGGTAACTAAGAAAATTTGTGTAAGTACTTACCTACAAATAAACAAATTAGTTGCAGATAGTGAATACTAATAAGTCCACATAGAGCTTGAAAATAAGCAGCTACTTAGACAAATAACAGAATATATAGATATATTGATTATGTTTATACCTTGTGTTGTTGATTTCAGATCCAGGCCGCCAATGGGGAAGTTACAATCACAAATGATGGTGCTACAATCTTAAAGCAAATGAGTGTCATCCACCCTGCAGCTAAAATGGTACTTTACCTGATGTGGTGTTTACACTACAGCCAAGTAGCCAAGTTTTTATTAACTTGTTAAAGACTTGAGGTTTGCTTATTAAGTTATTAGGGTCAAAACAAAACAAAGAATCAGTGCATTTGTACCTTCACAGCTGGTGGAGCTATCTCGTGCTCAAGATATTGAAGCTGGTGATGGCACTACATCTGTAGTGGTTATTGCTGGGGCCTTGCTTGATGCTTCAGAGAAACTCTTGCAGAAAGGCATCCACCCCACTGTGATCTCTGAAGGATTCCACAAGGCTCTGCAAATGTCTTTACAGGTAAGGAACCACCATCATGGTATAATGTGTAACTGTCATGATTTTGGACAATGTGGAGGAAATATCTAACAAAATATTTTTTAATATTTCAGGTTGTGGAAGGTATGGCCACTCCAGTGGACCTGTCAAATGAAGAAGTTCTGTTAAAGGCTGCAGCAACATCTCTCAACTCGAAAGTGGTGTCTCAGCACTCCACCATACTGGCTCCCATAGCTGTGCAAGCTATTCGTGCTGGTGTGTATGATAAAGAGTGATCCAAATTTTTTACTCTTTAGGCCAAAAATAAATCCCTACTAATATAAAACATTAAACAGATGGACAAAAATTACTACTAATATTATAAATGCGAAAGTAACTCTTGTCTGTCTGTTACATTTTCATGCCTAAACTGCTGATTTTGATGAATTTTGGTATAGAGGTAGATGGGACCTTGAGAGTATGACATAGGCTACTTTTAATGTACCTACATTAAAAGCGTGAGAAGCCACGGGCAGCAGCTATTAAATAAAGTGTTTTTAAATAACAATTACTTACTAGTACTAGGATAGTTTTATACTTGAAAGCTAAGAAAAATTATTGTGTGGTCATAGTACCTACTTACATACATTATACATTGTATCATGAACTATATTTATTTATGTAGAAAACAATCTAAATCACTTTTATTTGTCCTAACTTTGACTTTTCTGATACAGTGATGGAGCCAATCCCCAACGGTGTGGGCGCGCGTGTCGATCTTCGCGATGTGAAAGTCATTGAACGCATCGGAGGAACTGTTGAGGACACTGAATTGATTCCGGGTCTGGTGATTTCACATCGCGCCTCCAACGTCAATGGACCCCATCGCATCGAGAAGGCCAAAGTAGCACTCATCCAGTTCTGCATTTCTGCACCCAAAACTGACGTACGTCATTTTTAATAACATGCATTTACAAGCTTACATCCATACTAATATAGTAACTTAAAAGAGTCTATGTCTGTTGGTTTGTTAATTACGACACCACAGCTAAATAAATGGATGAATGCATCTCGTTGAAGTTTGGTTAAGGAGATAGTTTAGTCCTTGCAGGAGCTGGGATAGAATTGAAAATATTTTATTGCATACCACAAATACATTAGACTGTTATAAGAAACAATGTTTAGCTACACAGTAGTACAATGGGCGGTCTTATCGCTAGATAGCGATCTCTGCCAGACAACCTTGGGATTGATAGAAATCAACTGAAATGAAACTGCAAAAGTTTTCTTATTGTCTCACTAAAAATATTTCTAATCAGTGTCGTGAAAGAATCTTGGGAATCTTGGGACTTGGGACTCCTTCAATCTTTTTAGGTTCTACAACATGCCTGTTCCTTTTGAGGGCGCAGGTATAACACTCATAGAAAATCCATGGGTCACAACCGGTTTCGAACCCACGTCCTTAGGATTGTAGGGCAGGGCCACTACCACTCGACCACCAGTGCTCTCAAATAAAGTCACGTTAATTGTATATGGCAGATGGACCACAACGTCATAGTGTCCGACTACGCCGCGATGGACAGAGTGCTGAAGGAAGAGCGTCAGTACATCCTCAACATTGTGAAACAGATCAAGAAAGCTGGATGCAATGTTTTACTTGTACAGAAATCTATTTTGAGGTAAGAATCAAACAAGTTTTGATGTTATTAATATAACAGCTGTAAATGGAATGCAATTGCAAATGTAGTGTACAAAGCATCAAGAGTAATATACAATACTCATATATCTTTTTTATGCAGAGATGCTCTTAGTGACTTGGCTGTACACTTTTTGGATAAAATCAAGACCATGGTGATCAAGGATATCGAGCGAGAAGACATTGAATTTGTGTGCAAGACACTCGGCTGCAGACCTATTGCCTCTCTGGACCACTTCACGGCCGAGAACTTGGTCAATGTAGACCTGGTCGAGGAAGTCAATGAGTCCTCGGGAAAATACATCAAGGTATAGTGCATTATTCAATGCGTTATTATTATGTAAAGTGAAACCAATGTTATCGTAAATATCAAATCATAGGCGTCGCGCACTCACCTATCGGTAGACAGATGCTTGTGTATTATATAGAGAAAATATTTGAGCTAGATCATGTTAGCAGCAAGAGTTATATTATGTTACAACAGTGCAGGTCTAGGGCGTGGAAAATATGGAAAATAAAAAATGCTGGACAATTCGCCCAGTAACATTTAGCCCCAAACTAAGCAAAAGCTCATATAATGGGAGCCAGACAGGACTGTTTAAATGTTGCACCGAGCACAAAGTGAGTCATCAATGCACGAGTGTTATGTTGGTGCCCGAGCGCAAGCGAGGGCACTAAATTAACACGTATGCTTTAAGCGAGGTGCGTAATTTACTTTTCTTTCAACTACCAATCTACACCTAATGTGATAGATAAAATATGCCTATGTACTCAAACTAAAAATATAAAGAATCAAAGTTTTACAATGGTACAAAATGCGCGCCATTTGTTTTTTTTTACCAAGTAGGTTTTATTCAGCCGATTTTTATTATCAGCTAGTATCTTTTTGATCTAATGCAAACTTTTTATGTTAATCTTAATGGGAGATATTAAACCTCTGTGGTAAATTTATACTTATGTAAATAAAAAGTAAGAAACAGTGCAATAATGAGAATTCGTACAACATTACTGCACTGTTTTGGTTCTAAGCAAAAAAGACGTCCTTTGTGATCGGTTTTGTAGTGATTAATGATAACATTACTGCGTAGTTGAAAGAAAATATAATTACATGCCGGTTTTCTCGCGATATTACCCTTCACCTTTGAGAATACTGAAATTAGCACACATACATTTTTTTTTTATCAATAAACTTTATTGATGCACAATTGGATTCAAACCCAGCACCGTGGGATTGGAACTTGGATGGTGGGGTACATATTTATGATACATTATAACATCCTGACACGGAACACACAATATATGTTTGTTACTACGAACCGAGATTTGAGACCAGTGTAATAAATAAATCAATATCGGTGAACAACGTACACAACACCATCTAGCTCAAAACTGTGACCGGATGACTGATAGAATACTTATAATATATTTACATACTTAAGCATACTTTATGATGCTTTATAACACCCAGATACAGAACAAACAACTACGTTCATCACACAAACGTTTATCTTGGAAGGTCAAGTCAAGTCAAAAGACATTCAATACAATCACAAGGATCACTCCGAAACGTCTCGCACACTAGGTGAATTTAGGTGCCAATTCCTTCCAACCCAAGCTAGAGAGGAACCGGCAAGAAACTCGTTCCGGTCCAAGCGCTTTTCGCACGATCCATCTTACAACCACTTAAACCACTAGGGAATCGAACCCTCAATCTACAGGCTCGTGCGCAGAGTGCGTGCAACAGTTCCGTCGGGATCGTTACAGATGACGGGATGCAACAGCGGCGGCCGCACCGTGTCGGTGTTGGTCCGCGGCACGTCGGGCGCCGTGGTGGCCGAGGCGGCGCGCTCGCTGCACGACGCGCTGTGTGCCGTGCGATGCGTGGCGCGCCGGCCGGCCCTGCTGCCCGGCGGGGGCGCGCCCGAGGCCGCATGCGCCGCCGCTCTGGCGAGGAAGGCGCACTCCGCGCCCGGCGCCGACCACTACTGCCTGCGCGCTTACGCGGACGCACTCGAGGTCGTGCCCTCCACGCTAGCTGAGAACGCAGGTCTGCTAATACTACTACCTTACCTACAACCTACCGCTAGCTGTTCTGTTAAAACGTTGGACGGAAACGTGAGGTTGCGATATCGCGGAACTTAAGAGGCCTCCGAAATTTTGCGGTTTTGAATTAAAGCGGCCGACGCATCGCAATAAGTATTTTGTACTGTTGCAATTGCATTTATTTTACGTTTTATAATTTACTAGCGACCCGCCCCGACTTCGCACGGGTGCAATGCTGATACTAATTATACTACAGAATGGTTATCCCTAAGAGAAGGCCATATACCATCGCAGACTTTTTTGTAGACATTTTGAGGGTGTACAATACTGTAGTACATTATTTTGATCTATCTCGTAGAGTTCAGCCAGCGTTTGCAATGTAAGCGCAAAAAAATGTGTTCATTTACGACACCACATAAGAAACCTCTAAAATTTTCAGTGTTTCTCTACTATATTATGCATGTTTTATACATATAAACCTTCCTCTTGAATTACGCTGTCTACTAAAAAAAACAGCATCAAAATCCGTTGCATAGTTTTAAAGATCTAAGCATACGGGACAGACTGACAGCGGGAGGCGACTTTGTTTTATACTATGTAATGATAAAATGATAAAAAATAGTCATTTCTTTGGTTGGCCTGGGATACATTTTACTTAATATTAATGTAGTTAGAAGAAACTTAAACTAATTCCGAACGTTCTAAACTTACGTAGTTTTGGATGGAGATTTTTCTTCATAATTATTTGAAATGAATAAATACAGCTACTATTTAAGACATATTATTATTATTCTTCATTCCGTTACCTTAGGACGATAAGCTCGAAAAAGTGCCGACGCTGATCGAAACCTTGGTTCGGAATTTTGGCTTCACATAAATAGCTAAGAAAGAATTATTAAAAACGAGGTTGCTAAGAGTTACACCGCATCGTACACTACTCCGCCGCACCCGCTATCGAAGTTTGAAATGTCGCTAAGTAACATGTTCATCGTCAGGTCTGAACGCGATCGAGGTGGTGACGGAGCTCCGCGCGGCGCACGCGTGCGCGTCGGACGGCCGCTGCGGCGCCGGCGTCAACGTGCGGCGCGGCCGCGTCACCGACATGCGCGCCGAGAGCGTGCTGCAGCCGCTGCACGTCACGGCCTCCGCCCTCGCGCTCGCCACCGAGACCGTGCGCGCTATCCTCAAGATTGACGACATTGTACCTACATTTCATCTATTATTTATATCCTCCTGACTCTGTGAGCGGTGGACCTGGCGATCGTTCTTCGAAATGACTGAAATTTAACCTTTTCACGTTTTGAATCTCATTGAAAAATTTCTAAAAACTGAGCCAACTGAAAGATTCTATGCGGTTGTAGAACCGGCTCACCGAAATTTCACGAGATCGATTTAGAAGTAAATTAGTTTAAAATTAAATCTTTATTTCTGACTACATTACGTCCATAATATGCATGAAATGAAATGAATTCCTCGCGATGTTTTCCTTCACCGTTTGAGAGTCCCGGTGTAGTGACCGCAAATTATTTGGACGTAAAAATCGACACGTCCAAATTCCATTACTTACGACCATCGCTTCGAATCTACGATTTGTAGTCGACTGGATTATGCATGCTGTTTGTCTGTACTTTGCAGAGGTAACATGCCAACTTAATACTGTTGTCTTATGTTACAGCAGATGCATGTGATAATGGGACTAAAAATGTATATTGGTGATATGTTTGCCTCTTGATTTCAATGATAAAACAGTCTGTTTGGCGCAAATATATCCTTGTTGTACTTTACATTTGCATCTGTTTCAGGTAAACACACTAAACTAGAAGAAAAGTTTAAGGAAGTGGAAGTGGAAGTCTCAAATAAGTGGTTTTTAATTTATTTGGATTTTAGTTTCACTACAAATGGGGGTTTTGTATTGTGGATGAATTTTTAAATGATGAAAGCTCCTTGTGTAGTTACTTTCGATTAGCTTTATGCTCGAGTTGAGATCTTGTTAGGGCCTAACTAACTATGATTAGAGCAGTATTAACGCATTATTCTCACCAAAAATATTATTTCAATGGAAACAGATTTAATTTTTATTGCTTATTCTTTATCACCTTACACGGTTTGTCTAACTAAACAGCTTAGTGGTACTTGAAATATGTATATTTATTTACTGTGTAATAAAATGCATACATATTACTGATATACTTTTATTTTATTTACTAACGTTGATAAGGATGGATTTGGTTTGCAGCTTTGATGTTTGTTTTGATAGCTGATGGAGCTTTAGGTAGTGAAGGGGCAGCAGGGCCCATTTGTGGTGTGGGCCCACGGGGTCCCATGCCCGGGCCGCCCACTCCTGGTGGCATGGCTGATGGAATGCCAGGGCGCAAGCCCTTACCTGTTCCTACAGCTGTCACCAAGGCATGAGTGTCTGCCATGCTATGAGTTGGTTGCATACCTGAAAAGTTAATCTTAACTTAAGAGAGAGACTTAACTTTTTACTAATAAAATTGTAGTTATAACAGATTATCAAGCAGATAGCATCTATTTATTTATAGTATATAATGTAAATAAAGGGGAGTATGGCAAGTGAGAATAAATACTCATTGACTTCTATTCCATAAAGCTTGAACTGTTTACCTGCTGATCTCATAGATTCTCCTTCCCAGTCTTCCCGGCCTTTTGATATTAGTTCCCAGACATGGCTCACTACTTTAGTAAATTGGGCTACTTGTTTCTGTAATGGCAATAAAAATTTATAAAAAAATGTTAGGTATTTTAGCAAAATATTAATCAATTGAAATTGTTCATACCTGTGCTGTATCATAGCTAAGTGTACTGGCTTTATGGTTGAACTGTTGAAGTCTCTGTTCTGCCTGAGGCTCTGGCTTGGTGCGCAACAGGTCAGGCACAAGATCGTGAGTGCAAGCTGGAACCCTTCCTTCTGTCAGACGAGCCAGGGCTTCATCCCTTTCGCATCCTAATTGCAATGGTAGAACAATACGTGACCTCAGAGAAGCCGCTAGCTCAGCTTGTAGAATTTTACTTAGGCCAGTCAGCTAAAACATTAAAAATAATAATACTGTAATTACCTCCTAGATAAATACCTTCGGGCTAACTTTACCTTATAGTAGTATAAGTGTGCGACTTACATGTCCCGATAAAATAGCATAATTATCAAGAAAAGTTGGCCAGTTTATTGTTTCATACTCTGTTTCTAGTTTTGTAATTAATGCTTGTATAGCAGTTTTTAAATCGTTGACTCTGTTTAAAATAGCTTGTATAGTAGCTTCTAGCTGTTTTTCTTCGCGCTGTTGATGTTGCATCATTTTAGACCAAAAAAATATGATGTTTTTCGATTCGTAAAAGTATGAATAGAAACAAGAAAGTTACACAGCGCAGCGAACGAAACAAATAATGATTCCACTAGTAGTTATTTTGTTTTGTTTGAGATGAGAATGTATCACACACGCAACGCACGACACATGCGTTAGCATTAGCATCCTATAGTTTCTGTGTGAGTGATACTATTCTATTCTATTATAGTTTGTAT
Source organism: Lampropteryx suffumata (assembly GCA_948098915.1). Taxonomy (NCBI): domain Eukaryota; kingdom Metazoa; phylum Arthropoda; class Insecta; order Lepidoptera; family Geometridae; genus Lampropteryx; species Lampropteryx suffumata. The sequence goes on along the minus strand of OX402550.1, from coordinate 20,309,246 downwards.
GTTTGTGCACGACGACACGAACGAAGGAATCTCGATTCACAAGTGACAATGACAGTAAGTGACAGTTGTGAGGAGGCACACACACAAATGTCACTTACGTATGTTATTTTCCCTCAATTCAAATTCTTGGTTATCAAGGTGATAAGAGTGCATCGAAATAGTATTAAAGCATAGAAGAAATATCAGCCTGACATGGTGACATGGTGATTACGTTACTGATACTACAGTGTCGTTATTACTCGATATCGCTGAAATAAATGACTGGAATTGGGTCCTGCGTGAGCTACCTGGAACACCTACCTACGAGAACGAGACGATCTATTTCGATCGATCGAAAATTGCCTTTAATATGTACCTACAACCATGTTTTGTACCTACAGCTTTCTTTTTCTTCTGTCTTGAATTAAGTTCCTTAAAACTACGTTTCACTGCTTTGGCTCTGGCTTTCCTTTCTTGTTCCATTTTTTTCAATTCTTTCTGTCTATGTCTCTCTTATAATTCAGTTTTTTCAGGTGTATCTGTAGGTATATATACGGGATTTACCCGGTTTTCTTCCTTTATTGGAAGTCTGTTCTGTCTGATCTGTTTCTCTTCCTGACAGCTGTAGGATAAGATCTTATGACTACTGGTGTTATGGGAAGGTAAGCACTCGGTTCAGATTGTGTCTCAGCCGCAGAGGTGGAGGGTTCGTCAGTTCTGGTAAATATGTCTTAAGTATTTTGGAGCAAAGAAGGCGACTGCTCACGAATATCTGCCTCATTCATATCAGTCGATGGCACGGCACGCTGGTGGACGGTTGTGGTTGTAGAGCGACAGTGCTGGTTTCTGGATTAGGTGTCACATTTACTGAATTATTTGAAGCATAACACGTCAATGGGCGCGAAATCTTCATCACTGAAGGCCATTTCATTGAACGGCCATATACCTGGCTTTTCAAATCCACTTGTAATATTTTTTGCGGTAAAAGATTCGAAATATGCAAGTTTCACCAGTTTAGGTATATTATAAATGTTGATTGTTTTGCCAGGATTCGACATACGCCAGTTATTGAACGCTATTTTCAACTTTGCCTTGAATGGGCCGAACACTGCAACGCCTAAAGGTTGCAATCGATGACTTGTGTGCGGGGGAAAAGACACAAAAATGATGCCATTATCTCGAGCATATGTTATAGCATGTAAGCTGATATGGCTTTCGTGATTGTCACATAATAGTAAAATCGGATGCTCTTTAGAGCTCAATGTGTGTTTCTGAATGTGCTTTAATACTAAAACAAATATGTCAGCATTTATCCAACAACTTCTGTTAGCAACTCCAAGGCTTCCTTCAGGCGCACCTTCAAGAAAATGGTCCTTGTAGTGTACCTACACGTGGAAATACAAATAGCGGAGGGATAGTATTTCCGCTGGCAGAAATAATTGCACCAAATGTCATCAATGCGCCTCTTTCCGCTGACACGATTTGTCCCACTTGTTTCTGTGATTTAGGAGCCACAATTTTTCTAAAGTTTCTAAAACTGTAGACACGCCAGACTCGTCAAAGTTAAATATCCGGTGGGCAGCAAAATTATGTCGCTGTAACACATCAACCAAATTATTATAGAACTCTTGGACTGCAGTCTTATTGAAGGCGAACGATCTAGCTGCGCTTGTATTTTCCGGTTTTCGCAGACTGAGGTTTGGGTTTCTTTCTCTATACTTACGCATCCATTCTAAGCCGGCCATTTGGCTTTCATCCCATTTCGTAGGATATTTTAAATTTAACCCTTTCGCGTATTCGTAGGCAAGTTTGCGAATTTGTACCATTGTTAGCCCATAATGCATTTTGCAGCAATTAATAATGTAGTCATTTAAGCGTGTCTCTTCTTCCAAGGAGAAGACTTGTAGACTCGTGAACTTAGAATGAAATGTTCGTGGGGGTCTATCGGTGTTAGAGCTTTCTTTGAATTTCTTGACTCTGCTTACAACGTCGAAGTCTTGATGTTATATTTCAACGCGGCTTTCCTGTACGACAACCGTCCTTGAATTACATCATCAATTGCTAAAATTTGTAAGTGTTATTGGAAGTGGCATACCGTATAATCTCTCACACACACAATTAAACATAAACACTCACCCACACACACTTTTACACACTTTTACACATCCCTCATACACTCGATAATTAAAATGTATAATTTTTTTTTATTCCTATTACCATGTTTCATTAGTAACTTTCTTCTAAATTGTAAACATAATACATAAAATGTAAATCCGTTACAAGTAATATTGTTTTATAAAAGCTGTGGATTTTGTTTAATAAATAAAATAATGATACAACATTTTTTGTTTTTTCTTTAACATTAATTAATCATCACCATTTTGTCAAAAACGTAACAATTCTACTAACAAATGGTACGAATGGTGACCACTTTCCCTACTACAGAATGTCTAATGTGATTAGAAACCTCTAAAATTATCAGTGTTTTTCTACTATATTATGCATGTATTATACATATAAACTTTCCTCTTGAATCACTCTATCTAATAAAAAAAACCGCATCAACCGCATAGGGACAGACACACAGACAGCGGGAAGCGACTTTATTTATACTATGTAGTAATTCAATAATATCACCAAGACCACTTTAATTGTTTTACTTACATGGTAGTGAATCTGTCCCTCTTAAGTCCAGTTCAAGAATAATCCGGCAAGATATCCTTGTTTGAGCTTAACGCTTTTTTGTATGATCATTGTTTATTTATGGATGCCAAGTCCAATTGAATCAGATTCATCCCTAGGTTTTTTCCTTGGGAGAAGTTTTGATGTGAAACATATATAGGCTAGGGTAAACGTAATTGTTGGCCTGGCTATGATGGAATATAAATAACGACTCTTGCGGCGACGCAACAAAGTTCAATTCAGGTTCAGCTCGCATATCCTCTATAACATAGCCAAACGCTTCTTACATATTGCGCTGTCACTGTCTAGGCCGGAGCGACGTAATTCGTAAAATCTATCTGCGGTGTAATTTCAAGAGTAGGTACATAGGTAAGTGCAAACCTAGCAATCATTATTAAAGTATGTTGGGTAGGTACTTGTATGTAGGTATTACGTACCTACTATTTGGGAATTATTTATTATGCGTAGTTCTAGGCAAACTAAACAGCTAGGATCACCTAGGTATGAAGATTAAAGTAGGTAGTCTTCTCGTAGGTAACTACCTAACCTTCCGACACTTGTTTAAGTATTATTTACATACCTAAACTAAACCATCTGTAGCGTAATGTAGGTAGGAAGGTATGTATTTTATTGAACAATTGTATTTCAAGAGTAGGTAGGTAGGTACATAGGTAGATGAAAACCTAGCAATCATTAGGTATTAAAGTATGTTGGGCACTTGTATAATATAATTCACAAATAGTAAGTATTACGTACTTACTAATTATTTATTATTTTATTTTTATATTTGACTGGCCTGTCAGATCATTTGGTAATAGCTCTGCCTTTTGCGCTGTAGGTTAAGATCGTGAGAATATCAATTTCTTTCAAAGACTCGTGGTTTCATTCATAAATTACAAACAAATATTTCTTGAATATCAGCTTCCTTCCCCCAGAGAATAATGCCATATGACATAACACTAAGGAAGTAGCTGAAATAAACTAGTCTAGCTGTAGCTTCATCAGTAAGCCACCGTATCGCACGAACGGCATATGCAGCGGAAGCGGGTAAATGCGAGTACCATAACTAGAACTACATATTCAACCATACACAACTTTTTAGTTTCTTATAATTTAAAGTTTTACCTGCATAATTTCCATGTGTATCAAGCATTTACTAGCCCAAAGTTTTAAGTAATTTGTTATATTTAAATCACTCTTCTAGTGGAAGATTTTAAAATAATATGGGTCACATTTGCCTTTGTATACTGGGCTAATGTAATAATGTTGCTCAATTACTTAGGACTGTAGATAGTTTTAAATCAGGGGTAATAGCAAAACAATGCGAAAAAAGGTATGAACTTTTGGTTTTTATTTCAAGGAGATCACGTGAAAACTTAAAGATTTACTTTTACTCTGCTATTGCAATCCCCTCCTTAACTAGGTAGGTATATTTGTTTTATTTTATTATTTTTCTCAAAACCAGTGAATTAGCTGCGTGACAAACTTTTTTGAATACTTTTGGGTAGTTCTTAAGGGCCCTACATCACCGAGACACCATGGCGACGTCGCCGGCTACGTAGGCATGGTTAACTAGGTGTTTTTTCAAAACTAGGTATATGTAGATTTAAGAATATATACTTTTAAGTTTTTTAACTACGCGAGAATGTCATATCATCTTTTGATGAATTATTGAGCTTATGTAGAAATGAACTGACAAAACAAGATACAACATTAAGAAATTCCATAGGTCTAGAAGAAAAACTATTTGTGACATTAAGGTAAGCAGTTTAATAAAATACAACTGGAAATTATGTCTGTAGTTTCCTACTAGTAATCATAAATGTCTAAAATAGAAGAATCATCAGAAATGTTTGTCGCTGCATTCGGAGACTCAGTATAGTCGGATGGGATTTCAGGTTGTCCTTCCACGAGTGGAATATCCATGGCTGTAGCTGCGAGACGGTAGTTCATTACCTACTTGAAGTCGAAGGTTCTGCGTCGTAGCCCATGGTGGGTAAGCATTTCAGAACGTCCGCGAACAGTGGAATACCCGTGGTTATAGCTTCGAGTTGGCAGATTTGGTGGTTGTGACCAAAAGTTTCGTGTATTCTCAGTAGGCAAAGTGCGGGTTTCTTCATCGAGAACAGACATAATTTTAATTTTGGTTGCCATTTTTCTGTGTGGAGGGACTTCTTTTAAATTTTCAACTTATGCCAACAGAAATAACCTATCTTCATCTTGATTAATCATGTTAGCTTTTATTCTATTCTAAATAGATTTATTAACAGCTGCAATGAATTTATCATCTTCAGTATTCTCTTTTGTTTTCTGTCTTTTTCGACCGTTTACATGTCTGTCTTTTTGCGAGTCATCGTCAGGATTTTCAGGAGAGGATGTAGCAGGATCTGCAGTGGCCGCAGCCGGATCTGGTTCTCTTATAGCAACAACCTTTTGTAGAAATTGAAGTTGTTTGAAATAAATGTACATATTCACTTTTACGTGATCCACAGCCAGATCCGGACTTCACAGATTTTTGCCGATTAAGTTCTCGTGTGTAACAACCTCTAATACTTTTCCACCTTTTCTGCAATGATTCAGCTGAAAATATTAATACATTTAGTTTAGTTACCTACACTTAATTAATAATTTTGCTTTTGTTTTAGATATTTCGCAACAAGATGTATATTCATGGAGATTTATTACAACTACAGACTTGACGTGATATGTCAATACCAAGAACAGTTAATAGTTATTCCATCTACAAGAGATGATTAGGAAAAAGTTGCAAAAGGATTTGAAAAACGTGCCAGCTTTCCCCATTGCATTGGTGCGATTCATGGGAAACACATGAGAGTAATTCAACTTATGCATACTGGATCTTTGTACTTCAACTATAAACATTATTTTTCAATTGTGTTACTTGCTCTGTGTGATGCTAGTTATAACTTCCTTTATATAGATGTTGGGGCATATGGGAAAAGCAGTGATTCAGCTGTTTTCAAAGATACTACTTTATTCACTAACCTTATTAACAATTCCCTCAATATTCCTAACGCAAAACCGCTGACAGTAAACGGCAGTAATATTCCATACGTGATACTTGGAGATGAAGCCTTTGCCTTACACGAAAACCTCATGAGACCGTATGGAGGACACAATCTCAGTTACGATAAAAAAATATTCAACTGCCGACTATCACGAGCACGCCGTTACATCGAATGTACATTTGGCATATTATCCAACAAGTGGAGGATATTACACAGACCAATTAATGTTAGATTTAGCAAAGAAAATTGTAAAGTCATGTTGCATTTTGCACAACTTCGTACGTTCCAGAGATGGATATTCTTACGAAGATACTCTGACGGTGACGGGATTTGAACTTGCTACAGATCGGGATTGTGGAAGGGGAGGAAGAACAGCCCTCAAGACAAATTCTTATTCAAGCCCTCTTATTCAAGACAAATTAGCAGAATATTTTGTGACTGGAAATCCATTACCATGGGAAGATAGGTGTGTTTAAATGGATAACCTAAAAAAATAAATGTGCACTTACCTAATTGCTTTTTTTCTTAAAACGTTATCTCGTCTTTTTCTATGAATAAATTTACTATTTCGTCCCAACATTTTATTTTTAAATTCTGATCGGAATAATCTTTTATTGCGGAATCCTATAAACATGGTCGATTTTGAATTTCTACAATTAGGTAATCTTTCTTTATCGAAACTCATTATGCGTCCGTCTTGGCGGCCGGTTGGACACTGAGTGAGTGAGACGCGACGCAGCTTGCTTTGCTCGTGTACATTTTACTGGCGACGTCGCCAGGTCGCCATGGTCTCCAGACTCCACACAGCGAGCCAACAGTCGTGGCTACGCTTCCAAATTGGCGACGTTGCCAAACCGTCGCCTAGTGACATAACTGTCATACATTGTAATATGAATTGTTTGGATACGTAGCCGGCGACGTCGCCATGGCATCTCGGTGAAGTAGGGCCTTAACATGAAAGATAAAAACTGGATCATCTAACATTGTCTCTCTGGAAACATAATTCGTACAAATATTTCTACTTATATGTTATATAGCCTAGCACAGCAAGAAGACAATGCGACGATACGACTAGAAGACACCTGTGCTAGGCCCGCTGGTGTAGCCCAGTCCGCAAATAGCACTATTTTTTGGTCTTCATGTTTTAAGCGTAAATATGTCAGCGTGTTCTATAAGTGGTGAAAAGATCATCTGGAAACTTTGTGTTCAATTCTACTTTGAAATTGATTGATGCGACTCTGAGATAGGTCGAAAAATAAAGCTCAAAACTTCAACTATATGATTACAAGAACAGGTGGCGCTGTGACGTGTAATAACTATGTTTTAGTACCTACATATGAAGGAGTAAAAAACTCTTTAAATGTATATTCGTTTATTCAAAAAATATTAATTATCCTTAGCCGTAATTATTATTGTGTTGCAACATTGCACTTATCAACTAACAAAATGTGATTTTCAAGATTTAATTAATGGGTAGCCTGGGTAGTTCATAAAGCCTTCTTACTTACACATATAAACATATTGAGGCCATCGCGAATCTACGGTAATGCTATGCTATGCTATGCGATAATGGTAATGCTTTTTCAGTTCAGTTCCTCTGAGACAGCTGAGCTTCTGTACTCTGATACCGTAGAGTAGCTACCTGTTTTTTAATTATGAACTTGATTATAATCTTAGGTACACAGATAAGATAAGATTAAATTACAAGATCAAGATCCACAGCTCATGCATTCATCTTTGTTTTGTAACGAACATGTGATAGCCGCCATGTTCTCGTCATCATTACTTGTTTTGCCATTCACCACTTTTCCTTTAACTTTGGACTTATCAACAGTAAATTGTATAGCATTTGCAGCCGGTTTTGTTCGTAAATAGTACATGCCTGTTTTTAAACCCATCTTCCAGGCATAAAAATGAATGGATGTCAGTTTACCGTAATTTGGTTCCGCCACATGGATGTTGAAGGATTGGCTCTGATCAATAAACGCTCCCCGGTCGGCTGCCATCTGGATGCTAGTCTTGACCGAAATCTCCCAAACAGTCTTATACAACTCTCTTATATCTTTGGGAATAGCTTCAATATTTTGAATGGAACCATTATTGTGGATGATTAAATTTTTCATATCATCATCCCAGAGATCTGCCTCTGTCAGGTCGCGCAACAGATGATGGTTCACGACTTGAAACTCGCCCGACAGCACCCTGCGCTGGTAGATGTTCGAAGTGAAAGGTTCGAAAGACTCATTGTTGCCTAAGATCTGCGCAGTAGAGGCGGTCGGCATCGGCGCCAATAACAGCGAGTTCCGGAGGCCGTGCTTGGCGATTTTTTGTTTAAGTGCATCCCAATCCCATAGGTTCGTGGGCGTCTTGTTCCACATATCGTACTGCAGAATGCCCTGGCTCACGGGACAGCCCGCATACGTTTCGTACACGCCATCCCTCTCAGACAGTTCGCAGCTGGCTTCTAAAGCACCGTAGTAAATGGTTTCAAATATTTGTTGATTTAATTTAATTGCAGCTTCACTTTCATAGGGGAGACGCATGAGGACAAAGGTGTCGGCCAGCCCTTGAACTCCGATGCCAATAGGCCTGTGCCGCATGTTCGAGTTCTTTGCTTCTTGGATTGGATAAAAGTTTACATCTATGATCTTGTTTAAATTTTGGGTGATGGTTTTGGTGACTTCTTTTAACTTTTCAAAGTTGAAACTTTTGTTGTCATTGACAAACCTGTTCAATGCGATGGAAGCCAAGTTACACACGGCGACTTCATCCGATGACGTGTATTCAACTATTTCGGTGCAGAGATTACTGCATTTGATGGTGCCCAAGTTCTTTTGATTGCTTTTACTGTTACACGCGTCTTTGTACAGCATGTATGGCGTTCCAGTTTCGACCTGCGCTTCAATGATAGCCTTCCACAAGACTTGAGCCTTAACTTGCTTGACATATCGTTTTTCTTCTTCATATTTCTCATATAGCTTCTCAAACTCCTCCCCCCAGCAGTCCGCCAAGCCGGGACAGTCGTGGGGGCACATGAGGCTCCAGTCTCCATTACTTTCTACCCTCTTCATGAACAAGTCCGGCACCCAAAGCGCGTAAAAAAGTTCTCGCGCGCGGACTTCTTCCTTACCGGTGTTTTTCTTGAGGTCTAAGAACTCGAAAACATCCGCGTGCCACGGTTCGAGATAAACTGCGAAAGCGCCAGGTCGTTTGTTACCTCCTTGGTCGACGTACCGAGCGGTGTTGTTGTAGACTCGCAGCATGGGCACTAGGCCGTTGGATACTCCGTTCGTCCCGGCGATGTAGGATCCCTTGGCGCGGATGCAGTGTACGTGAACGCCGATACCGCCGGCTGATTTAGAAATGAGCGCGCACTGTTTAAGCGTATCGTAGATGCCCTCAATGCTGTCGTCTTTCATGGCGATGAGGAAGCAGGACGACAGCTGAGGGCGCGGTGTCGCCGCTGAGAACAACGTGGGGCTCGCGTGCGTGAAGTACTTCTCTGACAGCAAGTTGTACGTGTTGATGGCGGAGTCGATGTCTTCGCCGTGGATCCCGATAGATACTCTCATGAGCATATGCTGGGGTCGCTCAGCAACCTGGAACATAAGTGTTTTATTTACAAAATATTTCTCAAATTTCGATTGTCTATAAAAATCAGAATGAACTGTTTAGTTTGTCATACATACAATAACTAACAGTGGTTTAAAGAAATTATAAAAAATTAACATGAGCACTCATATTCATATATATAGTAAACAGGCATTTTAACTATAAATAAGGTGGTTAAACTTACTTTATTGTCAATTTTCAGTAAATATGATCTCTCAAGAGTTTTAAAGCCAAAGAAGTTGTACATGAAATCTCTATCATAAACGATAGCAGAGTCCAGACGCTCCTTGTTCTTGACAATGATGTTGTGATGGTATTCCGATATCATTGGGGACTTCTTCTTTGTATAGGGATTGACAATGTTGTACAAGTCTTTTATAACATCTAGAACAAGAGTATTATTTTGACTTATTTTTCAAAGAGATTATCAGTTAAAAATAAATTCTTTGTGAGTATCCTGTAGTAAACTAAAAAGTGGTCTCAATTTGCGTCGCGACAATATGCCACGCAATCTGCCTACCTCTACAATACTATTAATAAAAAAATAAATATTTACCCTATAAATAATTATAAATGCAAAACTTCCCTAAGTAAATGGCTACTAACACTAAACTACGAGGAAACTGAAAAACTCCTAGAAATTGTTTCGTAAAATCAACACACACACACAAACATATACACACTCCCACACACATTCTCACACACATATCCACACTCACACATACATACTCACTTAGGCTCTCCTGAATTACCCATGCTCGTGGCAGACCGGTGCTCAGGAGCGCCTAAACACTACACACATATATGTATGTACACACAATCAATGTAAATGTACATACATAACTTAACTTACTTTATATATTATCTAAAGTACTACTAATCAATGTAACTAACATTAATTTAATTTAACCTATATTTTGTTTTATCTTATTTATTTGCTTAACTTAATTTAATGTATATAACTGTACTACGGAAGAGCGAGACCCTCTAACACAGGTATATAATATACTTAAAAGAGGATCCCACACCCAAGAAATGTATCATATATTAAGTTTTAAGAAATAAATATTTTGTATTTGTATTTGTATTTGTATTTGATTTACTTAAGTACCTACCAGAAAAATGTTTCTTAGTCTCTTTGTGCAAGTTAGATATAGCGAGTCTGGCAGCAAGTAACGCATAGTCTGGGTGGTCTGTTGTCATTGTAGCTGCAGTCTCCGCAGCTAAGTTGTCTAGTTCCACTGTGGTGACTCCAGAATATATGCCATTGATTACTTTCAGGGTTATACATACCTGTCAAAAAAAATATAGGGTTATACTATGCAAATATAGAGGAATAGAAGACAATGTATTTTTTTATTTTACACCACCAGTGCACTAACATCAACTCATTTTTTTTTGCCATGTAAGTTGACGACCTCACTACTCAGTAGCCCTGCTTTTGGTACTGTAGGTTGTGGGCTTAATTCCCAGGACAAACATTTAATGAACATGTGTGTGCTATAAATGGTCATAATCAAAACATTCTGTTCATCTGTTCCATTTGTTACTCAAGAACACATAATCAGTACAAACAGAAAAAACATATTTTAGAATCAACAAAAGTGGAGAATACAGAGAGTATGTCATGTATCTGTGTACTACAGTAACAAAAAGGTCTCGACTCAGCATAATATGCCTCACCACTTGGAGGTAGCTAGGAGCTGGTATTATGTTGGAACCTTAGCTTAGTTCTGGGCTAGGTTGTACTGTGTGAATAGACTACCTTCATTTGTTATGATATTCTTATTTATTTAGAAAAACAACTTACTGGGTCAACAAAGTCCATGTTCAATCCATAGCAAAGTTTTTTGATCCTGGAAGTTATTTTATCAATATGGACCTCTTCCATCCTCCCGCCTACAACACAAAAGTTATGATAACTAAAAACTAGTACAATGCTTTAAGAGTTGAATGCAGTATTAACTCTTAGAACTCTTAGACTTTTTACATGTTTCAACTGGGAACTGTTCAACCAAACAAATAGTCAATAAAAAAATGTTTTTACTAGGTACCTATACTTAATTTTGGTACATTAATGCTTGGTATTTGAATAAGATTATGAAACCTGATACATACTTATTTACAATGAAGTAGTGAAATAATTTAGCTTGGGAACCTAATATTTTAGGTACACTGACCTCTATCAAAAATGTCCACTTTAAAGCATAAATATTAAATATCATTATCAAATGAATATCTGTATCGAAAAACTGTTTTAGAAAACTAATAGTAAAAAGACCTATCCAACGATATGCCACACAATAGGTTAGTAAAGTATTTATAAAATTTAAATATAAAAAATCAACCCTACATAACATGAAGAAGACTTAAAAACCGTTAAGTATTTTTTTTTAGTTTTATTTCATAACTTTGTAAGGGTCATACGTGTTACCGTGCAAAATTTCATGAATAAAACTCTGCGAACAAGAGCAAGATTAAGGGTTTCTTGATGAATCGGGAACCCTAAAAACGAAGGTCCCAGTATAGATTCCAGACAATGACTATGCTATGCTATTGCTAGTTAAATAGATATTTATTCTGGGGCTTTTAGAAAAAGTTCGGAAATAAGCAGGTGGCAGGAAAACGCCGTATTCATGTTCAAGTTACCTCTTTTGTAGACATAGAGCTTATTCGATTTTCCAACCATTGTGTCGGGATTGCTTTGATGGCTGAGTTGGTATAACAATAAGCAATTTATACTTTATTTTTAACAAAATACAAACGGTATTAATCAAGACTGTAAAAACAAACAAAGTGACTCAAAATTGAAATTAAAAATAAATCATCTCAGGCGGTGTTACTGTTGCGCTCTCAACGAACGAAACGTCAAACAAAATGCGCGGGAAACAGTATTGGTATTGCCGTCCTTAAATAAATCCAGCAAGCAAACTACTAAAATGACCTATTGGTTTGTTTGTATTGTTTTAATAAAATAGTTCTACGACTACATACCTCTAAAATTGAATAAAAACTATCAGATTTAATTTAAGATACATATCTTCATCAAATATAAAAATGAAGAAAAACAGCGAAAATTTACCATGATATTTTAGTAAGCAAATTCGTATAAATAACGTGAATCCGTTAACTACGGATATTCCGTATCTGTATCTTGCTCCAATGAGCCAATGTGAATAAAATAACCACTTCACTACTAAGTATAAGTACTATACTAGTCATGGGCAAAATTACACTTGGTTAACTCGGTTTGAAAAAAAAAAATCAAATCGGTGTGAAACCGATTTGCGTCCAAATCGAACAACAGCATACAAAACATACCAAAGTCGATTAGACTAATGCAATTTAAATACAATGGCTTGATTTACTCAATTAAAATAAATAAAATACAGTTTTACATGAATAAAAAGTCCTAAAAATAAATGGGTATCAAAAATCTGATATTTTAATATTTTTTTTGTTTAATGCAAAATTAAATGTTGACTGACACACAAATAAAAAACTAATTGAAATGCTACTTATGCCTAGGTTACGCTACAATTTGTAGCTCACGAACGGTTGTTCGTAGAATATAGTTAAAATGTTAACTACCTGAGTATCTATCTATTTTCTTTTTCTTATGCTATTCAGAAATAGAATTTGGTCCAGCTTTTTTGGTTTCAGCCTATTTCGTCTATCATTGCACACTAATGCTGCTTTAGAGAATAATCTCTCTGATTGGACTGACGTGGCGGGAATGCACAAATATTTGTGTGCTAGTTTGTAGAGTTCTGGAAAGATAGTTTGCTTTTCTTCCCACCACAATAACGGGTCTTCTTGTCATTTGATGTAGGGAAGATCCACATATTGTCTAATTGTTGTAACTGCGGAGTTCAGGGGTGTCTGGCTGCTAACAGTTTCATTTATTTTGGAATCCAACGCATTCCATATTTCATCAGTATCTTTGTCTGGCGAAGATACTCTTTCATTATGTGTTTCCGCATGATGTAAACCTGAGAAAAGACGTTCCTGCAATTCTTCTGTTACCTACTTTTGGGCATTTTCGGCATTTGAATCGACACCAAACGCTTTTTTCTTGAATCTTGGGTCAAGGAATGTTGCCTTTGCTGCTGTCCGATTTTCTTCGAAAACATTGAGCCGTTTGGCTACCACTTTTTTTAGAGAACTTTGGAGTTTCATCCCTGGTTGTATACCTAATCATTCTTTTAGATGTTATTGCCAGCTGCGATCCTCGCACAATAATAATTGGTACGACAGACGATATTGTGGGATACAACTCAGCAGATAGTAGGTATTGCCGTTACTTTCTCTACAGGGCCAAGTACTTCTATACAGTCGTCTAATAACGACCATTCATCACACCTTAGATTTTCCAGGGATGCATCTAAGAGTGGCAACGTTGCCGATAATGCGACCTTTACTTGCTTCAGCCTTTCCATCATATAATAAGATGAATTCCATTTGGTTGCCACATCTTTCTTTAGTTTTAGGGTGTCCTGATTTAAAGATTTTTGCATATCTCTTAGTATATTGCTCGATTTAATGCTGTGCTTAAAGTGGCCAACGATACCACGACATTTACTAAGTAAAACCAACAGTTCGGTGTTGACTTCAATTTCGGTGCTGTTTACATTTTCCTTTTCCAGACAGTCTTTGACAGCGAGATTCAACGTATGGGCGACACAAAAATGATTTCGTTTCTGAAGATGGTCTTTTACAGCTTTTTTCATCGTGGATGCGTTATCCGTTACAACAGACACGACTTTATCAAATATTTCCCATTCGTCTAAAATTGTTTTGATGGCTTGGGCGGTATTTACTGCATTATGGAATGACGTCAATTCACAAGTTGCAATGACACGTGACTCTAATTTACCATCAATTATATAATGCGCCGTTATGCTTAAAAAAGATTCGTTGCTATCGGAAGACCAACCATCAGATGTGAGCGCAATGTCTCGGAGTTGTTGTTTTAAGGCAGCAGAGTGAATATTATATTTGTCCTCCAGCAATTTGACCACTGTTTTACGGCGTTTTAGGGCATTTTATAATCAGGGTTAAGTTTCTTTGTGTAGTTCAAAAACCCCTCATTTTCTACAATCTGTAGAGGCTGGTAGTCAACAACTATCATGTCCATCAGAGCATCATCAATCGTTTTTTGATTTACCTTCGTCGGTGCAACAAGCCGCATCTGTCGGGGACGCTTAGAAACAGGCTCACCTGCAGATTTTTCTGTTCCACCGCTGTTAATATCTGCACCTTGAGTAATGGGCGTAGAAGACGTAGCCGTTTCCATATTTTGATATGTAAAAGTAGATGATCTTGGATTACCTCCTGATTCCTCTATTAGCGCTTGGGGGTGTTTATTCCTCAAATGTGTCATCATTGTACTTGTATTCCCCAGGTACTTATAAGAAATAGAACATAAGATGCACTTCACAGTACTACCGTTGTCGGGTTGGGAAAAGTGATCCCTAAAGATTAAAAGTAGTAAGTAAAGATAGAAGAAGTAGAAGTAGAAGTAAATATTTTTTCCTATTCCCAGACATTGTTGACAAATAGGCAAATACTTTATGAATTAGGTACATAAATAATAATTTAGTACAAAGGAATACCGTAATTCAACAAACATTAATTTGTATTTGCAAGTTGCAACTAGTTTTAAAAACTAGAACAAAGCGCGCGAAAAATAATAAACAACTAATACCAACTTCTTGCTATCTCACTCACCACTCGCTTCGGTCGCGTCGTTCAACTCGCTCGATGCACAGCGCGGGGCGCGCGGGGGCGGCGGCGAGCGAGCTGAACGAGCGGATCAACTCTGTTTAACCAATCCTTGAATCGGTTTGACTCGTTCGATTGTTAAACCGATTTGAACAAACCGACTTCATAAACCGAATTGACACATCGCTAATCTATACTTCGTCCGAAAATCTTGCTCTTCCTTCACCTCAAACTCCGACCAATATTATTTTTTATTTATTTATTTTATTCGGTCTGAGCTCTCAGCTAGGAGTCTATTAAAGTGTTCTGTGATCTTGCTTGCTTGTATTTATTTGTAAAAATGTACCTAGCGATGTAGATTTTCTCTCAGGTCTAAACAAACTAACACTAAATAAATGTCTACCAATAATGTTACTATCTATCTATATTACTGTTTGATTGGTGTCGTAATGCATAGACTATTGTTGTGTTGTATATTCATGTTGATAAAGTAACATTTCTGTAATGAGTTCAAATTCAAACAGTCTAGGCGAGAATCATGAAAACAATCTACGACATCCCTGTGTGCCAACTCCAGATTGGAGTTCAGAAACAAGCCACAGTCAGGCATATCACCCTAAAATTGATACAGAAAAAAAGGTTTGGATAATTATTTTACCAATAACGATCTATCTATCGATCAACGTAATACTAAAAGTATTATGTAGGTACCTATTTAGCTAAATCTTACCAAATATTTTGACTATTATGAATTTCTATTGTTAAAGCCTATTCAGAGAGATTCAATTGATGAACACCCTAAAAAAGAGGAGATGGAAGACTCAACAAAGACCAAACACAGTACAGACTTGCATCAAACACCCCTGAGGGCTCACAGTCAAAATTCTACCAGCAGTGCTTCATCACACTCAGCGTTGTCGCGGATCACCGGAGATGTGTCTCTAACTCCAACTAATGTACACACTCCACTATACAGCCATGTTAACCCTCATAGTGCAATGTCTGCTATGACCCCAGCCACTAGTGGATCTAATCAAGCAAAAAATAGCATTAAAATACAGTAAGTAAACATCTGTATTACTTTTACTATGTACATTATACTGTATCTATTATTATCTTCACCAATCCTTTCTGACCATAGTAAAAATAAAAAAAAATACACTCTTTCTTTAATTAATGGTTTTAGTTAAATTTATATGGGGTTAACAATCCACACAACACTGTCAAGCCCCAGAATAAGCATGGTTTATGCTATTAGAAATTGCATATTTAGAAATATGTATATAAGTATTGATTCTTTATTTAATATTTTTTTTATTTCAGAAACTGTGTGTCGACTGTTAGTTTGGGATGTGAATTAAAGTTACTAGAAATATACTGCAGGACACGCTATTCTGAATATAATCCTGCCAGATTTCAAGGAGTTGTTATGAAAATTCTAGATCCACGGGCAACTGCACTGGTGTTCAGGTAAATGACTACCTTAGTACCAAACAAAATATATTTATGCCGAGTGGTACTGCTTAGTAATGCACAGATAATGAATCTCTTTAAATATGTTATAGATCCGGAAAAATTGTTTGTACTGGAGCGAGAAATGAGCATGACTCCTACTTAGCAGCCCGGAAGTTTGCCAGAATTATACACAAACTTGGCTACCCAGTAAGTATAAAAGTGCGATGTGCAGTAATATGCACGCCTGTGAAAATGTGGGTCAGGCTATTCCTTAATAAAGTTATAATTGTGTTGATATTTAAATGAAAATATCTACTAGTACCATAGAATGGCAACTTCATTCAACTACTAACAACCTATTAAATTCTGTTTCAGGCTAGATTCCTAGACTTTAAAGTCCAGAATTTCTGTGCCACAGCTGATTTGCGGTTTCCAATTCGTCTAGAATCTTTGCAAATGGCGCACGGCCAGTTCGCGTCCTATGAGCCTGAGCTCTTTCCCGGGCTCATTTACAGAATGGTACGACCTAGAATTGTGCTGCTCATATTTGTTAATGGAAAAATTGTCTTTACAGGTGAGTTTCACTTAGACTTGCTCTAGCTATAGTACTAGTGTGTAAGTAACACACAATAAGTCAATGAATGTGTTGAAAGTGTGTTGGCAGCAGCCCACCACATGCTTTTGCGTTAAATTGCATTGCATTATAAATAAATAATTAAGTATAATAAAAATTACAGGTGGCAGAAGCAGAAGTGACATCAGTGAGGCCCTTGATATAATATATCCCATATTAAGGAGTTTTAGAATAAGTTAAAACATAGTCTTATTAATCCATTGAATATATTAATGATTTGTTTATTGATGTAATGAATGAAAATTCTAAGGACTAAATTAAACTTTTTAAAACATTAGCATTTAAGTTAACTGTTGTTTTAATTTTTTCTAGTGTTGCTGCACTTCACCTTGAATGTGCTTTAGCCAAATATCTTACAGTAAAATTCTAGTATCCATAGATTTATGGTCTAGAATTGCATGTTTACTTAATAATTATTAAATTAATAATAATATAATACCTACACCATATTAGGTTGGGTTAGTACAGTTAATGTTGAAAATTTTACTTTTCAGACATTAATAACATATGAGTTGCAGGTAGGTACTTCCTAGTTTTTGAGTGGGGTGTCAAAAGTAGCTCGAAATGGTTCATATGGATATATATACACTGCCAGTGCGTCGCCCGTTTCTTTTCCGAACTTGGCTGACACACTGAAGTGTGTCTAGATATTACTTTTGTAAGTACATACCCCGGTATTAGTGGTAGGTACATTATATTGTTTGGCTAGCCAATACTCCGTAAAGATAGGTACCTATGTCCATAACTGGGCATTAACTCGTTAATCCGTGAATCCTTAATTATTAAGTTAACATTTCGGTTAACGGATTAACTTTTCAGTTAACTTAAATAAATGTTAAAGGACTCGTTAAACACGTTCTGACAAGTAAGTTCGAGCCGGTCGACAAGTGCGGCACGGCGCGTGCCGCGAGTGCAACGAAACTAGGTACCTACCTAGGTAAAAATTGCCGGTGCGTGAGAGTGAGAAAAAAAACAGTCGAGTGCAGTCGAATAATGCAGATGCATTAATAAAATGCATGGAAAAAAAGGAAGAAAAGTCGTTACAACAAGCTTCTGAAAGTTCGACAGGACAGAGACAGTTTAAGTGGCGGCGGCAGCAACGCGAGTAACAACGACGATGATAAGGAAGAAGACAATTCAATTTTGTCACTCAGTCTTAAGAAGTTTTATGAGCCACAAATCTTTAAAGAGTAAATCTCAAAATTCAAAATGCCAAAATGTGGCTATAATATATGAAATCAAAAGACTCGTTCAACGATGCGGCTATTACTACGAGAATAGATATTCATAAATCTGTTGATTAAATATAATACTGCTTTACTCTCAAGCGCTGCAGTTGAGCGTCTTTTTTCCAAGTACTTCCTTTTGGTCCTACTAAATACTCTACTGATAGGAGTACCGGGACACCCATGTCCTGATGCTCCTATTGCAAAAATAAATTGAGATTTTTTATTGCAAACCACTTGGTTACGTTATGTTAGAGTATAGAAAACAACGCGCTAGGCGATCGAGCAAAGCGAGCGTGCCGCCGAAGCGCCAGAAGAATATACTTAGGACGAAAATAGATACGTGACTGTTCATTAGTAGGAGCACGAGGATATGCTTATCCTTATACTCCTACCGGTAGGAGCATAAGGACATATTGGTCCTCGTGCTCCTACCAGTAGGAGAACCGAGTACCGAGTACCGAGTCTTTTCCGGCTAGTACTGGCATCACTCATAAAATTTAATATCTAGACGAAGCAAGAAACGCTTGGAACAGTGCTTGCCCTAATTCTGCTCCCCCCAAGAACCTTTCGGCCCAACGGCAATGGGACGGGCCTCTGTGGGAGCTTACATGGAATCATCTGTTAGAAATATGCTCAAGCTCCGTAGATCGCACCCGTCTCCTAGCCGTTTCGAAATGGGAGTCAGGACATTGGTTACAAGCACTAACATCATCTAACATTGGAACATTATTAGATCCTACAACATATCGAGTTCGGTCTGATACGTAAAGATGGTAAGAGGCCTGATGGTATGACTCTTGTCCCTTGGGAGATGGGTAGGCCATTAGTGTGGGATGCTACTTGCGTAGATACCCTGGCCGCATCCCATCTGTCGGGGACTTCCGTTAGGGCCGGTGCGGCGGTTGAATGTGCCGAGGACCTCAAAAACCGCAAATATGCTGGTTTGGATAAGGCCTACATATTTGAGCCTTTTGGAGTCGAGACCCTGGGACCGTGGGGAACAGGAGCCCACCGCGTTTTCAAAATTATTTCTCGGCGTCTGGTAGATACGTTGGATGACCCAAGAGCTGGCTCCTATCTGGCTCAGCGTATTAGCATTGCCATTCAACTTGGTAATGCCGCCAGTATCTTGGGAACGCTGCCCTTTGGCAGTGATCTGGATCAGTTGAGCTATCTATAGATCGTTTTAAACGGTCCTTAGATAACTCAACTGTTTCACGTGTATTTTATATTATTTTGTACATTTCATTTTGTAATTATTTCTGAATATTCATGATGGACATATCCACATTAAGACTGATGATTAAATTACACACTCCAATTAAACACGTCTTTTTTTTGTTCCTAACCTGTTGTTAACTTCCAGAACCCAAACCAACAGTATTTTTAAGTAGGTAGTTAGCGGAACGATTTAAAAAAATATATTTTAATCACGTGTTAGCGGAATAAAATAAAAATAAAAAAATCGTTGCGCTTATTATCTACCTACTTAAAAATACTGTTGGTTTGGGTTCTGGAAGTTAACAACAGGTTAGTAAAATTGCACAATCGCTTCAGAAGTGTTGCCCGTTATTTCAAGCGCATTCGTTCTACCTACCCGAACCCGACTACAAAATGTTAAGAGAACTAGACTGAAACGAGACTAAATGGGCGTAGGTACCTACTTATAATACTTATTAGGTATCTTAAATTTAAGGTATTAAGCTACCACATAAATAATGTGGTAACTTAATTAAGATACCTACCTAATAACCCCTCAAAATTATCTCAAAATTACAGTCTACCTACAAATTTAACAGTTTTAACAGTGGGTTCCTCACTAGGTCAAGTCTTTATCGCGGAAACCCTATGACTATGCATCAGCCTAGGTATTCGCTGCATTATACAACTACCCACATTACCTAAATATTAATTTTAATATTTGAATTGTATTTCTTTAAGTAATATTTATGCTACGTAGGTATGCATGAAGGCACATTTTATATAACTGTTAGTAAATAGCATTTCTCTGTAAGTGAATTTGTAATTGTTGTGAGAAATACATTCTTAAAAACCGTAAACCCTAACTATATTTGTCCAAAACAAGGCGTTATACAGTGAGAAACGTAATGCGAGGCAGATGCACAGAACAAGCACCCTTAAAAAATAAAAAATGATACCGCTGAAAAAAAGAGATACCTACCTCTAGACTCGTTTACTTCAGCTACTTTCATAGCATTATGTTTTGGGGGAGTGCTGCAGATATTAACACCACATTTTGTGTTGCAGAAGAGGGCTGTTCATGCAATTTA
The DNA here is from genome assembly GCA_948098915.1 of Lampropteryx suffumata. Taxonomy (NCBI): domain Eukaryota; kingdom Metazoa; phylum Arthropoda; class Insecta; order Lepidoptera; family Geometridae; genus Lampropteryx; species Lampropteryx suffumata. The sequence goes on along the minus strand of OX402550.1, from coordinate 20,288,611 downwards.
TAACATGGGCCCTAGAGAATCAATTAGAAATAATTTTAAAGAAATAATATCATGACAGTGCCTTGTCAGTATATTATACGAAAATCTAATGTATTGTTACGAGCCGGGTAGGTACTGATAAATTATGAAACCTCTCGTTTTTTATAACTTTAATTTCAAAGTTACCACAAACAGTACTTATTCCACTGATTCTATTAGTTAACATCCAAATAGAACACAATAAAAGTCACAACACAACAGATAACACTTCAAAACTTCAAAGCTTGTAAGCTTGTAAGCTTGTAAGCTTGCAAAAAATTTAATCCTGATCATAGATAACTACTATACTAGTATCTTGATCAAGTCTACAACACCATATTATTGTAAAGTTTCATTAAAATCTATTCAGTAGTTTTTGCGTGAAAGAGCAACAAACATGCATAGAAACTTTCGCGTTTATAATATTAGTAAGGATAGTAAGGATAATTATGCTGACTAAGCAAAATTGAGTTTGAAACATAGTAAATAAAAAGAAAAAAACTACTAAAACACGTCTTTCTCTCTCATATACCAAACCTCAGATGACCTAAGCTTCCCGCTTACTCGTACAATCGAATCGAATCGAATCGTAAAACGAATGAAATTTGAACCCATAAAAATACTACCAAATTAAGAACCTCATCCTTTTAGAATCCTTTTTAGGGTTCCGTACCTCAAAAGGAAAAAACGGAACCCTTATAGCATCATTTTGTTGTCCGTCCGTCTGTCAGTCTGTCAAGAGCCTTTATATCGGAAACGCGTAGAGGTATCGTGTTGAAATTAAGACTATATCATACTCAGGTCTACAGTCTCTTAGAGCTATGAAAATATCAAACTTCTAAGTTAACGTAAAAATAGATACGACTGTTTATGCCGCAAAGAACGTATTTGAAATGAGTTAACCGTGTCATGTGGGGTGTCGTATGTGAAAGGACTTCATTGGCACAAGCTTAAACAGATTTTTAATTATTTTTATGATTTATAGTCTTATAAGTATACCTAGTTAGGTACCTAATAATTTCAATTTTAATTTCATTGCATGTACCTACTTACAAATTTGTACGGACGGACCCCTCGGTGGGCGAGTCCGACTCGCCTAGCAAATAAAAGCAGGATTCACTTGTCCTGTTTTTATTTTGATGTTGGTAACTGAAATGTCACAAGAAAGCAATATATCGAAATTGGTTTACTTGCATGATATATTTTTTCCAGATTTTGATATTAAAACCAAACTACTGAGCCGGTTTTTAGTCGGAAAGGACATCCGTTCCGTAAAAATATTTTTTTTCAATTCATAAATGACGGAGCGATGAGGAAACAAATATATTTAAATAAAATACAACCGAATTGAGAACCTCTCCTCTCCTCTTTTTTTTAAGAAGTAGCTAAAAACAAGTGAATGGTTACATTTCGGACTGAGAGATAACTTTTTGAACTATTTCAGGTAACTTTTAACAAACTTTTTGATCCATTTCAGGTAATTATTTTTTTTGGCAACACTGGTCCAAATAATACATTATCTACGGGCTTAACAGGAAGGGGCGTATGTTGTTATCTACGTTCGAAGAAGTAAATTGGAACCATATTCAAACCACACACAAGCATATAATTGTCAAAAAATTGCATCTACGGTTTTGAATCACAATGTCGAGTACATCTCAAAAACACAGAAACTTTGTGGCCGAGCCCATGGGCGAGAAACCTGTTACTGATTTAGCAGGAGTGGGAGAAGTTTTGGGAAAAAGACTCGAGGAGAAAGGATTCGACAAGGTAAGTACTTAGCTCCAAATGTGAAATGAAGCACTCGTGGTTTTGCTAATGTAGACGTTCGTATCAGATCAAAATGTAAAGGTATACTTTGCGACATCAGTACTGGATGAGCACAGTGGCATTTTCAGACTATAGGTTGTTTTACCATGGAGCAGGTTATACAAACCCGAGTTAGTCACTGATTCCTTTGAAAAAAGGAGTATGTTATGGAAATGTATAGAATAAAATACATGAATATAAAATACACGTGAAACGGTTGAGCTATCTAAGGACCGTTTAAAAATATCTATAGATAGCTCAACTGATCCAGATCCAGAGGGCAGCGTTCGCAAGATACTGGCGGCATTACCACGTTGAATGGCAATGCTAATACGCTGGGCCAGATAGAAGCCAGCTCTTGGGTCACGCAATGTATCTACCAGACGCCGTGAGATAATTTTGAAAACGCGGTAGGCTCCTGTTCCCCACGGGACCAGGGTCTCGACTCCAAAAGGCTCAAACATGTAGGCCTTATCCAAACCAGCATATTTACGGTTTTTGAGGTCCTCGGCACATTTAGCCGCTGCACCAGCCCTAACGGCAGTCCCCGACAGATGGGATGCGGCCAGGGTGTCTACGCAAGTAGCATCCCACACCAATGGCCTACCCATCTCCCAAGGGAGTATGTTATTAATTACTACCTACTATTAGTTTTTGATTACGTTAGTACCTGGACCAGGTACTAACAGGTTCTCTATTAAATTTACACATACACATAATTAGAAGGTTCTTTTCATAATCACTCATCATCATTTCGGAAAATTAAGGGATAAGTGTATATAAAATAACTTGTATGTTTTGTTGCAGGCTTATGTTGTGCTAGGTCATTACCTTGTTTTAAAAAAGAACAAGACGCTATTTCAAGAATGGATGAAAGACACCTGCAACGGTAACTCCAAACAGTCCGGTGACTGCTGCCAGTGCCTACAAGATTGGTGCCATGAATTCTTGTAAATTATGATAATTAAATTGCCATGACATGACATCACAATACAAATATAGAAAATGAGTCATTGGCAAACAAATTTTACAGTAATTTTTATCCTTATGCTTGGTTAACATTCAATATTAGTGGAACAATAAATGAAAAACCGAGGTAGGAATCTGACTGGTTTATTAGCGTATTCGCGTCTACCCACAAATACTAATAAATACATTTTTTATTATTATATTTTTATATGAATTTTATGAATGTATACCATTTTACAACTAACTGGCTGAAGGCTGACATTTTGGACTCTACTCCCGATCCCGACACCTCGCTCGCTGCATCTTCGAATAGGTCGTCGGCCTCACTCTCTGACATAATCGAGGTAGTTGGACCTTTCGACAAATTGAAGTTAGGGCGCGAAAGAGAAAACCTGCTTTTACGGCTCGGATTCAAAAGAATTACTTGGTCTTGGTGCCTACGCCATTGCAGGCCATCTCCCACAGATACTCTATGATACTGGTCCGGTTTTCTCTGTTACATTACCCTCAATCCTTTAAATAAAGCATTAGAAACGCCTTCATCCTCAAAAATGGCCGTTTGATCACCTTTTTAATTTGTTTAACGGCATTTTCCGCCGCTCCGATACCTTGCGGTCTTTAGGGTGCCGACGTAACATGTTTTATACAATTCTATGTACAGTATTCCTTAAACTCTAATGACAGAAATGGTGGACCATTATTTTATTTATTTTATTTTAGAATTTTCGAAGTACTTACAGCTAGGTACATCAATAAGAATTACAAATAATACGTTTATAATACATGTATGCAGAAGGCCAATTATAAGTTCACACTGATAGATGTAAAATGTATATACCTATATGTAATGAAAATACAGTATAAGTGAAAACCTAAACAATACAAAGTAAAACAAAAGACAAAATAACTAAAAATAGTTCAAAAATACATAGATCAAATAGAAGAACATAGAAGAAAAAACGAAATGAGTAGGTATTTCTACTATAAAAAGAATTTGTCACAGAGCAAGCGTTTTAGTTTGCTCGTTGCTGTATTAAATATATCAATATCTGCGTTTGCTAAGGTGTTAAATAAGGCGCTTGCTCGAATAATAAAAGCAATTTGCCTATAATTTGCTTTGACCGTTGGAACATAGAAGATGTTGGTCTTCCAAAAACTAACAGTATTAGTACGCAGCCCCAATAGCTCCAGCAACTCACAACAGTCCACCGTGCCATTTGCGATGCCCATCAAATATGCTATATCGGCGATATTTCTTCGTTCATAAAGTGGGAGGAAATGAAACTTGCGACATCTAGCCATGTAACCTGGAAGGAAAACATTTGTACGAAACTGTAAGTAACGCAGAAATCCTTTTTGAATACGCTCCAACCGTGAAGAATACACGTCGTAACATGGATGCCAGACTGCAGACTGGAGGGATGCGTACTCCAGATGACTGCGCACATATGCACAATACAATATTTTAAAGGTTTTAATATTTGTAAAGTCCTTAGACATACTCAAAACGAATCCAAGTGCACGAGATGCTCTATTTACAATGTTATTAATGTGGCAGTCGAATAAGAGTTTACTATCAAAAGTGACACCTAAATCGGGAATTGTATCGACCCGTATGAGTGGCGAGTTGTGCAATCAAATTTAATAGTAATTGGCTTGTTACTCGTAATTAAACATGTTCTTACTCGTAATAATTGGCTTACGAGTAAAAGAGAAAACGTTACACTTGGAAATGTTCAAGCCTAATTTATTGATCACACAATAACTTTCAAATCGAATTATGTCTCCTTGAAGACGATATGCATCATGAATCGTTTTAATTTGATGTAGAATTTTCATATCGTCAGCGTATAATAGAATTTTAGAATAAAGAAAACATGAAGAGATATCTCAGATGAACATAGCAAAGAACAGCGGTCCTAATAAAGAACCCTGAGGGACTCTTGACGGGATAAACATGGACGTTGATGAATATCCGCTAAGAACCACCGTCTGACATCTACCTATTAAAAACATAAGATGTGAACCAGATACAAAGTCATCCTTACATTATATCTACATATAGATACATAATCTACTATGCACACCCACTACAATCGTCTTATTCTCTTTGTGGTTACGCATTGGTATCCTCGCGATGAAGTTTATTTGCTCTGTCGGTAATGAACACATTATGTGCGCTCCAATTTTCAACATCGGCAACAACGACACGCACAATTTTCTTCCTTGATTTCGTTCAGCACGATGTACTGTTGCACCCGACGGATATACGCGTTCCAATTTGACATACGGCATTTTATTGATCACTGAAATTAACTCTCACGGCATTTAACATGAGATAATACGCGTAAATTCGAATCATCGTCAGTGGAACAATCAATGAAACACCGAGGTAGGAATCTGACTGGTTTTTTAGCGTATTCGCGTCTACCCACATGATACAGTAGGAGTCAACCCTACAATTAGGGCTCCTTTTATTGAGGTTTTTCTGACATACTGCTAATAGTATTCTGATACTTATTCACTCTGTAGATAAATATTTGTTGATAAAACAAGTCTAGGTCACTAAACTTTTTTTCTGTTTTTAAAGTACCTAATCACTAATATTTGAAGCAAAATTATCAGCTTACAGTTTTGTATGATTTCAGTATTGTTTTCATAAGCATTAATAAGGTTAGTTAACCTCAAGGGCACTGTCACAAGGACAATTTGCGAGCTTGTGAGTTCAAAGTAAATTAGGCTACATTCCCTCTTCGCTTTGATCTTGCTCTCAAAACTGCAGTGTCAAGTGACCTTAGGTAGCTTTTTATCTTGAATATTCTTAATAGGCGTTAAGTTAAAACGTGTGTAGGTAATGACTTGCTAATTGAAAAATTTAATATTACAACAAATCGAAATGTTTGTAACACCTTTTCACCTCTATTTAAGGGTTGTTTTAAAAACATTTAAACACGTTTCAATTTATTTTGTATTTAAGGTAGGACTTAGGTACCTACTTCAAATACAAATGTGTGTCGGTGCACAAAACGTGTGTACAAAATGCAAACTAAATTTTAAGTAAATCGCACCATGCGTTTAAAAGACCTCATACCTACAAATTTTAACCCCAATACACCCAATTACACCCCAACTACACCCCATTTAAAGGGATGTTAAGGGAAGACTCTTTAGCACTTGTCTATATTTGGTATACAAACCAAATTTTAAATGAACTGCATCACACGTTTCGCAATTCCGCAATTCCTATACAAATATTAAACCCGCATTTGCACCCCTCGTCTCGTATTTAAGGTAGCTCAGGCAGGCATGACCCAATTCAAGTCATATAGTGCAGCGATATCGACATCAAATACCGACCCTGTAAGATCACTAGCGTAGAGAGTGTTTACGGCACTACGTCGGGCTGACCTGACATTAGCATATAATAAGATGCTATAATACTACAGTACAGGGCGTTCACTGTTTAATTGTCCCCTGCCGAGATGTTGGCACTATTGATTGTCAATCTGTTGTTGTCTAATTCCACCCAATCAAGTGCGATCTCGCGTCGCCGCCATAACAGGTTAGGTTAGTAAAAGAGGGATACCAGCTTTCGACACAATGCCTTTAGTATGGGTAATAAGAATTTACAGAAATAACGTATTAATATATAAACGTGATGACTGCATGGATAATATTACTGATAAATTCATAATTGAACTAGGAAATGACAGCAGCACAGATTCGGATACGACAGATGATGATGACGTTTATGCAAATGACAGTGATATGTCTGGAATCGTTCCTTTCGACCATAATTACTGTCAGATTTTTTTTTATCAATAAATAATTTGAAATTTCAATTGTGTCATCATTTACAACCTTACTAGTCTTATATCTTTATATTATTTAAAATTATGCTAGTACAACATTTTATTCTGTGATGGGTACATATAAGTTTAGATAATGTTGCCGGCAACCACCAATCACCAAGTGGGGTAAATACTACATGTATTGTTGACAACACTGTAGACAATGCAGCCAATTCCCAAGGCAGGGGGACATCTTACGGTGAACGGTCTAAAGTTCGATTCTTTGGGCGGATGCACAGACTAATATGATGCTAACGCATGCATTGAAATAGTAAGAACAGATGCAGATGTAGTACTCGTTCGTCTATGTCTCATTGTTCGTTTTGTTTAAGTGAGAATACTTTTATGGATTTGAGTTTCTAGTCCAAACTTATTTTACTCTTTGGTTTCGAGTCAGGAAGAGATATATCTGGAAATAACTATCTTGATTATTTCGGTTACTTTTGTAACCTTTTAGGTGATTTTAACTTTGTTAGGGTACTTCTAAGTTACGCGACTCAAAAGGTTAGGTGTATTTTTTGGATTTTTTTTCTCTAAACGAAACCAACATGAAACAAAACGCTCTTTTATATAATATATATGCTGACTAAGCAAAATTGAAAAAAATTAAATCATATTGTGTGACTACTAAAAACACGATTTTCTCTCTCGCATTCGCATATACGTTCGTTTGCTTGACGCATCTGTTGGCACTATCGTTTGTCGTGAAGTTTTACCCCTTAATCACATAATTTGCTAGAGTGACGCTTGAGTATGTTTTGTCCTAGTCATTCTAATGTCAAAAAAAAGAGATGGCAACAAGTTTAGACAATTCAATAGCTAGTGTGTTTTTGTACTACTAGTGGCTCTGTGAGCTGTAGACCTCGCAAACATTTTTAAAAATGAATGAAATTTAACTTTTTTTACATTTTCAACCCCCACATCTCGCCATTTTGAAAAATTTAAATCTTATGAATTTATGTGTCTGTCTCCTTTTACTGTCGCTTTTCGTTTCATCGACTTTCAAATCACAACGATGCTAAAGATGTTTTCACTTCAAAAAACTACCAAATTATTAATAAAAGCTTAAGAGCTGCCTATTCCCGATATCGTAACTTTCTAACGCGTTTGCTACGCAAAACAAAAATACTGTATGAACGCTCCCAAATCCAGCAAGCTGACACAATTAAAAAGATATGGGAGGTAATAAACAATGTAGCACGCCCTAAACCAAAGTCTCACTCGAATGAATTACTAACTGCTTTACCGTGTCCCCTAGATGCTGTTAACAGGGCAAACGACTATTTCGCCGCTGTGGGACGCCTCAAATCACAACTAATTCAATCACCTCTTTTTCGTTGCTAGAGACTGACCTGGTGGGCTATCTTGAGGATCGCGAACTGCTCTCTTGCAATCAGTATGAATTTCGGCATAACAAATCGACAGCTGATGCCGTTGGAAACGAAAGGTTCTTTGACAAATATATAGATAAGGTAAACTCTAAATTCAGTTCTAGGGATCCTACTAAACTCATAATGCCATTCCGCAAGACTGCACTGGCGCATAAAAACAGTTATATTATGGCTATTAAAATATTTAATCTGATACCAAAAGCGATTAGAGAGTTGCCGACAGTTCGATTAAAAAAAAAACTGTATACATGGCTCAGCGAGAAATGTTTTTACGATGTTGATGAAATGTTTTAATAATAATTTATATTCTGGATTAATCTGCTTACTTATATAATATTGACGTTGACATTTTAATTTTAATTTTATGTATACCTAATTGTAATTAATAATCTCATTAATCTCATGGTTGCCATGTTGATGTTTGCATGTCGGTCAACGACGAAGTGTTCGAGACAATTATTATGTAAGAACCATATATTTACCATACTTCGAGCAAATAAATTAATTTCATTTAATTTCATTTAATTTCATTTAATTTCATTGGTAATTTAACGGATTATATTGTCAAAGGCCTTGACTCTGATGCCAAATGTCTTGCGATTTTCCTGGATCTTGCCAGTGCATTTGACACGGTGTCAATACCGCATATGTTGGACAAACTGGAGTCACTTGGTGTTTGAGGATTACAGTTGAAACTTTTTGCAGATTATCTCACGGATAGAACTCAGAGTGTAAAAATAAATGATACAATTAGTGGGGATGTTTCGATATCATACGGTGTACCTCAAGGTCTCAGAAGAAAGAGAGTAGGTCCAAGAATGCTGATTCTTGGACCTACTCTCTTTCTTCTTTACATAAATGAACTATGCAGACTGTAACTAAACAACGGTCAAGTATTCACTTATGCCGATGATTCTGCTCTTGTTTTCAAGGGATAGAGCTGGGACAAAGTTTTTGATGATGCTCAGGCCGGGTTAGATAGGACAAACATATGGCTCTTCCATAATCTACTAAAGCTAAATACGAATAAAACAAAGTATATTACTTTTTCCTTGACCAGTAGAACACAACCTGACAAGCACCGTTACGAATTATTGGCACATACAGATTCGTGTAACACGATCACGTGTGACTGCATTAACTTGGAGCGTACTAATACTATTCAGTATTTGGGAGTCACACTTGACTCGTATTTAACCTTTGAACATATTAAAGCTCTCACACCTAGAGTTCGTAAAATAACTGCAATTTTTAAAAACATTCGACATATCACTGATGCACCATTAGGACTGTTTACTTTTCCCTCTGTCAAAGCCTACTTACATATTGCATAGAGACATGGGGTGGAGCTGCAAAAACCTTCATGATGCCTCTACAGAGAGCATAGCGTGCTGTGCTAAAGGTTAGTCATTTTCTGCCTTACAGATACCCAACCACTACTTTATTTACAGAAACTAGGCTGTTTACTGTGCGCCAACTTTTCGTTCTAAGACTCTTACTAAAACAGCATAAACTTCGCCCAAAGCCACAGGAGCAGAAGAGACGGCGCCATGACAAAGTTTTTTGTGGAACTTTTTTTAAAACCACTTTTATCAACCGCTTCTCTTTTTTTCCGGGTGGATTTCTGTATAATAAGCTTTCGAGGAATGATTCCCTGCAAGACCTTAGCATCTTTCAACTCAAATCACATATAACAAAGATTCTTCTTAGTTATTCGTGTGAGGAAACTGAGAATTTGCTTACTATCTTAAAATAACGGTGCATGTATGTAATAATCACGTACACACACATCCTCATTTACTCTAGAACACCCTCAAACACACATACACATACGCCACAAACATACCTACACACCCACACACACACATAGACAGAAACACAGCCAGACAAACACACACACACACACGAATACGCGCCCATACACACACACAATTTATTTAATTTCACTTTTATCTTTAGTTACCATTTTGGCACGTTATATAAATTATATTACATATTACTATAGAATTACCTATTTGCAACAATAACTATTGTAATTTTCTGTGTAATGCATAATGGAGGAGCGCAGATGTTTATCGGACAGGCTTTTAGCCTAGTTTAGGCATTTGAGGCCTTTAGATAATAGTTATGTTATTGTTATTACATTTAAAACCAGTTTTTAAATAGTTATAATAACTTATGTTTAAATTGTGCTCAATAAATATTAATATTATTAAATTATTACTAATGAAAGGGTCTTCTTGAGCAATATGTATAGACGATGGGTGCAAATCGCATCCTGATAGGTAATAGAAGATACCTAAATATTATTATTTTTTAATCTATTTGTGACTGTGGCTTTTATTATGTGTTTTTATTTATAGTAAGATAGGTTACCTTGATATGGATTCATATTATTGTTACTATTTAAGGAGCACAGCCTAAATGGGTTTATCAACTTTTTTATAACTAATTACTAAAATCATTACGTTTTAAAAATTGGTTTACTGGTTGATATATTTTTTCGAACAGGTCAGGTTTTTTAACCAAACTATTGAACCGATTATCATTAAATTTACATTACAATTTACAAAATATTTTTTAATTGATGAGGTATGAGGTAATAAATTTATAAAAAAAGAAACATGTGTATCTGAGGACGCCCGACAGAAGTAATAACTTAAACTAATCTAACTAGCGCTGTGGGTTAAAGTGAGAGAGGAGGAGGAGCCTGCCTACCGCTGCCGTATGCATGAGAAAGAAAAACCAGAAAAAAGCCAGATATACAGGCGCCGTAACGCGTTACGTAGCGAAGGGGTTTACCCTCCCATAAGAAGTTAATACTTCAAAAAAATAAAACCAAACTAAGAATCTCCTCACTTTTTGGAAATCGAATAAAAAATATGAAAGGCTATTTTTGGACTGAAAGGTTACTTTTTGATCTATTTCAGGTAACCTTTGACAAAACCGGCTGGCAACACTGTTTCAAAAAATACGTTAATCTACATCTACAGGCGTTCTATTGTTATCTATATCTACATGCCTTAGCATCCTATTATAGTCTATAGTTTGTGTTATCTACGTTCAAAAAAGTAAATTGTTGAAACCCCACCACCCCATTCAATCAAACCATTTAATTGACAAAAAATTGCATTACGGTTTTGAATCACAATGTCGAGTACATCACAAAAACACAGAAACTTTGTAGCCGAGCCCATGGGCGAGAAATCTGTTACTGATTTAGCAGGAGTGGGAGAAGTTCTGGGAAAAAGACTCGAGGAGAAAGGGTTCGACAAGGTAAGTACTTGGCTCCAAATGTGAAATGAAGCACTCGTGGTTTTGCTAATGTAGACGTTTGTATCAGATCAAAATGTAAAGCTATACTTTGCGAGATCAGTACTTGATGAGCACAGTGGCATTTTCATACTATAGGTTGTCTTACCATTGTCATACCATTATGGAGCAGGTTATTATGCAGCCAAACTCGAGTTAGTCACTGATTTAAAATAAGGAGTATGTTATTAATTACTACTATTAGATTTTGATTACGTTAGTACCTCGACCAGGTTCTACTAACAGGTTCTTTTTTAAATTTTCACATAATTAGTATTACTTAGAAGGTTCTTTTCAAAATCTATTCATCATTTCGGCAAATTAAGGGATAAGTGTATATAAAATAACTTTTTTGTTTTATTTCAGGCTTACGTTGTGCTAGGTCAATACCTTGTTTTAAAAAAGAACCAGATGCTATTTCAAGAATGGATGAAAGATACCTGCAGCGCTAACTCCAAACAGTCCGGTGACTGCTATCAGTGCCTTAAAGATTGGTGTGATGAATTCTTGTAAATAATGATGATTAAATTGCCATGGGGAATGCGGGATAACTGCTAGTATAAGAGTGACGTCACAATACATTTATAGAAAATGAGTCATTGGTATAACCAGCAAACAAATTTTACAGTAATTTTATCCATATGCTTATTTATTCAATATTAGAGCCCCATTTATTGATGTTCTTCTAACATACTGCTAATAGTATCCTGATACTTATTCACTCTGTAGATAAATAGTTATTGATAAGATAAGTCAAGGTCACTAAACTTTTTTCTGTTTTTAAAGTAATCACTATGAAGCAAAATTATTAGCTTACAGTTTTGTATGATTTCTGTATTGATTTCATAAGCATTTAATAAGGTTAGTTAACCTCAAGGGCACTGTCACACGGACGATTTGCGAGCTTGTGAGTTCAAAGTGAATTATGCTGCATTCCCTCTTTGCTTTGATCTTGCTCTCAAAACGCAGTGTGATAGTGGCCTTAGGTAGCTTTTTATCTTGAATAGTTTTAATAGGTTTTAAGTTAAAATGTGTGTATGTCATGACTTGTTAATTGAATAATCCATAATTAAAGAATGGTTCTAGGTATGTATTAGATCTATGATTGAATTGCTAACCATGGTAATTAACGGGAATCTGAAATAATGTAAATAGAAATACTATTAGGAATAGGAAGCAATCCTACCTCCCCCATATTTTTATGTAATTTTTCATAAATATTTTCATTTTAAAAAAAAATGTGGTTTTATTTAGGTTAGACAATCATTACATAGTATAAAACAAACTGCTTCCCGCTGTCTGTCTGTCCCGATGTATGCTTAGATCTTTAAAACTATGCAACAGATTTTGATGCGGTTTTTTTTAATAGATAGAGTGATTCAAGAGGAAGGTTTATGTGTATAATTCATACATAATATAGTAGAGCAACACTGATAATTTTAGAGGTTAATGTAAATGGGTTCAACATATTAGAACTACTGAGCTACACACGTAGCTGGGTCAGATATTCTGTAATAATTAAATAAGTATCTAGCTCCAAACTGAGCAGTGTTGGTATATTATGAATCAGAATACTTATGTACTGCTGGGTAGATTGATTTTAAGCCTTAAATAAATAGAATAGAATAGAAAATACTTTATTGCACACCACAAATACATTGGACTATTATAAGAAACTATGTTTAGCTACACGGTAGTACAATGGGCGGTCTTATTGCTAGAAAGCGATCTCTGCAGACAACCTTAGGATGAATAGAAATCAATATAGCTGAATATGGGGTAATGAAAATATTATAAGTGGTTTATGATAAAATAATATGTACCTACATACATAATTATAGGATAACAAAATAGTGAAATACATAATATTATAAAAATAAATAAATAATATTAACTACAAATGATAAACTAAATAAACGAATACATACTTATATATATATATATAAATATATATTCCTAAATAACGTAAAGAAACAAGCAATAGTTCAAATAGTGTTCCCTGACCATAGCTTTAAAAATAGTTTGTGATTTGGCGCGTCTAACAGCATCTGGCAGTGCCTTCCACAGTTAAGCAGCTTGTACTGTGAAAGAATTAGCATAGTATGAGGAAGTGTGGGCAGGTGTTGCGAGTAGGAGAGTATCAGAGGAGCGCAAAGAACGAGAGTGGGAGGGATGTAGAAATTGGAAACGTTCTTTGATAGGATAGTGTTTTTGGATTAAAAACATTATGTAACATACGTAAAGCAAATTACTATGATCATCCTGAGTGGGAATCAAACCTACAATTAAGTGTAGAAGGCGGAGCTCCTACCACCTGAGCTGTGTAATTAGTGTATGCAGGTATTAATTATCAATTAGTTTGGATAACAATGTAAACAGATAAAAATAATATGAGTAACCATTATTTTATTTCAAATATAGATAAAGATAGACCATTCAATGATTATACATAGATAATTTGTCTTAAAAATAAATCATGCCATAACTACAACAAAGAATATAAAGAAAAATATAAGAACACCAAAGATTTTGAACATCAGAGCTCTATTGCCTGTAATATGTTGGAAATATTTCACTATTTCTCGATGGCCAGCTTCGACATTCATTTCAGCATCCTGTATGTTGGCATCAATTCTTCCAATGGCTTCATCCTGTTCCTTGACCATGTGTGCTAATTGCTGGAATATCCCCCCAAGCTCCACTATAGTGCTTTCAATATTATGCATGGTCTCAGCACGCTGTTGGACATATGAATCACTGTCGTCTCGCAAAGCCAGTTGCTGTGTTTGCATCATGGAGCTCTCTCCAAAGTCAATGCTCACTTCCTCTTGCTGTAAGAGTGATGGAACTTCCTTGACTACTGGCGTGACTCTCGAAAATTGCTCACGCCTGTTGTTTTGCAACTTTAAATTTTCTGATCTCACTTCGAGCACCTGTTAATAAAATATTTATGTAAAATTTAAATTTGGTCTATACTGAGATGGTAAGTATAATAATATAATAAATAAATAATGCATTTCACACAGCACTAAAGCAAGCAAGTTCACTTTAGGACTAGATGCTAACACAAGCTTGTGTATGTTTTAGTCAGATGACTGATATAAATAATAAAATAAATAAAAAATTACAAATATTTGCAGATCATATGAACATTTGTCTCGCAGCAGGAATCGAATCTGCAATCTTCTGCATCTCAGACAAGTTTTCGCCCACTGCACCACAGATGTTGTAAGAGACTTAAGAGGTAATAGAAACCTGGGTACCTGTTTGAACTGATTGCTCATGGAAGCAAGCCTTGACTGCAAGGCTAACACCACACTGGACGAGTGGCTGTGCATACTACGACGTCCTTTGGGCATCTCACCAAGTCTGCCAATCTGCTGGTTCAATGAGTTCAGATCTCCCTTTATTATGTATGTGAGTTCTTGTATTTCTGTTGGTCTATCATCAAACAATGATTTCTTTTTTGCAACTGGAACAGTATAATATATTTAATATAAGTTATGTTAGGGCTATTACATAAAAACATTACATTGGGTAGCACAAATAGTTTCAGTATTGTTTTCTATGGTCAAAGATATCAAAACAATCTTAGTTTTAGTGAAACTTTTGTAATAAAGTGTAAATAAATAAATAATTTATGCTTGTACTTACGTAAAGCCAATTTTTCTAATTTAGCATATGTGCTTGTTATGTTTTTACTAATAACTTTGGCCATACTCATAAATTGTGAGTATGTTTCGAGCACTGCAGCTTTGCGCTTGTCTTTGACTGTTGGTCTGGCCATATTCCGGTCTTGGAGACCACGTACGGTAGAAACGAACTCATTGGTCCGATCTCTCGCTGCCATCACAGGTTCGAACACAAACTCCTCAAGAATATCAAAGACAAAAATATCTTTAGAATAGCTGGATGCGTTAATGCTATTGCTTTCAACACCCTGAGCAGTATTATAAGGTTTAGAACTATGGAAATTGCCTTTTTTGTCTAATTTGCTGTATGAATCTAGCTCGTTTTCAGTAGGGCTTTTTTCTGGAAAGCCTCCGATGTTGCGCCTTCGAGGTAGCATCGCATTCTAATCAGGATTTGTGCTGCGTGGGTATGTGCTATTTGATTACTTTCTGGAACGGAATAAGTAATAACGAGCGACTTGTACGCTACACAATAAACACAAAATCACAATAAATTCACTTCGTCTCGTCACCAAAAAACATAAGGAATTCAAAGAGAATACTTGTACGACTTATGAAAGAAAATAAATAATCAGTGCTGCCAGCGCACTTACCTAAAATAGGCCAAAGCCTTATAGGCAGGGGCCGATTTATGACTGCCGAAATTAAACTGATGGTTCGAATCATTCTATCCGTCGTTTGTCACAGCTTCTTAGATATCAGCATCTTCATAATGAAAATTATCAACTTGAACGGAACACATAAATAAATAATATGAAATAGAAATGTTATGAACTTTTACTTATAGGTAATTATTTTCATTACATGCCAAATAACTACATTGACTTATTCAACCAAAATTATGGGGATCAAAGTGGAGTTACAGGTCAAGGCGCCACCCGGCACAGCGGCGGCATTGCCTGGGGAGGACGGCAAGCAACACCCAATCAACCCTAGACAATTATCCAACCAAACCATGGAAACATAGGGATACATTTTTAAATAGCAGAGAATGATAGACTAAGTGCCCACGGTATCACTAACAACGCTTTCAAATCAAATTGAAATACTTCCGACAACCTGGCAGTACTCAGATGCTTAGTGTTTATAAAAATGGCCCGATTGGAAAGGCCGAATAAGAGTCATTTGAATCGAAGGGCTGACGCTGACGACGACGACACTAGTCGCGCAGGCAAAATAGTGTAGGAAAGGCTGAAAATCGGCCGCTCAGGGGCCGGTCTGGCAACTCTGGAATGAATTTATATGATAAAATAGAACAGACTAAAAAAAAATCCACGTCACGCATTGACATTGACAATGACATTGACATGTAAGATGTGGCTTTTACTATCGGCAATAATAGCCAAACGTACGTTCTTTATGAACGAGACGCGATGACAGATTCATATAGGTTCCCCGTTTACCTACATTATGCCATTCCCGTGGTAGGTAGAAGGGAAGTGGGAAGGCAAATAGCAACACTTCGACGTGCGCGCGGCCGAGCCGGAGAGCCGAGCCAGCTGCGCGCTGGTGCACGTGCCGCGACTTTCGCAGCCTGAGGTGATGGCTGCGCTTGCCCGGCTTAAGCCGAAACGATCCGCAGGACCGGACGGTATTCCCGTATTTATGACGAGAGATTGTCGCATGGTGTTGGCGGCACCGCTCGAACATATTTATAACTTATGTTTGACGGCGTCATACTTTCCAAAGTGTTGGAAGGTGACACGGGTGATTCCGATATCTAATGGATAGGCAGGGTCAGAAATTAATGGATTTAGATACTTTCGAAGTTCGAATCGGAAGTGCAAGGCAGCAAGCAAGAGTAGATATCGGCCCTACTTTCGGATGCTCAGCATGGGTTCCGACCTGCGCGCAGCACAACAAGCAACCTTCTCAACTTTATGGCCTATAAATTACCTCACGTGGACACTGGGGTGCAAGTCGACCTCGCTTACTTTGATTTCAAAAAAGCTTTCGACTTCGTCGATAACGATAACTTGCTGACGAAGCTGGCGACAATGGGCTGCACTACTAAGCTACTCCAGTTCTTCGCAAATTACATGAAGGACAGGCAGCAGTACGTAGAGTAGGCGGGGTGAAAATCAGAGCCATATTTCACCAGAACAGGAGTGAGCCAACGAGCCAAGGTAGTAACTTGGGGCTGCTAGATTTTATAATCATGATCAACGACCTACCTGATGTGGTTATGGCTAAGTGTCTGCTATATGCTGACGACCTTAAGTTGTTACTACAAATATAAAAGGAGAGAGACTGTGTACGCTTGCAAAATGACGTGGATAGGGTGGTACAGTGGAGTCGGAGAAATAAAGACCAGACCACTCTCCTACACCTACGAAATGAAGAGTACCTACTGTGTTGAAGCGGGTGGCATCGGTTAGAGATTTAGGGGTCTGTCTCGTTACGGAACTTAGATTCAGAGTGCATGTTGTTAATGTTTGTAAAAAAGCGTAAGTACCTATAGAAATATAATTATACATTAGTCTTTTTATGTACCTACATAGTTGTAAGTTTTCTTAAAAGTTATACAATAAAATAAAAATAAAATAGAACTCTTGAATTCATACTTCGGAGTGCTAACGAATTCTCCAACATAAAAGCATTGTCAGCATTGTACGATCGATTAGTTAGAACCCAGTTAGAATGTACAGCCGCGATGTGGGCTCCTCATGAAGCTAAGTATAGACTCATGGTGGAGCGCATAAAAAAAAAAAAAATCACACGGTATCTACCTATATTTAGAACTCTACGTTGTACATCAATTATTTCCATTGATGTATCCAACTTTGTTCGTACTGGGCATGGTTGGATACAACAAATCGGAAATTAGAAGAGAATTGGCACTTGCTTGGTATGTGCTTAGAGTGTTCCGAGGTAATATTGTAAACCCGGACATTTTGGAGGTGATGAGTTTGTGCCCGACGAGTACGTGCACAGGTGCACCTACGCCTGTGCACGTACCTAATAGCCGGTAGCCGATGGTAGCCGGGCCTGTTCTCGGTGCCTCGAGGAAGAACGAATTAAATAGGCATAGCACTTCACTTCATAGCACATAACGCGCACCCTGCACACGCTAAAAAATATTGTAGCAGACAATATTGACGTATTCCAATGTCCTCTGAATGAATTCGCAAAGGCTACTTTATATTTATGTGTTTTGTTATTTTAATAAATTGTAATATGTAGGTAATTAATGGTATTTTGTAAAATGATGAATACACTTTTATATTGGGTGAATCCTGTAAAAATAGCAATAAGAAGATATAAATAAATAAATAAAAAAATGATTTTCCGAATTCACAAAACGATGTACAATTTTAGACCAAGTTGTATATTTTTCATTCCATAATAGCCTAGGCTACCTGGGTTGGTAGTAAATATTACATCTATTAGAAATAAATAAATATTGGTGGATAATCCACACAGCAAACATTACGGAAACTCAGGCCACAACCATTCTGGCTGTCAAGCGAGCCAAATTGCTAAGATTAATTTACTCTCTTCTTTCACCTATATTATATTTTGATGCTTCAAAAATAGCGATCAGTCACACGGTGAAAATTTTTGGTATTATCATGGACACTAAGCTATCTTGACTAGAAACACCCAGACCCGAGACAAATACTTGCAGATCATACAAACATTTGTCCCGCGGCGGGAATCGAACCCGCAACCATCTGCGTCTCAGCAGGACCTTAGCCCACTGTGCTACAGAGGTCGTCAGATCTCTCCTTAGTCCTATTGAATAAACTTGAGCGCTTTCTAACCTCTGTTTTCGATTCATATTCATACAGCTTGTGCAAATCCATATTTATGTATTTCATGTTTCGGAATTTCTCATGAAGCTCAAGTGATTATTCGTTTTCACCGAAATGCTCGAAATTCAAACAGGATCCTGTCTCTTCTATACATTTTATTTCAATTATTTTATCTGTGGTCTCTTTGTGTACAATCAAGTGTTAATCTATCTATCAAACGAAACATAGCTTGTACTATGAGACCTAGATGACCAATGGAATACTTATGTAGGTATACATTTTTAAATACAGCTACTTATGATACCTTATAACACTGAGACACTAAACTAACTTCTATGTTCATCCATCACCATGTTTGTCCTAGGAGTGAATCGAGCCCATAACCTACAGTGTAACCTATATGCTGCATTACTTAATATAATAATAATAATACCGGACATTTGACACAGCATCATCTGGCCCCAAAGTAAGCAGTGCTTGTGTTATGGGTACCACATGACTGATATACTACTTATATACTTTTTTTTTGTAAATACATACATATTATACATAAAAACACCCAGACCCAAGTACAAGTACTCTGCCTTGTTATTTCTTGAATACTGGGTCTACCTTAGTATCTACTTTAGTATGTCCTGGCTAGGTCTACCTACATTGTCATCTGGATGACTGAACACGGTCAGTGAAATATGCTGACAAAGTAGCTAAAGAATGTGCATGCATCCACCAATTTATCCATCGGAGACGTTTATTTATGTATTTGTAAAACATTGAAATATGAGTAAACTCAAAAGGCAGAGCATGAATTCAACGTTGTTCTCTGTATGTAACACACACTGCCGGTAACTAATGCTGCCGCAGAATATTCGGGAATTTACGAATTTATTTCCAGCAGAGCAAGTGGCAGGGCAGTGACATAACGTAAACGGAGTACTTAATTTTCTGTAATGAACGAACAGGAAGTGATAGGAATGGACTATAATTAGGAGGGTAGGTATTGAGATACGCTTTTCTTTTTATTGTGTCACTAGGTCTTTCGAACCAGGGTGGTGAATGGATTAAAGTGTGCTTCAAAAACGTTCACTATGAATAGTCAGGTATTGGCCTCAATGCTGTTGGCACCAACCTAACTAATTTTAGCTAAAATTAGGTTTAGAACTGTCAAATGAAGCTTTGGTATTCTGCTGCTACCAACTTATCCTAATTTAATTTTATCTAACTTAATAAAGCGTTCCTTATTTAGTTAAATGGTACCAACCGAATAGGTTTTACAAATGCTATGACTAACTAAAATATATTTTAGACAATTCCTAATTTTAGAAATGAACCAACCGAATTGCCACCATTACATTGCTAATCAATCACATTTCGTACATAAGTAACATACCTAACCTACCTACGTAAAATATCCACAATTGTAGTTAGAAGGGATATTGACGGATTGAAATAACATTTGTTTCAAGTTGTGTAGTTTGATAACGCAATATAAGCCCTTACTTTTTAACTTGAACACTGCCTAAGCCCTGCTTAAAATTCGCCCTGTCACTAGGTATATCTTAAAAAAACCGGACAAGTGCAAGTCGTACTCGCCCACCGAGGGTTCTGTTCAAATTTGTATGTAGGTACATGCAATTAAAATTAAAATTACTACCTAGTAATTTACATAGTAGTACATACAAATTTGTTTGTAACAAATTAAAATTACTTCCTAGTAGTTTTAATTTTAATTAAATGTTTAATTGCCATTTTTAATGTTTAACACCATTTGCCGGGTTCCGTAGCCAAATGGCAAAAAACGGAACCCTTATGGATTCGTCATGTCTGTCTGTCTGTCTGTCTGTCCGTCCGTATGTGACAGCCACTTTTTTCCGAAACTATAAGAACTGTTGAAACTGTTGAAATTTGGTAAGTAGATGTATTCTGTGAACCGCATTAAGATTTTCACACAAAAATATAAAAAAAAACAATAAATTTTGGGGGTTCCCCATACTTAAAACTGCAACCCAAATTTTTTTTCATCAAACCCATACGTGTGGGGTATCTATGGATAGGTCTTCAAAAATAATTTTGAGGTTTTTAAAAATCATTTTTTTCTTAACTGAATAGTTTGCGCGAGAGACACTTCCAAAGTGGTAAAATGTGTGTCCCCCCCCTGTAACTTCTAAAATAAGAGAATGATAAAACTAAAAAAAATATATGATGTACATTACCATGCAAACTTCCACCGAAAATTGGTTTGAACGAGATCTAGTAAGTAGTTTTTTTTTAATACGTCATAAATCGTAAACCGCAATTTACCTTTCATTCAATCAACTCAAATATAAAATGTTACTTACTGCTACGGAACCCTTTATGTGCGAGTCGGACTCGCACTTGGTCGCTTTATTATAAGTATAGATAGGTACCTACCTATCTATACTTATAACAAAGGGAAAAGGTTTTTTTTCATTCATCGTCATAAATTGAAAACCATACATCATAAAAATAATTAAAAATCTGTTTAAGCTTGTGCCAATGAAGCCCTTTCATACGATACCCCACATGACACGGTTAACTCAATTCGTTTGGACCGCCACGCCGTTCCTTGCATAAAGACCTTGTTTTTTTATGAGTTTAATTACAAATGTATAGTTTTAAGATTTTTCCCTATACTTACAGTATAAGACGGTATTACTTGCCAAATTTCTTAGTTTTAGGTCAACGGAAAATACCCTAATAATCATAAATAATAATAATATATTAAATTTTGATTTCCTTGAGAGTGTCGATATATACGTTTCTTTGCGGCATAAACGGCAGTATCTTTTTTAACATTTAATTTAATTTAATTTATTTATTCATTTAACAATATACATCGTTTTTGAATACATTACATTAAATTAGCCTAAAATTACACATCATTAAACCCATAGATATTAAAAAACAAACATAAAATGAAAATAAATATTAATGATATATAATTCAATTTTAATCACTACTTAAAGTTGGAGTTTTTCGACGGTATAACGGCCACGTTACCTTGGAAGCTTGATTTTTTCACGGCTTCAAGAGACTATAGACCTGAGTACTTATATCGTTTTAATTTCAACTCGATGCCTCCATGCGTCCCGAGATATAGGGTCTTAACAGACAGACAGACGGACGGACGGACAACAAAGTTATACTATAAGGGTTCCGTTTTTTTCTTTTGAGGTTCCATACCTCAACAGAAAAAAACGGAACCCTCAATATGGAGGAGAGAAACCCTAAAAAGGGATGGCATTATTTTAAATAGTGATTAACTATTGACAGAAGTTGAGAGACGTTTATATTATATATAAAAACATTGTATATCTCGTTTCGATGCCTTTCTTGCATAAAATTCAACTAGAAGGATAAACCATAGCGGTGGGTGCTTCTATCGGCTAACGATCAGCGGACCTTACCAAACTTACCTACCACTTCAATTTTATTAGATCGGTCCAAATTTATTTATAACAATGTAGGTACTTACTTATTTACCAGTAGCTACCTTATCTACCTACGTGCTTAGTACGCAAGTTCTCGTCTCGAAGTCAATTTGTGGGAAGTTATTAAGCATTGTTTTTTTATTTTTTTATTATTATTTTATTAGGTTATAAGCTGTTATAAGGTTCCACTAGGATAGACAAGTAGGTAGGTAACATGAACATGTTGTTAATTTGTTTTAATACAATAAGATAATATAATGTACCTACTTAGGAAGGTAGGTAAGTACTACCTAAAATCGTTAGCTGACTGACTGACTATCAATTAACGCACAGCTCAACCAAAACTAGGAACCAAAATTCCTAGAAAGACCTTCCTTAAGTGCTCTAAGAAACAACTCCTTAAATTCAATCTCCAAAGAAATGCGACGGGAGTTTGTCTATACGGAAGAGAAGCCAGAATAACATGTTTACGGAGCTCCCGCTGCGATGGGGCAGAGGGTAGTCAGATGTTGCTCGAGCAGCTCCAGTACTGAGCAGCCAGCAGCAGACAGCGCCAACGGAGCAGCAAATGACATGCGGTGCGTTGCGTGCGGCGACAGACATAACTTCAGTCGTGAACGAACCGCGCGGCTACTCCGTCGTCTTCCGGTGCTCCTTCCGCACGCCGTCATACTTCGCACGTCGTTTTAAACTTGTACGTGCAAAAAAGTGCTCTCAAGTGATGGATTAAAGTGAACCTGAAGTAATGACTGCGTATGACAACTGGGACAGCTTGTGGAATGTTACTTGGACTTATTACGCGGAGAGTATGTACTTATTTACCTAGAGTGGTTTGTGTTTCAAAACAATAATAAACCCTCAAAGTATTTTGTAGTAGGTATAGTTTTTATGATTCCGAAGTGCAAGAAACCCTTATTAGTTCCGCCATAACCGTCTGTCTGTCCGCCCCTAAAATGTATACGTGATACTATTATAAATATATAAAAAAAACATTGAACATAGTTTCTAGGAATTTTATTTATTTTATTACCACGTCGTGTGGTGTCTAACTCCGTTTCTATCGTATTTGGGGTGTTACTCGCTTGATAAATATAGCTTAAGAGTGAACTAGTCGATTATCTTTCCATACAAACGTCGAAGGATGATCATACCACCGTCTTATGTTAAAAAACCAAAACTAAGAGTGATATTAATTTATCTCATCATAACCTATGCTTGTATCGTAACAGAATCATTAAAAAAATATGGACTTGAAAGATACAAGCCTCAAAAAAATCCATTTCAACATTTATTACTTTGGGCGTAAATAAATAACATACGCAGCACGTAAACTCCAAAATGATTCCGATATAAGCAAAGATTACTTATTAAAAAGCTCAAATAACTTTATTTTTAAAAGATATAATATGTACTTTTTTCATGAGAACCCTTGAGCCTTAAGTCTGATGTAAGGTATGGCTTAAGTATGATCGTATTATGTCGAAAACATAGTCTAAACGAATTAAATGGTTAAAAATCATCAACATATCATCATATAACCTCTCCTTACTGCTCATCAGCATCAGTAACTTTCGTGCACGTCCCTGCACAAACTGTTCTAGGTGTAATAGCATGTATTTTAGCTGCGCACTGACGAGTGTGTATCGCTGACTAGTGTATCCTTAAGTGGTAATATTGAATAGAGCCCAGTGGTCCTCCCCTCACCTCAGGCTAAACTGCTGTTTGGGGGTACCTGAAAAGTTTTTAAAATCTGCCATTATTATGATGAAATTATATGCAAAATTATCACGCATATTCATTCATATTCATTTATTGTTTGTGAATTCAGGTGCTACAAAAGACAGGTGTTTCTTAAAATTAGGTATCTCTGAATCCGGCATACAGCATACAAACATTTAGTAGGTAGGTATTAGGTAGGTAAAAGATCATCAAAATCATTTAAAAAAAAAAATACGTGGTCAAACTATACAAATATTGTCACAAAGTTACATACTAAAAACGGTCACTAAATTCTAAATAATATTGCGGTCATTCAAAAATTCATTAAGATTATAGTACGCTTTTCTCAAAAGTATTTCATTTAGCTCCTGAAAGCATTTTTTGGCAATGATCGAATCGATGGCGGTATCTTATTGTATATACTTGGTGCCATGCAAAATACACTAGTACGTAGCAGATGAACATACCCTTTCTCATACTCGAAATTTGATCTAAGTAAGTACGCCAGCGTTCCCCTTCCAGCTTCTCCATTCACACTCGCCTCATGATGTACCGGTTTTGTCAATCTTTTTTCATCCATCATCTCTATATTTTATTTGATTATTTTCGTAGGAAAACAAACAGTATCTTAATACTATAACTATGAACTAAATATATAACTAAAGACCAATTAATTCATGCCCATGCTCATACCATCTTTACATACCTTTGTCAATCCTCATAACTATGTCTTCAACTCTTCACAACGCTCTCTTATTGCACTGTTTCTCATTATATCATTTAAATATAAACCACACAGGCAAAGCTCTCATTACTCAAGACCGGCTGGGACGCAGGTTGCGGGTACGATTCCCACCGCAAAACAAATGTTTGTATGATCTGCAAGTATTTGTCTTGGATCTGGGTGTTTCTATGTATCATAGAATAGAATAAAAAATATTTTATTGCACACCACAAATACATTAGACTGTTACAAGAACAATGTTTAGCTACACGGTAGTACAATGGGCGGTCTTATCGCTAGATAGCGATCTCTGCCAGCCTTGGGATGGATATAAATCAACATAGCTGAATATGGGGTGATAAAAATAATATGTACAGTACATACATATTTACAAAATAACAAAGAGTTAAATACCTAATAATACAAAATACCTAATAATATCAATACCTAATAATACAAAAATAAGCAAAATAATAATAAATACAATAAGAGAAACTAAATAAACTAATACAAACTTATAAAATATAAAAATAACGTAAAGAAACAAGCAACAACTTGACAAAAAGTGTTCCCTGACCATAGATTATAAGATAGTATGTGATTTGGCGCTAATAATAGCTTTTTTAAATATCTTATGTATGTATCAAAAAAAATTATTATAAGTAGTATATATCAGCCATGCGGAATCCATAGAAATAGAAATAATTTATTTGCAAGAAATATGGTAGGTAACAGATATTGAGTCATACAGTACCTAAGTGCACATATTTCACCAAAGAATGGCGCTAATTTTAATGTTTTCAAAAACATTAAATTAAACCATATAGTATTTTATTTTAGCATTAATAAATTATATTCATTTGTTTCCAAGAAATTCGTTAACAGTGTAAAAAGTTTTGTCAAAAAGCCAAAATTATGTTTTTACAAAAAGCCTTATAACACAAGCTCTGCTTACTTTGGGGCCAGATGATGCTGTGTGAATTGTTCAGCATTATTTGTTTATTTATTTATATCTGCGTCCCCAAGATACAATCTATCTTGTTATCAAATTTCATCAATCTCCGATTAGCCGTGAACAAATCAAAACATTGTTACATGCTTACATGCTAGTGAATATAGGTGCTGGTTCCTCCTAACCCCAGTTCAAGAAGCCGGCAAGAAACTCGTTTGATCTTAACACTTTTTTGGATGATCCTTGCTAATTTTGTTACGGATGCCGAGTCGAGTTGAAGCAGATTCATCCTAAGCTTTTTTGTCCTTTAAATAATCTGTTATTCAAATAGACAGACATACACTTTTGGATTTCATAGTGGTCGCCCACTGGTCGAAATTCGACCATAAGTAATTAATAATTAATGTATTTTTTAGGCATAATATAAAAAAAATTGCATTCCGCACTTCTTCTCTAAACAAACTAAAAGTGTGATAAATTTCATACTCCTCCGTCCGCGCAATTTTCGTAAAAAACTATGTATTAATATGTAAATATAATATTATATTATAATAGGTATGTAGTCACTATTTTTATGGCGAAGCAGCAATTACCTAAGTACCTACCTACCATTTTATTTACCATTTTAAGAAATCTTCTATTTGAGCCTCTGACAACCTTTTGGTAGGTTGGTATACCAAACTATCATATAAATGAGTGATTCATACATCCATCAATACCGATGAAGCGATCGTCTCGAAGTACCTACTCGCGTTCTCCTGCTGGTGATAAACTTCACTATTCACGTCTCGTCTCTGCCGTAAATCATCATAATTTATGTAGTTACCAAGGATCCCATTACGTTTTGTACTAAACTAATACTTTGACGTACGAAGTTATTTAGCCATGTAAAACTAGCTACTGCCCGTGACTTTGCGCGTGATGTAAGTCCCTAAATGACAGCCTAATATAGGTCTAAAACTATAGATAAAACTGAGTTGTTCAAAGAGACTTCCATTGTCTGTGCTTGATCCCTTGTGTGATTACTTTAGCATTTATTTTAGCTAGCTCCTATATCTCTCTCTTCTGAGCTTTATTATTCCTATAAGATTGTGGGCAGACCTGTGTTTTGCTTTCACTTCGCTCTATATAACGCGTTCTCCAGGGAAACTTTGCATTCAATTTGATCCTTTTGGATTTCGTCTGTCCATTTATTTTAGGTTCTTCCTCTTAGCCTGATGGCCCATCGTATTAGAGACAGAGTTGCCATTCAACGTGGAAATGCCGCCTGCGTCTTGGGGACAGTGCCGTCTCTGACAGTGATCTGGATCAGTTTAGCTATCTATAGATAGTTTTAAGCGATCCTTAGATAGTTCAACAGTTTCACATGTAATTTAAATTACTGTTAAATATACATGTGAAAATGTATGTAAGTATGCATTTAAAATAAGTCCTGTGTTTTAAATTACAGAAAAATATATTCTGACATTTCTATCAGATATACTATACTATACTATACTATACTATACTATACTATACTATACTATAATATAGATACTATACACTTATAAAATAAATTGTCATTTATTTTAATTTAAAGTAAGTACCTAAGTCATTTACGTTAATTGTTACTAGGTACCTCCTAATGTTTCATAGAATATGTTTAGTAATATCGAGTAATAGGTACTGTTATTATGGTTCAGAAGTCTAACAAGGAACCCACGAGGAACCCTTTGGTTTCGTCATTTCTATCTGTTTGCCTGTCTCGACCTATTCAGAGCCTGGCCCGCACTATCTTATCGCTAAAAAATATTCAAGTTAAGTATTGGAGAAACTTTAGAATTAATTTTGGGTGTCCCTTACCCAATGTTATTAAATACCTAAGTAGTTAATCAAACATTATTTTCATATTCGTTTCTCCTGATAGTAATCCTCGACTTCCCAATTGCATTTAATGTTGAAAAGCGAATTTTGAATTGGACTACGAAAATGGAGGCAATTTACCGAAACACGAAATGCCCCTCTAAAGTAAGACAATAAGCCCCAGATTGCTACAGCCGGTAACGGTTCTTTTAGCGCTGATCATGGCAAAGATAGGCTTCGAGAGTCGAGATCGGGTCGCGTCGTCGTCGCCGATCCTTCTTCCTTGAACCTTGAGAGAATTAATCGCTAAAGTTGCGGTGTCTTTTACTTACGTACCTACGTATAAGGTTACGTTGTTTGACCGACAAGTTAGTCGCATTATTATAATATGAAAAGAAATGCCGCGGAAAATGCGAAGCCTTCATTTTCCACTTCAGCGCCGAGCTCTGAACAACGCATTTAGCAAAGTTCTGTCGTGAACGAGTTTTGATATTTGTATATACCTATCTATTTATCTATACAAAAGCAACTGCAGCAACTTTTGATTAAAAAAGTTCTTTAGATGCTTCGTATCTCTGTACCTACTTACGAGTATATAGATTCTAACAAAAACTTAGTTGATTGATTTTATTCATTACATTACTCGTTATATTTTATAGCATTTTAATAGACCAATCATTTTACAACAAAGCATCTTTATGCCCGTTGATTTGATAGTTTTCCTTAAGCTATTTTTATGGGTGCATCGTTTTGAGTATCAACTATCCACTGCACTGGAGGCACACACGTTACTGGACACTGATGTCATTGAACATTGGTGAAAATAGATAGCAACCGCACGCCCGTAGCACGCCTCCGCTACGAAACTATATAATAATAATAATAATAATCCCGGACATTTCACACAGCATCATCTGGCCCCAAAGTAAGCAGAGCTTGTGTTATGGGTACCCCATGACTGATATACTACTTATATATATATTTACAAAATACATACATATTATACATAGAAACACCCAGACCCGAGTCAAATACTTGCAGATCATACAAACATTTGTCCCGCGACGGCAATCGAACCCGCAACCTTTTGCGTCATAGCCGGACCTAAGCCCACTGTGCCACAGAGGTCGTCAAACTATAACAGCGGAACCGCAGTAATTTCGCCATGTTGTCCGTATGTATGAGAAGGGGAACGCTAGCGAAACTGCCTGTTCTCACGCATAGATCCTTATATCCTACTATATATATAATATTATAAATGTGAATGTAAGTTTGTTTGTTACGCTTTCACGCGAAAACTACTTAACCGATCATCATGAAACTTTGTACACATATTCTTGGAAGTATTAGAAGTAACATAGGATGCTTTTAAAAAATATATACATATATGTTTTTACGAAAGATATTTATATGTCAAAACGTTTGCCGGGTCAGTTAGTTTGACTATAATACTATCTCTTTCCCCGAGCGGTTTCGTCGATCTGCTCCGAACGCCAGCCACACTTCCGCCCAGTTCCGCTGCTCAAACAACACTTAATCGCAGTGAAACTCATCCAACGGTTTCTCTACTCGTATTTGGCAGCGGAGGTGTGCTACGGGCATCACGGTAGAGATATAAAATCACTACATAGTATAAAACAAAGTCGCTTCCCGCTGTCTGTCTGTCCCTATGTATGCTAAGATCTTTAAAACTATGCAACGGATTTTGATGCGGTTTTTTAATAGATATAGTGAATGATGAAGATGATAATACATGCATAATATAGTAGAGAAACACTGATAATTTTAGAGGTACCAAATCACATTCTGCATTCTGTAGTATCAGCATTGCACCCGTGCGAAGCCGGGACGGTTCGCTAGTAATAAATAAATAAATGATGCTGGATTATACATTTCATATAACATCATCTGGCCCCGAAAGTGAGTAGAGATTGTGTTATGGGTACCACATGACTGTTATACTACTTGTATACTTTTTTTGTCAAAACATATATAAGTACATAGAAACACCCATAAATTGTTCTTATCGTTCTTTTAGTAACTTGTAAATTTAACTTTTTACGTGTATTTTGTTCTAAATAAATAATTTTTGAATTTTGAAATTCATGCTTGAACATACAAACATTTGTCCCGCGGTAGGAATCGAACCCGCAACCTTCTGCATATCAGTCGAGCCTTGGTCCACTTCGCCACAGAGGTCGTCAAATGGCGTAAGAGACTGCATTGTTTTGTTTTACTTTAGTTCTATTATTATATTCTTCCTATTGCTGAAGTAATATACTGATATCCCTTAAATTTAACCATAAAATATAGGTAGGTACTACACTGAAAAATTTGAAATAAAATTGTTATATTTTCTCATACAAAAGGTCATTTGAATGTAACATTGAAAACAAAAACATGAGAACCCTGCGCAAAATGTTCTGTTTATCGGCTCAAATATCTGGCGATTATGTGCGCACGGTGCTTGCTTATCGTGTTAGTACAGTCAGCGACAAAAAACTTGCATTCCTTACATTTTGATAAGTTCTACGCTGTTAGGGGACGACGGGAAAACCTTTAGCTAATATTATCCTATGTTGTATTTTTAGTAAAATAATTTGGAGTAGGTATTAAAGTTGATGTAAATACAAATTATATAATTTCTTCATACTGAAAAATATATACTTGGCATCTTTGAGAACCACCCCTACCACCCATGTTCGATAGTGCGTACTAGGCTAAAGTTTCTAGTCAAAACTAGAAAACGTAGATACTTAGGTTCTATATGGGGAACATGGTATATAGTGCGATAATGCGCTTCTATAATAAACTTCCTGCAACCTTTAAACAAAATGTAAAGCTTACTTATATTAAAATATACTACTGACAACTCATTTTCTTCCTATAATGTCATCCTGATGATTATGTGATTGTTTCGTTATAGTATCGCCACAAAATTGCCGCCATTTATTTAGTATGACATTGCGGAATAGCCGTCTAGAATTTTCATGGCATTTCTCGTCGTACAAATCACGTTGAATATAAATAATTAAATTGTCTGCACTTGTGCTTAGAGGTCACAATTTATTGATTTAAATTAAGCGCTAAGATTAACCAATAAACCAAGAAATTACACAAAAAACCAATTAATTTTTATGAGTTATATGCTTCAAATGCCAAACGTAGAATCTAATGCATGGCCTCAGGTTGCTCTGCCCTCTGACATTAACTGACAGATTTGCAATGTAGGCTGTATACCGTATTAGTACTTGCATTTGTTTTTTGTATTTATCCTAGCTAAAGAAGGATCATACAAAAATACCAGTAGGGCGATCGCGCTATTTGACAACGTTTTGGCAAAGGTTTCGATATGGCTAATTTGAATGTCAAAATGGTACCGCGCTATTCTTACCGAACCATTTAATCGTTGATTTTACCAATCGAATAAATTTGTATATAGAACTACCTAGTATTATTACTCTATGCGCAGACGGACACAGGCAGAAAACGTTCGTTTGAAAGCACTATCAAAAATAACGCGATCCCGCAACG
This sequence comes from Lampropteryx suffumata, assembly GCA_948098915.1. Taxonomy (NCBI): domain Eukaryota; kingdom Metazoa; phylum Arthropoda; class Insecta; order Lepidoptera; family Geometridae; genus Lampropteryx; species Lampropteryx suffumata. The sequence continues at coordinate 20,257,594 of OX402550.1, read as the reverse complement.
TTTGACCAACTTTTGATCTACGTATAACCCAAATTAGAGCTAAATCGTTTCCGTTAGTTATAGTGATTAGCTCGGTACGAAATATTTCAAAAATAACGTTTTTATTTTGGTTTAGATTTGGTTTAGCTTTGGTTCAAATGTTCAAAATTACCGCGGTCGGCCACCTGGACGAGTTTCTTATCATTTCTTCTCGGACTTGGGTTAGGAGGAAATGTCACCTAAATTAACCTTAATAAATAAATAAAATAAAATAAAAAAATTTTATTTCAAGCTTTAAGCGCATATGGTGAGAAAAAATTAAAAAGAATACAATACAATTAATTACACAAAAATAAAAATTATAGAATAAATTAATTTTACAATTTTGGATTTTAGATTGCTGGCACCATGACCACACCTACACCACCGTCTTGTGCAGGCGTATCCAGTGCGCCAGCATCGAAGAATCCCACCTGTCTGACAACACAATTAGACCTGTTAATAAGACGTTTTAAAGTGATTGTATTAAAAAAAAAAATTTTAGACTTTGAATTTGACATAAGTTCCTACCTACTTAGGTCAAACCTACTTGCGTACTTATCTACATTACGATTGAAGGTACCTATTTATTATAAAGTAATTTTGGGGTCAAAGTGTATTTTTTTATGTAACTAAACCTTTAATCGTTTTCAAAGCTGTATGTACTTACTTATCTTTAAAATGTGTCTATGTGTAGCGCAGCAATGTTGAAAATATGATTAGAATGTGCGATTATGTAATTATCGATTTAGTTACAAACAATAATATGATTCGAGCAGCTCAAGGTCTTCGTTTTTCAAACAAACAAACCCACTATAATACAAAGAAATTCTTTGCGGCCTGTTAGAATACCTAGCATTAGGTACACGTTTTAAAAATGAATTAATATTTAATAGTACATTGTTAGCCTAGGGCTGAAAGTAACTTATTTCGTTCCTAGACGGGGCCGGGGTTTGAGGGGCCAATAGTTAGAGGGGCTAAATAAGTCTTTTACTGTGCTTTTTATTACGAATACAGGAAAGTATAAATAAAAACATGAATTAGCTAAAGAAAAAATTGAGTATTTTATTTTAAACTAGCGACCCGCCCCGGCTTCGCACGGTTGCAATGCTTACCTATACTTAATAAACTACAGAATGTCTAATGTGATTAGAAACCTCTAAAATTATCTTTTAATGTTTTAATTACATTATATTATAGTGTTTATCTACTATATTATGCATGTATTATACATATAAACCTTCCTCTTGAATCACACTATTTAAATATACCGCAACAAAATCCGTTGCATACATTTAAAGATCTAAGCATACATAGGGACAAACAAACAGCGGGAAGAGACTTTATTTTCTACTATGTAGTGATTATCAACAACTTTGGTGAGATAATAGTTAATGTGTATGGTAAAATTCGAAAAATTTGATATGGTTAGTGAATGTTTTTTTTTCGGGTATCTTGATATTTGATATTTTCTGAGAATCTTTCTGCAGTATTCAGGAATTCTTGGGTGTATGTTGGAACCATCGATATTTGTCTATTTTCTTCATCACAGCAATGTTTTTGGATTGCACCCGATAATCTTTTGCCGGAAAATCTTTAATGCCATCAAAAACATAACTTGTGAAAAAAACAAATATCGCAACTCATTTCTTCTACCGTAAAAATAATTAGCTTAGGTACCTAATAACATCTTATAGTGACCATATAAATTTAACGATTACGATTACGATTAGCCTATTGTGTCCCACTGCTGGGCAAAGGCCTCCCCTTGATCTCTTCAGTCATCTCGGTTTTGAGCTGTTTGGACCCAAGCTTTATCAAAGGTGTCGAGATCATCTCGCCATCTCTTTTTAGGTCTACCACGGCGCCTTCCATATAAATATAAAAAAAAATATGTTTTAATAAATAGATTAACTTGGCAGTCGCACTAAACAATCTAATTTAATATAATATGTATTACTTATGAGATACATTGTTTCACTTTCAAAACTTTCGTGAGTTGTACTATAATAAAGAGAGTAAAGCCCGTGTTTATCAAAATGTAGAGATACATTGTGTTTTGAGATGAGATTTTCTTCTTCGCCAATGAGATTAAAATCTCATATGATGTGCTTGCTTGTATTACTATAGGCCTCTTCAGCAAGAGTCAATCAGTGCCAGATTGACATTCACTTTTCAGCACAATATATCAAGCATTACTTTCTTATATTTTGAGAGGTCTGGACTCTGACAGAACATCAAAACTCCAATGCTTATATTATAATAATATATTCATATTTAACAAATGAAAAACTGTTTGAGAAACCTATTAATATTTTTGAAAGACCTACGACAACGATATGTCACACAATGGTGACGACCTCTGTGGCGCAGTGGGGTAAGATCCGGATGAGACGTAGAAGGTTGCGGGTTTGATTCCCGCTGCGGGACAAATGTTTGTATGATCTGCAAGTATTTGTCTCTAGTCTGGGTGTTTATATGTATAATAAGTATGATTAAAAAAATTGTATCTATATTAGTAGTTGTGTAGTATTAGTGTGTTATGGTTACCACATGACTGTTATACCTACTTACATATCAGTCATGTGGTAACCATAACACAAGCTCTGCTCACTTTTGGGCCGGATGATGCTGTGTGAAATGTCCGGAATTATTTACTAATCTATAATAAACCATTAAAATTAAATATAAAAAATCATCTCCACACGTATGTATGTTGCAGCGCTATAAATATTTTTATTCCAAAAGCTCTGATTCAGACAAACAGACAGGCAGACAGACATGGCTAAACTATTAAGGGTTGTTGGTCTACTGAAGAATTTATTTACATAAATTAAATAGTTAAATAGTTTTCAAAACGCGCAGGTCTCCTGTTCCTCCCGGGCGAACAGGACGAACAGTCTCGACTCCAAAAGGCTCAAATATGTAGGCCTTATCAAGACTTGCATATTTGCGCCTTTTGAGGTCCTTAAACCTATACCTATATTATATAACCCTACTATACCTATATTATATAACTCTAGTGAGGCTAGTTGAGTTAGAGAGCTTAATGCTCACAAAATCAGATGGATACATTGCCTGCTCGTATTGACAACGTATTTTAAACAACAATAACAACCTAACATATTTTTGTAAACATTTATATGACATGAAGGATTTGGAGACGGAATAAATAAAACCAGTTTACCTAGCTGATAATTAATTGAAATTCCAAACAAAGAACCTCACTCGAATCACCTTGAACAAATTGAGAAGTTTATTCTATTTATATATAATTTAAAACAAATTAGACACAGTACCTACATATAACTGGTTTATTCGTTGTTTAGGGTTCCCAACTTCAACGATAATAGAGACTACTGTTGTTGGTGTTTAGTTTTACGAAGATTAAGTATTAAGTACTTAAACTAGTTAATCCTATCCTATAATACTAATTCATGAATCGTAACTGAAAGCTGTTTGTATCAAAGTTTTGAAAGTATCAGGATTCCATATTCACCCCGCTGAAGCCTTTATTGAGTGGGCTCCAACACGCACTTGGCCAATTTTTTTTTTTTTTATATTTTTGTGATTTCTGCTTATGAACAATCTATAAATATTATTTGTTGTCTACAGGTAGAGACACGATGACACTGCCGGACCAGAGTAGTGTAGAATCCGACCGCGGAGAAACATTCTCCGTTCTGAACTCGACCAACTTGACAGGAACAGATGGCACATTCTCGGAGCCCAACACTCTACAGATTATCATTCCGTTATCGCTCCTGTATCTGCTGATATTTTTCGCGGGCATCCTCGGGAACTGCAGCACTTGTGTCGTCATATCGCGAAATCGCTCCATGCACACGGCGACGAACTTCTACCTCTTCAGTTTGGCGATATCAGACTTGATACTGTTAGTGTGCGGCCTGCCGTTGGAGTTGTATCGCCTTTGGAACCCGTATACTTACCCACTGGGAGAGGAGCTGTGCATAACCATAGGGCTCGCGTCCGAGACGACAGCTAACGCGACAGTGCTGACGATAGCCGCGTTCACGGTGGAAAGGTATATCGCGATATGCCGTCCGTTCATGTCCCACACAATGTCGAAGCTCTCCCGAGCAGTTCGGTTTATAATAGCGATATGGATAGGTGCTCTCTGCACAGCCGTGCCACAGGCCATGCAGTTCGGTATAGTGTACGACAACGAAAACGGGCAAACGAGTAGTGCGTGTACAGTGAAGGGCCGCGGGTATCATCAAGTTTTCATCATATCCAGTTTTGTGTTTTTTGTGGTGCCGATGTCTTTAATATCTGTGCTGTATGCTCTGATCGGGATGAAGCTGCGTACATCGCGAGTGCTTCACCCGGTGAAGAAGCTGTCCGTGGATAGCGAGAGGACCAGCGCCAGCGCTCCGATGCACTACAGGCATGGAACGTCGCAGAGAAGAGTTATAAGGATGTTAAGTGAGTCACCGTTTTAGGTCCTCCAAAATGTATTTAGATACCTTTAATAAAATTCTGTCTTTATTTTTCCAAGCGCTACTTGTGTTATGGTACACAGCAATATGGTATGTCTGCAGTTGCAGTGGCGCTATCCTTCTTTATTTGTTGGGCGCCCTTCCACGTTCAAAGGCTGCTTGCAATATATGGAAACAGTATGGAACAGCCTTCAGATACTTATTATATGGTAAGTTTTATGGAATTGATTTAAACCGCAGAAAACCGATCCACAAAGTTAGGGCTAGCAAGCACTGGAGAATAAATTCGGCGGTATAAATCCGAATTTATACCGCGCTTTTAAGTCTATCCCGAAGTATGTCATTTTCAAGGCTGTTTTTTCTTCTAGTGCGTACGCCTACGTCTAATTCTATGTTTCACAGAGAAGCGCGAATAAATTGTGAACATAGTGAGCGCAAGGCCTTATAGTAACTTGAATTTATTTGGTATCCATAGATCGCTCAGAAACAATTGAAACACAGACGTATTTTGATATACAAAAAAACGTTGTACGGTGACTTAAATTTAATAACTGCATAGTTGTTGAACCTGAGGTTATCAATCTTTGATCCAACTAGACCGATTTGTAGAACTATGCACTAATAATTTCGCACACAATAAATATTACTAACTGCAAAATATAGGTAACTCGAACTAGGTTTTTCCGCATGGTCTTGTCCAATGATAGAAAAACACTCAAATATTGGTACCTACATTGAAAGAAGAGATTGAAGCAAAGACAACATTCGGAAATCCAAAAACTGTTTACAATACTGAAAACCCAAATACAGCTTATAAAAATTTTAAAGAGCACTCATAGAAATCCTTAGTTCTAGATTTATCGAAAGCTTTTGACCTGACGTCCTATAACACTCTGGATAAGCTGCCAGCCACGGGCATGCCGCATGAGATGGTAGGTCTATTCAAACATTGGTATGAGCACCAGGACAACTGTGTGAGATGTGGGAGGTGTAGGACACGTACAGGCTGGAATATGGGGTCCGGCAAGGGGGGTTAATATCTCCGAGCCTTTTTAGCCTGTTCTGTTCGTGAACGAGCTGATCGATGAGCTTCGCAGGGGTGCATGCGGGGTGCTCGATTGATACCCAAATGGATAACATTATATACGCAGACGATATGGTGCTGCTGAGGCCGTCTGTCTGTGCGCAGAGGAGGTTGATGCATGTTTGTGAAGACTATCAAATTAATTAAGATACTTATGGCACTGGCTGGCAGATTCGATAGTTCTCTGCAAAGGCATTGGGTGTCAGCCATAATTTATTTTAATTAATTTAATTAAACATAATTTTCTAATAAGCCTTCTGAATCATCGCTGTCTGAATTAAATAGATTTTTATTTATCTTTTGATTGAAGTGGAAAATTAAGTATGCTCGAAGCGAGAACGGGAACTGCTATGGCAGTATGAAAATATAGACCGAACGACCGATCCAAATTTATTTTCAAGTCCTATCTCGAATCGATTAACCAACATAGCAAAAATGACGCAAATTATTACAGTTTGGCTATTTTCAGTTTTGCTATAAAGATCAATGACGAAATTATTATTAACATCAAAAGCTACTTGTTCCATTGTTTTCGTGAAATAAATCAAAAATATTTTTTTTTTTACCGATATATGTATATTTAGACACCACACACATTTGCGACGAAACGCTTTGCATCAAAGTTAATTAGTGTTTATTTCAGTTCTAAGAATGATTATTATTCTATTGGATGCTTTATTTTCTATGAGTATGATCAAATTAAATCAAATCAAATCAAAACATTCTTTATCCAATAAAATCACAAGGATCACTTTGAATCGTATACTTACATGCTAGTGAATCTAGGTGCCGGCTCCTCCTAAACCCAGTTCAAGAAAAATCCTGCAAGAAACTTATCTGGTATTAAACATTTTTTTTCTACACACTTTTTTGTATAATCCTTGCCATTTTTCTTACGGATGCCGAGTCGAGTAGGAGCAGATTCATCCCAAACATTTTTGTCATCTAAATAATCAAATATTTTATAATATGCTTTAATAGATTTGACTGGCCTGTCAGCTCAGTTGTTAGTAGCTCTGCCTTCTGCGCTGTAGGTTGAGGGTTCGATTCCCTCCCAAGATAAACAGTTGTGTGAAAAGCATAGGTGTTTGTTCTGTATCTGGGTGTTATAAAGTATCATAAGTATGTATTTAAAACTATATAAGTATTCTATTAGTAAAAATAAAGTTTTTATATACAGAGTAATATACAATAATATAAAATACATGTGAAACAGTTGAGCTATCTATGGACCGTTTAAAATGATCTATAGATAGCTCAACTGATCTAGATATCTTCCGGAGGGCAGCGTTCTCAAGATACTGACGGCATTACCACGTTGAATGGCAATGCTAATTACGCTGGGCCAGATTGGAGCCAGCTCTTGGGTCTTGCAACGTATCTACCAGACGCCGAGAAATAATTTTGAAAACGTGGTGGGCTCCTGTTGCCCTGGATGTTGTGGAGTCACAGCATCCAGGCCGCCGGCAGAGCCATTCTGGAATGATATGACGGCACCGAGCGTCCTGGCTGGTCGCATCAACAGCGTCATCACTCTCTTGCGGTGGATCGGGGAGTTGAAAGTTGGGCCCTGGAAGAGGGTGCTTAATCTCAAGAGATTTGAGAGTGTCATTAGAATTAGGAGCTATCGTGTCACTAGAAAATAAAATACGGGAGGCACCCTTAATATCACCATCGCAAAGTTTATATTCTACAAGTATGTAGATATAGCAGACTCGGAGGCTAGTTTGGGAGATTTTGAATTTGTTTGTGGGTCCAAATATTTTTTGAAATTTTGAGGTGTGCACTCAATGCTTGCAGTATACCTAACACAATTTTGCTTTATCCGAATAGTAAGCGACGATTTGTTTCCAAAATTTTTCTGTACATGAAGTACACTATAGGGGAAAATTAGTAAATGTTCCCATGCTTGCTTCGTATTTTTAGATACAACATTCCTAATGGCCTGAGATAGAACAGTAGCGACAGAGATGCGAGCACCGCGAGGAATACGTTTCAAAATAGGGGTTGTAGTTTTACACTGGCTAATCACTTTCCAAAAGGGTCGTAAATCAGACGTAGAATTAGAATATACTAACGAAATATCTACCGCTCCTGCAACCGGGGCAGACAGCGGGATAGTAGAGTTGTGTATTCTTTTTTGGTGAATTTTGAGGCCTCTCTGTCCCTTGAAGAAGCGAGACTGGGAACATATCGTGCACTCTACAAGTTCGGGCACGGACACGACAGCATTATTAACATTTCTACTTGCATTTGGCGGTTGTGTGCGTAGTGCCATCACAATTTTTCCTTACAAATCTAAATAAAATTAAATAATCTAACAAATTACAGTGGCAGACAGGCGAAGCGCACGCGTGGTAGCTCGACTGGTACCACGGCAACCGCGCTCCTTACTGAGGACATAAAAATAGCAAAGCTAAGCTTTCTGTCAAAATTGTCGTAAACTAGCTACAAAAAATGAAACCACCTTTTTGATTTTCTGGAGCGAAGAGGCTGTCCCCGGTCTGGAAAACAATACCTGATACGCCCCACAAGGTGCAGTCTCTGCCTCAGGGCCCCAAATAGACAGTTATAGACAGTTTCTGTTTTATTACAGTTTTTAAATTTGCCAATCGACAAATCTAACACATCGCTTGGGACCTTGTTATAGAAGCGTACACTTTGTCCTATAAAAGACTTATTAACTTTAGCGGGCCTGAATGTGGGTAGGGGGTAGGAATTCACTTCCCACCGTGTTTAAACAGAAGCATGTAAAAATAATTTAATAGACCCAAATAAAAAGGCGCAGCGATGAAGGTAGGTTGATTTATAACGGATGATAGGTTGGCTTTAGCCAAAAAACCGATAGTCAGAGAAAATTTACAAAAATTGTTCGATGCTTGGGTAGTTCGAGAAAGCTCCTCCCCATTTGCCAGCCCAATACTACTAGTTGCAAAAAAGTACGTACGTAGAATGTACTTTCAGAACGTACGTTCAGAATGTACGTAGATTACTGGGAATTACGCCTCACGTGCATCGCTGGTGGGCCTTCTTACAGGATTATGACTTCGACTATCGTGAAGGACGAGGAATGGAATATTGCCGTATTCTTCGGAGAACTTTAACTGAACTTCGCTGACAAAAAATGTTAAGTACATCGATCTTCATCAAGATTGGCTTTCGGTTCAACAAAAACGCGATGGCGAGATACAAGATCTTATCACGAAGTACAATAAAAATAAGTTTCCAGAGTCGATAGCTAAGACATATGATGTTAAGGAATGCATTATTTACTGTAAAAATTACCAAAACAGTTCCTTGGTTGCCTTGCCAGCAGTGCCACGTTCTTTAATTTGGCTACTAACATACAACATTTAGGCAAAGGTAAAACGTTAGATAAACTTTACGAGCGCCTAGTTTTTATGTGTGCTTAGATGTTGAAAAGCGTGCGTCAGTACATGACTCATGTATTATTTGCATAGCGTCGAAAGGTTCATCGGGAGCACAACCCATTCAGCTACACTTAATAGTCGATCAGTTTATAATAATCGATGGTTTTACCAAATAGATAAGAGTATAATAAGAAGCATACTACCTCTGACGATGCCAAGGCTGCAATTATATGCGGTACAAAAAGCAAAAAATTAAGTCTGTCTATTCGGAGCTCTTAAGCGGTTAATTTTTGATCAAGGTCGTTGCTTATAAATATAAGGTATTATTATTGGCTTTGATTTTTAAAACTTCATTGGGACAGCCTTTAGCAGGGCTAAAGGCTTACGGGCAAACGGGCAAGTAGAGCAGATTATGCGTAGGTACTCTCAAAAGCTTATTAAAAACGACACCAATAAAACGTGGCTCGAAGAACTAGGAACCATGCACTCGCACTAGGTACATGGACAACAGAATCGTCTAGACCTCGATGCTATACGAATAGATGCGTCAGCTAACTTTGAAAAGGCAGCAAAACAGGACGCAAGTCGATTCAATCGGCCGCGTAATAATAAAGCTGTTCTCAGTAGGTGAATTTGTAATTCTTAAATTATTAGATTGTGAACGGAACCAAACTAAATTAGACAGAAAGTTGAGAGGTCCATATGTTATAACGGCTGTAGTGGACAATGATCGGTATGAATTATTTGTTTAGATGGTTCTCATCGAATGTATAAGTACGCGCATGAGAATTTGCGTTCTTTTACAAGAAGGGGCCAGCGCACCACGTTTGCGACGAATCTAACCAATCAAAGTTAATTCGGATAAAATTTATGTTGATTACAGTACTAAGAATTATTATACTTCTATTGGAACCTCTATTTTCTGAGTAAGTAGAAGAATTAGACCAGTTTTGTTACAAGGAGAATAATTGTTTAGTTTTGCTTTTGTTACAGCACGTATAATGAATTCTGATGAAGGCCTTTCTGCGCTTACATAATATAATTAAGTACTCGTATTTATTTATTTATTTATTACCTGTACGAAATTTATAGTTCTTTGAAATAGTATACACAAAACTTAAATTTATAACCGACAGCCAATGAGGGATTTACATTATAAGTTAACAAAACAAACAGACAGTAATTGTAATTATGGGTGGTTATATGTAATTATGTGTTTGTGTGTGTGTATATGTAAAAAAAGAGAAAACTGTTCACTATGTACACATTATATTTAGGTATAAATACCTACTATATATTTACTCAATATAAATTGATATACTATGTTTTTTTACTTTATTTAGCACTAGCTGGTGCCCGCGCCTTCGTCTGGGCGTAATTCTAACGGTTTTTGCAGCGCACGCCAGAATAGGTCACAGATGGCAGATTTTTTTCCTACTTACATGACACTTATCGTAATATTTTGGACAATTCACACAATGGTGGCAATTCGGTTGGTTCATTTCTAAAATTAGGATTGTCTAAAATATATTTTAGTTAGTCATAGCATTTGTAAAACCTATTCGGTTGGTACCATCTAACTAAATAAGGTACGCTTAATTAATTTACATAAAATTAAATTAGGATAAGTTGGTAGCAGCAGAATATCAAAGTTTACATTTAAGTTACAGTTTAAGTTTAGTTTAGTAAAAACAATATTACAACTGTGAAAAATATCGATAGTGCTAAAGGTTTCGTTATAGGTTCTATGCATTCTACTAATTGGTACGAGAACGTGAAACTGCAAACAAAATACTGTCTCTTCTTCTAATTCTAGAACAGCAAAAGGATAAGGTTTTAGATATTAATTCTGAGCAGTCAATGTATCCATTGAACGACATGGAACGACATGCAGGAACGACATATCAGTCAGTCTGCGGCGATCCTCTAGGGTTGCGAGACGATGATGACATGATGATTCTTCATAGACTTTAAACTTGATAAACTTGAAACTTGATAGTTTAAGTGCTTCATAAACCTATGCTGTATAATCTCAAAATTCTGATTGTATGTTTTATACTGAGGATGTTAAAATAATTCTTGAATTAAACAATACTTCTAACATAACAGTTATACAAGATTTTGAGACAACTCACGTCAGAGACGGGGCTACTCACTCTTAGGATAAACCCTAAACTTTTAATGTCTTACTGACAACCCTTTCGATGTGATCCGAAAATAATAATTTAGCGTCTATTAATACTTCTAAATCTCTGACTGATGTCTCTTTTTCATAATCAAAAGGTTTAATTGTGTTAGTAAATGACACATAATGGCATTTACTTGTGTTAATGCGGTTACTTATATAGTAGACACAAAGCCTGTCCAGATTTTATTTAAGCTATGTGCAATCTGTAGAATTAGCTATTTTCATATAAATTTTAGTATCATTAGCATACATAAGAAATTTTGCATGATGTAGACACTTGCCAACATCATGCAAGTATAATACCATACAAACCATGCGGAACGCCTTACAAAACCTCCACAAAGTGAGAACGAAATCCACCTATAATGACTGCCTGAGATCGGTTACGCAGGTATGATTCTATCCACCTCAACATATTGCCAAGTTCAGAAAGTTTACGTTGATCTATTTTTCTTCTTCTTCATTAATAACATATGTCTTAATGGTGACAGTTTTGTCAATGTCAAGTGTTTAGATTGTTTATAGTAAGACGTCACAAAGTCGTATATTTTTGTTCGTCATTTGTTATTTTATGAAAAATGCTGTCATTTTATAAAATGACACCACGGATTATTATTGCTCGAATAACAAAGAAACAATTATTTACACTCGAGTTAATAAAACCTAGCATTATTTCATTAAAATCACCAAAATTACAAATAAAACCCGAAATAACTCTATATAAATAAATAATATAAGAGCACAATGCTTACTTCGCAAAATGGCCAAAAATGATCTACGCAGAAGTATGACGACGCGATGAGTACACGATCAGACGCATTTTCTAAATTGACACTACAACTGTAGATAATCCCCGTGGCATTGCTAAGTGAGTTAATGACATTTTTAAATCGAAATCTAATAAGCAATATTCTTATGCAATTCCAATAATAATAACATGACATTTTATTTTTCTAAATCTTTTATGACTCCATTTGAACGATGCCTGACGTTGATAAAATTGTTATTTCACTAAAAGACTGCTAAGTAATTCTTCGTTTGTCATTTCATGAAATAACATAGCTCTGCTAATTTAATATTTTTTACTCGTTTTATTGCATGTTTTATTCAATAATCTTAGCGGAATTTTAATAAATAAATTGTGACTACAGGACGGGTATGGACAATTGAATTATAACTTTTAAAACTATCATGGTTTTGCACATAATTTTCACTCAAAACGGGATATTTACCATGATATATGAGTTTTTCTGCTTCTCGATATTTCGGCACAGTTGCATGCGCCATGGTCACGAGATAAACTGAAGTCTTTGCGGGTGCATGTTATTGGCAGACAAAACGGTCTACCCTCTTCTCAGTCTTTTACTGCGAACAATACCCCTACTACCGGTTTCACTGTCACTAACAACTCGATCACGATTACGACACACAACACTCACGGTATCTGGACGCATAACTGGTAGGTACCTCACTTTTACGATTTCCACACATCCTCACCACAGGGTTCCAGGCTCCAGACAATTGAAAACCGTCTTCTCGATTGAAATTCTTGTGTTTGGTAATCTCTATTGCCTCTTGTACCAATCTTGGGATGTAATGTTTTTCAGTTGAGATTACCTGTGGATTGTGTAACTCGATCCAGTGGTTTGAGCCAGATTCTAATAGATGTGTAGCTATGGCCGACTTTTGTGTGTCCATATTTTTGACCGCCCGGATGTGTTCTGTCACTCGACAAGCTATGGTACGTTTTGTTTGGCCGATGTAAGAGCTCCCACAGCTGCAGTCAATCATGTACACTCCTGGTGTTTGAAGAGGAATCTTATCTTTAGGTGAGCGCAGGTAGTGTGAGATCTTCTTTAAAGGAGTCCATTGTTTTTATGGACAATTTTTGCAGGGTTTTCGCAATTTTGTCCGTCACTCCTTTGATGTACGGTAGAAAAGCAGGTTTTCGTTCTACTATACATCTGTGGGGTTTAGGCCTTTGTCTAACTGGAAAAGATCGAAGCTTATATCCATTTTTACGTAGGACATGCTGAACATGAGCTAGCTCACTCTTTATGTTCAGTTTATCTCGTGATCATGGCGCATGCAACTGTGCCGAAATATCGAGAAGCAGAAAAACTCATATATCATGGTAAATATCCCGTTTTGAGTGAAAATTAATTGAATTATATGTGTATTATGGTGCAATGTGATTTGAACGACAAGGAATCCCAAGAAAATTCTAGACGTCCATTCCGCGTTGACGTTTAGAATTGACAATTGACCATCGACTAAGACTTTAACAAACGAATTGAAACAAACATAAACACTTGACACTGGCAAAATTGACATTATTATGTCATTAACAAAGAAGAAGAAAACTGCTAAGTACCGGATATGATTAGATTAGCACCAACATTGTAAAAGAAACATCAGAATTAATCTGACCAATACTAAGTAGCATTATTAATAATTCAATAGTCTCAATAGGAATATTTGCAAATAGTTGGAGAACTATCTATATAGATTCTTCTCATCATGTATCTAGGTAATTTGAACCAGTGTGATGAAAGTGCGCATCAGAGGCTTATTTAATGCACTTGGCACATGTCTTCGAGCTTCTTAGGTTCTGCGACAAGCTGGTTTCCTTACTATATTTTCGTTCACCGTTTGAGAGTACTGGTGTAGCACAAATACATTTTTTGAACAAAAAAATCCATTGGTGCACGACTGGATTCGAACCTTAGAAATTACCTTAGAAACGGAGGGCGAGGCCGCTACCACTAGACCACAAGGTCACAGTAGTAGCCGACTGCTTCTTCTGAACAACACTAGACCACACACTGCACAACAGACAGTCGTTTCATTAGAGGAGCTGAGATTGGAATATCTCCGACACACACCATACTCTCCGGTCCGTGCTTAAACAGATTACTACTTTACATTTTGATAAACATGGGATTTACTCACGTATTATTTTGTCGATGGAGGCACCGACACTGTTTAGATTCATCTAGAGAATCTTCATCAGGGTGAGTTTGATCCGTGGTCCGCTCGTTGCCGCTCGCGTTCGCGGTTCGCGAACGGCAATGTGTAAGTAAAGCCTGTTTTTATCAAAATGTACATTCTCGAAAGTTTTGGAAGATTACTACTTTTACCAGAATTTTAACCATTTTATGCAAGGTCAAATCTGTTCTGATGAGGCAGTCAAACCCGCCTTCAAAGATTGATTTTATTGGTTCTCGTTCCCACAACTGCAACGGAATGAATGAACCAAGTACCTATAAAATGTAAAATTTACTACAGAAATAATTACAGATATGTACAAAATAATACACAATAATATAAAATACACGTGAAACAGTTGAGCTATCTAAGGACCGTTTAAAACGATCTGTAAATAGCTCAACTGATCCAGATCACTGCCAGAGGGCAGCGTTCCCAAGATACTGGCGGCATTACCACGTTGAATGGCAATGCTAATACGCTAAGCCAGATAGGAGCCAGCTCTTAGTTCTAAATATTTATAAAATACATATGCATATACATAATTTCATGAATTTCATATATAAGGACTTAGTAAAATCTTTTCACTCCGAAATTTTGTACCTAGTACCTACCTACTCTTTAACAAGAGTTACAGAAAAATGAGTATGGCGGCACGTTTAAATAGACACCTTCCTAAGATTGTATTGGACGCTTCTAGTTTCTTTTTAAAAGCTAATTGAAAATGAAGCTTGAATTGAGGCTCTTAATGAAATGGCTTGATAATAATTTATAAAATTAGATATAAATTATTACTACTTATTGCATGCATTTTGTAATGACTATGGCAGAATAGAAACTTGTACACAAAATATAATTTGTTACTTACCTATACATTTTTCGCAACAATAATACCTACTTAGTATAATAAATCACCCACATGTGGCGTCTCCAAAATGTATCTATAGTCCTAGTCTTGTCCTCAACAGGTGTAATCCCAAAACAGCTATTTTAATACCATGACCGGCTAATGCTCCTAATAATACCTATGGTTTTCTCCAGAAGGCTGTTATATTGAACACTTGCAGAATTGAGAGGAAATTCCTGCAGACGGACTTACACAATGAAGGATCTTCCAACCTTAATTAGGTAGGCACTGATCTGCACTTTGTAGCATTACAATCCCCTTTTATAAAAAGAGGATTATAAGCTGCAATTAATTTAATAAATTTAGTTGAAATTTAAAAAAATATACTGAGAGAAGCTTTCTGCTTTGAAATAAAAATAAAGTTTATAAGCACAGTTACTATATTATACAAATATCACACATTAAATAAAGAGAAAATTAATAAATCAAAGAAGTTTCCGTTATTTTATAGATCTGCTAATTTAAAAGTTTGTACGTTTCTTTCATTTGGCTTTTAGAAGTTGTTAGAGTATCACTAACCGGAGAGTTCCACACATAGTTTCATGATTAAAAGCGGAGAGGTAGTTTTTATGTTTAAAAATTATTTCCGTCCCTGTTATATTTCGGATGGATGGGGACGTCCTCTTTTCATTATTGTTAGATCCTCGTCACCATTGGTCCATTGATAATGGTTCGTAGTGTTTCCCTGCTGAAAATTGGCTCTGACTCTCCATTTTTTTCTCCACTAGAAGATCATTTTTCTCTCAAAAACTTGGATCTGAGTGACATATTTCAGTCCTCCCTTCATTTTCTGTGCAAATCGCGCATATCAAATCCATCACGGATTTTGAATTTCAAGTTTCAGCCAGACAGTGTTATGAAAGTTTTCATTGTAATATTAGCAGACTTCTCGCTAATTTGAGAATTATGAAATATATTGACAGCTTCCTTCACCTTTCAATTTTGATTAATTAAAATGTAAACAAAGATTTTACAATGAAAAGTTATGAATATAAATAAACATCGTAAAATGTGGTAGATATTTGTGATGGTGTTCAGATTAAACTGCTCGGAAACTCCGTATGAAGTCAAGGATACGAAAGAAGGACAGATTGCTTAAAATTAATAGTCATAATGGCTTACAATTATCAAGTTTTGTCTTTTTGTTCCAAAATTTACTTACGCTTTAAGATGCTGTCAACTGTGGAAACACAGCGAGCTGGTGGAAGGTTTAGACAACATAATAAAGGACACTTTATCGTCGGTTTTGAATATTCATCTGGGTGACAAGGCATGGCTGCAGGCCTCCCTACCTGTCAAATTGGGAGGCTTAGGTATTCGCAAAATTTCATGTGTTGCCCTACCGGCGTTCTTGTCTTCTGTCTTCAGCACTCTTGTCCCTTGGGAGTTGGGTAGGCCATTAGTGTGGGATGCTATTTGCGTAGACACCCTGGCCGCATCCCAACTGTCGGGGACTTCCGTTAGGGTTGGTGCGGCGGCTGAATGTGCCGAGGACCTCAAAACCCGCAAATATGCTGGTTTGGATAAGGCCTACATATTTGAGCCTTTTGGAGTCAAGACCCTGGGCCCGTGGGGAACAGCAGCCCACCGCGTTTTCAAAAATATTTCACGGCGTCTGGTAGATACATTGCGTGACCCAAGAGCTGGCTCCTATCTGGCCCAGCGTAATTAGCATTGCCATTCAACGTGGTAATGCCGTCAGTATCTTGAGAACGCTGCCCTCCGGAAGATATCTGGATCAGTTGAGCTATCTATAGATCATTTTAAACGGTCCTTAGATAGCTCAACTGTTTCACATGTATTTTATATTATTGTATATTATTCTGTATATTTCTGTAATTATTTCTGTAAATAAATTTGGATTATACGTTGATCAAACGTTGCGGGATCAGGTTATTTTTAACATGCTTTCAAACGAACGTTTTTGATTTAGTACAATTGCATAGTAGTTTGTGCTTAGAGTATTACTAGGTTATTCTATATATAAATTAGATCGATTGGTAAAATTACGATTTATCGATTAAATAAAATCGTTTAAATCGTTTAAATTAAATTTAGGAAGAAACGATTAAATCGTTTAGGAAGAATAGCGCAGTACCATTTTGACATTCAGATTAGCCATATCCAAGCCTTTGCCAAATCCAAACCGTTCAATGGCAGTTACGTTGACAAATATCGCGACCGCCCTACAGTTCAAACCATTGTGCGATGTGATGACCATGATGGTTGTTCTGAGTCTGGGATCTGGGTGTTAAAAACATAAGTATTTTATCATACATGTCATTCCTCGAATTAAATAATATGCTCGTGTGTGGTTCTCCTAGTACAAACAAGAATAAGTTACAAGTATCGCTTAATACCTTGGCAAGTGTCCATACCGATCTATTTAACACACCATCAAGCAAGTTAAAACGCATGTTTAGTGACAAACTTTGTCACTAAGCATGCGTTTGGGACTCCTAATTTTAAGTAAATTTTATTAAGTTTGAAGTAACCATTATTGTTATTGTTATCATGTATATTATTATTTTTTTTGTCTGTCGTCCACATAAAAACTGTTAAATTTATAATCTCCTCTCTATCTATCAGTTTACTAATACTAATATTGGTAGCTGTTAGTTTTATAAGAATTCGAAACTAACATTAATAAGTATCTCGTGCCTTAAATTCCTATAATCACAAAATAGATGGCCACAATCAAACTAACTACTGAAGCCATAATACATATAACCGTCACTACAACTTATGCTGCACTGGACAGTACTGTCAGTAATCTGGAGTAAGTGGCAGGATTAACTTAACTGTAGGTCGACCCTTCAACTGCAAGCTGAAGCGATGAAAACAATGGCTTGTGCTTATCAGAGTGCATTCTACCGGAACGATCGATTTATGGTTTGCTATTTATGTACTAGACTTACCTATAGGTTGTTATGTTTCCTACCTACCTATAGTAGGTAGATATTATTATAAATAGCTGCTTGTGGAGAAAAAGTAGCAAGATAATAATTGAACGAATGAATGTTTTGGAAAAATTTGAAAGCATAATCGCGGTTTTCGCGGTTTGACCATCATCCCGAGTGAATTTTTTGAAAACCTTTCTTAGCGAGCACCTACGGCCCTAGAGGAAGCTGCATACCAAATTTCATTCCAATCCGTTCGGTGGTTTCTGAGATTTCGTGATGAATGAGTGAGTGGATATTTGACAAATATATACCAGTTTATATTAATTATACTTCTATGTAAGGAATAAAGCAAATGTTTTCTGTGCAGATTTATATTGTGCTGACGTATATATCCGGAGTGCTGTACTTCTTGTCGACAGCCATCAACCCGTTCCTCTACAACATCATGTCTAATAAATTCCGAAATGCTTTCAAGGTATGTATACACAGTTACTACAAGTGTGTATTAATAATAATGCCGGACATTTCACACAGGATCATCTGGCCCCAAAGTAAGCAGAGCTTGTGTTACGGGTACCTACCACATGACTGATATACAGCTTTTTTTTATTTAAATACCTATATACATATTATACATAGAAACACCCAGACCGGAGACAAATACTTGCAGATCATACAAACATTTGTCATTTTATCATAGACGACCTCAGTAGACTGGCTAAGACATAGAAGGTAGCGGGTTCGATTTCCGCCGCGGGACAAATGTTTATATGATCTGTTTGTATGATTTGGCTCGGGTCAGGGTGTTTCTATGTATAATATGTATGTATTTACAAAACAATATATATATTTAAGTAATATATCATTTGGGGCCAGAAGATGCTGTGTGAAATGTCCGGCATTATTTATAAATTTATTTATTATAAGTATGATGTGTATACTCGTACGATATGTAGTTAGGTATTCTGTTATCGAGAATCGAGTATAGGCAGAATGGTAAGCATATACATTGCCTGTCTTTAAGTGTAACCTTTGGATAGATGAATCCGGAGCTGAAATAAACCCTTCTCAATATCAACCTACTCTACAAACTGTTTTTTACATGAAATCGCTTTTATCCAGAAATAGAGTACTTACTGACATTGGTATGCTTGCTATTGGACAAGAGGAAACGTAAATACAATTCAGGAAAAGCAATACGAAAAGTAGGACGCGTTTTTTTAGGGGTCCGATGTCCAGCTAGGAGGAACCCTTATGGTATCGCCATGGCCGTCTGTCATATTATTGATAAGTATAGATAGGTACCTAAGCAAGTCCAGTTAGCCAAAAGTAGATACTTACAAATCCTACAATAGCATTTCTAATAAGTCCGACAGCATTCGTGTGGAAACCAAATCCAATTACACTACGCGCGGATTTTCGCATTTAATGAACAGATTTTCTTGGAGCATAGCTAAGAACATTTGCGATCCATTTAATTTTTAAACAAAAAAATAAAAAAAATATGTGTGCAATTCACACGTGGTAGAAGTGAAACCTTCAAAAAACAAACGTATAATACGTACACGTATACAAAACACCACGGTTGTTGTGATGCCTTTTCTCAAGCTTTGTACTACGCATGCGCGCACAAACACGTAATAATAAACACGTATAATGCTTCCTATCTCATTTTCTCCCACGTTAAACCTTATGAATATATATGTCTGTCTCTTTTTACTGTCGCGTTTTCGTTTCATCGACTTTCAAATGACAACTCATTTTTTCACTTCAAAAATTTAATTGTTTCATCCGCTCCGTCCGATGCCACAGACAGACACACACTAAGAAAGAAAGAAAGAAAATACATTTGTTTAGCACACACACAAAACAAAAGAGTAAACATAAGCGGAAAAAAGACTAAAAATAGGCTCAAAGGGGAAATAATTTTCACTCAAAACGGGATATTTACCATGATATATGAGTTTTTCTGCTTCCCGATATTTCGGCAAAGTTGTAAGCGCCTGATCACGAGATAAACTGAAGTCTTTGCAGGTGGATGAATTATGTTCAAAACCATGATAGTTTTAAAAGTTATATCCAAGGGGAAATTTATACGACCTCTGTGGCGCAGTGGGCTAAGGTCTGGCTGAGACGCAAAAGGTTGCGGGTTCGATTCCCGCCACGGGACAAATGTTTGTATGATCTGCAAGTATTTGTCTCGGGTCTGGCTGTTTCTATGTCTAATATGTATGTATTTACAAAAAAATAAACAAAAGTATATCAGTCATGAGGTACCTACCCATAGCACAAGCTCTGCTTAGTTTGGGGCCAGATGACGCTGTGTGAAATGTTCGGCATTATTATTATTATTATACGAACACAAAAAAACAACTTAAGGTACCATGCGTAAAATTAGCTCTTCCCGCGAACCAATCAACATTTTAGGATGCCCAAAAAGTTTCAATCTCAGCATGTGCTACTTCCTTTGTGCATGTGTATCTGTGTATCGGTGTAGGAAGTAGCCTACACCGATACACAGATACACCCGTTTATATTATAACACTTTCAGTTTAAAAACGTTCACCACTACCGCTCGGGCAATAACAAACCTAATGGTACGTTATAAAAACAAAGGCATGCGGGCCACTGTGCGGGTTTGCTCCAAAAATTACAATTCATATGTTATCTGCCATGTGAAATATCATACATAACATTAATTTCCAGAAAATGTTTAGACATTTTCAATTTGGCACCTGGCGTACCGGTCGGTGGTGCTATCCGGTGGGCTGTCAAACCATATGACGTCATCGGGATGTTGACGACAGGGCTAAGTACCGATAAAAAGACAGTGGGGTGTCTATATTTCACCCCCTTCTGGTGCGAATCGGGCCATGAATCTTCTTCCAATGGGTCATTAGTTCTACCACTGTTCCGCCAAACATTTCAAGTAGACAGGAAAGGGCCGGAACTTCAATGAGACGATATGGGTTATCGATTTATATATTATGTATTAGCTTTTTCCCGCGGCTTCGTTCGCGTGGTGATAAAAAGTCTATTTGCAATTTCAGGTCACCAAATACGTCTACTTATAGCAAGTTCCATACAAATCCGTTTAGGCGTTATGATTGATTGAATCAAAAACAAATATCTAAACATCCAAAAACATTGCCTTTTTTATAATTATAATTATAGTGCTCGTCGCACAGCTAAGTAAAAAGATTAACGAAGTTAAACAACGCTCTGCGAGATCTGTACCTGGATGGGACTGCAGTGGCATTTTCCACTGAGCACTTCACGGCACGTTGTGCTGTCGGCGGCCTTCATAAGTTGTTAGGCCTCGACGGAGTCTTGAGAGAGTTTATCACTGACTCATAATAAATGTAGAAATAGTACTCGAAATAGAAATAGAAATAATTTATTTGCAAGAAATAAATAAACAAGTAGATAACAGATATTGAGTCATCACATATTTCACCAAAGAACATTGGCATGCAAATTTGAAATTTTTCAAAAACATTAAATTAACAATTAAATTAACAGCTCTCACAGAGGAATGGGAGAATATTCCCCAAAATCGTATAAGGAACTTGGTGTACAGCATGCCAAACCGCGAAAACGCAGTAATGGAAGCACGAGGAGGCAATACAAAGTATTAAAATTCAAGAAAATCGTAATGTTGTTCAAAAATGTCATAATTCCAATTTTTGTTTAAGGTTCCAAGAAATTCGTTAACAGTGTAAAAGGTTCTGTCAAAAAGCCACAATTTAGATTTTTACAAAAATCCTTATTGGACAGTCCTTTTTTTTTGGTAGGATTTTTTTCAAAATTAGTCACTAGTGAACGACGTTTGTCGTTCTTGAGTAATATTTTTCAACAGTCGAACGGGACGGTCGCAGACATGACGCGCTCCGCCCGGCTAGGGTTGTGCCACTATGCCTCACTAGTGACGTGACACTCTTACAGATAATAAAGTAAGAAACTAACTAACTACCTAGTACCTACTCATAATGTACCTACACCCTACATCACTTAATTCTCCTTTTGTATAGAACGTCAATCCGCTATTGATTGAAGATACCTATTAATTTCTTGGTCTTGCGCGTTTCGTGTCTTGTAGTAAGAAAGTAGGTACCTATCTTTCTTTAACCACTCTACATCCGAGGAACTTTATACATCCGCTTAAGAATCTTTGAGAATTTTGTTATAAAGGATTCGATGATGAAACGTGATTATAAGAGTTCGTGTACTTCTTAGATTGTTATTTATTTATATTTGGAAAATCAACAGCTAAAAATACAACATAAACGAAGGTTTTTACTGATGGAAACATGAAAGTCAATGTTTAAGATAGTTAAGATAATGTTTATTTACCAAATAAATTTCACATATATATTACAAGTTACTGGTGATCCCCGCACTAGGCCAGGCCTATATCGCGGGAGATCGATCAAGCAAAACGTAATTACCTATCACAAAAGTACCTACACATTACAGGGCAGATAAACAATAAAGCAATAGTACAGTAAACTAAAGTAAACTATAAAAAATACAAAATTAAACTAAGTACTACGTGCAAAAACCAAAACTACGATAACATTACATACAATACAAATATGTGCGAATATGTGCGGAGTAGGGGGAATGCAAACGAGGGACTTTAGAAGGGAATAAGTGAGAGAGTGAGTGTCAAAGTAAGTAATATACTCATGTCATGTCAAACACTATTTTAACGCACATTAGGACCAGCGGCAGACACTCCTCAGTGTTGCTAACTTTTCTAATTATTTCTAATCATATGATTAGATTTGACTATGATTTCAAATAAAACGACCGCGTAAAAATCATGATCATCAAAGGTTCTTATAAAAAATACTGAATATATTTATTTAAAATAATGTTATTTGAGCTCTTGAATAAATAAAAATCTCGTAAATAAATAAAATAAAAATATGAATCTAGTAAATATAAAATGCTTGTATCAGAATCATTTTGAAAGTTTTCCGTATGTTATTTATTTACGCCGAAAGTTGCGCTATTATCAATGTAAATTTTTGTAAAGCATGTACATATGTTTCAAACTCATATTTTTTTACGATTCTGTTGCTGTTGTCTGTTGTTGTTATTGATGCAATCATAGTATACGAGACAAATTTATATCACTCTTAGATTCGGTTGTTCAACATCAGAGTGTGAAGTGATCATACTTCGTGCTCGTATGGACAGACAATCAACTAGTTTACTCTTAATGAAAAGAGGCGTGTGTGAAAAGAGTATAAAAGCAGTTTTACTTAATGGAGAGTTTTTTACAATTTAAAAACAAAATAATTAGTTTTTCATGAAAGGATTGAACTGTGCTTTGGATTTATGGGTTATATGATGGTCATATATGGTCATCATTATAGAAGCTTTTAATACGTAAGAACCTCATTCCAAATGTCACAAATGATTGTGTACCTTTATTTCATCATTCTCTGCTCCATTTAAGGTTAAACCACAAAGGAATCGTAACCAAAGTTGAATCCATAATAATCTGGGAAGATCAAAAACTTTTCGGGAATGGTCCCGCAGCTCCCGAAATGATTGTCTGTAAATGTCGGGAATCCAGGGATAGACTGACAATAACGTAATAATCATTACATTACATTTGATGAGGTGAATCAGAAGCTGAAGTCTTCCTGTAGTTAGCGGCTGTGCCTATGGCACATTGTGAACCACTTAAACATGTTCGCCGAGATCGGTTCACGTCGATGCCGATGGTATGTACTTTTGCATCCGACTTCAGAACATCAGCGTTTGCGCGTATCAATAAGCTCTATTTTTCCCTTTTTTCCTCTCATGACATGCTCTGCATTTCCAAGTAGCTTTTTATGCGGTTTGTAAAAAGCTACTTGGAAAGCTACTACTTGGAACTACTTGATATTAAAGCGTTAATACGATACGCCAGCACACTATATCATACTTCAGTTTACAGTTACAAACCAAGAATAGTACATTGTACACCTAGGCGAGAAAGCGCCCAATTCCTATCGAGTGTGTCATTTGAGATGACCCAAGGCTGCGCCTCGGGCCATAAAACACACGATGTAGGAATCGCACTTTCTCCCGAGTGATAATTAGTGCTTTATACTACACCTACGAGGAAAATAAAAAGGAAAAATATTTTTTAATTGAAATTTAGATTAAAATTATTACAGTTATTAAAACTCAGTGTTATATTTTTACCAAACCCAAATTAAAATTTCGAAGAAATTCCCGCGCATGACTTTTTTAATTGGGTTCTTTTTTCAAAATATTGTTCGGAAATCGGAAGAGGAATAAATCATTTGGCGAACTTGGAGTAAAAACTTTTTGTCGTTTGACCTATAATTAAAATAACCATAACTACCGGCTGATCTATGAAGAAATTAAAAAAAATAACACGTTAGAAATGGATTTCCATACACTTTTCTCTCTCGCTAAACGCGATATAAATGAAATTCCATAGACTTTTCCGTCTCGCATTTTAGTAGGAGGAAAATGATGTACCTTCTAAGTTATATTTTGGAAAAGGAATGGGCAAGTTTCTCAATAGGTGTGGTATAAATCCCTTTTTGGTATTCCCTTTTGGTGTAGGTATTTGCCACAAGAGTTGTGAGAAGCCATTACGTAAGTACCTATGTATCTAGTCTAGCTATCAACACATAAACTGTATCGAAAATTGAATGCAGCAATTTTTAGTTAGCAGATTGTGCTTTCCTCACAAGAACCTGTAAAGTCTTTTATTAATTTATTGAATACAACTGTATTCAATAGAAAGCTTACAGTTAAATCCAAAGTGCTTGCTAAAACTTATTTTTTTCATTATTTATTATTATTATAGAAAAGTGCTATTGCTATTTATTTAGCAATAGCACTTTTCTTACAGTCTCTAGTTAAGGGGAAGACCCTTTTTTCTTGTGTTTTTATATAGTTACTTATCACTTCACTATTGTTAAACTGCACTACGTTTGAGCCTTCTTACAATGTCTGTGATGTCGAGGAGCTGGATTGCCTCGACGTTCACATGGTGATGAAGGTTCGTAAGTATGCAAAAGTATGCAGAAGGCATACTTTTGTATCACCTTATCGACGAACTCTATTCTAAGGTCTCTATAGAGATCGTCATTTCTTATGTACCAGGGGGCATTCACTATTTCCCTTAGAACTTTATTTTTGAATACTTGGATTATATGGATATTGGTCTTTTTAGTACAGCCCCACAGCTGTATGCCATAGGTCCATGTTGGCATCAGGACTTGCTTGTACAATAATAACTTATTGTGTACTGACAGAGTGGAGTTTCGTCCAAGCAGCCAGTACATCTTTTTTAAGCGTATTTCTAGATCAACTCTTTTCTTATTGACGTGTGCTTTCCAGCGCAGCTTTGCGTCAAGAGTCATTCCTAAATACTTTGCTTTATTTATACTTTGCTGTATTTTCGTAAAGTATAACCTTATTGTTTATATATATTGGACAGTACTGTTCTTTCTTATTTGTAAAATTTATATGAACTGATTTTGTTTCATTTAGATTAATACGCCATTTCTTTGTCCAGTTATGGATTTTATTGACAGCTACTTGAACCTTTTCTGCGGCTTCTGCGTGATTGCATCCAAAGTCATTATAGCTGTGTCGTCAGCAAAGGTTGCGATGGTGTTGGTTTTAAGTTCAGGAATATCACAGGTATATAGCAAGTACAGGACTGGGCCCAACACACTTCCTTGCGGTACTCCAGCTTTAATTTCTTTTATATCAGAGTAGGCATCGTCTTGCCTTACTCTAAATACTCTATTTGTTATATACAATTCAAGTATGTCTGCGTATGATTTTGGTAACAATTGTCTCAGTTTGATTACAAGGCCTTCATGCCACACCTTATCAAAAGCCTGTGCTACATCTAAAAAGATGGTAGAACATACTTTTTTATCTTCTAGAGCTTTTTCTATCAGATTGGTGATTCGGTGTACTTGGTCTATCGTTGAGTGCTTTGCCCGGAAACCGAACTGATGCTCTGGGGTAAGATTATTTGTTTCTATAATAGGTTTGAGCCTTTTTAGTAATAACTTTTCGAACAGTTTGGACATTATTGGTAGCAAAGAAATTGGCCTATATGATGTTGAGTAATGAGGTGGTTTTCCTGGCTTGGCTATCATGATTACTTCCGCAACTTTCCATAAGTCCGACACGTATTTAAGCCTCAGTGCGGCATTAAGAAGATTGGTTAGCTTAACCAAAGCCTTTCTTGGAAGGTTGTGAAGTATTTCTCTTGATATTAGGTCAAATCCAGGAGATTTCTTTGGATTTATTTTCCGTCTTATTTCTAGCTCTACTTCTTTTGGTGACACAAGCTTTATATATGTTAATTCATTTTCTTCTAAAACTTCGTGTGTTGTTGGCTCTAGTGTTAGTCCTTCGTTTGGTTTAAAAGTATTTTTTAGATGCTCAGCAAACCGTTTGGCTTTTTGTTCATTGCTTACGGCCCATTTTCCGTGTTCTATTTTTATTGGTGGAATTTGGATATTGGGTTGTTTCATATGTTTTGTAGCCTTCCAGAGTGAGTAATCTGTACTGCGAAGCTTCTGAAGATAGGTCTTGGTTGATCATTGTATTCTTGAATTTGCCTTTTCCACTGTTTTGTGAGGTGATTAAGCTTGTTTTTGTCCTGCGGACTTCTGGATTGATGCCATTTATTTCTCTGTTTTCTTTTCTCGGATATAAGTTGAAGAATACCTTTAGGGTAGTTAGATCTTCTGACCCTTAGTTTCACATCGGGCGTGTTTTTCCAAGCGGTCTGCTGTATGAGCGTTATAAATTTGTCTATTTCTAAATCCAACTGGTCTGGATGTTTTAACGGTACTTTAAGGTCTATATTACTATCTAATTCTATTTTAAAACTCTCCCAGTCTGTGTTTTTATTAACTAGGGTTAGAGGGTTTTCCTTAAATAATACTTTCTCACTTATTTCTAAGTATATAGCAGAGTGATCTGAGTTCGTATCATAGCTCTGTTTTTATTCTAAGGTAGTTATCAGCTATGTTTCTAAATATAAAAAAATCTATCAAGTCTGGGATTTTAGTTGGATCTGTTGGCCAGTAGGTAGGCGATCTCGTTGATGCAGTATCACAGTCGATCTCTCGTACCGCTCTCATCAGTTCCCTTCCTTTTGTATTTGTTAGTCGGGAACCCCAATACGTATTTTTAGCATTGAAGTCACCTCCTAATAAAAATCTCTCTCCAAGTGGTTGCAACAGACTCAAGTACCTGTTTTTCTGTATGCTATGTCGTGGTGGGCAATGCATGGCTGGTATAGTGAGTGGGTAGCTCTTGGTTTCAATGTGGATAGCGACCGACTGAATGTCTGGTTCTTCAACTTTACATTATTCGTGATGTTTAATATTTTTCTTAACTATTACAGCACTTCCACCTCTTCCTTTGTTGGCTGGGTGTAGTGCATGATAGGATTTGTAGCCTTTGAATTTAATGTGGGACTGTTTTGTGAAATGTGTTTCGGATATAAGGCAAACATCTATATTTTCTATGTCTAGGACTACTTGTAGCTCATTCTGGTGTTTTTGTAGCCATTACAATGCCATGTCATGATTCTAAGATTGTTAATCATTTTTTAGCCTTAGGTTTAGCGGTTTTGGTGCTTTTATTTTCAATCATTTTTAGTCTCTCGTCAAAAGATGTCATATTATTTGATGTTATATTATGTGATGTTTTGTGTATTAGATGTCAGATATTTGCCTACCCTTTCTGTAGTCTGAATGCTCTCTAATATGAAAGTGGTAGGACTAACTATCTGCTGTATTCGGTATGGGCCGTCGCGGCGCGGAATAAATTTCGCTGATTGGCCGCGCCCTACATCGTTTTGCCCTTGAGTCTTTAGAAGAACGAGGTCTCCTACCTGATAATCTGGTGGGGTTCGCCTTGCTTTGTCCGCGTTACGTTTCTGTCTGAGCACACTCAGTACTGGTGGCGCTCTCTAGCGGAAAAAGTTCGACCCACCGTGAACAAACATCCTCTACGATGAGGACCCAGCTGTTTTTCCTGGGTGTTTCGATAAGAGGTCCGAAAAGGTCCACTGAGACCACTTCGAATCGCCTAGAGACGGCGGGAGCCTGTAGCAATCCCGCCGGCTTCCGGTTGTCGGCCTTGTAACGTTGACAAGGGACACAGCCTAAATCTACCAATATTTTGTGTAGCGATGGACTCGCGATGCAGTGGGTAGCACCGGTATCAACTATCGCTACACCGCTACGACCCATAATACCTATATTTTCAATGGATGCGAAGCACTTTTATACGCGACTGCACTACAAGCGTGCGCTATAGAAGTTTCGATTCTCGCGGTTACGGCACTCTTCGCTAGAGTGTCCGTACCTCTTACAGAAGTTACAGCGGGTCCGATTCGGACGGAACCCACTCACACTCGAGGTAGGATCTGTGGCTGTAGGTTTAGGTAAACTATCGCGGCATGTGGTGTGGGTTGCTTTTACGTTAGGTTTTATATGACTCGCACTTGCCTGTTGAGGTTTTACCTTACTAATGTGATCCTCTGCTATCCTCGCCCTCTCGAGTAGGTGATCCATATCTAACACAGATTCACGCGGAACACGTTTACGAATACGTCGGTTGAGGAGTCCGTACACTATGTCCACTTGAATTTCCTCGGCCAACCGATACGGTAACTGAGCCATAAGGGCTCTTCTCGCACATATGTACTTATCGCTTGACTCGGCACTTTGCTCGCACGCAACTATTTCGCGGAACATTTTGTACGCTGGTCGCGGGGCTCCGTACATGGCGCGCAGATGCAACTTCGCGTCTGCCTACGTATTCACTCCTCCGCGCACGCCACGCCACCACACGGCGGCGTCGCCGGTCAGCAACATGTGGAGGCCGCGCAGCGCGTGCTGATCTGACACGCTGGCGCACTCCTATACTTCTGTGACGTCTAGAAAAGCCACTAGTACTTCCGCGTCGTGGGATGAGCCGTCAAATTGCGCAGTACACCTCGTGAAATTGCCGGTTGTTGTTGATGACATGGCTGCGCACGGCGGCGGGAATGCACCTGATGCTGACACCGATGGAGAAGACGCCCTGGAGTGCTGATCTCCACGGGGTGCCGCCAAAAACGCGCTGATAAGGGCCTTGTTGGCCTCCGCTTGCGCCCTGGTGATGGTTTCCATCAGCGACGTCATGAACTGTTCTGTGGGGAGTGGAAAGTCGTTCTGCTGCGCCGGCGCGTTGCCGACCGCCGTCGTCTCGACGACGCCGTTGGCGTCGGAGGTGGTCTCTTCTCCCGTCAGTGTGACATCACTGTTCTCGTGCTCTTCTTGTTGCTGTTGACGGAGAGCACTCCCCCGGGTTGGCATGTCTACGGCGACAACGGACGGACTGATTGTCGTCGTCATGCGCGCCGCGGCGCTCGCGTCCCTCGTTCAGCGCATGCGCGAGCCTTGCCGAACTACAAGCGCTGCGCGCTTATTGGCTGCCGCGCTCATCGTTCCGTTGTAACATAACGGACGATAGGGTCCCGCGCGCGCAAATATAAAGCCTCGAGCCTACCTTGAATGTGAGTGTTTTCTACCTAATAAAATCCCCGCGTCACATCAGTGCTTATCTACTATATTATGCATGTATTATACATATAAACCTTCCTCTATCACTCTATCCATAAAAAAAAACCGCATTAAAATCATTTGCGTAGTTTTAAAGATCTAAGCATACACCGGGACAGACAGACAACGGAAAGCGACTTTGTTTTATACTATGTAATGATAATGACTTGCAGTCCCGTTCGCGACTTCGTTCACGCGTTTTAAAAAGAAAATAAAAATGTAAAACTAAACCATTCTCGAATCCACTTGAACACACACAAAACATTTCATCAAAATCGGTTTAGCCGTTTAGGAGGAATTATAAACACACGCACATAAGATTTATATATATAAAGATATATGTATATTGAGTAGATGTATTGCCGTTTTTGATATGGAAATGATGTGATAAATAAATATGAATAATAAATAATACCGGACATTTCACACAGCATCATCAGGCCCCAAAGTAAGCAGAGCTTGTGTTATGGGTACCACATGACTGATATACTACTTATATACTTTTTTTTTGTTGTAAATACATACATATTATACATAGAAACACCCAGACCCGAGACAAATACTTGCAGATCATACAAATATTTGTCCCGCGGCGTGAATCGAACCCGCAATCAGATGGTCCTAAGATGGGCTAAGTCTGCATCTGCGTCTCAGCCGGACTTAGCCCAATGCGCCACAGAGGTCGTCAGTGATTGCTGAAGTCCAGATGAGTTCCTATCCTCATGAAGACCTAAATCACGAACACTACTAACTCTCTCTAATACTAAGGCATAAGGTATTAATGTAGGCACTTGCAGGCTGGTGAAGGTGATTTATTTACTTATTGAGGCGTTATATGCAAGTCTATTACAGACAATAAGCCAAGATCTCTGTAAATTTCCGTAGATCATTTATAACGAAGTAGTTGAAGTTTACACTATCACGTAATTAAAGATCTGTTGACTATTTGTGAGAATATATAGATTAAGTATTTTCAGTGTATTTTTCAAGCGCACAATTTTGTTCATCGACGTTAACCGATCTTGGCGAGCAGCTTTAGGTTGTTCTCTCTTACGTGCTATAGCATTATCCGGGAGTTTTAGATACCTACTGGCCTAATAACGTTTTATAATCCTCCCTAGTTGGCTTCTGTGGGTGCTGGTGAATTAAAATTGGATAAGGTTATTCAATCGGCGTCCAATGGAGGGAAAATACTTTTAGAATTTTGTTATTGTTCTCTTGTGGCTGTTTTTGTGTAACAGCTGCACACACCCAGTTTCACCCGCTACCACGTGGCTTGGATATTATCCCACTTTGTCGTGACGACGGCCAGCGACGCGTTTGCCGTCTACCTACCCAAACTTAATATTTGACCAGCCGGGCGATTATGTAATTCGAATACCATCAAAACATTGATTGTAACTGCTTATAGTAACTGAAGCAGTTAGTATAAATGTTTTTTTTTTGAATATATATGTATGAGACTAATTATCGGTCTCCTTCATTCTCTCTTTCTCTTACGGTTTTTCGTAACGTAAGGCGTTACATTTTTCTCGGCTAGGTCCCCTCGTCAACCCGCAATACTTAGAGGAACTTCCGAGGATCTTCGTTCCAAGAATGCCTATTGCTAATCGAAACTGATAGGCATTGATTGTATCAAGAGTTTCATAATCGCCATCCAGAAATAAGGTGTAATGCCATCAAAAATATAACTTGTAAAAAAAACAAGTCTTGCAACTCAGTTCTTCTATCGTAAAAAGTTGTGAGATCCATGTCGGTTAATTTATTCAGTCCCTACTTAAGGGACCTTCCGTCTTAAGTTATTACGTAATTAGCTAACTAACAACATCTTATAGTAACCATATCAATATTAAAAATCTTTTATATTTTAAATATATAGATTGACTTGGCAATCGCACTAAACCATCTAATTTAATATACGAGTAATATATATTAAAGAAACTGTCTATTAAAGCATATTATAAAATATCTGATTATTTAGATGACAAAAAAGCTTGGGATGAATCTGCTCCAACTCGACTCGGCATCCGTAACAAAATTGTCAAGGATCATACAAAAAAGTGTTAAGACTAGACAAGTTTCTTGCCGGATTCTTCTTGAACTGGGGTTAGGAGGAACCGGCACCTAGATTCACTAGCATGTAAGAAGACGATTCAAAGTGGTCCTTGTTTAAATAAAGTTATATTGAATTTTGAATTACTTGTGAGATACATTGTGTTTTCATGCGATGGCCAAGTCAATCTATACTTATATTTAAAACATAAAATATTTTTTACTCTACTTGGCGGGGGCACTGCCGTGCCCTTCAGATATCAAGCCATTTAACGAGTCGCATTGATTTATTGAGACGGGAGGGTTATGCTACCTATCCCTCTAAAGATTACGAAGGTCAGTCTTTACTGTCCATAAAGGTATCGAAACGACACGTGTTTCTTATGGCTTTCATTAAAAGTTACGTTATTTTGTCAACATTATTCCGCACTAAAGTTTTATCTTGTGGAACTTTGATACCGATACGTTATTTTGAGACACGAAAAAATAAAATAAAAATACATTACATCGTGCAAAACTTATGTGAAAAGATAAAAGTTTTTTCATTTGTCATCAAGTAGATAAGAGGGATACTTGTCTTCTTCCAAAGAAAGAAATGAATCTATCGATTTCAAATTATTTTATTATTTACCTTGCAAAAGAAGCTCGATTATTATACATTTGATTAGTCACAAATTCACGGAGTTGTTTATTGGTGATGTTTACTGATGGGGTTTTTTCTTAGAGTACAGAGTATTATAATCTCAGAGGTATTTACATTATTACTCTGTGGGTTTTTAGTTGGCCCCTTGTAGTATTGTATCAGTAGCATCGAACTAGTAATATAATTATCATCCTAGATATTAAGTATCTTATAATATCCACATTTTCTAAAATAAAATTAATAATTTCATAATATGTTTATAACCTAGGTACCTACTAGGACCTAGGTTAATACTAATACTAAGTACCACATATATTCAGTTTGCGTAAAACTTTGAAGGCAATCTGAAAATTACGAATATCAGCTAAACCTTCGAAATTGTGCTCTAACCAGCATTCCTAGAAGAGCTATTGTCTTCTGTACCGCAGCGCTAACACAACCGGCACTTGCCGGCACACGTACAGTGCACACGTGCTGCTTATCATTGCATTAGACGCGCCTGCCGATGCTGCCCGCGAAATTGTTTCGACGCAATTCAGAGCTTCGTATTTCTTCATTCGTATGATTTATGTTATTTTCCTTACTCACGTGCCCACGGTGAATTGAAACTCTGATTTTTACATTACGCCACGGTTGGTTCCGCTCTTATATGCGTCATTCACCATAGTATTAACTTACCGACTTACCTATGTACATATAGAGAAAGTGTCTGAGCGTTGGTGGTTATGTGAGCTCTCAACAGAATATAGGATTTGGAGTTCCTCAAGGTAGTGTATTAGGCCCTACACTTTTTATTCTATATATAAACAGCATACACAACGTCAACCTTGGGAATGCTGATGTAGTTTGTTATGCTGACGACACAGCGATAATCTTTAATGAATCTAACTGGTCGGATGCAATTTCTACCGCAGAGAAGGGCATGCAAGTAGTACAACAGTGGCTCCAGACTAACCTTTTGACTCTTAACACACAGAAAACAAAATTTAACTGCTTTCATAAAACACTAGCATCTTCGCCTCCTGAAATCTTGTCTATCAAATTCCACACATGTAGTCATATTGTTCCAGTTAACTGCAATTGCGAGCAGATAGAGCGAGCTAAGTATGTAAGATTTTTGGTAGTTATTTTAGACCAAAACTTGAACTTCAAAGAACACATAAATAGTTTATCTTCTAAAACCCGCAAAATAATAATCGTCATGAGAATTCTTAGGTGTTCTGCTAACTTTACCACACTAAAATCCACGTATGTCGCACTATGTCAGTCACTTCTAACATATTGTATAACTAGCTCGGGGGGCGCTCCGAAATCGACTCTGATACAGTTGGAAAGATCTCAGAGATCTGTTTTGAAGACCATGCTAAAGAAGCCTTTCAGATACCCAACTGTAAATGTCTTTAGGGAAAGTGATGTTCTCAGTGTCCGTCAACTTTTTTTATTAAAAATATGTACAATGGCACACAAAAGTGTGATCAACAGTGCTGCTTACCAGGACATGCTAACCCACCGTGTTTTTAAAATTCAGTTTTATTCAGTTAACACTTCTTCTGCCCCCTTTCAATCCCTACATTTCGGGGTTTCTTTACAATGATGTGCGATATAAAGCACTACGCTGTCTCGAAGGCTAATTATATTGTATTGAACTGGCTAAAAACTCTTGACTATAACTGCACAGAACTTTTACTTGATCAGTTGTCTTAATCATAATTATGTCTCTATAATGTTAATCCTACATCAATATGAAGCTCAATTTTGTTATGTTATAGTAAATGGTGTATAGTATATATATATATATATTATTTGTATAGTATATGTACATAGTATTTATGTACGTTATATTGCTATTATTTATTTATTATATTTTACATATTTTTAACAAAACACACTTACCTATTACATATAATGTAGGTAGTTAAATAATTTGTTGACCGTGAACCGAAGCTATTTATTTTAGTTGATTCGTATCAGATACCTGCGATACGGATTATATCTAGTGTGGGTATCAAAGTTAATTCATAATAGATTTTATCAGCAAAACAGACCTTTAACAAATATAATTGTATGTATTTATTTATTTATAATATAGTATTATAGAAGTACCCACTGAGTTTTTCTTTTATATTGAAATTCCATATTTAGAATTCTTCTAGTCATAATTTTAATAGTTTTAAGCTGTTTTACTTTCCTTTGTTTTATGTTAAGTTTTTGCTGTCAATAAACAAAAATTGTTTTTTTATTTTTTTATATTTTATTTTGCCATTTCTGAAAAAATCTTGTTATGCACGAAGGTAGCCAGCAGCCTTAGTTCGCGCTTCTGTAGTGCGTCAGGCATGTCTGCAGGAGCATGCGTCGACTTTTACGCGATAATCCGCAAAATAACTTCGTCATGGATGCGTCGGGAGCGGGGCAGCTCCAACAGCTTCTTGCGACTTATAGGAGGAAGGCTGGATGTAGACTGCCTTTATGAAGCAATAAATAAATGATCCGCAATATTTATTTGTATTTTATTGTGTATTTAGAGTATTTTTATGAAAATTTAAACATACGAGTAGAGTATGTTTAAATATATAGCTAGCATATAATTTTTTTGGCTGAAATAAAATAATTTTAATTTAATTTTAATTACGTAACTATGGAGAACGGTTAAAATTACCGCGCTGAACGAGCCACAACGAAACTAGTTAAATAACTAGTTACACGATAAGAACACGAGGTTCACGAAATCGTGCCAATGTGTTGAAAGGATTAAAGGCGCCGTTATCATAGTAACACGATATAATGAAAGCTGCACTTGTTATTAATAAACTGGTGTTGCTTTTTGGTCAGATGACATTGGCAGCCTGCTGTGTGCGGCGTGGTCGGCCAGTCTTGGGCAGGACGTACAGCGCGCTGCTGGTTTCCCAGCGGCAAAGGGCAGCGCTGACTGCGGAGAGAGCCCGAGACCCTCGCAGGTTGCGGCGCCTGTCCACCGTCACCACCCAGTTGTTCGACCCTCCGCCGCGAGCTCAGGTGAGGTCAGGCCCAACTCACATTCTAAATATTTGGGCTATGGTATGTTACTACTTTTGCACTAATTCGGGGCTTAACTGGTAGCACTTAATATCGTTATTGCCAACATTTCAGGTAAGGTAGACCAAAGTCAAAGTCATTACAATTACAAGGACCACTTAAGTCTTCAATGATCTTATATGCAGTGAATTTAGGTGCCGATTCGCCCTAAGCCAAGTCCGGGAAGAATCTGGCAAGATAGAAAGAATGAAAGAAAATACATCTACTAGCGAAAATGAAATTAGACAGTTAACAAAAATACATGTCATAATTTATGAAGATCCATTTTCTGCTCATTGAACAAAGATATCTTGCTAACTTAAATAAGCAAGACACCACAAAGTAAGATACAACTGGAAACAAGGTCACCTGTTTCAGAAAAACCAAAGCCAGGCAAATTCAGCGGTCGTAATTGATTAAGCTACCAAATACTTTAGGCTAGGGGCTTACGTACCTACCGAGCGAGTGTTTGTGATCGCAGCTCGGATTAGCTAGGCGCGATTTATAACGACTGCCTTGCTGAATTTATTGCAACGCAGTTTCATTTCAATCGTGCTGCTACAGAAGTTTTTGTACAAAATTACGAGAGTCGCCAACTCAACCGCATATATTCGTTTTTTGAATTATTGTGGAGTTGTGGAGTGAAAGAAGATGTGATGAAAATTGAGAAAGGTTTGTCAAAATGGTTTGGACTGTAGAGAGGATGGATGTAAGAATATTGAGGAAATAAAACAGGTGTATGAGGCAAGTTGAATGGGGAAGCTGGAAGTGGAAGACACCAGCTTACTTAGGCCAAAATGGGAACGTGTTAGAGAAAGGCCATTTCAAGAGTACCCACCCTTAACCTACCCTTAACCGACACGCATGTCTGAGGAATGTGTTGAGAGTGATGTATGTATGTCAGGATCGTAGCAAGTGGTAATCTGTAGTCTTTGCCTACTCCGTCAGGAAACAGGTGATTTTTATGTATGTATGTAGTATTATTTTTTTGTTGCTGCTCTGGCCTAAATTATGGCCTAAATAAGTAAGCTTAGGTAACTACCTACATTTAAGGTGGTTCCCACGAGTTTTTACTTCCTTTGATGTTGGTAATACATACATGCATTTTATATTATTGCTCAGTAATAAACAATTGGTCTGAGAACTACATTGTAGTAGGTAGGTATGTCAATAATTCTCAAGCCTTTTAGCTAAGTATACCTAAGAACCTACTCAGATAATTAATAAAAAAAACATTGTGGTCATAAAATATAATGTATACATGATCACTTTGCATAGGTAGATACAGATATTCACACAAAGTCACACAATAATTAATCAAATTATAATAATGGTATATTATAAAAATTATAATTTATAATAATTTTATAAAAAAATATAATTAACAAACTTAAAGATAAGTTGAAAGAAACGTTATTATTCATGTGAACCACAGGGACCATTTTGATCGTCTTTTTAATCTATGTGTTGGTGCCGGTTCCTCCTAACGCCAATTCAAGAAGAAACCGGCAAGAAACTCGCTTGATGGTCTTAACGCTTATTTGATCCTTGTTATCTTTTTTACGGATTCTGAGTCGAGGTGTAGTTTAGTCAAGTTAAAATCGCTGATTTTGAATTTGTGACAATTTAATCTTCTTCTATATCTATAAAAGGCAATGTGTGTATGTTGTTCCCTATAGACTCTAAAACGGCTGGACGGATTTCGATGAAATGTTTAAGAAATCTTCAGATTGGCCAAGCGGGTCATCCTGTGAAGTTTGGTAGCGATCGGATCAACAAAACATTTTTTTTTTGCTTCAATCAACTTTTGTATGGATATAGATCGGTATGCCTTCCTTACAGTGTTACAGCCGACGGGACCTCTCCGTAGTAAACGAATCGCCCGTCGGCAGCTGCTACTGGAATAACTCCTGGCGACGGTACGAAGCCTCGGACTCCTACGTATCTCCTCGCAGCATCTCCAACTCGAGTCTGCGAGAGGTGGACGACGAGCTCACGGGGGAAGAGCTCGCCACCTACATGCAGTACGAACACTGTACCAACGGAGGCATCACCTGAGATACGTCCGTCTAGATCAGATCTAGTTCTGACCGTTAAAAGTGCTTCAAGCGGTGTATAACGATGGCTAAAAACTGAAAGTGTTAGTTAATTAGAATTATTTATTAGGTTTGGTGTTGGTAGGAAAGTGATGGATCTTATATTATAAAGATTCAAAACATCAACCATCCTGTGAAGGCTGAAATGATTTCTTATAATTATATTCAACTTACAAGTACCTCGTATGTTAGTTAAGGCCTATGGTATTTATAAGTTGACATATTTACAGAAATAAATACAGAAATGTACAAAATAATATACAATAATATAAAATACACGTGAAACAGTTGAGCTATCTAAGGACCAAAGTCAAAGTCAAAGTCAAAAGATGATTTATTCAATACAATCACAAGGATCACTTTGAAACGTCTTACATACTAGGTGAATTTAGGTGCCAATTCATCCTAACCCAAGCTCGAGAAGAATTGGCAAGAAACTCGTCTTGGTCCTAGCGCTTTTTTATATGATCCATCTTATAACTACCTTAACTACGAAATACAAATACAAGAGAGTTTATACATTTCAAGTGTGTCGGTTAACTGTCTGACGGCTGAGCGACATGAGGCCATGCATTCTTATCAATAATATAGTCATCTATATTATAATAAGCTTTCTTCAAAAGACTACCTTTAATGTATGCTTTAAATTTCTTAATAGGTAGTTTAGTAGCATTTTCAGGAAGCTTATTATAGAAGACCATTTAAAACGATCTATAGATAGCTCAACTGACCCAGATCACTACCAGAGGGCAGCGTTCCCAAGATACTGGCGGCATTACCACGAGGCCTATTCTCGCACATAGTCGGATCGATTTAAAAAATGATACACAGGATCGACCCTTCCCGTTTACTTAAAAATCTCTCCTAGGGGAAATAGCCGACGCTAAGAGGCCGACGCTACGGTTTAGATACCTAGTACCTATGTATGTACCTTACAATAAGACAAAGACGTTTGTTAGGTAAAGGGTGGGTCGACCTCCACCTTCAAGCTATCACGATGTTGTAAGACCATCGGTACGCGCCACGTGCCTTCCATTACTCATCGGAGGATCTATTAATCATGCAAAAGTCTTAGTTAATCTTAGTTAAAAAATAATTATGTCGCTCGAAAGTAGCTACAGTTCCGTAATCTACAAAGAGCCCAAAATTTGTAATAAGTTTTGACACAAAATGTAGATATAATAAATGTGGCCTAATGGCGAGATAATTTGCATATTATGTGTAGTGTGAGTATATATTTTTTAAATTTATATAACTGATATAAAAACAATGTAATTTAAGCATTGTAACTAATACTTTTTTAGAAACAAGGGATTTTAGTCAAGTATTATTTTGTCGATGAAGGCACTGAGCGCGAACAGCGCGGCGGCGGCGGGTCAAACTTACCCTGATGAAGTTTCTCTAGATGTATCAAAACAGGGTCGGTGCCTCCATCTCAAAACCTAGGCGAGTAAAGCTCGTGTTTCTCTATATGTAAATGTATAATACAACTCACAAAACTTTGAAAGTGAACAAAATCTGTAAAATAAATAAATAATATAATAATAAATAATGTCGGACATTTCACATCATCTGGCCCCAAAGTAAGCAGAACTTGTGTATCTGCTTAAATTCGGTTTTTGTAAATACATACAACACCGAGACCTGAGACTAACAATTGCAGAGCATACAAACATTTGTCTCTCGGTGGGAAGCGAACCCGCAACCTTTTGCGTCTCTACAGGGTCTTGGCCCCATGACTCTGTATTAGTAACATTAATACAATTAGTTTAATATTGCGTAAGAACTTATTTAATTTTAAATTGTATAGTAAAATGTATGTGCTATTATGATAGATACACAATACTTAGCTAGGGAAGTAACTTAGGATTAAAAATGATAGCAAAACCACAATATTATTTTAAAAACCCGTGCACGCCAATATAACCAAGCCGACTGCACTGGGCGTCTTCCGGGGCATTCCAATACAAATATCAAAAACACAAAATTCCAATACGGTTTCAATTCCAATACGCGCCTAATTGGCATCGAGCAACAAAGTGGGACTGGACATTTTACTATATACGAAGCAACAGACACACCAATAACTCTCTCACTACTCCCTACGCCAGAATCATAGATATTGATTTATGGCCAACAAAATCTAAAATATAAATTTGGAAAATAAAAATGTATATACTATTATGCTAAACATAAAACCACAAAACTCCTTTTCAATTTTCTGTTCTTGCCCAGTATCTAAAAATGCACCTACTGCAACTTGAAGTGCTTGGGTATAAAACGCATTCTAATTAATTAAAAAGTTACTAATGTTCTGCATGCTCACTGTATAGCTTTTAAGTTAACTATTATATTAGTTTTAAATATCTCATTAAGTGAAATGTAAATTTCTTTTGAGAATGAATATCTTTAAACAGAAAGTTCCAATACGTAATGTCAAATTTGCATCTACGGTACCATGAAATTCGAATTGGTTGCGGGTATCCTATGTACATTTTTCATGGATTGCTAGTTAGTATGTTTCCCGCTACTTCAGGTTCGCATATTTTGAGGATAAAAACTTGGATAATTTGAAATCGTCCGATTTTTGCATTAAATAAAAGTAAGAATAAATAAAAAAAACTTAACCTAAATTAATTCAATAAACCTCAAATAAATAGTTTTGATCATAAAGCCGTTCGAATATTTTTTCTGATTTTATGTCTCTTACAATCAGGATATGGCAAGTCAAATTTGCAAACGAAATTTGATCGAGGTAGCCGAATCAATTAGCGCGCGCATATCGCGTTCACAGTACCTACCTACCAAATGGCATGAAATCGGCTGAAATTCCAAGTTAAGATTTGGTTGGAAACTCAACGGTAGCCAGCAACATGCGAGCGTTAAACATGATTGAAATAAATGGTTTTATTGAAAATTATTATTAAAAATATGTAACACGGTTGTCAAAAGAAGGCCACATTATTTTATATGAGCTCCTACATGGAGAAAACCATAGAGAATGTCACTATTTGGTTTATGATACCACAATAAACTCAGCAAAGACCAACAACCATAAAAAAGGTCCAAGTCTCGGTCAATTGATGGAAGTTGGGCTGCCAATAGTTTACAAGTCGTTCCTGAATATAAAAGTTCCTTTTACGAAGATTTTGTGATAAATTGTCAAAGTTTACTTGTTCACATTCACAGGATCAGCTCAACGTCTACCAAACGCACCATGGCCATTTATCTGTCATTTATTTATCTATAAGAAAATAGTAGGTCTGGTGTAGTAATTCACTAACAGATAGCACAGCCAAAAGAAAGTATTAGAAACATTACATTTTCAAATAAGGTGGGTATTGTTAACCTAGGTACGATAATTTATATCCGAAATTATTTTCAGTAAGAAATCGTACACTGTTACTGTTGAAATAAGGTTTTTCTAAGGCTAGATTTCCTGACCCGTAGTCAAGTCACCCAAAAATAAATGATAACAGTGATTCAAATTTAGTAGTTTCACTGGTATAACGAAAATGTGTTATTATTAAAACGATCTTGGTTTATTTGTACCAAAGTAGGTATGTCAATTATGTCGATATTATATACATATAATGTATATCTATACTAATATAATAAAGCTGAAAAGTATGTTTTAGAGTTACTGGATTGAATTAAAAAAAAATGTTTGTGTTGGATAGTTCATTTATCGAGGAAGGCTTTATAACATCTCGCTGCAACCAATTGGAGCAAAGCATCAATGGAAAATGTTACAAAAACGGGAAAAAATATTCCTTTTTGAGAGCTTTCGTTGCGTGCGCTGCGTAAACGGGTTAAGTTACGCAAAAAATATGTAGGCTCAAATTGTTCCTCTTTAAAAGTAAAAAAAAAAAGTCTGCGACAGCATATGCATTATTTTCGAAGGAGTTTTATCAACATAATATGAATCCTTATCCAAATAAATGTTATTAATCGCAAGTATTTTATTGTGAACAAAATTGTCCTTGACATCACTTGATTTGAATCAACATCTTAGGAGATATCATAATTTTAAAATAACTTCGCAACAAAATAGGTATGTTCGGGTTCACGCGCAGAAGGTGACTTTGCCTGTCTGTCTATCTGTAACGCTTTCACGGTTTAACTACTGCTTAAAACCTCAAGGAAGGACATAGTAATAATATTTATCCAAGCGCGATAACTGATATTCACGCGGACGAAGTCGCGAGCAACAGCTAGTATTATTATATACTCGTATTATAACTAGAACAATATTTTGGAATGACACTAAGTTGACGTGATTCAGTGAATTTTAGTCATTATGTTAACCTCTTAACATGACGACTAAAATTCGTAAAATCAATTAAATAACGGATTAAAACGATTTTAACTTATTTTAGAACTGTCATTTAAAAATGTTAGTCTAGTTTTGACTTTGATTAATGCCAAATAAGGTTGTTTGATTTTTGAAAGTTTTAGCTGTTCTAGTGAAACAACAAGATTATTTGATGAGATTTTAACCATTTTTGATTAGTTTGAGTACCGGTCAAACAACCCAGCATAAGTAGATTAAAGTCAGTATTTTGTATTAGTGTTATTTAATTTGTTTTGTTGTTATACCCCCTACCTAATTAGTATACATTATAAGCACCTATTAAAATATGTACCTACCTATTTTATCTAAGATATATTTGGAATAACCTTCACGAACTAGATACATACCATTAGTTACATTATATATTATAATGTACGTCGCTAGTTAAGTTATATACTCGTATCTACCTCTATAAACGACTAATGCCGTACCAAAATTAATTTGTTTTATTTTACTTGCCAAGGTATAGTTATCAACCAATTATTTATTTGCTTAAAAATTCAAATAGGGTTCCAAAATTATCATATTTTATTTTATACATTGTTGTGAAAAATATGATGATTAGGTATACTTTAGATATTTAAATCCAGATCTAGTTCATCAAAAAACAGTACATATATAGGTATGTACCCAATGAAGCTAAACGTCCTTTATAAATAAAAAATTTGGCGCGTACTCTATTTATTTGGTTTGTTTATGATCTACTGTCTAAACTGCCTACATTTGACGTTAAAAGATCGGCGGTGAAACTTTCACGTCAGTGTTACATAAGATAGAAATGAAAAACCGTTAAAACAACATTTAAAGTTATTATATCCCATAATTATTTTTCACATTCTTCGCTTTATTTCAATCCGAACACTTCTTCTTCTTTTCAGCATATAATGG
This sequence comes from Lampropteryx suffumata, assembly GCA_948098915.1. Classification (NCBI taxonomy): domain Eukaryota; kingdom Metazoa; phylum Arthropoda; class Insecta; order Lepidoptera; family Geometridae; genus Lampropteryx; species Lampropteryx suffumata. Next base: position 20,214,967 of record OX402550.1, on the reverse strand, counting down.
CATCTGTCTTGTCGACAATGTTGCCAGTGTCAAGTGATTGTTTGGTTTGATTGTCATCTCGGAATGGCCGTCTAGAACATTCTCGGGATTCGTCGTCGTTCAAATCACATTGCACTATAATAGGTACACTTATAATTAAATTGTCCATACATGTTCTATGTAGTCAAAATTTTATAATTAAAATTCCGCTTAGATTACTGAATAAAACATGCAATAAAACGAGAAATTATTAGTCTAGAACTATGTTACTTCATGAAATGACAAAAAAAAACCCTCAATTGTAACACGTTTCTCAGTCTACAAGAGATTTCATTTCTATGTTATGTACGTCACGTGGACGTGACAGTTTGGCTTATTCCCAAAGTACTACAACATTATTTCCCAAACTGCTCCACAACAAAAAAATACTTAAAAAAATTAGTTTCATTTTACTCCAAGAGAATAAAAAAATGTTCTCAAAGTACTCCAGTGTTCAGGTTTCAAAAAATGTAATACGCCGTACATTCATTCTCAAACAACTCCACGAATTTATCATAAGAATATTACTGATTAATGTTATGTTGCATCCTACTTCAAAAGATCTGATGTACAGTCAGCTATCATCAGCTGAGGTGCAAAGATTCGAGTTGTAAAATATGTTTAACTATGATCTAAAATTAAAATACAACACAGTAAAATGAAACATGATATTTGTATTTTTTTATATTAATATAATCGTACATGCATAACATAAAAAGGAACCTAAACAGTAAAATAATTTAGCAAAAACAAAATAATATACCTGTAAACTTAAAAAACGACAAGAAAAAAATTTAACATGATAGCTAAACAAAAAAAACATATCTAACGAAAAAAAAATCAACATTTAACAGTCAAAATATTTAGAGATAAAAATCCGCCTTATTCTAATCCTCTGGAGACAGAAGGTTAGAAAAAGGCGGATTTTTATTCTTATCTTATCTTAGCTAAGAAGCTAAGAACAAAATCAACACACATTAAAAAATAAATAATTTGCTGATGCTTTGTAATGCTTGTAACACTGTTCAATCTTTTTCTTTAAACTGGATCATAATTAAAGTCAGTTTAAGGTCCCTTATTATGGACTGTCGGCTTCTATTCACAGTAGGAGTGCAACGATATTTTTCAAAGTGGACAGCTTCATCTTTGATAGTTTGTAAAAACTTAAGCAGGCGTGGTTTTTTATTTAATCTCTTGTGGCACGATTCAACCAAATTGGTGGTTCTGTGACCTTGTCCAACGCAATTCCAAAAATGTATTGGAAAAGACGTACTCTCAAGCCAAGTGGTAACAAAATAATCATTAAATTTAATGACACTTTCGGTTTTTGGGGCTTCTTCCTTTAGCCAACTATCTTCAACAAACTGAATTGGAAGATGAGCTAAAGCACCACATAAAACCACATGCTGTTTTTCGTATTACTTTTTCAATCCGAACCAAATGATCATTAGTCTGAGCTGCTCTTGTATATCATAAAAAATGCTTGGGTTTTGAGAACTTGGCTTAAAGTCATACTTGTATAAGCGCGACAAAGCGCATGGTCTCTTTTACACTTATTTTTTAATTATGATTTTTACTCCATTTACCACAAACGTAAACAACTAATACAGTGTAAAGGAAACTTTAGTGAATATTATTTTACAATGCTTATAATTATAAATATTTTGGCTTACTGTACCTCTTCAAAATTTCATGGAGTAGAATGAAACTAAAATATTAAAATAATAATATTTCGATATTTTCCATGGAGTAGTTTGGGAATTATGATAATCAATCACTGGAGTACTTTGAGAATAATGTCAGCTACCTGCGGAGTAGGATGCAACTTAAATGCAATATTTTAATAAACAAAATTTATAAGAAATAATTTGTTGGAGTAGTTTGAGACTGCATGTATGGGATTCTTATCTTTTTAGAACAAAAGAATGGAGTCGTTTGGGAACAACCCGACAGTTTCACCACCGTTCTTGTAATGTCAAAATGTAGGCAGTATAGACAGTATACATCATAAACAAAACAAATAAATAGAGTACGTGATTCATGAGGAAAGTTTAGGTGTATAATTCACCCGTGCGTAGCCGGGGCAGGTTGCTAGTGAGCTATTAATGTGAGCTCGAGGGTAAACAGGGACTAATCGTCCCTGTCGTCTGAGTATCTAACTTCACAAGATTCCTGTGATATTTCTGGTTTTTGCTTTTAATGTATTATGATAATTGAGATGATTTAGTTCAATTTCGTGCTAACTAAATAACCGAAGTAATCATACTAATCAAAGTTGACTAAACACACTCTGTGTTTCTAAGAATGGTGTACGATTGACACAAAACTATATAAGTTTCGCTAACCAGCAAAAAATATCTACTCGTAATATTACTTAGGAAATGAAAAATATATTAGGAACAGCATTTTTTTATAATATGCTCAAAAAAGTTCCCTCGACCGCTTTAGCGTAACCAATTAAGCAGACCCCAGACGCCCACAGAATTGACTAAGTACCTATAAAAGATTAACGAAACTGAATAACGAAATTCAGCGGTAATCATTTATATGAAATATATTATGAAGTATTTGCCTACTCACCTACTTTTTATACGAATTAGCCGTTTTAAAGTAAGTTAATAAAACGGCCATGTGAAAAAGTGACCACTGAGAGGGTTACTGTATAGCTACCTACCTATTTTTTCAGCATGGTTATTTTATAATCGGTCCATTTCAGTGCAACGTGACGGTGTACCGTCAGACACTATTAAAGCATCGAACATAGCTTTAACGAAAATATAGAATAGAATAGAATAGAAAATACTTTATTGCACACCACAAATACATTAGACTGTAATAAGAAACAATGTTTAGCTACACGGTAGTACAATGGGCGGTCTTATCGCTAGATAGCTAGATAATATATGGATTCAAAGACAATTAACTTTTTAGTTTAAAAATGTTCCCATACATCGTTATACGTCACGGTCATGTATAATCATGGTCAAAATCGCAAACATTTTTATAACAACGAATTAACTGTTTTCGAATTTCTTTTCCATTAGATACTTTTACTGTGAGATCTTGCTTCTTGCTAAATTTATAGATTCTAGTTTAACAGTAAATAGGTTTGTAGGTTTATAGGTTTTGATTTAACGATGATAGGATTTTACATAATGGGACATACCTAAATAATCTTACAGGTATACAGACAGACGGGCAACGGAGTGATCTTATTATGGATTATTTTTTCCCTTTGAGGTACGGAACCGTAAAAACGAAAAAGCGCCATAATTATAATACGCAGGGGTACCTAAGTAGGTAGGTACTTACATAATTTACATATGTACCTACCTAATTATAATTATTCAATTATTTATTTTTATGATGCAGAAAGTTATAGATAATCAGAGAGTAAGTGTACAATTTTACTTACCAATTTTATTTTTCGTGAACTCACGTTTGGTATACCTTTTCCAATCGTGGTCGTAACCAACCAATCCAATTTTCAAAGCCGATCCACCTTCATTATAATTAGTTATACCGACCCATTTTACCGATGCTGCCGATGCTACCCCGGCAAAGATATCTAAGCTATGTCTGTTTCATACATACAGGCTGGTTTAACCAGCTCCAGTGGGAATATCGCGATGTTTTATTTTCTATTGGTATAAGGTCTAGCACGCACTAGCAAATGAATCCACAAGGTTTAAACCGCGCTATTTTGAAGTAAATAGCTAAGTAACTAAATACATTTGAAGTAAATAAATAGAAGTGAAGTTTTACATGCGTCGCGCAACGTGCTATGGAGAGAACTATGTTGGATGTTTCACTACGTGATAATGCAATGCGCAACGAGGAAATTCGTAGAAAAACCAAAGTCACCGACATAGCACAAAAAATTTGCAAGTTAAAGTGGCAATGGGCAGGCAACTGTTGGGGAATAAAAGTTCTCGAATGGCAACCATGGACAGGAAAACGAAGCGTAGGAGACCCCCCACCGATCGACCCACCGATCGACTGATGACATTGTAAAGATCGCGGGAAAACGGTGGATGTGGGAGGCCTATGTTCAGCAGTGGAGGGTCTAGACTTCTAGGGGCTGATATGATGATGATGATGATTTTGAAGTATGTAATATGGGCCCACGTCTGATTCTATGTTCCATTGAAGAGAGCAAAACAATTCGGAAAAAGATCTTGCCTCAAGATCATGCCTGCCTTGCCTACTCCAAACATTACTCTAGTTTTCTAGCCTCAAATAGCAATGCGGTGCCGGTGCGACTTATTGCTATTTACCCGATAAATGTAACTATCATATACAGCGTGTAATGTGTACCTACATACACGATAGAGGATAGGTATTGAGATTGAGAGTGCTACTCAGCCACAGCAGTTTTCACAAATAATCGACCTCGGGGCCCTGAATTAACAGATTAATGAAATTTTATTTTTTTCTTTATCTAGCTGCTGCCCGTAGTTTTGCACGCATGTTACCTACATAAAAGTAGCCTATATACGTCGCCTAGATACCATCTATCTCCGTACCAAATTTCATAAGATCTGTTCTGCCGTTTAGCCGGAAACAGGTAACAAACAATCAAACAGGCAGGCATGTATATCAGACAGTAATAATGGAGTAGAACAGAACATGGCTGAGATTATAACAATAGCTCTAATCACTACATAGTATAAAACAAAGTCGATTCCCGCTCTATGTACCTATGTATGCTTAGATCTTTAAAACTACGCAACGGATTTTGATGCGGTTTTTTTTAATGGATAAAGTGATTCCAAAGAACGGTTTATATGTATAATTTATGTATAATATAGAAGAGAAACACTGATAATTTTAGAGGTTATCGTATATTGGTTCAACGTATTAGAACTACTGAGCTACAGCAACGTGTGACCGGGTCAGCTAGTATAACAATAATATGATTAATATATTCTCATAAGTGGTGATCAAAAGGACGAGGGCTCAGACACGCTGGTTTTCATCCTCCCCTTAGAAATATATCTGCTGCCTCCACAGGTTCGCACTCGGATAGTATCAGCTGTTCGTATTGTGATACTAATTTGAATATGGATTTTATATAGGTACTATAAAATCCATATTCATACTACCACCATTCGCACTACCTTAACTCGCCGCACGCCGAAACTCCAGTAGAATAATGCAAAATTATTGCGGTGCGTTTGGATCGGCAAGATACGCGTTTAGAATTATTTATTATTTATGTATTTGAGTGCGAAAATATTGGAAATGTCAAGACCCTAAAATATTTAGCGCGAGTTGTCGTCAGTTCTCGCACACCCTGCATAACGTTATCGGCATCGCCCCGCACCCCGCGCCCCGCGGCGCTCCCTAAGACGTTTCGCACGTCGCCGTGCGTTTATCTCGCCGTGAGACCGTTCCACGTCCAAATAGCACCGCGTCACGTCAACACCCAAATTGCCCTGAGTGTGTCGAGTCGAGAGACAAGAATGTAAAGACATCTCGTAAACTTACGGTCAGGGTCAGGGGATGGAGAACATACGCACCAAAATAGCCGACACCCATTACTTAGTGCTATTTTATTGTGTTTAAAGTTACGCAGCTATGCGTGAATTTCTGGAATGCGAAGTGGACTGAAGGGGCAAGTTGTTGGGTAAAATAATCCCAATAAAATGGCCAGTTGACTATATACAATCTTGAATATCTATGACCTAAATAGGCATTCACTAAAAACAGTCCGCAATTAAATGGCTGCTGCAACATAATCGCATATTATCGCATACTTATTCGCATATCTTAATCGCATTACATGAAGTACGAATTACGATTACGAATTATAAAAAAAAATAAGTTGATACCCACCAGACACACTCATGCATACACACACACACTCACACATACATTAGCGCACTCACATACTCACACCTACACGAATACACACACCTACATGAATACACACACGTAGTTAAAAACGAATAGTAACGCCTTTTTACTAGTACATCTATCTGTGTATAATATGTAATATTACATGAAGTAATAGTTATAATGGCACATCCGCCAATAGATTCTAAAATGCATCCGAAGCCATGGATCCAAAGCTTGCCATGGGATGGCGAGACTGGGCGATAGGGATAGAAACTACCTTCGAGACACAGTTCTAAACTAGTTCGGGGGTTGGTGAATAATAATAATAATAATATTAATAATCATACCGGACATTCAACACAGCATCATCTAGCCCCAAAGTAAGCAGAGTTTGTGTTATGGGTAGGTACCACATGACTGATATACTACTTAACTACTTTTTTGTAAATACATACATATTATACATAGAAACATCCATACCCAACCCGTTCAGTTTTCGCTGTCATAGCTTTTGTTATATTATGTATCTTTAAGTTAAGTTACTTTAAGTTAAGATGAGTCAGTAAGTAGAACGGTTGTCTGGTAGAAATCGTAACCACGATAAGACCGCCGATTGCAAGACAATTTATGTATATGCACTAAGGCTTAAATTTATTTCCTTCTGTAGTTTTCTCAATAAATATTTTTATTATTATTATTATTTGATTGTTTGACGTAAGTCACTAGTCTGCTCTCTGGCTTCTGAACCTTTACTTGTCCTGCAATGTATTCTTCTCTTTGTACTATTTGTGTGTGTTTGATTGCCTATCAACACACATTCATACCATTAGAAATTCATTCCTTAAAATCAAATCCTTAAGTACAAAATAAATTATAATATATAGGTACTTAGTTATAGCATAAGCACCTTACGTTGTGAAACCGTAAATGAGTTTCCAATCGAAATTGGAAATTCCTAAACTACTTTTTAAATGAACATACAGGAAGTCCTCTCCGCCATGCCGCCATTTTATTTCAAGGTACATAAAACGTGACACACACACGTGCAAAGAAACCCACAAAACGTGCTTTTATAATTTGTTTTGCAATTTCCACCTCGACATTTTACAAACAGTTTCACAATAAACATAATTAGACTCTTACCTTCATTCATTTTGTTAACAGACTTTAATTAAGACACAAACAAACAATTAATCACCCTTATGTTTAGTTCGGTCTCGAATGAATGTCTCTGCGACGCAATAAATTTTGATTCTCGCTTTGTGGCTCTGTTTCAAATATAAATGAGCGAAGTATATGTACATCTACAAGGTAGGTACTACAAGTATTTGTTTTAACATATGTATGTATAAGAACATGAATGTGGCGTCGGCGGCCACTCCGTCGCAACCGCAGTGTTCAGAGTGAGTTTGGTTGAAACCATACCTCATTAAGTACATCTTAATAAATGTACGCCTGCCTTTATGTATTCTGTGCTCCTTCTTTTTACTAATAAACCATTTCAAAGTACAACATTTAATAGATAGACAAATATTTAGTTCTAATACGCCAACATATTTCTAATGATTTAATTCCAGCGCTCGGTGAAGCAACAAGTCTGCTAGTATTCGTTTTTTAGTTTTTAAATTTAAATAGTTTGTAATAGAAAAGCAAACTAAAAACAAAAATAAAGCTTTTTTGTAAAGTTTTTTAAACTTACGCGATCAGAACACATTATTATAAATACTTACGGGTATTTATCGCGTTTATTTATTTATTTAGGAAAAAATAGGTAAATAAACGCGATAAATACCCGTAAGTATTTATAATAAAGCTTTTTTGTCATCTAAATAATCAGATATTTTATAATATGCTTTAATAGACAGTTTCTGTTTAATTACGTTTTTAAATTTGCCAATCGACAAATCTAACACGTCGCTTGGGACCTTGTTATAGAAGCGTACACAAATAATAGTTTACATGCAGTCAAAAGCTTCAAAATTTGATAATTTTACGTTGAATAAAAACACCAAAGACAAAATTTTAATTAAAAATATCTAAATTTAAATACACAACAAAACAAGAAACATTTGTGAAAACCAATATTTAAGCAAACACTCCAAAATTGTCCTAAAGCTATACAGGCTGTTAAAAAAACAGCTGATGCTTATCCACAGTCCTCATTATGGTAGAATCAGGTAGATTAGTGGCACGGATTTCTGAAGCCAGAAACAGAAGCAGATAATCAGACAACCCTAAATATCGAGGAACTCCTTGATTTAGTAACATCCAGTATGAGCATTTTACGTCCAGATCAGTTTAAGGCACTTACCAGTCAGAAGAAATTAAGTTATAAGTATAAGATTTTAGAATTAAACTGTCACAGCGCGCTCACTTCATCAAAGTTTAAACAATGATTATTGAAATGGTGATCATCTCATGATTTAAAAACGCTACCACTAGCTTCTATCTTGGTAAAATTATAGACAAAAATATTCGAAACATCGCTGACACTCGTTATACGATATGTATTTACAAAATGAAACCGCGGGAGTCTTTCAGTGAAATATGGCTAGAAATAAATATTGTCACAGGAGCTTCACAATATAATAAGTACCCAAAAAGTTGCCGTTATACCTACTGTAGTACTCAGGGAAATCGCGCTATTTGTCATCTTATTTACCTTTGAAACGGAAACGTCTTCTCTTTGGTGCAGATAAATCAAAATCATTCGTTTGACAGCTCCGCCAAAAAAAACACGAGGGTAAAATGAATAGCGCGGTACTAAATCTGCATAACATTAAGTATTTTTATTTTATAAGTACAACCCTGGCTGGCTTAGTTGAAACTGAACTCTACTAAATTTTCGTTCCCTATTTTTTATATTGATTATTATTATGTAACATTTGTTTAATTTTCATTGATAAAGCATGTGCTTATAAATGTTAGTGTATGTTAGTTATATTATGGAAGTGTAGTTTGGTAACATCAGGTTTAGGTATGTCTTTTGGAAATTAATATAATATTAGGTATATTGAGTAAACTATGTTCAGGATGTCCGTGAAGTCAATATTGGCCTCAGCGGAAGAGCAGCGCTGCAGCATGGCAACATGCAGTAGCATTATGCTGAGTTGTGGGCCATTTCACCACCACTCAACCCTCACTTATTTGTTAATGCTCTTTGTTTTAGTATTAGTCACTGTCAAAGCTTTTATAGTATTGTTTGTATTTAGATTGTATAGTGGTGGCTGAATAAATGATATTTCTTTCTTTCTTTCTATTTCATATTTTTTTGTATATTTATTAGTAATATTAATATTTTATTAGTAGTGTTTTATCTTTGGCGTTGTAGTTCAAATTACCACGGACGGCCCCCAGGTCATTTGAAATGTAAATTTTCTACGGTTGGCAAAGAATTATAATTTCTAATGAATAAATATAAAAAAAACTTTTTTAAAGTTTAGTCATTTGATTATTGATTAGTGTTTTTGTTTCATCTGATTTGAATATTTTCTTACCGGAATTATAAAAATTAGCATGGACACGTTAATAGTCCGAGTAATTATGGAATTCGAATTGCGTCGTGGTATGTACACAGAGCGAACATCACAAACGAACGGACGTCCCGTTATTGGCTTGAATACTTTAGATTTTTATTTAGACTTTTATTCAGAACATAATAAGTTGTTCAGATTACAACAGAACGATGAGTCTGCAAAAGTACTAAGACTGTGTAGCAGCATCAACGCCCGCCTTCTTTAGATAACAGTTCTGTATAATTAATAGAACAAAGAACTAAAAGTAGATTTTATATAACACGACACGTAATACTAAAGTATGTAACAAAATAAAATGATTAAAATTAAAATAAAGTCTGTAACGTCTGGGTGATGCTGTGGAGAGTGCACGTGCATGTAAGGTTGAGTTCAATATCAATATGGAAACTGAACCTACGGTCGTTAAACTACGTGAAAACTACGGTCGAACACTACGAATTAAAGGTTTTATTGTAAGCTGATGATACTCGATCTATGGCTGAGCTATGGCTTTTGCATCCAGTGGCGTAGCGAGACCGTGGACGAGGGCCCGCTTCGCCCACGGCCTCGCACTTAAGAGCCATCGAACAACAAGTCACCCAAATGGGGGCCCCCATTTGGGTGACTAAAAGCCAAACGCCATAAACACTAAATAGGACGATTAGTGCCCTAAAAGAGCATAGGTACATAGTATTACAAAAAAAACCGGCCAAGTGCGAGTCGGACTCGCGCACCGAGGGTTACGTACAAACCTGTAGGTATATAAGTAAAAGTTCACCCATTACGACAATCGAGTCATAGTTATGGTATTTTTATTGCTAATAATGTTCTTCTAGATATCAAGAAAAGGGTACCTAGTAGATAAGTTTAAAATTATTAAAAATATTTTTGTTATATGATGTTATGAAAAATTTAAGGTTTTAGTATGTTTTCCTATATCTTTACTTTAAGACGTTTCTTCGTACCAAATTTCAAGATTCTGAGTTCGCGGGAAGTACCCTGTAGGTTTTGATTCCCTTGCGAGTGTCGAAAATTTGCGGCATAAACGGCTGTAACTTTTGATTGCGTTGGCTTAGAAGTATGATTTTTTCACAGCTTTAAGGGACAGTAAACCTGAGTATTTGATATAAATTTCAGAAAAAATATCTTGACAGACAGACGGACGGACGGACAACAAAGTGATCCTATAAGGGTTCCGTTTTTTCCTTACGAGGTAACAGATAGCAAAAATATAAGACTCAGTTACAAAGCCAATCATGTAATTGAATACATAATTAATAAATTAGCCGAACGCTTGTTATACCACGCACGCACGGCTTCCGAACACTACGAATAAAGATAAGCAGTGCTCAGATCCTAAAAGCAATTCATCGTCATTCAGTTAGCAAAATAAAATAATTTTGTTGGAGCTTTCCTAATTCTTATCAGTCTAGTAAAATAAATAAATAAATATTGCCGGACATTTCACACAACATCATTTGGCCCCAAAGTAAGCAGAGCTTGTGTTATGGGTACCACATGACTGATATATTACTTATTACTTATTACATACTTATTATACATAGAAACACCCAGACCTGAGACAAATACTTGCAGATCATACAAACATTTGTCCTGCGGCGGGAATCTAACCGCAACCTTTTGCGTCTCAGCCGAACCTTAGTCCACTGCGCCACAGAGATCGTCAAAACCTTACTAACCGCGATTATTTTTGTATAATATTATCATTATGTATTTTGATAACTTTTCAGGCTCCCTCTAATAACTGTTTTGGCAGTAGGAGGGCAGACACTGGACTCGATCAAAAATAACCACCAATAACCAATAAAGGTTAATGTTATACGAAAAAACTGTTTAAGAAACCTCATAATATCTTTGAAAGACCTATCCAACGATATGCCATACGATGGGAATAAAAAACCATTACCCTCTTAACATGAGGGGAGGTCGTATAAGCATTTTTCATAATGTTTATTAAATAACTTTGTAGGGGCCACTAGTACGTATTACCGAGGACAATTTGAACACGATAAGATCTCGTCTGAGAGCAAGAACTCTGATTAGAAACAACCAGACAGACGAGGACATAAAAAACTTCTTCGGTTTCTTCTGAACTTCGGAACACTACAAATTCATAGAAAATGTATCCTAATGTTTACTATTATTAACGTATTGCTTATATAATTATGGCTATGCTTCAACGCTGATCCACCATATTTATCTTTCTCTTTCAATAATCTTTGCAGAAATCGTCTAGATATTATCTTTGGCCTCTGCCGGTCTTTGGCCCAGTGCGCCACTGGGCCAAAGACCGGCTGAAACGCAAAAGGTTGCGGGTTCGATTCCTGCCGCGAGACAAATGTTTGTATGATGTGCATGTATTTGTCTCGGGTCTGCTTGTTTCTATGTATTTTGTTATTTATTTAAATATTACCTTTAAAACTTGGATTTTGAAATCGATATGTTTAATCGATTCATTGATTGCAAAGGCTGATATAGATAATCTGTGGTATTATTGGGGAATCTATGTAAATGGGCCCGCCGTTTTCTCTCGGGTTTTTTGGTTATTGAAGAGAAGAATACATGAAAAACTATGTCGGTTATCCTGGTTTGATATTAAGAATAATTGGTATAACTACTTTCTGGAGTCTGATTTTAACAAATCAGAAGTGGAACCCATGTTTCCTGCGTAAGGAAAGGTAAATAAGATCGAAGAAACCTTGGTAAGTTTTCTTGGAAGTTTTTTGATTGGAACATGCGTTGAAAGTTAAAATGAAAATTGCTTCACAACTTTGTGAAGATAAACATGAATAATACCCTTCTCAGACTAGATTGTCTTTAACCGGGCGCAGTACCATGTACTAATATAAGTACTTATATAAAGGTACCACAATGGATAGGTACATTGAGAATTCAATTTCCCTAATTTGCATATTGACCTCAAGTAGGGCTATGCTATGCCCAGCGCATAGCATAGCCCTACTTGAGGTCAATGGTTTCATACTCAATTGAAAACAGCAAACAGTTCAGCTGTTACATTAGCAGCTCTACAGGTGGTTGACAAGAGACATCAGGAGAAAGAGCATAATGTTGGTATGTTTGCTCTGATTCAATATTGTTTGTTTTTGGTTGCTCACTGCACTGTCTTGGTTTGTGTTTTGTTTTTTTTTAACTGCATCACATACCTAATGTAATGAATGTTAAATTAAGAGTCACTCTTATGTAATAAGTAAAATGGTTGACCTGTGTGATGATATAATAATATAGATTACTAACAGCTTTCTTTGGTTTTCATGGTGATACTGTTTTGGCTTGTGTTTTGTTTTATGTTTAGGTGGAATGCAAACTAACAATCTATTTAATTATTCAAGCGAAACCGCATCACATATGTATCTACACAAAACACCATTAAGAGAATCAGTCTTATTTAACAACCATGGTGGGGTTGGGTTATGATTGAATCAATGATATTATGTTGAACAAAATATTATTTATGATTATCGGGTCTGGGTGTCTCTATGTATAGTATGTATGCATTTCCAAAAGAGAACTATATAAGTAGTATATCAGTCATGTGGAACCCCTAACAGGCTATGCTTATTTTGGCGCTGGACGATGCTGTGTGAAATGTCCGGGATTAATTTTTATTTATTTTAATAACTAAAACAAAATACTTACTATTCTACTTAAATGCATAACTTATTGCTTGAGTCAATAGCATGTTAATTACAATAAGACAATGGTTGGTTACTATAATTTCTTAACATTAATTAATATCTAAATAACTTAACTACTTAACTAATATAAATGGTACAATAGGTACTCATATACCCATGATGTAGGTTCATATGATTTTGAATAAACCCACCCTGTGCAATTTAAAGTATTGTTGCATACTTTACATTGCACCTTGCATAGTGCATAGTGCAACCTTGCATAGTGCACTAGTATTTCTTCCAAACAGGATCATGGTGATACACCGTTAATCATGAAGGTTTGCTTATCATGATCGCTTAACTGCTTTGCAATACTAGCAGCTGATTATTAGCAATTACTATTAAAGTTGATAAAATTAATAGATCAATAGCATAATACTATACTTATTAAAATATATATATATGTATATATATTAGATTATATTAAATAATATATATATTATGAAAATATTTTTTTTTTGTATTCCACAGTAATGAAACAAAGTTTATTTACAACCATTATTAGTTGGTTATAGTGATGAGCACAATAGTGATGTGCTTAGTACCACAAATAGCTTATAAATTTCTAGAATAATCTGAAACAGTACTGCCGTCCGATTACTAAAAGACCACTAAGTGACTAAACCTAAATTTTGGGTATGAGCAAAAACGTAGGAAATGTTGTTTCTAGAAATTGTGGAGACGTACACTTTTTTTTGGTATATCATTTTTTTTGTAAACTTTTATGCTTTTTTTGTATACGTTACAATGAGACGCAGCTTTGCTACTTGTTTTTTAATTTAAGTTTTTGTGTTTTAATCATGCAAATATTTTTTTAAAACTTATCATCTACTATACTAAAAAGAGGCTGGCTGAAGTACCACTGTCTTATAGAGTTGTAAGTAAATGTAACTGCAACACTGTTTTCTAACAAATCACAGTTATATACAATTTCAAAGCTAAATAACAGTTAAGATACATAACCTTCTTCTTGCATTGTAAATTAATTAAAATACAATCTACTTTACTTTTGAAAACAACGTTAATGGCAATAAACTGTTTATTTACTGTTTTGACAATTTAAAATTATTCATATTTCTAGACTTGAACATAGTTACAGGAAGAACAGACACTGAAAACTGTTTTTTAGAGTTGGGAATACTATTTGAATTTCTTAAGATATATTTCAAATGGACAGCTAAGCGTTACTTTTTTATTACATTATTGAAGTGTAAAAATAAAAAAAAGTTAGATAGTTAAATGATACAATATAATATTTGCTAAAATTTTTCATTTATTACCAATACAATGAGGTAGATATACTTACTTCTTACAAAATAAATGGCACAACCTATTTTCCATAACTTTTATCAGTATATTCTTAGGAACTAAAAGAGATCATATTAGGTATATTAAACAACTTAAGTCACTTCCGAGCTCACATACGAAAAATTACTTATTATCTATTAGTTATCAGTATCTAACAGAGAAAACACCAATTCTACATAACAATTCTTATAATCTTCTATCTAAATCTTATAATCTTCTAAGTTTGGCATGCAAAATCAGTCTCAAAGTTATAATCATTAATTATCATCTTATAAATAAGTACCTGCTTAATGATTACGTACTCTAATTTGAAAAAATCATATACATTCTGGCATTTCATGCCAGAACTGCATTTTATGTGGAGCACTTATATCTTTTAATGCGTTCACGATTGCATCTTTTCTTGCCTTACAGATACCTTTAGGTGCACTCTTAAACTCAGGTTTCAATATATCTGTGTGTTTCATATATTTGTCGGTCATGAATCGTAAAACTTTATACTCCCCACCATCTATCTCGTTTCTATACAGCATATCATAGAGGTTCCGCTGGAAACAGATTTCTATTATATCCTTCAGATAAACTCTTGGTGCTGTCGTTTGTATACGTCTATCTGACACATAGTTTTGGAATGTAAAAAAATCTTTTGGCTCCATAGTTTTAACATCCACTCTCGATAGATTAGCAGAAGCAACACATTCTGTGAAATCTCGAAAATCGTAAAGTTTTCCTTTTCTTTTCATGGCCAGTTCGACCTGATGATGAAATTGGTCGCAGCTCATGAAGGTGTGACCAGGCTCAAAATATTGGAATGTTATTTTTTCGGTTGCAATCAAGTCACTGTTGATTAAAAATATCATTAGAGAGAACAACAACCAGTTTTTATTTTGGGCACTACAGTTATCCATCCAAATCGTTATGTTTAACATCACGGTAGTGCAATATAAAATTATAATAGCAACTCATTATATCTTCTTGTTTGCGTCCAGAGGTGCCATCATGCCATACACATGCTAGGGGTTTGTGTTGGCTTGTAATCTTACCCACAGGTGCGAATGATAAGTTAAATGTGGTTAACCTGGGACAAAATATTATACTTTTAAAACTGTCCAGTCTCGGTAACATTATTACTTTTTGTAGATCAACAGTGAAATATATATTTTCAGAATTTTGTTCATATTGTTTGTGGGACTCATATAACTTTCGTGCTTTATTATATTTTTCTATATGGCACACATACAAAGTGCAAGATTCACAGTTTTCGGGTACAGCGTTCTTTGCATCATGAGATGTGTTTTTGGAGTGTAACTCATACGCTTCACAAAGTTCGCACTCTTCATTGCCGAGCTTAGCAAATGAGATATTCATACTTTTCACATGTTTTCTGTATAATTCATAAGATACCTTCTGAGATGGGTACCTCTCACAAAAATCTTTGTGCATCAGAGTCACGGTAATATCGCATGCTATATATCGTCTGAGCGGAGCATGCTCTCGCCGATAATGGGCCTCCAGGGGGTGAAATGATTCCACGTGATCCGTTAGCAACATTCGGTCAAAAATGGGCGTCTTTGTGTGTAATCCTCGTCTGTCAACTATTTCTTTCTTTAGAGAATTGTATAATACAGTGTCATTATTTTTATGAAACCCAGTGTTGTCAAAAAAAAAGTTTTGCAGACTTCTACGTTTGTTCCATCAATATTTTTTAAAATAAATGTACTTCTTGGAGCTCTTTTAGGTTCAGATGTAAGTTTCCGTTTAGGTATTGCTACCGCGGTACTTTTTTGTACAAATACTCTTCTTTCTTTCCACGATAAAGCCCAATATGTTTTATTGGTTTCTTCACGCGCATCTGATGTAAACTTAGTCGAACATTTTTTCATACATTTTTCATTACATCCAATTTTCACGTTATAGCTCAATATTTTTTTTTGTTTGTGCTTCAACATTTTATCCCGCAAGCTGAGTTGATTTACATCGGTAGAGTCGTTCACTGCTGTTATAATAACAGGCAAAATAGAAGATTCCGGCTGTATGAAGTTAATTTCTTGGCGAGGCTCTATGTTAATCATGTTTTTTTTGTGACGGGGTCTTTTGGCGCTTGACTGGCAGTCATCAGCTGATGAGTAGTCATCACTCGGGCAGTAATCTTTATCTTTTACCGAATCATCTGATGAATAATCTCCTGTCGGTGAATTGTGCGATGGTGCTATTAATAAAACGTCATGGTTCTCATCATTTCGCAAGCAAGACAGGTCGCACATTGTCGGGTTGTTGCATGATAGTGGTAGCATATATTCGTCACAGATCAAAGAAATGGGTTCTGTAAACGGGAGACAATCAGCACTAATAGTAGAAATCAGCTGGGAAAAATTTAGCCCGTAATCAAATGAAGTTTTCGTTTCACCAAATGTTTGAAATACAGGAGATGTCATAGAATAAACTGATGCATTTAGGGAGTCAACAAGTTGTTCCGAAGTTTTATTTTTTAAGAGGTTTTTGCACGGTGAATTTATGCTGCATGTCTCGACGGAAGGTCGCTGTTGAAACGGTGGCAGATTTTTTTTATTCGTGTGGAATCCATCATTGCATCTCTCTAACATATTTATGATTCTTGGATTTTGAAATCTAAAATAAAATTTGTTGTTGATTAGTTTATACTGAAATGATTCTGTAGCAAATTAACATGACCTCATAAAAAGTTACCTACATCTCTAACACTTTAATAGTAAAATCCATTAAGTAATGTCTGAGATACTAAAGTCAAAGTAGGTGCGCATACCTACCTATCTATTTTACTTAATACTTCAGATTAAATAAATACGAAATCCTTACTTCATTCTCGACTGCATTTTGGCGGGAACTCGCACCAACTTGCGCACGTCCTGTCCCCACCGCGTCCTGGCGACGAGTTAGCGAGTGTTCGGTGCATGCGCAAATGTACAGCATGTAGACGTCTTTTAGTGTTTAAATGTTGCTTAGCGGTTTTCTAATGTTGTATTTATCAATTTTAAGTAACATCTCTCATGACTAGAATACAGTCACCGTGTTTAAGAGTTGTAAATGTTTTATACCTACTATAGGTGACAAACAACTAGCCAGCTAAGTATGTTTAGCGGCTTTATAGAGTAGTAGTTGAAGAAGAACTGTCTTTTAGACGTAGTAGATACCATAGAGGGATGCAAATATAAATGTCAAAAAAGCCTGTAAAGCCAGGTAACGGTTAAATAGTATCGTAACGTCCTTTTACCGTTTTTTAAGCTTGTTCAATAGATATAATGTAATGTAGAAATATATTGTTAAGCGCGTTTACCCGTATTTTAGTGTGTTAATGCTAGTTAACCGTATTTAAGTAATGGACAGGTTCAAAAAAAGTGTAGATACCCGTGTAGGTGGTCTCTGGTTCTCAGTAACGTTAAATGATAGAACAGTATGTCCGAGACTGATAGACAGAGCAAAATATGCGCAATTACGTAGTTTATATAACTCAAATTTGATAAAATGTCACTTAACGGCCTTTTAGTAATCGGACGGCAGAGTAGTGCACCTGACGTGCACTTTATAATTGTGATAGATGATTTGAGTATCAAAAAGCAATTGTACACATTACGACATTGCCGAGTATCAGTGTTGTAGTATTAAAGCTGTAATTCTTTTCAGATACTCATATTGTGTCTTCCTGTTCATTTTCCTTTAACCTTCCTTTTCCAAAAGTTCTGTTATCAAAATGTCTTCTCCCACAAAAACGTTTATAAATCACAGTCATAACTATAAAGATTATGATTCAGATTCAGCTCGTACACCGTCTCCCATTGAGCACGAAAGCAGATCGCAGCGAACTACGTGTCCGAAGCCTATAGTGCTTGAAGTGTCGACGATTTGGACATACTGACCAAAATTGCAGAAGCACTACTGGCAGTCGCTTTAGCAACGAAAGCCGTGCTCCTACAACCAAAAACGTACTGAACATCGCATGCGGACAAAATGGGATGGAGAAATATTACAAGCAAGTTTTAGTTGATAAACAACCATTCCGCGCATTTATTGATCTAGGTAGTCAATGTACTCTGTAGCTTAGCGAAGATCTAGGTGAAAAATTACATGTCCCGATTGACAGAGAGAAGTTACCAATGCTAAGGGGATTTGGAAACGGCCACGTGATTCCGACTGGTCGCAGTAAAGTGCGGATTGAACTAGACAGTCAATTATGACAATGGTATAGTGTACGTAGACACAGAAAGTTGCTTCAAATTAGGTCAGGAGTATCTAGTTCTACCGGGGATTTACACAATCAAAAGGATCAAGGATCAAATCAAAAAAAAACTCAGCCCGAGTTCGTTATTAGTTTTAGGATTAGGTGTTGATCCCTTTACATTGCCAGCTGGGACTTTGATCGCGAGGGCTATCTCAATTTCAACGAATGTATCAACTGATAAACATTCTACTGATTTTGATACTTAAGATGGTAATGTATTATAGACAGCGCAACCATACTTTGCATTAAATCCAGTAATTAATCAATTAGAGAGAAATAAATTTTGGTTGATAACGATTTAGACGGAACTGTTAAAACAAAGCTAGTGACGCTGCTAAACGAGAAACGTAATTGTTTTGCATTTCATTAAAAGAATTGGGGAAAACAACACATACAGAAATGCATATAAAAATGAAAGACGACTCACCAGTAACATACCGTCCATACCGACTCTCTTTATCGGAACGAAGTAAGGTGAAAGATATAGTTAGTGAAATGCTAGACAATGACATAATCCGGTAGTCTACTTCAGAATATGCTAGCCCAATAATTCGAGTGGCAAAAAAAAAAAGAACGGAAATAAATATTATGCGTCGATTATAGGGCTCTAAATCGTAAAACTTTAAAAGAAAAATATTCCATGCCGTTAATTGATGATCAAATAGATAGCCTATCGGGTCAAGTTTATTTTACGTCGCTAGACTTAACTTCAGGGTACTGTACCATCAAGTACCTGTTGCAGAAGAGTCGAAACATCTGACAACTTTCGTGTCTCCCGACGGTCATTATGAGTACAATAGGATGCCGTTTGGCCGTTTGGCCGGCCGTTTTTCAACGGTTAATTCTAACCTTACTAAGAAGTCGAAATACACCAGGCGTAATGGCTTATATGGATGACATTGTTATAGCGTCAAAACCGTTGAGGAAGGGCTAGAAAAACTGGCGATAGTTCTTGATTTAATTCAGAAAGCAAATTTGACGCTCAATCTTAGTAAATGCCATTTTTTTAGAAGATCAATAGAATACCTGGGATTTGAGGTTTCAGCAAATGGAGTACGACCTGGAATAAGGAAAGTTGAAGCAGTGAGATCTTTCAAAACTCCGGAGAACGTACGTGAGGTGCGCCAATTTATAGGCTTGTCAAGTTTCTTTCGCCGTTTTGTTGAAGGGTTTGCATCAATCGCCAAACCCTTAACTTCCCTCACAAAATCTAACGTCCCATGGACCTGGGGCGAGGCACAGGAAACATCTTTTATGAAACTCAAAAAGGTCCTTATAAGCCGTCCGGTTCTTGCTATATTCAATACGGAGTATAAAACCGAACTACATACAGACGCGAGTTCCATAGGTCTTGGAGGAATACTATTGCAGCGTGCTACTGATTCGGCACCGTTATAAGCAGTTGCTTATTTTAGTCGGTAGACCACGCCTGAAGAGCATCACTTCCATTCATATGAATTGGAAACACTTGCTGTAGTCACATCGTTAAATCAGTTGAGGGTTTATTTGTTGGGCATCGAGTTCAAGGTTGTCACAGACTGCAATGCGCTCCGAACAACGCTTACCAAAAGAGACCGTATTCCAAGAATCGCGCGTTTGTGGCTGTTGGTGCAGCAATCCACCTTCAGCATTGAATACCGACCTGGCGCTCAATTAGCACACGCCGATGCTTTAACCTTCGGTAGGTCGCGCATTCTTTGTTTATGCGGTTCGTCGCGTGGGGTCTCTGAAGACCCCTAAAATAAACAGCGTAAAAATAGCCTTTTTACATATATTTTCCTGATTATCTAACCAATTCTTTATTTAATACTTTATAACAATGAAACTACAACAAGTTAATTAAATACTATTTTGTTATTATTACCTAAATTTACAATCTAAAAATAGGAACATAAATTTCTCTCTTTGAAATCATGATCAAGAAAAAAAATATTTTACGTAACTAAATGAATAAATGTTCTTTTTTATAAATCTACATGCAATAACACCAGAACAACGAACACTTGCATTACATTTGGAATGCACCAACAAAAATGTATATAAACTTTAACCAATTGAAGTTAGACTAATTTTCCCTTTGGACATAGTCAGTACATATCGATTTAGTATGTGTTTGGCATATGTTTGCTTGATTTAAATTTCCGATCAGTTGGTCTTGGACAATGTATGCAATGCTTTCTCTTGGTAATGAAAATATTTTCATTGGGTAAAACATCCTGAAGTGGAGGTATGAATCGTCTCATAGTCTGTTTCAATTCTCAAGGCAAAGTTGAAATGGTGGCCCGCAATTGCAATTATTGAATCGGAGGTATGAATCGTCTCATAGTCTGTTTCAATTCTCGGGCAAAGTTGAAATAGTAGCCCGTGGTTGCAATGTGGACGACAGAATCCACATCAATTTTGCCATCATGGTGCATTGTCGAAAATAGTAGTACAGTTTTATCCTTCTTCGGACAGTAGGAGAGCGAGGTCCCAGTCGGCTTATATCTGAACACTGTGGAAAGTTCTTCTAATAATTTTCGCTTGAAGTCATTTAGGATCTCCGGTTTGTTTTTTCTCATTGGGCCTACTACTGTCAAGTTATAATTTGTTAGTAATTGTTCAACCAAGAGAACTGTCAACTGGTTAACCACCGTTAACCAGTTGACCATAGTGACATTTGGTCCAGTTCCTGCTATCTGCTCTAGCATTCTCGTGACAAAACAATAAAAAAATACATAAATCACAATGTTAGAAAGGAAATAAAATATAAATTTTCAAATTATTTTACCCACGCGACTAACCGAGGGTTAAGCCGTAACCCAATCGCTACAACTAGTTTTACTTCCATAGAATTCGAAGGTTATAATGCAGAATATAGGAGTGAAACATATACTAAATGCTGTGACAACACCGAGGGCAAATAGCCAAATCGAAAGATACAATAGATCAATACTTTCATCACTGACAGCTCTTTGTCATGGAACAGACGACAGACATTGGGACCAGTACGTACCGGACGTACAGTGGAGTCTCAACAATACAATCAATCAAGGTACTGGAAAAGCCCCTATGAAAATCATACTGGGTAGACCTAGCGTCAACAGTTCTGAAGGGCATTTGCATGACATCCATCGTACGTTACTATCTAGCGAAATATTGGATAGTAACTTACAAAAGATCAGAGATGAAGCCAATTTGAATATATTGAAGCAACAGGAACAGATGAAACTCAGATTTGACAAAAAGAGATGTAAGCCTAAAAAGTACGAGGTAGGTGATTTAGTTATGATACAAAAGAATACTAAGACCCCCGGTGAAAGTAACAAACTCATTCCCGCATTTAACGGTCCGTACAGGGTGAGTGCCGTGTTTGATCATGACCGCTACGAAATCAGCAGCGTTGACGGTTACTCTAAAAGAAAATATTATATCAGTGTTTTTTTCGGTAGACAAAATCAAACCATGGTGCAAGTTTTCCGAGTCTGATTCCGGAAGCTCACCTGGAGACAGTGAATCAATCTGAATAGTTGATGACCAGACAGACGGTGTCATTTTATCTTAATTTATATATTATACTAGCTGTCCCGGCAAACGTTGTTTTGCCATGTATGTTATTTTTAGGAAACATTTTTATAGGTAAATATGATGTTTAAAAAATAAGGGTTGATCGTAGAGGGGTGAAAATTTAGGGTTGCATGTATTTTTGTATGATGTATCATAAAAAAATAAAAACAAAAAATTTTGTCTGAAAAATAAAAAAAATAAATTAAGGGGTGGACCACCCTTAACATTTAGGGGGATGAAAAATAGATGTTGTTCGATTCTCCCCCCTGACTAATATCCTCGCTTAGGATCACGAAAATCGGTCGAGCCGTTTCGGAGGAGTTCGATTACGCACCCCGTGACAGAAGAATTTTATATATTAGAAGATAAAACATATACGTAAATATCTAAAATCCCTAATAACCTAATATATAGATATCTTTCCTACAACCTGCTGTATCCAACCTATCCATACTTGACACGTGTGACATTGGAAGGAGACCGTAGCACCTTGGGCGTGTTAAGCGGTAACAATATACATACATAAATATACTGAGGCCGTAACCCCTTGTGCGGGTAAGCGTCGGCAATACATAACTAATGCCCGGAGGTTGTAACACCTTTTGCGGGTAAACATCGGCAATACACAACTCATGCCTTGAGGTCGTAACCCCTTGTGCGGGTAAGCGTCGGCAATACATAACTAATGCCTGGAGGTTGTAACACCTTTTGCGGGTAAACATCGGCAATACACAACTCATGCCTTGAGGTCGTAACCCCTTGTGCGGGTAAGCGTCGGCAATACATAACTAATGCCTGGAGGTTGTAACACCTTTTGCGGGTAAACATCGGCAATACACAACTCATGCCTTGAGGTCGTAACCCCTTGTGCGGGTAAGCGTCGGCAATACATAACTAATGCCTGGAGGTTGTAACCCCTTGTGCGGGTAAGCATCGGAAATACATAACTAATGCCTTGAGGCCGTAACCCCTTGTGCGGGTAAGCGTTAGCAATACATAACTAATGCCTGGAGGTTGTAACCCCTTGTGCGGGTAAGCGTCGGAAATACATAACTAATGCCTTAAGGTCGTAACCCCTTATGCGGGTAAGCGACGGCAATACACAACTAATGCCTGGTGGTCGTAACCCCTTGTGCGGGTAAGCGTGGACAATACTAAAGGAGCGTAACTCGCTACGCGGATAATAAAAATACGTTGAAGACACGTGTTGTACGAGCAAGCATGCACTAATCTAATCACAGAAATCATGTACAGATTTTCAAAGATAACCCTACCCAGATTAAGGAAACTGGCTGTAACGACAATGTTTAGAGCATAAAATATGCAGACATTATTATTGGTAGTTGAAACTTATTATAAACGATGGTATTCAAAAAGAGCTCTAGCTTACGACTCAGTAACTCAGTGATCAGTGTTGATTTGTTCGAGCAAGTGTATGTACAACAACAGTTATCAGTTTAATTACAACTATGTGATTAAATGATGAATAGTGTTAGTACCAATTAAAATTAAAATAGTTATTAATTAAAGAACATTGAACTTTTGTTATTATTATGTCATAGCAAATATGTTACATGTAATAACGCCATAGCATGATTATTAATAGTGCTTGTTACAATTTTGAAATTATAGTAATTTTGAAAGATGAATGGGGTTAGATGGCCGAGGGTAATAAATCAAGCTACTTATATAAAAAAGTTATTTATATGGACGACTGATTATAAGAGGGTATAATAGATACATTGAGATGATGCTGTTTGTGAGTAAAACCTTTTTTTTTTATATAATTAATTTGTTTGTTAAGAGGTATTTGTACTGCATGTAGGAAATGCGGCTTATTAGCCTCATTGAAACTAACTTTATTTTGTATTGTGTTTAAGTGTAGCTTTTAACATTATATTGATATATATTTATTATATTAGTCCTTTGTTTTGATGTTTTATTTAGTTTTATCAAAACATAATTTTCTATTGGATCAGTCATACAAACTATCACCTAAAGATACCTCAAATAAGTTTATTACTATAATATACAAGAAACATTGTTATCTTCATTATATTTTAATATTGTAATAATAATAATTGTAATTCGTGTTTACTTATTAATACAAGATAATAATTGTTAGACATGATTATCATCAGTTGAAGATTGGATAACTGTAGTCTTTTTAAGTCTATTTAACTTATAGGTGCCTGGGACAGGCACTTGTCAGGATGGTCGATTGTTATTTATTTAAATATTACCTTTAAAACTTGGATTTTGAAATCGATATGTTAAATCGATTCATTGATTGCAAAGGCTGATATGGATAATCTGTGGTATTATTGGGGAATCTATGTAAAAGAGCCCGCCGTTTTCTCTCGGGTTTTTTGGTTATTGAAGAGAAGAATACATGAAAAACTATGTCGGTTATCCTGGTTTGATATTAAAAATAATTGGTATAACTACTTTCTGGAGTCTGATTTTAACAATTTAAATAAAAAAAATATATAAGTAGTATATCAGTCAAGTGGTACCTATAACACAAGCTCTGCTTACTTTGGGGCTAGATGATGTGTGAAATGTCCGTTCAAAATGAAAAAGGCGGCTGTTCGTGCTATTATGAAAGTATCCTGGGACACCTCTGCTCGCCCCTTCTTCAAAAACTAAAACTAAAAATATTAACTATACCCGCCCTCGTCATCTTTAACGCAGCTATGTATGCTCGCCTCCACTTGGACGAATTCGCGAGACTTGGCGACGTTCATAGATACCCGACACGCCCACGATTAGGTACGTGTGGAAAAGTGGCGGCTAGTAAAATCCACAAAACTGGTTCACACAATGGGGCCTGCTATCTACAACTGTCTACCGGAGTGTATTACAGTTGCACTATCAACGCAATCCTTTAAAAACAAGCTGAAAAACCGGGTTATCGTGCAAAACTTTTATAGGTTTGACGAGTTTTTTGATAAATGTTTCTTTACGACATTATAACATTTAAAAATGGATCTGGATCAGTTGAGCTATCTATAGATCCTTTTCAAACGGTCCTTAGATAGCTCAACCGTTTCACGTGTATTTTATATTTTGTATATTATTTTGTATATTTCTGTAATTATTTATGTAAATAAATGTTGTTTATAGTAAAAAAATACATCTAAAAATGTTTAATATATTATTTTTACAATATGAATACTTTTACAATGTATTTTTAATGTACTTAATTCAATGTTAGTATAATTGACTATTTTTATTTTTATATTTTGATTTGTTAACTGTAATTAATATACGTATATGATAATGGACATGTAACTTTCAAGGTATCAATAAAAAATCTGAATCTGGATCTGAATACAGGATTATTATTTATATATATTCCAGTGTCTTTGACAACGCGGTCTTGTACCTACTTTAATGAAATATCAATTTTATAGTTTCAGTTTTTTTAACGTATTGTTCCAATTAAAAAATAAACGTATAATTATGTTTTACGTATATTATTTTACGGGATTCTGACATAATGAGCTTTCCTCGTATTCATTTGGAATTAATTTTGAAAACAATATCGATCACTGCAAATTGACTTAAAAAATGGTAAAGTCAATGATAAAGTCTATAAAATTACAACTGCTATGATGTAACTGATGGAATCGAGATAATATAAGACTAGATAAGGAAACCTATCTGTCACGCGTCAAAATACAACCTCCAATTAGTTTGAACGCCATAGCATTGTAACCATAGACATTTTGAAGTAAACTCAAACTTACCTTTTTTACTCTTGTACCTATACTACTTTCAAAAGTGACATTGATAGAGATAGTATAGATAGTATTATACTGCTTCAAGTAGGACTTGGTGGTGCCATAAGATAAATTAATCTATAAGAATTTAATGTATAATTTACTGAGCGAATTTACCTTAATTCAACTAGCATGTAAAACGATTCTTACATGCTAAGTTAGCAATGGAAGATCAAGATCAAGAAGGGCATTGATAAATTGCTGCTGCACTGGCATAGACGCATAGATGGCTTATTTGAATACTTCAATTAATATAAATAAAAGAAGTATAAAAAAATCTACAACTTTTTTGTATAAAATGGCAATTTTTTAGGTAAATAACCTATATATATAATTGTATTATACTCATAATACACAAATAGGGATAGGTTACTGCTAAATAGTGATCGATACTAACCTAAATTTCGACTAGAAAAAGTAAATAGGTCGTAAATAGGGGAACATGGCCTCCAAATAGGACCTTTTTACTTTCTCTAATAAACTTCCTTTTAGCAAATTACATAAAGAAGTAAAGAAAGCTTATTAAAATATATATGAGTAAATTATTCATAAGAATTTATGGCCTCATGTTGCTTTGCCCTCTGACAGATTAACTGACGGTTTAACGTACTGTTACCTTGTATTTGTTAAATAGTTTTTCGTAGTTAAGAACGATCATACTCGTACAGAAAGGCGCTAGGTCCGAGACAAGTTTCTTGTCCATTCTTTTCGGACTTGTATTAGGAGGAATTGTCCCCTAAATTCACCTATAGTATGTAAGACGATTCTTTTTCTTGGTACTTTTATATATATCTTTTCATTCTATTAATTGAAGTATTCACCATACTATCGATGCATCTTTGCCAGTGGGAATCTATCAATGGCTTTCTTGTAAGCATTTAGTACTGTCACTCGGGTATGAATGTTATCCTTGCCAAGTTGTTATACTTCTGTTAAAAGTAAAAGTCTGTGGGCGCAAGGCCGTATAGCTAGGAGTATAGCTTCCATCTTTAGCTCTTGTAGTTAAAGACCGCCCGTTGTTTAATGTGCGTTGTCTTGCAGGAGCAGTGAAAAAGAACGATCCAAAGCTGGGGATTTCCGATCTTCTCCATCATTGTGTACAGTTCTTCACAGTACACATCCGCAGTAATGCTCGTGCTGTTTGGAAAAAGCCTTGCTGAATGAATCATACTGGCACTAGACCACCAAACAATGGCCATCACATAATTAGGGGTATATTTTCATTTAGGGCATCGCCTAGGTGCTGAACCAGCCAACATGATAAGCGCTTACGATTGTCAGAAAGAAAACATTTTTCGCCACAAATGAGAATGCGGTACATAACGCCTTCGTGTCTGCTGAGCAACGCAAGGGATGACTCGGGTTTGCAAAGGTTAACGATCATTCAATTAGTGTGGTTGGCATTTATCAAGGTTTTGAAGTGATAACTTCTTATGGGAAGGTAAACCGCTTCGTTACGTAACGCATTACGGCGCCAGTCTGTCAGTTTGTTTGACATCCCTTTCTCTCACGCATACGGCAGTGGTAGGCAATCTCCTCCTCTCTCACTCTAAGCCACAGCGCTAGTTAGATTAGTATAAGTTATCACTTCTGTCGGCTGTCCCGAGACGCACACGTTTTTTTTTACTATGCCAATTTGACGTAAAATTACAAATGTTATTTTGATGCTAACTTTGATGGCCTAATTCAGCTATAGATTGAGTGTAATCAGCTTTCACAATCGTTTTTAATTCGTCATTGTCGACCATAGCATTCGGGAAACCACGGGGTTTATTTGTCAGGTCTAAATTTCCAGCGCAACATCATGTGCAACAGTAGTAAGCTCTACGTCGTTAATATTGCGAATAGCTTGCGACCACTAGTAACTACTAACTACCTACCACGCACCACGGAATTAGTATTCTATTATTTCTCGTATTTTGAAAGTGTGCATGATGACGAAAATTATTCAAATAAGATGTTACCAAAACACTAATCAACTTATAAATGAGTGAATTTAAAAAGTAAATGTTTTAAAGTAAAGTAATGTATTTATTTATTATTTTATTAATGTATTTGTGCCGGTATGGCGTGTAATATAAAATAAATTAAATATAAATTAAAATTTAAAAATAATAGTGAAACTTAATTAAACATTGAAATGGCAAAAAAATATTTTGAATGTCAAAAATTCAACTTATACTATTTGCTGCCTACGCTACGTGCTTATCACCAAAGAATTTTTTTTCGTCTGCCATAAAGTCACTTACTGTATAATAACTGTATGAAACTGTGAATGTGGTAGTTCTCTTAGCGTTTTGGGTAGTCTGTTATAAATTGAAGGCGCCATGCAAAAATACGTTTGTGCATCAAAGCAGTCTTTAATTTCGGCCTGCAGACCTTGCTTTGATCTCGTCGATTTCGAGGGACTACATCGGACAACTGACAATACAAACTAGGGTTATTTTTTACAAACATAGCAGTTTCGTAAATATACAGCGAAGGTAGAGTTAAGATGTTATGTTCTGCAAAGTAGGGTTTACTTGAATCTGTTACTTTGAGACGAAACATAGATCGTATACATCGTTTTTGATACTTGAATATTGCGTCAGCGTTGGTTGAATTACCCCAAAATATTAAGGCGTAAACCCGTGATAAGTTACAAGAAGCGGCTCTGTGTTAACTACGTGAGACAGCTTGTATAAAATATTTTTTATTATTTTTTACATAAATGTTCAATGTGTGGTTTCCATTGAAGTTTTTTGTCAATGTGAAGTCCTAAAAATCTTGTAGAGTCAATTTCATCGATTTTATTTTTATTATATTGAATGTCAAGGTTAATAATATATTAATATATTAGATATATTAATTTTTAAGTTATTGTTGTCCAGCCATGATAATAATAGATGTTAAAGTTGAGTTTAGTTTAAATTTCATTATTTTGAAATTAGAACTATTAGCCAACCATATATAAATTAAATTTCAAATAACTAGAAGAGACCGTCTAGTCTAGCTTAGAAATGAACGCCCTTCCAATGTGTTTACTTTCACATGCAATATAGGTTCATAGACGCAATACACAAAAATTCGTCGTCGTTATTGATCAAATTCTACATGCCTGAACATTCGGATTTGTTGGGCAACAGTGCATTATGACATGAACGCACGACTGACACTGTCGCACGATTAGTTGACCCTACAATAACAGTGCGCGGATGAGTCCAAGTTTACAGTAAAATTGCCACACAATGTTGCAATGTAAAATGTTGCAATAAGTATTTCATTTCACACATTGTAATTGTTTGCCCCTTTACTAAACGAAATTGTTTACGTTTAGTGGAGGGGCGTTCATTTTCAGGCTAGACATTTTTAACTATAGAACGACAAATTCATAGGTAAATACCTATTATTATAACGATGCTGTGTGATTTACAATGTGTAGTGTAACTGAGGAGTAGTCTGTACACAATCCTATGTTAAATTAAAAGCTCACGATGTAGAAGGTAAGAACATTCGCTTGGGCCTCATATTGAACCCAAATGGAGAGTTTATGTTTACAAAACAACTGCTAAGGTATAAAGAACAAGTATATATTTCAAAATGATTACATAAATGTACAGAATAATATACAATTATACAAATTACATGTGAAATAGTTGAGCTATCTAAGAACCGTTTAAAAAGATCCATAGATAGCTCAACTGGTCCAGATCATTCCCAGAGGACAGCGTCCCCAAGAAACTGGAGGCACTGCTACGTTGAATGGCAATGATAATACGCTGGGCCAGATAGGAGCCAGCTCTTGGGTCACGCGGTGTTTCTACCAGACGCTCCTCACGGACCCAGGGTCTCGACTCCAAAAGACTCAAATATGTAGCTCCTATTAAATCGGCATATTTGCGTATTTAGAAGTTCTCGGCACATTCAGTCGCCGCGCCAGCTTTAACGGAAGCCCCCAACAGATGATATGCGGCCAGGGAGTCAACGCAAGTAGCATCCCATAACAAAGGCTTACCCATCTCCCAAGGGACAAAAGTCATACCATCATCACGTATAACGTCATTCGATTCGAGAACAGCTGGTACGTTGACGCTGGTAAGTGCCCGACGAAGAAGAAAAGTACTTACATTATTCTTGGAAAGTACTTACATTATCAACAGACATAGTCGTAAATAAAATACCTCTACATACAATTTCTTCCTTCTATTATGTTACGTCGGACTCAGATTATATCACTTAAATATATTACTAACCTAACCATATTTCGCGCAGTCGAGTCGGGCCGAAAGTATTACAGTAGAGATTACAATGGCCTTTATTCTCTTGTTTCTATATTTCTATGTGAAATAACTTACAATATGATCGATTTTATTTTGTTTGGACCAAATTTTAAATAAGAGTAACTTTTTAAATAACATTTCTTAAGTGTATTATATATACTTACGTTTTTGGCGTATTTTAGTCGCTATGTGATTTGGCGTTGATTAAAACTGTGGAAAATCATAGCAAAATGAATTCATTAATAGAACAAAATGCAAATTTTAACTGATTTTAAAATTGTAATTTAAAACTTTTACTCTAGTTTGAACTTGGGAGCCAACAAAATAAGATTGTTCATATTTTATGAAACTAGTTAGTCCGGGGAAACAGAATTATCGTGAATATAGACCCGTGTCTATGTACACCTCCTGCTATACGTCTAGTACGAGTTTATAAAATACGTAAACTATAAAAGTTTTCGTGGGCTCGCTAAACTATTAGGTTTCATCTGTATCACCGTATCTGTAACATAATTCAATGCAATCAAAATAAATACTCCAACGACTCAATGAGAAAATAGATGATGTTTGCAATCTCTCACTAAAATTTATTCAGGGAGTAACAGACCATAAACATTTTCGTAAACGTCAAAATTGACTTCCACCAACTTGTCAAAGTGGGAACTCATACTGCCAATACGCACTAATACGGTCGAAAACTTTTTTGTTTTCTAATGGAACGATTTGGATATAAGCCGTACTGCCGATTTTAGTTCTTCATAGTTACTGCTAGAGGCGCTGCATGTAAATGTGTAGAAGCAAATAATACTGTTTATAGTTTCCGTAAACTATTAAAACCCGTACTAGGCGTACTGTTATTGGTGTCATACGTACTAGTATCTCGCTTTGAATCTTCTCGTACATAATATAATATGTAGACATAGGTACTTACCTATTAAGCGTTGCGAAGGTAGGTTATATTGGAGCCAAGGAAATACTTCGCTTGGATCTTTATATATCACAAATATATAGTAATAAATCTGAACCTAAATGGCAGTATAATATTATTACAATTCAAGATTGTTATTGTGAGTCTTTCCTTTTTCCGGTTACAGAGGACTTCCGGAAAGAGGGTGAAAAGTTGAAATCGTAACGTAAGTAGGTCAATAGATATCCGATTCGTTGTTTACACGTCTCTAACCAGTCACAGAAAATAATTTACCTTATGTCCATTTTGTTTTGTTTGTTTCGCTCTCCGAACTTGTTTAGGGATTCTCTCTACAAGTAGTATAGACAAGTGACAATGTAAAACTAAAAAAAAGACGCGTAGAATACACCCGGTAAAAACTGAGTTAAAAATCATAAAAATGTTTGACTTCAGCCTTTAACACTTGGGTAAAAATAAATTAAAACGAATTATTTAACGCAAAACAACTTAGGAGGGTTCAAACTCTGAGCGCATTGTGAATTGATAGTCGGAAATTTCAACAGTTCAGCAAGCGAAGGTAATCATTAGTATGTGTCCTATATTTTTTTATGTATATGTATGTATGTACAAAAGAAAAGTATGTAAGTAGTATATAATATCAGTCATGTGGTTCACATAATATTTGCTCTGTTTAGTTAAGGGCTAAATGATATTGTGTGAAATGTCCAGCATTATTGTTAACATTCTTATTATTATTAATTAAAAATAATAATAAAAAAATATAATAAATATTGGTGGACAATACACACAACACATTCAAGCCTCAAACTAAGCATAACTTATATTATGGTGACCAGATAACTGATAGAATACTTGAATAGCTACTTATAATCTTTATAACACCCAGACACAGAATAAACACCGGTGACTTGAATAGCTACTTATAATCTTTATAACACCCAGACACAGAATAAACACCGGTGTTCATCTCAAAAATGTTCCGGGAGGGATTCAAACCCTCAACCTACAGCGCAGAAGGTAAAGTTACTACCAACTGAGCTAACTGGCCAGTCAATTAGTCAACAACTTCTATACGTCGTTATTGTTTAGTTTTTAAATTTGGGATTTATTGTCGGTCTACATCATACACTTTTTTCGGCCTAGCTCTCATTTTCAAATGTATGTCACTTGCGATAAAGAATTTCGCTAAAGCTAGGAATAAGTTTTAGCTCGCAAGCGTTTTATCTAACCAAGCTACGTACCTACTTACTAACCGGACATATTGCTCAGGTTACAAACAGTTTTAAAGTGATAACTGATATAGTTTCCTGATTTTACAACTGAAGGTAAGAAACAAAAAAAACATGCATTTTCGCAACCATTTTTATATGATAGGTAGCGTTTCCGATAGGCTCTGGTCTAGTATTTTGTCTATGAGAGTTGTATTGGTATAACGGCTGAAACTTTTGATTGTATGCGGACTAGTGCTTATTAACTTAGCTTCTATTGCCTTTGTATTATTGTTGTTTTTGTATTAGCTTGTAACAATGTAACTATGTATACCTTATTAGTTGCCTGAAGAATTGAGTAGTTTTAGTTCATTTGACTTCAATTATACGCATGCATTTATACAAAATACAATGCGTTGTTTTGTTTCAAATACTTACCTAAAAGTTACTTATACTTATTGCTTTCAGTAACGAGCCATGGTTACTTAAAGAAATAAGTATAAAAAGGTTGCAATAGGTTGCAACCTCTGCAGGTTTGTAACCTTTTTGAGTCAAGAGTTGGCTTATAACTTTTACAAGTTTATTGTTTGTTTATTTATTGTTTAGATTACTTTTGAATCGTTATCCAGATCTATAAGAATTGTAAGTAAGTAACAATAGCTTAGTACATAATAGTTCAGGACAAACTGTTTAGACATCACAAAATGCCGCAGTACTAGATTCGTGTGACGCATAGATTATGTAAATTATGTAGCATTTTGTGCATTTGTAATTACGTTTATTTAAAGTTTTATAATTAATATTAACAAAAGATGATTTTTTTATAAATTAAGGTTTATTCTGGTATACATTTTACTTAATAGTTTTAATGTAGTAAGGAGAAATATACGGCTAATTCAGTACGTTTTGTAGTAAAGTTGTACGTCTTATGGAATTAGTTTTGTAGATATCCCATACATATTTCTAAATTTCAAGGCCGCTCTATACTCAATCACTTTTTAAGAAATATTATTATATATATTTAATTTCGTTTATACGGCGTTTACATATATAACCTCCAAAGCAAGTTTTTAATAAAAAGCGCGGTGTCACTTTTTCAAGCTCAGTGATTGAACTATATATTATATTTATATATATATTAATATACTATATATATGTAATACATATAAATAATTGTAGTGAGCTTGAAAAAGAGTCGTCGCGCTTTTTATTAAAACCTTGCTTTGGAGTTTTGGCTTTATGTCAATAGATAAGAAAAAAAATCGAAAAGTGAAGCCTCTATTAGTACAGTAAAAATAGACGTTTGCACTAAATTTCCGATCCAATTATTTTTAATAAGGTTTAGGATCACTTACTAAGCATAAAATCACAAAATGCTGACAGATCCAGGTGACGCTTCAAGCGGCATCTTGAAAAAACTTCTGATATCTCGGAAACTATACACTTTAGGGCAAAAGTTATAGCGATCATTATTATATAGAATAAAATTTCGCATCTTTTGTTCATTGTAAACTTTTTTGTAAAACTTACCGTTTACGATTTATGGCCCATTTAATGAACCGGTTTTTCTATCGCGGACGATAACTTTTGAAATATTAGATTAATCAATAAAATGCATCAATCGAATATGGGCATAAATGAACTATATATATGAACTATACTAATAACTTTTATCCATTATGCAATAAGTCAAAATTGTCGAACAGTTACAGTTTCTCTGAATAAGAACTCCAAAACTGGGAATTTAATAAAAAATCATTATACATATTTTTTTTATATTTTACATTGCTTAACATTTAACTCAATAAACCGCAATAGGTATAATTCTAATAGGTTGCCTTATTTAACTGTCTCAGTGCTTATCAAAAATCAGTGTCACGATTGCCTCGGTACCTACCTAGTTACTCGTGACACTGATTTTGAAAACTATAATAACTATTATTGGATAGGTAGTATTAGTAATGTTGGTTAGTTTAGTACAGCGCAGGTCGCGGCAAAAGTCGCTATGAGTAAAAAACTCAAAGTTTTGGTCTCATCAAACTATTATCCCGAGAATGGACTAAAGATTCTACAAAAACAGTGAGTTACCAAATATTCGTTTGTTGTCTCTATTCACCAACGCGAAACAGATTTTTTTTGTATTTTATTCTTAATTGTTGTATATAACATTGGAATACTTGACTGAAATCATTTGGGCCCTAAATAATATTAAATCTATAGAATGAAGCTGTATGAATCCTCAATCCATTTGCGTCGCGGTGACTTCCACGTATGCTCGTTACTTTCAGGCTTATCCCCAACGCAGAGTCGGTGAGCCCCGAGTTGCTCTCTCTATTTTAAAGCCACAATAAATTATATAGTTATCTCTAACGTTCGTGTTGTTAACGCATACATTATTTTAAAATGCAGTTTCACAGTCCTGCAAACAAAGCACCTAAACTTTGGAGAGGAAGGTCTGAATCAAACAAGGGAAGAACTTCTGAAACTGATTCCCGGCGTATCAGCACTAGTGTGGGTCTCGCACTGTTACATCACCAAGGAACTATTGGACAGATCCGGTCAGTCCACTATGATTGCAACATAAATTGTTCGTTTATGTATCGTTAGTAATGAGTTTCTAAGGAAGTTTATACCAGCTGAAGATTTCCTTGACAGCTTGAAGATCTACGCCTGTAGCCTGTAGCGTTCACCCAATCAGTCTAGTGTTTCCAGGCCCTCAACTAAAGCTAGTAGCAACGGTATCAGCAGGCTACAACCACTGCAACCCGGATGAGCTGCGTGCGCGTGGCATCAAGCTTACCAACACGCCTGACGTACTAAGCTCTGCCGTCGCGGAGGTGGCCATCAGCCTCATGCTGGGAGCTGCCAGACGCTTCACTGAGAACCTGGACCAAGTAAGGAGGTCAGTTTGTAAGATTAAGGAGTTGATAAGCTTGACAGCGCTGTGTGGCCGTGGCCTCTATGGCGCTAAGGGCAGATGGTTCCGGGATTTCCGCTGCGGGAAAAATGTTTGTATGATCTGCAAGTATTTGTCTTGGGTCTGTGTGTTTTCAATGTGTAATATGTATGTATTTAAAAAATAAGTATATAAGTAGTATATCGGTCATGTCGTACCCATAACACAAGCTCTGCTTACTTTGGGGCCAGATAATGCTGTGTGAAATGTCCGGGATTATTTATTTATTATTTATTATTAAGCTTAGGGCCAAAATGTCTACTGGCCTTGGTCTTGGTTTGCATAGTACGCCAGCAAGTACAAAGCTGGTACTCTTGAAAGCTTTCAGGAGTTCTAATCATGGGAGTAACTCCGGTGGAGGTCTAAAAAGTTACTCTGAATATGAACATAACATGAATATGACGGAGGAGTCAAGATCGACACAGAGGTCCTTGTTGATAACTATGTTTCAGCGGAGAATGGGAGATGGGATATCACAAAGCGTTGGGGATAGAACTGCGGGATAGCACCGTCGGCTTCATAGGGCTTGGTGGGATTGGCCTGGCCACAGCGCGCCGGTTAGTTGGATTCCAAGTGGCTAGGTTCATCTACTCAGGTCATCGAGAGAAGCCTGAAGGTGAGGTTTGATTGTAGGTAAAATATTAATTATGAACTACTCATCCATTATTTTATATAACGACTTTCACAGCTCAAGCCCTTGGTGCGGAGTTTGTGAGCCAAAACGACCTGCTCCGTCTCAGCGACTTCGTTCTTCTGGCAGTGCCGCTGACTGATGAAACCAAGCTTATGATTAACAAGGGTACTCTGGCTAAGATGAAGAGCAATGCTGTACTGGTCAATGTAGGACGTGGAGGTATCATATTGTGGAGCTCCTTACGATATTATAATATCTCCTATATCCTTATAATATTACGATCCCATTCAAAAACATATTTAAACAGTTAATAGTTGTTAGTACTCTTTGTTATACATACATGTGTCCGTGTACTACTATCACAGGTACTTAGGTATCTAATTTAATACGTACTACGTGGAGTTGTTCTTATTATTATCGTGTCACTAGTTATTTCCAACCAGTGTGGTGAAAGGATTAAAGTGCGAGTGAGAGGTTCCATTTGTGCACTTAGCACATGCATTTGAACTTTTTTTGTAGGTTTACTCAGGATGGTGCAAGACCGGATACCAAACCCACAACCTTAGGATCGGATGGCGGGGCAACTACCAGTGCTCCAAGAAATATAATGTGCCTATTATAACCGTGTTATTATAGGCACATTGTGTAACTAATTTATTGTGTGATTGAATTTTTTTTTTATTTTTTGCCCTAGGTATGACATGTATTAATTATATTGTGTGTGACTACTCTATTGTATTAGGTCTAACCTGTAATGATAGATGTAATGTTTGAAATAAATAAATAAACTGTTCAAATAGTGAATCCTTCACACACATTGCTTATCGTTTTTCTTTCAGAGCTAGTAGATCAAGAAGCGTTATATGAAGCACTTAAGAGTCGCCAAATTTACGCAGCAGGGCTTGACGTGACCACGCCCGAGCCGCTGCCCAAAGACCATAAGTTGCTAACATTGCCTAACATTTGTGAGTATCTGTAACTCGTGGGTGCTATAGAACTCTGGAATGAGTATTTAGATGAAATGCGCCGTGAAAAGATGCAATATCATTCAGTCCACTGCACCACACAACTTGAAGGGTGTGAAACCATGATCATGCCACCACGGAATCATATCGATTCCGTGGTGGCATGATCATGGTTTTGGATATTTGTGTTATTGTGGTACCATGATAATTCGCACTTGTAACTGCGCCAATGTAATCCAGGACTTGAGGGGACTGTCGGCTTATTTATTTATATAACATGTAATACTGATTTGACTTTTAAAACATTCGTGAGTTGTACTATACGTTTTCATAAACACTGGGTTTATTTTGTCGATGGAGGCACGGACACTGTTTCGATTCATCTAGAGAATCTTCATCAGGGTGAGTTTGATCCGTGGTCCGCTCGATGCCGCTCGAGCTCACGAGTGACCAGTGTCGGTGCCTCCATCGACATAATAATACGTGAGAAAAATCCGTGTTCATCAAAATGTAATACTTATATTTCACAGTTATCCTGCCTCACATCGGGAGCGCCACAGTCAGGACTCGTAGCGACATGGCAGTGCTAGCGGCCAACAATGTCGTTAACGCTCTCACTGGCAAGCCGTTGCTGACGCCGGTTCCACTCTAATCTCCTTACGTTTTTATTTATATTATAAACTTTCATTCATTCACACCTTGTTACGGTACACCAACATTACTAATAGTGGCCGTGCGGTCTAATATATTTAATGTCATATGCATGCAGTTTCCTTTCCAGTGCCTTTCACGTTAAAGCGAGCCTTCAGCTCGCTTGCTACGCCGTAGCCGCTACATGCTGCTACTGACTGCTACGACGAGAGAGGAGTAGCATAAATACGCCGTAGATACAACTAAGAGGTATATTTTGGTATATAGAATATGGTTAGGTATATTATACTATAGGTTTTAGATCACATCCTATAGGTTCCTATGTCCATTGCATTATTATTTTAGTTTATAGAAAACATATTGACCGTCGAAATGTTTTGGTCCACGTTCGTAACTAAGATTTCATAACTAGTTATATATCAGGATTTTTTTTTCACTGTTTTATAACCAGTTATTAAACAAGACTTTTTTCCATTTTTATAACGAGAACCTCTAAGTCATGTATGATCTCCTGGTTCACTGGACAAATAAGCACGCTCGCTTTGCTCGCTCGCCTTGTGCGTTGTTTTCTATACTCTAAGATAACCTAACTAACTGGTTAGTTTCTGATTTAACTTTTCTCCTGACTCGACTCTGTCCCGTTTGCTAATTTGCCAAGTGTACCAGGAGACCATAGATAGATAGATCCATAATAACAGCTGCCAAAGTGAGTCGGTCTCGCAAAATTATGTTAGCCATTATATTAAAGTAGGTTTTTCGTTGTTAATAAAAGAATTAGTGCACCTCGCTCGTAGAGGCTTAATAAACATAACAACATGTTAAGGTTTATGAATTTTTTCCAGCTTTTGCCCGCGGCTTCGCATGCGAGATTGTGGTAGCGTAGCTCTAATATATAAAGTAAAGTAGCTCTAATATATATCTAGGTCACAGTTTTTATAAGAAATGTAAATCCCATATTTACTGAACCCTCTAATCCTTCGAAGTTATCCAAAACATGTTTTTCTCCTAAATAGTTTTTATTACAAAAGCCTTCAGCGATATGGAGATAATTATGTACATATTAAAAGGAATTGGTAAGGAATGGTATTCAGAAGGATATCCAATAATTTGTTGGTAAGATTTGTAGTAAGATAACAGTATTTAGTATCAATAAAAGGCTCGTTTATTTGGTTCAATCGAATTATCATAGAAATGCCACCTTTTTATTTTACAACCACGAGACACAACAATCAATGAATACCTACAAACGACTATTTGTTTACATACTATACCTATGTGTATTATGTAATACTATGTAGTCCTTGATGTAGTATTGGAGTACATACTCTATTTGTGTTTCATCTAAACTATCTAAAAAAATATTTAATATTTTAAAGAGAACAGTATGTAGATTATGAAATTCTCAATACAATCAATGTCTATCAGTTTCGAATTAATAATAGGCATTATTTGAATTAATAGTTTGAGTGTTACGTACGTTAGTTGTCCATTCATACTAGTATGACAGTATGTGTTACAATAAACATAAATATTCCTTAATACCAATTCATAAGTAGTAACTAAAAGCAGTTAGTATCAATGTTTTGATAGTATCAGAGTTACATAATCGCCCGGCTGATTTGATTCTAGTTTTTTTTTTAATTTTTTAACCGATTTTAATACCGAATTCTTTCATCTGCAGGAAGCTACACTTTAAGCGAGTAAAATGGGGTGTAGTTTTTTTTATTTTTTTAATTTCTAATTCTTATTTGCAATAATAAACACCAGGTATAAAAATGGGCCTATAATAGTACATTATTACCCTAGGGCTGAAAGTAACTTATTTAGCCCCGAGACGCCAATAGTTTGAGGGACTAAACAAGTGTTTCACCCGAGGTTAACATTGCTTTTCATTACGAATATAAGGAAAGTAAAAATAAAAACATTAATTAGCTAAGTGTATATAAATAAACAACTGTGGTGAAATATTTATATAATAGTTTAATAATAATAGTAGTAATAGCTGTAATAGTTTTTCCTCAAATAACTTATGTAGTTGCAAGCAAATTGAGAGAACAACAGTCATAAAATACCTTGGAATACTATTAGATGAAAACCTTAACTTTAAAAGCCATATCAGTAGCTTGGCTTCAAGAACACGTAAAATCATAAATGTCATGAGACTTCTTAGAAACTCCGCAGACTTGGACTTGTTGAGATCCATCTATGTCAGTCTGTGTCAGTCGATTCTGGCTTACTGCATTACTAATTGGGGTGGGGCCTGCAAAACCTTTATGATAGACTTAGAGATTGCCTAAAGGTCTGTATTAAAAACAATGTTAAAAAAACCATTTAGGTATCACACAGAGGACGTGTATAGGGAAAGTAAGGTTCTCAATGTTCGGCAACTATACATTTTGTACACGTCCCTTCAAGTACATAAATACGTCCTTAATTCTGACGACTATAAAAGTATGCTTGAGCGTAGAATCTTTAAACTTAATAACGTCTCGGTTAAAACTTCTTTTGCCCGGAGATTTAATCCCTTTCTTTCAATCCTACTCTACAATAAGGTTGCAAAAATCTGCTCAATCAAACACTGCTCAATGTTTGAAGCCAAACACTCTATAACTACCTGGCTGAAAACATTATCGTATGAATGCACAGAACTTCTTATTGTCCCATCAACCTGATTAATTAGAGGTATCTAATTAGTTAGGATGATCTATTTATATAATTTTATTATAGTATATGACATTATATCTATATTATATGTTTATGTATCTTTATAATAACTATATATATAGAATATTAATATTATTATTATTATTATTATTTTCGTACTTTCATTCAATGGTTAGCTATGAACCGAAGCTACAATTATCTCGTGTAATAATGATCGTATATCAAGGTACCTGCAATACAGATATATATCTAGTGTGGGTACCACTGTCAATAATTAGAGTAAGTTCGACACTCCATGTATAGAAATAAGACGATAGGTAGCAACAACTCATTTATTTTTAATGAAACTGTATCCATTTGTTATATGTGGTGTGTAATAAATATTTTTCTATTTTCTATTCTATTTTTCTATTTATTTAAAGTTTATGGTAAAATTAGAGCAATTAGTTATAGTTAGTGAAAGGTTTTTTTGTATATATTTGATATAATATTTGATATATTCTGGGAAAATTTAGTTTCTGCAGTTTCCAGGTTTTTTTGAGTGTATGTTGGGGACATCGATATTTGTCTATTTTATTCGTCTGTTACAGCAATGTTTTTGTTATTGGATTGCACTGGATAATCTTTTGAAGTGTTTGGTTGTAGAGCGTCAGTGGAATGCAGATTTATCATTTCTGATGACAGCTGTGAATTGAAAACGATTCTCCCTAGGGCAGAAAAGTACTACTTTCAACCCGCTCCTCAAGCAACCTCAGGCCTACTATCGGAGTATGAGTAATGAAAAAGTCATAATTTGGCGTGCGCTGCGTGTTTATGATAAAATAATGTAAAACGTATTTATATAATAGTACTCAGATTTACATCATTACCAACATAAAAGTCCGGGGCTATCCGAGGCTATATATCCAATTATCATAGTTAAGTACAGACCCAGGTAGTTTTCTAATAAATATCTAAGTACTTATTAAGATTATTGATGGTTAACACTTACGCAGGCTATGGAAGTAAGTCTTCAAATACCAATCACTTGTATTTAATGTTAAAAGGCGTGTCTCACAATGGCTGACTCGATAACGAAATTTGTGGCTTTTCCGCGCTATTTTATCGATACCAATGTCGGTGCCAGTGTCGGTGCCAGTGTCGGTGCCGTGAAATATAATAATCTTCAAGATCTTAACAGAGTTTCAGAACGCCCAGTCGTGGGCGTTTCATCGTTGTATGCATCGAGTTTTTCTGTAACCTTTTTTTTTGTTTCGATCAGTTGAGATTGTAACTCGCTCTGAACGTTGCATACTTATTTTGATTGTAAAGCAACACTACGGTGGATTAAATTTGGAGAATAACATATCAAGGGAGCATCGCATCTCCTTCAAGAAAATGAACTAACAATGGAAGATAATTACTACGGTCTACGGTTTAAGCTTTCCTGTTAGGTGCTCTTATACCTGCGTTTACTGCAACGTACATCAGTCATATAAGGGTCACACCTAAGCCCACGAGAACAAAGCCAGTCACCGGTAGCCGTAAATAACCCGGTAGATTGTTATGTTAATTAATTATCTATACCTATAAAAGAGCTTAACCTGACTGACTGACTGAATAATTCATCATCGCCGAGCCGAAACCGCTGAAGCTAGAAAGCTGAAATTTGAAAGGTAGCTTCCTTTTACAGCAAAACCACCCAATAAGGCGGGATTGATTCGTTTTTAATATCTCCAATTCCCATGGTTTGCTGGAAGAGAACTCTTTTTAGGGTTAAGCTCGCCTGTGTACATGCCATTATTGATTAAGTTTAGATTATGTTTTTTTTTGTGTACAATAAAAAATAAAGAATAATGAAATAATTTTTTGAAATTCTAATAGGGTAAAAAGGGGTCAAAACGTATGTATGAAACTTTTTAACGCGTGCTGTGATTTCTTAGAAACTTGGTTACTTAAAATGCAAAATAAATGATTACGTGTTTCAGAATTTTTCTAAATAACCCTCATAAAAGTGTAAAATGAGGTGTGAATGTTTGAATGGAAACTTTTAATGGGTAAAGTGATTTCTTAGAAACTTGGTTTGGATTCTTAATTGATTGTGGTGGGTGGTCAGGTTTGAAACTTATCAATAAAATTTAGCAAGGAGATATATTGCATCCTGGGGAAGGATTTAAGCTACAATTCCATTAAAAAAATGCGGACGAAGTCTCGAGCAACAGCTAGCCATAGCATATATTGAATGTATAATGTTAACTTGCAGATGTCGTCACCGTAATATAAGAATGCCTGTGAAATGGGTTGGCAACGTTAGACGGTACTTCTTAAATTTCCTTCCTTACCTTTGTCAGTCAAAGTATTAATCACATCAATCTTTTCTTCTCCGAATGCTCGAGTGGCTCCAAATAATAAAGACTTTTTCATATATTATTTACAGCCGAGTTGATATTGAGTCGCAGGTAGTAGGTATAAACCTACTTAGGCCTAACACGCATTACGAATGCGATATTTTTGCTAGAGCGAGCACTGCGTGAAATGTTTGGTCAGGTTTAAACGCGCAACACGAGTACGATGTAATGCCTCACGAGAGTCACGAGCCTTTAGTTAAACCCCTTGAATAGAAATACTGATGATGTAACAAAATACCGTTGAAGTAAATAATACTAGACTGCAAGGAGGATCAGAAACTTTTAACTACTTTCATCCTAAGTTGGTATTCAATTAATTTTAAAATATAGGCAGATTCTTAGATGATTGATTGATGATTTATCCATAATTTCGACTATTTTATCGTTGCTTCATCTTTCACAATGACAGAGAATAAATAAATAAATAAATAATATCGGACATTTCACACATCATCATCTGGCCCCAAAGTAAGCAGAGCTTGTGAAGGATATTGATTATAACGCAGTGCTGCGACAGTAGATTTTACTCAGGGATACGTTTTTGCAGACGACATGATGATCGGTCAAGGGACGGCATGAAAAGGGAACAATTATAGTTGACGTATAACGCAAGGAAGTGTCAACAGTGACAGATGACATGGACAATCTATTG
Organism: Lampropteryx suffumata; assembly: GCA_948098915.1. Taxonomy (NCBI): domain Eukaryota; kingdom Metazoa; phylum Arthropoda; class Insecta; order Lepidoptera; family Geometridae; genus Lampropteryx; species Lampropteryx suffumata. The sequence goes on along the minus strand of OX402550.1, from coordinate 20,171,679 downwards.
AGTTTACTCATTACACAACAGCTTGTGTTACACATGACTGATATACTACATATTATATATTTTTTTTGTAAATACATACATGTTATACATAGAATCACTCAGACCCGAGAATCACCCAGACAAATGCAGACTTGCAGACTTGCAGATCATACAAACATTTGTCCCGAAGCGGGAATCGAACCCGTAAGAAGTTAAACCATTTTCGTTTGGCTAAAAGTATGAACTCGAAACCAATATCAGCTAAACCCTGTGTAATATATAGTAGGTACTGTGTGTAGCAGACGACACGTGCAGAACTACCTGTAGCTGTAAGTATTAATTGTAACATGGGCGACTAGAATATAAAAGATAATTATGTTTTAAAAACTAAAAAAAATCTACTTGCATGAAATTTGAGCCTATGAAAATACAACGGAATTGAGAACCTCCTCCTTTTTTTGAAGTCGGAAAAAAACTTCATTTTACGCCTCTTAGTACCTTACTATTTTTTGAAATTCGTTAACTCCACAGGAAAACAATAATAATTTCGTTTATTTGGATGACATGTTTTTTCCAAATTTTTTGATTTAAAAATAAAACTACTGAACTAATTTTGATCAAATTTCTATGGGACCAATATAGGAAGTATATTCTTTCAAGAACTTTTCAAATCGATTCATAAATGACGGAAATGTGAGGTAACAAATATTTTGAAAAAAAAAAAACCGAATAAAAAATAAAAACAAACAACCGAATTGAGAACCTCGTCTTATTTTTTTGAAGTTGGTTAATATATATTATTTTGTGTCTAAAAACTAAAAACACAAACGCTAAACAATACTATTTCAATCCATGATTGAAAACGAATTCAGACACAAAATCGGACACCACTTGGTGCTACAGCAGTAATGAGTGGCTGCAGCGCTGGTGTTCTGTAGACACTGCTCCTTGTTTTACCAAAGTCTTATTTAACTTTAGTACCTTCCCAACCACTCTTTATAAAGCTTCAATATACTTGAATGAAGAAAACATTGTCTGTTACCCAGTGCACGTACTGTCGCTCGAGTCCGTAACGTAAATTATATCGGAAGCCTACACGTAGAGGCCACGTATTTTGAAGAACACCGCGATGTGAAGCGGAAGGAGCCTCTAAACGTGACTTCCGTAAGAAGCGTTGACCGACATTACAACTACGATCATAAAATAAAAAAGTCCCGACAGAAGTGATCACTTAAACTAATCTAACTAGCGGGTTAGAGTGAGAGATGAGGAGCCTGCCTACCGCTGCCGTATGCGTGAGAGAAAGCTAAGCCAGACAGACTGGCACCGTAACGCGTTACGTAACGAAGCGGTATACCCTCCCATAAGAAGTTAGGAGTAATTGGGATTAACTTCAAAACTTATTATTATAACTTCATTTTAAATTAAAGCTCTAGGATTAAGACGAGTTTTTGTCTGGTTCTTCTTGGACTTGGCTTAGACTAGAATCTGTTCTTCTTCTTCTTGGCATGGCATGTGTCATATGACGACCATTTTGCCAATGTCAAGTGTTTAGATTGTTTATAGTAAGACGTCACAAATTTGTATGATTTCGTCCGTCGTTTGTTATTTTATAAAAATTGGTGTCTCTTTATAAAATAATTATACGGATTATTTTTGCTCGAATCACAAAGAAACACAAAACATTCATTTCAAGTTCACACCAGAGTCAATAAATAACTCTAGGTTTATATAAATAAATAAATTCACTAAAATTACAAATAAAACCCGAAATAACTCGGGGAAAAATAAATAATTTAAGAGCACAATGTTTTGTTTACCCCGCAAATCATCACCATCATCATCATCATTGGCCTTCCTTCATCTGTTGAAGATGATTTAGGTAGCGTCAGTAAAGTTACAGAGCAGTTAATTGTAATTGAAAAATTTCGTTCATGGATCCACTCCAGCAAGCTGAGGTGGGTTAAGTTTCTTCTCCACTGACGTCACTCTGACTGGGATTCTGTTTGATAGCGCAGGCCTTCCCAGGTACCTACACTAACCTCTCGACCTTGCCAACAAGACCCGCAGGAAAGACTCCGAAAAACGGCTAAATATAATCCGAATCAGCATCTGAATTATCATTATTTTATTGATTAAAACGACTTTGATCTTGCCTTTGAACCATTCTAAAATTTTACGATGCAGTATGTCGCGTGGAATTGTACAATTGAGACACAGGAAACATTCAAATGTCGCCTAGAAGTTTTCAAAAAACCGGATTTCTATTATTGTGACAAACTATCATTGCAAGTACCTACCAATACTTACCAAGGGTAAATGCCCCGAAGTTCTATTGTTACCTTTACGATAAAGGGTGTCTGTTTCTTCTCAGTCAATTAATCGTCCATTGTCTTTTAACGTGGTGCCATTTATTCGAATGGGCAGGGATTTCACAGCCTGCTGGCTTCTAGAGTTGCCTGTTTAGCCAATAAACAGCCGGCTCGGGTCTCGTGAGTCCCATACCCATAATAATAATAATAACACGCCACAACGAGTACCCTTGTTTTATAATAAGTATCTTTATCTATGTGTCCAAGCCGCCCACAGCGCCAGCAAGCTTGCGAGTAGATATTCCTTACATAATATGAGGTAAAGAGCTTTTCTAAATAGGTAAGGTACATAGTTATTATATGTGGGAAGCAAGCCCAACGTACAAAAGTAATGAACGACTCAAGATATATCAACATACAGTGCACGATTCACATACCTACCTACATTTACTCTAACAAATGATCAGATGCTCCTTCTGCCTCTTCTTGTGGATAAATAAAAACGAGTGTCAGTAAATCAACAGATAAATTTGTTAACTGTTAAATTGGGAATCTAATTATTTGTTGGATGTTTCTTCTTAGTTGCTATTTTCTACATAAATGGAAATATAAATTGTTTATATGCAGGAAAGGTAGCAAGAAATTAAGTATTACTTAGAACTTTAACATGCAAATTTAAGTGATAGGTTTCAAAAACAATGAATTAAACTATTTACTATTTGATTTTAGCATTTAACAAGGTTTTACTGTGTCTACGTCACTAGCTTCTAAGAAATTATTTTAGTGTAAGTACGTCTTCCATTTACCTGATTGCAGTCGGCGTCGGTTGTCGTCCGTCGGTGCCTTGGCAAAGATAATCGGCAAATAATGCAACAAACATTACAGCGTGTAGACATTACAACGTGTAGCGTTTTCTGGTAGGTATTATTATATATTTCAAACATTTTATTTAAAAGGGTTTCCGTTTATTTGTTTCATAATTATTGTAATTTTTCACATTATACTCGTATAGCTGAGCGCGAACAATAATTTTCAAATATTAACGCTTGCCACATTTCGTTTCACGTAATGGGTTAAAGTTCATGAAATATGTTTCTACTTTCCTGGCGTGTTGAATACCTACAGAGTATTACAATGCACGTGCCATTTAATTCAGAAGGTATTAAGCATCCTTAACGTCATAAAAATGTAATTGCTATGATGTTTGTAATTTACAAATATGTACCTAATTAACCTCTCAAGTTTCATGTTTCAACCATCATTCATTTCAACATGTCAACTTTTTGAGGAATTGGGCCAGAAGTGAAGAAAGACAGCAAGCAAAGTAAGTGCGGAGAACTATGTTTTAGTTCATTTTAAATAAAACTTTTAAAACCATCATTGTTTTAAACATCATTTTCACACAAAACGGGATATTTATATATATTTCGGCACAGTTTCATGCGACATGATCACGGGATAAACTGAACTAAATTGCCGAATTATTGGAAACCAGAAAAACTCTCATATCATGGTAAAAAAAATCCCGTTTTGAGTGAAAATTACATTTGAAATTAAGGTATTTTTTTAAACGAATTACAGAGATGTACAGAATAATATACTATAATATAAAATATATGTGAAGCAGTTGAGCTATCTAGGGACCGTTTGAAGCTATCTTTAGATAATTCAATCGACCAAGATCACTGCTCTCTAGCAGTGATCTTGGTCGTTGTCTTGGGAACCCTCCCATATAATAAAGCAAACAATGTTCATTAATAAGTTGAACAAAAACGCGATTTTCTTTCATATTCCATTAAATTTTATTAATGAGCTCGCTATTTTCACCCGTACATTCGTACCAGTAGGTATAATTTGTTATCATTAACTGACGTAGGTAGCTTAAAGAACCTTCCAATAGTTTGCATTCAATGGTATTCAATGTAAGAAAATAATTACTTAGCAATACTCCGTTTGTATCTACACCTATAGCTATTGAATATTGAAATTGAATATTATATTTTATAATTGAATATGAAGATCGAGAGCTTGCGTAGAAACATAAACATTGTTTAAACATAAAATTATAGATATATATCTAGATAGATATAATCTAGATAGATAGATAGAATATACTTTATTGAACACCACAAATACATTAGACTATTATAAGAAACAATGTTTAGCGACACGGTAGTACAATGGGCGGTCTTATCGCTAGACAGCGATCTCTGCCAGACAACCTAGGGATGAATAGAAATCATTATAGCTGAATATGGGGTGATGAAAATAAGATAGATAAGTATACATACATACTAAATAATGTTAAGAAATAAGCAATAGTTAACAACAGGACAAATAGTGTTCCCTGACCATAGCTTTAAAAATACATAGCATGTGATTTAGCGCGTCTAATAGCATCTGGCAGTGCGTTCCATAATTGAGCAGCCTGTACTTTGAATGAATTGGCATAATCTGAGGAGGTGTGAACAGGTGTCGCGAGTAGAAGAGTATCAGAGGAGCGCAAGGATCCAATCCAATCCAATCCAATCCAATCCAAGGAAAAATCAAATTTCTACACCTCTCACACTCTCGAGTGTGAGTGGTGTAGTAATTGGATTTTTTTTGAGATAGGTAGGTGTTGTGGGATTAAGAAGGATATTATATAAAAAATTCAGAGAGTGCATATTCCGACGAAAGCAAAGGTAACCAATTCAGCTTTTTTCGAAATTCAGAGACATGGTCATACTTGCGCGACCCAAATATAAATCGAATGGAGAGATTTGGAAGGCGATCAAGTTTATTAAGTTGCTGTTCAGTCAAATCTAAATAACAGGCATCAGCATAGTCTAGTATTGGAAGGAGTGACTGTGCGAGCGGATATTTTAGTAGCGATTGGAATGAAGTAATGCAGTCTTCGAATAGAACTGGCTGAGGCAAAAGTTTTACGGCTGACTTCGGTTAACTGACATATTTATATGACAGATTTATGTCCATGAGAACACCTACATATTTCAACGTCTCACACTGCTTTATTAGATTACCAATAAAATAACCATAAAGTAACAGTGTTAAACTTTCTGTTAATTATCAAAGTTTCTGAACGCAGCCAGCTCTATCTGTCAAAGTCAAATGTCAGGCTAATGAAATATTAAAAATACTGTTTTTTTGTGAAAAGGCGTGTGACGCGCAAATTAAACTCAAACCAAAATTTATGTTTTAATTAATCGGCCTCTGGTTATAAATAACATCAAACAGTGCTCTGACTTATTTAATTAATTTGAGTACGCTGTTGTATGTAGCGGTAATGGGAAATAAATAATAGTAAATTTTCACAAAATAGGTATCTACTTTGTTGGTTTACATTTAGAAACTCGATCAAAAACCACTCGTGAAGGAACAAGGTCCCTTCAACTAGAAATAGGATAACTAAAGATGCTCGTTTATACGAGTTTATTGAGTTATCTCATTTTAATGGAAATAAACAAACGACGTTCTATTTTACCGTGTTTAGAGTGTAAATATCCACAGTGAATTAATTAGAAATTGTTTTATTTTTTGTAAACAAAGATCTTTTTCGCTATTTAGTTTGTTTTTGTTTATCACGTAATAACTTATTGAGATTTTAAATCTTTTATATGTGTAAATAGTTTCTGTAGGAAATTTCATTCACATTCTTCTTCAGAGATGACGTGCCCGTATACAGTAAATACTTATAATTTAGAACTGAACTTTTATTAAGGGACGGCCATTTTGTAGTGAAGCAGTGTTATCGCTGCTATCGTACAGTAAAGCTCCATAAAACGCAACTATAGGCGTTTTGGTCTTTATTATATAACTACAATTTTGGGGTATGTCAGGTACCTATATGTAGGTGAAGTATGTAAGTACTTACATAAATATTTTAAAGTAAAAGTGGAAACACCGTTTTGTTTGCAGAATGTATTTTTATAAATAATTACGTTTTACAAACTAATAAGACAACCGACTTCATGTATATACAAGGTAGCTACTGTAAAACGTTGAGGAGTTCCCTTGACTGTCCTTCGTCTTCATCATCAGACCCCTAATGACAGTCACAACCCATCTAGGTGTACAGTTCTCATCAATACAAATGAATCAAGCCCAAACACCAGGTAATTGTTGTAAATCGTTGAGGAGTTCCCTCGACTGTCTTTCGGCTCTATCATCAGATCGACTCCAGACCTTCATTAAATAGTAGTGCTTTAAAATACTTTCATAAAAAATAAGCAAATGCACTAGTCGCCACTACGATTTTCGAAAGTTCTTCTCGATTTCTCTATCATGGTACCACTCTTGGGATAACACCTTTCCAACAAAAAAAAAATAATCAAAATCGCTTTATAAACGACGAAGTTATCCGCGACCACATATAAAAAAATATATATATACGAATCGAATTGAGTAACCTCCTTTTTTGAAGTCGGATAATAAGATAAAGGAGGAATAATTTGCCTTTGCCTGTTTAATATCAATAAATTGGTCAAGCAAATCTGAACACGCACAGTGAAGGCTTCCAAAGCCAGTATAAATATAAGGATAAGGATGACAGGTTAGGTCCCAAAACAATTCAACTCCATCTAGTTAGCAAAATACAATAATTTTGTATAGAACTTTTATTTATTTTTTATAAGGTTTTAGGATCAGGCTGTTAATCATAATCTAGTTAAGAGCTAGGTACTCGTACTAGCCGTGATCATTTTCTTTATAATTTCAGCATAAATGGTACAATTAAAAAAAAAAAGTATCCCCAGACAGCGGTCAGGATAGGGCATCTAGGGCACGATGACGACGACGACACAGCACTCAAAATAACAATAAAAAATGATGACTTCAATGTTTAATATTTATCAAACCGATATTTTTATCCAAAGAGATATGCCTAGTTATATAAAAAATACAAACCCAACTTCCCCCACAACCCCTAAAAATATTTTTTTTAATTATATCATAGCCGTTGTAGGAACTACTTATACATATTACAGTGTTTAGTTTTTACTACGATTAAATGATAGTCTGCAAGCTAAAGCTCTCATGGATAGACTGGCGGACAAACATACAGACAGTCAGACGACATAAGTGTTCCTTGTTGGACATAAGAACCATAAAACGCGTTTTATTCGATGGGTTAATAATGATTTTAGGAAATTATTTGTATGATTATGATAGGTTGTGCAAAAGTGCAAAAGTGCAAAACTTTTAGTGTGCCCCATGGACTATCCATGGGGCACACTAAAAGTTTTGCACTTCTAACTAATCGGAACTATATTTGAATTTCGAATGTTATATTTTTTTAAACGTTGCAACTTTCGTAGTAATAAAAAAAACCAATTGGCGGTAAATAATTTGTCAATTGTTTTTTATCACACATCATAGTTCTACGTACGCAACCAAAATGGAATTAAGTCGAAAAGATTTTAAAGCGATGATTTTTTATGATTTTAAAAGTTCTCTCTCTCCGCAAGACTGTGCCGCTCGTCTTCAAAATGCTTTTGGGAGAGAAGCACTGTGAGGCGATGGTTTGCTGAATTTGAGAGAGGTCGAGTTTCTTTACATGACTAATTTCGTGAAGGACGGCCTTCAGCTGCCGTCAACGAAAATAATGTGGCTACTGTTATGCGGCTAATTGAAGAAAACCCGCGGATTACCTATGAGACAATTCGAGGACTATTGGGGATTGGTATGAGCCAAATCCAGAAAATTTTACACGAAGAATTGAATGTTCGGAAACTTTGTTGTCGTTGGATCCCTCATGAACTGTCAGCGGAGCAGAAGCGGGCTCGCGTGGAATGGTGCTCACAGATGCTACTGAAGTACGACCACGGACATTCTAATGCTGTTTATGACATTGTCACAGGAGACGAAACGTGGATTTATTGTTTTGAACCCGAAAAAAAACAGCAATCTTGTGAATGGGTGTTTGAAAATGAGAACAGGCCAACAAAAGTGAGGCAGGCGAGAAAGGTTGGTAAAAAAATGATCGCGTTTTTTTTCTCAGCTACGGGTCCCATCTGTACAATTCCACTTGAAGATCAAAAGAGTGTTAATGCCGAGTGGTATTCTACCATTTGTTTACCCAGGGTGTTAGAAAAAGTTCGCGAAAGACGACCCAAAAGCCGCATCCTGCTACATCATGACAACGCTTCTTCACACACGGCCAACAAAACAAAGTCATCCTGCGCATAGCCCCGACCTAGCACCCTGTGATTTCTGTATTTTCCCCAAAATCAAAGATTTGATGAGAGGTTTCACTTTTACCAACTTCGAAGAGGCAGTGATAGCGTTCAATCAGCATGTAGAAAACATGCCTTCAGTGTGGTCCTCCTGTTTTAAAAAATCGCATGAAAAAATGTTTAAAATGTAAAGGAGAGTATTTAGAAAAGCAATAAACATAATATTTTGGTTTTACACATGTTGTATAGTGTGACCTACGTATAAGATAGTATGTACTTATGATTTCACGTAATTTCAGTGATCAGTCATTCCTTGGTTCGTTTTAATTAAATTTAGCGATAATCTTTGGCGCATAGCACCGGCTGAAGACACTTCTGGCAATCCAATGCCCATTAACGGAATGAGTATTGGAAAAACGTTTTTATGGACAAAACTTGCCGTGGAACGAAGCCAGCGATAGTGAAAAAAACCAATTGGGTAGTTCGTGTAAATCAGCTTTGCAACCTACAGCAAATAATAATGGACAACAGATTGGTATTGGGTAATTTGTTTTTATAGGAAGACACGCATGTAGGTACCATAAGTTTTTTGCAATGCGACTTTATCAAAAAGGACGAGGATCACAATTCGTCGGAATCTTTTTATTTTTTTATTTTGTATGTTAACCGATTACTCGAAAACGGCTGAACCGATTTGGAAATTTATTTTTTTGTTTGAAAGGGTCCCATATAAATTTATACTTCCATTATACTTCACAGGTGGTTCCACATAAATTTTATCAAAATTGGTCAAGCTGAAATATCAACGAAAATCTAAAAATTGTATACATCGATGATGATTTCATGTACTTCGCTGTCTCATTGGAGCGGTGCGTTTATTTGGCCTACCCATATTATATACATACAATATACATCTACATTCCACTAAAAATGTATAATAGGCTCAAATTTCATTCAATGAAGTCGGTTTCTTTTTAGTTTATAAAACGTAATTATTTATTTAATTTTTTTAGTCCTATTTTTTGGTCGCTTAAAATAAAAGTACCACAACTCGTAATTTTTCATACTGCCATGCATGTCAATAGCAAGTATGCGAGATTGGAGACGGTCATGTTACCGTCTCCAAGCCTTGCGTATGTAACATACCTGAGCATGTAACGCGGATCACAAAAAAGCTGCGAGCCGCACCACGGCGCCTTACTAAATCATCGAAGCTTTGCATGGGGCCGCGGCGGTATATAACCGACTTCCTGACACCATCACAAATGCTCCATCAACGCAATCCTTCAAATAAAAATTAAAAAATTGGCTCATTAATCAATGGCATTATAAGATTATAAGTTTCTCAGTTAGACACCACATTATTACGTGACTACTATGATATATACTATAATATATACTATAATATATATGATATCATTATAGTATTGTTATTCAATGTATACCTACCTACCTACTAATAAGTATGTGTGAACTAAGTTTCAAGGATATATCTAACCTACCTAGTACCTAGTATTACTACGTAGTAATACATACCTACATATACTTAGGTAACTACGAAGTAACTTGTACGTGCCTATAAAGTAGGAATACCTTTTATATGTCATCACAATACTGAGGAGCTGGAGCTGCGTGTATAAAGTTTAAATCGAAATGTATTCGAGGTGGAAATAATGATCCGTTGCTCTGCAGATGAAACCATCTTCGTCCCACATATTCCCCTAACCTCATTTCATTTATTTATGCTACAATGTACATTCAAGTTAGGTCTAACATAAATTGATGTAGGTATAGGTACATTGTACCATGTGAGAGCGTTGCAGGATATGGTTAAGTACATCAAGATAGGTTGAATTTGAAATTAGATATAAGTCACGAAATACGTCAACAAAACAATCATTTAAAAACAATTATTATCATTACATAGTATAAAACAAAGTCGCCTTCCGCTGTCTGTCTGTCCCGATGTATGCTTAGATTTTTAAAACTGTGCAACAGATTTTGATGCGGATTTTTTTAATAGATAGAGTAATTCAAGAGGAAGATTTATATGCATAAAACATACATAATATAGTAGAGAAACACTGATAATTTTAGAGGTTTCTAATGTGGTGTCGTAAATAAACACATTTTTTGCGGTTACATTGCAAACGCTGGCTGAACTCTACGAGATAGATCAAAATAATGTACTACAGTATTGTGCACTTTAAAAAGGTCTACACAAAAGTTCGCAATAGTATATGTCTATCTCTTAGTCTATGTTATTCTCTATGTGATATTCTAGTGTTATTCTCATTCTGTAGTTTATACCATTGCACCCGTGCAAAGCCGGGGCGGGTCGCTAGTTTGATATAAAAGTGAAATAAGTATCTGCTTAAACGTCAATATGGTAAAAGTGTCATTCTTCACTTGTCATTTCCTGAAGTATCATAGCACTTCTAAATTCATTATTTTTTTCGTGTTATTGCATGTTTTATTCAATAATCTTAGCGGGATTTTAATGAATAAATTGAGAGTCCATAGGAAAAGTGTAGACAATTGAATTATAAGTGTATTATGATGCAATGTGATTTGATCGACGAGGAAACTTAAGGAGAGTAGTAGCTTGTAAGTGCTATACACCTTTTTTTTTGCCTACCTTGTACTGGATTTTGCACATGTAAATATTTTAAGAATAGATAAATATATAAAGTAAAGTGTATGGTTCGATCTTATACATTAACTAATGTGTTTTTTAGGTTAGTTATCATCTTTATTCATTGACATTTGAATGAAAAGGACAAAACATACTTAACGCCAGTCTTCATTCCTTACGTTTTAATTAAGGTAAATTATAAAAGCTGGTTACGCTAAAAAACTAAAATGGAAATGGGCGGGACACGTAGCTAGGCTAAAGGACGAGAGATGGACTACCATGGTAACAACGTGGAAGGGTCCAATCGGCAAACGTCTGAAAGGCGAGATCCACACGAGATGGGCAGACGATTTGATAAAAATAGCTGGTACATGCTGGCCGCAAATAGCTCAAGATAGAGACACATGGTATTCTTTAGAGGAGGTCTTCACCTTCACCTGAGGAGGGGTTCATGCAAACAAACTTATACATTATTATCCAGATTTAAACATTTTTTGTGAAATACGTGTAAACAATATTATTATTTTTTTCTTTTTTCTCTAAACTATGTATGTATCTCACTTTTTGCATGAAATAAAAGGCTTATTTAAGAGCTGGTTAAGATAGTTTTTTTTTTCTTATTTATTTTCGTGTCAGTAGTTATTTTGTGTGATAAAAGGATTAAAGTGCGGCTCAAAAACTCCTATCGCGCACATGTTAGTAATAGTTAAAAATATTGTTCTCAGGAACTCTGTATGTCACCAAAACATCGTTCACTGTAAACCAGTTATTTTCACATTGGCCTATTTTTAATACCTCCAGCGACGTGAATGATTTTTCCGCTGCTTGTTATGCGGCTCCATGAAGCGCATAGCAAACATTTTCGATTGCAGATCACACACTGCCAATTATTCCTGATTGCAAGCAAACTACTTGTCATAAAATGCTTCTTAAAAATATGTTCACACCATAAATCCTTTTTTCGTAAAGGCATGGCTAGCACACGTCTGGGACGCTGCGGCCTAGCATAAATCGTCCCTTATCCCCATATCAAAGGTCGAAGGTATTAGAGTTCACCATATGGCTTGTGACGTTCCGATCGAATAGCACCAGAGAGTAACACAATGAGGTTGAGGCTGAAGAGGGATTTTATTACCTGCGGCATCTTTTTGGCATTATAAGTAAATACAACGGTATGAACCAAAACGGTGATGATAGTTTATTAAGACGCCTCGTGCTAAATTCAGTTTAAACTATTATAATAAAATACGAATTAAATTATTTAATACAATCACAATGATCGATTTAGGATCGATGGGCACGTGCTAGGTAATAAAACTCGTTTTGGCCCTCTAGGGCTTTTTGTACTCGTAACTACCTTACCAACGATTCATATAACTAATATTATGTTGGGTTTTATTAGCTTAATAGTAATTTTTGGAACATTTTACAGATGGTTATTATAATCATAGGTAAAATTGATATTCTTTTTAGGAACTATTTTTAGTTTGATAATTGCTTTTATGTTCTTATAATTAATTATCGATTTTGTAAAATAGCAGGATACATTTATATTATTTTTTTTGCATTTTCGTGAAAAAAATAATATTTTTGTAAATTCGATATGCCAGCAACACTTCCGGCAAACATGATGGCGCCATGAAAATGGCCGTCGAGAGGTCAGTCGACAGAGCGCGATCGGAAGTGATGGTGGCATACCGAGGACTATGATGGTAACAAAATGAAATGATTAAAAAGTGAATTAAGAGAGAAATACACGTTTCATTGTGAGATTTCGAGGAGTTTTATTACAATTATAAATGCGAAAGTAGCTCTGTCTGTCTGATCCGATTTTGATTATTTTTGGTATAGAAATATATGGGACTTTGGAGAAGGACATAGGCTACTTTTTATGTAGCAGCTAGTAGAATTAATAAACTAGTAACAGTAGGTTGTAAATCTGTCAGTTAGCTGTCAAATGGCAGAGCAACATGAGGCCATGCATGTCTTAAACAATATAGTTATTTACATTATAATTAGCTTTCTTTTTAACAAAGCTACCTTATAAGCATACACGCTACGCTTATATTGATGAATGAATTGTCGACGATAGATGCAAAATTTTACTTTACAAGATGATGCATAATTATTATTCGCAGTGTTTTGGGGATCAAAAGATCGGATAGGATCTCGAAATGGACCTACCCAGGTCATGCGACTGAAATGCATCCAGAACGTTAGGTAAAGCTCGTCACTCAGTGGGTGCCCGATAGTCGAAGATGACGCGGCAGACCCAGGAAAAGATGGCGAAACGATCTGGATGCATTCGAGCCAAACTAGCAAACTGTGGCCTTGGAGCCCAAAGAGTGGAGGTTTAAGGGGGAGACCTTTGCCCAGTGGGATATGATAGGTTAAGGAAAGAATAATAATCGATTGAACAATCCTAACAACAGTCTACGCTAGATGCTTTTTAGCGCTCTGTAGTTTTACCCCTCGTCCACTGGCCCAACGCCAGGCACTAGCCGAAACTCATTTATTTCCCTTATTTAAAACGCTAACATGCCCGTTTTATGCAGCGGCAGCCCGGTTAGTTATTACCACGGGGAGGCGTGTGAACAGCCTTGAACAGCCGGTTGTTCACGAAAATAAATACCTAATTAAATTAGTCTTTCGGATTTAGGAGAGTATTTTCAAAATAGGCAATGAAACCAGCAAACGTAAAGTAACCGCGTCCAATCCTGCTCAGGTGTTGATTATTTTTTTAAATATTAGTCACTTATGATGAGAGATGGGCCGAATATCCGTTTTATGTTTGATATTCGTGATGCTCAGCAGCATCACGATTATGGAACTTTTGATATTATCAATGTCTATCAGTTTCGATTAGCAATCGGCATAATTTCGATCATTAGTTTAATTGTAACTGGAACAAGTTTTGATAAGATGGATTACTATTACGTACCTTCGGTTTACATCTCAGATCAAATAAATATAAAGACAAAGTGCAGTGAATCACCAAAGCTAAAACCTCAAAACCATGCTCTTGTATGTAAATACACATTCTCTTCTATATAAATACATTCCCTAACATTTTTTATGTTACGGAATCACCACAAAACAAGAGGAAAGTATTTTATTCTACGATGTTTACAAGACGACAGCATGGTATGCACTACAGAATGCTCTACTTATTAATACAAGTATGTATGCATGTACTGAGAGCAAGAAACATGAGTTGGGTGTTTGTGTCTGGGTGAGTGCTAGTATTTACTCAAAGGAGCACGGTTTTTATAGCTTCACTTTGGTTGATCGTCGCGCTCGGTTTTTATAGATCATTATGTGGTCTGAGGTCATTATTCATATGACTCAGAATCCGAATTCCATAATCGCCCAGTAGATCTTTCAATTACAATTATAATAAAAAATAAAAAAATATTGCTAGATTCCCGTATTGTTTTCCGCGCAGATTAACAAATGCACGTGTCAATAATTTGTCGAAAACTAGATGATTGAATAACAAGGTAAGCGGGAAAAGGTGTCATGGGCATGCATAAACTTTTTGCAATTAATTTATTTTTATTATATAAAAAATTTATTCGTGTTCCTTGAAATCGCGTTTCAGCCCATCACTAGTATGTACATAAAATTATATTTAGTTTTAACATGTCTTTGTATATACTAAAGTTTTTTAAACTTACGCGATCAGAACACATTATTATAAATATTAACGGGTATTTATCGCGTTTATTTACCTGAGTACTCCAGTCATCCCGTGACCACGACAGAGTGTAAACCTGTCGAAACGTCGGGAAAAATAGGTAAATAAACGCAATAAATACCCGTTAATATATATAATAATTTGTATATACCGTCGACGATTAATTACACATTTTCTATTTGGTTTTATTAATTGGTTATTAATTTTATACACGAAACAGTAGCATTTTTTGGCGAATTTAAATTGAAGGTCGAAGACTGGAGGTCATCATTACAATCCTTGGCTTAACAGGTACATAATTAGCGATAACATCAAGTTATCAGACTAATGATAATTATGAGAACGTATTCAACAAAAGAATTAAAAACAAGTGTAATCTTTTTTATCTATACCTATTTAGTAATTTATCGTATAATTTAATACAATTTATCACGAATACAATAAATGATTTTAGGTTATTGCCCTGATTTATCGTGAATTTCAAAGAGAATTTTATTTTTTCCAAATATTGATGATTATATTTTGACAGTTCATGGCTTCCATGTAGTTTTTTTTCGTATTTTTATTATCTTATAATGTTTAGTTGGATTCTTCGTCTGTCATTTCATGGAGTAACATAGCTCTGCTAATTTAATATTTTTTACTCGTTTTATTGCATGTTTTATTCAGTAATCTTGGCGGTGTTTTAATGAATAAATTGTACAGGACGGGTAATTGAATGTGTTATGTGTATTGTGGTGCACTGTGAATTGAACGACGTGAAATCTCAAGAAAATTCTAGACGCCATTCCGCGTGACGTCTAGAATTGACAATTGACCATCGACTAAGACTCTTATAACAAACAAACTGACAATAAACTATAAACACTTGACACTGACAAAATTGACATTAGTATATAAAGAGGAAGAAGAAGAATGATTATTTACTAAAAACTATCACGATCACTATGGCCGTCGAGCAACACAAAGCAAATGATACAGTTATAAACGAGGTTTCTTCTGTGGAAAAGCGCATTTCATTTAAAATCATATCAGTGACGAGGTTTAATTTTTAATAAACGGGTACGTCAATAAGCAAAATTACTGGATTCGGGACATCATGTCACACGAGGTCAACCAATTGCTCGCATATCCGCAGAAATTATTGTATAGTTCGCATTGTAGGACGACGACAACATCGGTCCGTATTTCTTCTAAAACTTCAGGCGTGGCCATCACAATCAACGTAGAGCGCTACTGATCTATGTTAACCAAATTTTGTTTGCCCAAATTAGATGTGAACGACATGTGTTGTTCCAACAGGAAGGCGCTACGTGCCTTACAGCCAATGCCACGTTAAGGCGAAGTAAATAGGCCAACAAGATCGTACGATCTAAGACTTTTTCTTATAGGGTTTACTTAAAAGTGGCCATCTCAAATAAGCCCAAACGGCCGGTGTCCTCAAAGTTTACATAACCCATGTCATCGAAAATTTGACGTTTTGAACGTGTTATTTTCAACAGATTATTATATTGTATACTAGTGTCATTGATAGGCCTTTCAAATAAAACAAAATTCGTTGACAACTCACAAATTGATTTATTAAATTTGAATAATTACCCGTCTCTGTCGGAAATCCTTTTATTTAGGTTAAATTAAAAGCAGGATGATCCCGTTTGTCAAAATGTATTGAAATGACCGTCAGGTTATCGCATGGAGCACGCGGCTTCGATAAGCAAATCTAACGGGATCGTGACCGCTCATCTGATTGGAGAATCACTGTCTCTTCGGCTGGCAGCGCCACGTACACACAGAGGGACCGGACACAGATTTCCATAGAATTCTAATTGTTTTAGTAAGAATAAAAGATGTTGGTTTTCCTGGAAAAAATACAATTTTAGGTAATGCACATACAATGTGTTACTCTCAAAAACGCTGATAATAATGATCACGTAATTCGTATTTATCGTAGCTCCTCTACGAAGGTTCGTAGAAGGCTACGGAGAAGCACTTTTTACGTAGTCGGTTGGGCGAAGCCGAAGGTTAAGCATTTTCAATATGTCTACGAAGTCTTGATACCAAAAATAATTATGACAATAGCATTATTTACTAAGAGTTATAATTTTTGTGTCAGACTTCATAGATAGCACTGCGATACTCCCAGATAATCCTCTAGGTACCGGGTGTGTGACTTCTAGTTATTAAGCTCGGAATGAACCAATACCTGACAGTCTTCCGACAGTTGTGTTTGTCGTGTGTATAGATGGAGTGAAATTGAATCTAGTTCAGCAATATTTGCAGTATTGTAGCTATCCGATTGTCTCTAGCTGAGCGAGGGGAGCATATCCTGAACCATGGTAAAATGCAATCAGTCGGCCATTCTGTATCATAACATAGTATAAAACAAAGTTGCTTCCCGCTGTCTGTCTGTCCCTATGTATGCTTAAAATAAAAAAATATATTTAGCATTCATATGATAGCATATACAATGTTTAAATGCACTTTGATGCTGCTCGAATTTTAAACAGGTAGACCTTTCAGCGGTCTTTACACTAGACAAGCCTGTATCCTGAAGACCAGAGAGACGATTTACTTAATAAATTGACAGTAACCTCATTTAGCAGATCTTTAAAACTACGCAACGGATTTTGATGCGGATTTTTTAAATAGATAGAGATTCAAGAGGAAGGTTTAAATATATAATACTTGCATCCGTGCGAAGCCGGGGCGGGTCGCTAGTGTATCAATAAACTGCGGAGTATAGTTTAAATTTATATAAAAATCGGCCAAGTGTGAAAGTCGAGCCTGAGTCCGTACCGTTTAATAATAGTATAATTGGGCTTGTACTAGTAGTACCTACTAGTACAAGCCCAATTATACTATTATTAAACTAACAATTAAAGCTCCGAACCGAACATTTTTATTAACATTGTAACCAGAAAACCATAAGTTTTTTTATAAATTAATAATTACAGAAATGTACAGAATAATATACATTAATTAATATATAATACATGTGAAGCAGTTGATATATCTAAAGACTCTTTAGAACGATATATGTATTGATAGCTCAACTGATCCAGATCACTACCAGAGAGCAGCGTTCCCAAAATACTAGCGGCATTGCCTCGTTGAATGACAATGCTAATTCGCTGAGCCAGATAGGAGCTAGCTCCTGGGTCACGCAATGTATCTACCAGACGCCATGATATAATTTTGAAAACGCCGTGGGCTCTTGTTCCCCACGATTCTCGACTCCAAAAGGCTCAAATATGTAGGCCATTCAAGACCGGCATATTTCCTAACTTTTTATAAATAAATTAAATAAATATCAGTCGACAATGCACACAGATAGATTATGATTTACTGACGAGTTCGTTCGAGTAAGTTCAATAAATACACATGTAGACATCCTATCTACAAACAGTTACTTCCGCTTTGTTTCACTCCTAGTTTAGCCGCAACTTTGAAAAGGCCGACGGCAACGGCCATGGAGTCTGACCAGCCACGGAAATGGAACACGATTCGTGATCAGCCTTTTAATGTAACCAGTATTGAAACACTGGGCTCTGGACCCGGCTTGGTGTATGCATGTATTTTAAAAACGTAAATTCTATGAAAATGCTTGTTTCCTTACCATGTTCTCAATCTCCATTGTGAGCACGTGCTCTACAATCAAAAGATGGCTTCAAAGGGAGTTCTTTAAGTCTGGTACTGTAATGTCGGTACTCGTATTTCAACATCAGTTAAGAAAATATATTTGGACTGTTAACAGCTGTTTCGTTACTGCGGTATAAATGGTTACATTTGATGTGTTGCTTGCAAAATAATTAATTAAAACTCTTTGAAGCGATGAAATCAAGACTACATTAAAATATGTCACTCTGTTCCAAGTCTAAGGTCTTTTATTTCTACCGTGTTGCAGGCTGTTGAAGATTTCGGTTTTCGTGATGGAACTCAGATCCCTGGTGTTGTTATAGCGGCTCGCCCTTTTTCGTCCTTTTAGCAAATCCTGTTAAAATATAAGCAAAATTTCCCGTTGAGAAATATTGGCAGCGCTCTGTTGTTCAAACTGGTCTGTCTACGAATAACTTACTCTGAATGCCAGGCGAAACTTCCGGGACATCAGGCTGTATAGGATCGGGTTTGCGACCGTGGACATGTATCCGATGTAGCACAGGTAGTTCACGATCTTCCACGCCTGTGAAAAGATAATTTTACTCATCTAATACCTTTAAACGAGCAAAGCTTGGTCATCCAGGTAAGTGTTTAAATGCTACTTAACAATCTCTTCGTAATATGGAATATTATTCAAATAATAAAGACTGATGAATGATTACTCTTTTATTATTTTTTTATTTTATCTGAAAGTTGTGCTAGGCTAGCTAGTTATGTGGCTAGTTCAAGATCACCATTAAGAACTTTGCCTATCTTTGAAACTTAAAGTTCGTCGTAACATTGTCTCTACCATTTCTGTCCTCCCAGATGCAGCCCAGGAATTATTCGCAAGAACAACTAAGAAAGTTCAGGAAATATCGCGGAACTATGCGGGGGTAGAAAAGAAGAAAAGATGAATAAAAAACCCGCAAAGAGGCTTGCGTTGATCTTTCTATTTTTGATAGAGCGAGCGAAGCGAGTGAAAATGGCAACTTGGATGATTTGGCTTTGTATGTGTGTATGTGTTTCTTCGATGAAAACTTTGCAATCAATGATCCTATCTGCATGAAATTTGGCAAGTCAACAGAATACAATTGACAAATGTGCAGGTAAAAATTGAAAAATTGAACTTAGACCAGGGTTGTTAAGATATGGCGTTATGGCAAATGAGAGGAAAAAGAGTAATATAAATGTATATAGTGCTGTGTCATATGAAAGTGCTTTGTTTGTATATTCTAAAACGGTTTTTATTTTTTATTCTAGGATGTATAGTTTTTCATTTCAACGCTATACAGTTTCAACTTCAGCTCCCATTCGCTAGTTCAATCATAACAGTTTCATTCCTAGACTAGGCTAGGCTAGGCCAATTGAGCTGAAACTTGGTATACCTGTCAAGAATGACAGTGTGTTAGGATAACATATGAGTATATTCATGACTCTTCGTTTGTCATTTCATGAACTAATATTCTTCTAAATTAAATATTTTTTTCTCGAATAACTTTTTCTCCATATTTTTTGCATGTGTAAATCAGTAATCTTAGCGTAATTTTAATCAATAAACTGTATATTAGCACAAGTATGGACAATTTAATTATAAATGTATTATATGTTGCCAAGTCATTTGAACGACGAGGAATCCCGATAAAGTTCTAGACGGGCGGCGATGACGTTTAAAATAGACAAATGACGATCGACTAAGACTTTATAACCAAATAATCACTTACCACTGGCATTATAATCAACAACACTATTATAAATGGAAAAGTAACTTTGTCTGTCTGTCTGTCTGTCACGTTTTCACGCCTAAACGGCCACGGCTTTGATTAATTTTGGAATAGAATAGCTGGGACCTTGGAGAAGGACATAGGCTACTTTTTATGGAGGTAGCACGCGGCAGCAGCTAGTATACTATATAAAACTATTTATAGGTGAGTATAAGAGGTTCAAAGCGGATATAATTTGCTAATAGGTCCCTAATGGCATAACGAATTATGTAATGTTATCGCTCTAAGAATTTAGCCAGATCATAATAATATACATTTTTAAACAACTAGTTTCTTAATGTGCTTTTAAATAAATTACCTTTAAAGAGGTTTAATATGTATTGGTAAATCATACTTCACTACATAGTATAAAACAAAGTCGCTTCCCGCTGTCTGTCTGTCCCTGTGTATGCTTATATCTTTAAAACTACGCAACGGATTTTGATGCGTTTTTTTTAATAGATAGAGTGATTCAAGAGGAAGGTTTATATGTATAATACATGTTTAATATAGTAGAGAAACACTGATAATTTTAGAGGTTTCTAATCACATTAGACATTCTGTAGTATAGTATCAGAATTGCACCCGTGTGAAGCTGGGGCGGGTCGCTAGTGTGAATAAATGTGAATGTAAGTTTGTTTGTTACGCTTTCACGCGAAAACTACTAAACCGATCATCATTAAACTTTGTACACATATTCTTGGAGGTATTAGAAGTAACATAGGATACTTTTTATGAAAAAAAAATATTTTTTATGAAAGATGGCAAAACAACGTTTGCCGGGTCAGCTAGTGATAATATATTTTAATGGTTGTGAGAAAAGTACTATTGCTATACATGGAAATATTACTTTGTATACATACATTATATTGAAATTTTATTGACATTACATACATTATACATTATATTGACAACCTCTGTGGCGCAATGGGTCAGGGTCCGGCTGAGACGCAAAAGGTTGCTGGTTTGATTCCCGCCGCGAGACAAATGTTTGTATGATCATAAAGCATTTGTCTCGAGTCTTGGTGTTTCTATGTATAATATGTATGTATTTACCACAAATAGTATTTAAGGAGTATATCAGTCATGTGGTACCCATAACACAAGCTCTGCTTACTTTGGGGCCAGATGATGCTGTGTGATATGTCCGGCATTATTATTATTACTATTATGTAAAAAAAAATAAGTATTGAATCAGTTATCTGATTATCATCGCTATATTTAGGCTTCTTTCGTTCAATTAGTCAGTATCTTGACGTCGATCTAAATTTATTTGTATTGTAATGAATGGATAAACGTGTAGTGTCCCATAAACTACACATTTATCAATTCATTGCTAAATGTGATTCGCGTACGCAAACACGTCAAAAAGCAAGCGGAGTTAAAGTCAAAGTCAAAGTCAAAGTCAAAGTCAAAGTCAAAAGATGATTTATTCAATACAATCACAAGGATCACTTTGAAACGTCTTACATACCAGGTGAATTTAGGTGCCAATTCATCCTAACCTAAGCTCGAGAAGAATTGGCAAGAAACTCGTCTTGGTCCTAGCACTTTTTTATATGATCCATCTTATAACTACCTTAACTATGAAATACTAATATAAGAGTGTTTATACATTTCAAGTGTGTCGGTTAACTGTCAGACGGCAGAGTTACTTTTTATAAGTAAATTTTCTTGTTTATTGTTCGTCATGAAACATGAGAAATTGTTTTTTACTGAAATAAAAAAAGTTTTTCATATAGTGCTGTCAACGAAAGAGATGCTGTTTAGTTTATCTATATGATATAGGGTTTTTTTAATGGATGACAATATTTTAACACGATCAAAATTAAGATTTGACCCCCAAATTTAAAATTAAAGAGACTTAAAGACTTTCCGATTCGAAAGAGTATGCATACCAAAATACTCTTTTCACACTATCTTATTGCTTACTAAGGACAATGACAGTTTAAGACGTAGCTGATTGAATATTTGTTGATCCATTCAAACAAATGTAGAACTTTAGTACCCATTTTTACGAAAATTGCGCGGATGGATATGTATGAAATTTCGCACACTTATAGTATATAACTAGATATAGAAGGAGTGAAGAATGCTAATATTTTTTTAAATGATAAAAAATACATTAATCATTAATTAATTATGCTCGAATATCGACCAGTGGGCGACCACTAGTCTATATAAGTATAGAGCCTAGGTAGTGTAGGCTCCTTATGTCATCGACATATATGTCACTGGACCGGATTTTATCGAATAGATTCAAAATATAACACGTAATTAGTTCTTACACTCAATTAAATCTTGCAAAATTCATGCTACTTACAGTGTAGTTATTTTCATAGCTGAGTTCTGGAAATACAGTCATCACACGTAGGATGCAGTATGGGGAAAACAACAAGAAGAAGGTAGCAGAAACAGCGGCTGAAAAGGAACACAAATTAATAAAGAATACTATGTCACACCTGAATGTTATTGTTGTTTATAACATCATCCAAGTACCCACCTAACATTTTTATAGCTTTGTCTCTGTTATGTTGCACTATAACAGGGCTGACTTGGGGCTTCCTCTTCTCCGACTTCAGTTCAATGAAGATCAAGATGTAGAGAACTGTGATTACCACCATCGGCAACACAGATAAGGCAAACACCTCAAATCCAGCGAATGCACTATGTATACCAGCAGAGATCGTAAAATAA
Source organism: Lampropteryx suffumata (assembly GCA_948098915.1). Taxonomy (NCBI): domain Eukaryota; kingdom Metazoa; phylum Arthropoda; class Insecta; order Lepidoptera; family Geometridae; genus Lampropteryx; species Lampropteryx suffumata. The sequence continues at coordinate 20,148,787 of OX402550.1, read as the reverse complement.
CAGAACACATATTTCTTTCTCTCCAGAAGATCTATATAGAATACGTCAGGGATGATAAACACGGTACATATTAACCAAATAGCGCCGGTAATTTTGTAAACACGAGAGTTCAAAGTTAGTTTCTGACGAAGAAACGGCCTTGTTACGACCAAATAGCGCTCTATAGTAAAAGCGGTGATAATTAGGAGACTATAGTTTAAATTAAAGTCCCAAAGGATGTAGTGGAATCGACAACCGACTTCTCCTAAGGGGTAGAAGTCCGGGACCCAAGTGACGTAGATGTCGATAGGGACGAAAAAGCCAGTGATTAGGTCGGAAATAGCGATGTTGAAGAGATAGCAGTTCGTTGGAGTCCGCATAGAGCGATTGCGGACGATCACGGCACACGTGCACACGTTTCCAATGATGTTTAACACCATAGTGACTCCCAAGTAAATGCTCAAAATGATCTTCACAGTGAATGTTTCGTCTAAGTAATTTCCATCGTCATAAAACGCCATGCCTATCGGTCCAAAGAGCGTGTATGAGTTATTCTCATATTCACTATCGTTTACTTCGAACATGACGAGTACTAACAAATTTCAGCTTTTTTATTACGAGGAAATTATAAAAACGAAGTGTGACTCTGATGGATGCGAAAAAACACTGTTCCTCGGGAAAATTTTACGCACGCCCTTGTGTCTCAATATACAGCATGGTGCTTTTTTAACAATCTTGGGACGCTACAGAACCAATTATTTTGTCAAAGTTCTGTTTTTGTTTTGTAATCAAATTGACTAAACTCGATGAAATAAGCATTTGTTGCCTTGGCTACGGACCCATGGAACCTTTCTCATAGGTACCTTAGCCCGTCAGTTGAAAGTTGCCATTGTATGTACATACCTACATAATTATTATGTTGGTATGAAATCTGTCCTGTTATTTAGACGCCTGTTTTACACCCGTACAATATACATCCACGCTATATGTGGGTTAGGTTTTTACCATCCCCGAAAAGAAATACTACTAACATATTTTATTTATATTGTACTAGAGTTTTTACCATCCCCGAAAAGAATATAGCGACACTGTGAGGAATAAAACATTTGTGTGTTGAAAGCTCAACGTTGATTAAAAATAAACAATGATTCAGAGATATCGCCAAAAAAGGAAAATATCGCTGTTTGCCTGGAGTATTTGTTGACATCGTTTATTATGACGATGTGTGAAAAGAAAAATAAATAAATCAAAAAAATCTTAGTGAATTCAATACCTATCGACCTACTTACTTACTAATCTAATGTATTTTATCATCTTTCTGAATATAATTTTGCTTTCACTGTTTTTCTTATAATATTTCATAATTAGTGCTGCGAGCTTCTAACATCCTGTACGGAAATGTAATTGAGTACAAACAAGTATTCAATTTGCCAGAAACCTTATAAGTAGCCGAGCCGTCATGCCTGAAGAACCACTTACATTCTGCAGACACTGACCTACGTAACGTACACGTAACCTAGCGGACCCGTGACAGCCTGGTGGTCAAAATGATACTCCTTGAGGAATCATCATTAAATTAATCTACTGTCGTTGGAGGCTTCTAACGGCTGAATACTTTACGTAAATAGATGTCATCGATACGATATAAGAATTTGCTGGTGTCGTGCCTACAACGTTACGTGCTGGGTAACGTGTTGTCTAAGCTGTACCTACGTGCCTGTAGGTATGAATCAAGCTTAATTGAAATTACTATACTTACTTTTATAAACAAAATACCAACCACCCTTACAATATTTTTTAGGAAAGGAAAGTCATTCGCGTTCCCTCAGACCAAATATTTATATCTCCGAACTAGTTCCCTAATAATATTAGCTTCATTGCCGCGGGACTCATTTTTGTATTGTCTACATAATATTTGTCTTGGTGTATTTCAATAAGTACGTATTAACAAAAATAAAAAGTATATAGTAGTATCAGTCTTGTGGTTCCCATAACACAAGCTCTATTTACTTTTCGCTAGATGATGCTATGTGAAATGTTTATATATTTATAGAAATTGTTTTATTGAAATTGAAATTGTCTGGCTATACTTACTTTTTTACAGAATACTCTCTATTCTGTAAAATAGTAAACATAGCCAGATTGGAGTTAAGTTAACTGTTTGAAATATCATTAAACAGTTTTCTAGGTTATTTATACAGGAAAAATAAAGTATTTTTTCACGTTAACAGCCGCCCTAGTCTCGCGTCCAAACTATAGATAGGTAATCGTATACAAGGCCACCGTCGCGTCGACCGCGTCTACCGGGTGGGTCACCTTTTCCACATTCCCCACAGAGTTTGTGCGTTGGGTAAGATGAAGAGTGGGGGGGAAGGATTTAAGGCCATCGGGCTGTTACCTCAATGAAACAATATTTTTTATCTAGTTTTATTAAAAACATAACCAACATCTTAATCACAATAAATATATATTTATCTACTAAATAACTTTTAAGATACAAAATATAGTCTTTTTTAAACCACACCCAATGTAGTGACAGCTAAATTGAGTTTCCATAAATAGTCAATAAATAATTACGTTTTAATAATGAACTACTTCTACTTTGATCTTTTCAATTATTAGTCTAGCTAATCCGATTTACCATTCGCCAGATGAGTTATGTCCGAGTTAAGAATTTCCTTCTTGTCTTCAACGGTATCGTCATCAGGTCCCCAGACCGGGTGTGAACCGTCGCCGGTCCTCTTCACGCGTTTCTGGATCACATCTTGGGATACCGTTTTTAGATCATAAGCCAATCCGATCGCGGCCATGAAGTCAATAAAGAACTTCGAGTAGTTGAGGGAATAGTGGCCAAGCTCAGCGGTTTTATAATCCCAAGGGAAGGTGTGGTGGTAGTTATGGAAGCCTTCGCCGAGCACTACTAGAGAGACAGCTTTGATCTCAACAGGGTTGATGTTCTTGTCGTAAGGCTTGTCTCCCCAAAGATGGGCGGCAGAGTTCACCAACCAAGTCACGTTCAGGACGTAGACGAATCTAAACACAGCGCAGACGAAGTAAGCGTTCCACGCAGACTCGCCCCACAGCGTGGGGACAAGAGTGGGCATCAGGAAGCAGCAGAGCGGCATCAGTGTGAGATAGTACCTGGAAATAAAACAAATAATAATAATAATGCCAGTCATTTCATACAGCATCATCTGGCCCTAGAGTAAGCAGAGCTTGTGTTATGGGTACCACATGACTGATATACTATTGAAATACGTTTTTTTTTAAATACAATATACATAAAACATAGAAACACCAGGACACGAGACAAATACTTGCAGATCGAACTCGCAACCTTCTTCAAAATCATCTAGAAACCTGCGTGGAATAGAGAACGTCCTATCTCTTTTCTAATGCCTATCTCCGGGTGATGTCAAACGATGTTTCAATGAAGATAGGGTACGATCGTAAATAAGTTTATTATAAAGTTTATCAAATTGTGTGATTTCTAATTAATGATAAGGAAATTCTTGGTGAAATTCTCCAAATATAGATAATTTTGCCAATGGTACCTATATTGGAATTATCTATGTATGTTTGGTATGTCTAGTATCTACGTAGCTACTGCATTATTTCAATAGAAAATGTTTAGTTTTTAGTTCATTTACATAAACTTGGTTTACTTATTTATATGTTAAAACCACTAATAGCTTACATACTTATGAGCAGGTGTGTTGTTAATACGCTTCTATATTTTTATACGGTTATTTTTTGACAAGTTGCAAGTACATATAACTAGCTGTAAGAATAATAATTATAATAAAATGAAAAAATAAATCATGTTACCTAGAGGGTACCTAGGTAACATGATTTACTACCACCGCAATGACATGTCTAACATGGAATAACACATATGCGCACGCACTAGCGGAAAAAACCGCGTTGAATATTACATACTCCAGAATAGCGCAGTATCAACCTCCCGGATAAATTCGCTAGTGCGTGCTAGGCATATAAACCCTTAAGTTTCAACAAAGATAAATGCCTCACTTCTTCTGAAAACGCAGGATAGGGTCTGACTTGAGGTCACTCATGTCGATGGTGTGTCCTTTCGCCTTGATCTGCGGGTGCTTCCTGACGAGCAGCCACCCGACATGGGAGAAGAAGAAGCCACGGGTTGCGTTGTGAGGGTCTGCATCAGTTTCAGAGTACTTGTGGTGCATTCTGTGATCGCGGGCCCAGTCTATAACAGCGTCCTGGAATACAAGATTAACTTTAAGTCAAATGCTTTTGGACTACTCTACACCGTCTATGATGATGATGATTGATTCCTGTATGACGCGCTTATCATTAGTCAAATCTTATTTTGTCATATAGATGAGCTTGAACGTGTCCTTAAACCATCTGGACAGCCTGTGTTTTCTTGTCGCGAGATGAGAAAAAACAAACATTCCTGAACTTCTGATTTCTTTCTGTTTGTATGAGTCAGTTACCAACTCCAAATACCAAAAAGGTCTAAATCGGTAGGTACCTAAACTTTTTTACAAAGCCAGAACTGACTTTAAAGCAAGAAGCATTGCTTATCCTCCGAAGCAGGAAAGGGCTTAGACACAGGCCTACCTGGGCTTGAGTGCCGGAGCTCTACCTATGTCCAACTTGAGCCTCGCACAGTAAATAAAATAAAATAAATAAATAATACCGGACATTTCATACAGCATCATCTGGCCCTAAAGTAAGCAGAGCTGATATACTACTTATATACTTTTTTGTAAATAAATACATATTATACATAGAAACACTCAGACCCGAGACAAATACTTGCAGATTATACAAACATTTGTCCCGCGGTGGGAATAGAACCCGCAACCTTCTGAGTCTCAGCCGAGGAGATGCAGTCCACTGGGCCACAATGTTGTGAACTTGATATGCGACCGATTGGAGTACTTTAACTTCTCTGTAAGCAGTTGGCAGTAGGTAACCCGGTTGGTGAGGTAATTCGTGATGTCAATCCACCGTTTACAAAAATAATACGAGTAGGTAGGAAGTAAAATCATAATCAAATTGATTTCATCACGACATGACATTGCGTGCGCAATGCCCTCGGTTTGACATTCCCGCATCAATTTTATCATCTTTTTAATGTAAGTGAAAGTCATCACATGTCATGCAGCTGCTGATTCAACAATGTTTATCTATTATTAATATTACTAGTGGTCGCCCATTGGTTGAAATTCGACCATAATTAAATTAAATTTATTTTTTATGCATAATTAAAAAAAAATATTAGCATTCTGCAGTCCTCTATATAAACGATAAGTGTGCGAAATTTCATACTCCTCTGTCCGCGCAATTTTCGTAAAAAGGGGCACAAAGTTTTTGCTTCACGTATTAATATATGGATTATAATTATTTTATTTTGATTTATTATTTTGATGTTTAGGTATTATCCAACTCAGCTGTACGCTAGAAAATGAATAATATATACGCCCCTAAGCCAAGTGCGCAGATAATGGATGATTTAATGAGTTTTGGGCACCAATATTTGGTGTATATCGGTTTGTAGAAATATTCTGACGATTCGGCAAGTATTTTATTTTAGAAGTGTGTTTGGGTAAGACAGGTAGAGCAAGTGACTTTCACTGACCTCTATAAAAAATACTACAAAGTTAAACACAACATAACGGCTTAGGAAAACTCGTAACTTTAAGAGCCCTTTCCAACGATATGCCACACGATGGGGTTGTAAAATGTAAAAAAAAACACCCAAGATTCATGTAAGGGAGCTATCCCTCAAAACGTTTAGTTTTTATTTCAAAGCAGTCACTAATAAGTATAACCGTGCAAAATTTAATCACGAAAAATTAATAGTCAGCGAGTAAGATTATGGACGAACAGACAGACAGACGGAAATAGTGATACTATAACTTCCTTGTAGTTTCGGTACTCTAATACTGACGTATTGACGATAAACTGACTACGGTTTATGGTGTGCACTAGGTTTTACAGCTATTAATGTTTTATTATTATTTGATGTGAAAGGGCATACTTCCCGAATGGTCCCATAGAAATTATATAAAAATCTGTTTAGAAGTTTGGTTTTTAATCCAAAGCGCTGGAAAAAAAATGCCATTCAAGTAATCGAAATTTCGATATTCTGCTTTCCTCCGACTTTCCAGTGGACATAATATTTCATTCAAGGAAGTCGTTTTTTTAGTTTTTATGAGGTAATAATTCAATAAATATCTTATTTCAATGATATGGTCTATTTTTTGAGTTGCGAAGACTTGAGCAGCCATTATTCACCTACTTTCATAATTCATGTTCCGTCTCAAGATGCCAATGAATAAACATCTATTGGACTATAAAATAAGCTTTCAGCACATAATATTGACATTCTAGGTAAGTACCTAGGAGCAGTTTTGATTACTTATCGGCTTTACATAAAACCTACATAAAGAATGAGATAAGATATGTTTTTTTGCGTTACTTATTCAATTTTACTCCGTTTGAATGAGCCACACATAAAACCAAACTAAATATACATATATAAATAAATATTGGTGGTCAATGCACACAATGTTTGTCCTGGGCCAGAATCAAACTCAAGCCTAGAAACTAAGCTCAGAAGAAAGAGCTACTGTGCTACCAATTGCGCTGTCAGGCCAGTCAATAATAACTAAATACTTTTAAGAGTAAAGGGTTCGCGTTATCTCGATTTTTTTTATTTAACCTATTTTGTCCCACTGGTGGGCAAAGGTCGCTCCCAAATCTTTCCAACTAGCTCTATCCCAGATCCCTTTATATTTGAGTTCACCCACCATCCTCTCTCAAAGGTATCAAGATCGTCCCTCTGAGCACCGTAGATTAGGACGGGCAAGATACACTTGTATCTTGCCCTTAAGTGTCAGAGGAAGGTCTCCCTTCATGTACGTCTTCATGGACCAGTAGTTCTTCGGGGACCCATCTACCTCGACCCTACGTATCGTGCCTTATCGTTTAGTATTGTCTTGGAGCGGTTAATTTGTCCAACTTCAAGACTCGTCGTCATCTGCAAAGCGCAAGTTTGTTAGGCGTTTGCCAGCGACGTCGATACCCTTGCGTCGATGCGTCAATGTTCCAGACAACGTTGTAAAAACCTCTAGGAGAGTTGCTGTAAACAATATGGGTGTAAAGGGATCTCCCTGCCTCACTCCTTTATTAATGGTAAATCTTGAACCTGTAATGTTAAGTTTGATATCTGCTGTACTATTGTTGGTTTGCATTAAATATTGCTGAGTATTTTACGCTATCGATCAATGTATTAATGTTTGTTAAATAGTACACAGTTTTCGATGACTTGATTTCTCAACGTAGGTTGGTTACACACTGTGTGTTAATGGTCTGACGTGGAGAAGCGGTGGAATCGGCTTCGAAGAGCGTTTTGTACAGATGTGAAACTAGACTAATAGGTCAATAGTTGCCGATGTTACTTTTGTCTCCTTTCTTGTGAATATATTAGAGTGACACCTCTTCTATAATGTCTACTAAGCGTACAATTACAATAATGTCTAATTACTATTAAGCGTACAATTAAGCGTTCTGACATTGTATGTTAAAACGTTCAGCGTGTCAGTGTTCTTTGTAACGTGAGCCAAAGTCGCTAGAGGATCATGCCCGGAGATTGTTGACTCCCCTGGCCCCAGGGCTGGCATGGCGCCACAGGGATCACCGGGCAATGGGGCCTTGGTTGGTTATATCTGTTCATGATTGGAAGGGTTTGGACCTATAACCCATCACGCTGGTCCAGTGCGGGTTAGTGGTTGGATCGCCAGAGCCTCGTTTATTGTTTGGCAGGGTGTACTAGGCTGGAGAGGTTGGCTTTGGTTTCGTAAGATTGTTTGGAACCTCTTACAGTTCTTGCGAGTATGTATAAATAAATATATAAATAACGCTTCCCCAAAGTTAGGTATCGAGTTTGTTATGGGAATCACATGACTAATATACTAAATACTTATATACGTTCTTGTTGTAAATACTTACATACTATAATCGAAGCGGCGGGAATCGAACCCACAACCTTCTGCGTCTCAGGCCGGCCTTCGCTCACTGCCCACAGATGTTGTCAACGGTATTATAAGTTTGTCTATGATTTTATATGCATTTTATTTGGTAATCGAATCGTAAAAAACAGCTCGTGGTTATTATTGAGTATAATGCATCATAAGTGACAAACGGGAAGGGATCAGAAGCAGTTTATTATTTATTACTTCTGACTGATAACAATGTCAATAGGTGGTCGATAGCTATCACGCGTGGCGAGCACGTGAGAGACGCGCATGGCATGATGACTTGGCCTATCGTATTAATGATCTGCACTTGTTTAGATTAAAATGTTTTCTTATTCGAATTACAATTTGCAATCGATTGGAAACTAGCTGCTGCCCAGGCTTCGCATGCGTGGGATCTACATAAAAAAATAGCCTGTTTCCAAGATACAATTTATCTGTTTACCAAATTTCATCAAAAATAATCTGTTAGCCGTGAAAAGGTAACATAAGGACAGAGACTTTTTCCAATTTATATATTAGTATGGATTCATTGCGGTTTTCATAAAGAAATGCATAAATCCGAATGTGTGTGTTCATCAAGAATTCTAATTTATACAATGTTATGCATTACAACCCCTAACCTCATGGCACTCGTGAGGATAAAACGGCCGGTAAAAACACCCTGGAGTGTTTTTTTCCAAATCGTTTAAGTATGGTACTGCAGATCGGTATTAAGTTATTTCGATTTAGGCAAATTATTAACCGACTTTATCAAAAAGGAGGAGGTTCTCAATTCGTCGGAATCTTTTTTTTTTACTGCCTAAGATCTTTATGAGAGGGTTCAATCAGCTTCTCGAAAATGTAATTAGGTAGGTACTCGACCTACCTGCTACAATTTAAGAGATTACTGTATCTACTAGATATATGGAAAATAATAAGAATTTGTTTATTTAATATGCCATGTAAGTGCTCGAAAGTTTTATAAATTCAAACATATTCGTACGATAAGTTACATTTCTACTTCTTCTTACCGTGTCACAAGTTATATAAATAAATAAATAATGCCGGACATTTCACCTAGCATCATCTAGGCCCAAAGAAGGCAGAGCTCGTTATGTCAAAGTCAAAGTCAAAAGATACTTTATTCATTACAATCACAAGGATCACTTTGAAACGTCTTACACACTAGGTGAATTTGGTGCCAAATCTTCCTAGCCGAAGTCCGAGTGGAACCGGCAAGAACCTCGTCCAGGTCCTAGCGCTTTTTTGCATGATCCATCTTATGACTACCTAAACAATGGGAACCACATGACTGATATAATGATTATATACTTATTTTTAACTGTGGTCGAAGGATTAAAGTGCACTTCAGAAGCAGGCTCCTTTAGTGCGATTAGTTTCGGCTGAGACATGAAAAAACACTTCAGATCAGTTTAAAAATGATCTTTACAACTCCATAACATCTAAACATGATCATCTAAGTATTGATCGTCAATATTTCTCCGTTATCAAAAGAGCTAAGTCTGAACTCTAAGTGGGACCTCATCACCTCAGCGTGCGCCCAAATGTGTGCTTACCCAAGAGAGCACAGACATCCCACGACTCTGATGTGTGCAGGTTGGTAAAATCTTACCTGAAACGCGATCGTGTTGAACAACGTGAGGAGCAGGCGTAGGGGCACCTTGGCTTTGTAAGACTTGTGCGCCCAGAGGCGATGCGCGCCCGCCGTTATGCCCAGCCCAGAACACAAGTACAGGAATACAGCTGAAAATACATTGAATTTTGAGATATTTATCTTTACTTAGTAACTGTAGCGGATCTGTATTTAATTTACGCAAAGTTTTGATATTAGAAACCATCTTTGTTGGAACCTCACGCTTTTTAAAATGTTAGTTCACTTCCGTATAATTAAGAACTGTTTCGTTATTACAAAAGACCTCGAATTTCTAGTGATTTGAAAATTCTTGACAAGACGAAATTTTATACATCTGTTATATGGGAGTTGGATTTGGATAAGTAAATAAGCTTTTCTTTTTTGAATAATGACATATCTCAACATATATTTATTAGATTTTAAAGCGCTTGTAGTATGGTTGTAAGGGAAACCTTTAAAAATGTGGCAACTTATAAATAACCTATCAAATAATAAAGTCAAAGACAATTGTGCTCCTAATAAACTAATAACTGATCAAGGTACTATCATAGACCCATTACAAATTTGTGAACATTTTAATGATTTCTTTGCAAACGTAGGATTAGTATTAGGAAAACAAATTCCTTCACAATATCATAACTATGACACACAGACTATGCGGTTCGGTTTAACTCATACAAAAGCCCAAAAGCTAACTGATTTTAAGCCAACTACTGTAGAGGAAGTAGAGAAAGTAATCAACAACCTTAAATTAAATACTAGTTCTGGAATCGATGGTATTAGTGCTAAAGTAATTCGCTGCATCAAAAACCCGATTGCTGAATGTTTGTCAAAATGTATAAATAAATGTTTATCGGATGGTTATTTTCCTGAAACCCTGAAGGTTGCCAGGGTTACGCCAATCTTTAAATCAGGCTTAAAACTAGACCCAAGTAACTACAGGCCTATTTCTGTTCTACCTACAATATCAAAAATCTTTGAAAAAATCTTACACGAGCGCTTTAATGATTATCTGATTTTAAATGGTATTTTATCTGAGCGGCAATATGGATTTAGGTCGAAATCAAACACACTTTCAGCTTCCATTGGTAACAAAATTAAAAATGTATATAGATAAAAAACAGCTTTCCGTTGGTGTTTTTGTAGACCTAAAAAAGCATTTGACACCATTAGCCATGAAATTCTACTTAAAAAGCTCTCCGTACTTGGTATCGATGGACCAGCTGTTCAAATTCTAAAGTCATATTTATCGCATCGGTTTCAAGTTGTGAAAATAAATGATAATACCAGTAGTCCTAAACCAGTCCTATGTGGAGTTCCACAGGGTTCTATTTTGGGTCCCCTGCTGTTCTTGATTTATATAAACGATATACGCAGCATAGGTCTGAAAGGGCATGTCACATTATATGCAGATGACACATGCCTATTTTACTTTGGCCAAACAATTAAATCTGTCATTGAGGAAGCACAGAGTGATCTTAACTTGCTACATACGTGGTTCTCGTGCAATTTACTGACCATAAATGCAGCAAAAACCAACTTTATTATCTTTGCGGCCAAAAATAGAAAAATCTCAGAGTTCGAGCCTTTAACTATAAAGGGTGCAGTCGTTAATGAAGTTAATAAAGAAACATACCTAGGGCTTATATTGGATAGCGAGTTTTCATGGAAACCACACCTAGAAAAAATTAATAAGAAACTTTCCTCTCTTCTAGGATGCCTAAGAGGTATAGTAAGATGCCTGCCACTTAACGTCAGATATACCATATTTAACTCCCTTGTAAAGCCACATCTTGATTACCTAATAGAGGTATTGGGCACGGCGTCCAAAACAAACCTTGAAAAACTACAAATCTTACAAAATAAACTTAACATTAAACAGATGGACAAGTATTTAGTACAATTCCGCTAATCTATTCCTAAGGAGGTAACTCTTTAGGAATAGATTAGCGGAATTGTACTAAATATTTGTCCATCTGTTTAATGTTTTGTAATGGATTTCCGCAAAGTCACGCCTGAATCAATTATCTAAAATAAACTTATTAAAATACTTTTTTACTACAATTATAGGACTCGAACCACAACAATCTACGAAGACACAAAAAATATGAAAATATCACAAATATATCACTACAACACCTGTATACTTAAACGAAAAATACGAAATAATGAAATACACTCACAAATATTTTTTACAAAAAATAAAGACGTTCACAAACGCAACTTAAGAAGTGCCAATAATATCTACCTACAAAAAGTAAGGACGAATTACGGTAAGAAAAATATAATGTTTGAGGGAGTACAACGACTTACCTAAAACATTAAAAATTATTAAACAACTAAAAAATTAAAACATTAGAAACACTATCTCAATTCAAAGTATCCCTAAAGCGTTACATTTTGGAAGGTTATACCGATGAGAGATATCTTAAATACAACACCCCGTGTGAACAAACATATCTCGTCCGTTCTCTGCACAGTACATTATCCACAATGTTTTACAATCTACCCTCATCTGTCATGTTATGCCTGTTACGAACAAAACTGTCTTCTAATTCTCGTAAATTAATTCTCGTAAGTGATTTGTAATCTTTAGAGAATTAAATAAAGATCTTAGACCACAGTTGTAACAACCTTGCCTTCCGATCATAAAGCCTTGGCGTGGGTTTGAATCTAGTCGTGCACTAATGGATTTTTCCTTTCGAAGAAAATATGCACGTAATGAAAGTGCTCTCAAATGGTAATGGAAAACATCCTAGAACTTAAAAAAATCGAATGAGTTATCGGTTTGTATTCCTATAAGCGGTTATAGGCTTGCAACCTCTCAAGTTATACTAACTACTGTGCTAAGCGTGAGCAGGTGCCAAATTTAATGTTTGGACATGCCTCTGACTACCCTTCTGACATTCTCAAATATCTAAATTACTAGAGATGCGCGAGGTGTCTACTGAGCCCGGCGATTATAGTCGTGAGAAGGTCTGCTTTGTTTTATTTTTGACAAATCTAGATGAGTGTATTGTTAGAAAATGACAAACTGTGCCCAGAATGAATTATTGTGGGAATCTTATAACAAGAAATTCATTGAGCGGGAATAGAGGTATAGAGGGAAGACACATATATACATATGGCAATAGACTATATATATAAAAATATATTCTATCAGTATTCTTAATAGAATTTAATGATGTCAGTGTTTCTATGACGCAAGCTATGCTTAGTTTGGGGCTAGACGGTGTTGTGAGCATTATCCACCAATATTTATTTCTTTATCTTAATAATAACGACAAAATTAGAAATAATTTTAATTAATACGGAAAATTCGGTCTCAAAATCGTTTGGAAATATTGGAAATCTCAAAATTGGAGAGGGCTGGAAATTGTTCTTCCTGGAAATCTATTGGGGAGGCCAATGTTTAGCAGTAGACTTCTAAAGGCTGATATGATGTTTTTTTTTCATATTGTTAACATGCTAATTAAGTTTTCGTCAACGAATACCTACCTGAATTTATATTCAATTTAATTTTGTGTTTGTGTGCCAATTTATGTGTTTTTGGCAGAACTACGTACGACCTAACAAAATAAGCATGTATGCATGCATTATTATAAACATTCATTCAGTACACAACACTCCCACTCCCAACATTATCTTTCCCACTCTGACTAAATGTACCTATATCTGGGTATAGTTCTAATTGTGCAGTTTCCAATCAGTGTAGTCTACCCTCGATGATGATTGCTTAATGTTCGCTCCTGGAATACTTCTGCCCTAATCATTACATGCTGTTTGTCTAGTTCTTCACATTATGAGCGCTCCACAGGACGTGGACCCTGTAGAGATAGACAGATAGATTCTGATCCATGGGTGTGTGTTCATCTAGGTAAAGTTCACTTCTTACAGATTTATATATTTAGTTTACAAACGGCCACAATAGTGTCACAATATATTTATGAAAATTTACATACAGAGATGGGTTTCAGCAAAATAGTGATCTTCATAGAATCAATACTAGGAACAGAAACAAATTATACATCCCTAAGTTTCGACTAGAAAAAGTTAATAAGTTTTTTTTATGGGGAACGCGGTGCGCTTCTATAACAAGCATCCTGAAAATGCAACTACCTATTTCATGGTTTAAAAGCATACAAAACATTCAATCCATAATGCCGATTGCACAACTAATTAAAGGTAAAATTAAATATAAAATATAAAGGTATATTATAAATCATATTTTTAGGTACACGAAGAATTCTATCTCCTGGTTTTGTTGTAACTGCGTTAATCTCAAATGCAATCGCAGATATTTCGTTATGCGCTATCATTTGCATAATACCTCCGTTTTAAAGTATTAGTGAGTTGTATATCATTTTGCGAAACACGTGCTTTTTTTTACTCACGTATTATTTTGTCAATGAAGGCACCGACACTGTTTCGATTAAATTAATGAATCTTCATCAAGGTGAGATTGATCCACGAATCACTTGCTCACGCTCGCGCTTGCGATAAGTACTAAATATCGGTAAAACCAGATTACAATAATTTGCAGCTGAACTTACCGAAGAGAGATGTTCGCCACATAGCCTTAAACAGGAACAGGTAGGCGCCATAGACACCAGCAATGTGCGCGAAACCCATCAGCAGCACATTTCTCCACACGATCTTCCACACCCGCTTCTCGGCTGCTGGGGGAACCCGGTTCGTGACATCACTGTCTGCTACTGTGTCTGTCTCATACAAGACCCATGTCTTCTGCTGCTCTTGAGGCGGCATATTGCTGTAAATAAAAGTAAACTAAGTATGAATAAAAATGCATTTATTTTGCATAAAAAAAAACAACTTAGGACTACCAAAACCAAAAGAGGAAAAATGACAACAAAAACGGCCACCATTCTATGTGATTTAAGGAATGACAATGGAACCCTATACCACATGCGTGGTCTATGCGTGGGTTTGTACACACTATACTACGAATTTAACCGGTTTTCATTGAACTTTATAAAATATATTTCTAGTACAAGTTGGGTACAAGGATACAAGTCGACGTCGCCTACTTTAATTTTTAAAAAGCTTTTGACATGGTCGATAATGACATCTTATTGACAAAGCTGGCGACAATCGGCTGCACCCCCAAACTGCTCCAGTTCTTCACTAGCTACATGAAGGACAGGCGGCAGTATGTGGAGTACTCGAGACACAAATCCGAACCATACTTCACGAGAACAGGTGTGAGTCAGGGCAGCTACTTAGCGCCGCTGGATTTTATCGTGATGATTAACGATTTGCCCGAAGTCGTAACAGCGGCCGAATGTCATCTGTTCGCTGACGACCTCAAGCTGATCTTGCCAATAAAGGAGATTGCGCTCGTCTTTAACAAGACGTGGATACCCTATCCAGTGAAGTGGCGCCGACGAAACAAGTTGCAGTTTAATGTGAAGAAATGTACCTTAATAACATATAGTAGGGCAACAGCCCCACTTCACTACAACTTCCAGATTGAGGAAGCGCAGTTCAAGCGAGTAGAATCGGTGAGAGATCTTGGGGTTCGTCTGGACAACGAGTTGAGGTTTAGAGTTCATGTCGTGACCGTTTGTAAAAAGGCGTACAGAATTTTAGGATTCATTTTACGCCGAGCAAACGATTTCACAAACTTAAGGGCTCTGATAATGCCTTGGTCAGAAGCCAGATGGAAAGCGCAGCTTCTGTGTGGGCTATTCGCATGAAGCTAAATATAGTATCATGTCCCATACTGAACAAGTTTACTAGATATCTCTTTTGGAAGACGTACGGGATCCATCCTTTTTATCCCCAGATGTATCCAACCTTATTTTTTGGGTATGGTTGGATACAACAAGCTAGAAATCAGGAGGGATGTGGCGTTAGCAATGTATGTAGTTCGGGTGTCTTGACCATCTTGGAGATGATGACACTGTGCGTACCGGACGAGTATGTTGGGCGTCGCAGGTGGCCTCCTCTGTTCGCAGCGCCTCATGGAAGGACTAACCTGGTAGGCAAGGTGCCACTGACGCGGACCATACAAGTGCTAAATCTGGTGGCGGTGACCATTGACATATTGTGTTAATTCTATTGTGACTACTCTATTGTATTAGGTCTAATGTTTTAAATAAATAAATAAATATTTTATCGATTTAAGATTCTTCGTTTGTCATGAAGTAACATAGCTCTGCTAATTTAATATTTTTTACTCGTTTTATTGCATATTTATTCAGTAATCTTAGCAGAATTTTAATGAATGAACTGTGACTACATAGGACAAGTATGGACAATTATTGAATTATATTTGTATTTTTATGTGATTTGAATGACGAGGAATTCAAGAAAAATCTAGGGGCCATTCCGAGATGACGTTTAGTATTGACAATTGACCATCGACTAAGAATTTATTAACAAACAAATTGACTATAAACAAATATAAGCACTTACAACTACAAACAAAATAAACACTGGTAAAATTGAAATTTACTATGTCACATGCCATTAACAAAGAAGGAGAAAAAGGTCATCGATTGTCAAAAGTATGTCAGTCGTTTCATCGCTTAAAAGGAGTCGAGAAACGAGAAACGATCTAGCTAAGAGTAGGGTCTTGCACGATTATGGTCCCGATATTTCGTTTATCGATTTCAAGAGTAGGCCCCCAGCTTCTAGACTCGGCATCCGTAACAAAAATTAGTAAGGATCATACAAAAAAGCGTTAAGATAAGATGAGTTTCTTGAGGCATTTTTCTGGAACTAAGGATAGGATGACGCGGTACCTAAATTCACATTGTGTTAGTATAAAAAGATTCAAAATGGTAGGTACTTGTCATTCAATTGAAAAAAATCTCTCTCTTTCTTTCTATAATTATTTTTACTTTAGATCCTAACTAGGTACCTAATTAGGTAAATCTTTCCACTTTGATAAAACAGCAAATGTAAAATGTATTAACTTGGCAAATGTTATGTAGATATCGATCTAGATATAATATAACTTCGACAAGTGAGAAATGATGTACTAATTATGCACCTTAGTAAGCCAACTACTACTCAGTTCTCTTAGTATGTCGTCCACATCAGAAAGTGTATATATATAATTTTATTTTTAACCGACTTTATCAAAAAGGAGGAGGTTCTCAATTCGACAGAATCTTTTTTTTTTATGTATATTTACCGATTACTCGAAAACGGCTGAACCGATTTGGAAAATTCTTTTTGGTTTGAAAGGGTATACTTCACAGGTGGTCACATATAAATTTTATCAAAATCGGTCGAGCTGAAAAATCAACGAAAATCTAAAAACTGTATACATCGATGAAGTTTTCATGTACTTCGATACCTCGCTGTCTCATTGGAGCGGTGCGTTTATTTGGCCTACCTATATAATACAAAATACATCTACTTTCCACTAAAACAAATGTATTATAGGCTCAAATTTCATTTAATGAAGTCGGTTTCTTTTTAGTTTTTAAAACGTAATTATTACGTGCCATGACACAGGGAAGCTTGTTGTTATAATGATTTTATTGTGAAGCTCTTCCTAAACTTACCTAATATTATATAGATACCGTTTAAGCTTAGTAGTAAATACAGTAGGTAAGTCAAGTAACGAGTGAGCTGCAGAATGGGCATTCTAAAATGAGTCTTAATGCAAGGGACGAGAATCGCTACCACGCCGTAACAGTGTTTCACCAGCGCGGGTGGTAAAGACTCTTCAACTTGTATGCTTAAACTATTTCTACCTACCGCAAATTTGCGTATACAACAAATTGTTGGAATGTCTTTTTGTAAAAGTTTTGTTTTACAATGTACCTACCTACTTACCGGGCTACTTACCTTAATATAGTTTTAAGTATACATTGTTTTTATAAGATAAAAACAATGGCTTAATAAAGTATTTCTATTTCTATTTTAACAATGTCTAAAGTCTTCTCGTCCGAGTGGGTAGATAATGTACCTGCGCGGGAGTGGCGTGATCTTTGCTATGCGTCATGTCATCTGTGGTCACGTTTGAGTAAGTTCAAAGCGTGATCTGACACGGACCGTGCATGAAAGACTCTTTGTACGGGTTATTGATAGCTCACTGTTATGACCAATTTGTGCTTGGAGTATTGAATGGTACCTACTTATCTACATTAATAAGTATCTTTGGTACTTTTAGCTCCCAGAACATGTCCTCCAAAGTTTCAACTGAAAATAACTTTCATAAATCTGGTTATTTTAAACCGACTTCAAAAATAGGAAGTTCTCAATTCGGTTCGGGAAACATTCTTTTTTTTATGTGAAAGGATATACTTTCCGATTGGTCCCATAGAATATTTCATCAAAATCGATTAAGTAATTTGGTTTTTAAATCGCAATAGCTGGCAAAAAAAAAGTTTACGAAATTTTGTATTTTGCTTTCCTGTGACTTACCAGTTGTTTTTATGAATTTCGAAAAACTATGAAGTACTAAAACTCTAAAAATAAATCTTAACCCCGAGAGTGAAAAAAAAGGCGACGAAATGTTTTATATCGGCTCAAATTTTTATTCAATGAAATTCAATCCATGATAAACGTAATTATTACCGTTTGGTTTATATAGTAGCTTTTATGTAGTTTCGCCGGTCTAACTAAAATTTCTTAAAATACGTACGACCTAATTTTACAATTGCGGCAAACCCTAGGAAAATCAATTCAATAAAGGAATCAAATATCATCTTTAAATTACTTTAGAACTACCATTAAAAATTTTATAATTTGGACTAAAAGGTCTTTCAAATTTTAGATAATCTGGTCATTTAAATAATAATTAGGGTCATTAATCATTATTTAAATGACATCAGTAAGAAGCTACGTAATTAATTATAATAATGTATACATATTATAATACAACTACAATGGTCGCAAATTCCGTTCATACTAACCTAATTAGGAAATATTTTTAAGAAAATTGGTTAGGAGTAGGTAAGTATCCTAACTTACCTAATATTACTACAAAACTAAAAACGTCCTAACCCTGAATATCAAACCTATGCTAACAAACCAATACAATGATATATTTGTCATCGATGCGTTCCGTAGGGCACCTTCAAAGCCCATGGTCTGATCAACTGACAAGTTTCTATTAAGCTATTGCCTGTAATCACTAATGCAATGCTTTGTTTGTACGATGAGCATGAGTTGTTTGTCATTGAAAGGTATCTTCAAACCCACAGGGTATCTTCAAAACCCGTGGTTTGATCAACTGACAAGTATGAATGAAGTTCTTGTCTGAGATTACCAATACAATGCTTTAATTGCAACACATGAACTGTTTGTCGTTGAAGAGTTCTGTAGGGTATCTTCAAAGTCCATTGTTAAGTCAGTTGACTGTTTGAGAAACAAACAAGTATTCCCTTACTATATTTTCCAAAATTATTCAAAATTTGGATGCATTGTTAGATGCATTTTGTGTTGAGGAGTTTCAGATTTTCATCATGTTTTCCGTCTGCAGATTCTCACCACACTAATATGCACTTCAGAGGTACACCCGACAGGATAATATAAAAAATAATCGACTTATAACTGGTGGAGATATCAGGTAACACAAAAAATACATTAAAAAACAAAGCATTTCAAGATCATCAGTTCTTTTCTAGTTGATGCTGGGATGTGTGCAACTTCCACAGATCTTCAGAGAACTTTTGATCAATAATTATTGGAAGTTAAATTTGGTATCTTGTTACTTCAATAATATTGCAAGAACATGATAACTATGACCTGATGCTGCAATATAACCTGGAATCTGCAGGATAACAACATACAGCAGAGGTATCGTGTTTCTTTCTGTCTCTGGATCTTCATAATAATCCTTAAAAATAGCTAGGTTACCGTTTGTATGAGAATCAATTATAATGCGTAAGTCTTTTTAAAAATTTGTTCATAGAATGCTAGAAACATATTGTAAACACGTGTTTTCTAGATTTTAAATAAACATTTTTATGAAATTTGTTAAATGTATTTGAATAAAAACTGGAAACCAGTTTTTGACCCTTGTGATTTCCAATGCAATAACATGATTGCGATACGAGAAGCAATATCCCTTACGTTATCTTCAAAAACAATTCATAATGAGATTATGATGCGTTAGGTTTTACCCGTTGATCTATCATGTTTTTTGTTTGTTGTTTGTCACCATCAGATCCTCAATAAGTTGTAAATGTGATCCCCGGAGGTAGATACACCCTATAGTTAAATAAAATTGAATGGCCAAACGCGTGCCGGAGCACGCACAACGAAGGCTTCTGAATACAACGTGGCCACTATACCACTACTTTTACTACTAGTACTTTTTTTGTTCATGTGTAATGCTGTGCTACTACGTTTGTATGTTTCTACGTTTCATGTTATAGTCTTACTTCTTTCCTAGAGTATGATAAATATTGTGCACTAAAAAAACAAAAAAAAAATGTTTTAGATAATAGTGCGAAAAAATTCGTCACGGATAAATACGCAATGCGCGCTCGGGCAACGTAGAATCCATACTAGCCGTGATAACTAAATATATGAATACTTTAATGCTACTGTTTTGTAAACTTGTTATGTACTATACAATGCAGGGCAGTATCATATAAAATAAATCCAACACTCATTTTATAATATTTTTCTGACTTATCTCTGCATAGAAATGTTGTTTCAAGAAACATCTTACTATATGCAAAAGACCTATTCAACGATATACACACAATAGGGTAAAAAAAAACAACAAAAAAGTTTTTTTTGAGGGGCCCTCAAAAATGAAAACGCATGAAAGGAGCATCTGATGCGCACTTCCATCCTTTCACCACACTGGTTCCAAGTAACTAGTAACACGATAAGAAGAAGAAGAAGACCCTCAAAAAACATAATTTTAAAATGTTTCTTTCATAACTTTGCAGGGACCAACACTTATTACCGTCCAAAACCTAATTATGGAAATACAAATAATCTGCGACCGAGGAGAACCGAACCGAACCGATTGAGAAAAGAAGATAGAGATAGGTGATATGGATGAATTGAGGCCATTGTCAAATATGCAATGTTATTTGACTCCGCTCATTATAATACTTGTGTATCAACACAATAAATGAACTGTTATCTCTAGATGCTATTATTCTTAAATTTTGTTGATATCGAAGATTCGACGAGATGTGAAGAAAAAAAAACTTGCGTAAACTGCTTGTTAGATTTTTTCAAATACTAAATTCCTCGACCTCGTCAACGTCATTGTTAGGAAAATATAAATGAAGTAGGTACCTATGTTGTACCTAAAGCATCCGTCATTACGTCGTCTTGCCGCGTGACGTGCTCGTGGTAAATTTATGAAACTACTTAGAAAAATTACTGAATATTGTTGTTGGTCGTAACGCATGTAATTTGCAGACAAAACAAAACACGATATGATAAGTATAGGGGAGAGTGGGTAGCAGTGAATTATTTATCTTATGATTAAATAAATTAATCTTCAAAAAAAACAAGGTTAATCGCTTACATGAGAAATATCTTCGGCTTATTACTTAATTATTTAAGAACCAGTAGATAGATAAGTTTTTGAATAACATACAAAGTACACAGGCTCGATTATCATGTCTAAAACATATATGTATGTTAGATTTGTCTAGACTAGACACTAGGTTCTCAAACTAAAAACCAAAAAATATTTATAACTTAAAATTAAATTATGTAGCATTAAACATATTAACAGTAAGTAATCTTAGTAAGATAAGCTTTTGTACTAAAATAACATTAACCAATGAACCATTTATTACAATGAACCATGCAATGAACCAACAATGACACATTTATTGAGTAAATAATCTAATAAAAAGTATGATTTGCAATCGTTAAATTTAGTAAGTTTCATCATATTCGTGCAAAACACTTTTCTACAGACACTTTTAGTTGCTGAGTAGCAACATGTTTGGCCAGATAACATCACTCAAAATGTGTATCTGTATGAGTGAACATGTATCTGACGTTAAATGCATACCATTTATATGCTAGATATATAACGTTTTAACCACTGTTTCCCTTAATCCACCATTCCCCGCTTTCCCTTACCTAAGTAAGTATTTATGATTAAGCATAGTTTCGCAAAGGGCCGAATTATCTATAGTCAGATATATCAGACACAGCCTAGGCATTATGAAAAAAATATTGTGAAAATATAATTGTAATTTTAAATTTGTACCTTTAGGTACTTATTGGTTGTATAAAACGCGATTCTTAAGTACCTATCCTAGTGTTAGAGACACTAGGTATTCTGACTTTAACGGACTATTGCAAAATCGCCCATAATTTAAGACATTAGGTTATGTATATTATTGAATTTTCATACAAATAATTACAACTAAAAAGACAACCGCCTTCATGTATAATATTAAAATTTAAAAATTTAACAAGCTAAATATTAAAATTTCGTTTCATCCAAGTGACAAGATGACATATTTTTTTCAGTTTTTTTTATTTAAAACCTAACTACTGAACCGATTTCATGAAATGTATATGAAATGTATATGGGACCATTCGTAAAGTATATCCTTTCACATGAAATCATAATTTTTCATATCGGTTCATAAATGACGGAGTTTTGAGTATGAGGTAACAAACAAAAATAAGAAACAGTCGAATTAAGAAACTTCTCCTTTTTTGAAGTCGGTTAAAAAGGCGAGAGGTGTCGTGGGAGAAAGAACACATAGCGGCGGTCAAAAATCGACAAGTAAACAAGTCTGCAATAGCAGAGCACATCGTGGACTCAGGACCCAATCACTGGATTGAATTACACAAACCTCAAGTTTTATGTAATGAAAGGCATTACTACAAGAGAATGGTTCGGGAAGCGATTGAAATTAAGAAATATCCTAATTTCAATCGTGAAGACGGTTTCAGACTCTCAGCCTCATGGAATCCAGTTATAGCTAAGTGTACTCAACGTAGACCGGTTTCTCAATGCGTAATGGACACGGTTAGTGTTGTGTGTCGTCCGAGTGTGCAGATGGACATTTCTATTTCGGAAAAACAAGTGAGGGTAGTTGCAAAAAATGCTGCCCCCGCTTCGCAGAGGCGGTAGCTCCAGTACTCCAGTCATCCCGTGACCACGACAGAGTGTAAACCTGTCGAAACGTCGGGAAAAATAGGTAAATAAACGCGATAAATACCCGTAAGTATTTATAATAATGGGTGTTTCTATGTATAATATGTATGTATTTAAAAAAACAGTATTTAAGTAGTATATCAGTCATGTGGTACCCATATCACAAACTCTGCTTACTTTGGGGCCTGATGATGCTGTGTGAAGGTTTATTTATTATTATTTATCTATGTAAAATAATATCGAATTTTTCGCTAAAAAATTCATATGCAGAGTTTGAATTCGGGTATCGAGTTCGCTCAGTATCGGTCGGCGTTGTCAACCGCTGAGTTAACGTGATCAGTAGTCAAAAGCTTTGTAGACGTTATTGTTGTCACTTTTAAATTTATAATTTATTTTCGGAAATCTTTAACTTTTTCCGTCTAACTCTAATTTCCCAAATGTACAGACATTAAGGTGAAATTACACAGTTCACTTTAGCATTTCAATTTGGATGAAGCAACCAAATTGATTCATGAAAACATAAAAGTGAATCATTCAATGTCATTGAATGTTGTCGTTCAATGGCGTTGAAATAATTGAATATGCTAAATATTTTCACTTTTAGCGTTCAATCTTCAACGCGGTTGAACGATAAATGAATGTGTAAACACAAGAATTGAACGATACCTTTTACAGTCAGTCGTGCGCGCCGCAGTGTCGAGGAAGAGCGTATTTGGACGATACGTCTACATACCTACATACATACCTACCTATGATTGAGGTATACATCTGGATCCTTTTCTGCCAATTTTCACAATAGACGGTTTGAAGCTAAGGCTAAGGGCTCGTCTTAATACCCATGATCGCACCCATCAACGACGGCGTTTCCTTAGCTTCTTTTTCGATAATTCTTTTATTAAATGATCACATATTAATGCAACTCCTAAACGCACGACTTCATTCGACGACATCTTTGGAAAAATATGTGTTGAACAGTTCACTTTCCAGATACCGTGTAAACAGCATTCCTTTCAATTCTGCTCTATTCAACCAAAGTGGTTCGACCAAACCAAACGTACGATTAAGAAGTACCTACTTCGTTTTATAAACAGAAACACAGCTGATATTGATCGAGTCACCGATCGATCTGACAAAATCTCGTAATAAGTATCTCTGTGCTTACACATTAGATAAAATAAAATAAATAAATAACGTCGGACATTTACACAGCGTCATCTGGCCCTAATGTAAAAAAAGCTTGTGTTATACCACACGACTGACATACTACTAGCACGTAACACAAAGATCCGTGACAAATATTTTCAAATCAAACAAACATTTGCCCCGCAGCGGAAATCGAACCCGCATCCATCTGCGTCCCAGCCGGGGCTTATCCCTTTGCGTCACAAGGTCGTATTTGTGTCTCATTTGAAGTTTTCCGTGCTTCTAATTCACGTAGACATCTGCAAAGATCTAAGAAACTGGTGATTTGAGAAGATCTTTACTAAGCCCGGAGGAATAGTTACAGCCATGACAATATTTCCTTAGGTATCTATTCACAAAAAAACAAGAAGCAGAATCTAGAAATAAGATTGCTTCTGGGTTTAGTAAATACGACAAAAACTTACCAATCTTATAAAACTTGTTCGTTAATAACACTCTTGCAATTCAAATTCCACTCAGCTCATTAAAACTAATTACTATAAGAAAGTTACTTAATTAAAAACCCAAGATATCACTTTGATTTTATTTTTAGTATCAACGAACTATTTGTAACCTTTAGCACGCGTCAAGAGGGTGCCGAAACAATATGCGCTTGAATTTAGCGGCCGCGAAGGACTGCGGCGAGTTAGTAATCTGCAAACTTATATACAAACTATAGATATGGCGATTGTTGATTGTTGAATTTTCTGTGGTCAGATAGTGAATGATTGTTGGTGTAAGTCACGTAGCGTCTCATTGGGTGCCTGTGTGCCAGTGCTACGCGATTACGGATAGCTGCTACGAACTAATACGAGTACGTTGCTACGCCATGCGACCGGTTATTTTCCATTATGTTCGTAACTAATTTTCTTAAGCCGGTGCCCACATCAAATTAACTTTTCAAATTATTTTAAAAGTAACTGTTAGCTTTGTAATTTAATTATGAATTATGTTTTAAATATTTAATACTCATCATCTTACTCACTTAGAGTTGATGTCGTTTTGACTTGCAGCTTACACTAATAGGCGGAAAGAAAGCTAAGTAGATAGATAGATTAACACTTTATTGTACACAAAAAGAACACAGAAGAAATAATTGAAATAAAATTGTACAATGGGCGGCCTTATCGCTAAAAGCGATCTCTTCCAGGCAGCCGTTGGATGGACTGGATAAACTAAAACTGAACGATGGCGGTGTACAAAAATGTCATGTTTATTTCATTAGTTCATTAATAATATACTACTTAATACAAAAATATAAAAATACAAAATATTATGCGAATGATGCTAATCGACTTACACGATAAACTTTGACACATACAATCAACTCCATAAATAAATAAATAATCATAAATGATAACAACCAGTTAGCAGATTCCAGAAATGGACAGATAATAATCGTGAACTTTGACTTTAAAGAAATGGATAGATTTGGATGCGTTGATAGATACAGGTAAGGAGTTCCATAAGCATACAGCTTGAACAGTGAAGGATTCACCATACATAGCTGAACTATGGACAGGAGTAAAGAGCTGGAGAGTGTCAGAAGAGCGTAGAATACGATCGTTTGACTGATGCAAGAAAAAAAAACGTTATTTTTTTTCTAAATTTCTTATTTGAACGTGTTCCGTACAAAAAACACGAGCACTGTGAATAAGCGTCAAAATCATTTGATCATAGAGTCGCCTTAAGGAAGTACATTTGCTAAAGGTTGATTGCATGAAAATGCATGCACAATAACAATACTCGTAAAATTACATGTATACGATATCTCAGAAATAACCAACACGAGTTTAACTTGGAACTTATACGATTAATTATCATAATCTAGTCTATCCACCTCCGTACTCCTTGCACACCTCTTTTTTCCGTGCCCGCTTGCCGCCCCTACCCCCATAATCCCTCTTTTTTACCATCGCAACCAGTGTGGCCCGCGCATGAAACGAAATTTGCCTTATATTTGTAATAAATATAATGTAAAAATGTACCAAGAAACTTGTCAAGACATATACACAAGGTTTCTGCTTGAAGCTCGACATGTATATTAGACATTATATTAGACTATATTAGACTTAGAGATCTTAGAAATGTCAAGGCTTCCGCTAAATGAGTTTAAGCCCTTGAGTGGTGAACCTAAATCTAGATATTTTTGAGTGTAATCCATTCCACCAAATAAATGAGGATGAGTTGTTCGTTTTCTGATTTGCAAACGTGAGTAGAAAAAAAGCTAGCTTAGAATAAGAGAGTATAAAATATGCGGATTCTCCGTCATGCAGAACACGTTGGTATCTCTACCACGGCAGGGCAGTTAGCTCTTAAAGGGCGCTATCAAACACGTTGGTATCTCTACCACGACAGGGCAGTTAGCACTTCAGGGGCGCTGTCATGGTATACTAGTCTCTGCCGAAATGTACCTTCACTGGCCAGGTTTTGTGTGAATGGGGATCCTAGAAAAAGGTTGATAAGTGTGAATGTTTTAAACGGTTGGATGATTTTGAGTTGATTTCTTTGTGATTGTGCTCCGCTTCGTAATAAATAATGGCTGACGAAGAACGTTCTATAAGTTCATGTAGGCGAAAGCATGAGTCTAGTAAAGATGCGCTAGATGCTATCCTAGCTAGATTAAATTCAATTGAGCAGCGTTTTATTGCTCCTCCGCCGCTACCGCCGTCCGAGCCATCGATTCCACAGCTTACATCGCAGCCTGACCCACCCACGCTGACGGACAGCGCAGCCGCCGATCACACGCGTGATGACGATTCCATGGCGTGCCGCCTACCCCTGTCCGTTGCGCATGGAGAAAGTCCTACCGACAGGACATAACTGGCAGAATCGTGGAGGCTCTCTCTTCGTTAGTACAAGTAAGGTCTCGTAATTACTATGTTTGAAATTTCGATCCGAAAATTTAACAATATTGATGTCTAGTGTGAGGAGGTTGATAGGGCTAAAGAAGCGAACGGTTGGGATGATAACGAATGTTTTTCCCGAATAGGAAATTGTTTAAAGGGGGATGCACGTTCATGGCTGAACGAATGATTGAGTGCAGACCGGTCATGGTCGTGTTTTAAAAGGGATTTCAAAGCTCTGTGCCTACAAGACATTGATATTGCGAATATCCTATTCGAAGTGATGTCTACAGATTCGAAATTCGAAATTCAAAAGTTATGTCACCTACGCGGAATACGCTAGGCGCTCTTTGCTTAAGTTATATTTAGTCCGGGGTCTATCAGACGAGTTGATCAAAATTACAAATCAAGGACCTGGTACAGTTCTTATCGATGTACGTTAAGCAAAAAAATGATTTTCGATCTACTCGTACTAGTAATCTCTCTGTGTCGAGACAAAACGATGTTAAGAAGATAGGTACTAACATAAAATGCCATTTTTGCGGGAAGCTAGGTCACAAACGTGTTGACTGTCATAGTGCCAAAATGACAAGAGACAGCGTCAAAATGTTAGTGCAGATTCGAAAAATTTCGCATTGCTGACAGTAACTGACCCTTGGTTAAAACATGTACGTTCTGTAAAAAGAATGGTCACACATCAGAAAACTGCTTTGCCAAACAGCGTTCGGAATCGTCAAAACTGAATTCACATAATGTCAATTTATGTAGCAAACTAGATGACACTGTTTTGAAAATAAATAACGACGTCACAAGCGCAATCATTCAAAGCATTCCGGTCGATGTTTTAGTAGATAGCGGTTCATGTATATCGCTGATATCGAGTTAATTTTGAAACATTTCAATATTACTCTCAAAACAACTTATCGTGCATTACGTGGAATTGGTAGCTTGTTGAAAGCACCTCATTTGTGACGTTAGTTATCGTGTCATGTCATGTCATGACAAAATTTTCTCATACATTTATTTTGAAGCTGATCTATACGTGGTTCCACAAGAAAGCGTTGGTACACCGGTCATTATAGGCACAGATATTTTAGATCGCCAAGGTATCACTTATATCCGGCAAAGCGGGGTTTAGATTTTGACACACACAGAGGTACCTGTCACCACTGTGAACAATACTCAGCTCGATGTTAACAATATTAACTCGCCACTTGTAGGCGAAAAAAAGGTACAACTTTTGTCGGTTTTAAGAGATTACTCAAATTCGTTTATAACTGGTACGGCTACGTCACGACAATAAACGGTCACGACAATAAAAATAACACTAAGTAGCGAAGAGCCTGTCTGCTACAGGCCTTATATTATATTATTATCATACAACTAAAAGCTAACCTGATGACCAAGGGATATAATTCGTGAATCTGAGTCACCTTATGCAAGCCCAGTGATTTTGGTTAAAAAAATGATGGCACAGATAGAATGTGCGTTGATTATAGGGCCTTGAATGAACGTACTATCAAAGACAAGTTTCCTTTACCTATAATCGACGACCATATAGACTGCTTGGGACTAGTAAATACTTCACATGTCTAGATATGGCCACCGGCTTTCACCAGGTTCCAATGGAGGAAGGGTCCATTGATAAAACCACTTTTGTGACCCCTGAAGGCCATTTTGAATATATGAAAATGCCTTATGGCCTTTCCAACGCACCCGTTGTTTACCAAGAGATCATTTAGAAGACTCTCAAACCATTTATCGACTCTGGAAAGGTTTTGGTATATATAGATGACGTCGTCCTGCTATAAAGTTCAGTAGGCGAAGGTCTAATTTTGCTGCGACAACTTTTAGAGACATTAACCACGTCGGGGTTTTCCATCAACCTAAAAAATGCACTTTCCTGAGAGAGAGAGTTAAATATCTTATCTTTATCTTTAGAACTTTAACTTTAACTAATCTTTATCTTTATACTTATCTTTAGTGAGATAAAGTATTTAGGAAGAACTATAAGCAATGGTCAGGTTAGGCCGAGCACACGTAAAGTTCAAGCTCTATCTGACTTCCAAAAGCCGCGCAATGTTAAACAAGTCCGACAGTTTTTAGGTTTAGCGGGCTACTTTAGAAGATACATCGCAAATTATGCACAAATGACCACTTGTATTGCATACCTTACTAAAAAGAACGTTCCTTTTGTTTGGGGACCGGAACAAGACAAAGCTCGTGACTATATTGTACACTGTTTGACTGGTTCTTGCCGTCTATGATCCTCAATTACCAACCGAGGTCCATACGGACGCAAGTGCTATAGGTTACGGTGATGTCCTCATTCAAATCGACGAGGGAGGTTTTAGGCACGCTGTAGCGTACTTTAGTAAGTCCACCCAAGGAGCAAAGTCGAAATATCACTCCTACTTGCTTGAAACTTTAGCTGTAGTGAAAGCGCTTGAACATTTTAAGAAATATCTACAAGGTGTCTCATTCAAGATAGTCACAGACTGGAATGCGTTAAAATTAACTGCGCGTAAAAAGGATTTATTTCCCCGAGCAGCTAGGTGGTGGTTGTACATGCAAGACTTTCAGTACAATGTTGAATATATAAAAGGCTTATATACATACATCACATTCAGAGGCCCAAAAACTGGGGTAAACTTGCTCAGTCCGCAAACCAAGAAACGCTTAACCTCTTTGACAAACTCACAAACGGACGGTTAGATTCATTTTCTTATGTTTTGAACATAACAAAACACATAACACAGGCAGTAGGAAAGTTAGATTCCTGCATGCGCGGTCCATACAAGGTGCTGATGTGCCCACCGCACCATCGCTATGAATTGGAGCCGCTGGTTGGCTCGTACGGAAAACGTACTGAGGCCGCTGAGAATATGACGCTCTGGGCGGGAGAGTGGACTCCCGAAACATGCGCTGCATTTTTCGAAAGTAAGTTGCCATGATTTTCCATGTATCTGTACATTATGGTGTTCTTACATAATAGCTAACATAGTATGGTTTTTCTGTCATTATCATGTTGGTTGATATTCAGTAAGACTCCTTTGGCTCCTTTGATCTCTCACGTTGGCATAGTGTTGTTCTCTAACAACGGCATACGCTTTTTCTGTTACCATCACTTTAGTTTGTATGAAGTATGATTCTCTACCTCTCACGCTGACGTCGAGTGTGATTCTCCGTCATGTGGAACACGTTGGTATCTCTACTACGGCAGGGCAGTTAGCTCTTTAAGGGCGCTGTCAATAATAATAATAATATAATAATAATAATAATTCCGGACATTTCACACAACATCATCTGGCCCCAAAGTAAGCAGAGCTTGTGTTATGGGTACCACATGACTGATATACTACTTATATACTTTTTTTTGTAAATACATACGTATTATACATAGAAACACCCAGACCCTAGACAAATACTTGCAGGTCATACAAACATTTGTCCCGCGGCGGGAATCGAACCCGCAAACTTTTGCGTCTCAGCCGAGCCTAGGCCCACTGCGTCACAGAGGTCGTCAATCAGCAGGGCAGTTAGCTCTTCAGGGGCGCTGTCATGGTATACTAGTTCCTGCCAAAAATGTTCCTTCACTGGCCAGGTTTTGTGTGAATTCGAGAAAGGGCTCGAGAAAGATTGATAAGTATGAATGTTTTAAGCGGTTGGATGCAAATGAATAATGGTTGTTGACGAATGTATATTGCTTGAAAGTAATTGTTGAAAAGAGTAGGTATGTTTTTCAAGTTACTTAGAGTTGCAAATTCTAATGCGTCCAATTTTTCTGGGTATTTCAGCTAACGAGACTGATGACTTCACCCCAGACCAACCAGCAGCCGAAGAAATCGCTGGCCCAAGCCGCGAGCATTCCAAGGTTGCGGACGTGGAAGGCCGCCCGTCAGGAGAGGCCGTATGACGTGACCATTGGCAGAAGGGCGTGGCTGACCTGCGCGCGCGTGTTCCGATGCCTCGTGGAGAGGTGAAACACGTGTCGAATTTCTTTTGGAGGTTGCATGTGTGGATTGTGTGTGCTTGCCTTTTACTAACGCTTTGCATGGATTTTGAAATGCGGGCAGGAGGGAGGTGCATGCGTCTGCATCGTGTCTAACTCTTTGGGAATAGATTGGCGGAATAGTACTAAATATTTGTCCATCTATTTAATGTTTTTTAATTTAATTTAATGATTATAGTAGTCATTATTGACAGGTTTGCTAAGTTCAGCTCAATCGATTTATCTATTGAAAAGTTACGTGAAACAGCATCCTGACTCCATCAATAGATCAGCTGGCTATCACCATAATTACGTGTATTGCAACTTTGTGTACCATGCTTTAATCAAATAATTACGTTTTTAAAACTAAAAAGACAACCGACTTCATGTATAAGAAAGCAAAATATCAAAATTTCGTTTCAAGTGGATGACATATTTTCTCAATTGTTTTCAGATTTAAAACCTAACTACTGAACCGATTTTTATGTAAATGTTTATGTATATGGGACCAATCGGGAAGTATATCCTTTCACATGAAATATTTTTTTTCAAATCAGTTCATAAATGTCGGAGTTATGAGGTAACAAACATAAAAAAACTAATCAAATTCGATCGAATTGAGAACCTCCTCCTTTTTTTTAAAAAATAAATTTATTTAATTTAAAATTATTTATGTTGTAAGGAAGAAAACACATGTATTTGCGACAGTGAAAGTGTAGACAGTAAACAAAAATAGGTACATACCTACAAAAGCTGAGATACAGACAGGAAAAGACATATTTACTAATAAAAAAAACTAACGAGACACGAGAAAAGAACAAAATAACGAGACATCGGAGTATGAAGTGAACAAAATTTTTATGAATGGGATAAACAAGATGGCTGGAATCAAGATAAACTTGTTTAGTTTTTAACTCGCTTACGCTGTATCGTAACTATACATCCTCAAATAAAAGTTAAGCCCGTTTTGGAAATGCACAACAAAACAGTTTCATTTGACACTGCACTTATTTTACGATGCATTTTGTAAAACTTTTGTTCTCTTCCTTTTAGAACCCCATATCTTAACAACCCTTAATCAAGATTTGCTCAAAAACTAGCGTATTTCTCAACTCCAATCTATCGACTTGCCAAATTGCATGCAGATCGGATCAACGGTTCAAAAGTTATCGTCGATCAAACAAACAAACAAACTCAAATCGCCCAAGCTAAGCTAAGCCCAAGTACCTAGCTAGGTTTTTCAGTTAGAATCTTATAGTTACTCGTACACACACCAATAAATACAGCACAGTACACAGCGTCCTCTAGCACCAAAACAGAGGTTGAGCAGAGGTTGTGTTACAAAACAAATGACGGGTTGCACTCCGGGAGTGCCGACAGAAGTGAAAACTTATTTTGGCGCGTTAAGACATTTTTTAGATGGGTACTAGGGTTATTGGGTTATTGGGTTATGAATTGCATTTTATTTATGAATTGTATTTTATTAGTTATTAGAAACTTTAAAATACATTTAATATTATTTTATGTTTTTGTTCAGAATGTAGATAATATACCAAAGAACCTAACTCAGTAAACTTATCCATACAAAAGAGGACTGTAAACATGTGAATTAAGGTTTATAATCAAATGGGGCGAGCGCGGCAGCCCTGCGTGTCCAGAGGTTTTACCTCATCTAAAAATATGCGTACCGCGCTAAAAGAAGTTTTCACTTCAAAAAACATATATATGTATTTTACATAGAATTACAGCCAGACCCCGAGATAAATGTTAGCAGATTATGCAAACATTTGTTCTGCGTTTTCTGTGCCTCAGGCGCATATTACATACAGCTTCATTCATTCATTATTTTCATTGAATAACAGAAAGTTAAAAGTAGATAGATACATTACAAGTTTACAACGTAATTGTAAGGCTTAGCGCGCACTGCGACATTTTTCGCGCTATTCATAGTCTATTCTGATGTATGTATTTTTCAACACGGTTTTATCGCGTGTAGTGCGTGCGCCTACGTTTGATTCTATGTTCCACAGATTTTCATTCGCAGTGCGCCGTAGGCCTTATAAGTTTTTTCACTTCTGTTACTGTGCTCAGGAGTCAGATAATGGCCTCAAATCTGTTGGCACCAACCTAACTAATTTTAGCTTAAATTAGGTTTTGAACTGTCAAATTAACCTTTGGTATTCTGCTGCTACCAACTTATTCTAATTTAATTTTATCTAACTTAATTAAGCGTTCCTAATTTAGTTAGATGGTACCAACCGAATAGGTTTCACAAATGCTATGACTAAATAAATATATTTTAGACAATTCCTTATTTTAGAAATGAACCAACCGAATTGCCACCAATGTCTAAATGCATTTGAAGGAAGCATCTTGATAAAATATGACGCTAAACTTGCGGATAAAAGTATTCAAAACCTTCTCATTATCCTAACACCTGAAGAAAATTACCTACTTAATTTTTTACTTAATATTGACGTAAGGCTCGGTTTTTTTGTTCCGTGGCTAATGCTTAAAATCTCATCAGAATAGATGATGTTTAAAATTACGCAATCTTTTGAAGCTTTAACCATCAGCCGTCTCGATTACGGATCATAAAACTGAACAGTTTACTACAGGCAGTCATCATCAAATAACACATTATATTTAGCTAAAAAATTCTAAAATTTGTCATCAATAAACATTCGTTTTAGATTTTCCATAAATAAAATATAATAAGCCTTTATTTGTAGGTACTACAAAACAAAACAAAACAAAACCTATCTAAAACTATTCCCACGTAGTAGTCGCATCTTTGACGTAGGCCATTTCCTTCCACTAATCTCTGTTTCTAGCCTTTGACATACAATTCACACAATCCAGCCCTCCCTACGAAGACATCTTCCCATCTCTTTTACGATCGGCCTCTATTTAGATTTTCCATACTAATATATAAACTCGAAAGTATCTCTCCCTGTCTGTTACCTTGTCACGGCTAAGCGGCTAAAAGAATCATAATGAAATTTGGTAAGCAGATAGATTGAATCTTAGAGACCGACATAAGCTACAATTATTTAGGTACCACGCGTGCGAAACCACAGGCAGCAGCTAATACTTATGTATATTAAATACATATTTATTATAATTTATAACACCCAGACACAGAATAAACATCTATGTTCATCACACAACTGTTTGTCCTAGAAGGGAATCAAACCACAATCTCCAGCGCAGAAGGTAGAGCTACTACCAACTGAGTCAGACAGCCAATAAGTGAGTAGGTAAGTAGTTACATCCGTTCAAGCTAAATTTAGCTCGTCAGTACCTACGCACGGCGACCTCAGATATAGCAAAAAGGATTTTGTCACCGTCAAAAAAAGGGAAAACAAATAGGACTATTAAATTAATGTCATAATCGTGAAATTATCTCAATACTCACTTCTAACTCATTGTAGTTTCGATGATTATTAAAAGATCCAAAAAACATATTTCTAAAGATTGCTCAGTATAAATAGTGTGTGTCAGCTGTACCATAATTATACAAACGGCATCAGCGAAGATGGTAAGATAATACAATTAAAAATATTTTAATATATGTTTTTGAAATTACCACAATTCACTATGAAAATATTAATCTAAATTAATGTTGGTTTCAGTTGAACATTATCGCATTCCTTGTCTTGGTCGCAGTAGCCACAGATGCCTTGGGAGCTAGGATAGCACGCTCACCAGGTAAATACTTCTTCTTCTCAGTCGGGTACTCTTGGCAGAGTGGTCGTGGTTATGAATGGGTCCTGATGAATGACGGCTCTTGCTATGCGTCTCCATTCGGCTCTATTAGAGGCATTGTGGGAGCATTCGGTAATCGTGGATTTGTGAGAGATTTTATCAGATCTTCCCATCTCGAAGAGCGGCTACGGTATCTCATGGCCTTCTGCCTTGGACAAGACGCTCCATTGAGTCTTCATTTCGGGTTATGTAAATACCATTACATTATAAGGCGACTCCCTGATCAAATAATTTTGACGCGTATTTACGGCGCTCAAAACTTTTTTTTTTTATCCAACAACATTCAAGAAAGGAATAAAAAAGTAGGTAATGTTTTAATAAGCTTACTTTCTGCCTTTTAGTGTAAGCTGCAAGTTTAAAAGACGTCAAAGATGATGATATTTTTTAAATATGATATTTTTTAAATAAATTATAAAACTAAAATTAATTTCTCTAACCTGAAACAAACAGTTACTTTTAAAATGATTTGAAACGAGGAAGTAGGAGACAAAATAATGAAAATACATACTATATTTTTTTATAACTATTATTCATTTACATAACGAGCAGATGGAC
This sequence comes from Lampropteryx suffumata, assembly GCA_948098915.1. NCBI lineage: Eukaryota > Metazoa > Arthropoda > Insecta > Lepidoptera > Geometridae > Lampropteryx > Lampropteryx suffumata. The sequence goes on along the minus strand of OX402550.1, from coordinate 20,113,722 downwards.
ACTAAAGTGGTAAAAAATGACGATTTTCTTCCATACAAAAGTTTTTTTTTTGTCTTAATAAATACACGTATCTGTAGTAGATCTGGATCAGTTGAGCTATCTACTCGTATACTTAGATCGTTTTGAACGATACTTCGATAGCTCAATTGTTTTACAGTTATTTTATATTAATCTGTATATTTCTGTTATACACATGCTGGCTTGAATTGTCTATAAGTTAAGTATGAGTGGGTATGAGGAAACATTTTGTTCTACAGGCGGAGCAGGATGGCAGGGCAGTTCCGGATATGTCAGCGGCCCCTCCATAACTGCTGCTAGATCTTCCGGCTGGAACTCTGGTGGCTTCGGAAGGAGTTCTCAAGGATGGGACGGGTCCAGATCAGGTAATGGAGGATCTAATGAATGGAGCTCTGGCTATGGCAGAAATTCTGGAGGATCCAACGGATGGAGCGGTTCCAACTCAGGCTACGGAAGAAGCTCCGGAGTACCAAATGGCGGGAGTGGTTCCAGCTCTGGTTATGGAAGTAATGGAGGACTTAACGGATGGGCTGGTTCTAGATCTGGTTATGGGAAGAGTTTTGGAGGATCCAATGCATGGGATGCGTCCAGTTCTGGAAGTTATTCAAATGATTGGGCTGGAGCACCTAATGGTTACGGGTCTGGATCAGATAGTCACAGTTCTAGATCAGATGGTCTCGGTGGTGGATTGACTGGTTCGATTGATTTCCGCTCCAACGACAACGGCTGGCATGCATCTTGGTAAAATATTCAGTATTTACATTATGTACAAACTAATTGACATTAATTAGTATTATTACATATATATTTGTATCGCACGACATTGATTTTGTGAATGGATAAATCGAGCTAGATTATAGAATAACTAAGTACTTATACATTATAATATATACATAGTACGCAATTTGAATAACGACATTTTCTGTCTTTAAAACTGATACCTACCCATTATATAGGGTGTTGGTATTACTTAATTATATACATTACCTACCTATCCATTAATACCTAAGTTAACCCCACGAGTATTTAGCTTTAAGAATAGGTAGGTACCTATTATGTGATTAAGTTCATAATACATACATATATTAGGTAGGTAACTACTTACGAAACTGTCAAGGTGATAGGACTCTTAAGCAGGAGTCTGTTATGGTGGTGGCACAGTGCCAGATATTCTGCATCAAAGTTGTAGTGTGTAAGCAAGCATTACTTACGGTGCTTCGGTTTAAAGAGCACTGGAGCATGTGAAAATACTGGGTGAATAGACATAAAAAGAAATATAATATGGTCGGAAACGTTTGTTACGTCTGGTATTGCAAACGCCTATAGTTTGCGATAACCACTTACCATCAGATGGGCAGTAAGCTTGTTAAGCCGGCTCGGTTGTATTCAACGTAAAGTCAAAGTTAAAATATTTGTTAATCAACACAAGCACAAGGATCACTTTGAAACGTCTTACACACTTGGTGAATTTTGGTGCTGATTCCTCCTAACCCCCAAGCCCGAGAAGAACTGGCAAGTAATTTTTCCTGGTCCTTGTCCTGAAAAACTAATACAAGAAAGTTTAATAATTTCAAATGTGTCGGTGAACTGTCTGAGGGCAGAGCAACATAAGGCCATGTATGCATGTATGCAGGCCATGCAGGCCAAGCAAAAAATTCAAATATATAAATTTTAGCCTTTTTTCAGATCATTTTTATTACATTCGCCATCTGGAAATGTGTGTGAATAATTTAAAATTCTTCCTAGAGGCGCTAGGGCGGCTTGTGTTAGGCGAATGTCTCCACCTAGACTTGTTCTTCGATTAAAATATGGGTAATATACACAAGGGTGGGACTCCGCAGCTGTTAGACAAACAGCTATGTTGTTAGTTTTGCAATCTAAACGTCGTCGTTTACACGAGAAAGGCGGAATTTGAGGCCGCTCTAGTTTAGCTATGCTGCTGTTATGTTTTTTTGTATATTGTTGAACAATGCACAACACCATCTAGCCCCAAACTAAGCAAAGCTTGTATTCTGGTGACCAAATTATTGATAGAATACTTATTAAATACATACTTATGAAACTTTTTAACACTCAGGCACAGAACACCTATGTTCATCACGCAAATGTTTATCCTGAGTCAAGTCAAGTCAAGTCAACAGATACTTTATTCAATAAAATCACTATGAAACGTCTTACATATCTGCTAGGTGAATTTAGGTGCCAATTCCTCCTAACCCCAGCCCGAGAAGAACCGGCAAGAAACTCACCCAGGTCCTAGCACTTTTTTGCATGATCCATCTTAAAACTACCTGAACTACGAAAAACGAATACAAGAGAGTTTATACATTTCAAATGTGTCGGTTAACTGTCTGAGGGCAGAGCGACATTAGGCCATGCATTCTTGTCAATAATATACTTAGTCATTTATATTATAATACGCTTTCTTCAAAAGACTAGATTTCTTAGACTAAGACTAAGCTTTCTTAATAGGTTCTACCTATTATAGAAGCCTAGCTTATTATAGAAGCGCACCGTGTTCCCTTATTTACTTATTTCCTTTTTCTAGTCGAAACCTAGGCATGTATAATTTGTTTCTATTCCTAATATTGACTCTATAAAGGTTACTATTTTGCTGAAACCCATCTCTAATTTTATGAGTGTTCAACAAATTTATATATATATATAGTGAAGCTATTGTGAGAATATTAATGAGAGAAGAGAGGAATCAAACCCTTAACCCACAGCGCAGAAGGCAGAGCTACTAACTGAGCTGACAGGCCAGACAAGTAACATCGGCAGGTTAAGAGAGTAAGTTGCCCTACTGCTCCTCAGTTAAATTCATAACCTCCTATATCATCTACTAAATTTAATTTCCCTTAGTTGATAACTCAAATTACATGAAAACTTTGTCCAAATAACATAATTCTGTTATGAACTTTAATTAGGTACCTACTGACATCGAAGTCAAAACGCGTAGTGTTCATAACGAAAACGAAAAGTATCTAAATAAACATAATTTAAAAATTTACAAACCCCAAGATTTAATAAAAAAAACATCCATAAATGAAACCAACAACCTTTGCTGTAAGTTTGTGAGTTGGGTATTCTGCAGATTCTAAGTGATGTTGTAGCATCAGGTCAAGGTTACCATGTCCTTGCAATATCATTGAAGTAACAGGATACCAAACAAATCGATCAGACCTGTGGAAGTTGTTCAGAACTCTTAATGTGCGTTCATCAGCGGACCGCGGATCAAACTCACCCTGATGAAGATTATCTAGATGAATCGAATAAATTAAAATTTGTAAAGCTATTTGGCTACGATGTCACAGAGAGACACACATATACACAGATACAAAGATTCACACGATAACATTATAACACCTCTGTTTGCTTCGGGGGTTAATAAAACAGCTCGGTCCAACGTCAAAGATGCCAGAAATTTTGCTAAACACTATCTTGTCCATAAAATTGGCCGACATGGGGCTTTTGAGTTTTTATAAGCGACGCTCGTCAAAACCTGGAGACGCTCTCTGTGTCAAGAATCGAGGTGAAATAGATTCAGCTAGCCTGGCAATAATCGCATTATGCATTTAGTTAGATATATAAGATATGAGAGTAAATGCTGCGTATGGTGTGAGCACCTCGATTCAGAAACTATCAGTACCTGTAACCTTTAGGGTAACATGAGCAACTAAAGGCAAATAAGTTACTTTTTTGTGGGGTAATATGAATAAACGATGCTACAGGTATCTTTCAGAAATACCCATATGTCTGAACTATCTGTAGCATAGAGCTTTAATTACGATCAATTGTATTACGAATAAGGTAGCTATCTACTTATTTGAAGTTATAACACACCGTAGCCTATCGGCAAGTGTGGTTCTGATTGCCACTATTTTATTTATCTTTATAGTATTGATATCTACCTACTTAATGGCGGATATCAAGCTAACCGTTGTCCAAAGGGTGGTCAATACAATTCGACATAGGAGTGGCTTGTGGCTTGGAACAAAGAAAGACAAAATCCATATTCTAGGAAAGATATCTATGTTCTCCTTTTTAAGCATCTATGTGTTGCAGTTGATCACATTGATCTTAGTCATAGTTCAAGGCGATCCTGATAAAATGTTTGAATGTTTTAGTGTTTTTTTCTTCTGTGGAATGGCGATACTAAAACATTACTCTTTGTATCGAAACAGAAATAACTGGTTGCGTCTCCTGAACAGAATGGAACTGTTGGAAAATGATCAACGATCATGCCAAGAGATGCCAACGTCTGATCAATCAGACGAAAATAATCAACCCATAAATTGTGTGGAGATTTACACAGAAAAGTTCAAGAGAACGTCGATATTACTGCACATAATCTATGGATTCACGCTCGTAATATATGTTTTCGTGCCCTTTATTGAATATGGACTTCTTTGGATTCTTGGAAACAGGCCCCTGGAGTATCCCCATATCCTACCCTATTGGAACCCATTAGATGGAAAGCATATGGGTTTATACTTGGTGTTTGTTTTGGTCGAGGTTGTGGCAGCTGTTTACTGCGTGGCCATTCATGCGGTATTTGATTGTGCAGCTATAGGCGTGATGGTATTTGTGTGTGGTCAGTTTTCTTCGCTAAAGCTACAATGCTGTAACATCGGGGGTAGAGGAAGGATGTGTATTCCTTCAGGACATCGGGATACCCGGGCTCATTCAAGGATAATTAAATGCCATAACACACACATGTTGTTAGTCAGGTAAGTATTTGGCCTTTGTTATATAATATTCCCATTAATAGGGCAAGTAGGTATAGAATAAATGGGTTAAGGTATTCTCATTTAGAGTTTTTTTCTATTTCAGATCAATAGAAGAGCTCGACAACATACTCCGTAAAGTTTTATGGGTGTATTTCTTCATAGCTGCACTAACACTATGTACTATAGCAATGCGGCTCACCTCGGTAAAGTTATCGAGCTCACTTATCTACTTACATCTTACTAAAAAGACTCTAGGGTCTATCCTATCCACACACCAGCTAAAGAGTTGTTTATATCTGTTTCCATCTCTATTCATTGACACTAGAATGACAAAGACAGAGGATACTTAAAGGCCACTCTAGGCAAATAAGCTAGCTAGATTATAAAACCTACTTTAGTCATATTGCTGAAACAATTGAAAATATAGAACAGACATAAATTTACAACCTTACTTATAAACGCATCACAACTGGAACCCTGGCTAAACATTGCTTAAGATTCACCCTCTCAGTATTTGTGACTTACAAAAAGGGACGGCGCTATTTTTAACAGTGATTTACCTACCTACTTTTGTCAGAAGTTAAGAGACGCTCTAAGTAAAGGGGCTAATTTTCAAATAATGGATTTCAGGACCGCATGACCATGATACAAGTGGTGTTACTTGTACAGTACATGTGCGGGATTTTGACTCAGCTATACCTTTTCTGTAGTTTCGGAAACGCCCTTTCTCATGAGGTAAGAAATCTGTTCCCTTAGAAAGTGTGTACGGGGAAATTTCCCGTTTTAAGGGTTCTCAAGACCAACAAGAAGCCCTTATTGTTTCGCCATGTCCCTCTGTGTCTGTCTATATTATGACTGTCTGCCCTCAGAGTTCTACGCAGACTATTCGAACGATTTTTAGAGGTACCAGCTACACAAACATGTACAAGGTGCAAGATGTTTTTAACAGTATTTATCCAAAAATATATTTGTTTGATAAATATTAATCTTTGAAGTGGTAATTTTTTTTTTCATTTAGGGAAGGGGTGACTGTCTAAACCGTTGTTTCGGGGTAACTAAAATGTTTTTAAAATTGTAGCATATTCAGTAGTGTTATATAGCATATTCGGTCATATAATTATGAACGATTTGAATTTACAGAAGTTTTTTTTTCAAATCGTGTCATATACACAGAGAGATGTGTACCTTCTGAGAAGCAACTAGTTAGGTATGTTATAAAATAGCCACATTAATAGAGCAACGTGGCTTAGGAATAAATAATAAAATCGCAAACAATTTTTTTTCACATTTTATTTATTTTACCAAAGTAACACATTCAAATAGTACCTACTGAAGCTGGACAAATAGTTAAGAACGATTTATGAAACTGCTCGGGAATTGTTTAGTATGACACTTACATTTAAAGAATCACATAATACCTATGTAGCGCAGAAAATTTAAAAATCAATTTAATACATTTTTAACTAAAATTAATAGTTAATATCCACGGCTTTTAATTATTTTATTATTGCTTTACACCGGCCAGGAATTGACTCTATTAATTTTTGACATTTCGCAAGATAAATAGAGTTCCATTCTTCTAAAAAACGTCGTACAGCTCTCTTACATTCCCACAGTGTGTATTTGAAACCATAGATTCTCTATTGGGTTTAGATCTGGGCTGTTAGCTGGCCAGTCTAAGACTGAAACTGATTGCGCTGTAAGAAATTTCTTTACGGTGCGTGCAGTGTGCTTTGGATCATTGTCATGCTGGAATGTCCAAATAACCGGTAGAACGTATTCAGCGTAAGGTAGGTAACATTGTTTCTTCCACTATATTTTTGTATTGGAACTGATCCATGTTACCTTCTATCAACTTTACAGGTCCAACACCATGTCCAGAAAAACACCCCCAAATTTTCACATTTCCACCACCGTGCTTTAATGTAACTTTCGTGTACTTAGGGTCGAATGCTGTATTCGGGGGACGTCGTACATATCGTTTTCCATCAGAACATACTCTGTTTATTTTCGTTTCGTCAGAAAAAAGTACATTTTTCCAAAGTCCAGTTTTCATACTTTCTCGCAAATGCAAGCCGGGCTTGTCTGTGGCAAAGTTTCAACATGGGTACATTTCTTGCTATCGTACCGTGCAATTTTTCTTCTACCAAACGTCTTCGAATAGTGCGTGCTGAGATTGCTAAAGGGTTGTTTTCACCAAAATATTCTTTTCTCAGCTCATTGGACTCTTTAAAAGGATTTTGTTTTGCCATACGAACGATGTTTCATCGAGGAGTTGTTTTTCTCTGTTTAGGTACACGTGGAACATTCGAAGTAGTTTGATACGTAGCAAAATGCTTTACAGCGTGGAAAACCATCGTTTTTGAAAATAGCAGATGGTCGGCTATCTTTTTATAAGACCAATTCTTCCGGCGATGTTTTATTATTACTTCCCTTGTAGATTTATAACAACTTTTATTTTTTCCCATTGTTTTTTCATAAGAAGCAATCACTTTTAATCTTTTACAGCACTAATTAATGGCACCAAAATTATACAAACAGTAACAAATCGACTGAGTGTTCTCTATTTAAATTTGAATAAAGGTATAAACTATTTAGCGTTCTTAATTACGTGACCAGCCAGTAAATAGGAATACTATGTTTGAAGTAGTGTAAAAAGTTTGTCCATTTATTTTTAGCTAATCATGTGTATCAATTTATTCATTTATACTTTTAATTAACACGGATAAAACCAATTACATTAATTAAATATTATTATGTCTAATTGCAACTATTAATATATTATTTTAAATTACAAATCTAATACTACAGTTATACCCAGAATAAATTAAAAAAAGCAAAAAACAAAAAAAGCCCCCCCTTTGACCCCCCTAAAATTAATAATCTAGTCTTAAAGGAAAAAATAAGTGAAAAATATTTAGGTTTACACATGGATAGTAGTTTGTCATGGAGCACACACATCGAACACATTAAAAGCAAACTCTCATCACTCACAGGGTCACTTTGCAGTATAATCCATTGCGTTCCACGGCAAATACGCTACACTATTTATAATTCCCTAGTCAAACCGCATTTAATTTACCTGATAGAAATCTGGGGCAGCACCGTTAAAACTAAATTATCTGATCTTCAAATGTTACAAAATAAAATCATTAAATTACTTTTCAAATACCCGTACTTAACATCAACTTCTAAAATATACAAAGAGACGAAACTAATGAACTTAAACCAGCTGTACAAATACAATACATGCATATTAGTAAGAAAAATAATTAATAAAACAATACATAGTAACATATCATTTGTAAAAAAATCAGAAACAACAAAGCGAAGTATACGAAGAGCCAGCTATCTTGTTTTACCTAGACCGCGGACAAACTATGGCAAACAAATTATTACCTTCGAAGGCGCAAAGCTTTACATCAATCTACCCTCGGAAATTAAAAATGTACACCTATTTAACGCATTCAAAAATAAACTCACAAAACACGTAATGCAAGACCACTCTTTACTTGAAAAATGATTGCGTTAAGTAGGTACCTATTGATAAGTTAAGTCGACGACATCTACCTAATGTCTATTTTAATCTTAAGATCATGCTATTCATAAGTAAGTGACATGTAATTGTCTTTTTATGAATAAATGTATTAAACCAAGAATATCATGTCAGGACTACTATATGGGTAGGTACTTATACAATAACAAACAAATAAACAATGAATACCTACAGTGGTATTATGGAAAAGTTTTACGATACCGAGAGAAATAAAAAAAATTGCGTGTAGGTAATTAGTTTTGCGACTTAGTTTGAAAAAATCTTCCCTTTATATCAGCGTTTTTAATTATATGACCACCACACTGTATGCTGTAAATAAGGAAAGTTCTCACAGCTATTAAGGCTTAACTAAATATGAGTTATAAATTATAAATCATTAAAAAAACACGAATACCTACTCCATATTTTTTTTTTTTACTTTAATTATTGCTGAATATATTGAATATACCTATATTTATGTTGAATTGGTTTGGGAACTTGCCACAAGTCATTCTTATCCTTATTGACTTCGATAGCTTTCACTTTGGTCAATTTATTATGAAAAATGTCCATGCACTTATTTATTCTTATTGTAGCCATGTCATGTTCTTGTTGGTATAATGGCCCATTTTAATATTCTTCTAATATTGACTCGTTTCAGAGTTCGGTAGGACCGGGCGAGGGTCCGTTCTGCGCAGCGACCTGGTGTCTCAGCCGGAAGGTACAACGCGAGATAGCGATACTTGGCTTCGGGATGATGTTACCAAAAAAACTGCATGCGGGGCCTTTCAACACTCTGGACCTGCCTACTTTTATACAGGTATTTGAAAATAACAGGACTACCTGATGGGAAGTAGAGTCTAGCAGTTTACTTAAATATAGAAAATCCATACTAATGTAATAGTCTAAATTTGTTTGTTTGTTACCTTTTCACGTTTATGAAATTTGGCAGGAGAAAGATTGTATCTTGGGGACTTGGGGACGGGCATAGGCTAGTTTTAATTTAGGTATCACACGTGCGAAGCTAGTTATGCATAAAACAAATAAACTGCACAATATTTGTGAGATTCTTTTAAAATGTTTGTGTATTAACACAGTCTACGTGCAAAATGGTACTTAAAAAAAGTGATGATAAAGTGGAAATACTGAGAAGGAAATGAGTAAAAAAAACTGATTTAAACATTAGAAAAAATATTTAAAGATATCAGCTGTTCGCTGATGGCGTGTTTAAATTTGGAAAGAGGTCAAAAATATCTAACAAAGAAAACAAATTATTAAAGTTCATGAATTTTTGAATTCTTATTCTGCTGGAATCTGGGAATTACTTTGCGTATTTTTACAGATAGTTCGGGCTGCCTACAGCTACTACGCGGTACTTGGAAAAAGCAAGGAGACTTAAAATATGAAGCTAGTACCGACCGATAATATATCGTGCTTAATATAGACGAAAAAACATAGAATATTTAAGTGTGTATAATTAAATGTTTACAATAGTTACTTTCGAATATTTTTTTTTATTATCTTTTATCTGGCCCCAAAGTAAACAGATCTTGTGTTATGGGTACCACATGACTGATATACTACTTATATACTTTTTTTTTTGTAAATACATACATATTATACATAGAAACACCCGGACCCGAGACAAATACTTGCAGATCATACAAACATTTGTCCCGCGGCGGGAATCGAACCCGCAAGCTTCTGCGTCTCAGCCAGACCCACTGCGCTACAGAGGTCGACATAATTAAAAATAATTAAAATAAATAAATTATAGTAGGTAAGATATATAAGTAGCTAAGCACCTTCATGATTTGTTCAACTGATTTCTTGAAAATATAGCAGCTGTTTGCTTTCACTTGGATATAAGGAACTTCGTACAAACTCACAATCAAATCAAGTAGCCGTAAGAGAAACCTTCTAAAGTAAATCAAAAAGCCGCCGCTTTAGTAACAGAACAATCATAAGGTTCATTCGAGGTTCGTTTGAAATAAGTTCTTTGAAGTGATTCATAATTACAACAATAAACTTAATGTTAACAGTGTTTTTATTGGTGTGTAACATATTTCCACTCGCTTTATATAAATAATCCGGATAGGTAATTATTTTGTATGAAAAGACGCCATTTATTTAAAATAACAAATGACGAACGACAAGATCCTGTGACACCATAGGTACTACACTCGCGAACGTTAAACTGGATCGCTTCATCGCGAGTTGATCAAGAAAATTTTTTACAATTTCTGTCCAATGAACCTGCTGCTGGACGTCTACGCCGGTCAGGTGTCGATTTCGGAGAGAAGTGGTGACAATAAATCGATCATCTCTTGACGTAGTGCATCGCCGTCGTCTAGATCCTGGTCTCCGGATTAAGTTCCCAGTCTCCCTGAATCTCTTGTACACCTTGGAGACATAGGACTGGCTTGACTGGCTGGTGAAGCTGTCGAGCGATACTACGCTGAGACAACCCTTGCTGAATTAGGCTGACGATTCGAGCGGCTTCTGTGGCTGTGGTTTTCACTTTTCTTAAGTTCAACTGTTCCCAGTAAAGTAAAACATTGGACTAATTTTCATAAACGCTCACTTTTTATAGGATTTCAGGACTTTCAAACAATTGATGTATTTTTTGTAAAATTTATGTTTTTTCTTTTTACGTTCCATGACACAAGGTGATTACTTATTGGTTATGATATAAAAAGAGTTTGATAGCTAACACAATTACCTTTCAAATGATACACCACAATCTCTATTCATTAAACAGAAATAAAAAATTGTCTTAATCAACTCGCGATGAAGCGATTCCAGTTTAAAGGTCGCGAGTGTTTAAACAACACTTAAAGTTAATTGTTTATATCGTATATATATATATAAACATTTAATGAAGTAACATAACTCTTATAAATGAATTCTCGTGTTATTGTCTTTTATTATTTTCTATGTATAATATGTATGTATTTACAAAAAAAAAGTATATAAGTAGTATATCAGTCATGTGGTACCCCCATTCCTGGTGGACATCGGGTGGCTGGAGTAGCAGCCTCCACCAGTCACGCAAAAAGGGCCCACCTGCGGCCTAGTTGCCGTAACCAGTCCACTCACCAAGTACCAAGTACCATGTGGCAACCATAACACAAGCTCTAATTACTTTAGGGCCAGATGATGCTGTATGAAATGTCCGGTATTATTATTATTAAATATCATAGCGGCGATTTAAATCAATATATTATAGTGACATCTTAGCACAAGTGTCGATAATTTAATAAGTGTATAATGCCGTCTTGTGACGACAAGTAATACAAGAAAGTTTACTGATTAAACTTACGCTGTGACACGCCGAGCGAATTTGCGTGTTTACTTCAAACTCAATACCCAACATTCTACACTTTTTTGGGGGTAAACATAGATTACGATTGTGATCACAAGCCGTATTTTTTTAAGTTACCTACATTTATTAATATTTGTGTTAATTTATGTTATTTATGATTCTGTTCGATGCACCTACTTTCTAAATATGTTTCACATAATAAGTGACATGTAAATTTCTTTTTTGAGAAAATAAATATACAGTGACGATAGACAATGACTTTCTAACGATTTTCTTCTTCTTTAAGTGCATGTCTCATATGATATTATGATGACAATTTTGCCAGTTTCAAGTTTGATAAAATAAAGTCTTAGTCGAATAGTCGATCGGCATTTGTATATCAGTCATGTAGTTCCCATAACACAAGCTCTATTTACATTATTTGTGAACGTCCATCATTCTAAAAAAAAACAACTTTTAAAATATATATATATGTTCATCGAACAAATGTTTGTGTAAGTACAATTTACAATCTGGGTATGCAAGCTACAATCTACAGCGCAGAATACAGAGCTACTATATATGTCAAGCCAGTATTTAGTTTTGATTGTTCTAAAAGTTCCTAGAGTAGGGTTGGCCGTCAGATGGTACCAACCCAGTTTCTAGTTGAGTTGAAATGGAGCTTGCTTGTTTGTATAATCTTTGAGCCACGCTGTTATTGTAGTATCGTAGTCTTTGATCCATTTGATGTTGTGCCGAATGTTTTCTAAGGCGCGCTTTCGAGCCGTCTCGCCCGCTCCTGCTTCCGGGTATTTGGCAAAGAAATCTTCCATCTGTTGAGGAAATTAACAACCAATCATTAAACTAACAGACGGTGAAAACATAACAGAATAACGATTAAAAAATGTTTGTATGTGTATCATATTTCCTCTCCCTTTGGGAAGGGTCGTGTGTGACGGGAGCAAGGGAAACGCGCGCTATTTGATTTGACTAATGAGCGTGCACGGTGGTAGAGTTGGCCGTCAGATGGTACCAATCCATTTCCCGAGTGATTGGTACTGTCAGCCAATAGTGTGTATGTGGCGTGAGAGGGAAACAGAAAAGAACGCATCACCTGTGCGCTTAACCTACAGTGTGTATAAGGTGTGCTCTTATATAGACAAATTACGAGTGTAGTGTTATTGTTGCACATCATATGCGACTACTGTAAAGCTTTCGGACGTGATAGTAAGTGGTTGAAGTAAGTTTTGACGCTTGCAATACCAGAAGGTACAGGTACCGGGACGGTTTAGCAGAAACAGTGTCGGTGCCTCCATCGACAAAATAATACTCGAGACAAAATGTATATTAATATATTGACTATATTATTGATAAGAATGCATGGCCTCATGTCGCTCTGCCCTCAGACAGGTAACCGACACATTTGAAATGTTTAAACTCTCTTGTATTAGTTTGTCGTAGTTAAATCCTTGTGATTGTATTGAATAAAGTATCTTTTGACTTTGACTTGGACATATGTATGTACCAATCACATAATAGATAGATGTAAAATAATGGGCTTCATTCAACAGATACTTAAGTATATAACTGCCCATTCGGCTATTTCAAATGAGCACAACAAAGCACCTCTGGTTCATCGTAAAGCATAACAAACCTCTTTCGATCTGCCTTCAGTATCGAAGCTACTAGTGATGCCCGGTATAAGGTTACCGAGGTATCGACTGTTCAGTGTAAATCTATCGATATACGCCGGCCAGCGAGCTCTGACGTCATCCCACACTAGTGATGTGCCCGCTGGGTTTGAGCTGATATAGTGCAGCACTGTTAGGTAGTCCTGACTGCGGATATTGGACTCGTCCCACGCGAGTTCCAGGAATCTAAAATGTAATTAATACATACAAATAATATAAAAGCATCAGAGCAGAGAGAATGCAGTTATTCTGCTATTCAGGGCAGAGACAAATCCGAGAAATAAAAAATCATGAAAATAGGTCCAGCCGTTCTCGAGTTATAAATGGTGTAACTAACACGACGTAGTTTTATATATAGAGATCGTATGTATTTATATACAAAAATAATTACATATATGTATGTACAGAATAATATATAAACACATGTGAAACAATTGAGCTATATACTTGTATATACTGAGGTTAGTTTTTTAGTTTACATAAGACAAAACGTAGGTACCTTTTCAGTAGTTTCTCATCCTCAGGAGCGGTCAAAGCTAGACGAATCTTAGATTTCTCTTGAACATCGTGTTCTTCCAGGTATATAGCCCACAGTTTATCCCAGTCCTCTTGTGAAGCTGACTTCATACCTGTTTCATAAAAAAAATGTGTGTTTAGGTATGGTAGGTTGTATTAAGGTGTGACGACCTCTGTGGCGCAGTTGGCTAAGATCTGGCTGAGACGCAGAAGGTTGCGGGTTCGATTCCCGCCGCGGGACAAATGTTTCTATGATCTGCAAGTATTTGTCTTGGGTCTGGGTGTTTCTATGCATAATATGTATGTATTTACAAAAAAAGTATATAAGTAGTATTCAGTCATGTGGTACCCATAACACAAGCTCTGCTTACTTTGGGGCCAGATGATGCTGTGTGAAATGTCCGGGATTATTTATTTATTTATTTATTTAAGGTTAATTGTTTATAACAAAAAAGAGCGCACTTTTGGAAAACACAGACAGGGTTGATGCAGGGTAGGTACACATACTCCTAATATTTAAAAACATTTGGAACGAAATTAAATTAACTTAACTTATGTGGATGTACCAACTTATCAACTTAACATTATACCTATTCTGCAATACACTCACAGGATATAATGTCACTATACCTACAGCATTTTTTGTTAGACCGAAGCTGAAAGTACATTGAAGCATAAATAAATGATGTCAAATGAAATTCCTTATCACGTTAGAGAAGATTTTTCCGTCACGAATTTCCGTCACGAGCCTTTCTTTAGTGTAGACGGTTATCCATAGGGTTACACGATGAATTTAATGATGTACAATAAAATGTTTATTTTCACAACTCGTAAAATTATATTAATTACGATATTTCCATTCTTTTAATTCATAAGTTATTTCTGCGTTTCATTTAATTGCTCTCAGACGCTAGTAATTCATTCATTTGTATTTGCTAATCACTACAAAGTATAAAATAAAGTCGCTTCCCGCTGTCTGTCCCTATGTATGCTTAGATCTTTAAAACTACGCAACGGAATTTGATGCGGTTTTCAATAGATACAGTAATTCAAGAGGAAGGTTTATATGTATAAAACATGCATAATATAGTAGAAACACTGATAATTATAGAGGTTTCTAATGTGGTGTCGTAAATAAACTCATTGTTTGAGCTTACATTGCAAACGCTGTCTGAACCCTACGAGATAGATCAAAATAATGTACTACAGTATTGTACATCTTAAAAAGGTTTACAAAAAAGTCCGCGATGGTATATGGCTATCTCTTAGGGATAACCATTCTGTAGTATAATTAGTATCAGCATTGCACCCGTGCGAAACTGGGGCGGGTCGCTAGTCAATAATACAATACGTTTATCAATAATAATATACTACGATAGGAACTTCGATCCAACCGAGTGTTCCACGACACTCAGCAATTTTTTTATTTATATTACTGTCCTTTTGATTGTGTACCTGCTATGCTATGTTATTATTATATGTGTGCGTGTGTGTCAAAATTAACTTATTTAATTCCATTTTCACTTTCATCCTTTCACCACACTAGTAAATAACTAGTGACGCGATAAGAAAAAGAAGAAACAATAAGATGACAGTACGTATAGTTACTCCAGGAAAAGCAGTGAGTGAAGTGACCCAGAATACTTGTAGGGACACAATGTAAACCGATACGGATTGTAAGACGCTTTTATTCCCGCGCCCCTCGGGGATATAAACCTTCCTCTTGAATCACTCTATTTATTAAAAAAACCTTATTAAAATCCGTTGCGTAGATTTTAAGATCTAAGCATACATAGGAACAGACAGACAGCGGGAAGCGACTTTGTTTTATACTATGTAGTGAAGAGACATTTATATTTATAATATACAGCCATTTACATACTTATTACTACCAAAACAGAAGGCGGTCGGTAAATTTATACAATTACAATTTACAATTTATAGCGACTCTTGCAACGACGTAGCAGAGTGCAATTCAGCTCGCACAAGCGCTTAGTGCCTAACATTATATATACCTACATAGTGCCTCTATTTCTTTCGTCTGGCGCGAAACTACGAATCTGCCCGGTTGAATGGGTGCGCCAATGTACGTTGTAACTAAAGTAGGTTTGCTTGCCCTGCCAGTTATTGAATCGAACAGCATTTAACCACTCAACTGTAAGCATTTAGATATTCCCTTAATAGTCTATGGAATGCACAAAAAAGCACCCAAGAATTTCTACGACCGTAACGTTAAGACGGTGCCATTAGCAAATGAGCTTTTGTATAGAAAAAATCGTAATTTTTGACAACTATCTCGTTTAACTAATTAACTATTTGCTCGTTAATTGAATGAATGATAGTTATTAAAGATATAATGGTATGGTTTTGTCTCCCACTTATATATTAATCCCATATAATTATATCATACTATACTAATGCCGTGAGCTAAATTAAGCAAAAAAATATATCTAAAAATAACCTTCGGCGCTGTGGGCCAGGGCCCGGCTGATACAAAGGTTTGCGGGTTCGATTCTCGCCGCAGGATAAATGCAAGTATTTGTCTCGGGTCTGGGTGTTTTTGTTATATGAATTAACAAAAATAAATATAAGTAGTATTTCAGTCATGTCACACAAGCTCTGCTTACATTCGGACTAGGTGATGTTATGTGAAATATCCGGTATTATGTAATACAATTTCAATAAATAAAAACAAAGCTGATAAAGATCGGTGTGCAAAAGATATATTAAAGTGAGCTAAGATTATAATGTCTAAATCTTACCATAACGATACACCAAATCCCGTAAATCAGTTTCGATATTCACAGGGTCGTCTGATCCGCAGCTGTTCAGCCAGGATAAGAACAGTTGCCTCACTTTAGCCTTGGCATCGGGAAGTTCGAACCGCGTCGCTAGAGCTAGTACCTTTGAACGTAGTAAGCTGAAATAATATTGAACCTCTATCAACAAACTCTTTTTTTTAAAAGGTAAAGTCCGTAGTCAGTAAAACAGCATGCTAGCATAAGAACAGTCATCATACCAGCCCCTAGAAGTCCACTGCTGAACATAGGCCGCCCCAATAGATTTCCAGGAAGAACGATTTTGAGCCCTCTCCATCCACCGATTTCCCGCGATCTTTACAATGTCATCAGTCCATCGGGTGGGGGTCGTCCTACGCTTCGTTTTCCTGTCTTAAGGACAGTACCATCAAACTACCTTTTATACAACATACATGTATCATTATTTGACGCTATTTAGTGTTTTTAATATGTTGCCTTTCTCGTTTCAAATTTTGACGCAGTGAGCCAAGGCTCGGGTAAGACACAGAAGGTTGCGCGTTCGATTCCCCCCGTGGAGATAATATTTAAATGATCCGCAAAGTATTTGTCTCGGTACCTGGGTGTTTTTATGTATAATATGTTATGTATTGACAAAAAAAAGTGTATAAGTAGTATATCAGTCATGTGGCACCCATAACACAAGTTCTTCTTTCTCGGGGCCAGATGATGCGGATTAATTATTAATTTAATTGGTTTTGTTCTGTAATTTAGGTATGATAGAGGATCTAAAATACTCAATAATCATCTGTTTCTAAAGACGTCATTTTAACTTGCAACATACACGAATAATAAGAGAATAAACTAATTATGTAATTACATTTATTGCCCGTAACTTTTTCAGAAATCTTTATTTTATAATTTTCTGTTATATAAACGAGATTTGAGCACTGTCAAAACACGTCAGGATCATCTGCTTAGGGCTTCAAGACAGGAAATCAAAATTCGTTGCAACGTGATTGAAACAAAATAAAAAACTGTTGCGAACTCTATGATATCAAACCTATTTCATTCGAGTGCCAGTGCCATCAGGTCAAATAAAAATAAAAACAGTTTGAAAATAGAATAGAACATTGTTAGTTTCAGCAGAAAAATAAATATTAAATTTTGATGTGCTGTGTATATTTGAAAAACGTTCTTTGAAAGTGAATACTAGGATGTCTCTGGAATCGAGTTAAGCTTCATTACATAGTATAAAACAAAGTCGCCTCCCGCTGTCTGTCTGTCCCGAAGTATGCATAGATCTTTAAAACTATGCAACGGATTTTGATGCGGTTTTTTTAATAGATAGAGTCATTCAAGAGGAAGGTTTATATGTATAAAACATGCATAATATAGTAGAGAAACACTGATAATTATAGAGGTTTCTAATGTGGTGTCGTAATTAAACACATTTTTTGCGTTTACATTGCAAACGCTGGCTGAACCCTACGAGATACATCAAAATGATGTACTACAGTATTGTACACCCTCAAAAGGTCTACAAAAAAATCCTTGATGGTATATGGCTATCTCTTAGGGATAACCATTCTGTAGTATAATTAGTATCAGCATTGCATCCGTGCGAAGCCGGGGCTAGTATTATATATAAGTCCCTAATAATATTACCTATTAATGACACCAGTCTCCTTTTTCTCCCAGCTTTGTTTATCGTACAAAGGCGTGATCAAATGTTGAACGAATATCTGAAATACACATCAATTGGTAAAAGCCTCAGTAATAGTGCACCAGGCACGTGTTGACAACGTGACGGGCACGAGACAATTTCTTACAAAAACCACGGACAACGCGCGACATTGTTTGCTGCTGTTAACCGATCGATCAAGACATTACAAATACTTCGTTTGTCATTCCATGAAGTAACATATAGCACTTATAAATTAATATTTTTTTTTTCGTTTTATTTCATGTTTTATTCAGTAATCTGAGCGGAATTTTCATGAATAATTTGTGACTACAAAGGACAAGTATGGACAGTTGAATTATGATGCAATGTGATTTCCTAGAAAGTTCCAGACGGTCATTTTTATCAAATATAAGACATTATTATCAAACAATCACTTCGCACTGGCAAAATTGTTGACAAGACAGATGCCATTTTAGAAAGAAAAGATCATTCATCATATCAGCCCCTAGAAGTCCCACTGCTGAACATAGGCCGCCCCAATAGATTTCCAGGAAGAACGATTTTGAGCCCTCTCCATCCACCGATTTCACGCGATCTTAACAATGTCTTCAGTCCCTTGGGTGGGGGGTCGTCCTACGCTTTCCTGTCCTTAATCACCATTCGAGAACTTTTATTCCCCAACAGTTATCAGTTCTGCGAGCTATATGGCCTGCCCATTGCCACTTCAACTTGCAAATTTTTAGTGCTATGTCGGTAACTTTGGATCTTCTATGGATTTCCTCGTTGCGGATTTTATAACGTTTTATTAAGAAGACATTACAGATAACTTAAATACTCAAAGCGTTAAAGTAACATTACACAATTCAGTAGATTCTACTTAAATATTATCAGCTTAATCAAAATACTTTCAAATTTGAAATAAGCAACATTGGCTAAATTGTCATCAAGACAGATGCAAAGAAGAGTTTTACCTGCAAAAGATTGTGAGCTTTTGAATTGATCAGTCTATCAGCCAGGTCAG
The DNA here is from genome assembly GCA_948098915.1 of Lampropteryx suffumata. Lineage (NCBI taxonomy): Eukaryota > Metazoa > Arthropoda > Insecta > Lepidoptera > Geometridae > Lampropteryx > Lampropteryx suffumata. Next base: position 20,094,464 of record OX402550.1, on the reverse strand, counting down.
AGAAGAGGGTTCCCGCGGTGACCCACGGCACGTAGTCTCCTTCAACCGGCAGGTATGTGCTTAAATCCAGCGCCACTCGGTACGGCACCACGCGGGCCATGGCCAGCGAAAACGCATCGTTCAGCAGATGAGCTCGGTCTGATATACTCAACTGTATCAAAAATACAAAAACATATAAATAAATAATGCCAGACATTTCACACAGCATCATCTAGCTTCAAAGTAAGCAGAGCTTATGTTATGGGAACCACATGACTGATATACCCGAAACAAATACTTAATAAAAAAATAATAATAATTCCAGACATTTTACACAGCATCATTTAGCCACAGAGTAAGCAGAGCTTGTGTTATGAGAACCACATACTGGTGTATTCATACCCATACTGATTTTTGAATGTACATACATATTATACATATTATTATAAATACTTACGGGTATTTATCGCGTTTATTTACCTATTTTTCCCGACGTTTCGACAGGTTTACACTCTGTCGTGGTCACGGGATGACATAGGTAAATAAACGCGATAAATACCCGTAAGTATTTATAATAATGTGTTCTGATCGCGTAAGTTTAAAAAACTTTATATTATACATAGAAAAACACGCATACCCTAGACAAATATTTGCAGATTATATAAACATCATCAGATTATATCAACATCATCATCATAATAGCCTGTAAGAAGTCCACTGCTGAACATAGGCCTCCCCAATAGATTTCCAGGAAGAACGATTTTGAGCCCTCTCCATCCACCGACTTCCTGCGATCTTTATAATGTCGTCAGTCCATCGGGTTGGAGGTCGTCATACTCTTCGTTTTCCTGCCCTTATAAACATATATAAACAAATTCAATTTAAAAATCAAATCTCCCATTGCGCCACAGAGGTATTCAAACACCTCACAACTTGAACACTGCCTAAAGATTGCAAAATCTTACAAAAAGGGATGGCGCTATTTAATTAACTTTTGACATATATGTACGTTGAGGGACGTTTATATGTAAAGATGCTAAAAACTTAAACCAATAACAAAAGACGTCTCTAATCTATTTATTGAGACCAAACAGTATCGTGTTTGTCTGTTGTAAGTTGGTAAGCAAGGTATCCTGTAGATTCCGAATGATGCTGCAGCATCAGGTCAAGTTCTTGCAATATCATTGAAGATCCTTTCATCAACTAGAAAGAACATCAATCTCGAAATGTCTGACCAGTTTATCATAAAAACACATTGGATAATAAATAATAGTTTAAAAAAACTAAAAAACACGCTTTATGTAGAAAACCTTCTAAAAAAATTAAAATAAATTTTAATAAATGTAAGTAAGAAAAAAATGTTTTATTTAAAAAAAGCGTGGGGTGCTTTTTAAGATATTATCGAAATGATAATCCTTCTTCTCATATCTATCAATGAAATATTTATAAATATTGACACCATGCACACCACGCTTTTTTTTTATAAAACATTTTTTTCATACTTACATTTATTAAAATTTATTTTCTATTTTTTAGTTTGGTTTTCTACATAAAGCGTGTTTTTTAGTTTTTTTTAACTATTATTTATTTATATACATAAAGTCTTTTGTCTTTTTAGTTTTCAAAACGTAATTATTGAGTTTATCGGGTTCAGACAGACAGGCAGACAGACGGAGAGACTTGTGTTATATATATTTAAGCTAGGCATGCATGACGGCACATCATTATAACTTTAAGTAAGTAACTAGTATTTCTCTGTAAGTAAATTTGTAATTTTTGTTATGTTGTATGTAATGTTTACCTGTGAAGTATACCCTTTCAAACAAAAAAAGAATTTTCCAAATCGGTTCAGCCGTTTTCGAGTAATCGGTGAACTTAAACTTATAACAATGTTTGCTTAGGGGGATAAAAACAAAGTGATCGGATAAATTTTCGATTGTCAAATAATAAACTATTCAGGTTTCGTTATTATCTATAGCAATCTTGGAACCTTTAAAACTATCATGGTTTTGCACATAATTTTCACTCAAAACGGGATATTTACCATGATATATGAGTTTTTCTGCTTCTCGATATTTCGGCACAGTTGCATGCGCCATGATAACGAGATAAACTGAAGACTTTGCGGGTGGATGTTATTTCACTGTGAAACCGGTAGTAGGGGTAATGTTCGCAGTAAAAGACTGAGAAAGAGGGTAGACCGTTTTGTCTGCCAATAACATCCACCCGCAAAGACTTCGTTTTATCTCGTGATCATGGCGCATGCAACTGTGCCGAAATATCGAGAAGCAGAAAAACTCATATATCATAGTAAATATCCCGTTTTGAGTGAAAATTATAATCTTGGAACCTGTTTAAAATAGAGTTAGATTTAACCTGTTTAGACTGTGCTTTGAGCTGCTTCGTCAAAGTCTGCCACATTTCCTCCGTGTAGTTCACCCTGTAGAAGCCCAGTTGGTTGTTGTTAATTTTCAACCATTCCTCGTCAACGTCCAACTTCAGTTGAACTGCAAGCAGGAAAAGTATTACAATGTCTTTTTTTTTACAGTTGTGGTTGAATTAAATATAGAACTCCTACCTTATTGCAGATACTCTATCGGGGTCCGGTTGACCAAACCACAGGCTATTTGTCTATTCCGTGATCAAGTTGATCGGACAACGGGCTATTTTAAATATGGCAAACGTTCTTGTCCTGAGGGAACAGGGAAGGAAGGAGGGAATGTTTGAGAGGACTTACCGGGTAATAAGGATACAAAAACAACCACTTAAAAAGGATGGCAGAACTCTGATCCCGAAAGAATCAGCCCGCCTACTGGCGGAGACGTTCTACCCTGAGGACGATCTGGATGAGGATAATGTGGACCTTATAAACGGCACGGCATTATACAAAAACCTATGAATGATGGTGTAGGTATTTCTGGCGGTACATTTTATAATGTTAAAAGTAAAAAAACTCTTGCTGTCCTGTGCTATCATAACTAAACAAAAGAGGACCATGGTACTTTATTTAAACTTTAGTAAATGCATCGCGCAGATACCAGTACAGAATTTTTCATACTGTCTTGGGCTACCCTATTGTGTACAAGGAACCCTAGAGGTTAATATGTGACAGTTATGATATTACCGAGTCGTGGTATGTATGAATAATGACGATTAAGCGAAGGACCTTACCACTTTCAGCATTGTCAGGGAACCACAGAACCTTTTCTTTAGATCCTTTATTTGTCTTGTACGTGATTGGGACGTACCAACGGTAGCTGAAATATGCAGTTCAAATGAAATATAAATAAATATTGGTAAACAACTCAACGCCATCTAGCCCCAAACTAAGCATAGCTTGTACAAATTACTGATAAATGACTTGGAACAAATATCAATGTTAATCACACAAATGTTTGTCATTGAAGGGAATTGAACACTCAACCTACAGTGTAGAAGGCAGAGCTACTACCAACGGACCTCTCGCTTGTCGCTAGTTCGGTAAAAAAAATCGGGTTGCACTCCGGCAGTGCCGACAGAAGTGAAAACTTATTTTGGCGCGTTAGAGTTTAGTAATAAATCACTTCAAAATCAGTAATTATGGCGACTGCCAATCAAATACTGAACGAACACAGATGATGCAATATTTTTTGTTCAGAATGTAGATAATATATCAAAGAACCTAACTCAGTAAACTTCTCCATACAAAAGTAGACTGTAAACACGTGAATTAAGGTTTATAATCAAATGGGGCGAGCGCGGCAGCCCTGCGTCTCGCCCCAAACGGTGTCGGTAACGGTGTCGCGAGTCCAGAAGTTTTACTTCATCTAAAAATATGCGTACCGCGCTAAAAGAAGTTTTCACTTCAAAATAATTACGTTTTGTTTGAAAGGGTATACATCACAGGTGGTCCCATATAAATTTTATCAAACTCGGTCTAGCTGAAAAATCAACGAAAATCTAAAAATTGTATACATCGATGATGTTTTCATGTACTTCGATACCTCGCTGTCTCATTGGAGCGGTGCGTTTATTTGGCCTACCCATATTATATATATACAAAATACATCTACTTTCCACTAAAAATGAATTATAGGCTCAAATTTAATTCAATGAAGTCTGTTTCTTTTTAGTTTTTAAAACTTAATTATTTTGAAGTGAAAACTTCTTTTAGCGCGGTACGCATATTTTTAGATGAGGTAAAACCTCTGGACTCGCGACACCGTTACCGACACCGTTTGGGGCGAGACGCAGGGCTGAAAGGGTATACATCACAGGTGGTCCCATATAAATTTTATCAAAATCGGTCTAGCTGAAAAATCAACGCCAAACGCCATCGATGCATCTGCAAAAATACTAAGGCTATGTAGAAGCATCAACGCCCGCATCCTTTAAGGATACGCAAGTCAGCGGCACAAACACGTTAGTGTGCGCAGCTAAAATGCATGCTATTTCACCTAGCTTAGTGTGAGAAAAGCATAGACGTGCACCAAGGATAGAGATGAGCAGTGAGGAGATAGCTGATAGTAATTTTGAGTCATATGATCAAATTAATCTATGATTTCTAAATAAAACGATTGCCTAAAAATAATGAATAGACCTTTGGCTCAAGGGTTCTCATGAAAAAACTACTGAATGTATTTATAAAAAAGTTTTTTGAGCGCTTAAATAAATAATCTATGCTTGTATTGGAATATTTTTTTAGTTTGCGTACTCCGTTTGTTATTTATTCACACCTAAAGTTGCGCTAAAATCAGTGATGAAAAACGTTTTTTTTTGAGTCTTGTATCTTTCAAACCCATATTATTTTTACAATTCTGTATTGATACAAGCATAGATTATGACAAGACAAATTTATATCACTTTTGGTTTTGGTTGTTCATCATCAGACGGTGGTGTGATCACCCTTCGACGTTTGTATGGAAAGATAATCGACTTGTTCACTCTTAAATAACAGTTCTGTATGTTGATATAACTAAATAGTTAAAAGTAGATTTTATGTAACTCAAACCGTAAAACTTTTAAATTTTCACACATTTATGTACATTACCATTTCAAATCTAATCATCAACGCGACAAAGCTCAATTTGCATTAATATATTTGATTTAATATGTCACGCCTGATTGAGGCCAGACTGGAATCATTTGATTATCCATAAACTTACTTGTAATTTGAATCGTTTTTGTAGCTCGCTTCAGGGTCCAGTAGAAATCTGGATTGTGTGATTGTATGAATTCCATTTTCACTTGCTGGTCTCACTGTCAACAGTGGGTATCCCATCTGTCTTGTCCATGTGTCCATAACGTACCTGAAATGAGATTCAACATCATTATTATTATCGTATTGTGGTAATTTTTTGAAGTGATAACTTCTTGAGTAAACCGCTTCGTTACGTAACGCGTTACGGCGCCAGGCTGTCTGGCTTCCCTTTTTCACACGCATACGGCAGCGGTAGGCAGGTTCCTCCTCTTTCACTCTAACCCACAGCGCTAGTTAGATTAGTTTAAGTTATCACTTATAAGCGAGTTTTTAGTGATGAGATGATTTTAGTAATTTTAGTAAGTAGAAAGCAGATACTCAGTTCATTTGACATTCTATTACGTTTCCGTTTAAGAGGCCTATCACAAAATACAGTACTGAGTTCGAGTCGAGTAATTTATGTAGCATTTGTGCAGTTGTAATTAAGTTAATTTCAAGTTTTATAATGTATTTTAAAAAAAAACTAAGTTTCCTATGAAGTATTGTTTGTAGGTAAGGTGAAATATTGTGTGTAGTATAATATTAATGTACTACATTAAAATTATACTACACAAAATATTCGAAAAGGACGGCTTGGTTCGCTTTTAAGGGCACCCAAAGGTGGTGTTTTCTATAAGAAACTTTTAGCGGGCAGTAATGAGTTTTTAATCCTCTTTATAAGTGCGCCGCAATAGGCGAGACGAAAGATTTTGAAATCCTCTTCCGTAATGTGGGTACATTTACTATTAACGAAAAAACCTTTATTTCGGTAATAAGCCATAGATTAACGAAGTTTAAAGCCATTTTTCTACATTTTTTCAATAGGGCGCGAAAACAGCTCGTAGGTGTCATGGCGTCGGCTCTGACGTCACGCCTATGTAAACCTGTCATTGTGTCTATGCGTAGCGAAGAAAATAAACAAAATATTAAATTAATTCGTGAGATAAATAATAATTCCAAAGTGATTCCTATTATAAGTGATGTGCAGTACCGCAGTGTAAAACACATTAATAAGAATACCCAACAAAGTGTTTGTACACGAATAAATACAGAAACACATTGAATAAATACGAATGTATTTATTGTATTATACATACAATAAATACATTCGTATTCGTATACATTCGTATGTAACACTCGGGCGCAAAATATATTTTTGGCTCGGGCGACGTACTTTGAATCCCTCGCTACGTTCAGGATTCTACTAAAGAATCCCTCGCTACGCTCGGGATTCTACTATAGATTCCCTCACTTTGCTCTGGATTCAAAAAAGCGCCCTCGCTGTAAAAATATTATTTTGCTCCTTATGATACAATCTACTATTTTCATCTTACTGCATTTGCTGAGTATGTATAAATATTCCCTTTTCCTTCGAAATGTTTCTCAATTTCTGTCAATTTTTTTTAAAAAGCGCCATCTCTTTTTGTAAGATTAGGCAGTGTTCAACTGGAGATTATAATTGCGTTTATAAGTAAAGCCGAATATAAATGACTTGTTAGACATAGCTCGTAATAACACAATTAACGTGATTTCTATTACTTACGTAAGATTTAAATTGGGATTCTCTATTTTGAAGTAAGGCTCGAGCGATGTAAGCAGTTGTTGGGTAACCGTGTTCCCAAACTCGTATTTCTTGAGATAGTCTGATACACCTTTACGGAAGTTCTCTTCGCCGGTGAAGCCTTCCAGCATACGCAGTATCGACGCACCCTTGTAATAACAATAACATTTTATGATTACGATATTGAGAAAAACGAGTTAGTAGGTAGTTAAGAAATCCACACCTTGTTGTAGGATATGGAGTCGAAAATGGCAGTTATTTGATCGGGCGTGGCGACTGTCTGCACTATTGGATGACTGGATAATTTTGCGTCTGTGATCAGCACTGAGTGTAAGGTTTTTGTAAGGAACTGATCCAGCTGAAAAAAAAAACGAATTTAAAGCACTGACAATTGTTAGCCAAATTGCACCTAATATCAGATTATATTTCATATTATTTATTTATTTTTGTATTGATGTATTTCATTTTTTGTTATCCTGTAAATATGTATAAGTAAACATTTTATTTTATCATATCACTCATTATTTTCATCAACCTATATTCAGTTATATTGAGTTCTTTCTATCCCAAGGCAGAGATCGCTATCCATGTATCCATGATCTAAGTCTGGCAGAGATCGCTATCTAGCGATAAGACCGCCCATTGTACTACCGTGTAGCTAAACATTGTTTCTTGTAATAGTCTTATGTATTTGTGGTGTGCAATAAAGTATTTTCTATCTACCTAATACATATATTGGCAAATTGTACACTGTGTGTGCATATTTAAAGTTACCATAGTCCAGGAGGGTTCAATTGCATTAAGCGATTTAACTTGCATGTACGATGCAAAACCTTCGTTCAGCCACACTTCATCCCACCATTTCATTGTAACTGGAAGAATACATTACACAATTACATATCCAATACTTACCAATATGTATTTTACATTATGTAGTGGTGTATCTGGGTTTCAAAACTTTCGTGAGTTGTACTATACACTCACACAAAGAGCGAACCGTGAACACTCGCGGCCACTCACGGACCGCGGATCAAACTCACCTTGATGATTCTCTAGCTAGATGAATCGAAACAGTTTCTACCAAGGTCACCTTGGTAGAAACTGTGGTTTCAAACCGTGTAGCGCATGCTTAATACAAGCAATGCTTAATTTAGGGCTAGATGGTGTTGTGTGCATTGTCCACCAATATTTATTTATTTATTATATTTGGCAGAATAGGCTGATCAATATAATCTACTTAAGTTTATTTGAGATTTTCTCCCTCAGGTTTTCCAATTGCTTACTAATATTACAAATCTGATAGTGAGAGTAAGCACTGTTGGTCTAGTAGAAGTCAGGGCCTTCCGATCCTAAGGTCACGGGGTCGAATTCAGTCATCACCAAAGGACATTTATATTCCAAAAATGTATGCGAGCAATACCATTACTTTGAAGGAAGTTGGAAGACATGCCTAAACTACACGAAAGGTGCGTCTGAGGCACACTTTAATCCTTTCAACACACTTGTTCGAAATAACTAGTGACACGATAATTATGAAGAATGTGATAGCTTGTGTTCATTGTTACATTCAAACAGTGAATCGTTGTTTGAATGTATGTTTTCACGCAAAAGGGATCAGCGGACCAATTACGGAAACACATCCCAAGTCCAAGTTGTATGTATATTTGTAGTTAATAATAATGCCGGCATTTCATACAGCATCCATCTTGCCCATAAGTAATGAGTACTACTTATATACTTTTTAAGATTTTTTTTAAATAAGTAGTAGATACATATATTATACATCATAGAAATACCCAGATTCGAGACAAATACTTGGAGATCATACAAACATTTGTCCCGCGGCGAGAATCGAACCAGCAACCATCTGCGTCTCAGCCAGGCCTTGGCCCACTGCGCCACAGAGGACGTCATAATTATAATAACATTGAAGCGGATTTGTAAGCAACTTGGTCACAGACTTACATTTATATAGTCTCTGACTTGGATGTCTAACAAAAGGCTACTTTTTATGTAGGTACCAAGCGAAACCACGGGCAGATGCTAGTGTACTAGCTATATAAGTTAAAATATAAATATGATACTGAGATAGCCTTACCTAAATTTCCGAACCACATGTGAGCCAATTCATGGGCTATTGTGTTGGCAACACCTATTTTGTTAGTGGCAGATGCAGTGGCTTCATCAACCAGAAATTGAGTCTCCCTGTATGTGATCAGACCCCAGTGTTCCGTCGCTCCAGACACATAGTCTGGGATAGCAATCATGTCTGAAAAAGATTATTGTCAACTTATCGGTAGGTATTTAGTTACAAAATGTTGAACAGATAGACAAATATTTAGTACTATTATGCTAATCTATTCTTAATAGGATATATTTTGGTTTTCTTGTGAAGCAAACATTGCACTCTTATTTATATATTTTTCTTCTGTTTGTTACGTTTTCACGGCTAAACGGCTGAACAGATCTTGTTGGAATTTGGTAAGAAGGTAACCCCTTCAACGTGGTTTTTTGTCTCAAAAAACCTTGAAGTGGTAAAATAGGGGATGAAACTTGATTTGGGCAACTCATATTTCCTTAAGTTAGTGATCCGAAAATTAGTATTTAGGCTTTTGGTAAGAAATAAAGAAATATGTGTTTCAACGTTTTTGCAAAATAATTTCCAAAGGGGATAAAATAGGGGATTATAACTTATAAGATGTTCTGTAGATGCACAGAATGCATTCCTTCCACAAATAAAAAAAAGGTTCTAAGCATATGCGTACAAAGACGTGGGTAACAGCTATTTATTTTATATGAAAGGCACCATTTTAAATAAAATAACAGGTAACAAACAACAAGATACGGCTTTGTGACATACTATAAACAATTTAAACACTTGACACAATTGGCAAAATTGACATTATTGTGACACATGCCATTAACAAAGAAGAAAAAGAGTTAGACATGTGACAATGTGTCTTCGTCACTCAAACATATTGCTCTTCATAAAATTTAAGAGCTTTTCAGTGATATGGCTATGGTGTGTTGGCTTTCACAAATATTTTAGTGTTTCTTTGTAAAAAGTTGCTAAACTTCCCACCAAAGAAAAATCTTACCAAGTTTAGGAAGAGGGAACGGCACTTCATAGTACTTAATATAAAACTCAGTGGCTCTTTTTCCAATATCCTGGGCAAAGTCTATCTTGTGAGTCTCATCCTTCTGTGCGAATGATCTCAGTATAAAATTCTTCCCTATGCCATTTGCATTGATTTCAACTTCTTTATGGTCAAAGTCACAAATAACAAAGCACGCCAAGTATGTAGACATCGGCACACTGGTAGCAAATGTCACTGTTTCTAATTTTGTAGTGTCATCTATGGTTTTTGATATTTCCTGTAAATCAATTGGGGGTTTAATTATAAACATCTCTTAACTTGAACACTTTCTAAACGCTACTTAAGATTCGCCCTGTCACTAATTTGTGTAGTGACAGGGCGAATCTTACTCAGTGTTTAGTTGGTTGTGTCTTTCTTACAAACAGGGATAGCACTATTTTAAACAGTGATTAGCTTTTGACTGACGTTGAGGGATAAAAAGCCATTAAAGTTTATGTTAGGTATTGGATACATACAAAATACATTTTAATACGGTATTTTTTTTATCTTCTGTTGTATAATAACTAAGTGGCAAAAAAGGTTGCTATATAAAATTTTTAATTAATTTAATAATCTCAGTCAGATAGAACAAAATTTTTGATTACACTAAACAGGAAGAAATAAGATAGGTAGGTAAACTAAACATAGTCTTACATTCATATTGGACAACGCAGTGTATGACTGGGGCTTGACCAGTGTGATGTCGAAGGTAGCTTTGAAATCAGGTTCATCAAAGCAGGGGAAAGCTTGCCTGGCATATGTCGGCTGGAACTTGCTTGCCACCATCGTTCTGAAATTTTCAATTCTGATTCAAGATTGTTTCTTATTTTTGTAACAGAACCGGTAAATTACCTTTATTGCTAAGAATGTTCATTTTGAGAAACACATGATTTAACTCACATATAATTTTGTTGATGAAGGCACCAACATTGTTTTGCTTGATTTAAGGAATCTTTAACAGGGTGAGTTTTGCTTGTTCCTGTTCTTATACACTCAGTACGAATACAAAGTAATATGAGAGTTTTTTTACTTGAGTTTCTCAAAATATATACTTACTTAGTAAAGCTCACGCTTGTTTTGAAAGAGACAAAACCTTATACTGGTTACTTTGCTTACCTGTTGCCTTTTAGTTGAGACAAATAAAACCCAACAATATTCTTTGTAAGGGATCCACTGAAATCTACGCTAATTTGATAATCGCCTGAGCTCACCCTGTCCACGAATTCAATAACTAATTGTTCCAAGTCCTGATCTTCAAAATACCCTGATACAGGCACCAATTTACCGTGACTGAGCACTTTAACATTTTGAACGTCTAAAAAATGTGTGTTTAATTTCACATTCTGCTTGCCTTCAAATAATTTGATGTCGATTTGTACGTTTCCTTGAAAAAGCCCTGATTTTAGATCGGGATGCAGAAACAGCTTGTAATGCACCGGCTGAACTGTGGTCGATAATCTTTCAGACTTTTTTGTAATACAATTTGCCATTCTGACGGTTGTAGACTGTATGTTAGAGCAGACAAGTAAAACGCTATTAATTTTACTCAGGGCTGGTAATAAATTCATAGAAAACAAGTTGATAATCGAAAGTTCTGCATTCTCCCACACACAAAACAAAACAAAATAAATTACAATGTAAAATGTAAATAAATAAAACCATAAACAAATAAAATTGTTTTTATGGCCTGGACTCTCGACATAGTGCGCTCCATAAAGATTGATAATATAGAAAGTAGAACCAAGACAGTACACCAAGTTCACCATAAACAAGAATTTGTTTCTATTAACTAAATATTATAAGGTCATGAGGCCGATCAAGCCTTCTAATAGCTAACCCAGAAAGAGTTTTTACTTGGCTCAGCGTAAGGCCTGATCTATTGCAAATAAATAAATAAATAATCCCGAACATTTCACACAACATCATCTGGCCCCAAAGTAAGCAGAGCTTGTGTTATGGGTACCACATGCATGACTGATATAATACTTATATCCTATTTGTTTTTGTAAATACATACATACATATTACCTATACATAGAAACACCCAGACCCGAGACAAATACTTGCAGATCGTACAACATTTGTCCCGCGGCGGGAATCGAACCCGCAACCTTCTGCGTCTCAGCCGGGTCTTAGCCAACTGCGCCACAGAGGTCGTCAAATATAATAATAATGTTTAAAATAATAATTATGTTTGAACTTAGGTCAACAACAACGGCTCTATTACGGGCGATTCCTCGTAATTTATGGACCGTAACGGCCCAGCACGCACAGTATAACAGGAAACATCCTCCTTACGACCTTCCGTTGGCCCATAATAAAATCGAATTCTGGTAAGTAAAGTATGGCTCTAGATTTTTTCTGACTTTGCCATTATTGTTGCATTTTAAGTAACTATCGGCACGTCTTGTAATTGGGAAAATGCGCATTGATTCACTATCAGCAAAGGGCCTTTCTTGTCGGACTATGCGACTATCCAATATTGAGCTATTTGGGGCATGGTTTGCCCGACACGAATATTATTTGATAAGTACACCTACCTATTTTGTTTTGTGGTAATTCGCAGAAGCTAATTGCCGTAGATCGGTTTCACCAAACAAGTTAGACGGCTGTCGGAACCAGAGACTTTTTATAGGGATATTTTTAAATGCACACTAGGTAACTCCACTAATTAACTAAATGCTTCAGAAAAATGAATGCTGTGCTAAAAAACCAATTGATTAACTAAACATGTCCTACAATTGGTTAGGTTATGTTAGAGTATAGAAAACAACGCGCAAGGCGAGCGAGAGAAGCGAGCGTGCCGCGGCAGCGGCCGCCGAAGCGCCAGAAGAATAATACAAGGTCACGGTAGGAGCATCAGAGTTCTGCAAATACCATTAAACAGTATTTAAAATTTGATTTATTTAGTGTGCATAACTTGTGTGCAAGTCAGTATTTTTGGTTTAACTTTGAAATATTTTGTTCGAAAAAAGGGAATACACAGATATCGATTTAATTAGGTACATGCCCTTTTAATATAGCTAGTTCTGACCTTATTGCAACATAGGTAATGCTGAGTGCTATATTGAGTGCTACACTTGGACTATATTGAGACACTCCTGTGTTTTAGTTTGATTTAAATTGTATTTTCTGTAAGCATCTTTTAAGTTACCATTGTATTTTTTTTGTTAATATTTTTTTTTATTCATTTCTTTTTTTTTCTTCTTATTTTACTCTTTTTTTTTTTTTTTTTTAATCTCTTTTGTTAGTTTGTAAAATCTTTGTTTTTAATTTTAAGTGTATCATTTTTTGAAGTGAAAACTTCTTTAGCATCGTTGTGATTTGAATGTCGATGAAACGAAAAAGCGACAGTAAAACGAGACAGTTACATAAATTCATAAGATTTAACGTGGGAGAAAATGAGATAGGAGATGGGAAGGAAGGAAAAAGATACAGTGTTTCTTATATTCGTGGTTCTAATTTTTTTTAAAGTTTCACTTCTACCACGTGTGAATTGCACACATGTTTTTTATTTCTCTGTAGTAGGTGCCTATGTTGTTACAAATAATGTATTTTCTTCCTGAATTATACAAAGTGTAAAATAAGAGTATATTTTGAAACAGCTTACGCATTTTAACGATCACATTCTTCAAGTGCACTGACAACAGCCCTATAATCACTGTTATCATAATTTGCGTGTTCATCCGGACCCTCATCGATAGGTGCTTGGCCAGACTGCAAGTGTCCATAGTGGACACGCGGGAGCGGGGATCTCAAACTGGTTCGAGCTAACCGCGCGCGTTCTTGTGATGGCGTCTTCACAAATTAATGTAGGTAAGTAGAAGAATTAATAAGTGCTATTCAAGCACGAACTGCATTGTGGATGTCGAAACAACGTCAATACAAAAACATAAAAATTCATTTAACGTTGTAGAATAAAATAACACCATAAAACTTTAGAGGTTGCTCTCGCAATTTTTCATTTCACTTAAAAATTGCCTTAAATGGCAATTTTAGAAGAAGAATTTAAGAATTTTCCAGTTATAAAAATAAAACTTCATCCATATTATATTTTGACAAACACTGGCCACGACAACAATTGGAACGAAGCCGCGCTCCACTGCGGACAGGCACAGTGTTGGCTACACTAAATGTTGGCTACAGGTGTTTGAAGACCGATACAGATCACAAAGGATAGTTATTCAAATGTTCTATGCACAACAGTAGTACCTACATGCCCATTTAATTTTTGTGCCTAACTTCAGAGGGAAAAAGATCCAGTGTGAGTAGGTACCTATTGTAGGGTCATTGCGCCAGTTCGCGACCAGTTAGCTTAGTTGTCAGATTCAAGAACCATATAGTATATGTTTTTGTAATTATTTAGATTAAAATTGTTTTTCACCTTATAGCTAAATACTCTAATTTCATTTTATATAATGTTTTGAACAAGCAAATTTTATCGAAATATTTAAAGCTCAAATACCCATTTTGGTCAGTTTTCGACCAGAAAATTCCGTTTTCAACCACCTGGTCCCTAGTTTTCGACCATGCGCTCTAATGGGAAAATAATTAAAATATAGGAGTGAAAATTGTGTGTAGTAATAAATTAAACTCAATTATCGTGATATTTTTATTTTTCAATATTCATATCATATCTAAAACTTATTTCTTACTAGCCGTTGCTCGCGACTTCGTCCGCATTTTTTGAAAGGAATTGTAGCTTAAATCCATCCCCAGGATGCAATTTATCTCCTTGCCAAATTTCATTTATAAGTTTGAAACCAATCACCTGACCACCAATGGGTGGTCAGGTGATTGGTTCAAAATGCGTAAGTTGTTTCAAAATATACTCTTATTTTACACTTTGTATAATTCGGAAGTTCCCTAAAATCCATTCATTTTGCATTTTAAGTATCCAAACCATGTTTCAAAGAAATCATACCACTCTCGTTAAAAAGTTCCTACACATACTTTGACACCCCATTTTAACGCTTTGTTAGGCGTTAAAAAGTTTCATACATTTGTTTTCACCCCTTTTTACCCTCTTAGGGTATGAATTTAAAAAAATCCCGCCTTAGTGGATGCCTTTGCTGTAAAAGGAAGCTACCTTCCTAATTACTAGCTTCAGCGGTTTTGGCTCGGCGATGATGAATCTGTCAGTCAGTCAGTCAGGTTAAGCTCTTCTAAATGTTTAGATTTATTTAAATAATCGTTAATCAGTCTACTCACAAGACACCAACTTCAGAACAGTTTCTATAAACTTTCTATAAAATAATAATAAAGCACAGGCACTTTAATATTTAGTACGATTACGATTACGATTGGCCCATTATGTTCCACTGCTGGGCAAAGGCCTCCCCTTGATATCTCCAGTCATCTCGCTTTTGAGCTATTAAGACCCAAGCTCTGTCAAAGGTGTCGAGATCATCTCGCTATCTCTTTTTGGGTCTAACACGGTGCCGTGTTGCTTTCTCAGGGATCCACATTTTTGCCCACAGCTCATCTGGCATGCGACAGACATGACCAGCCCAGCTCCACTTCAGCTTCGCAACGTTTTGAGCTACATCAGCAATTTGGGTTCTGGAGCTCAGAGTTGTGTTGCGTATGCGGTCTGTACGTTTAACACCGAGAACGCTGCGCTTTATAGCCCGCTGACAAATCTCGAGTTCGGACTATTGGATGTTTGTTAGAGACCAAGTTTGTGCTCCATAAGTTAATATGGGGAGGATACACATATCCATTAGCTTCCGTTTTAGAGATAACGGAAGAGTACCCTTCATAAGATCTTTCATTTATTCATTTTTCTTTGATATTTATTGTACAATATTATTTAATCTTAACATTATAATAATATATGTACAAGAAACGAATTTTCACTCAAAACGGGATATTATATAATATACCATGATGTGTCAGTTTTACTGCTTCTCGATATTTTGACACAGTTGCATGCGCCATTATCACGAGCAATGACTTCAGTTTATCTTGATATATCAATAATTTATTAAATGGTCGAAAATCGATCGGATTGTATCGGTTTCCGACCACAATATTATTAACCTTCGGTTAGTCGCACATTCTTTGTTTACGCGATAAGTTGTAGTTTTAACAATAAAACTACAACAAGTTACTTGAAAAATATTTTTTATTATTGCTTAAATTTACAATCTGAAAATAGGAACATAAATTTCTCTCTTTGAGATCATGATCAAGAAAAAAAATATTTTTACGTAACAAAATGAATAAATGTTTTTTCTTATAAATCTACATGCAATAACACTAGAGCAACGAACACTTTTGCATAAAATTTGGAATGCACCAATAAAAATATATATAAACTTTAACCAATTGAAGTTAGACTAATTTTCCCTTTGGACATAGTCTGCACATATCGGTTTAGTATGTATTTGGCATATGTTACCTTTGCTTGTTTTCTGTTTCCGATCTGTTTGTCTTGGACAATGTATGCAATGCTTTCTCATGGTAATGAAACTATTTTCATTGGATGAAACATCTTGAAGCGGAGGTATGAATCGTCTCATAGTCTGTTTCAATTCTCAAGGCAAAGTTAAAATGGTAACCCGCGGTTGTAATGTGGACGACAGAATCCTCATCAATTTAACCATCATGGTGCATTCGAAAGTAGTAGTACAGTCTTATACTTCTTCGGACAGTTGGAGACCGAGGTCCCGGTCGGCTTATATCCGAACACTGTGGAAAGTTCTTCTAATCATTTTCGCTTGAAGTCATTTAGGATCTCCGGTTTGTTTTTTCTCATTGGGCCTACTACTGTCAAGTTATAATTTGTTAGTAATTGTCAACCAAGGGAATGGTGGTAAACCAGTTGACCATAGTGACATTTCGTCTAGTTCTTGCTCTAGCATTCTCTTGACAAAACAATAAAAAAAAAGATAAATCACAATGTTAGAAAGGAAATAAAAAACAAATTTTCAAATTATTTTACTTACGCGGTAAGTCGCGTGGGGTCTTTCAAAGCCCGCACGCGCAAAACACGTCTGTATCTCACTGCGCTTGCGCGCGAAATGAAGTTAGAGGCGATGCGCGGCTACTCTAATCCAACATCGGAGGGTACATAAAATACTGAATCGCTGGAATAGTTTAAACTGCATGAATTTTATATATTTTTAGCACCTAGGCTTTCAAAGACCACATGCGACTAACCGAGGGTTAAGAATTTTAGAAAAAAATTGTATGGAAACAAGCATAAAAAAACATTATTTTAATGATGTTTTGTACCATTTATTTTATTACTTAAATCATGGTCGAAATCTTGGTAGTCTTTTTACCCAATTCTGTTTCCGACCGCTAGCAATTTTTTCAAAAATACGTCATCTGTATTTTTTCATTTAACCGTAATAGCCCGGACGAAAACTGGCTTTTAAACTTGGGAGGGGGTATAATGTACAAATCCATTAAAAAAACATCACTTGTTTGTCATACCTAAAAAAATATAAGATACACCTTCTTGACATGATATAGCCAATCTCCGACCATGTGGACGAAAAAGGGATTTTTGTTTATAAGCGTGGTACAGTTCTCGACCATGCAATTTTAATAATGTATATTTAATACTTGACTCCAAATACCTTATGAACGTATTCTTTGATCTATTATATAGGTATCCAAATAATCAGAATACTAAAATCCATAAAAATCTGTGAGTACTTACCGCGAAAGCTGCATCACACCACTATTATTTTTGCTGATTTCAATGTATTTTTACCAGTTCACGACCGACTACATATTGATTATATTATTTATATTGGTTTTGATTGCGCTGGTGGATTGAAATTTGTTCGTGTGTTTGCTTGGACATTCAAGATAGCGCCAAAATGCAATCCCTCAGCGTATGTGTGTTATATAAGCTATTTTTCGCAATTGTTTAGTGGTAGTGCGACGAAAGGTCGAGAAAGGGACGTGGTCGGCTAACAGGCGAAATGACCCTACGCAGGTACCAGATTCCAAACTCACTTAGACTCAAGAATGCTCATAAAATTTCGAGGATAAAAATTGCTTAGTTGAGGAAACCTGAATCGTTACACTGGTTTAGCTGGTGGTTAGCTTCGGCTCGTAGGTTGTAGGTAGGTAGGTAGGTATGTTCTATTTTTGAATAGTCCGATTATGAATTTCTAAAACCAATCATGCATAACTAAGTATTTTATTTTTTCTTCTGTGACGTAGGTAAGCTTGCTGACCGCCGGCGATGTATTCATGTATCCAAGGACTACTAGTTATTTATTATGTGACCACTTCTGTGTACTTAAGTATAGAAAATAACAACAAACATGAATAGAATAGCAACTCCCGATAACAAATTTTAGGTGTATATTTAAGACGTCCACTCAATACCTACTCAATAGCAAACACGCCAAAAAACAAACCAACAAATAAATAACAGTGCTGCCAGGCTACACAGGCAGCCCAACCTATCACTTTTTAATACCGTTGTTATTTTATAGTGCGTTGGTAGATACTGTTTACACAATCTGGCTTTTTCTATTCGCTATTTTATATTGATTACGATCGTTTTTTCAATACTATTAAATACATAAAAAAAAAAATAAGTAGTTACTTAGGTACCTACCTACGTTTTGTTTTTCGATTTCTGCCCCTGGCCTATATTTCCTAACTCGTGACAAGCGTGACACTTTGCTCGATTACTCTTTTGGTACGCTCGGTATACATATATAACAGTAATTTCGCCTGTAAATGGGCGACATGCAAGCGACATGCAAATTCAAGTAACAGGCAGCGGCTGGCTACCGTGAAGATTTTTTTTATGATACAAGTCATAAAAAAACTCTTCACGGTAGATTATCAGATATTGGACCCCTATTGCTACTTTTACGCCGTAACGGTGTGCTATTATGTAACTACACACCTACTCGTATGCTGGTATCTACCTGATGGTGTCTACTGGTATGTACTTACTTATTACTCCTTAAACTGCTGGCATAGAATCCAACTAATCCACCATGCAAGTTGCTTCCGAAACTGACACAGATCTCATAGCTCCCTTTAGGTACTTTGTCAAACAACTCCACGAGTAGCAGTTCTCTTCCATCAGAAGTGGTGATAATAGACTTGATGGGGATTTCTTGTCCATTACCTCTGAAGTATAAATAAATAAACAAAAAGAAATTAAACCTGTAACCTATTCATTGAGACAATTCCAATGAGCTCAAACACGACACTTCTGCTATAAGTTCGTAATTGGATATCCTGCAGATTCCAGATGATGCTACAGCATCAGGTCAAGATCTTGCAATATTTGCCTGATTGAAATATCAGGATACGAAATTTCGAATCGATCAGACATGTTGAAATTGCTCATCTAATACCTACCTTTAAACGAGCAATTCTTGTAGGTAGGTATATATAATCTGAATCTCGGAAACGGCTCCAACGATTTTCATGAAATTTGGTATGTATGGGGTTTCGGGGTCGATAAATCGATCTGGCTAGGTTTTATTTTTAGAAAACGTCGTTTTATCCGTGTTTAATACCCAGCAAAGCTCGCGTCATCCAGGTAGGTACTATCCCTTCATCAAGTTAATTTTCAACTGGCTGGAAATTAATTCATCCGTTCGGGAGCATCGGTGTCATAGACATATACACAAATACACAGACACAGATACACGTGTTTAACTTATAACAGCCCTCTATTTGATTCAGGTTTATAGGAGAAAGCTCAACTTTAGATTTTGGTTATAATTATGATTATAACGGCGAGTTAAGTTACAGTGGGTTCCTAAACCAACTGAGCACTACATAACTGTATACTACTTGTACCAATAAGTATTCTGGGCTCGTATGTGGGTAGAGGCAGGTAGGTACTTATGCATAAACAAAGTCACGTGTCAGTCACGTTAAGAATAAGCATCTATTCTATAACGTGGCGTTAAGTATGCTTTGTTCTTGAGATTTTAAAATGAAATAATAAAGTTGGTAACACATACCGTTCGAGTAGGTATGTACATAGTGCTTAAATTATAATGTAGAACTTGTCACAAACAATATGCAATTCATGATAATTGACAATCGATGACCTATGTGGCGCAATGGGCAAAGGCAAAAACCTTCTCTTTACCTGAATGTTACTGACTTGATAACCAATTTATTCGAATGTAGCTGGATTGTCTGAGTGGGCTTCAGGACTTCTAACTGTATCGTCACTGAGCCACTGAATGTCTTCTCGTTTAAGTCTGGCCATAGTTTGAGCTTATAACTCTTTGGAACGATATGTTTTGGAAGCCTGTAAAAGTCCTGAAACACAAGAAAAGAAACTTGAGTTGGCGAAGAGCTTTACAATTACTATTATAAACTATTAAACACACGCTTCGACCTTTTTATGGCTTAAATGGCGGTAGGGAACCTTCTAGTAAACAAGGGTCTCCCTTATGTTTTTTTCAGAGCTAGCTAACTAGCTATGTCAGAAGAAAGCGAATCAAAACCGTGCAACATACATGAACAAACAGTGAATAAATAAGGTGCAACACAAGGGATTTTCTTGACCCCACTCTGTTTACGTCTATAAATTGGAGTAATATTAAAGATATTGAAATCTCTTACTTGATCTGAAGTATTACGTAGATCTAGCTCATTTGCCAACGCCAATGTTGATATGACGGGACAAAGAGCCACCGCGTAGAGAAGGAACTTGAGGTATACTGATATGAAAGTCATGACTTTAGGACACATCTAAAAAAAATAATCGGTCAAGTGCGAATGTCGCTGAGCGAGTTACTGTACCTATCTACCTACCTACTCTTTTGATGGTTATTTTACCTTCGGTCAAATGAGAGCAACTACACCGTTACAAAAAAACATGAAAAAAACAATGTTAGAATTACAAGCCTAGTTTATCAAAACGGATTAACACAAAAAAGGAAATTTAAAAAATAAATATCTCATAATTAATATATACATATATATAGGTAACTTCGAGTTTTCGTACGAGTTACTAGTCTATAAATATACCAAATATAACAAATAAAAACAACATTAATTACAGACGTTATCCAATTTAACAAAACACTAAATATTTATTTATAATTGTGTAGTGGTATAATATCTAACTAATATTATAAATGCGAATAACTCTGTCTGTCTGTTTGTTACGTTTTCACGCCTATTAACCGCTGAACCGATTTTGATGAATTTTGGTATAGAGATATATGGGACTTTGGAAGAGGGCATAGGCTACTTTTTATGTAGGTACCACGCGTGCGAAGCCGCTGGCAGCAGCTAATAATATTATATTATATAAAATATATTATCTAGTATAATATGAGTGTTGTGCATATTAGTAGTTTTTAAAACTGAATCTTTAAATGTATGTCAATAATTGGGTGCAAATAAACTGATAGCGTGTTATACAGCCCATATATAGTAGGTTAGGTATAACATAAACTATATTTATATTTTTTTATTATTTAAGTGGGTTTTCAATTATCAATGATGCTGTAATGAATAAGTTTATTGTTTGTTAGAATTTAGATATTTTATGTTAAGCTAAAGAGATAAATATTACCCCAAACATAATTTTAATAAAGCATTATTGTTATTAATCAACATACTTACATAGCTGAGATTAAATATACACAAACAATTAAAAAAAAACTTCTTATAGTTAAAGATAGCAAACTTTTCATTTCGTTAAATAAAACAGCTAAAATGACATATTCATGTTTGATTTTTTGAAATTATATTTATGAGAAATCAGATTATTATCTAAGTAATTAAGTACTTAACTGATGGCAGTTATTACCGTAAATTAGTTAAGTTGGTTTTTAGTACTATATTCAGAATTGTTAACCGCTCGTTAAACACTCATCGTAATGAGTTCTACGTCAATTCTGCTTGAAACACAAAAGTTATATACCTATGTTGGAATTCATTAGGCTCACAAACTTTAAAAATTTGGCGTTTGATTGATTTGATTCATGACGTTTGTCTATCCTCAAGATGCGCTTCATAAGACTCCTACGATCATGTTTCCACTAGAAACAGAATATTAAACCATTACACTAATACTGACAACAACAATACCAGGGTTATTCCCAAACAACTCCACTCTTTTCTTCTAAAAAGATAAGAATCCCATACATTAATTCTCAAACTACTCCACAAATTTATATCTTATAAATTTTGTATTTAAAAATATTGCATTTAAGTTTCATTGAAAACATCGAAGTTATTATTTTAATATGCTAGTTTCATTCTACTCCATGAAAGTCACAATATTTAAAATTATAAGCATTGTAAAATAATATTCATTAAAGTTTCATTTACACTGCATTAGTCGTTTACGTTTGTGTTAAATGAAGTAAAAATCATAATTTAAAATATAAGTCGACGGTCCCACCGAATAAACGGGTAAAGGCTTTTGCCGTAAATTTTTATTTTTTTTATTTTTGGATTTTTACGTTTAAAATACACCTCCTAAATTTTTTTCATAAACATTTATCAAATAAATATATATTTACGTTACTGTGAATGTTAATTCTGCGGAAAATAAAAACACCAATCTCGCAGGAATATTGCAAGTATGTATTTTGCACACCGTCTACTCTCACTCGTTTATTGCAAACTAATTTGTAATATTATTCGTGGGAATTTGGAAACAAAATAATAATCGTAAAAATGTTTACTGAATTTTGGAGTTTGCCTATAGTAGGTATCTTTCTGTATAATTTTATTCATTTGTACTTTTTGATCTTCGTTTTCCTTCCTTGAGGCTCTGCGGTATCTGTGTCGAGAAGATGTGCCTTAATTTCCCGAACGCTGCCCATCCAAGTTGGATTCATCGGCTGACCTCTTTGTCGTAGTTGGACTTGCCTAGTTTAATCATCTGACCCAAATAGACATAATGGCCTACAACTTCGATTATATCGCTCCCAACATGTTCCGTTACGGTGCAACATGAGCATTTGACATGATTTTTGTCTTGCTCATGTTCATTTTAAGACCCACCTGTTGGGAGACGATATTGAGGTCGCTGAGCATTGTGCCTAGGTCTTCCAGCGATTCTGCCATGAGGACTATATCGTCGCCAAATCGAAGGGTATTACATTCGCCATTGATGTTGATACCATGTCTATGCCAGTACAAAGCTTGAAAACATCTTCCAACGCAGAGGTGAACAGTTTCGGAAAATAACATCTCCCTGTCTCACCCCTTTATGCAATAGGATTGGATTCGTGCTCTGGTCCTGGAGGATGGAGGTAAAACATGCAGCTTACTTTTCTTGGGCTGACGCTCGCAACAGCAAAGCCACGGATACACGAACTAAGAAGAAAGCCTTTAATCAAGACGCCAAGTCCTTCAAGAAGGTTTTACAGAAGGCTCGCTCCAATCAAATTGGCCGTATGGGTGCCAAGCTTGCGACACATCCAGCTGGCAGCAAAGCATTCTGGTCCTTGGCCGAGTTGGTGGAAGCGAACTTCAGCCGCCCTTCTCTCCCTCCGCTACTAAAACTGATTTATCTCTAGCCCATAATGCAATCGAGAAAGCGAATCTCTTTGCTGCTCAATTTGATGAAGCTTCACGTCTAGACACCTCTAACGAAACCTCTCCTAGCTTTCTTCGATGCGAAGCGACAGTGGAAGAAATTCACATCCATCAAAAATAAGTGCTGAAAACGTTACGGAATCTTGACGTGAACAAAGCTAGTGGTCCGGATGGCATTTTGGCTGTAGTGTTGAAAACTTGTGCCCCTGAGTTGTCTTCCATACTCACAAGACTTTTTCGCCTATCTTTGAAAACTGGAATAGTCCTAAAATCCTGGAAGCTTGCTAATGTGCAACCTGTGCCCAAGAAAGGCAGTCGCGCTGACCCATCAAATTACCGCCGAATTTCAGTCACCTCCCTACTACGTACGTCCTTACATACCTTGAAGACGACGAACTACTCAGTGATCGACAATATGGTTTTCAACGAAAGCGCAATATGGTTTTCTTGAGTATGTCACGCACATTTGGAGTGAGGCTATAGAGAAATATGGTGAAGCATTAGCAGTTTCACTTGACATCTCAAAGGCCTTTCATAAAGGTCTGGCACGCTAGTCTTATTGGTAAGCTTCCACCCTACGTATTGCCAGTTCAGTTCTGCTCATGGCTTGCTGCGTTCTTGAGAGAAAGATCCATTCAAGAAGTTATTGACGGCTGCTCGTATGATAGATTGGCAATTAATGCCGGAGTACCTCAAGGGTCAGTGCTCTCGGCCACACTGTTTTTACTGCACATAAACGATCTGCTTATGCCCGGAATCATTGGGTATGCAGACGAAAGTACAGTTGTGTAGAGATACTTTGCCAACGTACGAGCCAGTAAAAATGACATTCAGAAAAACAGAGACGAGATGCTTATGCGTCTGGATTTAACTCTCCAGGTCGTGTCCGATTGGGGCGACGGTAATCTAATTAAATTCAACCCATCTAAAACGCAAGCTTATCTCTTTTCGGCGTTCCCCGTTTTCCGAAATGTACCGGTAACTGTAGAAGATCATCTCAAACTCTTGGGAGTTTCACTTACTCGGACTCTCAATTTTGGCTCGTATATCGAGTCCTTAGCCAAGACTGCTGCCATGAAACTTGACATTTCCAACAAGGTGAGGCGATACTTTAGCTTCCAAGGACAGCTTTCAATACTCAAGTCCGGTCGGGTATGGAATATTGCTACCATCTATGAGATGGTTTAGCCAAACACCAGCTGGCTGCTTTAGACTCGATCGAGCGTAGAGCATTGAGGGTGATACACTTATCACTGCTCACTAGCAGCTAAACGCTGAGACTAAGTTCCAGAGTCTCGAGCACCGGCGTAGAGTTGATTGCCTTTCGATATTTTATAGAATACATTTTGGAGAATGTGCCCAGGAGTTGCACGATATCATTCGACCATGTCCCTTTCACAACAGGACAAGCAGGGGTACCGCTCCATCCATACCTTGTCAGTCTTCCATCCTTACAAACAAAACGTTTTGCTTCCACATTTTTAATGCGTACAGCCAAGGATTGGAATGCTTTGCCGTCATCTTGTCTTTCCTGAAAACTACAATCTGGGTTTCTTCAAGTCAAGAGTAAATAGGTATCTTCTAGACCAGCGTGCACCGTCGTCGACCACATCGTCGCTTAATATTAGGCGAGTTCGTGGTCAAACGTAGGTCTATCTATGATAAAAAAACATTGTTTTGGAGTGTCATCTTGTTTTCAGTAAAATTTGTGCTATGAACCAAATGACTAACAATTAATGACTTTATTAAACTTAATATTCTGTTTTATTTATTGCTATTTCAGTAAAAACCGACGTAATATACTATTTATTACTTTTATAATTAAGTACCTAATTGTTTTATCCTTCAAAATAATTTAGAATAGGTTATTGAAAGTAAGTTCCAAGTTATTCTAAAATATTTTAAATATTCAGTACTTTGTAGTTAAACAAACATTTTACACAATATTGTAAAATAAAAAGCTAAATGAATAAAACAGTAAAACAATTTTGCACTTTTAAAATATAAAACCAATTACTGGAATAACCATGTAACTGTCTAATAACCACATTACCAAATCAAAATACCCGTAGTAAACCAGGTTAATATTTTGTTACACTTTTTAGGAACTATAACATTTCCGACAATAGTGTAAACATTGAAAACGAAATAAACCTTGAAAAGTTTTAGCTAGAATAAAAATTTAAAGGGGTTTTTTTTTTTATATTTCAAATTCTATCCGTGTATTGGTATTTCATATTTTATTAGAAAAAAGAAGATTTTTTTAACTTTTAATTTGGTAATACATTGTTTATATGTATATATAATAATCACCGAGTAATATTTTATTTTCCGTTTTTAATTGCTCCTGTAAAGTTACTGTTTTGACTTTATACGTTTATTGGATGGGGCCGTCGAAGTGTGAAAGAGACCATACCATTTATCGCGCTTATACAAGTATGACTTTACGTAAAGTTCTCAAAACTCAAACTTGAACTTGCATATTTTATGATATATGCAGCTCAGACCAATGATCAGAATGGACAGAGCTATAAAATCATGCCGCGTTTCTGAGAGCCGGTTAAAATGTTTTTTTTTTTTTTATCATTGATAGACCTACGTTTGACCACGAACTTGCCTGATGTTAAGCGACGATGTGGCCGACGATGGGGCACGCAGGTATAGAAGATAGATTTTGTTATCTATGCAAAAAAGTGCAATTCAAATGCCCTTTTCGTAATGGAAATGTTGATATGTTGATTGTGTTAGCTGAGCTCTGTCTCAGGTTAGAAAAGGCGGATTTTTATCTTTAATTATTTTTACTGTTAAACGATAATTTTTTTCCTTAGTTAGGGCCTTATATGTTTTTTTTTGTTTTAGCTATCATGTTTAATTTTATTCTTGTCGTTTTTAAAGTTCATAGGTATGTAATTTTGTTTGTTTTTGCTAAATTCTTTTATTGTTTAGTGAATCCATGCATAACAAAAAAAGGATCTCTGAATTTAAATATTCAGAGATCCTTTTTTTGTTATGCACTGATTCTATTATTATAAAAAATACAAATATTACTTACTATGTTGTATTTCAATTTTAGCTTATTTTATAACTCGAATCTTTGCACCTCAGCTGATGATAGCTGACTGTACTTCAGCTATCTTTTGGAGTAGGATGCAACATAAAATTAATCAATAATATTCTTATGACAAATTCGTGGAGTTGTTTGAAAATGAATGTACGGCGTATTTATTTATTTAAACCTGAACATTGGAGTACTTTGAGAACATGTTTATATTCTCTTGGAGTAAAATGAAACATTTTTAAAAAAAATTTTTCGTGGAGCAGTTTGGGGTAGGTATAATCTTGGAGTACTTAGGAAATAAGCCCAATACCATACACTAACACTGGTAATCAAAGTCAGGTAATCAAACTGATCCTTTTTTCCCGCAGCGTGAGCGTCACTGGGGGAAAACTTAGGAAACTACATAAAACGGCATGCAAACCAGTACAAAAAACGATGTATTGATTTGAACACACGTAACAATTTTAAAGATGAATGTTTTACGTATTTATTTAATATATTTTGTTTAAGCAAATAAATAAATGTAATACCAAACTAAAACAAATAACATATCACCAGTTTAGGACGGTATTACGAACTTTATATATTTTTCAAAAATAAAAAAGTTATACATGTTAATGTTATACTTGTTCATAAACAATTACACGTTGAGTGGTCTGGATTAGTTGAGCTATCGATTTAAACGTTCCTTAGATGGATCAACTGTTTCACAAGTATTTTATATTACTTTTTATAAAATAAAATACTTATCCCAAACGCTTATCTAAAAGAAATAAGAAGCTGTTGTAATTACTCACATAATCATAAAACATTTTTGGTTTTACGCCCATGGCTGGGGCGTATAAGCCTCAACCATCATTTTGACAGACGCTATTACCCATATGGGCGTTATTACCAAAAATAACACGAAACAAACACCATATGCGTTTTTGGTTACCTGGGCTTGATAAGGCAGTGGGCGTTAATCACTCACTGTAACTAATTGTGACGGAGTATGAGTGTGCAACCTGTATCGTACCTACTTATGTATATAAAAATGCCATTTAATGTACCTACGAACACATGCAGGTAGCTTATCTACTCATAGGTAATATGAGAAATAAGTACATTTAACATTTGCCTAATAAATAACGCGGTTTGCCCGCTTTTTAGGTTTTAGGTTAGACGACCACTGGGGCGCAGTGGACTAAGGTTCGGTTGTGACGCAGAAGGTTGCGGGTTCGATTCCCGCCGCAGGACAAATGTTTGTATGATCTTCAAGTACTTGTCTCGGGTCTGGTATAATAAGTATATACCTACCTATTTACAAAAAAAAAGTATGTAAGTAGTATATCAGTCATAACACAAGCTCTGCTTACTTTGGGGCCTTAGATGATGCTGTGTGAAATGTCCGGCATTATATATTTATTTATTTATTTAGGTGGGTATCAATTTAGTTACTTACCTACCTCAAAAGCAGCCAAACCGCGTTTCCTTTGTGTGGTATGTCAAGATATCGAACTAGCGCAATCGATCGTTTTAGCGTGAACTATACAGGGGGGTGTCCTGCCTTGCGGAGAATGGAAGCACGAAAGCGCCGGTCAGCCACATTCTTAATATTATTCGGAATAAATTACCGAAATCAGGTAGTTTTTATTGATTGCGTTGACTTAGAAGCTTGGTTTCAACGTTTTCTATTCGCTCCAATGCAATATACCTGCATAATATTCTCTCGGATAATAATGTTGATGTTTTAGCCTGCCGAAAGTCATGGAAATGGCACAGATAATAATGTTGATGTTTTAGCCTACCGAAAGTCATGGAAATGGCACAGATAATAATGTTGATGTTTTAGCCTGACGAAAGTCATGGAAATGGCACAGATAATAATGTTCATGTTTTAGCCTGCCGAAAGTCATGGAAATGGCACAGATAATAATGTTGATGTTTTAGGCTGCCGAAAGTCATGGAAATGGCACAGATAATAATGTTGATGTTTTAGCCTGCCGAAAGACATGGAAATGGCACAGATAATAATGTTGATATTTTAGCCTGCCGAAAGTCATGGAAATGGCACAGATAATAATGTTGATGTTTTAGCCTGCCGAAAGTCATGGAAATGGCACAGATAATAATGTTGATGTTTTAGCCTGACGAAAGTCATGGAAATGGCACAGATAATAATGTTGATGTTTTAGCCTGCCGAAAGTCATGGAAATGGCACAGATAATAATGTTGATGTTTTAGGCTGCCGAAAGTCATGGAAATGGCACAGATAATAATGTTGATGTTTTAGCCTGCCGAAAGTCATGGAAATGGCACAGATAATAATGTTGATGTTTTAGCCTGCTGAAAGTCATGGAAATGGCACAAATAATAATGTTGATGTTTTAGTCTGCCGAAATTCATGGAAATGGCACAGATAATAATGTTCATGTTTTAGTCTGCCGAAAGTCATGGAAATGGCACAGATAATAATGTTGATGTTTTAGCCTGCCGAAAGTCATGGAAATGGCACAGATAATAATGTTCATGTTTTAGTCTGCCGAAAGTCATGGAAATGGCACAGATAATAATGTTGATGTTTTAGCCTGCCGAAAGTCATGGAAATGGCACAGATAATAATGTTGATGTTTTAGCCTGCCGAAAGTCATGGAAATGGCACAGATAATAATGTTCATGTTTTAGTCTGCCGAAAGTCATGGAAATGGCACAGATAATAATGTTGATGTTTTAGCCTGCCGAAAGTCATGGAAATGGCACAGATAATAATGTTGATGTTTTAGCCTGCTGAAAGTCATGGAAATGGCACAAATAATAATGTTGATGTTTTAGTCTGCCGAAAGTCATGAAAATGGCACAGATAATAATGTTCATGTTTTAGTCTGCCGAAAGTCATGGAAATGGCACAGATAATAATGTTGATGTTTTAGCCTGCTGAAAGTCATGGAAATGGCACAGATAATAATGTTGATGTTTTAGCTTGCCGAAAGTCATGGAAATGGCACAGATAATAATGTTGATGTTTTAGCCTGACGAAAGTCATGGAAATGGCACAGATAATAATGTTGATGTTTTAGTCTGCCGAAAAACATGGAAATGGCACAGATAATAATGTTGATGTTTTAGTCTGCCGAAAGTCATGGAAATGGCACAGATAATAATGTTGATGTTTTAGCCTGCCGAAAGTCATGGAAATGGCACAGATAATAATGTTGATATTTAGTCTGCCGAAAGTCATGGAAATGGCACAGATAATAATGTTGATGTTTTAGCCTGCCGAAAGACATGGAAATGGCACAGATAATAATGTTGATATTTTAGCCCGCCGAAAGTCATGGAAATGGCACAGATAATAATGTTGATGTTTTAGCCTGCCAAAAGTCATGGAAATGGCACAGATAATAATGTTGATGTTTTAGTCTGCCGAAAGTCATGGAAATGGCACAGATAATAATGTTCATGTTTTAGTCTGCCGAAAGTCATGGAAATGGCACAGATAATAATGTTGATGTTTTAGCCTGCCGAAAGTCATGGAAATGGCACAGATAATAATGTTGATGTTTTAGCCTGCCGAAAGTCATGGAAATGGCACAGATAATAATGTTCATGTTTTAGTCTGCCGAAAGTCATGGAAATGGCACAGATAATAATGTTCATGTTTTAGCCTGCCGAAAGTCATGGAAATGGCACAGATAATTAGTTTTAGAAACTAGGCCGTGTAACATTTCGGAGACAATATTTTAGGAAGCACAGACCGAAATTAAACTTTCAAGTTTATTTCGGACACCATCAATATATTGAAGCTGTTTTGTACAATCAGTTAGAATAGTTTTAACTTATATTAGATTAGATACTAAGAAAATGAGCGTTACCAAATATTAATATTTTGGATATTCATATTTGGTACTGAATATTTAGTTTTTTGGTTTTGAACTGAATATTTTATGTAAGTTTGCTGTATAAGATCGCTTTTGAAAACATGTAGATAATAGTGTTATAACTATTTCTATAAATAAATACATTTCATACAGAAGGGATCGAAAATCTAAGTATTTTATATTTTTTACACGCATGGTACCTACATAAAAAGAACCATTGAATCGGTTGCTTTCCTGGATTCCAGTCATGATTGAAAATCTATCACTTTAGTATCGTCGGGATCCTCGTCCCGACATTATGAAAGGTTAATCTATTTCAAGTCGCAAACTACCCCTGTACTACCTTAATTATGTCATTCTAATTCTCGGTCCTTATCATTCTAATGTCAAAGAATAGAGATGGCAACAGATTTAAACAATACATTAGCTTGTGTGTGTTTTTAAAATAGAGGGTATTTCTCTATTCCATAATTAGCTTTCGTGGTGCTTAGGTATGCCCTGTCCTTATCATTCAAATGTCAAACAATAGAGATAATAACACATCAGCTAGTTTGCGTGTATAAGGTACCTATCTATACCAATTTTAACCTGAATCCAATCAATCGTTACGCGCGGCGGGACTGACATAAATAAACAAATATAAAAAACATCTGAACCTTGTTCCGAATTCGAAGCTTTCGCATTTAAAATAACAAAAGACAACTAGGCTCACTTACCGCATTAGCATAGGTACTTTCTCTTCTTGTAAATTAGTTTTTTCTTCACATCACAACAGTATTCAAAAAAACTATTAGATACTAAAATGTTAATAGGTAGGTAGTTATGTAGCTAGATAAAGCTCGTATACTAATGGGAAATCAAATCAATGAGAATATTGATTACCTTAATAGGTATGTCCCACAATACCACTTCGAATTGAGTTCCGAACGAGACTGAGCTGTATTCAAGGAAAGGCGCATCGAATAGTGGATTTCACAGATATTTATGCAACTGACTTATATTTGACCTTGAACTTTTTCGCCGATTATAATAACTTGCATAACCTTTTTCGGGAAAATAAAATTTTAGACCGTGGTGGCCACGGATCATGATCGAAGTTTCCAATGGGGTTTAATCACATCGCTATGACACTATAAGTATAAGGCCTAGAGTACATTGCGGATTAATCCGAGGCGAACTTCCTCGCGATATTCTGTCGAATAATTATGTCGAATATTCTGTCTGTTTTTGAACATGGAATGGGTCGTTGGCGCATTAGCGGAAAAACAGCGTTGAAAATTTCATACTTCAGTATTAGTCCATTGAAAAGTTACATTTGGGTATGCATTTGTCAGAGGACGCAATTTTATTTTTTTTATGTGTAGGGGGGGTCAGTAGAAGCTTAAGTTCAAGTTTGTGGGGTCGGCACCCTTGTCCCCCGGCCGCCATCTTGGAAAAGGGGGTGCAAAGGGTTTTCGCGCTGTATCTCGTAAACTAGTTACCTTACAGAAAATTTAATCAAACATAAAATGTAGCAAATTAAATTTCCTACAATTTTATTTCTATTACTTTTTATCGTCAAGTGACCAACAAAAAAGTTATAAACAAAAATAAATGAAAATTTTGTTTGTTTGTTCTAGGTTTTACAGCGCTCCAAACTTAAACGGATTCTCGAATGCTCATAGGGATGCAATAAAAACTAAAAATTAGGCTTACTTTTCTATCTATATTTTTTTTATTCATACAATTTATTATGATCTTAACATTCCTATGCTATTATTGAACTATGTTTGACCCTTTTACCCACCACCTATGAGGTATAACATGGGCAAAGTCAAATTTATAAAAATTTAATGCATTTTTTAATGCATTTTTTGTCACTGTCTTAGCAAATCGTTTGTATCGCAGAGTGTCTAGAGTATCGTCTTTATTTCCGCCATATAAAAAGACGAAAAAACGTTCGCCAACAACACTGAGTAACGATGACTCGACTTTCTCACTCATAAATAATTTAGTTCCACTTGCTAACTCTGGATGCTTCTGCAAAATTTTTATAAATTTGACTTTGCCCATGTTATACCTCATAGGTGGTGGGTAAAAGGGTCAAACATAGTTCAATAATAGCATAGGAATGTTAAGATCATAATAAATTGTATGAATAAAAAAAATATAGATAGAAAAGTAAGCCTAATTTTTAGTTTTTATTGCATCCCTATGAGCATTCGAGAATCCGTTTAAGTTTGGAGCGCTGTAAAACCTAGAACAAACAAACAAAATTTTCATTTATTTTTGTTTATAACTTTTTTGTTGGTCACTTGACGATAAAAAGTAATAGAAATAAAATTGTAGGAAATTTAATTTGCTACATTTTATGTTTGATTAAATTTTCTGTAAGGTAACTAGTTTACGAGATACAGCGCGAAAACCCTTTGCACCCCCTTTTCCAAGATGGCGGCCGGGGGACAAGGGTGCCGACCCCACAAACTTGAACTTAAGCTTCTACTGACCCCCCCTACACATTAAAAAAATAAAATTGCGTCCTCTGACAAATGCACACTAAGGCCTAAAAAATGTAACATTTTAATGGACTATATAGATTATCTGAATAGCGCGGTTTAAACTGCGCGGGATTGGCCTTATAGGTAGATACACTCAAAAGTAATATTTTTGAAGTGAAATCCTCTTTTAGCGCGGTACGCATATTTTTAGATGAGGTAAAACCTCTGGGCTCGCGACACCGTTACCGAGACGCAGGGCTGCCGCGCTTGACCCATTTGATTATAAACCTTAATTCACATGTTTACAGTATACTTTTGTATGGAGAAGTTTACTGAGTTAGGTTCTTTGATAAATATAATCTACATTCTGAACAAAAACATAAAAGAATATTAAATGTATTTTAAAGTTTCTAATAACTAGTAAAATACAATTCATAAATAAAATGCAATTCATAAATAAAATGCAATTCATAACCCAATAACCCAATAACCCTAGTACCCATCTAAAAAATGTCTAACGCGCAAAAATAAGTAATCACTTCTGTCGGCACTCCCGGAGTGCAACTCATAATTTTTTTTTAATAAGTCACGTATAATATCAGAACTACGGTTAAATTTAGTAATCATAACCTATTTGTAGTTCCTCCTTATCCCGTAAAACGATTATAGGAACAAAATTGCTAATACCTACTTACCTAAGGGCGTCAAACTCATTCACTCGCGGGGTTGTCCATTACCACAGGGTAAATAAACAACCACTAGTATTATTAGGGATATGGATATGAAATAAACATATTATGAATAGTGTGGATAATATTGCTGTTTACCAGTGGTTTGATTTTCATACTATTCATATGCATAAGTACTAATATTAGAAGATATGCATATGGATAAGTAGGTAAATTCGAAAATGTCTGTTTATTTGTTACCTTTTCGCGGTCAAACGGATCTAAATGAAATTTGGTAAATGGTATCTTTTTGTTTTTTTTTATAAATATATTTCTTTTATTTGCAGAAATAATTACAGAAATGTACAAAATAATATACAATAACTAGCTGACCCGGCAAACTTCGTGCCGCCTCAGAATCAATAAATAAAAAAAAAATTCTATAGGTAGCTCAACTGATCCAGATCACTGCCAGAGGGCAGCGTTCCCAATATACTGGAGGCATTAACACGTTGAATGGCAATGCTAATAAGCTGAGCCAGATAGGAGCCAGCGCTTGGGTCATGCAACGTATCTACCAGACGCCGTGAAATAATTTTGAATACACGGTGGGCTCCTGTTCCCCACGGGCCCAGGGTCACGACTCCAAAAGGCTCAAATATGTAGGCCTTATCCAAACCAGCATATTTGCGGTTTTTGAGGTCCTCGGCACATTCAGCCGCCGCACCAGCCCTAACGGAAGTCCCCGACAGATGGGATGCGGCCAGGGTGTCTACGCAAGTAGCATCCCACACTAATGGCCTACCCATCTCCCAATGGACAAGAGTCATACCATCAGGCCTCTTACCATCATCACGTATCATATCAATGGTATCTTGGGGCTAGACTAACTTTTATGTGAGTACAACGCGTGCGAAGACGCGGCAGCTTGTTATAAATGAAAACGATGGCATTAAAATAGTAGGCTTTAGTTAGTAAAGTAGGCTTCTATTTTATTAACCGACTTCATCAAAAAGGAGGAGTCTGAATCTTTTTTTTTAATGTATGTTCACCGATTACTCACGCCTGAAAATCTTTTTTTTGTATGAAAGGGTATACTTCCCAGAGACCATAATTTAAGAGCCATTTAAAAAAAATATGTACATTGTGACTAACATGATTGAAACTGTGACAAAATTATTTAGTGGCATACCTGTACTTTTACAGTAAATGTGAGTCACATTTATTGTAAGGAAGTGTACACATACATCTATACTAATATACTCTGACTCTGTGTTTATCACTACGTTAGGACGCTACGTCACTAGGTACGTTGTGTTTATCCTATTAGTGTAAGTGGTCTTAGACCGTTTTAATTATTAATAATAAATAAATAAATCATCTGGTGTGTTTTTATCATAAGATCAAATCTCTCATCTCATTCCATATCAACATGATTGATATACTTCTTATTTTTTTGAAAATATATACATATTATACATAGTGAACACCCAGACCCGAGACAAATATTATACATAGTGAACACCCAGACCCGAGACAAATATTATACATAGTGAACACCCAGACCCGAGACAAATATTTGCAGATTATACTAATATTTGTCCCGCGGCGGGGATTGAACCCGCAACTTTTTGGACACATTGGAGCCAATGGCCTCAATTCAGTTGTTTCGCTAGTGTAACTAAAATTTCCTAAAACTAAAACGGTCTTATTTTGTTTACATTAAAGTCTGAATTAGAATAACATTTTTTAGTGACACTTCCTAAATTAACGTATAACTGACGTGTTCTAGCTCAATTTAGTCATCATGTAAGGAGGTGTTAATTAAAACTGCGGTTATTTTACGCAGTTTTTATCAACACCTTTATACATTATATTCAATAAAGGAATTAATTGGAATAAAAATTGTAGTAATAAAACAAAAAATAATTTTAACTTATTTTAGAACTGTGATTTGAAATGGGTACTCTTATTTAAACTTTATTGGTAGCAAAATAAGGTCGTCCATATTTTAGAACATTTTAGCCAGTCCGGCGAAACAACAGAATTGCCAGCATAAAGATTTGATTCTGTTAGGTTAAAAAATGTCTTATTTGGCAATAATTTTTTTTTTGTACGGGCCATTGAAGGTGACAAAAACTAAAAATGATTTTTAACCCTTAATAAAGCGCCAGCCTGTGTGAAAGCTAGAAAGTACGTTGAAATGGATTTAGAGTAATTGAATAATGCAGAATTCAAAAAATATTTTAAAAAGGTTGAAAAGGGGAACCTCCTTTTTTTTGGTGGGAAATAAATTTCCCTTGCCCGATAATGTATGTGCACTATGTTTCGAAATGGAAAAATAATTCCCCTTGCCTGTTTAGGCTACGATTTTTTTCCGTACTTTTGTTGCTTATCAGATACTAGTGCCTGCCCTTGGCTTTCAATGTGACCTATATTATTTTTTAATATAAAAGCGGTAGTTGATTATGACAATTTATTTTATTTATTTTTTTATTCTAAAATACCTACCTAATGTAGATAAGTCATGCTATTATTCATCACTATATAATTTAGGAACTTCCTAATTATATTAGTAAATAAATAAAGCAGGATAAAACTATTCCTGAGGAGATGCCTTTAGAAACATTTCTTTGCACATAGTGCTACTTGACAGGTGGAGCACAGAATTTTTGTTTTTTTTTCTCCTTTTTTCGTGCTGCAAAAACGACACCTCTTGTATGAGTTGTCTTCCTCAGGAAGATGGATCCCTACATTGAGCAGGCGGATCTCATCTGGTACGCCGAAGTTCCTCTTTTTCCCCCGCCCTTTTTGTTTATGGAAACAACTTGGCGATTTCTCTTGATTGAGTAATTTGAAATCACCTCCCGAGCCAATCGCAATCTGAATTTTTTTTTTGTTTTTTTTTTAATACCGGACATTTCACACAGCATCATCTGGCCCCAAACTAAGCAGAGCTTGTGTTATGGGTACCACATGACTGATATACTACTTAAATACATTTTTTTTTCTTAAATACATACATATTATACATAGAAACACCCAGACCCGAGACAAATACTTGCAGAACATACAAACATTTGTCCCGTGGCGGGAATTGAACCCGCAACCTTCTGCGTCTCAGCCAGACCTTAGCCCACTGCGCCACAGAGGTCGTATTGATCTATAACAAACACATAAAACAATACAAAACAGCGCTAGGATAGTTATTTTATATGAGATAAAAACATTTTCCACTTACAAGATTATTTGTAGAACAATTTTGTATTTTTGGTCAGCAACAATCGAAAAACCACCGTATTTTTTCACCATTTACCTCGAAACTACACTTTGACATTGAATTATCAGTTTCTGGTTGTCATATTTTGAAAATTGTTGCTAGCTAAATATTTAAAAATCAACTACAAAAGTGTACACTACAGTTGCGGTCTTTCGCAAAACTCATGTCATGTAAAAAAAAAAACATTTCTGTTAGGTAGTCTTGGTGGGAAATTATTTCCCCTTGCCTTATTAAGGGTTAATATAAAATCACTTTAATATATCCATATATTTCTTGTGGGGGCTGATGAGAAAAGTCCATATTTGTAAAAAAATCTCGTTAAAATTAAAAATTCATCACTACTTTGTGTTTTATTTAATTATAAACCCGTTGGACAAGAATTTTCGCGAAATGTACATTATTTTTGAAGATGGCTCTTAAATGGGCTCTTAAATCCATTTAAATTTTATCGATTTTGGTCGAGCTGAAAAATCAACAATAATATAAAAATTGTATACATCGATGATATTTTTGTTTACCGATACCTCGCTGTCTCATTGGAGCGGTGCGTTTATTTGGCCTACCCATATTATACATATACAAAATACATCTACTTTCCACTAAAAATGTATTATAGGCTCAAATTTCAATTATAATAATAATAATAATTTGTTTATTTCAGACAAGTCCATACAAGAATGCAATTTAAAAAAGAACCTAAAAACTACTTCTTAACCCTATCTTACATTAAACATAGCGGTTCTGGAAGCCATATGTAAGGCATTCCATTTGCGTACGACAGGACAGTCAACCCTGTCCAGTATGGAACGAGGCTATTGGTGCTACCACGCGGCACATCAAGGAGGCAACTCATTTCCGCATGATAGCGTGGAAACCGTCTACACAAGATTCTGCGCACATTTCTGATGCGCTA
This sequence comes from Lampropteryx suffumata, assembly GCA_948098915.1. NCBI lineage: Eukaryota > Metazoa > Arthropoda > Insecta > Lepidoptera > Geometridae > Lampropteryx > Lampropteryx suffumata. The sequence continues at coordinate 20,056,798 of OX402550.1, read as the reverse complement.
CAAAAACGAGGCATCCCCAGTAGCATCCTCAATCCGTTATTATACTGGATTAAATGAAGTCGGTTTTCTTTTTAGTTTTTAAAACGAAATTATTTAGTAAACAAAATCCACAGCTCTTAAAAATAATATTACTTAATAACGCGTTTATCCTAAAGTCAATAACGGATGTACAACGGAAGACCTGCGTTACAACAGAAAATATCAATTAGTTCGAATTGTTTGTTGTAGTTTCTGTGTTGTCGACTAGCAAGTGAGTTTTGGGCGTAATTTGTGCGTGTAGGCAAAACAGCAAACAGGTTAGTGTGTCTAGTTCTAATGCTCGGAACACAAAAGCGCAACACTTTAGACAATAATTCCGAGCTGTCTATATAATTATTGCATACACCATGCAGAAATGACATTTAAGAGTCTTACGGTTTTTGAGAGACGTGAGGTGATGATAATAAGCACGCTGATAGTCGCTAAAACTACTAAAACATTGAAAGTTTAGGTTTTTTTATGAACTTCCTTTGGTTTCCAGACTCTGAATGTAGGTAATATAGTGAAGATTCTAAATCCAGCTGCAATGCTCTAGAACGCTCCTATAACATAGGAATACATAATACAAAACCTTCAAGCAACTAATGTCAGAAAAAGGGCAGCTAACACGAAGTATAAAACCTAAAGGCTTGTGCTTTGTTGACAATTATAATCCATTATGTTCTAAAAATGCTAATTTTGGGTCTATTTGTACACCAAGATCAATGTGTTGGATATATTTTTCGAGTGAAAGAGACATGAGCATTTTGTTATGTTAATATCAATACCTACGATATTCTGGGGAGCCACAAGAAAGTGTTGATGTTGATGTACGATGTATACAAACCCCCTATCCTCAGCCATCTACCTCATCGACAAAGCAATCAGAGCTCATCGAAGAAAGAGATTATAATGTAGATGAAGAACAAGAACAAACGCAATACGACACTTCCTCCGTTGGACAGGCAATCTCCTGGTATAATGCTCCATTCTGAAGACTTATTTGGGCTAGATTAATATCATCTAGCCATTTAGCATTTATGACGTTGTTATTGGCGTAATAGCGTCCTAGTCTATCAAGATCCGCCTGTAGATTTAGACAGTCTGTTTTATCATTAATTTATTTTATTCTAATTTATTATTCTATTCTATTCTATTAATCTTCATTTATATTTCAGTCATCAGCATTCCTACATAAATAATAACACAATAAAACACAATCAATAAATTATTAGTTTAATTAAAATAATGATAAAATAACCTCAGATAGGTAGGTAGTGGGTACGTTATAATTATCTCAAGTGAATGCACTCTACCAAGGCAATATAGTTAATTAATCTTGGATAAAATAGACGGATCACAAGCGAGTAAATCTAATACAGCCTTACCTTTGCGGCGTAGCCTGCATATAAAATTTACATGCGATATTTTGCATGTACAGTGTCATTATAAATATTTACGGGTATTTATCGCGTTTATTTCTCTATTTTTCCCGACGTTTCGACAGGTTTACAATCTGTCGTGACCACGACATGTGATCCGTGATCCCGAAACTTCGGGAAAAATAGGTAAATAAACGCGATAAATACCCGTAAATATTTATAATAATGTGTTCTGATCGCGTAAGTTTAAAAAACTTTATGTACAGTGTCCTCCTCGAGGACGAACATGATCGTGGACAATTTCGATATTTATACTTTGATTATTAGGTACTTAATTATCTATTGAATAAATTAAGAAAATAAATTATAATCCTTTGTTATTTGCCTAGGTCTGTTTGTCCTTTCATAGTCAGAGCCGATGTACGGCAAACGGTACCTACCTTCTTTTTAAAGCTAATAAAACTAGCGGTCATCCATTAGTGAGATACCGCGCTGAGCGTAACTATAATAAATGCATTGTAGTATTTTTTTAACTTTCGCGATTAGAATTAACGTTTCAATTAACGGGTTTTTATCGCGTTTATTCTAGACGTTTCAGACAAGGTGCAATAACCGTAGTCGCGTGCTGACTGGATGATTACGAAGTGTGTGTCGTGATGTGAACGTTTCGGAATCTGAAGACCAAGTGAGGATACCTATATAGTTTCAAGAAACTGCCCATGCTACTCGGCGGCAACTCTCTAAGGATCCTATCAGGGCGCGACTACAGGGGGTTATTCAGTTAATCTCGATTTCAGATTTCAGTCTCGATTGGAATCAAACCGCAGCCGAATGACAGTTTTTGACGTGTTTTCGTATTCAGCTAATGAATAACGGCTCAGCTTACGCTACAATTACGAAATCACCAGCGATCGATCGAATGTTTTTTTTTGTTTTAATCATTTTAATCACTGAATGGGTTTTTAGGTAGTTATCGAACCGCAATTGGAGCCAAAACGTAGATTGGAATGAAACGGTAACCAGAATTGAGGCCCAGTTGTTTCAACATAACGGAATCGTCAGGAATCAATTAAAAGGTAATACACAAACAACAACAACAAATACCTGTTAAATAATACAATAATATAAAGGCCTTTTAGTTTTTCTCTGAGTATCTACGAGTATTATTTCACCGATCATCGAAAATGCAAGGTAATGTGTCCATTGTCATTGAGCGATAAATACTATCACTTGTTTATATATGCCCCATATTCTTCCATCCCATCACCGCCATGGTAGCCGTAGTGGACATCCGCCATTTCTGCATCTCGTCCTTTGACCGAGTTGTGATTCTTGAAGGCGTTTAGAGCGATCAGCGCCAGGGCCAGCTTACCCACCATGAGGGATTTGAACAACATGAACTTTAGCATGCCAAGGAATAAAGGCACGATGGCAGACTGGATTAAAAACGGCATGATGAATAACGGTAGAAGTTTTTCTATGCCTTTCTTCTTCTTTTTTCGACCTGAAATTTAACAATAGCCAAGTAAGTACATGTTATACGTACGAATATAACAATATTTTTTGGTAAGCACCTATGTCATAAAATAAACTGAATACCTACATTTGTTTTTTGTGAGCAATGAATATCTAGGGACCCAGTATGTCGTTGTATAGTTACACTATGCTTAAAACGTTATGTATTCCTTATGGTGCACAAAACAAAATAATATGATACTAAGGTAATAATGGCATGTACACAGGCGAACTTAGCCCTAAAAAGAGATATTAAATACGAATTGTGGGACAAAAGTGGGAAAAAAGAAAGAGAAAAGTAAGAAATATCTACTAATACAACTTATAAAGAAATACAGCTAAATATAACTACTAAATAAATATTATCAGGATAAATATTTGTGTGATGAACATAAATGTTTGGTCTGTGTCCCAGACAAAAAGTACCTTATATAAAGTACCTATCATAAGTATGTATTTACAAATATATATATTTCTACCAGTCATCTGACATACAAGCTATGCTTAGTTTGGGGCTAGATGGTGTTGTGTGCATTATCCACCAATATTTATTATTTATATACCTTAATTAGACTGACTATTATTATATTGAAACCTACAACCTCCTTGTTGTTGTTTTTTTTATTTAAAATCGTTGTTTAACTTTGAAAACTATCACGGCTATTTACATAATGGTGGCAATTCGGTTGGTTCATTTCTAAAATTAGGAATTGCTTAAAATATATTTAGTTAGTCATAGCATTTAAAGTTTAAGTAAACCCTGTTCAGTTGGTACCATCTAACTAATATAGGTCGCTTTATTATGTTAGATAAAATGAAATTAGGATAAGTTGGTAGCAGCAGAATACCAAAGGTTAATTTGACAGTTCAAACCCTAATTTTAGCTAAAATTAGTTAGGTTGGTGCCAACAGAAATGTGGCCAATGTTTACTACAAACGGGATATTTGCCATGGTCTATGAGTTTTTACCGATATTTCCGCACAGTAACACGCGCCATGATTTTACCCTAAATTTTGATAAAATTTATCAAAATTTGGGATTTAATCCCGTCATATGCGTCATATGCGTCCCGTCGGCACGCATTACATACAGAACCATGCATACTGAACTGCACTAGAACTGGTTTTATTGCAATTATATCCGTATGTTTCCTTTCGTTTGGAGGTGTGCAGGGCGAAAGTTTTGCTAAAGTTTTGGCCTTTTTGTGCAACGACCAAATAGACTTACCACTCAGAAAAAAAACACAGTGAGACAATAATAGCGTCTAGTGCTTTCATATATTTATATCTATCTACCGTCTGCCCGCAGCTCCGATCGCTTTGTACCAACATTATAAAGTGACTGCTCTTTCCCAAAATATAATTTATCTCTTACCAAATCTTCAAGATTCGTTCAGCCGCCTAGTCGTGAAAATGTAACAAACAAACAAAAAGACAGACAAAGAGAGAAACGAATTTATAGTATTAGTATGTAGGTATACTAATAAGTATTCTGTGTTATTCGTATAGAAGTATATATATAGAAGTATATTTCTACTTGATTGTGGTTTTACATTGCGTTCTGCGTTTTTTTAGAAAATTTAATAAAATTGATACCAATTTTTTTTTGACGACCTGTGTGGCGCAGTGGGCAAAGGCTTACCTGAGATGCAAAAAGTTGTGGGTTCGATTTCCGGTTTGTTTTGGGTCTAGGTTTTTTACTATGTAAAATATGTATCTGTTTACAAAAATATGTATATAAGTAGTATAACAATCATGTAGTACCCATAACACAAGCTCAGCTTACTTTGGGGCTAGATGATGCTGTGTGAAATGACCCGAATTATTTATTTATTTATAGTTATTTGGGTTTATACTTCAGGTAAAGAAAACCATTTTAAATTCATGAAAATTAGACTGTGAAAATATTTTGTAGGTATGAATAATCAGTACCTAAATACCGTAAAATAGGGTGAACAGAAACAGTTGCAACTTATTTATTTATTTAAGGAAAACCAACAGCACAATTTATTCAAATTGCTGTATCATATTCATATTCATTATACCTCATTACAATAGTGTTTGAATTCCACTTTCAAAACTTTCGTTAGTTGTACCATTGCACTCAGTGCGAATCGTGAACGCGAGCGACAACGAGCGGACCGCGGATCAAGCTCACCCTGATGAAGATTCTCTAGATGAATCGAAACAGTGTCGTTGCCTCCATCGACAAAATAATACGTGAGTAAAACTCGAGTTTATAAAAATGTTAAGATATGTTAAATATGTAGTTAATAATAAACAAATAAATAAATACATATTGGTGAACAATGCAAACGACCTAGCCCAAAACTAAGTACACATACGTACCTTGTAATATGATAACTATATGACTGATAAAATACTTAAGATATAAGACATACTCGTAAGACATAAGATACCTTAAAACACCCAGACACAGAAACAACGCCTACGTTCATCACACAAATGTTTGTCCTGGGAGGGAATCGAACCCTCAACCTACAGCGCAGAAGGCAGAGCTACTACCAACTGAGCTGACAGATCAGCCAATCATGAAATAGTTTTTAACAAAAATATGTCATACACAAATATGTTAAAATAAAATAAGAAATCAGTTGATTACAATCCTTGAGCCTTAATAAATAAAGTCATTAGATGAGTAGCTTCAATAAAAGCTTTTATTTCATTTTACATAAATTTTGATTATCTATACTCATGGTACATGGCAGTGCATTTAAAAACCTATGAACATGATATAACTTCTAATACTATCATGGGTTTAAACACAATTCTCACTCAAAACGTGATACTCGTATTTACCATGATATATGAGTTTTTAAACTGATCTGAACTAAATCCCGTGATCATGGCGCGTGCAACCGTGCCGGAATATCGGAAAGCAGGAAATTCACATATCATGGTAAATATCCCGTTTTGAGTGAAAACAATGGGCCTGATATCGACAGCAATGTTTTGCGATATTGAGTTTTGAACACAAGGGAATTTCTTATATAACAGGCGGCCTTTATGACACATTTTAACACACAACTAGTAAAAATAATAATAATAATAATAATGATGGACATATCACACAGCATCATCGATTACCTACTTACAATATTTCTACTTTATTTTTTAAATACACACATATCATAGAAAAACACCCAGAATATAAAAATAAATTCGCAGATCATACAAACATTCGTCCCGTGGCGGGTATCGAACCTTCTGTGCCTCAGATGGTCCTTCGACAACTGCGCCACAGGGGTCACTAAGTGGTGATTTTATATGGTTCCTAATCCTATAGTGTTGATCTTACAACCTACGGGAAAACCAACAGCAGTGATAACACAATGAGTGTCACTGATAACATCGTGCATTTCACAAAGTTGAATTGCCTGTATCTCATCAGTTATTGTCAGTTCCTAGATTATTTTTACATTCGGCAGATTTTAGGGGCGGCACATTTGCAGACCGATTTTTTTGTATGAGTTGTACTCATCCCGAGTGTGATATAAAACTCGACATCACAAAAATAACACCTCTTAAAAACTCTACTTAAAATACTTTTAATAATATTTGTTTATAAGAACTAGATTATGGGCATCATTAGAAAGGCAATTTATACTACTCTCAGTAAAAATAAACGAATTGTGTTTTTTATGTGAAAAAAAAATGTTTGTGAAAGGCGAGAATAAAAATGTATTTTAAACAGATGACAAGGTTTAATTTGTATGTATGTAAAATCTATGTAGTACCGTTAAATGTACAATGAAACGGACGACCGAAATGTCATCGCAAAGATGTCTTAACATTACACTTTCTTAGACTTTCAACCGAAAATCGGCTTAAAAAATTATAAAAAAATAGATGCGTGTTCATAATCCGCCACTAATATAGCAGTAGGCACCCAAGATCTTGGATACTCTGGATTAGCCCCAATGTAGAATTTCCATTGCATACGTAATTAATGAATGGGCATACATTGTATCGTACACTACTTTCAACCGAAAGTAGGCAAATGCGAATTCCTTTATTATCCGGCATCCTAAATAGTTGGAAGTTCTCGACTATCCAAGTCGACATTTTATTTAGATTTATTCGAGATTTTGCATGGTCCGTCAGCTCAGTTGGTAGTAGCTCTCCTTCTGCGCTGTAGGGTGAGGGTTCGATTCCCTCTCAGAATAAACATTTGTGTCATGAACATTCCCACTTTTCATGTAGGGGAGGTTGTAGGGGATGTAAAGTATAGTTGTCTTTTTTGGGTTCCGAAGTCAACAAAGTAGCCTTATAGTTTCGCTATGTCCGTCTGTCTGTCTGTGTGCCTGTCCTAATCTTGCTCGCAGAATATTAATTTTATCGTGATTAAATTTTGCAAGGTAAAACGTGTTAGCCCTACAAAGTTATGAAATTAAAACTAATAAAAATCAGTTACTAGGGAATCCGCTTTACATGTTAGTTGGGGTTGGTTTTTAAATATTTTACCACCCCATCGTGTATCATATCGTTGGGTAGGTTTTTAAAGATACTAGGTGTTTTCTAAAACAGTTTTTCAATACAGCTATTCGTTTGATAAATATTAAATTTTGAAGTGGGTATTTTTGAAGGGGTCAGTGTTCCCCCGTAACGGTTAAACTACTAGAGAAACCTAAAATGTTTTATGGAATAGGATATACAATGAAATGACAAGAAAAATTATCACGTTAAGCTCTACTAGAATTTGAGTAACAGCCTTATTTATAAACTTATTCTTATGTTCTAAATATTTTTTTGTTGTACTGATTAGATGGTGTTGAATTGCTTTAGTGCCTGACTATTTGTCACTACTTACTCACTTCGAAAGCCTTCTCTGAGCATGCTTACATGCGCTTGACGAATTTATTTTTATTCTATTTTACTACTCCATCGTGTGGCATATCGTTGGATAGGTATTTTAAATATTAGGAGGTTTCTTGAACAGTATTTCGATAAGTACAGATATTCGATTGTTAAATAAGTTTTTTGAAGTTGTATTCAATAGAGTTCAGTTTCCTCCCCCTTTACTGGCTTAACCGCTTGTTGGGGGTACCTGATAGGTTTTCAAAAGTGTAGCATATACACTAAAATTATCACGGTTAGTAATACCATGAAAGCTCTATACTAAATTCTTTTATTTTGCCATTTTTTAATTTGTTTTGTGTGACCTGACCACTAGTGAATCTTCTCCTTACTCACTTCGACACCCTGCCGCTGTGCGTGGTGATATACGCTTAAGATTTTTTTCTGATACTATTGAACAGCAAAGATAAGTAAAGTGCTTTTGAAATACCTCCCTTGTTTCTTACTAAGTGGGATCAAACTAAACAATATAACTAATAACAAAACCCTTACCTTCAACGTGTTCGCCGTGTGTATCCACTTCAAATGAAAACAACTTCGCTGTGTTATTTGTTCGTGGAAAATGGACCGAAACTCCTTCAGATAATTCAATTCTCCCCGGCAACTGCACCTCCTCTCTCGTGTTCTGCATTGTCGCACAAACTATTTCGAAAGTAATCGCGCTCAGGTACAGGAGCAGAAGCGATCGCGGTGTGACCATTTTGCCGAATGTCTTCATAGTGCAACGGCTATCGTAGCCCCCACCACAAGCATGCAGTCTCAACTGGATCAACGTCGACCGAGTAGAGATGGCTGTGTATTTCATAACAGACAATAAAACAATTTAAATGCGTTTATTAATTTACTTCTTTGTGCGCTTGCAAGCTTTCTCGCGAATGTAGAATTCGCGGAGTTAGCGACCGGGAAGTAGTTCATGCACAGCACAGAAGGATATATTCAGAGAGTTTTACATTGATTATACATCCGTATGTAAAATATGTGTATTAATATTGGCTGTGACAATGTGACAATGTAAACTTCCTATGTTATGGATGATGTAAGTCATAAAACGAAATGTTAAAATATATAAAGATCCTATTTAAACCGTAGTTTTCTTAATGTGGTTTATTTATTAATCTAAAGAATAACTATTCAATAAGGTGGATATACCTGCCTAGTCGTGATCAATGTTGGCAGTAGGCTGGTACCTAGTTTCTAACTAGTTTCGTACTTTGCTATGAAGCCTGTTTAATCCAATGGATCTGCACTTTCCCTGTAGGTGGGTAATATCCTCATCAACAGCTTAAACAAATAGCTGTATACATGTAGTATGTACATACTCGTCCCTACGAGATTCAAAACAGCTCTCACTCTATCCAGCCTTAACATTCGCTAAAATAATCTGTGCCATTTAAAACCAATCCACGATTGCGGTTGCTGGCAGGCTTCGGCACGTACCATGAATGCATAGAGCATTAATGGAATTCACCAACTATATCCATTCGGGTGGGCTCATCTCGGCTTAGTTCCATACTTAAAAAATTATATTATTTCTCTCACGGAGGAAAATACTACATAACAGTAATGTGTTTTCAATTGGAAAAGTGACGTTATTTAGTAGAAAGCAATGCTTTGATTCCTTCGCTCTGTTTAGCATTCGATAGCATCGACCGATGTTTCTTGATAAGTAGGAAGGTAATATGTCTGGGTAGCCAGACTAGGTTTTAAAAAGATCTAATTGTTTTAGATAATTGAGACAAATGCAAGCATTCACATTACTAGTCTCTAGATGCCTCTTATTATTCTTTTAAATAGTATGACAGAAACACTCACAGAATAATTCACATGTTTTTCTCAAAAGTACGGTAATTTTCGCTCTTCCACAATGTTAGATATAGGTGACTCTAACTACTCTACATTTGACGATCTTTGTGGCGCAATGGGCTAAGGTCCGGCTGAGACGCAGAAGCTTGCGTGTTCGATTCCCGCCGGGAACTTTGTTTTGATGTATATACAAAAAAAAGTATAAGTATAAGTAGTATATCAGTCATATGTTACCCACAATACAAGCTCTGTTTACTTTGCTAGATAATGCTGTGTGAAATGTCCGAGATAATTTATTTAATATATATTTTCAGGTTGAATAAAAAAAAAAAGTTTTTTCTCATCTATGTTTATCTACGGTACATAATCTTGGAGATTATGGTGATATACCTACGCTATCATTGCCAATAGCAAAATGTTGTGGTCAAAAGCGTTAGGTAGATATTTTTATAACGAGAAAACGAAAGTATCGATAATGCTGTGGAAAAAAAATAGAGACACGCTTGCCAGGCCAGTAACACCTGAATAGTTGAGTTAGGTACTGCGATTCTGTTATTTCGCCGGACAAAGGAAAGTTTCGTACAAAAGATCTTATTTTGTTTGCACGCAGGTATGAATTAAAGTATCATTTTAAATAACACAATTATAACACAATAACATTTTAAATTCACTATAATGTTGTTTATAGTAAATAGCTAATAACTGATATATACAAAGTCCAAATTAGATCCAAATTAAAATAAATTAAAATAGATTTGGTTATATTTTTGAATTAATTTTCCTAGGATTTTCCAGAGATTTAACTAACGCTTCTTTACATAATAACTATAAAATGAGCTAAAGCACGTCGAATTTACTTAATTAAAAAAAAAGTAATTTATAAGAAAAGTAATTTAGTGTCAAGAAAATAAGATCTCTTGTGTTTTACGAAATGTTAATTAGCCGGGCAAAAGAACAGAATCAGCGCCTGTTGCTCATTTTTGTTGCCGTATAAAAATTTACTAAATAAAACTGCTTATAATAAAAAACAATTCAATAACCCTGGGCCCGTGGAGAACAGGAGCTTACCGCGTTTTCGAAATTATTTCACGGCGTCTGTTAGATACATTGCGTGACCTGGCTCCTATCTGGCTCAGCGTATTAGCATTGCCATTCAACGTGGCAATGCCGCCAGTATCTTGGAAACGTTGCCCTCTGGCAGTGATCTGGATCAGTTGAGCTATCTATAGATCGATTTATACGGCCCTTAGATAGCTCAACTGTTTGACGTGTATTTTATATTATTGTATATTATTCTGTACATTTCTGTAATTATTTAATAATTTAAAAAAATCTTTAAGAGAATTTATTATTTCTCCCTTCTTATTTTAATACTGCGATTTAAAAAAGAAATTGGTTTAGTTTGTGGAAAATACGATCGCTCGTATTTTATGAAATTTTAACAACTCGGGCGCATAAACAGAATCACCACCAAAATCAACTATTTATAGCGACTAGGGTTCAATTTAAGAACAAAATAAATTTTAGAGTAAGAATTTTTATTCTAGAGAAACTATTTTGAGAAAATTTTGTAGTCTGGTTCCTGTTTCTTAAGAACACATGCATTTATGAAATCGAAAGTTACATAAACCAGTATTCATGAGACTTTTTGCCAAAAATGCAGGGGACCTGCTGTTGCTGGTTTAAACTTTCGATTTCATAATGCATCGCTGTTTTATATGAGCCTTACAACATTGATCTTTTGTTATCAAAGACACAATAGATTATTAAATAAAAACTTTATGGTGATTGTGTTCCCAAGAAGCATTTTCACACATCATAAGTAAAAACATATCTCGCACGAGAAAGTTAATACCTGTAATGAGATATTCTAGTACTCAATATTGCCATAAAAAGACAGACAGAAAATATCTCTGTATTATTTACGACTTCATTGCCTTTTTGGAGTTAAGGAAAATTAACGAAATTAAAAGTATTTTCACTTTAAACGAGATATTTACCATTATTACCAAACCATGGCAAATATCCCGTTTGTAGTAAATATTTAAAAAAAAATTCAAAGTATCATAAAATTATACGTCTTTATTAATAAAAAAATCCTAAGTAATTTTGTCTAACTTACGTAAAAGTTAATTTGCGGAAGACAGACATCGTTTGATTTTGCTCTTTCGGTTTTTTATGATTCAGAAAGAACAAAACCAGACTTAAAATATAATAAATAAAATAAATAGGTATATATTTACCTAATTAGTAAACAAACACTCGACAGTTCCCCAAAACATAGAAAAGGAACCTTGTAACTTCGACCTGGTATCTGGTGCAAAGCAGGCTGGCTTACCCAGAACAAATATTTGCATATTTGTAGTCTATCCGATATGTTGTTTAAAATCTGTTGTCGTCATTATGACATTAAAATGACAAGAAAAGAGCATCCTTAAATGCCACACTTATTAAATAACTGATTATAAGATAAAGTTTAACCTGCCCTGCATCAGATATATAAATGCAACTCTCGTGTCTCGTCCGGGCATCGCCCACACCACTAACCGTATACTTTTATACCACTACAATAAAGATGAAAATCATGCATTTTACTTTGTGAAAAGCTATTCATGGCTTTGTAGGTATAAGTAACCATTGGTTTTAGAAAACTTAACATTCTGAGGTAGAAATGTCTTTATAAGAAAAGTAGAAAACAAATACAACTTATGCCGTCTTTTTGTTTTTTGTCTATCCTGTCCACCCAAAGTTTGCCTGGAAGAGATCGCTTTTAGCGATAAGGCCGCCCATTGTACAACTGTATTGCTTAATAATTATTTTATGTGTTCTCTTTGTGTACAATAAAGTATTTATATATCTACTATATGTTAAGCAAATTAAATAGCATCAAGCGAAAGTCTGCAAAACGATTATTATTCGTTGGTAATTATGTTCGATTCGAATGTTGCGTCATGTATTGCTATTACGTGTCATCTAAACAATGCCTTTTCTGATTAATCCGAGATTGTTGCTTCGTCGTCGGATCTGCCCCAGGGTGAAAAAGCAGGGCCGGGGGCAGGCCAGGGGGAGGCTACTGCAGGGGCAGGGAGGAACTCAGCTCGGGGTTGCAGTACCAGTGGAGATGGCGATGCAACGGTAAGCAGACGCGATACAGCCTGGAAAAATATAAATAATGTTGAAGAAAATGTTGAATATAGTGATTGTATTTACGTATAATATGTATGTACTTACAAAAAAAATGTACATAAGTAATATATAAGTCGTGTGGTACCCATAACACAAGCTCTGCTTACTTATATATCGATTAACGTAATACAACACAAACTGTCTATTAAAGCATATTATAATATATCAGATTATTTAGAAGACAAAAAAGCTTGGGATAAATCTGCTCCAATTCGACTCGGCATCCGTAACAAAATTGGCAAGGATCATACAAAAAAGAGTTAAGACCAGACAAGTTTCTTGCCGGATTCTTCTTGAACTGGGGTTAGGAGGAACCGGCACCTAGATTCACTAGCATGTAAGAAGACGATACGCACTGTTCAAGAACAAGAGTTCCGTAGTCAGCGTTAAACGCTTCAATATCTTTATCAATCCATAAATAAACACATAACTAAGTGTACTTAAGGTGTGTGATTTTTTGGAATCCTACATTAAATACTCTTGTATTATAAAAAATCGCAGACGTTTCTGATCAAGCAGATTTTTTGACGTGATAACGTCTTATAAATAAATGAACTGCACGCACGAAAAATTGTCACGTTCCGTTCCGCCTGAGCCGAGTGTGCAAGCGATAGAGAGGCACGATCGGTCTAAGCGTTCTGCTTGTTACGCATCTTAATAGGTAAAAAGTATGCAATTTTTCATCAATGTTTTCTTATGACGTTATCACGTAAAATTATCGTCCGTAAACCGACTTTACAGACAACCATTTTTAGTTCTTTTTAATAAAAAAAACATCTACTCTAATATTTAGACTCGGTTTAAATAACCTTTTTACAAGTAGTTCAAAGTAAAGTACTGAACACCCAAACCGTTGAGAAAAAGTTTCAAGTAGAAGTAAATATTTGATTACTTCTACTTGAAACTTGTGTTATGGGTACCACATGACTGATACTACTACTACTACTTATATACTTTTTTCTTTGTAAATACATACATATTATACATAGAAACACCCAGATTCGAGACAAATACTTGCAGATCATACAAACATTTGTCCCGCGGCGGCAATCCAACCCGCAACCTTCTGCATCTCAGCCGGACATAAGCCCACTGCGCTACAGAGGTCGTATATTACTTTGTATATTTTAACTCTGTTTTCTAATGATTTCTAGAAGAGGAATAGGTATTTAAACTCTCTAGCACAAAAAGTGATTGGAATTTATAAATTGCTTATACCATTTATGAAAATAAAAAAAAACTGTAAATAACCTGAAGATGATGATTTTTTTTTTAAGGTTTATCAATCAGGCATTTTCTCATAATCTAGTAAAGCCAAACCTAGTAAATTTTTAGTTTGACAAGATAAGATAAGATTTTTTTTACACAATTTCTATAATTTTTATAAAATATATTTCCTCTTAAATATACTCAAAGCTTAAAGAAATACATTAAATAAATATACGCATTATAAGTAGTTTTGATTGATTGGAAACAACTAACTAACATTATTAATGCGAAAGTGACTCTATCTGTCTGTCTGTTTGTTACGTTTTCACGCCTGAACCTCAGAACCGATTTTGATGAATTTTGGTATAGAGATCTAAGGGACTTTAGAGAAGGACATAGGCTACTTTGTATGTAAGTACCACGCGTGCGAGGTCGCGGGCATCAGCTAGAACTTATATATTTTAGCAAAAATATATACTCAGTCATAAGTAGTTCGAGGAGTGCCAGGTCAAGGTTGACATTGAATTTGTGGTTCGAGGAGAACCATAAGTTGAAGGTCATTGGTGTATAGGTGTATACCTCAGCCTATAGGTACTTAATTTGATGAGTAAGCATCTAATTAAGAGGGATCTCTCTAAGCTATGGGATAATTTAAGCCAAATGTACTCGCCAGTCTCGTTTAAATATTTATTAATTACTAGCTGTTGCCCGCGACTTCGTCCGCATTTTTTTAAAGGAATAGTAGCTTAAATCCTTCCCCAGGATGGTTTTTATCTCCTTGCCAAATTTTATTGATAAGTTTCAAACCAATCACTTCCACCATCAATTAAAAAGTTTTTATACTAAGATTCACACCCCATTTTATGAGGGATACTTTGAAAAATCCTGAAACACGTCTCTATTTATTTTGCATTTTATCTATCCAAACCAAGTTTCTAAGAAATCACACCACCCCACCCGTTAAAAAGTTCCCATACAAACTTTAACACCCCATTTTACCTCTTTGTTAGGGTTATTTTGAAAAATCCTGAAACACGTGTCTGTTTATTTTGCATTTTATTTATTCATATCAAGTTTCAAGCAAATCGCATCACGCGTTAAAAATTTTCATACATTCGTTTTCACCCCTTTTCACCTTCTTAGGGGTTGAATTTAAAAAAATCCCGCCTTAGTGGTTCCTTCCTACCTTCCAAATTTCAGCTTTCTAGCTTCAGCGGTTTCGGCTCGGCGATGATGAATCAGTCAGTCAGTCAGGTCAGTCAAATAGAGGAACACTTGAAAAAAAATTTAGATCTATCTGTTCCCCTAAAAAGGATACCACAGCATCCGAAATATTAAAGGCTACATACAAGAATATGTATATAGGCATATATGCTATAAGTATGTGAAAGATGCTTTAAGGACCCCTAAAAGCTAAAGTACCTATGGCTAACCTTCAGATACTAAACTAAGCATAACTAAGTATTATTTAAACCATCGACCAGAATTCATATTATTTGTAGTATGAATGCGAACATTTCGGAATCTGAAGACCAAGTTTTTCTAAACTACCCCTCAGTTTTGAAAAAGTGTCCATAGTACTCGACGGCCACTCCCTAACCATCCAGTCAGCCCGCGACCCTAAATGATACGGTACCTAATACGCGATACTCGTTAATTACTAAAACAATCTATATATATAAAAGAAATTCGTGTTAGTTACACCACTTATAACTCAAGAACCGCTGAACCGATTTGGATGTAGATACCGCTAGACTCGTTTACTTCAGCTACTTTCATAGCATTATGTCGTATGGCATTCTGTTGTGGGGGAGTGCTGCTGATATTAACACCATATTTGTATTGTAGAAAAGGGCTATTCGTGCAATTTATAATGTTGTAATTGTAATTTACCTGGCTTATGCTAACAATAAGCAGGATTACTCCAATGGCCAGGTTCTTGACAGATATCACGGCGAGAGCCATCAGGAGAGTCGAGATCACTCCCAAAGTGAACATCACTGGTAGGAAGATGAAAGACAGCCGTTTCAGGGCATTGTGTCCGAACGTGCGCCCGGCGTTTACGTCTGCAAAAAAGGACGAAATTTTATAACTGTTATGAGGTGTCCATTGTCTCGATGTGCCTGCTAACCATAGTGGAGACGTTTGACGAGCGGATTGGGAAGACCTGTTGTGAACAAGCTTGTATGTAAACGGATCCTGAATTGCTTTTGCTCCCGTCCGCAATTGAAAACTCATGCGAAGCGATAGTTTAGTTTAGAATTGCGGGCGGGAGAGAGTTGCATGCGTCTGAAACGTGTCTCATTAGGAATAGATTGTCGGAACAGTACTTAATATTGGTCTACCTAATTTTCACTAAAAACGGGATATATCTGATTCTGCAAGAGCTCTGATTAGGGGCGAACAGACAGACAGACGGATATAGCGAAACAATAAGGGTTCCATGTAGACTTCGGAAACCTAAAACCGGGTCCGTATCTTTAAGTTAGTAATATTAAGTACCTTGGCGGTATAATAGACGAAATTCTATCGTTCAAATCGCATATACCTACCTAAAAGTATTGAGCAATAGAATCCGAAAACTAATATATGTATTTAAGACGTTACGATGTATTGATTACAGATTCAAAGCTAGTTTTGAATATATATCTTGCTTTATGTCAAACAATAATTTCTTATTGTATTACGTCATGGCGGTAGGTACGTTTAAAACCTCTATATTAGCTGCAGAAAGAGCTCAAAGAGCAATCCTAAAGGTAGCCACCTTTCGCCCTTTTCTCTTTCCTACTAACCTACAATATAAGTTTTGTAAAGTGCTAACAGTTCGACAGCTACTCATTCTAAACATAGCTCTAAGACAACATAGATTCCTTCCTTATTGTGCTGAAAATATTGACAATATAGACGAATGATATCCGTACTAATAGCATCCCACTAAAACATGCTTTCGCCTATAGATTTTTTGTGTTCCTAGCTCCTTTCGTGTATAAAAGACTTAATCGTAAACTAGGCATCTATGCAATGAATTTTATTAATTGTAAAATAATCCTACAAAATGCCCTGTCTTGTTTATCTTACGAAGAAACTGAGGAGTTATTAGTTATAGTAAAGTAGGTAATATTTAAAACTTTTAACCTTTTATGTTAAAAGTAGGTTTTCGCTTTGTTTGTCTTTTACATAACCGTTTATCATGTAACTTTGTTTATTTAATTTAAGAACTTAAGTTTACAGAATTTTTGTTTATTTACCTACCTATAAGTTAATATTGTTAGTGCTTTTCAGCCTGAGACACAGGTTCCCCTAGTTCAGGGATAAGCAGTATACCTAAGTATAGTTAGGTACATAATAAGTATTATTGTATAATAATAAATATTATTATCCGTATTGTAATGTAACACTTAGCTCTAAAATAAATAAATAAAGATTTATTATTATTATTTTTAATATTAATATTATTTGATTGCTAACAAATAAGTGCAAGAAAATACTTTGTACGAAATCTTACCAACGTTGAACATTTGAGCGTGATTTGTGCTGTTAATATTAGATTAAAGTTGCGTCAATAACGTTAATGAGCATGAGTTTTATTCGTTACCTACTTACTTAATCTAGAAAGCTGTCAATTTATTCATCTTGAAGTCTTGACTAGCTTAATTACTACCTAAGTATAACTTTTTTAGAAAGTATTGTTCATCGTTTCCATGTCAGTAACAGGTACAGAGTAAAGAGTACAGAGTATTCGGTAGATAATTGATTCAGGCGTGACTTTGCGGAAATTCATTACAAAACATTAACAGAAACCAATATAACTTCTAAAATTATCATGGTTTAGAACATAATTTTCATCCAAAACGGGACATTTATCATGATGTATGAGTTTTCTGCTTCCCGATATAAATTAGGCATATAGTTTATCTCGTGATCATGACGCATGCAACTTAATATCGGAAAGCAGAAAAACTCATATTTATGGCAAATATTGAGTGAAAATTATTGTTAGGTACCTACAATGATTTTTATTGTTGTGCAAAATGACTTTCCCGCGTATGAAAAAGTTATCAAGTTGAATTCATTTCAATTCAAATACATCCTAAGTAGGTCTAGGGTCCCTTGTAGCTGTAAATATGAAGCTTTGCAAGCAAGTAACTAGCAGCTGCCCGCGTTTTCGCACGCATGGTATCTACATGAAAAGTATCTAGCCTATGTCCTTCTCCAAGGTCCCATCTATCACAATACCAAAATTCATCGTATCAAAAAACGCAGCAGACAGACAGACAGAGTTAATTTCACATTTATAATATTAGTAGGAATCAACAGCCTACAACTTTATGCTTCTAGTTCTGAAAATGACAATACTTTCATACAATCTTTCATCACCCTTTTCAACCCTTTACAATACTTTTTTCCAATTAAAAAGTAGCCTATGTCCTTTCTCAGGCTATTTGTGTACCGAATTTCATTCAAATCGGTTCAGTAGTCGGTTTGGCGTGAAAGCGAGACAGACATACAGACAGACAGAGTAACTTTCGCATTTATAATATTAGTAAGGATTAGTAGTAAGTACATCGTCTGGCACATTAGTACTTTTTAGTGCTTTACAAACACGTGGACTCTGCCTACTACAACTGACTTTTCTATAAAGGGGGTGGATCTCTTACAAAGAACAAAATAGCATTCTCATTCAATTGGTTCAATTGGCTGAATCAATTCTGCTGTGGGTCCTGATAACGTTTCAGATAAGGAACCTACCATACCAAATAATACATTATTCCGTGACTTTACCTTGGCTCAGAAAATCCGTAATTTGCGCGCTTCCATCACACTTCACTACCGCAGCAATTATAACGACGTAGACCAACGAGAGTAAAGTGAATTTATGACACATTTTTAATGGTTTTTTTAATCGATAATTTTAAAATACGTCGATCAACAGTCGATCACTGGTGTATAACTGATTGGTAATTGTCTCGAAGCCAGGATATAAAGTGTCCTCCGGAAGACAATGGTCGGCACCACCAAACAGTCACGAAAAGAAAGCGCAGGACAACGTGACTGACCGGTAGAAATGTCGTCCTCAATTTTTTCGCCGCTTAAGGACTAATGTCGAATCGATAACGGGGTTCGTTCCCAGTAGACCTATGATCCTTATCGAAGCAAATTAGATGGTGAAAGTCAAGTTATCGTGCCATGAAGTGAAATTGAATATTTAAATGGCTTACTAATATTTTTAATATCTAATAATATTGATGGACAGTGCACACAACACCATCTAACCCTAAACTAAGCATAGCTTGTAATATATTGACCAGATGTCTGATAAAATACTTAAATAATTTTAAATACATACTTATGATACTTTATACTCTGGGTGTTTCTATGTATAAAATGATATGTATATATTTACAAAAAGAAATATATAAGTATTATATCAGTCATTAGGTACCCATAACACAAGCTCCATTTACTATGGGGCCAGATGATGCTGTGTGAAATGTCCGGGATTTATTATTATTATTGTTTATAACACCCAGACACAGAACAAACACCTGTGTTCATCACACAAATGTTTATCCTGGGAGGGAATCGGACCCTCAACCTAGCGCAGAAGGCAGAGCTACTACCAACTGAGCTGGCAGGCCAGTCGAAATAGTCGAATATTTAGAAAGATATCCCTTATAAGGTACCATGCTAAGGAAGTAATTGTTATTAATTATTATCAGTGTTCCACTCACGTTTCAAAAAACGGATCACTACCATCTATTCGGTGTCGTTGTCGTTGTCGAGTTCAGTTTTTGAATACTATTTTTTTTTAAGTTGTCTTTTCTGTTTTTCTTTGTTTTTATTTTGAGTGTACCTTCATATTTTTTTTATGTTTATGTTGCAACAAATAAATGTATTTTCTTTCTTTCTTTAACAACGTTATTGCTGAGCGAATAACTAAAGTTAAACCCTGATAATTGGTTCTAGTACATAGGTATAATCAAGTTTTTATTTCTTACATCAATATCATCATCTAATTACCCTTAAATACATTTACAAATAAATCCGTAACAAATAAAGTAAGCAGAGCTTGTGTTTTGGATACCACATGACTGATATACTACTTATATACTTTTTTTTTGTAAATACATACATATAAACCGACTTTATTTATAAAAAAATGGTTGTCTGTAAAGTTCCCTTTACGGACGATAATTTTACGTGATTACGTCATAAGAAAACATTGATGAACCTCTCGTGATCGTGCTTGTTCCGCGCTCTCGCTTGCACGCTCGGCTCAGGCAGAACGTGACCAATGAGTGATGCTTTTCCGTGCGTGCAGCCGGCATTCATCGATTTATAAGACGTTGTCATGTCAAAAAGTTTTTATGTTACACTTTTTACTACATGATTATAATATTTTTGAATTCGTTACCACTGGAAAGACACGGGAAAGCAAAATATCGAAATTTTGTTTACTTGGATGACATATTTGTTCCAGCTATTTTTATTTGAAAACCAAACTACTGAGCCGATTTTGATGACATTTCTATAGGACCAATAGGGAAGTCCTTTCATATGAAAAACAAATTTTTCAAATCGATTTATAAAGTCATTTTTAATGACGGAGTTATGAGATAGTCCCAAACTAAGCAAAAAGTTTTCAATAAGGCATTTTGGCATTTTAGCTCTTAATACCTTAATAGGAAGAGAATTTAACTAAGCATACACGACCTATGCCATACCTACGCGTACTACCCAACTGATAATACCCACACATCAGACCCCTAGCACGAAATGCTCAAATGTATTTATTTATATCTATAATTCCTCATAAATACATTACTCAATTAAAAGTGCAATACAATTTTTGTTTACTATATTTTCACACTTAGGGATGGTATAATATCTTCGAATTTAAATGGGATCAAATGGGACATGCTAGTGGCCATCGTACGAAGCAGACGTGTCGCAATCTTTTGCAAAAATATTTAAAATTATAACTAATCATCTCTAAATAAAATTCTAACTAAGCATTCTAAGTTAAAAACTAAAGTTATAAAAATCACAGTGAGTTACTTAGGCTATTATAGTTCTAACGACAACTCGAAGCTCGAAAACAGGTACGGTCGAAACACGGATCATGATTGGAACGAGACAACTTACTGGAAGTGCCCTAGTCTCTGAGCTCAGCGGATCGCAACAAAATCTGGTAAGCGGAGTCTCACTCTTAGAAGCATCAGATAGAGAAGCACGATCCAAGTTGCGCAACAAGCGGAAACTACCTGAAGATAACTGTCAAATCAAAGAAGAGCTAAGCGAAATTCGGAACCAACTATCGCAAATGATGAACATGATGATGACACTAAGCCTAAATCAAAAAGAATTTATGGACAAAGTCTCAAGTGACATCACAACAATCAATAGACAGATAAGTGATATAAAAGACACTATCACTAACCTTACTACAGATCAAAATATAATTAAATCTGTAATACTATATCTAAAAACAACGAGCGCAGGAACTGAGAAAATGATCAACATGCTAAATTCTGATGTTGTACTACTTAAAGCCAACCCATCACCGTCTACATCTACAGATTCTACAGCTATACCTTCTACAACTGCGCTAGAGATGTTGGTGATAGAACTCAAAGAAAGAGAAGAAAGGAGCAGGAACATAATAGTCTTTGGAATTCCAGAGCCCGTTTCAGACATTAAGATCGAAAGAAAAAACCTGGACAAAAATTAAGTAGTAAGGATTACGAGGATTGCAAATGTAGAGTGCCCTGAACATGTCTATATCACTCGACTTGGGAAATTCGACACAAACAAGAGCCGTCCCATAAAAGTGTGCTATCAAACCCAAGCACCTGTGGTATCGATACTTCGTAACAGGTATAAAACAAAATCAGATGGTATTAAGATGTTCGCTGACCAAACACCGCAGCAGCAAACGTTTATGAGATGTCTAAAAGAAGAGCTGAAACGAAAAATTGATGCTGGTGAAAAAGAGCTTACCATTAAATGTATAAAAAGTGTACCCAAAATTACAAAACTATTGCCAAACACCTAACGAAGCTGGACACGTCACAACGCATGTAATAAACCCAAAAAATAAAAAATAAAAAACAAACAGCAGAAAAGAACAGAGACGCTTTTGGAGTGCAAATAATAATATTAATAATAATATTATATCCACCAACACTCGTGCTTACATACAACTTACTGTCACTTCCAGTTGCGCTCACTCCGTGTTCATATTTTGTTTCGACTTGCAAATAGTAACCTACTCGTCTTTGTTTTCCTTCTACAATATGCATAATGCAAGTTCTTTAACTTACCTATCTTTATTAGTAAATTGTTAGAGTTTAATTAAGTATTACGATGTACTCGCAGATAATTTGGATAAGTCAGGTAAGGTAGGTAGGTAACCTACCTACCTAACCTACCTTACCTACATAGTTTTGTTATAAAAATCTTTAAGTAGGGCCCTTACTAACTAACTTACTATTAAGCTTTTTACTTATTAGAAAATATTTTATGTTTACCTAAGATTAGGCCTTTACTTACTAACATTTGTGTTTCTCATGTAAGGGAATTTTATTCTTATGGGAAATAAATAATCTTAAACCTGATCAAAAGGAAATTATACCCTCTTAAACAAAAAAATAATTTTCCAAATCAGTTCACAAATGACGGAATTCTGAGAAAACAAACATTTAAAAAAATACACCCGAATTCGAGAACACCTTTTTTTAAAGTCATTTAAAAAACGAATAACCATGTGTATAAACATTCAAGTATCATTACATAGTATAAAACAAAGTCGCTTTCCGCTGTCTGTCTGTCCCTATGTATTATGCTTAGATCTTTAAAACTACGCAACTGATTTTAATGCGCGTTTTTTAATAGATAGAGTAATTCAAGAGGAAGGTTTATATGTATAATACATGCATAGTATAGTAGATAAACACTGATAAATTTAGAGGTTTCCAATATGGTGTCGTAAATAAACTCATATTTTTGCGGTTACATTGCAAACGCTGTCTGAACCCTACGAGATAGATCAGAATAATGTTCTACAGTATTTTACACCCTCAAAAGGTCTCCAAAAAAGTCCGCAATGTAAATGGCTATCTCTTAGGGATAACCATTCTGTAGTATAATTAGTATCAGCATTGCACCCGAGCGAAGCTGGGGCGGGTCGCTAGTGTAATTATAATTGAGAGAGTGTAATTATTATTTCATTACTCTCTAGATTATCAGACACCCTCGATCCTGAACTCTAGTGACAGTGTCTAGTTACTAGTTAGATATCGTCAAAACACCCCCCAAGAACACTGCGATTACGCTGAGGTTTCTCTCCGTGCGCATAGGCGCGAAGCAAGTATGAACGCGGCCGGCGGGCGCCTCGGCTATTCGCTGCAGACCCGCTATTGTTTTCGATGCAGGCTACGTCCTGTTATTTCCGAGGACAGCCTTTTCGTTTATCAGCAACATCACGAAACTCGTGACCGCAGAATGTAAATCATAGCACCTGCGTGTAATTCGTCGATTCCACTTTTTACGCAGTTTCACTTGAGTACGTTACTTGAGTTACTTTCGTATGCAATGAAGCTCGCCAGTTTCACGTGAACAGATTTTGGAGTAAACCGATTTAGAATTTATTTAATAGTCGTGAATTATATTGCACTTTTAACCGACTTCAAAAATAGGAGGTGTCAATTCGGTTGTACTTTTTTCTGTTATTTATATGTGTGTTACCTCATAACTCTGTCATTAACACTATATCACTCTGCAGACGGTGGAGCCTACCGTGTCGATTTATGTGTCTCGGTTAGACCCGACCACTACGGGGGAGAGTATTCTCCGGTACATGGACGAGAGAGGCCGATGCCGGATCAGGGAGCCGCCCGCTGTACTTGTGCATGGCTTGAAGCGGTTAGAATCAAATAGAGAGACCAACTTCAAGTCGTATGTGCTCCGGGTAGCTGCTAAGTACAAGGACGTATTTCTCGCACCCGACTTCTGGTCAGCAGGAGTTGTCTACCGACGGTATAGGGAAGCACCGTT
This sequence comes from Lampropteryx suffumata, assembly GCA_948098915.1. NCBI lineage: Eukaryota > Metazoa > Arthropoda > Insecta > Lepidoptera > Geometridae > Lampropteryx > Lampropteryx suffumata. The sequence continues at coordinate 20,032,751 of OX402550.1, read as the reverse complement.
TACGAAGAAAGTGCCCTGACTTTTTGTGTAGTTTATAAGTTTATATGTATATGTATGTTAGTCTATAAGGTATTTATTTTCTATGGGCCCTTGTTATTGTATTTCTTACATTTAATGTTGTTGCCTGAAATAAAATTTTATTTATTTATTTATTTATTTATTTATTAAAGAACTGATTTGAAAAAATAGTTTTTATGTGAAAGGATATACATCCCTATTAGCCCCATATACATTTCATCAAAATCGGTTCAGTAGTTAGATTTCTAAATCAAAATAGCTGGTTAAAATATGTCATCCAAGTAAACGAAATTTCATTTTTTTTTTTTTTGGATAATCACAGCAAAGCAACCTGTTAAATTCCAATTCGTAAACACTGAATTTCAGATACATGATAAAATACTAAAAAGCGTAAAAATATACTTTTTTAACTGACTTCAAAAAAAGGAGGAGGTTTTCAATTCGGTTGTATTTTCATGGGCTTAAATTACATTAAATGATTTTCTTTTTAGTTTTTAAAACGTAATTATTTACATTTAAATTAAAGTCAAAGTCAAAAAAAGTCAAAAGATACTTTATTCAATACAATCACAAGGATCACTTTGAAACGTCTTTCTTAAAGATAAAGAAACTGCTTACAGGTAAAGCGATTTATATTATATCAAAATAGTTTTTAGTTGCGTTATAAATTTGAATAGGTACCTAAGTAATTGTATTTCTTTTAGTAGACTTAATGTTAACATTTTCGGACCATTGTCATATTTTCTCTTTTATATAATTATAAACATAATTTAAACGGCATGCATTATAATTTTGCTGCTTTTTACTTTAGCATTAGCAGCGTGCAAGTAGGAGCATTGCTGTCTTAACTAGAAATCTACACGAAGACTTCATACAAGTCTTTCACTTTCAAAACTTTCGTGAGCATTTTGAGAACCACCGAAGAATCGCGAGCGCGAGTGTGAGCATCTATCCGCGAGCAATTAATCAAACTCGCCCTGATGAAAATTCTGTAGCTAGATGAATCGAAACAGTCTCGGTGCCTCTATCGACAACATATATTAATAAGAGATGCAAAAACTTTGTAACCCTTTTTACGAAAATTGCGCGGACGAAGGAGTATGAAATTTCGCTCACTTATAGTTTATATAGAGAAGGAGTGCAGAATGCTAATTTTTTTTTTAAATTATGCATAAAAAATACATTAATTAATAATTCATTATGGTCGAAATTAGACCATTAGTAAAAGCTCGTGCTGCTCAAGATGTCTTCATACAAGTGTTTTAAATGAACGATTTATGAATCAATATACAATTTATTATGCACATACGAGTACTCTAGGGATGGTGCACATGTGCTACAATCATCTAAAATATGGCGACTGTAATATAATCTAACTAATATTATAAATCCGAAAGTCTGTCTGTTAGTTTGTTACGTTTTTACGCTTAAACCGCTAAATCGATTTTAATGAATTTTTGTATGGACTTTGGAGAAGGACATAGTCTACTTTTTATGTACTTCGCACCACGCGTGCGAAGCCGCGGGCAGCAGCTAGTATAACTATATAACTAACCGTATATATACAAATTTGGCGATTTTCAATGCAATAGTACTTTTAAATGTTTGAAATAATATAATAATAATAATAATGGCAGACATTTTACAAAGCATCATCCGGCCCCAAAGTAAGCAGAGCTTGTGTTATGGGTACCACATGACTGATATACTACTTAATTGTTTTTTTGAAGTAAATACATAAATATTTTACGTAGAAACACCCAGACCCGAGACAAATACTTGCAGATCATACAAACATTTGTCCCGCGGCAATCGAACTGAAATCGAACCCGCAACTCTCTGCTTCTCAACCGCGCCATTTGTGGCGCTTTGTCACTGCGCCACAAAGGTCGTCGTCAATTAATATGTGGTGTTAATTTATTTCGGAATCATGATGCATTCTATAAAACACATTCAGGTAACCGAGTTATAGGTATACCTTCAGATGATCTTTATTAAAGCCTTCTGAAGCCTTCTTCTCTATTAAAGCTAACTGAGATAATAATAATAATCCCGGACATTTCACACAGCATCATCTGGCCCCAAAGTAAGTAGAGCTTTTATTATGGGTACCACATGACTAATATAGGTACCTACCACTTAAATACTTTTTATTGTAAATACATACATACGAGTTTTATACATAGAAACACCCAGACCTGAGACAAATACTTGCGAATCGAACCCGCAACCTTCTTTGTTCCAGCCGGTCCTTAGCCCACTGCGCCCCAGAGGTCGTCAAAGATAGTTTATCTAACTAGATCAGGTTGCTTAGTTCTCGATCCGAATAAAAGTTTTTTTTTTGAAAACTAGCCTCATTGTCCTAGGGCTTTGCCTTTAGAGCTCGTGGGAGCTACGGTCCGATGAAATTCTCACACAAAGCCATTTTCTACCTCTAATTCTACATTATACCTACGTAGGGACTACCACAAAACACAAGGCAGACCAGTGGTTAAGTACATCATTTTGGATCATACAAAGAAGTGTTAAGACCAGACAAGTTTCTTGCCGGATTCTTCTTGAACTGGGGTTAGGAGGAACCGGCACCTAGATTCACTAGCATGTAAGAAGACGATTCAAAGTGGTCCTTGTGATTGTAATGAATAAAGTTATTTTGAATTTTGAATTGAATGTAGTTATTTAACGTGGCTGTCTGTGGGTCGGAACCAGTTTTTAAAACAAGCAAAATATAGAAATTTCATTTACTTGGATGACACATTCCAGCTATTTTCGGGAATCGGGTCTGGGTGTTTCTATGTATAGTATGTATGTATTTACATAAAAAAGTATGTATGTAGTATATCAGTCATGTAGTACCCATAACACAAGCTCTGCTTACTTTGGGGCCAGATGATGCTGTGTGAAATGTCCGGGATTATTATATTTATGTATTTTGATTTAAAAACAACGATTACTGTACCGATTTTGATTAAATTGATATGGGACCAATCGGTGAGTAGGCATATTCTTTCACACAGTTTTTTTTCAAAATCAGTTTATGCCGGAGTTATGAAGTGACAAACATAAAAAAAAGTACAATCGAATTGAGAACGACCTCATTTTTTTGAAGTCGCTTAAAAAACGTCAGCCAAGACGCGTTGAAGCGCGCTGCATAAAATTACGAGAATTGGGCCATTACCTGACTTTTATTGGGCGGTGGCTATTAATTCGACGACCTCTGTGGCGTAGTGGCCCAAGGCCCGGCAGATTGTTGCGGGTTCGATTCTCGCCGCGGAACAAATGTTTGTATGATCTGCAAGTATTTCTCTCGGACAACCAGACGGTTGTTTCTAAATATAATATTTATAGAAAAAAAATAGTACATCAGTCATGACACAAACTTATCACAAGTTTTGACTACTTCAGGGCTAGATGACGCTGTGTGAAATGTCCGGCGTTATTTATTTATTTAATCCTGTGCGTCTACTCGCCATACCGATTTCTATATAACAAAATTATGACTTCGATAAAATATATGTTGAAGTTGACAGTTATTTCGTTGACAAATTTAAATTATTTGTCGTCTGTTATTGATTAATGCGACATCGATTGTCAGTGATGTCAAAGTATGACCGTCTTTTAAGAGTATGGTTTCGATTATTATCTCGATATCGTTTTGCAGAGTAGACCCTCTGGGTAAACAACTCCTTACCGTCGGTCGTTGTGATTAAGGTTCAAGAATTTTGATATAAATCACGTACAGTTACTGGCCCAGTCGGACTCCACATATGCAGTAATAATCAGTAATAATAATAATATAAATAATAATGAGATGTTTTCTCTCACCGTTTGAGAGTACTGGTATACCGTAGATAAATTTTTCGAACAGAAATATCTATTGGTACACGACTGGAATCGAACCCACTACCTTAGGATTGGAAGGCGAGGCCAATGCCACTAGTGCTCTCTTCGTCGTTGACCGATATGCAAACATCAACATTGTAATCATGATTTAACCCAACGATTATTGTCACAAGTATATATAAAAATGTCACCAATTAATAATTATGTGTAAGCAGATATATCTAGATTCTATAAATTAATATGTGAAGCAAAAACTTTGTACCCCTTTTTACGGAAATTGCGCGGACGGAGGAGTATGAAATTTCTCACACTTATTATTACATAGTATAAAACAAAGTCGCCTCCCGCTGTCTGTCAGTCCCGATATATGCTTAGATCTTTAAAACTATGCAACGGGTTTTGATGCGGTTTTTTTTAATAGATAGAGTAATTCAAAGGAAGGAAGGTTTATATGTATAAAACATGCATACTATAGTAGAGAAACACTCAGTCATCCCGTGACCACGACAGAGTGTAAACCTGTCGAAACGTCGGGAAAAATAGGTAAATAAACGCGATAAATACCCGTAAGTATTTATAATAATGTGTTCTGATCGCGTAAGTTTAAAAAACTTTAGAGAAACACTGATAATTTTAGAGGTTCTAATGTAATCTAATACATTGCAAACGCAGGCTGAACCCTACGAGATAGATCAAAATAATGTACTACAGTATTGTACACCCTCAAAAGGTCTACAAAAAAGTCCGCGATGGTATATGTCTAACTCTTAGGGATAACCATTCTGTAGTATAATTAGTACCAGCATTGCACCCGTGCGAAGCCGGGGCTAATACCGGGGCTAAAAGAAAGCTAATATTGTTTTTTAATTAAGCACAAAAATACATTAATTATTAATTAATTACTGTCGAATTACGACCAGTGGGCGACGACTACTACCAATTATTACATAAATATTTGTTATTATGAAACCATTCCATCAATAACGTAATAACATTTCTCGCTGAGCCACTTAGACAGTGTTTTCATAAATTTAATTGTCGTTAACTCTCTAATCGTTTTTGGTATCAGATTAAACATTTTACAGCCATGACATAACTGATTTTATGCGCTAGTGCAATCTCACGGAATGTCTTCATGAGTTTAGTAGGATCCCTAGAACTGCATTAATAATTCAATGAATCGAAAAATGTCTTGGTATAGCCTAGGTACATATTTGAGCCATTAGGGGCCATCCATTAATTACGTGAGGCAATTTGGATGATTTTTTGACCCATTTTTTTTGCTTGATTCCATTAGATTTATTTAGAAAACAATTTTCTTATAATATATTTCATTTACGACTATTAAGGACCAATATATATGATTATGTATGATTTAGTGATATCTTAGTGGAGAAACATTTTTACTTAATTTAACCCAGTTTTCTCGCTATTTTACAGTTCTTTTCGGAAAAAAAATTACGTATTTCACGTAATTAATGGATGCCCCCTTAGGAGTCCAGACCCTGGGCCCGTGGGAAACAGCAGCCCATCCTTTTTAAAATGATTAGACGGCGCTTGGTAGAAACATTGCGTGACCCAAGAGCAAGCTCCAATCTGGCCCATTGCTAATACAGTGGGCCATTGCCACTCAACATGGCCATGCAGCCAGTGTCTTGGGAACGCTGTCCTATGGCAGTGAGCTGATAGATCGTTTTATATTAAACGGTTGTTAGATAGCTCAGCTATTATTTTATATAATTGTTTATTCGACCTCTGAGACACTGTGGGTTAAGCCCCGGCTGAGACGCAGAAGGTTGCGGGTTCGATTCCCGTCGCGAGACAAATGTTTGTATGATCAGCAAGTATTTGTCTCGGGTGTTTATATGTATAATATGTATGTATTAAGAAAAAGTATGTAAGTAGTATCAGTCATGTGGTAGCCATAACACAACAAGCTCTGATTACTTTGGGGCTAGATGATGCTCTGTGAAATGTCCGGCATTATTTATTTATTTATTCTGCACATGTCTGTAATTTTTCTGTAAAGAAATTAATATTTCTTATCCACATATTTGTAAAAAAAACTTTTTCTCTAACGAAACATTCAGCTTGATGTACGTAAAGGCCTGTAAAATTGATTAAAGAGTGGTTTGCACGATTCTAGTACTTCAATTCCTAAAGGTTTCTAATGGTTCCTAATATTCAAATCTTTAGCTTTATCTAAATTACTAATAGGTTTTCTATCAGTCATTTGGTTCTCATAACTTTGCTTAGATGATAGATGATGATATATATATGTATATATATATATATGATGATATGATGATAGATAACTTGGGCTAGATGATGTTGTGTCTATTGTACAACAATATTATTATTATTATTATCACAGTTTTTTGGCCTAGTTTGCTGATTAAGGTTAAAAATGTAAATTTAAAAATCTCTAAGCATCTCTACCACGTAATACTGGCCTAGTCTGACACCATACAGTATTTATAATAATAATATTGGTATATACATATATATTACTGATCTTAATAGAGAGTATGTTACGGATATTGGACTATACCAGGTATTCTCACTTTAATGCTTTTATTTATTCTGCGAGGTGCTTATTTATTTATGAGTATGACTTCTATTAAAACAGAGACTTTCTAAATTTATAAGTTTGTTCTATTAGTTACATCATGTATTTATAGACTATTTTATCATAATTATGCATCTAACCCAATCATGTTTGTATGATATAATTATGTCAGTATAATATTAATAATAAATTCTAGTCAATCAATCTCACGTTAATCCTATGTCTGATAGTACCTGCATCATTTCAATATTTCAATAGTAAATATTTCAATATTTTAATATTCAATAGTCACACACTCTTCAGTCAGACTACACACAATTTTGTAGTGAACAGTATATCTTCTTAATAATTTATTAGTAAGTGACTGATGAATTACCCACTCGCTCGCTAATCATGATGTAGTTCATAATTTATAATACATTCAGAAAATCACTGCTATTACGCACAAAAAAATGCAAACTGCGCATTTCGCTTTCGCCGCCAATCGCAGTGCGATGTCAACTACCTCCCGAGCAACGGGCGCGACGCGTGGGGCAAAGCCGCGGCTCAGTTCGGCTCCAGCGATGCGCGTGCTAGTTGCTATCCTCATTACCACTTGGCCGTGTCTGGCCGAGCCGACTATACCGCAACCGATCCGGAACATCGTCGACTGCGCTTGGACGCTTGGTCCGTCGAAATGTCTCAGTGCACTCAGTTCGTGGCGAGCCGAAAAAGCTCTTGGCAACTCCAATCTAAGAACAAAACTATCTGAAGATCTCGAGCAGTTTCCGTGGAAGAAATACCGTAACAGTAGCGATGAGGAGCTACACTCGCAACTGTGTGATGAAACGGAAAGATTACTACGACGAAAATCTCTGTCGTTGACCATGATACCGGGATACCGGTTTGAGCTGCTGTCTAAGGGCAACGGGACCCTTAGCTTTGATGTTTATAAAGGTAAGAAAGTATTCCCCTTCCTTACAGCTATGGGTTATTGCTCCCCAAATGCAATACTAGCTTCTGCTCTCGGCTTCGTACGCGTAGTACCGTGGTATTAAGAAATTTAAAGCATATATAAAAGGTAGTCTTTTGAAGAAAGCTTATTGTAATATAAATTACTATATTATTGACAAGAATGCATAGCCGCATGTCGCTCTGCCGTCAGACAGTTAACCGACACACTTGAAATGTATAAGCCCTCTTGTATTAGTATTTCGTAGTTACGGTTGTTATAGGATGGATCATATAAAAAAGCGCTAGGACCAAGACTAGTTTCTTGCCAATTCTTCTCGGGCTTGGGTTAGGATGAATTGGCACCTGAATTCACCTAGTAGGTATGTAAGACGTTTCAAAGTGATCCTTGTGATTGTATTGAATAAAGTATCTTTTGACTTGACTTGTATATAAAAGATAGTCTAAACCCTATCCCAAGTCACACATTACATCAATAGATTTGTATATCGAGTCTCTTTTGATATTTCAGAAATAACATTCGCTCTGTTATTCATATAAAAGAGATTCACATTAACATACTCGGGTATAACAATATAACTGTCTATAACTTTCATGTTAGGTAACAATAGAGATTCCGGTCAATCAAATAAAACGAATTCGTGATTTCTTACGTGGTCTAAATAATAATGAATGCACAAGTCATTTAAAATGAATTAACTAATTCACTTTCACTTTATTTTTTTTCAGAAGCTGAATCCAGCCGTGGCATGAAGAAGGCTAAGAAAACTTTCTACAAAATATTACCCTTGTTAATTGTACCAGGGCTAATAATGTCCGCTGTTCTACCCTTTGTTCTGCCTGCATTAAAAATGATGACATTAGTGGCTGGACTTATTAATAATATGGCTCTCACCGGAGCTGTTTTTACTCTGCTTAGAAACAACGCGTTCAATGATAAGTACGAACACAAAGTGATATACGTAAATGAAGGCTATGATAATGAAAAGCACACACACTTTACACATAGTAATGATGATTTTGAGAACTATGAAGAATCTAAAGATGAATTGATGATTGCTGATGGAGAGCATTTTGAAGAACAGCCGCTGAACTCAGATTGGATCAATCAACACTATGGTTCAAATTTACATGCAAATAATTTCCAAGTTTTTGGAGACCAATACAAGCGTAGTAATAAAATCCAAAATATTTATTAATGATGGTAGGTGGTCAGTGATACCTACCAAGAATTATCTTGCCCAAAGTTGTTAATTAGGTGCCTAATTAGGTTAGATTGTGTTGTGTAGTATGACCAATATTTATATTTAATTTATAGTAAAGTATTAATACAAAGACCTTTTATTTTTACTAGAATAATAATGACAGTTTATGATTAGTAAATGGTATTTATTGTAGACGACCTCTGTAGCGCAGAGAGTCCGCCTGACACGCAGAAGGTTGCGTCTTCGATTCCTATCGTCGGATAAATCTTTATGATCTTAAGATCACATTTGATATATTTGTCTCGGGTCTGGATGTTTTCTATTTATAATATGTATGTATTTACAGAAAAATATATATCAGTCATGGGCTAGATGATGCTGTGTGTCCAGCATTATTGATTTATATTGAAATAATTAAAACGAATACGAGTAAAAAAATTTAATGTTAAAATTCTTACATCATCAATTAATTAAAGAACCTTATAAAAAGTGAAGATCTATGGTTAGTTAAAGTTGTTAAGTCTATTTTATTTACTTAAACAAACTTAGTCTAAAGTTATTAAACCTTTGTAACTTTTAAGTGAAATAAATTAAAATGTTATTATTTCCCATATAGCCACTGGCTTTCAGGTATTTCTGAAGGGAATTAATAAACATTATATTTTGTGCATTTGCATCGTATTTAGCATTGATAGACGGTCATGCTTCATACGGCTGGTCATGCTTAAGACGTCACGTAAAATAATATAACTTCACGTAATATAATATAACTTCAGGCCGATTTATCCATAGTCTGATAACCCAGAGATTACTTGTCCAATAAATTTGAAAAAAACATAACACAACAAACATTTGAAATGTCATTCCAATTTCTAATAAAATGCAGAGAATAAGGTTACCGGAACATCGAAAAATCACCCCTTAATAAATAATGCTAATAAACTAGACAGTCACCGATTTCTTTGCAGAATAATATAAATTACTTATCACAATTAAAGTGTTTTCAAATACGTAACTAAAACTAAAGAAACCAAGACGCATGAATAATTAATTTCAATATATATTACCTAATAGATCAATTCAAACCAAAATCGAAACGAGTAGTGACAATTATTTTACTCATTTTATAGACATGTTTACCTACACAATAATAACATGTTGCAGATGTCACATTACACAAAATAACACACGAGTAAAACACTTGTTTCTCGAAACGTATAAGATGCTACAGGAGTACATTTTTTGATGTATATTTCTTAGAATCTTTCTTTATAAGTTTTAAGTACCTACCTACCTTTCCTTCCTTGTACTACTTGTGTATCACATGGACTTGCAGCCTGTGCCACGAAGATAGGTTTCTGTAGGATTGTTAAAATAGAAAAATAGGTCCAGCGACTTATTTTTATACCCTGCGTATCAATTAGGTACATAGGCCGCTATTTTTATCATGTCTGTCTCAACTAAGACCTACCTACCTACTATAATAGGAATCTAATCAGTTTTTCTATGAGAGATTTCGGCTAAAATTTTGTCCTCGACTGGCATGTCCTGGTCGTCCCAGCCCCACACTGGGTTTTCTGGGTGGTGGTGTTCATCGGAATGGTCCTCTTCCTTGTGAGCCCATGGATGCGTTCCATCGCCCGTTCTCGTTACCCGATTTTTTATCATCTCAGCCGATACAGTCTTCAAATCGTACGCCAAACCTGCGACATTCATTGTGTTGGGATTATCAAGAAGTCATTTAGAAAGGTTACTACTATATTATACTATACTAATATACCATACTGGGCGAAGTAGTATTTACTATTTAAGGTACAGACACTATAACTTGGGAAGGTAAGTTCTTATGTCTATCCATCCATATTATTCCATCTCATACAAAACAGAAATACATTGTTAATTATGAAAAACATGTAAAATATATGCAAGGCATATATTTTACAGAGGGCCAATTAAAAGTTTCCACTTGTAGTTAATGATTTCTTAATTAAGTTGGTTTCATAACAAAGCTACTTGGCTAGACTTGGCAATAGCTAATACCTTTATCAAAAAGAAAGACCAGCACCTGATCACATACAAAACGACAAAAGTGGCAACGACACAGCGCAAATATAATAACATTCTCCTCAAAGAAAATACAGTAAAAGATTGCAAAGTTGTGAGAACTTAGTCCCTCAGAATAGACTATTACTGGTATAAATAAGAATTCAAGTCAAATCAAAAACAAAATAAAACGCACCCTATGATTAAATGGCACCTAAGAGAAAAGAGTGCGTATTTAGAGTATTTAGAGTTTAATTTAATAAACAGAGGTAATTAAGATGATAGAAATGAAAACTTTGGTAGAGCAATCGGAGAATTAATATTTTTGGAAAAACAAAAGGAAAAGGAAAAGGAAACAAAGAGAAGTATACATACAAAGTGGTAGAATGAAGAAGTACAAAAGGTTCTGAAAGAAAAGAAGAATACATTTCATGAATGAAAATTACATTATGGAAAAGAACAAACGGACTAGGTACATGAATGGAATGCAAAAATAAATCTATACGGGCAGGTGCGGCAGCAAGGGCCAAGGACTAAGGACACACTCTAGCTCTCGTTGAAAAGCATTCAAGGGCAGAAATACCTGTACAGAACAGCGAAAGACAGAAAATAATGAAAGAGATAACCCACACCAATGTTATAAAAGATGACGCAGGAAAGGTTTTGACGGATGATGGTGAAAATAAATTTGCCAAGTTCATGTGACCACATACAGTGAGGCTTCCGAAGTCAGCATGGATAAGAATGACTAGTGGTCAGGTCCCAAACCAATTCAACAGCATGACAAGAAAAAATGTATGGACCTTTTTGAATTTTATTAAGGTTTACACATCAGGCAGCTGACAGACTGACATAGCGAAACTATAAGGGTTCCTTGTAGACTTCGGAATAAAAAAAAAGCGTTAGAATTCTTATTTTACAAAGTTGATTAAAAAGAAAATAATTGGAGTGGAGGGTAAAAAATAATAATATTCGGATGTGTTTGAAGATGAATGGATGGTAGTGGGTAATTTTTTTCTTCAATAAGTTGTTATAAGATGAGGTGATCTCGGACGAATGGAACAACAGTTTGCTGGTGCTCATTTCTAAAAATAAAGGTAACAGGTACAGGATTATAACAAACATAGAGAAATAAAGCTCGAGTCAAATAGTTATGGCAGAACCAGTCTTAGGTTTATGCAGGGAGCATGGCAACATAGGTAGGTACACAACATTTGCATTACGTCAACTCTGTAAAAAAATACAAGCATGCGCACAAGAACCTGCAGATGGTGTTGGTTGATCTCGAGAAAGGGTAGGTCAGGGTACGCCGTGAGGTTCTGTGGTGAGCAATTAAAGAATAAGAGGTGCCTGGGAAGTAACAGCAGCTCGTTAGAGCAATGTTCAATAAATACTTACGGGTATTTATAATAATGTGTTCAGATCGCGTAAGTTTAAAAAACTTTAATGTTCAATAACGCCAGCATACACGTCCGGTCTGAAGCCGGAGTTTCAGGCGTGTTCAATGTGGCTGTAGGCTTGCACCAGGGATAGACTTTAAGCCCTTATTTGTTGCTCTTAATGATGCATTGACATTAGAAGGCTCCCAGGGGCATACTGTTCGCTAATGTCGTTTTCCTTGTAGGAGAAGATGCAACCGAGGTACAGTGTAGACTTCGAAAAAATGGGGACGTATTGGAAGCGTCGAAAAACACCAGGTTAATACAGAACATCTATTTCGCGATATCGTTGGACCTAGTTTATTTATTAAATTCGACGACTTCTGCGGCGCAATGGGCTAAGGTCCGACTGAGACGCAGAAGGTTGCGGGTTCGATTCCCGACGCGGGAGAAATATTTGTATGACCTGCAAGTATTTGTCTCAGGTCTGGTTGTTTCTTTGTATAATATGTATGTATTTACAACAAAAAAAAAGTATATAAGTAGCATATCAGTAATGTGGTACACATAACACAAGCTCTGCTTACTTTAGGGGAAAATGAGTACCTGCGACAGAGATGCGAATGTTGAGGTGTGGAGTGGAGTGACGAGAATGGATAAAATAATGTTTATTATTAATAAGTACTATAGGAATGTATTAGGTATATTAGTCACGCCAGTGACAGATAGAGTAGTTCAAACAAAACCCATACCACGCTTACGCTATTAGGAATGAACCTCATGAGAAGAGAAAAGTATCAGATACTATCTGGAAAGCTGTAAGACATAGGTATAGCCTCGCAGTCTTTTTTTGGGGCAATAATACAATCACAATACAAGCTAGCCCAAAACTTAGCATATATTTATTTGGTGACTAGGTGACTGATACTTAGAATCTTACATACTTATGATACTTTGTAATTTATATCATCCAGACACAAAACGAATACCTATGTTCATCACACAAATATTGATCCTGGAAGAGAAACGTAACACCCAGCTTACAACGCAGAAGACAGAGCTTCTACCAACTAAGCTGACAGGCCAGTCAATATCTTTGCGGGTTGTAATTTTTCTAGCTTAAATAAATAACAATAGCAACTAACTATTCTGATTTTGCGCTAATGATTTCCACCCTAGGAACTCACCATGCTTTGCAGCGAAGTCAATGAGAGCAGTGGACATGTTAGTGCTATAGTTTCCCAACTCTGCCGCCTTGTAGTCCCATGGGAACACGTGATGATAGTTGTGCCAGCCCTCTCCGAAGGCACAGATCGCGACAGTCACGTTGTCAGTGGCGCCTATGTTTCTGGAAGAGCAACATGAAGATGCAGGTTTTGCCACACACCACTCACGGTGTCTGCATCAAAGTTTATGCTTAAAATCTTACATAGTTACCTTTTAAATAGATAGCTACTCGTATAGTATACTTTACTTACTTAAAAGTGAAATATTAGTGTATGAAACAATTCTTAAACCAATGTAATTACGTTTTAAAAACTAAAAAGACAATCTACTCAAGATATAGATGATCATCATCGATATATAATTTATTGATTTTTTAAAACCGCTCGACCAATTTCGATAAAATTTAAATGGAAATAGAAAGTATACCCTTTAAACTACCTGGAAAGTATACCCTTTAAACTACCTGGAAAGTATACCCTTTGAAACAAACAAAAACCAAATCGCCTGACGCCTGGTCTTTAAGTAATCGGTGAAAATACATAAAGAAAAAATATTCCGACGAATTGAGAACCTCCTCTTTTATTGAAGTCGGTTAAAAATAGGCAAATTTTTAAGTAAGGTATATTATAGGTAGGTTAAATGATTAGTATGGATATGGATTAGTATGGATGGATAGTAACCTGCAAAGATTAGAGGTATATCTCATAAACACTAATGTGCTGTTTAAATCTGTTGCCATCTCTATTCTTTAACATTAGAAAGACAAGGACAGAGCATACTTTAGCGCCACTCTACCTTATTATGTGATTATAACATACAGGGTTGAGATTTTAAGTAAGTCAATAATCTTGTTTTCGACTATATCGTCCAATCGCGAGCAATCCATCTATACTACTCCATATCCATACTAATACTAGATACTACCTAACACAGAAACCAATGCATCACTAACTATGTTACTTATAAAAATAATTTGTTATCAAACATTTTATATTTGTATTTTTGTATCTGTACTACTTAATAAAAATAATCTAAAGTATCTCTGTCTGTCTGTCTGTCTGTCTGTATGTTACCTTTTCACGGCTAAATAGCTGAACAGCTCTTGATAAAATTTGGTAACAACGCCTAGCCTCAAACTAAGCATAGCTTGTATTATGGTGACCAGATGACTGATAGAGTACTTATATATTTTTAAATACATACTTATGATACTTTATAACACCCAGACACAGAACAAACAAATGTTTATCCTGGGAGGGAATCGAACCCTCAACTTAGCGCAGAAGGCAGAGCTACTACCAACTGAGCTGACCAGATTGTATCTTGGGGACGGACATAAGCTTATTTTTGTATAGGTGTTAGTTCAAAACATCCAGGTCATTATTGTAGATAGGAGATTATAACATGCACAGAGAGATACACGGGCGAAACTGGGTCAATTATTCGTGGATGTTTAAATAAATAGACGTTAATACCTATTCCTATATGCATTGAAATATGGACATCATGGGGAGAAAAAGGGAAAGCTATTTATAATTTAAATTAGCATCGTTGAAAAACGAACATTCGTTTCTCATCAGTGCTTTAAGGGGCAATCATAAAAGTCCGTAGGTATGTATATACTTAACACGTCGGTTTATTAGGTAGTTCCATTCTTCTTGATGTTGTCTCTACGGTTGGTACTTTCAGACGTTGAACAGCGAATGGGTCCATTACACAAATAAGCGTAGAGGCAAGACAGTAACATTAATGGCCTTACTAGGTACCTACTGTTGGCGAGTAGGTGCTTGTCAAAGTGTTCCGACCAAGCACACTATCTCGACATTGTACTCCATTAAATTGACCCTTAACTGACAAAATAAATAAATATAGGTGGACAAATATGCACACTTCACTGTAGTTGCCGAAGAATTTCGTAAAGATGATGTCATGAACATTGTGTTATGATGTTTCCGCCTGCAATAGGTACCTTTTGCTAGCCAGTTAACAGTGCGTGACCGGCATTCAATCGATTTCCATGAATTTAACATATTCTAGATACCTACCTACTTAAAGGAAAATCAATTACATTAAAATTATAGATCTAGGCATACCCACAAAGTAATACTTAGTAATACTTAACTACACACACGTTCATTAACTTCTGACCGTAGATAAATAAAAAATGTTTAGTACTGATTTCTCAATAGCCAGGTAACTTCATAACCCAACACGCACTAAAAAATCCGGGCGTTTTCAACCGCGCTATTCTGAACTATTTATAACTCCCAACGCAATTTTTTCTGCTATTGCGTGCTGATTTAACAACTATCAGATAAATAAATAGCTTTTGCATTGAACATATTTTCGCCCATCGTCGCAGGATCGACGTTATCATTCTAAATAGACGGAAAAGCCAATCAACTCAACGGTCTATCAACTTACTTGTCGTACGGTCTGTTGCCCCAGATATGAGCAGCAGAGTTTACCAGCCACGTGAAGTGTAGAGACACGGTGTACCTCGTGATGGAGGCAACGTACCACGACGACCAGGACTCCTCTCCCCACATGAACACAGGAATCATAGCGGGGAATATAAAGCAGAGAAGTGGCATCACCACAAGGTACGTTCTGTAATTATAACAAACTAGCTGTTATCCCCGACTTCGTACGCGTATGCTTAGAACCTTTATTTTTATATAAAAAATGCGTTCTGTGCATCTAAAGAACATCTTATAAGTTTAATCCCCTATTTTGTATTTAGTATAAGTAGTTAAGTAAATGTTTTAATGTATGTTACAGCAATATAATAGCTATAAACCACAATTAAGAAGAGCGATATTCTCCTAATACAGGTATTTTATACTTAAAAGGAGGTATCCAATACTGATAAACTATGTTACTTAAGTTACAGAAATAAAACATTTTGTATTTGTATTTTACCCCCTTCGGGGATGATTTTGCAAAAACGTTGAAACATGTATTTCTTTATTTCTTACCAAAAGCCTAAATATGAATTTGCAGATCAATAACTAAAGAAAATATGAGTTTCCCAAACAAACATTCATCCCCTATTTTTCCCCTTTCAAGGTTGTTTTTTAAGACAAAAAGTAGACTATGTTCCTCCCCCAGACAGGCAGAGACACTTTCGCATTTATAATATTAGTATAGATACCTACTTACAGCAAGTTTATACCAAAGTTCGAATATTCATATTCGTACGCTATATATTACTTAGTTATATTGTAAACGTACCGTTTCTGAAACATGACAATAGGATCCTTCTCGAGATCCGACATGTCGACAGTGGCGCCTTTTTCCAAGACATCTTTATGTTTCCGCAACATCAGCCAGCCGATGTGTGAGAAGAAGAATCCTCGCTTCGCGTTGTGGGGGTCAGCGTCCGTCTCCGTGAACTTGTGGTGAACTCTGAAACCCCACAATACCATTAGCTAGGGGACTTCCGTTAGCGGCCGGCAGAATGTGCCGAGGACCTCAAAAGGCGCAAATATGCTGGTCTTGATAAGGCCTACATATTTGAGCCTTTTGGAGTCGAGACCCTGGACCCGTGGGGAACAGAGCCCTCCACGTTTTCAAAATTATGGCGTCTGGTAAATACATTGCGTGACCCGTGAATCTGGCTCAGCGTATTAGTATTGCCATTATGCCGCCAGTGTCTTGGGAACGCTGCCCTCGCAGTGATCTGGATCAGTTGAGTTATCTATAGATCGTTTTAAACGATCCTTATAAATAGCTCTACTGTTTCACATGTATTTTATATTATTGTATATTATCCTTTACATTTATGTACTTAACCTTCGTAGCTAGGTACTTAATTATGCGACATCATTTACACACTTGAGGAGCTCCGGAACAAAAACCGATAAATCCACTTTACATAATTTTTGGGAAAATATAAAAATAGATTTATTTAAAAACCGTAATGCTTTTCGATCAACTAAAATATGATAAAAATGGGTAGTAGGAAGGGCTTTCATATAGTCACAAAAAAAAAATCTAGCATGAATAGTGTCCTAAGCATTTTAATTTAAAATATGAAATTATCGGGTTTTGGTCCGACCATTACGCAATTATCGGCTTATTAGCGACTTAATTGTATATATCAGTGTTTGTTCCGGCGCCCCTGTAATTATGGTTATATAAACAATTTTTATATTCCTCTATTTTTAGGGACAGTTTTATAAAAAAAAACACGAGTAATGGACTAATCTTTTATTATCATTATCTACCTTCTATATTAAAATATTATTTACTTTTTTTTTCGATACAATCGCAAGTATTTCCTTTAACATCTTCATGCTGATTAAGATTTTCATTCTCCAGTAAGTTCTTGTACCATCTAAATTCCTCATTAATCCTCCAGTCATCGCCAAACTGTTTTTTTTCATCAAATTATCAACATATCGTTTTTTAGCAACACTCAAACCTTTACAGTAAATTGTTTGTTAATGTTCTGTTGGGTGACGTTTGCCCCTCTTTAACAGACATAAGGGTCTGCGCTTTTCATCAGCTTAATTTCTTAAGTTTCTATAGGTATTGACCAGATTTTTAATTGTTGTTTCTACTCTTCTACCAATCTTTTTAGTTACTAAATGTTTCTTTAAAACTACTCTCTTTTAGTTTTGATATATTTCGTAATACTGTAAATAATCACTGGTTTTTTTCTTAAATCTTTTTCCACTCTACCAAAAAAATACATGTATCGGCAAATGATCCGAACGGAAATCAGCCTTCAACAATTTGCATAGGATTTATCGGTTACTGGTACAAAAACTAAAAACTGTGTTACGAATTGATAAAAAATGATGTAATTGTCGGATTTTGTTCCGGCCGCCCAACTTTAGAGTGTCATTTAGTACGTTTTTAACGGGTTTTGATGCGTGTAATTGAAGTATGGCATGTAAGAGTACTATGAGAGACAAAAAATAAAAAAAAAAGTTGTTTGATCAAAAACGGATTTATCGGTTTTTGTTCCGGAGCTCCTCACTTATACCATACAAAACAAAACAAGTACCTACAAAGTTAAAAAATGTTTTTTGCTCAAAAGATATTTGACAGTATTTATGTATGTGACATAAAATAAAAATACAATTCTGGGAGACATTTTCAATCGCAGTAGACTCAGCACTATATCTGCGCATACGTAGCTTACGCAGGGCTGGTTATCAGTCTACCCCTTAGCTCGAACTTATAGGATAGTCGAGCAACTAAAATTATAAGTGATTTGATTTCTCGTAAATAATAAAAAAGTGAAAAAATAAACAGCTAAAAAAGAACTGTTTGCGTATTACTGGTGTAAGTGAGCGTATGTAACGTGTTAGGTGTGTGTGTGTGTTTCTAAGAGAAAGCATTTTCAAAACTCCAGTCTCGTAAGAGCCTGGGTGGCGAAGCTGCCTCCCCGTTTATAATATACGTATAGAATGTTGTGTGTAAGATGCATGTGCATGCATACGACAGTTTTTTACACATTTTTTACACATTTTATTTCGGTCAATTACCAACGCAATTGCAATAAATTGTTATGTTGGATGCGGTCTCAGACAGATAGACAGACACTGGACTAACGGTACCTATAAGGCCTAGCGCACATTAACGATTAATCTGCGATTTTCTGTCTAATATTCTGTGGATCACAGCACGCACTAGCGGAAAAAATCGCGTTTAAAATCATCTAATGCAGAATTTAATTCAGAATAGCGCGGCTTAAGCCGCACGGATTGATTTGTTAGTGCGCACTAGGCCTAGATGTGCCGAACTAGGACGGAACATATGTTTTATGAATATATAGGTTAGTACCTGTGATCTCGAACCCATTCATATATATGATTTTGAAAGGCCATAGTTTGCATGAGAGCTAGGAAGAGCCGTAAGGGCCAGCGTGCCTTGTAGGCTCTGTGGGCCCACAGCCTGTGCGCACCCGCTGTCACCCCCATAGCCGATAATAAGGCAAACGAAAGCCCTGAAAACATAAGTAAATATTAATTATATACGTAGATTGCCGAGTAAATAATTGTTTGCATTAAATTCGCCTAAAGTAAAAATCTAACAAATATACTTCTCAAATCCGATAGTAGCATCAGTCAGCTGATTTCTCAATGAAATTGAAAACGAACAGTTTTATCTCTTATTCAAAAAATCACTGAGTACCAACGGATATAAATAAACGGTAATAAAAAACACTGGAATAAGTAAAAGTACTAGATACTTGTTCCAGTGAATGGGTTTCAATTCGGCCCTTTCTTTTTCAGTACAAATTTGTTCTCTCCATATTAAACACTCGAAGAACATAAAAAACATTTTCTTTAGGTAAATCTTATTTGCTCGTGAGATTTTTTATTTATTTCGAACAGTGGCTACGATACCTTCGGTATTGAAAGATAAAAAAACTGTTATAGCAGTTCACTTATAAGACCCGCGGCAAATAATTCTCTTCGCTATAGGCTTTGGAAACCCTTAATATACACATTTTTGAAGTGATAACTTCATATGGGAGGGTAAACCGCTTCATTACGTAATGCGTTACGACGCCGGTCTGTATGGTTTCCCATTCTCTCACGCATACAGCAGCGGTAGGCAGGCTCCTCCTCTCTCACTCTAACCCACAGCGCTATTTAGATTAGTTTAAGTTATCACTTCTGTCGGGCGTCTCGAGACGCACACGTTTTAATCGAAGTGTAATAGAAACTTAATCTTTAGTAACTTACCAAAAACTATAGTCCATATTCTACATCTGCCAGTGAACATGAGGTAAAAGCCGTAGAGCGTTGCTGCGTGCAAATATACAAAGGCTAACACGTTTCTCCATACTAGCTGCCATCTGCAAATAATCAATAGAACGGTCACAAATATTCTTTACCTATCGTGGATTTACCTATTGTACATAATTTTCACTCAAAACGGTTTTGAGTGGAAATTATATTCGTAATCCATAATAGTTTTAAAAGTTTCCTTTTGTAGTTACCCAGATATTATAAAAAAAAAGTTAATTTCTGACTTAGTCCATATTATGGTTAGTACCAAAATAACTTAAAAACGAGTGTTAGTGAAATTTACCAGAGAAAATAGTAATTATAGTGATGAGTGAATGTGCAGCTGCATCCATTAATTATGAAGGGGACAGTCCCACCTTTCGGACAATGTGCTCACGATGGTGTTCGTGTGCCACGGACCCGGCTTCTCACTGACGCGCTTATATTATAGATTCGTTTGGTACTTCATTCGTACGATTTTTAAGAAGATTCAAAATTGCCCTTGAGTTTTTATTGATTTATTTTATCACTTTGATTTTGTTATTTTATGCTGACCCGGTGAACTTTCTTATAATTGATTTGATGGTTAACGATAGTATAGAGAGAAACAAAACAAAAAAATATCAAAATCAGGCAAGAAATTTTCAAGTTCTTGCGAGACCAAATCACGGCAATATATTTAGATGATATTCGAGAAATAACTGTTTCTGGTTCGTCGGTTCGACTTTGCACAAAAGGGATACAAGACGAATAAGTTCTTATATTATAAATAAACTCAGCTTAGACATCTTAGTACTAAAGGCTAATAAGATATTTATCAATAGTCAAATTAGTCTGATGACTCAGAGGTAGGATAGCCTACCTGTCAATTAAAATGTTTAGATAAATATAAATAATTTAAATAAATAAAATTGAATTCATTTATTAAATCAGACAACATTTAAATCCATTTTTTTGTTAGTGAGTTGTCTTAAAAACTATGTTAATTTACAAGGAAAGTACAACACATAAACATTAAAAATTAAAAATTACTGGCAGGTCGTAGCGATCTGGAATAACCTGCAGGATGCTGTTTGATTAGTAAATAATACTAATCAAAAGCCAAACAAACTTTTCACCCTATATTTTGAACAAGTGGCGCGACTTTACTCGACTACTGTGATTTTCATGCAAACTTTGACCCCCACCGCTGCATTTTGGATTATTTTTACTATAGAAATTTGTGATCCTATCAGCAGTGAAATTCTAATGCAACTAAACTACCTATTAATAAATTTAAAGCATACATAAAGGGTAGTCTTTTCAAGAAAGCGTATTATAATATAAATGACTATAATATTAATCAGAATGCATGGACTCATGTCGCTGTGCCGTCAGACAGATAAGCGACACTTTTGAAATGTATAAACTCTCTTGTATTCGTTTTTTGTAGTTAAAGTAGTTATTAGATGGATCATGTAAAAAAGTGCTAGGAATAGGACGAGTTTCTGTCCAGATCTTCTTGAGCTTGGGTTTGGAGGAATTGGCACCTAAATTCACCTAGTATGTAAGACGTTTCAAAGTGATCCTTGTGATTGTATTGAATAAAGTATCTTTTAACTTTGACTTGACTTTTGACCATAGTAATTTGTGATCCTATCTGTAACGTAAAGTTCTGTAACGTAGTCACAACCGCGTTAACACTCTCTAATGATGTACATTATTATCGGCGTTATCAATTATAACTAGCGGTAATAATGGTACCTTATCAGATTCGTATTGTTATCGAGTTCGTTGCCGGTAGGTAGTACATTATTTAAACTTTCTCTTTCTAGGTGATGATAGTTGTCGTGAGGTGTTCAGGTAACCAGCTGAGACGCCAGATATGCGACAAAATCTTCACAGTGTAAGTAATAATGTTTATCTGGTCTACTACCTGGTACACGAGACCAGGTACACAATTGAATCTACCCGAATCTACCAGTCAAATAAAACATATTTTTATTCAATGCAATCGCAAGGATCACTTTGAAATGTCTTACATGCTAAGTGAATTTAAGTGCTCACCCAAGCCCGAGAAGATCTACTTTAATTCAACTAGTTTTTAAGTTTAAATTTTTCTTGTTCTTATGAGTTTAGCTCGAAATAAATGTATATTATTTTATTTTATCATTTGAATCATCAAATAATCAATTAGTACGAGCAGACGAGGTAAGTAGCAAGTTACAAGAGTTGGTATTTGTGGGTCTCTTAATGATAGGAGTTATCAATATTAAGGAGCTCTATGTATATATTTATTAAGGAACTTAAGTCCTGGTTACAAGCTAAATGTTTTTATAACATCTAATACGCTAACTGCCACGATTGATTTGGTCACTTCAATTAAACTCAACATTAACAACAAGAAATTAGTGCTGGGAATTTTCATAGACTTAAAAAAAGCATTTGACACCGTTAGTCATCAAATACTCTTAGCAAAACTAAAGAATATAGGTGTTACAGGCTCTGCCTATGAAATATTCAAATCATATCTTTCAAACAGATACCAAATTGCTAAAATTGATGGCCAGCAGAGTACCCCACAGCTACTAACCTACGGTGTACCACAGGGATCTATCTTGGGGCCATTACTTTTAATAGTATACACGAGATCGGTCTAAAAGGAGACATCACACTATATGCTGATGACACAAGTCTATTTTACACTGGGGACTCCATAGTTTCAATAGTAGAACAAGCTCAAAATGATTTAAATATTTTACATGATTGGCTACAATCTAACTTACTTACTATAAATACAGAAAAAACGAATTATATAATCTTCGCAGCCAAAAATAAAACCATAGAAGCACATAATCCTTTAAAAATTAATGGTACAACAATAAATCAAGTAAATAAGGAGAAATATCTTGGACTTATACTTGAGAGTCAGCTAACGTGGACATAGAAAAGATCAGAACAAAAATCACTTCCCTTACAGGTGCGCTTCGTGGCATAGTACGATGCCTTCCAAAACAAGTACGATACACGATCTATAACTCTATGGTCAAATCTCATTTAGAATATTTAATTGAGATTTGGGGAGCAGCTGCCAAAACCAATCTCCAAACATTACAAGTAGCTCAAAATAAAATTATTAAAATACTATTCAATTATGATTATTTAACACCGACCATAATAAATGTTTATGAATCAAAGAAACTAAAAACATGAATATAAAAAAAATCTACATGTACAATACATGCATTTTAATTAGGAAAATTCTAACTAAAGATTTACACTCAAAATTAGTTTTTACAAAAAAGATAAATGTTCAAAGTCGCATAACTAGACAGGCCAATAACATAAATTTAATAAAACCAAGGACTAACTATGGGAAAAATAATATTAAGTACGAAGGGGCAAAACTCTATAACAAATTAACAAAAGGATATAAAATCAGTAAAATCGCCAATAGTTTATAAAAACCTACTTAGAGAACACATTTTAAAGGATTCTTCGATGCTAATAAAACTAATTAAATTTGCGTTACAAAAAAATGTTAACAACATAATCCACCGCTTTTTTATCACTGTGGCTACGGCCTTAGTAAACATTTGTATTGTATCGCGCCGCTCGGCACTACATGTAGCGACTATGCATCGGCCTACTCGCTGCATTATACAACTACCCACATTACCTAAATATTATTTTTATATTAGAATTGTACCTTTTAAGTAATATAAGTAATATTTAAGCTACGTATACATGACGGCACGTTCTATATAACTTTTAGTAAATAGTATTTCTCTGTAAGTGAATTTGTAATTCTTGTCAGAAATAAAATTCTTAAACCATATCTGAATTAATAAAATGACATAATTTTAATTTAATTAATATTCCACAGTGACGTTTATATTGATTTATTATTGTGTTACCTTGCTTTTTTATAAATGTTTCAGTTGGTTATAAAATATTGTAATATTATATTGGTTGCATATCGAACTAAGCAAATAAATGAAACCTGTAGTTGACCTATGTTCCACAACAATAAATTATGAATTATACAAATACTACCGTTTACATTACAAATATTTATATTTCACCGCCGTTTTTGAGTACAGCGACTAGTTTTATTCTCAGGGGCTTGGGTGTTTACTATTTGACTAATGTTAAAAATGTTCGCTGAACTTACGGGAGCAAACGCCACACGTTAGGTTATCATTAACTAAGTTATATTGTATCATTTTGAATCGTTTTCTAAAATACTAGTAAATCTAGGTGCCGGTTCGACCACACTTCAAGAAGAATCCGGCCAACCTTTATTTCATCTAAATAATTATAAGAGATAGTTTCTGTTTTATTACGTTTTTAAATTTGCTAATCGACAAATTAAGCACGTCAGTCGCCTCGGACTAGAAGCGTACACATTGATTGCAACATACATATATTACTATTATTATGGAAATCCAATCTAATTTTTTCAAGGCACTGTCATAATATTTATTTCCTTAAATTTACTTCTTTCTACGCCTAGTGTAGGTTTCCAAAAACAGGATGGATAAGAATGAACAGTGGTCAGGTCCCAAAACCAATTTAAAAACGTCTAGTTAATAAAATACAAGAGTTTAACTAAGGAGTTTTCTTATGATATTTTTTAAGTTTTACAAATCTGGCTTTTTCTCATAATCTAGTAAAGCCTTGCTAGCCGTGATAATTTTCTTTTTCAATTCAGCATCATATTTATACAATTCTAAAAACGTATCAAGGCGCCGTGAAAAAGTACGACTTAAAGGCTTAATATTTATCCAACATATCTCATATCTTTGAAAAACCTATACAACGATGTTTTATAGGTACAACCCACACGAAAAAAATATTTTAAGAGGATTCTCTGTATGTTTGCTTAAGAAAGAGATATAGAAGTTAAATACCTATTTATTATTATAATGTAGAAAGTTTAAAGCATTATTTTGTTAAAGAACCGAAGTAAGATATTTTTTGATGTTATGTAGAAAATTGTAGAAAATAAAATATATAATCAAAAATTATTATTTTTCATGGGCTGTACATCAATCTGTCATTCAATTTTCGGACAGTCATTTTTACTTTTAGTCAATATGGGAAAAGTTTTTTTGGGACTGAGGCGTATCGAAAACCAGGCGTTTTTAAATTCAGTCCTAACTAACGTCACGTAAGCGAAAAAGCATTTTTTCAAAACATTTATTTCATAAGTTTGTAGAGACCACTAATACGTAAAACCTATTGTATCACCGTGCGCTAAAGACTAAAACAAATAGTATGTACATATTTCATCACGTTAAGGCCACGTTAAGCCTAACAGAAGCTAGTAGCTAGAGCTCTGATTAGGGCCGTACAGACAGGCAGACCTACAGACAGACAGCTTTGGAACTTTGCTTGACTTCAGAACCCTAAAAACGTAATCAAACGAAACTGTCTAATATAAGCTTATTACAAAGTTAAATATTATTCAGATGACAAAAAGCTTGGGCTGCTCCAACTCGACTCGTATACTTAACAAAATTAACAAGGATCATACAAAAAAGGGTGAAAACTAGACGAGTTCCTTGTTTTTGAACGAGGCTAGAAGGAACCAGCACCTAGTTTCACTACCATGTAAGAAAACGATTCAAAATGGTCCTTGTGATTTTATTGATGAACAATATTTGTTTATGTTTTTGAGTTAGACTAATGGAATTCCACAAGAAACACTCGGGTACTTTTATTTTCAAATATAACCTTGACTCAGGACTCATGAATGTCGTCGTCAAGGCGTAAAAGGATGTTCAGGTATGTACTCACTCATAATCTCTGTTTTTCCTCGGTTCTGAGTTTGTGATGCGCAGCATATCTTCATTTATTGACTTTGACAGTAACTTGTTCACCAGGAAGTATGAGTCCGACATTTTTACTGAAGTCCTGAAAATAAACAAAAAACGCAAATTTACATAAAAAAAATATTGTACTTAAGTCCATGTTGGAAATGGGTAGATATTATTTACGTCACACCCACTAAACCTACAGCAAGGTACTATTCGTAGAGGCCAAGCAAAATCAATCAACAGAATCATGTTAAAACAGCATGGTGTTATTCGCGCAATTTTGACTCTACTCTACAGAATAGCACAATAAATCCAGGCGATTTAAAATCACGCTCTTTCTATAAGTACTTCCAAACTTTGACAGTTGATAGCGGCCATATTATTGAAGCTGCATCCTGTTACGTTGTCATTTATTCAGTCTTGTTTTGTCAAATCACGATGGATGGATATAGCGTTCAAAAACACGTGCCAATGATAAAATTGTTTTAGCAAAATGAGTGTTCTGTTCTAGCAACTTCCACGCGCTTCTCTCATTTTACGGTCGCTATAATCGTCCTACTGAGAGGAGGTAGATATGGATATGGTGGATTTGAGTCCACTTCTAGTTCAGTAAACAATCACCCAACACCAACACGTCGACGAAACACAAGATCTGCCAAAAACATCCGTTAGATTGTGTAGGAGAATCCGAGGCAGTCGTTTTCACGTCGCTCACAAGAACTCGGAATTTCGCACACCACAACTTCGCGAAGTTTGTGTCGTGTCTTGCGCCTGCACTCGTACAAAACTCTAATGACTGTAACAGCTGAATGTAAACAACCATATACAACGACGTGTGTTCTGGAGCAGTTGGAAACTGACTCTAATTTTCATCGAAAAATCATCTTTAGTGATGAGGTCCATTTCTGGATTTCAACCAACAAAATTGTCTACTTTGGGACGATACCAATCCACATGATCCAAGAGCGTCCAATACATCCTGAAAAAGGCACTGTTTGGTGTGGATTTTGAGCTGGCGGCGTCATCGATCTTTGAGAACGACGTTGGCGAAGCCGGCGAGCGAGCGCTATAGGTTGATGATTACCAACTTCTTTGGGACTGAACTGAATGATATGCACATGTTGTTAACATTTGTGATTACAAGAAGACGGTGCTTGTGCCAAACAGCTCATGCCACATTAGACATTCTGCACAAGCGATTTGAAGGCATGGTCATCTCACGTGGAGGTGATGTTAACTGGCCACAGTTCGTGTGCGATTTGACTCCGTTAGACTGAGGGGTTTTCTTAAATCGCAGGTCTATGCAAATAAGCTACGAACCTTAGCGGCCTTCAAAGTCAACAACCCATGCTATCGGTCAAATTCAGTCTAAAATATGCGGCAAAGTCATGGAAAATTCGGATATTTCAGAGAAGCCGCGTTGGCCGTTTATACCTCAGAATATCGCTGAATCACGCAAACTACATAATCTACAAAGAACATAAATTACTTATTGCACTTATTGCACTACTCTAAACATAAAACTGTGGCCTTTAGGGGCAGTTTCCGGTACCAGGCGACCAAGTGTTGGAATAACATACCGCCACCACTTCGTCTACTTAAATCTAAGTATTCTTTAAAAAAGAATTACAAAAAGTATTTATTGAAGCAGCAGAAAACTGGGTTGTCTGGTACCCACACTTATGATGCACCCTTTGCTTGTTGATGACCATTTGTATGTTACGCGTTAGTAGCATCTGACAGGGAAGCATAACGCTGAGTCGAGATCTTTTTGCTGCTGTAGCACACAGCACTGTTAGGTAGGTAAGTACGCAGAATAATATTAAGTTTTTTAAATGTCTTTTCTCCTTTTACTTTTTGATATGTGTCACTTCCTTTTCACCTAATTCTGTTTAGTACTCATTTTTATTATTGATGTGTATGTGTGCTTATTCAGTAAATAAACAAATGTCTATGTCTATTAATAGCCACACTTTGGCACACTTTATTGTAATTACCTATGCACGTTTGACCTAGGCACTAAATAATTATTTTCTGACCCACATTTGGTTACAAAACCACATAAGTAACCCTTTTATCATGGCACTGCTCGCCATCGGCAGAGTGTTCATCCTCACAAATTGGAATCCAATTTGTCGCGCACAGTGCGGTTTTAGAGGAACTTCCTCCCGCGAACGCTCCGGATGTTGAATGAGCTCCCTGCCAATGTATTCCCGGGGGATACATGGGGTATGGTATGGGTATGGGGTATTTCAAGAAGGGATTTAATAGGTTTCTCAAAGGTCGGAAACGCGCATGTGATGCATTTGGTGTTTTGCAGGCGTCCATAGGCTTCCGTGACTATTGACCATCAGGCGGGCCGTAAGCTTGTTTCCCAACATTGTGGTATAAAAAAAATGTTGTCCGCTACTCATTACATTATATAATCTGATAAATTTTGTTTACCTTTAAACAAAATTTTGATAACCTTGAACTTAATTATGGTATTAAATATATAAATAAATATATACTAGCTGATCCGGCAAACTTCGTACCGCCTCAATAAATCAATAATTAATAATAATTATACTTACTCCCCATTTAAACCTTCCCTGGACTACGACAAACATTTCAACACCAAAATCAGCTAAATCAGTCCAGCCGTTCTCGAGTTTTAGCCAGACTCAAGACTAACGAACAGCAATTGATTTTTATTATATAGATTATAAACGCGAAAGTTTGTATGTATGTTTGTTACTCCTTCACGCAAAACCTACTGAAAGGATTTTAATGATACTTTACAATAATATAGCTAATACATCAGAATAACACATAATTTATAAAGATATTGTATGAATTGTTCAAATTATAATGATAGGTGTCAACTAAGAGGGAAAAAAATCTGCCATCTGCTATTAGTACTAAATATATAATATATAAATAATGCCGGACATTTAACACAGCGTCATGCAGCCCCAAAGTAAGCATGTGTTATGGGTACCACATGACTGATCATCATCATCATCATCATAGGCCTTTGTTCATCTGTTGAAAATGGTTTAGGTGGCGTCAGTAAAGTTATGGAGCAGTTAATTGTATTTGAAAACTTTCGTTCATGGATCCACTCCAGCAAGCTGAGGTGGGTGAAGTTTCCTCTCCACTGACGTCACTCTGCCTAGGATTCTGTTTGATAGCGCAGGCCTTCCCAGGTACCCACACTAACCTTGCCGACAGGACCCGCAGGAAAGACGAATCAGTACATGCGGTGTCGGTTCGGTTGCAGCATAACGGCTGGCACCGAGACGGGTTTGTTTCAAGTTTTCCTTCTCTATTGCCAGCTCTTCTGTTAGTCAGCAGGGGGACTAACCCCGAATATTTCATCTCCATCATCAGTCTCCAAGCAGCACTCATCTGGGATGACTGATATACTTACTACATATATACACATACTTTTTGTTTTTATTTTGTAAATACATACTTATTATACATAGAAACACGCAGACCCGAGACAAATATTTGCAGATCATACAAACATTTGTCTCGCGGATGGAATCCAATCCGCAATCGAACCCGGAATTGAACCTTAGCCCATTGCTCCACAGAGGTTGTCAAAAAGGCTTATCTTAAAACCACACACAAACTGAATTGAGAAACATTGAGTTTGTTACCTCAGAACTTTCGACTGGGTGAACCGATTTTGATGATTCTTTTTTTATTTGATAGCTGGTGCTTGTAGTGTCAATTCAGTCCAGTTCTGACAATGACATCCATGAGAAAACCATATAAGTCTTTTTTTTATATTCAATGAAATCGGTTGTCTTTTTAGTTTTTAAAACGTAATATGATTTGATTTGATAGATGATAGAGAGTATATCGAGATGCCTCGACTCTTGTGCTTCGTATAATCGCTGGTACGCTCTAGGTCTAAATATTAGCTGAATTAACTCGTCTCCAACCCGCTGTGTTTGTGGATAACCAGATCCTGTGTGACAGATGACAGTTGTTCCAAAATCGTTTTAAAATCGATGCAAAAGGACTCTAGACTTCCAGGGCCGATGAATTTCCAATCTGGTATCGTGCGTAACTACAAGGTAAAGAATAAAATGCAATAAGTAGGTGGCGTGCATGCATATGCGATTTTGTAAGTGCACCTATTGCGAGCGTAACACGTCATATTTACCTATTCATCCTCCTTCCATTAGCTAAATGCGAGTGTTTGTATATTTCATGTAACCAAGGACCATGTTAAAATCAGACTAAGTTGGTCGCGTGGTTTTAAACTTGTAATGTTTATGGAGCTACCTGTATCTGACCTTTGACTCAATAGAGACATGCCATGTGTACTAATTATTTTTAAAATTTATTTGACAAGTACCTAAGATAAATAAATAAATATAAATATTGATGGACAATGCACACAACACCATGTCGCCCAAAACTAAGCATAGCTCGTATTATTGTGACCAGATGACTGATAAAATAATATTATAAATGCGAAAGTAACTCTGTCTGTTTGTTTGTTACGTTTACACGCCTAAACCGCTAAACAGATTTTGATGAATTTTGGTAAAGAGATAGATGGATGGACCTTGGAGAAGGACATAGGCTACATTTTATATAGGTACGACGCGCGTGAAGCCGTGGGCAGCAGCTAGTATTTATATATTTTTAAATACATGATTATGATACTTTATAACACCCAGACACAGAACAAACTCCTATGTTCATCACACAAATGTTTTTCAAAGGGAATTAAAACTCTAACTGAGCTGACATGCCAGTTAAAATCAAATCAAAATAAATAGCCCCAAATTCACAAATCAATAGTAGTCAGATGTGCAAACTACAGATCATCTTTTTGTATCAGTTAGGAAGCTTTAAAAAATGTTGGTTCTCAAACGCTCGTGCATTGTGTAATTAGGTATGTTATCATCTAATGCATGTTTGCGTATGTTTATTTATAAGATCGTTTGCATTTGAACTCATTTGGCTGAAATTTCTAAAATATATGAGGGCTAATTTAGTTTGCAACCCAGACATACCTAGCTACTTACAATGGAATATAACGGTGGTCATCATTAACCGACTTCATCAGAAAGGAGGAGGTTCTTAATTCGTCGGAATCTTTTTTTTGAAGTGAAAACTTCTTTTAGCGCTGTACGCATATTTTTAGATGAGGTAAAACCTCTGGACTCGCGACACCGTTACGAGACGCAGGGCTGCCGCGCTCGCCCCATTTGATTATAAACCTTAATTCATATGTTTACAGTCTACTTTTGTATGGAGAAGTTTACTGAGTTAGGTTCTTTGATATATTATCTACATTATGAACAAAAACATAAAAGAATATTAAATGTATTTTAAAGTTTCTAATAACTAATAAAATACAATTCATAAATAAAATGCAATTCATAACCCAATAAACCAATAACCCTAGTACCCATCTAAAAAATGTCTAACGCGCCAAAATAAGTTTTCACTTCAGTCGGCACTCCCGGAATGCAACCCGTAATTTGTTTTTTATGTATGTTCACCGATTATTTGAAAACGCCTGAACCGATTTGAAAAATTATTTTTTTGTTTGAAAGGGTATTTCCAGGTATACTCTTCGTTTAAATTTTATCAAAATCTGTCGAGCTGAAAAATCTACAAAAAACTAAAAATTGTGTATACATCGATGATATTTTCGTTTACTCCGATACCTCGCTGTCTCATTGGAGCAGTGCGATTATTTGGCCTACCCATATTATATATATACAAAAACATCTACTTTCCACTAAAAATGTAATATAGGCTCAAATTTCATGCAATGAAGTCGGTTTCCTTTTTAGTTTTTAAAACGTAATTATTTAATATGTTGGATTATCTTAGTAGTAGATATTATTTCTTTCTAGTGTTGGTGTTGGTTGAGTAGAGCTGATGATCTCAGTTTATGTAATGAGGACTTAGTTGATGGCAATGACACTTTACATTGGAAAGCCTGCCTGGAGACATCAGTTATATGCAGAAGAAAGGTGACAAGCGTAGCTTTCACAAAATGATACTGCGTTGCGTACCTACCCAACCAATGTGCCCATGCAGCTCCGTGCAGTAATTATGACAAGGATGTTTTTGTTTGACTAACTCTGAGACATCCTCAGACTATGTGAGTAAGCTTTTTAGGTGTCGTAAGGCCACTCCGTCACTACCCACTGACACATATTACGACGACGGCGACTTATGTATACTTGGGATTTTTAAACCCTGTTCTGTATCGTTTTGAATAAGATATACATATTTACACATATTTTTAATTTATTTGGCTATTATTAATTAATTTATCAATTTGATTGGGAGGGTTTTTACGTACTAGCGATCCGCCAACGATTCGCGAGGGTACACGGGTTACATTGTTGAAGTTATTGTTTGGTTTTAAATCTCCTTTTTTTTGTAAATAAAATACAGCCTATGTTACTCGCTGATAATGTAGCTTTTTATAGGTGAAAGAATTTTAAAATCGGTTTAGTAGTATTTGAAATTTCTTAATTACCAACTTTGTGTACAAAATTGTGTTTGCCCGCAAAAATCTCGCAAACCACGCCTAACACGCAAATCCCAAGATAGAATAAAATACAAAAGTATTTACTTTATGCCTAAAAACTAACAACTTCATTTATTTAATTTTACATTTAGAATTTTTGGAAAACTAACTACGGTTACTTACTACTAGGTTACGTAAAAGATAAATAAAACTATATAACATGTAACATATATATAATGTTTACACATGTTTGCAAATGCCCAATTACAAGTTACAACTTATAGAATTTAAAACAAGTAATATATACAGGTAATAAAAAGGTATAGTAGACTAATGTTGTAAAACCAGGTATAAAAGGTAAACAATTAAAAACATATGGGTTGCACTCCGGGAGTGCCGACAGAAGTGAAAACTTATGTTGGCCCGTTAGAGTTTAGTAATAAATCACTTCAAAATCAGTAACTATGTCGACTGCCAATCAAATACTGAACGAACACAGATGCTGCAATATTTTTTGTTCAGAATGTAGATAATATATCAAAGAACCTAACTCAATAAACTTCTCCATACAAAAGTAGACTGTAAACATGTGAATTAAGGTTTATAATCAATTGGGGCGAGCGCGGCAGCCGGCTGCGTCTATATCAAAGAACCTAACTCAGTAAACTTCTCCATACAAAAGTAGACTGTAAACATGTGAATTAAGGTTTTTAATCAAATGGGGCGAGCGCGGCAGCCGGCTGCGTCTCGGTAACGGTGTCCCGAATCCAGAGGTTTTACCTCATCTAAAAATATGCGTACAGCGCTAAAAGAAGTTTTCACTTTAAAAATTAATACGAAAAATAAAAAACAATTATTTAAAAAATTGTCACACAATAATCGTTTCAGCGTAGGTATTGAGGTATTGAAAAAATCAATAAACACAACTAACTCCGTCAATGTGTTTGTTGAACGAGCTGCTTGTTCTAATCATAAGTTCCAAGGACGAATTTCGTGCCAGTCTTGCCTTCTCGGACTTGGGTGCAGAGGAATTGCCACCAAAACTCACTTGTGAGACATTTCAAAATGATCCTTGTGATTGTATTGAATAAAAATATTTGAACTTGAATACAAGCGTTTTGTCCTGACTAAAGGAACTTAAATATTCTTAAATCAGCTATATTGTAGCAGAATCCGACTTGTTGTTAAATGATAAACAAAATTATTATAATTTTATCATCATCATCATCATATCAGTCCCTAGAAGTCCAATGCTGAACATAGGCCGCCCCAATAGATTTCCAGGAAGAACGATTTTTAGCCCTCTCCGTCCACCGATTTCCCGGGATCTTTACAATCATTTATTGGAGAGTTTTGCCATAGTCACCACGCTTTGCAGGCGGATTGGTGACCGCTGATTTAGTGTAAAGTATTCGGAGAGTGCTGCTGCCCAATCCACCGGTGTGTGTGTTCCCTTAGTCGCCCTTTACGACATCCACGGAAGGAAATGGAGGGGTCCTATTCTATGCCGGAACCACCAATTTATTAAAAACTAATTCAGACACAAAATTGCTGCAGCGCTGGTGGTGTATTTACGTGCCTAAGTGACATAGTTGTAAAAATTCAATTTGTTAGAGAAAAAAACAAGCCAGTCTAAAATAAAAAGTAGATTAACCTTAATGACAGCAACAGCAACACGGACAGAGTGCTCCACATGCATAGAGACTATCATCTACTTAATGGTCGGTCATGCACCTTGATGCCAAATCTTTCTTTAGTGAGGCTGATCATGTAGGTACCCACTTATACCGTTGCTGGAGTATTTTAACAATTTTCTACCGTTCTAATTTTGTTGCTGTTTTCTAATTTGGTTTTAATAGCTTTTACAAAACGCTACATTGTTGTTAGATACTTCATTATAAAAAGAAAATTGGGCAAGCGTGTGCCGGACCATGCACAGAGATGGCGTCAGAAGAGTCAGTTGGAATAAGACTGACTAGTTAGATGTTAACCCAATTCACAAACTTGTGAGCGAAATAAATAAGATAATTTATGAAGCTTTCATGATTTATGGTTTACAAATCAAGTTCTTCTTCATAATCTAAGACCAAGACGAGTTTCTTGTAATTTTTTCTCGCACTTGGGTTGGAAGGAATTGTCACCCAAATTCACGTAGTATGTTTCAAAATTTCAAAGTAATCCTTCTGATTTTTTAAGTAAAATGATTTGACTTTAGTATCCTTCAGATTCCAGGTCAAGGTTACAAGTTATGTTCTTGTAATATAATTGAAGTAGCAGGATATCACATTTCAAACCAATACTACCCTTGGAAGTTGCTCATATATCATCATCAAATAACAAAAAGCTAATCAACCTCAAACTCTCAAAAACTAGTAAATGAGCCCTGTGCGCGGTCCGCTCCGTTATGTGTGCGTTCCGAGTTATTGTGATGTATCACTTGTACCTGGCCATGTAGGCTATGTAACGCCCGCAGCCATTCAGGTACATAGTCACTTGTTTCATATTAAAGCCTCTCTGTACCGGAGAAAGTATAGGCCTACCTACATTTTGCGGCGAGACAATCTTTATCTCGGGTCGGGGTGTATGTATAATAATATGTATGTATTTGCAAAAAAGGTATTTAAGTAGTATATCAGTCATGTGGTATCCATAACACAAGCTCTGCTTACTTTGGGGTCAGATGATGTTGTGTGAAATGTCCGGCATTATTATTGAATATATACCTCGTCTTTGTAAAAATACCTATAAATTATAACATACCACTCGTCATATGATTAATAGCATCTATTAATTACTGATTAACGAGCAAGTATGTATATAATTTTGCAATGTAATAAAATTTAAGCCCGTTGCTTTATGTGGTTATTAGTGCAATCCAATATTAAATCAAATGGGACAAATCATATATATGTAATCATATATAAATTAAAATTATAAAAATATGTAAAAGCTTTAAATATGTAAATCCTATTATTCAATAAATGTACATAAGTGGTATATTGAATAGAATATAATTGTCCCTGTTCGAGCTAACATTTTTCTCCCCATAGGTATTTAATGCGGTTCGACCCTAAACATACGACCCTTCTAATTTAAGAGCTATGTTAGTGAACGATGCAGCTCTTGCAAACTCTCCAGCCCAGCCTCTATCTTCTTAGACGACATGACCTTAATTTGGCTCATGGCTTCATGGAATTGCTCTTCCTGTCTGTCCTTCGACATTCCCTTCCATGATGGAAATAATGAAAAGGTGGCCAATCGTTTTCTCCCTTCTATTTTCAATCATTTTTAATAGGATCCCGTATTCATTATCCTTACTTGGAAGATTTACATTTGTTTCTCTTCCTTTGCAGTTAATCATTTCCATCCTTCTCCAGCATCACATCTCAAACGTTTTCAGGATCTTTCTATTTCTCTATCACACGTTCTACCCAATCCAAAAATTAACATGGTTAAATATTGGGTAGAAATATCTTCATTTTTTTTATTTTTATTTTATTATTATGCAGTCATAGAATAAATATGCAAATAATTATTAAAATTTCTGTAATAATGCCAAGTTCTGAGTCTATTTGTAAAATGATATGTTTATTCACGTTCACTGTCCATGTCAGATTGTGGGATTGCGATTCTGTTTTGTTCTTATTGATAGTCACTTCGCTCCGAGTGAAAGTGCCGGCCGGCGCGCGATTTCGACGCAATCGTGTTGACTCAAAGTCGAGGTCAAGCGCAGAACAAGTTTCATTCTCATTTAAGTTCTACGTACACGAGGAAGTAAAAGTTAGTAAACTGCAGACCTACCTACCCACGTATTTGTTAACTGCAGATATTTGACAGTGTATCTTTGTTGATTTATCAAACAACTTACAACTTCTTCGCATGAGTGGCCAACTTTAGTATCGGTGTTATTAGGACACCTAAGGGTCTCCGTCCGACGACTTTTGAAATGTGTGAACTATAGCTACATGACAACGCTTATATAATTTTATCGATGGAATTCGTCTGCTAAGTCTTTTCGCCACTAATGAAGTGGCATCCGCGGATGGCTCGGCCATGTGCGCGTTCACCCTTATTGTGTCGCTTTCACTTAGTATGTCTTAAAATGGCAGATGACTTGTTACATTACAACGGTTATTTCTTGCCTTAGGTGTTTTCTTTTGTAAAGTTTTATTTTATATGCGTATGCACATAGATATACCGTTAATTATCTAGTAACTAGGACATACTTGACTTGGATATATAAAATTAATGTAATTATTTAAATTTTAAGAGTAAATGCATCTCACTCACTCATCCCACTTAACGAGGCGATCTCTACACGTTGCAAAAGGAAGGCAAAATTCGTTTTAATGGGTTTAGATACTTAAAAATCTGTTGATGTTTGGTTAGATTCAAGAACTGAGGCTGAAGCCTTGGAAGGTCCGCCGATTTCTAGTCCTAGAAATTCCACTACAAATGATTCATATTTAGTTAATTCTTGTTAAGTTTTGTTATTTGTTTCTTTACTAGGTACTTATAATATTACCTACTTAAGTTATTATTTTTAAGAACCCTAATCATGATTAACAATCAACTTGTTATATTCTTATTGTAAGCAGGTGTTAATGGTTACTAAAGTCACTCTATAGTATAGATTTTCTTTGACAAATCTATACTAAAAAACCAATAATAACTCTGGAGTGTGCCAGCTCGACCGTTATTATCTACGGTACTTTCTTTACTTACATTTTCAATTACTTTTCGTTTCATTTCATCTACAGACTATTTTCAGAACGACAAAAGGGAACGGGAATCAATTTCAAAACGTATATAATAATAATAATGCCGCACATTTCACACAACATCATTTGGCCCCAAAGTAAGCAGAGCTTGTGTAATGGGTACCCACATGACTGATATACCTACTTATATACTTTTTTTTGTAAATACGTACATATTGTACATAGAAACACCCAGACCCGAGATAAATACTTGCAGATCATACAAACATATATAAATACTTATGCGCTGTAGGTTAAGGGTTTGAGTCCCTACCAGG
Organism: Lampropteryx suffumata; assembly: GCA_948098915.1. Taxonomy (NCBI): domain Eukaryota; kingdom Metazoa; phylum Arthropoda; class Insecta; order Lepidoptera; family Geometridae; genus Lampropteryx; species Lampropteryx suffumata. The sequence continues at coordinate 19,995,429 of OX402550.1, read as the reverse complement.
ATAAACATAGGTGTTTGTTTAGAGTCTGTGTGTTATAAAGTATGTGTTGTGTAATGTACCTATGTGTTTCAAAATATTTAAGTATTATATCAGTCATCTGGTCACCATTATACAAGCTATGCTTAGTTTGGGGCTAAATGGTGTTGTCTGCATTGTCCATCAATCCTTTTTTATAAGTATTTCGCGATAACCGTCAGAACATCGAAGATAACCGTTGCCCTTACCAATCTACGACCGACGAAAGAAAACACCGGCAAAGTGTGTAATATCTCATATTGTAAAACAGTATATTGACTATCAGAGGACTTGGGGACTATAGGCATCTCGCGTGAACAGAAACAAAACATCATCTATCATTTCTAAAGGAAAGTCGTGTTAGTTACAACACTTATAACTCGAGAACCGCTGGACCGATTTGCATGAAACTTAAAATAAATATAGTTAGTAACTTGGTTTTGGTTTTATACTAGAATGGTGGCAAACAAGCTTACGGCCCGCCTGGTGGTAAGCGGTCACCGAAGCCTATGGACGCTCTTCCTCTTGAAGTACCCCATATTGTATTCCCCTGGGAAAACCTTGGCAGGGAGCTCATTCTACAACTGGAGAGTTCGCGGGAGAAATTCCTCAGAAACCGCACTGTAAGCGACCATTTAGGTTTAGGATATAGGCTATTTTTTATCACGGAAAAACAACGGGAAAAGGAACGGGAACGGGGCGGGCGAAGCCGCGGGTCAATTCAGTATTGATATTGAATTTAATTAAATATTAATATTTATCCGTACCTTTGTTAATCTTTGTTATTATTACAATAATTTAAATAGCTATCTTTTTTTAATAGTGTTATTAGTACTTAGTAATGTTTTTTGTAAAGTTGTAACTGATGAAGTGGGCACAGATCAGCTAGTTGTCAATAAACTCGGGTGTGTGAGGAATCAATTCTAAAACGTACAAAAAACTACCGATAGCGCTAAGCTTACACCATTTTTTATCGAATTAATGTAGTATTTATATTTACGCTATATATTGACGTATATTTATTCGGTCAACGAGTTGTCTAAGTGTCTATATCCACGCTAGTTGAACATGGTGCAAGTCGCTTGCGCTTGCTGAACACTGAAGAGCTCAGAGAAACTACAAATACCGGCTAGCACCTACTTTAATTAGCCCTGTAAAGAGGTTAAGGTTTTTATTGTTTTGAGAATATTTATTGAATTATAATTTATGAGACGGAATAATCGGTTATCCGAATTAACTTCAGATTCATCAATGACCGTAGAGACCGTAGAGTCCGTCGGCGGGATTTATGTGAATGATATCAAATACTTAAGCGAATGAATCACAGCTCTATTCGTTTTCAACACTAGAAAAGAAGAGTCAAGAAAATTAGAGAAAAAAGGTAATAACCCGTACAAAACGAAACGTAATAACCCAAAAGTACAACCTCCTAACATAAAACATAGTGTTACTTAAATAACCTAAAGTAACTAAAATAACTCGGTTAAGTGCGAGAGTCACTCCTGAAAGAGAACTGTACCTACTTTTTCAGCATCATGGTACTTTTACAATTGGTTACTAATCTATACATCATCATCATTGGTCTTTGTTCATTTATTGAAAATGATTTAGGTGGCGTCAGTACAGAGCAGTTAATTGTATTTGAATACTTTCGTTCATGGATCCACTCCAGCAAGCAGAGGTGGGTGAAGTTTCCTCTCCACTGCCTGGGATTCTGTTTGATAGCGGAGGCCTTCCCAGGAACCCACACTAACTTCTCTACCTTGCCGACAGGTCCCGCAGGAAAGTCCCGGTTTCTATTACGAGACCAATTATAGTATCACTAGGTGCTGCCCGCGGCTTCGCGCACGTGGTACCTACATAAAAAGTAGCCTATGTCCTTCTCCAAGGTCCCATCTATCTCTATACCAAAAATCATCAAAACCGGTTCAGTAGTTTAGACCATCTGGACCTTGTTGTCTTATTAAATAGATATATTATTATTATTATTAGGCGTGAAAACGTGACAGACAGACAGACAGACTGAGTTACTTTCTCATTTATAATATTATAGGGATAATCTATGACAGCACCGAATTATTTTTATGTTCGTAAATCACAAAAAATATTCAAAAGTACTTTTTTTATATGATATAAATACACATTTATCGTTTTTGGATTGTTTTCCTTTCCTTGTGCTTTGAAAACCTGCATTTTGCCAAATTTTATGATTCTAGGTCAACAGAAAGTACCCACAGGATGTTCATTTACTGTCGAGTTCGATAAGCGCGACATAAATTATCATATTTAGGCCGTATTTTTTAATTGCGTGGACTTAGAAGTTAGTATTTTCTACAGCTTCAAGGAACTACAGACCTACGTGTTTGATATTAATTTCAGCTTGATGCTTTCACGCGTACCTGAGAAAAAGGGGCTTGACTCAGACAGACAAACAGACGAACAACTAAGTGATCCTATAGGGTTTCATTTTTTCCTTTTTTTTTGTATAAATACATAAATATTGGTAGACAATGCACACAATGCACATAGCCCCAAACTAGGCATAGCTTGTATTATGGTGACCAGATGAGTAATAAAATACTTAGATATATTTAAATACATACTTATGAAAACACCCAGTCACAGAACACCTAAGTTCATCACACAAATGTCTATCCTGGGTGGGAGTTGAACCCTCGAGCTAAGGTATGGTATTACTACTACCAATTGAGTTGACAGGCCAGTTTTAAATCACGGAACTCTAAAAATAGCACAATAGAATTTGTATACAGTATATGATAGTTTAATTAATTGATTAGAAATGAGAACGCCATGTTCAACGTGTTCTTGTGTAGGTTATTTATATATATGTATGTATTTACATAATACGATTGGAACTAGTTATGTCATTTGACTTGATTCGCGAAACCGGTCTTTCGTCTAGATCATCATTTATCATACTATGTAATTCGCGGATTACAATTTGCTGCAGTGTCTGAATGTCCTTGACTGCAGTTAACGGTAATAAGTTAAAGGTATTAGCGATGTTCATGAAATTTACTATTTTTTTAAGCTCTTCTTCTTATTGTGTCACTAGTTATTTCTAACTAATGTGGTGAAAGGATTTCAGTGCGCCTCAGAGGCTCCTTTCGTGCACTTAAGCCTTAGCCTTAATGTAAGCTCTCGACCTTGCCGACAGGACCCGCAGGAAAGTCGAATCAGTACATGCGGTGTTGGTTCGGTTGCAGGTGCATAACGGCTGGCACCGAGCAGGGCTTGTTTCAAGTTTTCCTTCTCTATTGCTAGCTCTTCTGTTAGTCAGCAGTCTTTTTAATTAATTAACATTGACAGCCCAGCTCAATCTATTTTTTATCGTGTCACTAGTTGTTTCGAGTTGTTTTGTTTCGATAGTGAAGTGCGTTTCAGAGGCTCCATTCCAGAACTTGGCACAATTTTCTTTGAACAATTCCAGGTTCTACGTACGTGCAAGTTTCCTCACAATCTTGTCCATTACTGTTTGATTCATTGAGAGTACTGGTATTATGGCGCACATATATTTTTCGAACAGAAAAATCTTTTGTTGCACGACCGAATACGAGCCTAAGAATCAGAAGACGAGTCCACTACCACTAGACGATTAGATCAGCTCAGTTGGTAGTAGCCTTCTGCGCTGTAGGTGGTGGGTTCGATTGCCTCCAGTGACAAACATTTGTGTGATGAACATAATATGACTGGTTTTTGTGTCTGGGTGTTCAAGTATCAGTAGGTACCTGGAAAATAGAGATTTTGATAAAACGACGTTTTCTAAAAATGAGACCTAGCTAGATCGATATATCGCCCCCAAAAACCCCGGCATCCTAAATTTCATGCAAGTCTTTGGAGCTGTTTCCGAAATTCAGATTATATATATTATACATATATACAAGAATTGCTCGTTTAAAGATATTAGATACCTAAGTGTATATTTTAAAATATTAAGTATAATAGTAAAATATTTTTTAAGTATTCTATCAGTCATCTGGTTCTGATAGTATTAACTATTCTTAGTTTGGGGTTAGATGGTGTTGTGTCGATTATATACCAATATATATTTATTTATTCCATAAATCGGGCAAATCCTTCATGGTCACAGGATTTACTATTATACGAGTATAAGTAGTCCAGCTTGTTATTATTATTAAAAAAAGCCTTTACTTCCTCAGTTAAACATAGTTTGTTTTACAATTTAGTTCTATTTAATTTATAGTCTTATTTAAGTTTTTAATTACATACTAAGATTTTTTTTTAATTTAGTTTTGTTTGTTGTGGACCCCTCTTTGGGCAAAGGTCTCCTCCAGAGCTTGCCATGTCTTTCTATTTTGTGCTCTCTCCAATCTCTCCGCAACCACGGTTATTTTATGTGCCCATCTTTCCAGGGGTCTGCCTCTAGCACGGGTGCCACTGGAACCTTGCAATTCTGTTATGGTTTTAGACATTATTATTATTACTAATACTACTATTAAAAATACTAATACGTAATACATAATACGTTACGCCACGTTTGTTTCCGTTGATCCAACCGTCAAAGTTCTAGAAACGGCCGATGAGATTCAGAATGCTCAAATTGGATTTAATTCAAAACCTTGACTCGTTCTATCTATAATCTATGATTTTAGAGTTCCCGTGCGATTTCTTTGCTTCAATATAATCTGTTTACGTAGGTTTATGTACCTAGTTAGGTAGTAGCTTTAAACTATAATCAATACACCGTTTAGTTGGTAGTTGAAATTTTATGAGGATGGAATTATAATTATTGTCTGTTATTACGTCCTTATTACCGGCCATCTTCTCAAAGTATAAAAGCTGCATTGATTTGCGTGTGCTGATATTGAATATGGATTAACTTGCCTTAGGATGTTTCTACGATTTTTTGGACTGGACATGCTGTTAGGTTAGGTTTTTGACAACTAATGCAAAGATACGAACCTCGGCTTGGGTAGTTGAGGCCCAACTCGGGTTGTTGAGGTACAACAGTTGACGACAATCTGTGAGAGCGTTACATGCTTACATGGGCTTTTCGCGAGCGCAGATTCCAATTTATAGAAAATTCTAAAATAGAACGAGCTCTAGTTTTTTCCTGGCGCCATCTACAAAATAAAAAAATCTTAGACTTTGACTAGCTCGTTCCAACTCTTACTAGGTGCACTGTGGTTGTTTGGAAAAAACTCAATAATCATATACATGGCACACACAACAGCTTACGTCTCCATCTCCTTTTATCACACTTAAGAACAAAGCGCTTTGCTTCCACATTTATAATGCGTACAGCCAAGGATTGGAATGCTTTGCCGTCACCTGTCTTTCCTGAAAACTACAATCTAGCTCTCTTCAAGTCTCGAGTAAATAGGTGTCTTCGGGCCTGCGTGCCCCATCGTCGGCCACATCTTCGCGTAATATCAGGCGAGAACGTGGTCAAACGTAGGTTTATAGTTGATAAAAAAAAAACTTTTTAGAAACTAAAAAGAAACCGACTTCATTGAATGAAATTTGAGCCTATAATACATTTTTAGTGGAAAGTAGATGTATCTGTATTTTTTTATACACATATAATATGGGTAGGCCAAATAAACGCCACGCTCCAATGAAACAGCGAGGTATCGAAGTACATGAAAACATCATCGATGTATACAATTTTTAGATTTTCGTTGATTTTTCAGCTCGACCGATTTTGATAAAATTTATATGGGACCACCTGTGAAGTATACCCTTTCAAACAACAAAAGAACTTTCCAAATCGGTTCAGCCGTTTTCGAGTAATCGGTGAACATACATAAAAAAAACATTAAAAAAAAATTAAAACCTCCTCCTATTTGATAAAGTCGGTTAAAAAGAAAAACCTGCTGCCGATAAACGATGACCTTAAGTAATATTCAATCAGTGTCTATATTATACTGCCTGTGGCACTGAGAACACACTGGCTGGGATTTGCGCATGACCGGAAGGGACGGCGCAGCGTTGCAAAGAAAAGGTATTTACCCAAAGTGTGTAAAAGTGGGCTAAAATATATAATGCTATCAAGTTCATTCTCTCCGTGCGTAGACAATAATGAGGTTTTATGAAAGTAGAGAAAGCACTACCTACGAGTATAACTACATATCTTTTTAATATCTTTGCCTATGAAAACTTAACGATCTCCATGACAGAGCATAAAGTTTCAGACCGATGGAGCTTAGACAATGCCTACCTACTTATGGTACCTATTGTTTGTTCCGTTAAAAAAAACTCTCACATTTACCATGTATTGTATTTTGTTTTGGGTACGTCTACGAACTGCGCTCGTGAAGTATCTATTTGTGGTCTGGCAAATATTATATGGATAGATACATCCAGGGCGATCCACGGCTATGCCACATGGAGGGAAAGTATCTATCTTAAATATTGTTGATAGAAAATTTTACTGAAAAATGTCTTCATTTTGATTTTAAAAACAAATCAAACTGCATGCATTTTTGAATAATCGCCTGACGGGAATCAAACCCGCCAAACTGAAAAAAAAACACCCCTAATTTTACGATACCGATCAAAATGCTCAATCGTAAGGATTATTTTTTCCAAATAACATAGTACAGATCTTAAATATAAGGAAGACCATGAAATTTTACATATATAATTTACTTAATACTGATTTCATAATTTTTTAATATTACGAAGTAATAGTATCAACATGAGAAGTACAAACCATTCTTCTAATTAAAGTGTATGATAAAATAATAATGTGATTAATAAATTAAATAAATTGTAGTGTATAATAAGGTGTCTATAAGGTGCTCACAATCACAATACGGATGATGATTTAAAAAAAATATGATCCATTTTCAAATGCCTATTCTTCTGTTTTTTTATTGAGTTTCATTTGTTAAGTGAATTCATTTACCATGGCGTATCAAAATAATTTGGATTTAATGGAAGCGTACTTTTTAAGCCAGAAAATCATATCATTAGCTGTGCAGTGGTCTCGCGAAAGATATCCCGATAGAGAAACACCTTCTCGATTTATTTTGAAAAGGATAATATGAAAAATTGCGTTTTGATCATCACATCGGCAACCTGAGCACTAAATGAACGTGAGTGACGTTGAACGTGACGTTAAAGAACATGACATTTTGATTTATTTTGAAGCTAACCAGAAGAGTTCAGTGAGGGAAGGTGAAGCAGAAATTGGGACTTCAGAGAGTAGCATATAGGTACCGCGTTTTAAAAAAAATTAAAATTCTATATGTATTTAAGAATAGGCTTTTTTAATTCTAGATATCTGTAATAGTTTACACATTTCTGTAGGTTGATTGACGACCTCTGTGGTACAGTGGGCGATGACCCGTTTGAGACGGGTCCGATTCCTGCCGCGGGACATATATATGAATGATCTGCAAATATTTGTTTGGCTGGATGTTTTTCTATATTATATAATATTATGTAGGTATTTAACAAAAAATGTTTGTAATTAGTATTATCAGGTCATTGTGGTTGCCATAATACAAGGCCTGCATACTTTGGGGCTAGATGATGCTGTGTGAAATAATGCTTATTTATAACTAGTGGTTTGCAAAAACTGGGGTGGCTATATTCTGTAGCGCGTTGAAGTCTTTTTTAAGAAAGAATCATTCAGTCTGAGCAATAATCAAAAATTTTAAATGCAACGCATATATTGAGATTCCTTAAAATATACATTGAAAAAAAAAACAGTTTTTAGACGAATGCCTAGGTTTTTTAAAATTTATTCCCCACATTTCGGTTATGTTGCATTAACCGGTGTCACGGGCTAACTCTAATATGCGATAAATACCCGTTAAACGAATAAAATAATACGAAATCAAACAGCGAAAGTGAAAAAAAACGAGCGAGACTTACAGTAGTCGCATATGATGTGTAACGTGTCAGACCTTCTCACCTTGGTAATAAGCAACATTAACATTATATCCTGTATTAGTTTATATAACAGCACACTTTATACACAACACAAGGCACAGCTGATGCGTTCTCCTTCTCTATTTCCTTTTTCTTGTCACACACACGCACACACTGTTGGCTGACAGTACCAGTACCTCTCAGAAAATGGTTTGGTACCATCTGACGGCCAACTCTAACACCGCGCGCTCATTGGTTAAAACAAATACCGCGCTTGCTCATTGGTCAAATCAAATACCGCGCTTTTTCATCTTCCTGTTACTCACTTCCTTCCCTCTTTACAAAATTAAGAAATACACATAAAAAAAAACGAAAAAAACACGAATGCCTAGAAAGCGTTTAATTTATTTCGATTACCATTTATCTTGAACAACATACTCTGATGGCTGTTACTTTTCTAAAGTGTACTAAAGTGTATTGTGTCAATGTGTTGTACCTAAACATGGCGATTTCCGATTATTTACAACATGCGTGTGCCAGAAACGTTAGTCGTAAAATTTATTCAAGCAACACAAAGAGGCCAGTGCAGTACCTACCACAGTCTAGGGTTTAGCAACGCTCTATCCGTGGATGAACTAAGTAGTACCTAAACTGTGGCTAGTAGTCTTGTAAATTGTAACGTAGTTTCTAGGAAGGTTGCCGTACAAGATGTCTAATAACTATATATCCCTGAAGGTGCACTCGAAACATACTTAGATATTTTAGCTCCTAATTCGCGCGATCAGTATGAGATTAAACCTTTTCGAAGTAAATCCTAAATCCTGCTCAGTTCAAGAAGAATCCGACAAGAAACTCATTTGGTCTTAACTCTACGGATGGCAGTCTAGTTCGTGCAGGTTGATCCTAAGCTTTTATGTTATTTAAATTTCAGATTATTTAAATAACATAAAAGCTTAGGATGAATACGAGCGGACCGCGGATCAAACTCACCCTGATGAAGATTCTCTAGATGAATCGAAACAGTGTCGGTGCCTCCATCGACATAATAATACGTGAGTAAAGCCCGTGTTTATCAAAATGTATAGTACAACTGACGAAAGTTTTGAAAGAGAAATATTGAACCTCTACGGGGAGGTATGTCTAAAAATGTGAAACGGTTCCTTTATTTGAGTTGAGTGCGAACCGTGAACTCGAGCGGCAACGAGCGGACCGCGGATCAAACTCACCCTGATGAAGATTCTCTAGATGAATGGAAACAATGTCGGTGCCTCCATCGACAAAATAATACGTGAGTAAAGCCCGTGTTTATCAAAATATAATCTGAAATATGTATATATGATTATAATCTATAAAATCTATAAATAATTATTATCCGAGTCGAAAATCCAAAAGGGCTTGTCATTTTCTAGTACAGTTTATTATGTTGACTACGTCCTTTTTTAAATGTCCATCAACTGCCATGGAGCAAGGCAGCTGTGGATAGCCGAGGAGTGGATGAAGAACATTTTCAACATTTTCAACGACATTTTCAAATTTGCGGCCCGTAGATGGAAGAGACTAGTCTACGATCGGGGTGGATAATGCCTGCTTAAAAGCACCGGTGGTAGTAGTAGTGGCCCTGTCTTCCAATCCTAAAGCCATAAGTTCAAATCCGATCACGCATCATTTTTCTGGTCAAAAAATGTATTTAAACTATACCAGTAATTTCAAACGGTGAGAAACCCGGCAACTCCAGTAGTACATAAAAAGTTCGAAGATACGATGCGCAAAAGAACTCTTTGTGACGCACTTTAATCCATTCACCACACTAGTCCGATCGAGGACTTTGGGATTTTAAAAAATCACAAAAAAAAACATTATTGAAATACGGCGAGTTTTGTTTATTTTGTACCTAGGTCCTGTGTATTAATGTTAACTGCTTCATAAAAATACTACAAAACAATATAACTTACAGCAAGTACTGTGGCAAATAAATAAATCTTTAAACCCTTTCTTGCATCACGCACTAGGTATATGCTGACGTCAATATTTATACCTATTTTATTAACCCATTGTTTTCTAGCTACGAGCTGTTCTCTCGTTTCGTAGGTGTTGCAGTTGGAGGTTTGATTGATATATACTAACTTCAACAGGTGACCAAATAGACCAAATACTTATCAAATATATGGCCCTACATAGTAACAAACTGGATCCCCATAAACATAAAAAGAAAAAGACCATTTAAAAGGTGGAACAAATAAATTATTAAAGTGTCAGGAAAAATATGGCCAAGAAGAGCAAGAGATAGATAGGGACGATTGGCAATCCTTGGAGAAGGATTATACCGTCAAGAGCGATCCATACCTCAAACCTTATGTATTTAAGTGTAGAAATCAGGTGCCTTTACGACATTGAAAAAATCTTCATACCTTATTTGAAATAAAAGACCGATCAGACCAATGCCCAAGAACCAATATTGATGACCTCTGTGGCGCGGTGAGCTAAGGTCCGGCTGAGACGCAGAAGGTTGCGGGTTCGAATCCCGCCGTGGAACAAATGTTTGTATGATCTGCAAGTATTTGTCTTGGGTCTTGGTGTTTCTATGTATAATATGTATGTATTTACAAAAAAAGGTATATAAGTAGTATATCAGTTTATGTGGTACCCATAAAACAAGCTCTGCTTACTTTGGGGCCAGATGATGCTGTGTGAAATATTCTGGATTATTTATATTATGTTTTACATCTGTCTTGTTCAAGACACACCTTGTTTTAGTAGTTACCTATTATTTATCGCGTAATACCTTTTATTTTATTCCAGATGTTTCGGTTATCTTGTAATAACCGTGGTCTCGACCTGACTGGATGATTAGGGAGTTGCCACCAAGTAGTATGAGCAGTTTTTCCAAACTACCCTAACTTGGTCTTAAGATTCCAAAATGTCCGCGTTCACATTACGACAGAAAAAGACATATCTTGCTTGATCAAGACATTGGACAAATAAATGAACGAGTATGTCTATGTTCATGGGCTCACACAAGCAAGGTTTTTTAGATACTTGCCAAGTCGTAGTCAAAATGTTTTCAAACGAACAAGGGCCGTTTAATATTAGCATTTTGGAAACCCTTTGTCTAAAAGTTATATATGGGTTGGGTCTGTTAACATTATGTATATGGGTTAGGTATTTTCTATGTAAATCCGTTATGGTCGAAGCGTTTTCTTATGAGGTACAATTTAGAAGAAATTTTGTTAAAAATTACATGCATTAAAATGTAATCAGGTTGTTAATGTTATGCTCTATGTTCACTCTATCTAACGGGTTTTTATTATTTTAGCCAAACCGAAATAATGGTTTTTGTGGAGCAAGAGGTTTTGATACTTGCATCTCTACGTAACGGGATTTCTTTAACATGTCTGTAGTAATACTGTCATACAAATATCGCCGCTACCTAGTCCAAAGAATCAGCAGTCAATTAAAATAAAAATCGGGTTGCACTCCGGGAGTGCCGACAGAAGTGATAACTTGTTTTGGCGCGTTAGAGTTTAGTAATAAATCACTTCAAAATCAGTAATTATGGCGACTGCCATTCAAATTCGTAGTTCGTAATAAGATGGATCATATAAAAAAGCGCTAGGACCAAGACGAGTTTCTTGCCAACTAGACATTAACTTTTTAAACGAGTACCATAATGTACCTAATTATTTTATTTTACTTATTACATTTGTCAACAAAATTAAATCATGACCTTATTTGAACTACTCAATTGATTTGTTGATAATTATTTGTTTCGTTCGGTTATATATCACATAGGGATTGTTTTGCGTTTGTGGTGTCATTCTTTTTTAGGCCCTGTCTGAAAACCAGCACTGCTTCTCACAAGTGTGTGAAGCTGCAATTATGCTGAGACTGGACCTGTTTGGCCCACACGACACAGAGGGGACTAATTAGCACAAAACTATAGCAATTTATTACTTACTGTTTTTTTTTTTATATATTTTATTTTCTCTTGTTTTGTTTCTGTTGTCTGTTATTTCTTTATCTACAATGTTATTTTTGTTGTGTCTAGTGTTTTGTGTTCTCTGTGTATTGTGTGTCAAATAAACAATTTATATTCTATTCTATTCTATTCTATTCAATTCTTCTCGAGCTTGGGTTAGGATGAATTGGCACCTAAACTCACCTAGTATGGAAGACGTTTCAAAGTGATCCTTGTGATTGTATTGAATAAATCATCTTTTGACTTTGACTTTGATACTGAACGAACACAGACATTGCAATATTGATGCAAAGATGCAATATTTTTTGTTCAGAATGTAGATAATATATCAAAGAACCTAACTCAGTAAACTTCTCCATATAAAAGTAGACTGTAAACATGTGAATTAAGGTTTATAATCAAATGGGGCGAGCGCGGCAGCCCTGCGTCTCGCCCCAAACGGTAACGGTGTCGCGAATCCAGAGTTTTTACCTCATCTAAAAATATGCGTACTGCGCTAAAAGATCGTTCACTTAAAAAAAAATTTTTTAGTAGTATCTCCTTAGTGTTCTTTAACAAATTGACAGCCTAAACAAGCCACGAGATTGTACCCAGGCGTACTTGTCTTCAACTACTTTTCTTTAGGTTTAGAAGTAATAGAAAGTTCCCAAAACGTTTTAGACTATGGTTAAGAGATTTAGAAATTCCTTTCTGAAGCCAGCGCGTTATACAAATCCTATGACAAACGGGCACCTGTTTTGTTATAAAGTATGCTGGCTACGTATCTAACTCCGTAGTTCCAAGTACCAAAAGGCAGAGATGCCGCGTTGCGGTCGGCTCGGCATTGATGTTTGGTTGCAACTTGCCCTTCGCCTGCGTTTACTGAGCATCTACTAACTGCTATTTATTCTGCGTTGTTGTGCCATTTCTCAGCTTCACACAGATGTTTGCCTATTCAAGTGCTTTTTGCACACATTACCTTCAACTTTGTAATTATTTAATGTTTACTTTGTTTAAGTGTTCCGTTTGAGTTTTGGTAAAACGTAACATTTATCTACCCACCGGTGGCATGCGTCAGTGCGTAAATAAGATTTATTAATATAACTGTTAAAACTATGATGGTTTTGAACATAAATTTCACTCAAAACGGGATATTTTGATATTCACCAGATTTTTTTTTATCTGTGGAGTTTATCTCGTGTTCATGGCGCATGCAACTGTGCCGAAACATCGAGAAGCAGAAAAAATCACATTAGAAAAATAGTAATAGAAAATAATTTATTTCTGTAACAGATTTACAAAACATATCATGGTAAATATTCGGTTTAGAGTGAATATGTAGATTTATTGAATGAGTAGTTAAGTACCTAACTTTTACAGTTGCCGCTATTTGTAAATTGACCAAAAATATACCGAACATAATCAAAGAATCTGAAAACTAAAGACAAAGGGAGAGCATTTGCATAATAAGTATATACCTACATACCCAGTAGACATGCATGATTGATAATGATAATGTACAGAGGTATATTTTAGAATTTAGAATCTGACTTGCTATGTTTCTAGATGGGATTTTCACCCTAAATACTTACATACCTTATCAGAAATATGTATATTTTGAAAAAATGAGTTATCTACTTTTGTTACTAACTTCTGTATTACTACTGAATTAGGAATTTAATTACTGGTACTGGAATATGTTGCAAATATAGTCTTATGAGGTGCCTCCGACATCCTACTCCTGACTGCTTTAGACATCCTCAAAGATCTGAATAACTAGGAGATATGAGGAGATCTACAAGCCGAAAGATTGCAATTTAGTGTACATGTTTTTCTTTGTTTATTTTTGTATATGCATGGCCACATGTCGCTCTGCCCTCAGACAGTTAACCGACACACTTGAATTGTATAAACTCTCTTGTATTCGTTTTTCTTAGTTAAGGTAGTTTTTTCATGCAAAAGAACGCTAGGACCAAGACGAGTTTCTTGCCAGTTCTTCTCGGGCTTGGGTTAGGATGAATTGGCACCCAAATTCACCTAGTATGTAAAACGTTTCAAAGTGATCCTTGTGATTGTATTGAATAAAGTATCTTTTGACTTTGACTTATATAATCTGAATCTCGGAAACGGCTTCGACGATATTCATTAAATTTAGTATACAGAGGGTTGCGGGGACGATAAATCGATCTAGCTAGGTTTCATTTTTAGAAAACGTCGTTTTATCCGTGTTTTATACCGAGCAAAGCTACTAGGTACTGTTAATAGTAAGACATGCTTTCATATGAATAGAAACCGAACGTAATACCAATCCATGATATAATGCCTTTTGCTAGTCGAAGCTAATAGATATAGATTATATCAAGAGTTCCATAATCGACATGCCGATCAGAAAAGCTTAGAAAAGACAACCGGTAGGTAGATAGCTATAATGACTGCGATTACTAAGTTTGTTCTTATCAGCATGAAATAAGGAAGTTTTCAGGTATGTAATTTACATGACATTACAGTAAAGTTACACCTAGACTAGGTACGGTACTAATTTCTGTAACCTAGGCGACTCCCCCATTACTAAGAATCATCATGACGAGAAGAATGAATACTTCCGTGTTTTTTTTGAAGTGTAATGAAAATTTATATTTATTTTAGCTGTACCCGGCATGCGTTGCAATGCCACAAATTTTCTCACCGTTTAAACCTTCCCTGGACTAAGAGAAACATTTAAACACCAAAATTAGCTAAATCGGCCCCGCCGTTCTCGAGTTATATCGAGACAAACGAACAGCAATTGATTTTTATATATAAAGATGTACTAGTCACTACCTAGAGAAAATATACATTCGCTTTAATTTAACTCAGTGGTAGCTTACTTACATTCCACTATGTATGAAAACTTAATTCCAAAATGCTGCATCTTTGGCTCGGGTCTTTTGTCAACGCGTCTTTAAGTTGCGCTTCCAGTGCTTGTGTCTCCGAGCAGCGCGTTGTTTTATACCGCTTTTGACTAGTTACCGGACCATTTCAATAAATTTATGAAAGTTACATTCAAAACGGAATGTTTACCATGTTAAATGAGTTTTATTTCTCCTGATATTTGTGCACAGTTTCATGCGCCATGATCACGAGATAGATTAAAGTCTTTGAATATTATTGGCAGGCAAATTGGTCTACCCATTACGTCAGTCTTTTACAGTCAGGTAAATATCCCGTTTTGAGTGAAAATAATATACAAAATTAAAAGTTAGTTTCAAAAGTTATAAAAGAATAAAGTAGCAAGTTTTCGAACAAAATTCCACAATGTTACAAACAACAATTCTACGCTGACCCTTTATTTTCCTGAATCCTTTCTAAACTAGAAGGCCAGGTGAAATTGTTTGTGTCATTGACGGTCTTCCTTCCTTCGCTAGTACATGCTACTATTGCTGGTATACGCGAGGACAAATACCCCGTAAACAACCTAAGGTTTTCTGAAAGGATTACATTCAAAACTTACAGAAAATTTATGCTTAGTTCTCACGTTTTATTCTAAACTACTGTAATGAAAGAATAGGGTTCCGATAGTATTTACCTACCTACCTTCTAGTTGATAGTTGATAATCACGTTTTGAATGTCTTAAATTTACAAAACGCAGATGAAAGATCCAGTCCATCTGACTATGTGAAGGATAATATGTGTAAGAAGGAAGTGACTACTGATATTAAGAATGATAAAGAAGAGAAGAAAGAAGAATCTCTTGTGCCGAGCCCACTAAGAGTCGGGCAATAAGAACAGGGCAAGAATAAGAGCAAGAAGATGATGATGGAGACAAGCTCTCGAAGAAATTCATTGTAAAGTCAGTCTGTCAATGATCATCTGGCTTGCTCAGACATTTTATTCAGCGAGGCACCTTAAAAACACTCTCTGAAACAAGGTTACATTTTCATAGCCAGCAAGTGCACGTTGTTTTGCTAAATGCATGTAAAGATTCAATTAAATTTTACTGCAGTGGCAACATACCATGCCCTTCTGCATCTTTACCTTGGTCTGTACCTTTGAGCAATGACCTAATTATTTTGTGATTTATCACATGGGATCCAACTGAGCAGATATCATTGGAAGTTCCAAAGATGTCTGCTGATTGTGTTCCAATTTGGAACACAATCGAAATGAATTTCAAAGTCAGGTAAAACTAAAACTGCCTTGTATACCACATTCTTGAGAAAAACAGGTAAGTACCTAAACTGAATAACAAAATATAGATACAATAAGATGAATCCCTATTTTCTAGAACTTACGATTTCATAAAATACTATGCATTGCCCAGTATAAAGCCTAGCATACACGATGTGGTTAAAAAATAAATGAGAATGGATTGGTGCACATACACAGCACAGCAGTAAATTCAGGTTTCTGCAAGAAGTGGTCTTGAATAAAGTGCAGTATTATGTTATGCTCTCTTAGCAATCATGTACTCAAGAGTTCTTTGGCCTAAAATTGGTGACGATAAAAGGACCATTATTCCTACTCATATCTTTCACAAGAACAGGCAAATGTGATTGCTAGCTTGTAATTGCTTCAGTCAATCCGCCGCCGTAAGCGCGATGGCCTTGAGGCCGTTTCATCCATACGCGACACGGATTTATGTCCGGTCAGGCGAAACTGAAGGTAAAACTCCTCGTACATACCTACATAAATAAATTAATCAAATAAATATTGGTGTACAATGCACAAAACACTAAACTAAGCAAAGCTTGTATTATGGTGACCAGACTACTGATAGAATACCAATGTTTAAAAACATACTTATGATACATTATAACACCCAGACACAGAACAAACACCTATGTTCACCACACAAATGATTATCTTGGGAGGGAATCGAACCCTCAATCTACAGCGCAGAAGGCAGAGCTACTACCAACTTAGCTGACCGGCCAGTATATGGTAGCCTTAAGACGGCACCAACTGACGACTGCCCTGCTGAGACGCAGAATATTGCGGTTTCGATTCCCGCCGCGGGACAAATGTTTATATGATCTGGAAGTATTCGTCTCGGGTCTAGGGGTTTCTATGTATATACGTACTAAGAATCAAAGTATATCAGTCATGTGGTACCCATAACACAAGTTCAGCTCAATTTAGGGCTTGATGTCGCTGTGTGGAATTTCTGGCATTGTTTATTTATTTATTACTTTCATTGGTAGGAACCTCTTGTGACTAGGAATTATATATTTGAATGCGGAGTGCCAACTGTCTAAATACGGCAATAACATATAATTACGTTTTGAAAACTAAAAAGACTGACTTCATTTATATAACAGGGAAGCTACTGTAAAACGTTGAGAAGTTCCCTTGACTGTCCTTCGTCTTTATCATCAGACCCCTAATTACAGTCACAACCCATCTAGGTGTAAAGCTCTCATCAATATAAATTAATCAAGCCTAAACACCAGGTAATTGCTCCCCTCGATTTATCTGGGATGCCATCATCAGATCCTGGTTTCCTTATCATGGTACCACCCTTGTGATACCTCCTTTCCAACAAAAAAATCATCATCAAAATCGGTTCATAAACTACGAAGTTATCCGCGAACACATAAAAAAAACTATATATACGGTGGAATTTAGAAACCTCCTTTTTTGAAGTCGGTTAAATATAGGTACTTGTACATAATGTATAGTATAATGTTATCTGTGACATAATTAAAATGCAAGGGAAGGTGGAGACCATAAGTATTGGTTTATGCCCAACTCAGATGATGGTTTTTTTAGAGCGCCCAAATGCCTTTGTGGCCTGAAACGGTTCAAAGGTAAAGTTATTTCTGCTTTAAAAATTACACAAAAACCGTACGTGCCAATCCATGATTGTTATCATAACTGTTGAGTTTAGTTACCTACTGTCAACCCAGCTGATGGCAATCTAATCTTATAATGGAGACTTCTAGGAACTTGTACTTATTTTAGGGTACCGAAGTCTTACAAAGAACCCTTATAATACGCCACGCGCGTCAGTCTGTCTGTCTGTTCGTCCCTAATTAGCTTCCAGACTATTTCAGACTAGTCTTATTGTACGTAATGGGAATTTGCACGTTAATAAGTAGCCCGTACAAAATTATAAAATAAAAGCTTGAAAAGGTTACACCTTTCAAGGTATTTTTTTAAAGCTACCTATGTAAAAAGTATTTTTTTTATTTACTACTCTATCGTGTAGCATATTATTAAATAGATATTTCAACTATATTAGGAGGTTTTCGTTTAATATTAGATTTGTTTGATAATAAACTTTCAAGTCGTCAGTTTTGAGAGTTCAATATCCCCCTACCTACCTGTTTCAAAATTGTAGCATATCTGTCTTGTGAAGTTTTCCTAGAATATTAGTAACCGTCTAATTTGTAAATATTAAATAATAGCTGAGAGCTCCATATTAAATTATTTTATTTTGATAACTAGGATTTGAATTGGTTTGGGACCTGACTCCTAGGCAATCCTATCTTTACTGTCTTCGGAAGCCTTCATTGTGCATCACATGCAATTTATTAGGAATATCGTTAGGCGATCTCTGTATTCTCGCGGTTGGTGCGGGTACGGTTTCCGTGGATTTAGCGAGACTGTAGACGCTGGGTTCCCAAACCTGTAGGACGATCGCGGTATTTGTCAATGTAACTGCCATTGAACGGATTGGATTTGGCAAAGGCTTGCATTTGGCTAATCTGAATGTCAAAATGGTACCGCGCTAATCTTCCTGATCGATTTAATTAGAACTACCTAGTATTACTCCATGCTATGCACACACTACTAGGATGTTCTGAATCAAAAACGTTCGTTTGAAAGCATTGTCACAAACAACGCGATCCCGCAACGTTTGAATAACGTATAATCCAAATTAGAGCTAGATCGTTTCCGTTGTAACTATTAGCGCGGTACGAAATATGTCAAAAATAACGTTTTGACTTTGGTTTAGCTTTGGTTCAAACGTTCAAAATTACCGCGGTTGGCCCACTGGCGAGGCACATAGACACAATACATTGTTTGACAGCGCTGTTACATTCTAACATGACACTATGTTTTATTGCTCGTACTGGAAGAACCGAAATGTAATATTTTATTTTAACACCTTTGGATGCCAATCGCGGCTTGTCACCTGACATAAAGATGCCGCCGAAAATTCAGACACATTCACAATTTTCATTCCATTCGAATTGTGTAAAATACTTATAATTTTATGTACTAGGGTACTTATGCGTGCGTGCCGATGCTTATATTGAATTTTGTAAGAGAAATTAATTAATTACAAAACCAATTGATGTATGTAGCTCCTTTACCTGCATGTTCAAATTAAATACTTAGTTATTTCATAAATTAAGCGTGCATTTAGTTAGTTTTAGTACTTGGTTAATAACTAAGTAATTTCATGTTAATACCTTGGTTATTGAAATCCTGAAAAAATATACTTAGTATCTCCAAAGGTACTTTTAAAGCTCAGTATTTAAAAACTCTTCTACCACTTACAACTTTCGTATAAGTCACTCTTAGGCCGCCCTAAGGCCTCCGTCATCGATTCAAGAAACACAAGTACCTAAGCTATGTGAATAAAATTCAAATATTTTTTTAGGAAATTTTATAAATTATTGCTTACCTTTTCTTTTGTCAGCAGATTGATATCAAGAATCCAGACAAGTCAATGTCACACACACTTTTATAAGTAACACGTGAGTTTTCAGATCGAGATGAGCATCGAGCGACCGTGACACCGCGCGCGTCGTGGAGCTTTGAGCGGCGCGCGCGCTGCCCTCTACTTATACCTTCAGAATAGCTGCAACACTTTCCCCACTTACACCTTTTCATTATCGTTGAAGTTTGTTAAATTTCACTTCTTGATAATCTTCCAAACAAAAAATTACAGTTAAGTGTGTACCTACTTACATACTTGTCTATCACTGTATGTAGGTAACACATTTAGATGGCACCGTTCGCGTACGTCTACTTTTGGAACAGCGGCAACCGCTATATGCAGTGCTGCTGCGGCGAATGTTTGTGACAGTGGAACATAGCTTCCTATGTTACAATCCGCTGAATTTCTACAAACGGAAACGTAAGTTATAAGGCCCACTTGTGCGAGCATCTTATTATGCTAAAGATTGAATTACAGCTAAAATATTACATCTTTTTTTAAATAGCTTGGCATGGGATGTTAAAGCTATGCGATAGGGATAGAAACTGCCCTGAGACACAGTTCCAAACTAGTTCAGGGGTTAATGTACATAAAAACTGATTCTCTGTCGATGGAATAGCTTTTGTTAAATGCTCTAAAACAAATTAAATTAAGAATAGCTTAAAAGTAAACATAGTCGTCTGGTAGAAGTCGTGACTATGATAAGACTGCCGATTTTAGGAATTTTTTCATGAAACATGTACAAAGAATCATTCAATTTGTTTATTTTTTCTAAGGTGTACTCAATTTTTTTTTTTTGACTACTATTATTGAACTAAATGTGCACGTGGCTGAGATGCGAATGCTGAGATGGATGTGATGGAGTGACGCGAATGAACAAAGTAAGGAATGAGTACATAAGAGGAAGTGTGAAAGTGGCGCAGTGAATGAAAAGATGAGGAGCAGCATGGTATGGGCATGTAATGAGAAGGGAAGAATGGCATGTAACAAGGAGAGTGCTTGGTATGAATGTAGATGGATTTACGAGTAGAGGTAGGCCAAAGAAAAGATGGATGGATTGTGTGAAGGATGACATGAGTAAGAATGCAGTGAGTGTTGAGATGACGGCTGATAGAGGAGAATGGAAGAAGAACACATGTTGTGCCGACCCCATATAATGTGGGAATAGGGCAGGAAGTGACTATTATTAAACTAAATATGCTCATTAGACGGCCCGAAAGTCTTATCTAGAAAAGTGGATTGGTGTGGTCGAAAGGACTTAGTTTCGCTAATACCTTTCATCTAAATAAAATGGGATCAAGTATAATTTGACTACATCTGTAGGTGAACAAAACAGTCTTTGTTTCCTCAAACTGTGTTCACAGCTGTACCTACACAGTTTTGAGTCAAAGAAGAAATAGACAGAGTGGCCTTTCCGCTACGTCGCGTCACTTAACGTCGCTGATTCAGGAAACTATTGTTTTTAAGCAAGTAATATTATTGATTTTTCTTTGAAGTCTATCTAAGTCTTATCTATTATTTGCCAGGAACCAATCTTTTACGGATAACCCAGAGCTTATCACACAAGCAAACGGATGGAGCATGTTTCATTTCAAGTAGTAATCGTCGCGAATAAGCAAGCTCACTACGGAAAATATGCTTACGGCTGTAGGTGTTCGTACACTGGGGACGCTGGACTCTACCAAAAAACATGACTTAATATTTATTAAACAAATACCTATATAAAAGACTGATCAAAAATCCCCGTAACGATTTTAAAGAGCTATTCAACCACATACCACACGATGGAGTAGTAAAAATATCAACCCCACTTTACATGTAGTCAAGGTACAGCTAAAAAACATTTTAATATTTTTTTATTATGTTTTACCGTGCTTATTTTCATTAAGATAAATAAATAAATCTTAATAGTGCTGGCTAGAGCTCTTATTAGGATAGGACAGAGAGACAGTCTGACATGGCGAAACTATAAGGTTCTTTTTGAATTTCTGAACCCTAAAATTTACAATTAACAATTATTTTTTATATATTTACATGCTTCCTATGAATTGACATATTTTCACCTCACGGCTTCCATCCTCTGACATCATATTTTAGGGTAAAATACCTTGCATCAAAATCTACTTTTTTCGGATAACCATACATAAAGTTACATAGATATATATTTATAAATGTATAAGTAATTTATCAGTCATCTGGTCACTGTAATACAAGCTATGCTATCCACCAATATCTAATTATTTGCTTATTTAATATTGTTCAGGATTGCCTTCTAGAAATCTACTATCAGTTCTTCGAGTCTCGAAATGTTTAACTAATAGGTTCTACAGCTCTGTTTTTAATCTTATAGCAAACATTTCCTTGCATTGCTATTTCAATTATGTAATTCGGCTACATATCTATATTACTATAATATAATTATATTAAATATATATAATTATATCAAATTCTGCATCATTATTATTTTTTCAAGTACTTACTTAAATCAACTTGTTTTCAAATTCTATCGACAGGAGCTAAACACTTAAATGAATACTTCGTTAATATATTAATACCTATATTCCTTTAATCCTATTAATAATATTACTTTAACACTAATACTTTAATATATATCAAAGTAATATAGGTAATATAGGTATTAATATATTAACGAAGTATTCTTCAAATTTAAGTGTTTATCTCCTGTCGGGAGTGATGTTGTTCTTTCAACCTGTTCCTCTTCAGCGCCTCGTCCTTGATCTCCTTATACGACATGACAGCTAACTTCTCCTTATGTGGTTCATGGAGCTGATTCGTAGCCTTCCTCTTCGTCTCCTCTCTTCAACTTTCCCTTCTAAGATGGTACTTATGATACTATGGTATTTATAAGATGGCCAATCATTTTTCCTCTTCTATTTTAAATAATTTTGAATAGAATCCTTTTTTAACTCTCCTTAAAAAAGTACAAAATATATAACAACATATTTTAAACGTGCCTTTAGAGAAAAGATTTGAAAACAAGTTGATTTAAGTAAGTACTTGAAAAATTAATATTGATGCAGAATTGGACACAGCACCATCTGTCCGTCTAGCACCAAACTAGCGAAGCTTGTACCTTTGAAAATTGGTTCGCAGAGTAGACGACCACGTTCCATTGCCTAATTAGAATTACCTAAATCTTCTTATTTTTGCCGTTAGTTATATCGAACCAGTAAAAGCATAATAGTGCGTCTTAGAGGCTCCTTTCGTGCACCTGGCACATGCAATTACTTAATTATATAAGTAGTTATGTAAGTGTGTTCTAAGTAAGTTGTAATAGGTAGGCAGGTACATAGAACAAAATAATTAAGCATATGCTTACGCAAATTCTAAGAATCGAGGCTCTACCAAGTCTCTGTAATCCGAGGTATGTGACAATAGAATATTTCCAAAATATAATTAGATAACTATAGGTAGACTTGCGTCTTTTCAATCAATAAATTTGCTATCTAGCGATAAGACCGCCCATTGTACTACCGTGTAGCTAAACATTGTTTCTTGTAGCAGTCTCATGTATTTGTGGTGTGCAATCAAGTATTATTCTATTCTATTCTAAATTATAATATTTGTTATGGGTCATAAAAAATAAAGTAGAAATTAACGAAGACTAGTTTTTGATTCTTCTTGTCTTGGATTTGGGTTGGATAATACTTACCTGATAATGATCTACTTAGCTAGCATGTGAGAGGATAAAAATGGTTTTTGTGAATTTATTAGTTGACTTTCTTATCGTTTCTTATTTTTTTTTTTTTTTAATAATAACGTTGGTGGACAATGCACCATCTAGCCCCAAACTAAGCATAGCTTCTATGTATTATGGTGACTAGATGGCTGATAGAACACTTATATATTTTTAAATTCATACCTACATAAGATACTTTATAACACCCAGACACAGAACAAACATCTATGTTTGTCGCACAAATGTGTGTCCTGGGAGGGAATCGAACCCTCAACCTACAGCGCAGAAGGCAGAGCTACTACCAACTGAGCTGACAGGCCAGTCTATATACTTTTCTTATAAGGAGAAACACGTTCGAGGATTAAACTTAAAATCTGAAACCTAATTAGGTACCTACGGTACCTCTGTATCTCTGTATCTCTGTATGTGGTATCTGTGTAGATAATTATCTACGTAGATATCCAGCAAACAAAGATATAACAACAAAAAAGTCGGTCCTTTTTGGAGATGGATAATTAGGAAAAAAGACGCTGGTTTTCTCACTTTTGTATGGACTAGATATTCTAGATAGTCTAGGTATTCTCCCGTACCCAAAGCTGGATCAGTTGGCACCGACGCGGCGTGACCGGCATGCGGCAGATCGGGAAATATTTTCCGGCAAAAATCGTATTATTTTTATTGTAAGAGAGATGTGTGTGGTAACGTCACCGCGTGGGCCGCGCCCGCCACTACGCCGCCATGGTGACGCATCGGCGACTGTGCACACGCGGCCACATCCGGAGATACTCCCCGAGATTGTAGCTCTAGAAATGAAAGGCATGAAAGAAAAATAAACACGGAATAGAGAAAAATCTTAAGCAACAACAAGTAGGTACATACTTGTAATGTAAGACGTAGACTTATGTAAGACACATAGTATGTAAGGCATTTCCAAGTGATCCTTGTGATTTTATTGAGTAAAGTATCTTTTGACTTTTGACTTTTTGTACTTTACTATAATAGTGAGATATATATGTATAGCCTCGCAGAATTTTTCGTGGTTAATAATGAGTTCTATAATAAGTAGTAAAATAATTTTCACAGCGACAAATAATTACTTTTAGATACTTTTATTTTATTTACTTTTAATATGAAAACTAGCTGACCCGGCAAACGTTGTTTTGCCTTATTGAACATAAAATCAATTTTTTGGGGTGAGCCACCCTTAACACTTAGGGGTATAAAAATTAGTTATAAACCTATTCTTAGACCTACTGAATATACATATAAAATTTCATCACAATCGGTCAAGCCGTTTCGGAGGAGTATAAGCACGAAAACTGTGACACAAGATTTTTATATATATAGGGATAGGGATGTATTATAACTTAAGGTATCAAACCTTGAGTTACGTTAGTCCAATATACGTATATATACATATATTAAAAAAACCCATTTCACTCGCTGATAACGTAGCTTTCTAGAGATTAACATTATTTTAGGATCGGTTAAGTAGTTTTTGAGTTTATTTATATACAAACAAACATACAAATAATCAAATATTTTCTCTTTATATAATGTATTCATATGAAATCCACTTGTATATATAAAAATCTGTCTGGTCAATATGATTAGATCATAATAATTTCTCGTTAAAATCGATTTCAAAATCAGAATTGCTATGTTGATTCCAAGATATATTCCGACACTATCGCACCGTGTGTGTGATCGTACAGACATGTTAAGTTTTATGGTTCCGTTACTCAAAATGTGATATAGAAGATAAAATTATTTCATAATTCATTTATTGTGGAACATAGGTATATTACAGGTTTTATTAATTGCTAAGTTCGCTATGCTACCATTTGGTAAATGGTGTACAATATTTTCTAACAATGTGAGACATTTATACAAAAAAAAACTAGGTAACATATTAATAATTCAATATAAACGTCACCTAGGAATATTACTCAATTAAATTTATCTCATTTTATTAATTAAGATACGTTATAAAAACATTTAGCTTGTAACCAGATCATGAGTTCCTTAATAAATTTATTTAATGGTAATTCTTTTATATAGTCAGTTATGGAATTATATACTTTCCCGCATATTGCATAGCTACTATTTATATACATACTCGTCTTTGGAACTTTAGGCAATACAATTCTGTCCTGGTTTCTTGCGCTTCTATGATATACCTCACTAGCTTTAACAAACAGTTGATTGTGCTTTCTAACAAACAAAGCAGACTCCAGGATATACATACAAGGTAGTGTGCGAATATTTAATTGTTTAAAGAGTGGTTTGCATGATTCCCAGGGCGGTATCCCGCCAATGGCCCTTACACATTTTTTTTGTGCGATAAATGCTCTTTTTATGTCTGTTGAGTTTCCCCAAAGAATTAAACCATAAGTGAGTACCGATGCTACATAACCATGATATGCGTGAAGTACTGTGGCTAAGGACGACGTTTTTCTCAATCTCCGCAGAGCATAAACAAATCTGTTTACTTTGGAGCATACTTTGTCGATCTGCATTTTAAAATTTAAATGTTATTCTAAGAGTATTCCGAGAAACGTTGTACTATCGACTACTACTATCGAAATGTTGATATTTCCATATTAAATGTTTTTCAGAGGCTGGTTTATATGTGCATAGGTTCCAAACTGTATATAATTTGTCTTTGTCAAGTTTACATTCAAGTTATTAATATCTAGCCATTTAATTATGCATTCAATAGTATTATTTATGTCAATTATGTAATAATTAGTATCAGTGTTGCGATTAGATGTAAATATTAAAGAAATGTCATCAGTTAATAATATACAGGGCTTAGAAGTGGCTGTCAGTAAGATCGTTAATATAAAGAAGAAAAAGAAGAGGTCCCAAGACACTTCCCTGAGGCACTCCTACTTTTTTAGATCTGTAGGTAGAGCGAACAGATGCTAATTCATTATCTTTTTTCGAATTGGTTAATTCTTTTGTACATTCACTTACATACACTCATAAAAGAGGAGTGAAAGAAGATGGCACAGGCAAAACCTTTGTGGAACTTTTTACTTCGTTTAGTTCTCGTACCTAGTTTTTTTTTAATTATATTTTTGTTGTTTTCTATGAATTAATCTCCTTTATTTATTTAAGTACCTATTCGTAAGTCGACAAGCACATATTTACTAGTAAACAAAAACGTACTTACTAAATTGTAAATTAAACAATTCGAACGCATTATTATCGTCTTCTAAAGTACATGTGATTTCAACATCAATACCTACTTGGATCAGGAATTAGTTAGATTCCTAATTAAATTAATACACGATTCACTTTTAATTCCAGTTTTCCCTAATTAAGTAAATGTGTTTAATTTAAACTCGCCAAGGTCATTTGCTGGGTTATTTGTCACAGCAATATCAAAAATCATCATTGATTTATTTCTACATTATTTTTATTCATTGAGTTCATTCATTAATTTATAGATGTTTTATGAATTTATCGAAAAAACAAGGATAGTTGAGCCAACTCCTGCTAGTTCGAAAGTGTGATATTTCAAAATTTCCACGATTTTTTTTCATGAAACCCACATTGCTTGCGTCCTACTCGAACTTGGCCACATTTATTTTAATAGGAGAGTAGTGTTTGGTTGGCGCGGCCCCGACCCCATCATACCTAACAGTCAGTCAGTCCACCATAGAGCGTCGCGCGTGCCGGTAAACTGAGTTATCGCGATAATATCCCACTGACTGCCGGCACTATTACATGCGGCAACGCGCGAAACAGCTTATTAATTAAAAAAGTATCGAGTTCGGAACAAACCTTATTGGTGTCACTTCGTGAAGAAATAAGTGCTTCGATTTTCGAAAGGTATTGATGAATTTAAGGCGGCAAAGTGAAAACAACGAGTTCAAACAATTAACTTTAGTCAAGGTCGCTTTGTAGTGGAAAATTAGACATTGTTAGTAAACAAAACTGTAGAGGAAGCTTAAGGTTTTCTGTGCCCGTTTATATAATAGGTTAACCTTATATTGCCAACCTGTTACATTTTTGTTTACGAAAACCTAGAGGTGCTGGAATTCTCGCTCTCGCTCGATGCGTAGGTACCTACTCTTCATTATATTTTGGTTTCAAGTAAAATACACACAAGGTAGGTGCTCTGGGAGGAATTACTAGTAAAGTTAATAGAAACAGATGTCATGACCTCTGATTATTATTGTAATTGAATATTGACATGTTTTTTGTATGCAGTTACTACTCTACTGTTGAAGGTATCGACCATCCAGATATATATAGAGATATATAAGAAATGATACCTACCAGTTACAAATTAGTCTGAGCTGAAGCCAGGTACCTACACTTCCACTATGGTTAAGCGACTTTCATAACCTTATTCGGAAGCCCTCAGTTGTAAAGAGCCACCAAGATGTGATCCGTCTCTAAGGTGACCGCGCCAAGCGATACTTAGGTGAGTATTGCTTGGCGCGGTCACCATCGATCTGTTGGGAACATGAAACAATTTTTTTTTGATCGTTATATCTTATTATATATTATATATTCGTTATAATCCACATCTCTTAAAAATAGTATACACAAAACTTAAATTTATAAGCGACACCCAATAACGGATTGACATTATAAATAAACAAAGCAAACAGACACTAATCATGGTGTGGTGTTTATATAGATATAATGGCTATGCTACAAGTATTTTCCCTATAATTAAGTTACTGAGAAACTACAATAAAGTGTCGTCATTCCTCTTAAGAATTGGATATTAAGCTAAGTTTATTGAACTAGGTCCGAAACTATTTAAATATAGTTTTGAAAAACAATTATATCTTACTTATTTATCCATAAACTTAAATACTTATTTACTACACTTGAAGGCAATCATTAGGTGGTTCTATTCGACAGCCTTAACATAACATGTTATGGTGGATCATTCGGTGACGAAATATAAATACTGGTCAGATAACTTGTATTCGTTACTAAGAAAACAAATACCGCCTTTCCATTCATTCTAGAACGACTCTTCGATCGAGTTTGCATTCCCGCAGTTCTTGTGCGTCTCTTGCTTTACAAGTACTTCGTAGTGTGTGTATTTTTCTATTTATATTCTAAATAAATACAAATATTAGTAAACAGTGCACGAACTAAGCCTCAAACTAAGCATAGCTTGTGTTATGATGACCAGTAGGGCGATTATGGAACTTTTGATACAATCAATGTCTATCAGTTTCGATTAGCAATACCTAGGCATTATTTAATGGATTGGTATTACGTAGGTACGTTCGGTTTTTATCTCACTTTCTATTCATATGACAGTATGTGTTACAATCAATATCAAACTTCTGTAATACCATTTCAGGAGCCCACCGCGTTTTCAAAATTATCTCACGGCGTCTGGTAGATACATTGTGACCCAAGTGCTGGCTCCTATCTGGCTCAGCGTATTAGAATGCTAATTCATTCAATTCAACGTGGCAACGCAGCCAGTGCCTTGGGAACGCTGCCCTCTGGCAGTGATCTGGAATAGTTGAGCTACCTATCTATAGATCGTTTTAAACGGTCCTTAGATAGCTCAACTGTTTCACATGTATTTTATAATTTGCGCTGTAGGTTAAGGGTTCGATTCCCTCCCAAGATAAACATTTGTGTGAAAAGCAGTCAGGGTTTTATAAAGTATCATAAGTATGTATTTAAAAATATATAAGTATTCTAATCAGTTATCTAGTCACCATAATACAAGCTATGCTTAGTTTGGGACTAGATGATGTTGTATGCATTTTCCAGCAATATTTATTTATTATTATTATTTATTAATTATTGTAAATTATTCTGTACATTATTATAATTATTTTTGTAAATTCATAAATAGTCACTGAAAGCTTTTAGGTATCATCGTTTTGATAGTATCACAGTTCCATAATAGCCCGGCAGATGACTGATCGAATACTTATATATATTTAAATTCATATCTACATATGATATTTTATGACACCCAGACAAACTCCTATGTTCATCAGTTATCACACATACAAATGTTTGCCCTGGGAGAGAATTAAACTCCCAATCTAAGAAGAAGGCAGTGCTGAGACGCAAGTCAGTTTGCTGTGCTGGTGTAGTATTTGACTGCTTCAGTAGCGTTACTTTTCTGTGAGATCACTCCTCCGTCGGCTCACAAGGGTTTATCCCTTTTGCAGGTGAGACATGATTTGAATGGGAAGTCCGCAACCGCATTTAATGCATACCTACTACTATACTGTACCTATAGTCGTAATATATTATATTATTCCTTGCTTTTAAATCTTCCTAAATGTTAAATAATTGATTGTGTAGTAATTTCTGATTGTTCAATCACATTTTTTCCAAAAAGGGTCACTTGTGTCAGCTACGAGTACCTACGTGGAGAGACATTTTCTGCGATGCTCAAGCGAGGTTAAGTTTTCTAAGAACGAACGATATCATTGGCAATACAGAGTCTGACAATACAGAACCTATGAAGTAGCCGGTCTATGTATTTTTTTATAGTTGACTACGAATTCTAATTTAAAATTCAATAATTTGTTTATTGATTAGTGTTTTGTGTTTATCTCATTTTGATCTTTTTCACTGCACAATAGACGGTATCCAAGTTACAAGAGCTAGAGTTGGAAGCTCTCCGTCTTCCATCGTACTCACCAGACCTTGGGCCCACAGACTTGCAAGAAAAGTTCAATACCCGAGAGGTACGAAATGGCGTTAAAGAGTCTGTTGCCTTTCATCCAGCTGACTTCTTTTTGAAGAAGGCATCGATAAATTTCCACTGCGCTGGTGAAAATGCATCTATATCATGGGTTTACTAAGATTATTAGATTTTTGTTTCCTTTTTTTTCCCTTTACCTTCCACTCTTTGCGCTCCAAGGCCACAGTTTGCTAGTTTGGCTCGAATGC
This sequence comes from Lampropteryx suffumata, assembly GCA_948098915.1. NCBI lineage: Eukaryota > Metazoa > Arthropoda > Insecta > Lepidoptera > Geometridae > Lampropteryx > Lampropteryx suffumata. The sequence continues at coordinate 19,965,341 of OX402550.1, read as the reverse complement.
ATCCAGATCGTCTCGCCATCTTTTCCTGGACCTGCCGCGTCGTCTCCGACTATCGGGTACCCACTGAGTGACGAGCTTTGCCCAACGTTCTGAATGCATTCGAGTCACATGACCTGCCCAGTCCCATTTCAAACATGCAGTCGTCGTACCTACATCCGCTATGCCCGTTTTCGATCGGATTTCGGTATTTCGGACCCTATCGGTTCTTTTAATTCCCAAAACACTGCGCTCCATAGCTCTCTGTCAAATCTTGAAGTTTTTATTAGAAATAAAAGATATAAATAGTTACTACCTATCTTTTTAGTATAACATCAATTTAAATTCATCAGCTGAATAGGGAAGTTAGTACCTTATTGATAAAACTTTACCATTTGAAGTGGACCTTTCCTTATGACTCTTCGGAGCCATACAATTAATAATTTTAATATAATTTATTATATTAACATGATATTTATTAAAAAATTAGGCTGATTTTTTTAGTTAGGTACTGTAACTTCGCACGTAAATTACGCACGCCTGGCAGTAATAGCAAGTGAGTATTAGTAAGTTTATCTCACCCACACCACACAGGCAGCTGTAACACAATTAGTAGTAAGATAGTAGGTATTTGTTCACTACAAGGTTATTACACAACTTCACACATTGATTGTACTTAGTGATGATTGCATGTTTCTGTTTGAGAGCGAAGTGATACGGTCATAGTGAAACGCCTCGCAACTTCTTTTAAACAGATTTTTATACATACGACCCTTGGGAATTTCGGGAATATTCCTAAGGGCTCATATTGTAAAGTCCACATATTGTAAAGAACACACCATATAAATTGCAATTCTTTATGACTAGAGGTTTAAGCCGTGCCATATCTATGCCAGAAGACTTTGATTCATTCGTGTATTTTAAAATTTACTCAGAATAAATAATAAATAAATAATCTGAGTTAAATACATATTCGGAATCAGCAAAAAAAGACGCATCTACTGGTACTTGAATTATCTTCCTAAAATAACCACAACTCTATTATTTTCACTAATAAATTAGACTTAACTGCAATAATTCTTGAAGGATACTAAATCGAAAAGGCTGTTCTGACTTATACTACGTTAAAAAAACGTATATACGAGAAGCGTCTTATTTGTCTACTAAGTTTTACTCAATTATAGATAGAAAAGACATTTCTGATTTATCATAAGAAGGAAAGACGTTTATGCGTTAAATATGCCTTTTCATCTTAGTATTATTAAAAATACTCAGACGCATGTGGGAGAAAGTAATTATGCTGCCTCGTATGGATGATTTCAAAGTTGTCATGTTTTGTCCCAGAATAATCGTATTTAACGAAAGTTTTGTGCCAATAGGTGACAAAAAGAACAATACCACTTTTCAAATCTATGCTGCGATTTGGCATGAAGCAATTTCTGGACGAAAAATGGGTCATATAACAAGCTGATTTAGAGCTTTCTTGTAAACAAATAGAGACCTAGTGTTGTCATCTGTAATTTTCATAGATAACTGTGCCAGTCAGAATAAAAACTGGACCTTATACTCATACATGCCGCATCTTATCAATTCAGTTGCCGTTAATTTTGACACGATAAGGCTGTAATATTTAGAAGCAGGTCACACCTATATGGCTGCAAACGAATTTCACCATCACCATCAGGTAGAGCTGTCCATGAAAAGGAAGAAACATATCTATGATTTCGAAGATTTTCACCAAGCAGTATTGAACACCAGAACAAACATTACTGTGAAAGTAATGAATGTAGAACATTTTTGTAAGACTGTTTTTGTACGTACAATGAAGACTGTTCTTCATCGTACAAGCTTCAAAACTCTTCTCTTCGAGCATATTATTTAAGTGACATGCATGAAGTAACATTCCTCTGTGGCACCCATATTATTATTAAAGCTTGCTTTGATAAAGTAGAAGAGTTCTCACATTTTGTGTTGTCCCTATAATGTTTATTTGGGATTTTCTATGCTGATTTTTATTATATAACCAAGTATTTTAATAAATATAATTTTTTATTATAGTATTTATTAAAATAGTAAAAGATTGGTTTAGTAAAAGATGAGAGACTTACTTTCTTCTATTTTGTTTAAAAACAGCTGATATTAATGTATTAAATTGAATTTAAGATTGGCGCATCTGCTAGTAATTTCAATGTTCATTGATTAATTAGGTCAGTCTTACTAGTTTGAAAAGCAGTAAATGGCTTGTAACGTCCATTTTTTTTAATTAACTAGGATCTAATAACATATTAACACTAAGAAAAAAAGACATTTACTTAATTACTAAATAAAAAGGGCGTTTCTAGCCAGAAACGTCTTTTTATTGCAGTATAACATGTTTTCTTGTATTTTTTTTACTAAAATGAAAATGAAAATGTTATTTTCTAAATATATAAAGTAAAATTTATAAAAATAATATTGATATTCTGTTAGGGCAAAACATAATTACACATTATCGCACAATAAAATACGAATTTTTTGTAGTATTTTTCACACAGTGAATTTTTCAATTTCCGAGTAACAAAATATATATTTTCTCCGTTTTTTATTTTATGTACAAACGTCTTTCTTCATTATGATGGCAGTACTATATACTATGTTTTTTTCGTAAATACATAAAACATAGAAACACCCAGAGCCGAGACAAATACTTGCCGATCATAAAAACATTTGTTGAAATCATCATGAGGTAATTCTCGGCTTTCTCAGCTCAGGTAAGTCTCCTGTGGCTTAAGAGGATTGTAAGTAGGGCACTACCAGCCACCGTGCTACAGTGTAACATAAAAGTTTCGCCGGACGTTCTTTATTAAATACTAGCTGTTGCTCGCAACTTCGTCCGCATATTTTTAATGAAATTGTAGCTTAATAAATCCTTCCCCAGAATGCAATTTATCTCCTTGCCAAATTTTATTGATGTGTTTCAAACCAATCACGTGACCACCCTTTAAAAAGTTTCCATACAAACATTCACACCTTTATATTTTACTCCTATGAGAGGGTTATTTTGAAAAACCCTGAAACACGTATCCATTTATTTTGCATTTAAGGTATCCAAACAAAATTTCTAAGAAATCAAACCACCCGTTAAAAAGCTTCCATACAAACTTTGACACTCGATTTTACCCCTTTATTAAGGTTATTTTGATAAATCCTGAAACACTTGTCCATTTATTTTGCATTTTATTAGGTTGGGGAAAAAGTCTTTTCGCATTATGGCATGTATGAACTTGTAATAAAATCTCTTTGGCTATACTATTTGTATCTGGCTGGTTTTGGTATCATTAAAAGTTTAAATTTTAAAGAACATAATTCCAAATTCAAATTAGGAAAATGTGTGATTTTTATTTGTTTTTCGTACTGTCAATATGAGTGAATCTAATGAAGAAATTCGATACATTTTAAAATTTTACTACAATAAAGGTAAAAATGCAACGCAAGCCTCGAAAAAAAATTGTTGTTTATGAATGTTTATGAACCTAGTGCAGTGTCTGTGAGAGTAGCACAAATTTGGTTTATAGTCCATTAAAATGTTACATTTTTTAGGCCTTAGTGTGCATTTGTCAGAGGACGCAATTTTATTTTTTTAATGTGTAGGGGGGGTCAGTAGAAGCTTAAGTTCAAGTTTGTGGGGTCGGCACCCTTGTCCCCCGGCCGCCATCTTGGAAAAGGGGGTGCAAAGGGTTTTCGCGCTGTATCTCGTAAACTAGTTACCTTACAGAAAATTTAATCAAACATAAAATGTAGCAAATTAAATTTCCTACAATTTTATTTCTATTACTTTTTATCGTCAAGTGACCAACAAAAAAGTTATAAACAAAAATAAATGAAAATTTTGTTTGTTTGTTCTAGGTTTTACAGCGCTCCAAACTTAAACGGATTCTCGAATGCTCATAGGGATGCAATAAAAACTAAAAATTAGGCTTACTTTTCTATCTATATTTTTTTTATTCATACAATTTATTATGATCTTAACATTCCTATGCTATTATTGAACTATGTTTGACCCTTTTACCCACCACCTATGAGGTATAACATGGGCAAAGTCAAATTTATAAAAATTTAATGCATTTTTTAATGCATTTTTTGTCACTGTCTTAGCAAATCGTTTGTATCGCAGAGTGTCTAGAGTATCGTCTTTATTTCCGCCATATAAAAAGACGAAAAAACGTTCGCCAACAACACTGAGTAACGATGACTCGACTTTCTCACTCATAAATAATTTAGTTCCACTTGCTAACTCTGGATGCTTCTGCAAAATTTTTATAAATTTGACTTTGCCCATGTTATACCTCATAGGTGGTGGGTAAAAGGGTCAAACATAGTTCAATAATAGCATAGGAATGTTAAGATCATAATAAATTGTATGAATAAAAAAAATATAGATAGAAAAGTAAGCCTAATTTTTAGTTTTTATTGCATCCCTATGAGCATTCGAGAATCCGTTTAAGTTTGGAGCGCTGTAAAACCTAGAACAAACAAACAAAATTTTCATTTATTTTTGTTTATAACTTTTTTGTTGGTCACTTGACGATAAAAAGTAATAGAAATAAAATTGTAGGAAATTTAATTTGCTACATTTTATGTTTGATTAAATTTTCTGTAAGGTAACTAGTTTACGAGATACAGCGCGAAAACCCTTTGCACCCCCTTTTCCAAGATGGCGGCCGGGGGACAAGGGTGCCGACCCCACAAACTTGAACTTAAGCTTCTACTGACCCCCCCTACACATTAAAAAAATAAAATTGCGTCCTCTGACAAATGCATACCCAAATGTAACTTTTCAATGGACTATTAAGCGTTTTTAATCCGGAAATTTTGATGTCAAAGATGCACGTCGCTCTGGTCGCCCTATTACGGATAAAATGGATGCCATTTTTGAAAAAGTGAATCAAGATCGGCATATCAGTAGTTACGACGTAGCTGAAGAACTGGGAATTGACCACAAAACAGTTTTGGCGCATTTGAAAAAACTGGGTACACAAAAAAGCTCGATATTTGGATACCTCACGAGCTAACTAAAAGAAACCTAATGAACCGTGTACTCATTTGTGATTCTTTATTACGACGTAAGGAAACTGAACCATTTTTGAAAAAGCTGATAACTGGTGATGAAAAGTGGATCACGTACGACAAGAACGTGCGAAAAAGGTCGTGGTCAAAGGCCGGTCAGGCTTCACAGACTGTGGCGAAACCCGGGTTAACTCGCAACAAGGTGATGCTGTGTGTGTGGTGGGATTGGAAGGGCATTATTCATTATGAGCTGTTACCACCAGGCAGGACCATCGATTATGGACTCTACTGCGAACAACTGATGAGATTAAATCAAGAAGTTGAGAGAAAGCGGCCGGAATTAATCAACAGAAGGGGTGTGGTTTTTCATCATGATAACGCTAGACCTCACAAATCTTTAACCACTCAGCAAAAATTAAGAGAGTTTGGCTGGGAGGTGTTAATGCATCCGCCGTATAGTCCTGACCTTGCACCTTCAGATTTCCACCTGTTTCGGTCTCTTCAGAATTCTTTAGGCAGTGTCAGGTTAACATCACGAGAGGCCTGCCAAAACCACTTGTCGCGGTATTTTGATCAGAAGTCCCAAAATTTCTATAGCAATGGGACCATGTCCCTACCTACAAGATGGCAAAAAGTTATCGAACAAAATGGTACCTACATACTTTAGTTAAATGTAAATAAACTATATTAAAAAATGTTTTGAATTTTCTAAAAAAATGCGAGGAAACTTTTTCCCCAACCTATTATTTATTCATATCAAGTTGCAAGCAAATCGCACCACGCGTTAAAACGTTTCATACATTCGTTTTCACACCTTTTTACCCTCTTAGGGGTTGAATTTAAAAAAATCCTGCCTTAGTTACCTTCCACATTTCAGCTTTCTAGCTTCATCAGTTTCTGCTCGTCAGGTTAAGCTCTTTTATAGGTATAAATTATTTTATATGAAGATGTTTAAAGAAAATATTCTCTACTAAGTACTATAATAATGTTACGAGCCGGGTTACAATTTATCAGTAATTGTGAAACCGCATGATTTTACCAAATAATAACTTTAATTTCAAAGTTACCACACACAGAACTTAATTCACTAATTCCACTAGTAAACTTTCCAATAGAACACTATAAGAGCCACAACACTATAACACAATCGATAACACTTCGAAACTATCGCACTTGTATCACTAGTTAAGCCGAGAATAGACTGACTGTATCCGCAAACCACCGCCGTATTCATACGAGCGTCGAGTGCGTCGCGCAAAACCGCGACACAACTCGTACGTTCGAGAACGAACCGGAACGCGCTCAAATGTTCGCTTGCAATAGAGAGATATTGCTATCTCGTTTACTCTTATGCATTCGATACGTGTACTTTGTAGTTTGCATCTACTCGATACCAGATGGCGTAGTAGGTGAATATTTAACGCGCCCGCCTGTCAATAGATGGAGCTATGTATCGGGCGCAACACTATTCCCTCCTAAGACATGCTCGTCCCGAGCATCGTTAGACCCGTAATATTGCGCTAGTCGATCCACATGGACAATCTTAGGCTTGCCTCGTAGCCCCTTTTTAATCCGGTACGTGACATCGTTGATCCTGTTGACAATTCGATATGGCCCGTCCCATTTCGCCTGCAGTTTAGGACACTTTCCTTTACTGCGTACAGGGTTATGTAACCACACCAGTGATCCTTCACTAAAGCCCAAGTGGTTTAATTTTCGGTCATATCGAGTCTTCTTCTTTTCAGACATTTGTTGACTGGATTGACGAACGTGTTCGTGTACATCGTTCAATTTGTTGCGAAGGTCACTCGCGTACTCTGTTATATTGCGCGGAGACTGGGGAGGAATACCTGTTATAAGGTCTGCTGGCAACCGTAGTTCTCGTCCAAAGTTCGCCGAAGCTGGAGTGACACTTGTACTTTCGTGAACTGCACTTCGATTTGACAGTAAAAACGGTTGAATGTGCTTGTCCCAATCGGTCTGCTTGTTTCCCACTACTTTTGCTAGATATCTTTCCAACGTTTGATTGAACCTTTCAACCATTCCATCGGATTGTGGCCTATAAGAGGTGGTTCTTGTCTTATAAGTGCCCATCACTCGACATGTTTCCTGAAATATTTGGGACTCGAAATTCCTCCCTTGATCGCTGTGAATTTCCAAGGGTACTCCAAAACGACAAAAGACCCCATGGACTAACTTATCGGCTACTGTTGACGCTTCTTGGTTTGGGATGGCAAAGACCTCCGGCCACTTTGTGAAATAATCCATAACAACCATGAAATACTTGTTTCTATTTTCTGTAGCAGGGAATGGTCCCGCAATGTCCAAAGCTATCCGCTCCCATGGCACTCCCACGTTATAAATCTTTAATGCACTTCTGCTGCGTGTATGGGGTCCTTTCACTGCTGCGCAACTCGTGCATTTTCGGCACCAGTCTTCCACATCATCTCTGCAATGGATCCAGTAAAATCACTCACGTATCTTCAACAGAGTTCTCTTTACCCCCATATGCCCCCCGGAACATCCTTCATGGTAGAGTTTAAGCACTTCAGATACTTTAGCCTTTGGAACAACCATTTGTAGATGACAGTGATCTCCGCGAGCATTTTCCCATTTACGGCACAATACTTCATCGTGGATAACCTGACTGTCCCATTTTGCCCAGTAGCTACTTGTTGTTGTGCTCATTCCAGCCACATCACTCCATACAGGTTTAGAAGTTCCAGCCCTTATCCATTCGATGATTGCCTTAATATCTGAGTCATCTGTCTGCGCTTTCTGCAGAGTTTCCTTCCACTCATCACTTAGATCCGTGCTCAACATTCTGACGGGTACCACTTCTTTGGACTCTTGTTTTACACAATGCTTACATTCTTCTGGACAAGGTCTCCTTGACAAGGCATCAGCATTACCGTGAGATTTTCCACTGCGATGCTCAGTTTCATAGTCAAACTCCTGTAGCTGTTCAATCCACCTTGCCACTTGTCCTTCAGGATTTTTGAACTGTAGCAGCCATTTCAATGCAGCATGGTCCGTGCGTAGGTGAAATTTACGCCCCAGCAGGTATTTACTGAAATGCTGTAATGTTTTTACTACTGCTAATAGTTCTCTTCTAGTGACACAGTAGTTTCTTTCCGGTTTAGATAAAGCTTTGCTGAAGTAAGCTATCACGATCTCTTGATCTCCTTTGCGCTGGGACAATACGCCACCAATACCAGTATTACTTGCATCTGTGTCAACGATGAAACTATTCTCGGTGTCAGGGAAACCAAGAATAGGTGTATCACACAGACGTCGCTTTAACTCTTGGTAGGCAATATCACATTCTTCATACCAGCTGAACACTCGTTTCTCTTCGGTGAGTTTATGCAAGGGCTTAGCAACATCAGCAAAGTTTCTCACAAACCGGTAATAGGAACACAATCCTAGAAACGCTCGGACTTGTGTTTTATCCTTTGGGATCGGCCAATCCTTAACAGCGACGATTTTCTCCGGATCACTTTGCACACCATCTTCTGAAATAACGTGCCCTAAGAAGCTTACTTGTCGTCTGAAAAATGAGCACTTCTTCGGACTCAATTTAAGATTAGCTGCACGAATTTTAGCTAGTACTCGTTCCAGATTTTGAAGTTGGTCTTCAAACGTACGTCCCACTATAACAATGTCATCTAAGTAGACAAGGCAGGCGTCTCCAATTAATCCAGCTAGTACCATTTCCATCAACCTTTCAAAAGTTGCAGGGGCATTGCACAACCCGAACGGCATTACATTAAATTGCCACAGACCCTTTCCCGTAGAAAAAGCCGTTTTCTCCTTATCTTTCGGTTCTATTTCAACCTGCCAGTAGCCGCTTTTTAAGTCTAGGGTTGTGAACCACTTCATCCCTGTCAATGTGTCCAGTGTGTCGTTAATTCTTGGAAGTGGATAACTATCTTTCTTTGTTACGTCATTAAGTCGACGATAATCCACACATAAACGCAAGCTACCGTCCTTCTTCTTGACTAGTACCACAGGAGAGCACCAGGGACTGGAAGAAGGTTCTATCACTCCATCTTTTACCATTCCCTCAATCATAGTTTCCACTTCCTTTTCTCTTGCGACAGGTAATCGTCTTGGTCGTTGACGAATCGGTGACTCGTTACCGGTGTTTATGGTGTGCTGAACCAGCACAGTCTTTCCAATGTCAGCATCATTCGAAGAGAAAATATCAGCATATCGATATAACATCTTCTCAGCCATTGCAACTTCCTCTTCAGAAAGATCTTTGCGACAATCTTTCAGCAATGATGACACATTGTAATTAACTTCTAATTTATTGTCACTGGATAATTCTTGACATCTTCGCATCCAGGTAATTTCTTCACAATTGCCCATTAACATTCCCTTCTTAATGAGATGTTCCTCATTACTCGAGTTCAGTATTCGCACTGCTGAGATGGTGGTTGCCTTTACTAGAGTTCGTGCCATAATCCATGGTAGGTCACTGTATAACCTTTCTATCAATACACATCGGTTTCTCTCTGATGTTTGCAATAAACGTACTTGTACCATGGTTTCTGACCTTGGAGGAAGCATAATTTCCTTTAGGCAGTAGACTTTTCCTGAGGATCCTCCTTCCATAAAGACTTTTTCTGTACCGCATTTTAAAATCCTTTGCTTTACGTCGATCTCCGCGTGGTGTTCTCGCAAGAAATCCAGACCCAGAATGCACTCATCCACTATGTTGGCAATGATGACGTTGTGATGGTAAGTGGTCTCCCCTAATTTCATCTCCACCTGCATCTCGCCTTGAACGAATATGTGCTGGCCGGTTGCTGTCACGAGCTGAACTCTGTTACATTTGCGGGAAAAGTCCCCAAAAAAGCGATTTGCAAGTTGTGAACTCACTACTGTACGAGAAGCACCAGTATCCAAAGTCATTTTACAGGTCGTTCCATTAATTTGGCCTTTAATGATCAGGCTGTTCCCATCGTGGGCTTGTGAAATCGAAACTCTCATTGCTTTTTCCATACCAGCCAGCACCCGCCCCACGGTCCTGGCAATTACTCGTTTCCCTGCTGCTGGGGAGCGGATGTGCTCACCACATGTCCTTCTTGAGATCTGTCGTTACTCTCTTTGTTTTGTTTCGGGCAACTGGACCTCAGATGACCCTTTTCTCCGCACCCATAACATTTCGGACTGAATTTTGGACGAACGTCTCGGCTGGACTCCACCACTTCTCTGATGCGATGTGCTCGAGTGTCCATCCGTACAGCTTCCACCTCCAAAGCATGGGCCAAGGCGTTCTTTAAAGACTCGTGATGGCCAAGTCTCACAGTAGCTCTGACTTCCAAGTCACGTATCCCATCGACGAATGCCTGAACCAAGTTCCCATCGATAAGGGCAAGTGAAGATTGGAAAGCCTTCCGAACCAGCTTTGCTATTTCCAGGGCCCACTGCCGCAGGTTCTCCGAATTGCGCTGAGCCCTGTCCTTTAATTGAGCGCGGAAAACATTTTCTAGATGTGCGTCACCATATCGAGATTCTAGTGCCTCCAGCAGCTGCTCATAACTGACATGGCTTTCCAGGGCCTCCAAAACAGTGAGTGCTTGGTCACGCAAGGCTAATGTTAATGCAGTCATAGCCTGCGACTTCGTCCATCCATTTGCGTTTAGGACAGCTTCGAACTGAATTTTATAGGCTTCGTGGTTCTTCGTGGTCCGAAGAACCTCCATCAAATGGTGGTACCTTAAATCCTCGCGCTGACGATGAAGAGACCACAGGAGCAATATCTCTATATTCAGATTTTAGTAGATCCACAGCTTTTTTTGCAAATGTTTCTGCTTCAGAAATTCTGCTGTCATGTTGCTGGATTTGCTCCTTAATATCCTGAAACTTCTTGCCAATGGCTCTATGCAGGTCCTTTATAAGGCGGGTTTGTTCCTCCTGTCGACGAACATCTTCTTCCCGTTGCTGACGAGGCTGTTCTTCTTGACGACAGGCCTGTTCCTCTTGCCGGCGAGCCTGTTCTTCTTGACGACGGGCCTGTTCCTCCTGCCAACGTTTTTGTTCTTTCTGCCGGCGAGCCTCTTCTTCCCGTTGCTGACGAGCCTGTTCTTCTTGACGACGGGCCTGTCCCTCTTGCCGGCGAGCCTGTTCCTGAAGCATTGCCATAAAGGCAGCAGGGTCCCCTGCAGCAGGAGCCTGAGCCACAGCTGATTATGGGACTCCCGATAACTCACCAGATAACTCCATCGTTGGCTGAAGAACCTGTCGAGATTCTTGTGATGGAGAACCTCCAAACCGCCTCTCATCCATTTCCTGTTGCCGCTGACTCCTTGTCGGGATACCGTCCGTGTCTTCCTTTGGTAAAGCCGGCATTTCTTTATTCCACTTCTGACACCAATTTGTTACGAGCCGGGTAATGATAAATTGTGAAACCGCTTGATTTTACCAAATAATAAGTTTAATTTCAAAGTTACCACACACAGAACTTAATCCACTAATTCCACTAGTAAACTTTCCAATAGAACACTATAAGAGTCACAACACTATAACACAACCGATAACACTTCGAAACTATCGCACTTGTATCACTAGTTAAGCCGAGAATAGACTGACTGTATCCGCAAACCACCGCCGTATTTATACGAGCGTCGAGTGCCGTTCGAGAACGAACCGGAACGCGGTCAAATGTTCGCTTGCAATAGAGAGATATTGCTATCTCGTTTACTCTTATGCATTCGATACGTGTACTTTGTAGTTTGCATCTACTCGATACCAGATGGCGTTGTAGGTGAATATTTAACGCGTCCGCCTGCCAATAGATGGATCTATAAATGGGGCGCAACAATAATATGTAAGTATTAAAAATAATGGTTGTCTGTATAGTCGGTTTACGGACGATAATTACGTGATAACGTCATAAGAAAATATTGATGGACCGATCGTGCCTCTTTATCGCTTGTTCCGCGCTTTCGCTAGCACGCTCGGGTCAGGCGGAACGTGACAATGAGTCATGCTTTTTCGACTGATTTATAAGACGTTATTACGTCAAAAAAGTAGCATGCGGTATCAAAATACAAAGCTCTGCTTACTTTAGAGCTAGATGATGCTGTGTGAAATGCCCGGTATTATTTATTTATTATTTAGATAATTAATAATCCATCTTATTCGAAGAGGGGCCGTCGTTATTGATTTATTTTATCTAGGCTCACTCGTATTTGAGCTAGTATTTAAAAAAAAAATCGGGTTGCACTCCGGGAGTGCCGACAGAAGTGACTTATTTTGGCGCGTTAGAGTTTAGTAATAAATCACTTCAAAATCAGTAATTATGGCGACTGCCAATCAAATACTGAACGAACACAGATGGTGCAATATTTTTTATTCAGAATGTAGATAATATATCAAAGAACCTAACTCAGTAAACTTCTCCATACAAAAGTAGACTGTAAACATGTGAATTAAGGTTTATAATCAAATGAGGCGAGCGCGGCAGCCGGCTGCGTCTCGCCCCAGACGGTAACGGTGTCGCGAATCCAGAGGTTTTACCTCATCTAAAAATATGCGTACCGCACTAAAAGAAGTTTTCACTTCAAAAACTGAAACTCCGATCATAAAACTGATCAAGTGTTTTTGTAGAAATTGTTTAATGGCCACATTGGCAGTCCTTATTTATGAGATAAATTAAGCTTTCGATGTCCCAGACTTAATTTTAGAAAGAACCACACATTTCAATCTAGTATAATTCGTACAAATTACGTCAAACACTTTTATTACCCGTTCCATTACTTTAATAATGATTTGTTTTCTATGTTAGATATTTTTGATCTCCCTCTTTCCAAATTTAAAAACGGCATAAGCGAGCAACTGCTACTCGTATCTTTAAATAACTTGTCTAATATTAAAATCAGTTATTTTTTGAAGTGAAAACTTCTTCAGCATCGTTGTGATTTGGAAGTCGATGAAACGAAAAAACGACAGTAACAAGAGACAGACACATAAATTCATAAGATTTAACGTGGGAAAAAATGATATAGGAAGCATTATACGTGTTTATTATTACGTGTTTGTGCGCGCATGCGTAGTACAAAGCTTGAGAAAAGGCATCACAACAACCGTGGTGTTTTGTATACGTGTACGTGTACGTATACGTTTGTTTTTTGAAGGTTTCACTTCTACCACGTGTGAATTGCACACATGTTTTTTTTTATATCCCTTTCAGTATGTCCACTTTATCTTCGCATGTTTTAAGCTTTACTTATCAGTGGAAACTTTACTGGATTATGTAATATTTTAGTGGTTTTGTTTATAAGTTTAATTGTTCTGTTTGTTTATGTAAATAATAAAATAAATAGATTTTCTGATAGTTCTGAATCAAAAACTGTCAAAATACCTTCTTGATTTGAGTTTGCTTGATTTTAGCTATTTAATTCATTCAATGTTTCATCAAAATTTTACCAGAAAAGCTGACATTCTCAGCTGTAGAAAACCTAGCAACACTGCACTGCACACGCACCGGCCTTGGATTTCAGACATAAACAGGTTCATTTTATGACACAATCTATGAATGATGTCATAGTTACTAGTGAGTGTATCGCTGTGTACCTACATTGATGGTTATTGCATGGTACATTTGCCAATTAGTTAGAGTAGGCACGTTTTCCATCCCATACTTACTTACGAGTAAGTTCTTCTTAATATAATTGAGCCCATAAAAATTTAACCGAATTAAGAGACTCCTCTTTTTTTTTTTGATGTCATTTAAATATGTTTTTATTTGTTCGCTTTTTCGTACTTTATCATTTTTCAAAATTCGTAGTTCACAGGAAAGCAAAATAATTAAATTTAGTTTACTTGGATGACATATTTTTTCAGCTATTTTGTTTAAAACCACCAAACTACTGAACCGATATGATGAAATTTCTATGGAACCAATCGGAAAGAATATCCTTTCACATGACATTTTTATTCATAATTCATTAATATATTTTCAAATCGGTTCATAAATGACGGAGTTATGAGGTAACAAACATAACAAAATATTATTTTTTTGAGAACCTCTTCTTTTTTTGAAGGTTAAAAAGAGACACATTACAATCATTCTTCTTTTTGGAAAACAGGGTGAGTCTATTTCTAATGAAATAAGCCCACTCGACTGTTATCTATTTTCAATATTTGAGTACTCGTATGTATTGAGTCACGCCTACATAATTATTATCATTATGGGTAGGTGACTATGATAATGGATGAAAATGCACAAAATCCTCAGAATACATAGCGACATGTGGTGCGACAATAATATTTAACCACAGCGACATGTGGTTAAATATTATTGAAGTGATAACTTCTTATGGGAGCGTAAACCGCTTCGTTACGTAACGCATAACGGCGCCAGTCTGTCTGACTTTCCTTTCTCTCACGCATATGGCAGCGGAAGGCAGGTTCCTCTCTCACTCGAACCCACAGCTAGTTAGATTAATTTAAGTTATCACTTCTGTCGGTCGTCCCGAGACACACACGTTTTTTTTTATTTGTATTTTTTATTTGATTGTAGACCATAGATTAGAGCTCTAATTCATACGAAGAAGGCTATATGAACAACCAGAACCACTGATAATTGATAACAGTACATTAGGTAGGTAATAAAAGTCACATTTTACGATGTATTGTCGTTTAGTTGTTCAAAATGTAAGTAATATCCACATTTTTCATACCACGCTCTAAACATACTGCACGCTTGATAGATTTGAGATTGATTAGTCAGGGTTATCATTCTAAGAGCGATCAGCATTCGAAGTTAGCTTGACTGCCGAAAATGTACCTATTAATATTATTACCGTTGGGCGACAAAGTATTTACTTGTCAATGCAATATACCCGTAGATATGATGACGCCGCGCGACGCGACCGACGTTATGGGATTTACCTTAAACAGAAACAGGGCGTCTCCTCTGCCAATCGACTTCGATGTATCGAAACGCTAAAGTCATTTAAATGTACGTCGAACTCAATCGAATTTCGTTGTCAAATTCAAATTATTGAAAGGTCAGTAATGAATGAAATGCTCATCGCTATGTAGATAGAATAGAATATGATATCTTATGAAATAAAAATACAAAATAACAGTTTAAGAACGGTAAGAATAGATAAGTGGTACAATGGGCGGCCATATCGTTTGAGAGCGATCTCTTCCTGGCAACCTGTGGATGGAAAGGAATGTATGAATTACAAATATTGTGATTATTAAATACAAACCTACAAAAATATACATCAACATTAATAAAATATACCTACTTAAACATTAAGTAAATTATACTTAAATATTACATAAATACATACAAAATATTTATATATCTATGAGAGTGATGAGAGATAGTAATAATATATATACTAAGTTTTTAAAAATTGGCAAGGATTTAGCATACCGGATGGAGACAGGGAGTTCATTCCAAAGCTTCACAGCCTGCAGCGTAAAAGAACTACCATAGCAGCTCGAAGTATGAACAGGAGTTTTTAGCTGCAAGGTTTCAGAAATAACGTAGGATATTCTTGTATATGTAGATATTCTTTTTAACTATTCAATGTTTGTCCAGCCATCTTAGACATTGATGAAGCCTCTGGTGCCCCTGAAGAGGTGGTCGATATTACAGAAAACCGATTCATTAAATTCAATGTTTGTTCCACTCCACTACGCAAAGATTGACATTGATTAAAACGAGAGTAGGTAGGTAATGTCATCATCTTTATTTTACCACGTATTGTGTCAGTTATTGAAAACCTTTGCTTTCTATAAAACTATTCATTGAATAAACGTTAACAATGTAATTAATTATAAACAATTTACACTTGTTGCACTATAGCATCCTGTCACAAACAAACTCACAGACGTGCTACTAACTAGCTAGTTTAGAATTAAACTTTTTAAGATACCACTAAGGAAACATATTTACTGACTCAAAGATTAATAAGAAACAAGTATATACAACTTACTTTATAAAGCATGTATGCATCGATGACTATTGTTAAGAAGATTGCAATCTTCATGTTGTTTTCAAAGATGCGTGTACTTTTGTAACCTTTTGTTACCTTACATCCGTTACGCAAGCAACCCACCAGCCCACGACGAGAACTCAAGGCCCAGCGGTTCAAACCTCAAAGATGAACTGGTTTTGTAACGTATTCTCTCCTAGTTAGATGTGGAATGAATTACAATTACTTTTTCAACTACCATCACTGTAATAGATCTATATATTAATACGTGAAGTAAAAACTTTGTACTCCTTTTACGAAGATTGCGCGGACGGAAGAGTATGAATTTTCGCGCACTTATAGTTTATATAGAGAAGGAGTGCAGAATGCTAATATTTTTTTAAATTATGCATACATTAATTATTAATTAATTATGGTCGACTTTCGACCAGTGGGCGACCACTAGTATTAATTAATATTCGTGGACAACGCACACAACACAATCTAGCCCCAAAGGAAGCATAGCCTGTATTATGGTGGTCAGATTATTGATAGATTACTTATATAATATTAAATACATACATATTTCATTATACACAAACAAACACCTATGTTCTTCACCTAAACGTTTGTTCTAGGTGGGAATCGAACCCCCACCGCAGAAGGCAGAGCTACTAACAACTGATCTGACAGCCAAATATATATTTACAATAGAAAGAATTAGCATAGCATTTACAGGCTTTATATCTGACGATCTCTGTGGCGCAGTGGGCTAAGGTCTGGCTGAGATGTAGAAGGTTACGGGTTCGATTCCCGCCACGGGACAAATGTTTGTATGATCTGCAAATATTTGTCTCGGGTCTATGTGTTTCTATGTATAATATGTATGTATTTACAAAAAAAATTATATAAGTATTATATATCAGTCATGTGGTACCCATAACACAAGCTCTGCTTACTTTGGGGCCACATGATTCTGTGTAAAATGTCCGGCATTATTATTATTAGTGTCTACCTCTTCCATTTAAGCATAGCGTTAGTTTTTAGGAAATTAATTCTATTAACTTATCTCACAGTCAGGATTACCATTCTTTGTTTCAATAGAAAAGGGTCTTCTACCCCTGGGAGACTGTTCCCAGTGAGTCGTGCTGGTTGTCATGTTGTATCAACTACAGTACCGACGTTTGTAAATCCCATGGTCGCGACACTGTGAGCCCAGTGTGTCGTGCCACAACTATCTGAAGGGAACTTGATCTGCAAGTACCTACGAAAAGGTACACCATAGAGCTATTGCGGGCCAATGACCGACCAAGATTACCCAACATTGAGTTTCAAGTGAAAGTTGTTTTAGAAATAGAAGAATTTTTATGATTCCTTCTGATATATTGAGTTCTTTTCCTCCCACTTGGACATATTAGGGTCTATTTTACAATAAAAAGTTTAAGCAGACTCGCCGCTTAGACAGCGTAGGTGCAGAGTCTATGCTGCATATAAGTCACGTACACGCCGCATGGATGGATGTGGTTGCAGTTTAGACGTCTCATAGATGCCACGTAGATGCAATCTCGATGCAGTGTAGACGCCGTGCAAGCGCTACGCAAGCTATTTCTAGGTAACAATATATTACGCTGTGTTTAGGGAATGCTTAGGCTAAATCATTGCAGTCGGTAGAGATCGGCAGGGTTATTACGTAAAAATAGTAGCAGCAATTGACGCCTATTGCTTTCGTCGCGAGTTATGTAATCGGATATTTTTCGTAAAATGATGTGAATTGAAGGCCGTGGGGTATTCCCTAGTAGGTTATCTACCTACACACCAACACATAACATATGTCACTATTTAGTTTTGTATCCTGTTGTGTGCTATAGCTGTAACATGTATTTAATGTTCTATTCTTTTAATAAATAAATAATAATAATAAATAATCCCGGACATTTCACACAATATCATCTGGCCCCAAAGTAAGCAGAGCTTGTGTTATGGATACCACATGACTGATATACTTTTTTTTTGTAAATACATATATATTGTACATAGAAACACCCAGACCCGCGACAAATACTTGCAGATCATACAAATATTTGTCCCGCGACGGGAATCGAACCCTCAACCTTCTGCGTCTTAGCCAGACCTTAGCCCACTGCATCACAGAGTTTGTCTTTTATATCAATCACTTAATAAGACTTCCCTGTTTTATACATTATGTCACAATGTATAATGTTTTGGCATTTATGTCAGTTATTATGTTAGTTCTCAGAAACAACTCTATATTTACAATCGTTAAGTTACTATTAGATACTACTTAGTAAGAAATACTACCTTTTTATATATTTGTGAGTAACTAATGTTCATATGCAGCACTTTTATTATAACAACTGGTTGAACCTGGGATTTGTATCCAGTAGTGCTTTTTTCTTGAGGTGCAGAACTCTAATATTAACTCAATAGGGAATAATTACATTTTAAAACTAAAAAGAAACCGACTTCATTGAATGAAATTTGAGCCTATAATACATTTTTAGTGGAAAGTAGATATATTTTGAAAATTAACCCAAACGAATTATTAAAACACAAATCCATCAATCTAAAGCGCTTCTGCTGCGGAGAAAATAAAGTTGAAAAAATGTTTACATAAAAAACTTTACTGTTGAGAAGATGGGATTGGATTTTTGTTTTTCATTTCTATTGAAATGACAAAAATTTTTTGACATACCGAATCAATAAAAATCGTAAAGTGGATTTCGTTCACGTATAGACAAATCAATAAAATTAGCCATCAGTTTGTCATCGTCTCCTGCTGGTTTTTGTCCTACTTGGCACTAAATAAAATAAGCTGCACACCCATAAGGGTAGCAAAATAATTATTTGTAAAGTGTTAAGGGTAAAACATTGGCAGGAGAACAGCTCAAGGCTTCAAGAAACAAGAAAGATATCAAAAACGTTTGTATTTTGTAATATAAATGTTTAAAACTTTAATGAAAACAATTTCAGTGTTATTAAGCTGGCTGAAGCTGTTATGATATTAGCGCGTGCTGTAACTACAACAAGTGAAAGAATGAAATAAAATTAAACAGACCAATATATATATAAGTGGGTAGGCCAAATAAACGCACCGCTCCAATAAAACAGCGAGTTATCGAAGTACATGAAAACATCATCGATGTATACAATTTTTAGATTTTCGTTGATTTTTCTCGGCCGATTTTGATAAAATTTATATGGGACCACCTGTGAAGTATCAACAAAACAAAAAAAGAATTTTCCAAATCGGTTCAGCCGTTTGAATTGAGAACCTCCTCCTTTTTGATTAAGTCGGTTAAAAAAGGAAAGGTATTCTAATACAATCACTTCTTGTTTGTCTGTTTGCTTCTGCTTATCAAATCCCTTTTTTGACATGATCTTATATATCGATGAACGCCGGCTGCACGCACGAAAAAGCATGACTCATTGTCACGTTCCGCCACAACGAACGCTTAGGCCGATCGTGCCTCTCTATCGCTTGTTCCGCGCTCTCGCTTGCACGCTCGGCTCAGGCGGAACGTGACAACTTTTCGTGCGAGCAGCCGGCGTTCATTGATTTATAAGATACTAGCTGTACCCACAAATTTTCTCACCGTTTAAACCTTCCCTGGACTACGACAAACATTTAAACACCAAAATCAGCTAATCAGTCCAGCCGTTCTCGAGTTTTAGCTAGACTAACGAACAGCAATTGATTTTTATTATATAGATTATCACGTCAAAAATATTCTAATATGTACACGAATACCTACTTTTTATAGTTATTCCTGTAAGTCAGGATACCCAATATTTTATTTATCTACCGAAATTACCCCAAAATATTAGTATAAGGCGATGGAACATTAAAATTCACGTGACGGGCCGGCCAGCTCAGTGGGAGGGAGTAGCTCTGCCTTCTGCACTGTAGGTTGAGGGTTCGATTCCCTCCCAGAATAAACATTTGTGTCTTGAACATAGGTGTTTGTTATGTGTCTGGGTGTTATAAAGTATCATATGTATGTATTGCAATATATATAACTTACAAACATAGTCATCGGGTTCTCATAATTCAAGCTTTGATTTGTTTGGGGGGTGTTGTGTGCAATGTCCTTAATATTTATTTATTGTAATGTTATTATTTTCAGTGTTTTACATCTAACCATGGCACCAACAGAGCAGAACATCGAAGAACCCGACATTCAACACCGAACAATAAAAAAGAGACTGAATATCGTCGATAACAAGTTCGAAAATGAAGTGACGTGTTTTGATAACAATAATACAGTGATAGTTAAATGTGACAATGTTATTAAAAGTGACATTTTCGACATAGATAAGTATGAGGCTATGGAGTTCTCGGCGCAGTGGCGATGGCCAGACACGGTGGTGCAAGTACTATTACATTCAGTGTCAATATACGCAGCGTACCTGATTCTTACTTTACAAGTTAAACTCATCACAATATTTTTTGGTAAGTACCTTGTAAGACTACTACTAAAAAGATTTCATTTAATGTCATTTGAGCCCATTTTTTTTAACGCAGTTGAAAAAGGTTTTAGTTTACGCTTTTTTTTATAATTTTTCAATTCGTTATCACAACAGGAAAGCAAAATACGTAATTTCGATAACGTGGATGACATATTTCCAGCTATTTTTATTTATAATCTAACTACATAATCGATTTTATTGAAATACACATAAAAAATAACTTTTCAAACGGTTCATATTATAACTAATTTATGATAAATAATCATATAAAAAATATAAACGAATTGAGACCCTTCTCTATTTATTGAAGTCGGTTAAAAAAGAATAAATATATTTTTATTCAATACAATCACAATAGGATTGTCTTATATATAGAAACGTCTTATATACTGGGTGAATGTAGGTGCCAATTCCTCCTAACCCAAGTCCAAGAAGAATTGACAAGAATCAACCTGGTCCTTTATAACACCCAGATACAGAACAAACACCTATGTTCGTCACACAAATGTTTTATCCTGGGAGAGAATCGAACCCTCAACCTTCAACGCAGAAGGCAGAGCTACTACCAGCTGAGCTGACAGGCCAGTCATCAAGCTCTGCCTTCTGCGCTGTAGGTTCAGGGTTCGATTCCCTTCCAGGATAAACATTTGTGTGATGAAGATAGGTGTTTGTTCTGTGTCTGGGTGTTATAATGTATTATATGTATGTATTTAAAAATATATAAGTATTCGATCAGTCATCTGGTCACTATAATACAAGCTATGCTTAATTTGGGTTTGTGTGTGTGTTGTGTGCAATGTCCTCTTATATATATTTATTTATTACCTATTGTATTTTATCGTTTTGCTATTAGCTAAATATCAAATGTGTATGCCTTCAGAGTCCGTTGAGGAAAGTGCTAACAGGAAGTCGGGGAGCGACATTGGAGGCGCGTGCTCTACACGTGTTCAGCCTACTGAACTTAAACAGAACCTACCTACTGAAGCTACATTTGAATCCTGCCTTCTTATAGTGTCACTAGTTATTTTGAACCACTGTGTTGAAAGAATTAAAGTAAACCTCAGAGATTTTTTCATGCACTTCGTATCTTTGAATTTTTTACGTTCTACGACATGCTGGCTTCCTCGCGATATGTTTCTACGTGATAATACTGGTATACCATTAGATAATACTGGTATTAGCGCACATAATTTTTTCGAAAATAAAAAGTCAGTGGTGCATGACCAGACCCACGAACCCACGACCACTAGACCACCAGTAGGTATTCTTAAATTTACTCCTTATCCTGTTGAAAAGTCTGGTCTATCAGAATACTATTATTCATTCTGTGCTATGCTGGCCTTCCTACTTCTCTATCGGTCGAGTGCATTGTGTCAGAAGAGAGGACTTAAAGAGTAGCCCACATCAGTGCTAAAGAATTTTTATTATTTTCAGCATTTATGACGATATACACGTCTGGGTTCGGCATCACGGCTGGCGTGCATCGGCTGTGGTCGCACCGCGCGTACAAAGCGCGGCTTCCCATGAGGGTACTGCTCGCTGTCCTCTTCACAGTAACTGGACAGGTATAGTCAAAACAGTCAATAAAACATTATAGTTTCTAAGTGAACTTAATTACCTCCATGGTAATAGTTTAGCTAACACATAAAAAATAGACCGATGTGGATATATAAAGGCATTTAATTGTAGCACGTCACACATAACTAAAA
The DNA here is from genome assembly GCA_948098915.1 of Lampropteryx suffumata. Lineage (NCBI taxonomy): Eukaryota > Metazoa > Arthropoda > Insecta > Lepidoptera > Geometridae > Lampropteryx > Lampropteryx suffumata. The sequence continues at coordinate 19,943,173 of OX402550.1, read as the reverse complement.
CAAGAAAAGAAAAAAGGAATATCAATTGGCAGATACAAACCAAAACAATACAAAAAGAAATACTTAAAACAAAAGAAAGAAATGAAAACATTTATTTAGCACACCACACAAAACAAAAGAGAAGACATGAGCGGAAAAAAAACTAAAAATAGACCCCAAGAGAAAAATTATAAACATACATAAACAACTATACGTAAAAATGTGCTCTTCCCGCGAACCAATCTACATTTAAGTGTAGCCAAAGAGGTTCAATCTACATTTAAGTGTAGCCAAAGAGGTTCAATCTCAGCATGTGCCACTTTCAGGCACGGAAGTAGCGCTGGTTTTCAGATTGAACCATTTAAAGTACCACAAAACATTAACAAATGTGTCTTATTAATCTATGGTAAGCTCAATGTTGGCGGAACAACCTGGACGCTTGCAGTAGGATGAGACTGGCCAGGACAATGCAACGTGGATAGGTAGCTAGGTATATAGGTAGGTAATAGAATAGAGTAGAATAGAATGGAATAGACTTGCACACCATAAATACATTGGACAAGTAGAAACAAAAATTACAATGTTTTGCTAGTCGGTAGTACAATGGGCGGTCTTATCGCTATGTAGCGATCTCTGCCAGACAACCTTGGGATGGATTGAACTAATACTAGAGTGAAGACCTCTATTATGGTGAACTGATGCATATTTCATTAGTTCTAGGTATTTGGTTGAAGGTCGTGAAAACCCCATTATGTATGGTGTCAAACACGCAAGGCTTTTATAGTGTAGAGCCATGTCCAAATGCCAACCACCCTGACCCTTACCACGTAAGCAAAAGGGCATCTTTATATGTATATTTAAATTATAAGAATCAATACAAAGGGAGATGCTGCTCATCTTAACCGAATCTTGAGTGAATTATCACGTTTTAAAAACTAGTAAATTGAATTTTGGCATATTAAATGCATATTTCCAGCTATTTTGATTTCAAAACAAAACTACTGAACCGATTTTAATGAAATTTCTATGGGACCAATCGGAAAGTTCTTTCACATCAAAAATATTTTTTTCAAATCGGTACATAAATGACGGAATTCATCGGTACATAATGAGGTAACAGATATAAACAAAAAAAAAAAAGTACAGCCGAATTGGGAAGCTCCCCTTTTTTTAAGTCGGTTAAAATGACAATAATTTTAGTGTGATTTATATGTTTGTACATTCATCACTAAGAGCTAATCTAACATGGAATGACAGCGTTACAATGAGAACTACATTGATTGATTGTACTAGTAAATACATAATCTTCTATTTATATATGTATATAAAACGCAAATGCAAGGCGTAAATCTTGTAATAACCCAAAAAAGCTTAAGTGATTTGAATACATTTTTGTTCTGTTTCCTTCAATACTAGATTGTTTACATAGAAACCAATTTTAATATGGTACTATGGTACTAAATAAATATTAGTGGAGAGACTTACACCAAAATATGGAAGAAACATCTATATTCATCACAAATGTTTGTCCTAGATTGGATTCGAACCCAGAACATACGCCGCACAAAGCAGAGTTTTGAGGCTTACAACGTCAAAGCTGTTCGAAAAGGTCCCAAGCCGATTCAATAGATCTAGTTCTAAAACGCATCTAGTTATAAAAAAAAGGTTTTTTGTTTAGGTATTTTCAAAATTTATAAATAGGGTTATTATTCGTAGTCTATTAAAGGCTTATTAGTCGCGATAATTATCTGTGTAATTTAAGTATTATAAAAACATTTCAGGTTTCCCCCACTTAGCCAGTTGGGACACACACTGACCGCTACTTTATAAGCTTTTATTATTACCAAAATGTATTACCTTTATTGCCAAAATATGCCACTTCAAAGCTTAATATTTACAAATTTACAATATTTACATTAACAAATGTTTGAACGACAAACCGTTCAAATTCACAACAGGACAAGCCGACGTAACGCTCAATACCATCCATACCTTGTCAACCTACCACCCTTACGAACAAAGCGCTTTGCTTCCACATTTATAATGCGTACAGCCAAGGATTGGAATGCTTTGCCGTTGTCTGTCTTTCCTGAAAACTATAATCTAAGTCTCTTCAAGTCCCGAGTAAATAGGTGTCTTCTGGACCTGCGTGCCCCATCATCGGCCACATCGTCGCTTAACATCAGGCGAGATCGTGGTCAAACGTAGGTTTATCGATGATAAAAAAAAGAAACCTCTTAGTATCCTTAAAATAACTAGTCCTTAAAAGTGTTCCGTGTGGACTTTGTAACGTTATAAGCTCGTAATTGCTTTGGCATTTCTAAAATCAATCGTAGTAAGTATATTTTATTAACACCTGCGTAGTCGGAATCACTGATGTATTCCGCAGACAAACATGGTAATGGAATTAGCTATTAGATGGACGTCCAAATGGAATAATGTATTCGAATGGAGAGGCGAAACTGTGTCAAATTTTGCCGTGCAACTGACCCCTAACGTGGGGGTTTATTTAGAGGCATAATAAATAGCTATGATATAAAGTATTATTATAGATACATGGTAGCACAAATTAATAATAATAAAAATAAATAAATAATGCCGAACATTTCACACAACATCGTCTGGGCCAAAAGTAAACAGAGCTTGTGTTATGGGTACCATATGACTGATATACTACTTAAATACATACATTTTCTTAAATACTTACATATTATACATAGAAACACCCAGACCCGAGACAAATACTAGCAAATTATAGTAACAATATAAAAACTAACAGGGAATACAGGCAAACGATACAATACAATACAATACAAGACAATAATTTATTAATAACACCAGCCGGGCGATTATGTAACTCTGATACTATCAAAACATTGATACTAACAGCTTTCAGTTGCTGTTAAAGAATTGATAGTACCGAAGGTTGATGTTTATTGTACATTAACACATGCTATCAAACGTGTATGAATGGACACGTACCGTACGTAATACTCAAACTATTGATTAAAATAATGCATATTACTAATCGAAATTCGCCGGCGGAAATCGCCGTACATGTTAAAGGTCAGTTTTTGTAAAATAGGTATATTAAAAGATACTTCAACATGAAAACTAATAACATTCAACTTTGTTAAATTATTTCGTTGTCAATATAAAAATACATCAAATACAAAATAAATAAATCACGGGTTTTTGGAACGAAGTTCCTTATAGCGGGTTGGCGAGGGGACCTAACCGAGAAAAAATGTAACGCGTTACGAAAAAACGTAAGAGAAAGAGAGAATGAAGGAGACCGATAACTAATCTCCCATAGTTATTATAATAATAACTAGCGGTCTCCCATTGGTCGAAATTCGGTCGCCAGTCGGCTCACTGTATGCTTAGGGAGTGGCTGCCGATTAGCATGGATAGTTTTACGAAACTACCCTCGGTCTTCAGATTCGGAAATGTCCGCATTCACATTACGACATACTACACAACATCCACGCACTGATATAATGAAACGCGACACGCGCACCTACTAACAATGGGATTCCACGACGAAAACAGTTATATCGTAACCGAAACGGCGGGAATAAACTAAATGGATTTGATGAATGAACATTTAAACTCTGATTGCGAAAGTTTAAATACTATTATTAACAATATTACCCACTGAATTACTACCCACATATGCTAAACATTTATTTATTTAATTGGTTTGGGCTGTGTTTACTTAATTAGATTTTTTTAGAAGAATAAGTTGCTACGAGCTACTTGTTGTTTTAGGTTGTCGCTGTGACCAATTTGCATTTGTTGATTTGGCAAAGAACTCAATTAATAAATCGTTTTTTTTTGTATATAACGAGTTTAGAATATAAATTTTCATGGAGATTCTTCTGCACTCATTCAAATGTTGATAGACTCATAGACGCAGTAAGTATCACAATAAATATAACTTTTTGAAGACCGTCCATTTTTTTTAACTACTGTCAGTCATGACACATCAAAGGTCCTGAAGACGGCAGGCGAAAGGGTTAATGCTGCGTCCGTGTCCTCCTCTTGGTCTCCTATCTATCTGGCTTAGGGTTGCCAGATGGCCGGGATTTCCGGGAAAGTCCCGGAATTTCGCTTGTGGTCCCGTGTCCAGTAATTACACTATACTGTCCCGAAATTCGTAAACAATAGTTTTTTTTCCACAAAGTTACGAAACCACGGGGCGGCGCCCCCACCTCAACCGACTAGTGCTTCCACATCGAACACAACTGTCCCACCTACGGCGACACCGACGACGGTGTCTTCCCTACATCAAGTGTCTGTTGTCTGTTGCTATATTAATTTTATTTTTTATTTTTTAATTAATATCTATAGATTTTATATAAAATAAATATGTTTTTAAAATCATTTAAATTTTTACTTTTTAAAATAGGTTAGTTCCTAACTAGTAATTTTGTAATATTTTTTCTATTGTCCGTCCAACAGCGAACATTTGTAGTTTTGTATTTGTATTTGTAGAACATTTGAATTTGAATTCTAAAGCTCCAACTCCGTTTGTAGCCCCAGAAATGTCCAGGAAATGATAAGCCCGTATCTGGCAACCCTAATCTGGCTTGCGTTGCGGCTAATGCATGTAATATGGATAGTTATATTAGTTATATTAGTTATATATTAAACTAGCGATCCGCCCTGGCTTCGCATGGGTGCAATTTAGAGTTGTAATTTTACATGTGCCTTATCAACCTTGATTATAAAACTATTTGGTTAGATAAGGATTGAAATCATAATACGAATGTTATCATCTTTCAAGATTCGAGTCTATTTTAATTGGATCCTGAGATCCAATTAAAAACTCCAGAGTAGCTGAGCATAGAAGTTGAAAAATGTATCTATCTTATACCTTTAAACGAGCAATTCTTGTATATATGTACCTATATATATAATCTGAATCTCGGAAACGGGTCCAACGATTTTAATGAAATTTAGTAGTATGGTTTTGGGGGCGATAAATCGATCTAGCAAGGTTGAATATTTAGAAAACATCGTTTTATCCGTGTTTTATACCGAGCAAAGCTCTGTCATCCAGGAACTGACACATATACAACAGCCTGCCTGGAAAAACACAACCGAATTTAAAAACTGGTCTTCAGAAACACTTATACTACTCAAAGCTAACATAAGAAAACAAAGGAAACAATAGCACCTAGGTCACCGTAAGATAAAAAAAAAGCTTAACAACCTTACAAAACGGTTGAAGATACAAATCCAATCATTCACTGATAGCTCGACCGACACTTACCTTCAAAACCTAACCAACAGTCGTAATACAAACTGCTTTTTATGGAAGGCTGCTGAAAACATAAAACGGCCGATGACTCATATTTCGCCATTGAGATATGATAATGGGAAATGGGTCGTCAGTAATTAAGAAAAAGGATGATGAAGGTCAAATGAAGGTCAGATATATAATTATAGAACTTGAAACCGATTATAATAATTCAGACGAAGAACTTAGGATACCAACTGTCTCAAGAGAAGTTTTAAGAGAAATCCACAATAACTTTAATTCAAAAAACCGGGATTACCGGGATTTGAATACTAAAAGAAAACAAAGTCTACTCTACCATATTCCTAAATGTAGCGCAGGCTTTCAATAAAGTGTGGCATTAAGGTCTTCTACTAAAATAATTATAGGTAAAATTTTCATACCTTAGGTTAATTCATACCTAATACTCTAGAGTCTTTGTTACTTTAAAGTAAGCCACATTATCCGCGAGTATATAAAATTCTGTATAAAATTATTTCTCTTATGTGAAATCATTTTTTAAATCAGTTAAGTAGTTTTTGAGTTTATCCATTCCAAACAAACATACACAAATACAAAAAACTAAATCTTTTAATACCTATTATACTGAATAATTATACATGTGAAACAGTTGAGCTATGTAAGGACTGTTTAAATCGATCTATAATCCAGATCTCTGCCAGAGGGCAGCGTTCCCAAGACACTGGCGGCATTGTCACGTTGAATGGCAATGCTAATACGCTGAGCCAGATAGAAGCTAGCTCTTGGGTCACGCAATGTATCTACCATAGGCCGTGAAATAAATATAACATTTTTATTACTTTTTACTTAAATCTTTATTGTTTAAGTAAAAAGTTTTATTATTGATAGGCGTTGCTCCTGTAAAAAAGTATTCAATAATCAATACCTAGGTTTATAAAGCAAGAATATTGATCACAAGTAGCAAAAGTCACTCGCTTTCATCAAACACCCGATGCGCACATCAACCAGCGCCAGCGATCACAAATTAGAGTCAATTGCTACTCTCGACCGACCTATTTAAATTATTCAACCTTGAATACCTACCTATATAAGTATCTATTTTGTGCCTTGGGGTTCAGAGTGCGTTACTGTTTCGGCTTCGTAAAAAGCGACATCCGTCACAACACAGCCGTAATGCAGTTGTGATACCGGTGTTGGTCACAAATCATGTAGATTAGATACGGCCAGCTCCGTCTTTCACGTAAAACAAAGCTATGAGCAAATAGTACCTATAATTTGATTGTTATTGACCGAGCAAAGCGAGGTTTCAGTGTTAGGGCGAGCACCCACCAAAGCGAAGTTATAAAATAAATAATAATAACGCCGGACAATTCACACAGCATCATCTAGCCCCAAAGTAAGCAGAGCTTGTGGGTACCATATGACTGCTATACTACTTAAATACCTTTTATTTTGTAAATACATATATATTATAGATAGATACACACCCAGACCCCGGACAAACACTTGCAGGTCATAGAAACATTTGTCCCGTAACGGGAATATAGCAACCTTCTGCGTCTCAGGAGGGCCTTGGCCCACTACGCCACTCAGGTCGTCAAATACGACCTCTGTAGCGCAGTTGGCTTAGGTCCGGCTGAGACACAGAAGGTTGCGGGTTCAATTCCAGCCGCGGGACAAATGTTTGTATGATCTACAAGTATTTGTCTCGGGTCTGGGTGTTTCTATGTAATAATATGTATGTATTTACAAAAAACAAAAAAGTATATAAGTAGTATATCAGTAATGTGGTACCCATAACACAAACTCTGCTTACTTTTGTGCCAGGTGATAATCTGTGAAATTTCCGGTATTATTTATTATTTAATACAATAATCGTAAAAGAGTTCTAAAAACGAAATAGTTATATGTAAAGTTCCAATTACAGCGTGACATCTACACATGGGCGTTAGACCATAGAGTCCATCACAAGTACACGGAGACAGTGGCGGATCCCCACGACATTCGGCGCGGCTTCTGGTTCGCGCATGTCGGGTGGCTGGTCCTGACTCCTCACCCGGCCGTTGAGGACAGGAGAACTGCGCTCAGAGAGACCTCACTGGACCTCATGGCTGATCCAGTTGTAAGGTTACAGCAAAAGTAAGTTTTTGTTGTCAAAATAAGCTTAGCTTGAACTATGGAAACCAGATGAATGATAGAATACTTATATATATTTTAAATACATACATATTATACTTTATAACACCCAGACACAGAACAAACACCTATGTTCATCACACAAATGTTATCCTCGGAGGGAATCGAACACTCAACCTACAGCGCAGAGGGCAGAGCTACTACCAACTGAGAATAGAGGCCTCTCTGCGATTCTGCCTTTCATTTTATAAGGAGTTCGTAATCTTTGAGTTGATATTTTAAATTATTTCAGTCATAGTTATCTATGAAGGTGATAGTTATATGGTGTGATGCCTGCGTTGTTTAAACACCAGTGTTGGACAACTTCGGGATGTTTCAGTAAAAAGCTCTGAGCCTTATTTTTTGCTTCTGATTTTCCGTATTCCACGTCTCCATGTCTAGGAAACTACTACAAATCAATCTAATCATTTTAAGGTAGGTAAATAGGTCACGGTTGTTTGGCACATAAAATATATTCCATCTGAACCGGCGGCAATCGTCGATCGGTCGGCAATAGCGTCGTAAATAAAAATTTGTAAGCCAACATAAGTACAGCATAAAATCCAGATGCTTGACACGTTGACTTCCAACTAGGCTTGCAGGAGATACCCACCAAGTTCCAAACACAGCGCTAGTTTGATTTCGTACCCTGCAATTTGTAGAGATCAAAGATTGAAGCTGGCGTTATTACAGGACTCTTTGACTTGTTCTAGATACTTCATTCCAATGTTCGCGATACTCAATATCTTGGTGCCGACCCTCGTTCCCTGGGCCTTGGGAGAGACGCTGCTGAACAGCTTCCTGGTGAGCTTCGTCCTGCGGTTCACCATCACACTGAACATAGCGTTTTCTGTGAACAGCTTCGCGCATTTATGGGGAAATCAACCCTATGACAGGTACTTAATACTTACCTACCTATATTGACCATAAATCATTTCCGGACCGTTCCATTCCACCGAGGGAATCGAACAAACCTATCGGTCTAACCACTTTTTGGGGTTCCAAAGTCCGCAAGGAAACCTTATAGTTTCGTTATGTCCGTCTGTCTGTCTGTGTCTGTCCATAATCTTGCTCGCATACTATTAGTTTTATCGTAATGAAATTTTGTGCAGTAATAATAATAGTGGCCCCTACAAAGTGATGAAATAAAAACATAAAAAAAATATTTTAGGGATACCTCCTTTACATGTAAAATAGGGTTAGTTTTCTTTATTTCACTACCCTGTTGTGTGGCCTATCGTTAAATAATATCATCATACTATTGTATATCTTTTAAAGATACTAGGAGTTTTCTTTACAGATATTTGTTGGGTAAATATTAGGCTTTAAAGTGACCATTTTTGTTTGAGGTCTGTGTCGTCATCAGTGTCTCTATCGGCTCTATAGATGGATATATGAAAATGCATGAATAATTATAAAGGCTAGTAAGGCTGATTGATTCTGTATTACCTAATCCAGATGCAATAAGGATCTGAACTCTGTTATCCATCTGTTAATCGACTAATTACGACTAGAGGTTTAATTGGTTTTGGGTGACAAAAGAAAGACGAATTTAACGATTGTTATAACTGAATTTAATTAATCGTTATTATTTAGAGAAGAGGTGTGTGTGCTCTATGATAGAGCTCCAACCGGACTAAACAAGCGCAATAAAAACTATGCATATCAAACCTGATCCTCTTGAGAACAATAAAGGAATGTTTTAGTAGGGCGATTATGGAACTCTTGATACAATCAATGTCTATCAGTTTCAATTAGCAATCGGCATCAATGTCTATCAATTTCGATTAGCAATAGGCATTATTTCAATCAATCATATACGATGTATTTAAATGCTTAGTACGCTAAACACGGTTCCTACCACAATCGTACTTTGTTAATTGGTCGTGTTATACTTTGACAACTTCACATTGTAACTAGCGATAGAAGCCGATAGAAATCACAGCGATCCGTAATACCAATTCATCAATAGTAACTGAATTAGATGTTTTGATAGTATGAAGATATGTTTTGATACTGTTCACCTGTATTACAGGTTTTTTACTGGTTAAAAAACTGGTTATCTAACTGGTTAACTGGTTATCTCAGGCACCAGTTCTACACAAAACAGGTTTACCTGGCTCATCTCACTACATTACATGTGTACTTTTCGCTAATTAGCCTATGCTAATGTGCTATGTGACCTTTTGTGTGGAATAATAAATCATATTTATTATTATTATTTTTATTAGTATTAAAGTTCCATAATCGCCACACAGTAAATACCTATACGTATAAAAGAACAAGCTTCGCTTACTATATGTTAGAGTGAAACAGATTTATTTTATTATATTCCAACAGGCTTAAGGCTTTAACAGTTTATCTTAGTTTATAAAATTGTTTTTAAATATTTAAATAAAATTTTGTATTGTGTTTGCAACTTTGTTGAAATTCACAGAAACAATGGTCATATCATAATCAAAGCACCAACGATGACGTTTACCAATCACTTATCGCTTAATGCATATTATCATAACATACATATTAATTACTTTCATAATATTATTTTGTATTTACATAATAAGCTATTGTAGCAAAGATTCATACCCGTAAATTGCTTTAAAATTTACGAAAGGCGCTTGAAATCTTACGCTGTAAATAAATCAAATTACAGGCTTATTATTTTGATGGCAAAAAGCTTGGGATGAATCAGCTTTAACTCGACTCGGCATTTGTAACAAAATTAGCAAGGATCATACAAAAAACGTTAAGACCAAATGAGTTTCTTGCCGGATTCTTCTTCAACTGGGGTTTGGAGGAACCGGCACCTAGATTCACCTAGAATAAAAAAAAACAATTCAAAATAGTCCCTGCCATTTATTGAATAAAAAGCCATTTATTGTCTTTCTTACATTCTAAATCATGATTTATATATCACATAGTAGGTACGTGTTTTTACAGACTTCATAAAAAGCAGGTTCTCAATTAGTCGAAATCTTTTTTTTTTATTTATGTTCACCGATTACTCGAAGAAGCCTGAACCGATTTGGAAAATTATTTATTTGTTTCAAAGGCTACTCGTATATTATAGGTGTTTCCAGGTCTTTCCATGTGTTCCCATTTAAATTTTATCGATATTAACAAAAATCAAAAATATGTAGGTATCGATGATATTATTATAGACATGAAGTCGATTGTCTTTTTAGTTTTCAAAACGAAATTATTATGAATACAGTGTACAGTACACTTTTTACTAATAACTAATAACCTATATTATATCATTATATAACTACCGCTCTAATTATTAATAATAAATAAATAAATTCTCACCTGCACTTGGTAGAAGAAGCCTGCAATATTTACAAGTTGTTTTGCGTCATTAGTATGGTTGGCTGTGTGTTTTGCTGTCGCAAGTTTCTAGCCCATGATCCTCATAATCCGTGTACGGCTTCGCTTTAAAATGACTTGAACAGAAGTTTAACTAGGTAATTACTTTAGACTAGCTGGAACACCCGAGATTTTGAACGCGACAATACAATAGTTAGACAGCCTTGCGGACTTTTTAACTAGCTTTAGTAAAACTTTATGTTCGTTACCTCATTACTCCGTTATTTATTAACCGATTTGAAAAAAAATTTGTGAAAGGATATAATTACCGATTGGTACCATAGAAACTTTGTCAAAATCGGTTCTGTAGTTTTGTTTTTAAATAAAAATCGCTGGAAAAAATATTAATAAATAAATATTGGTGAACAAAGCAACACCATCTAGTCACAAACTAAGCATAGCTTGTATTATGGTGACTAGATGACTAATAGAATACTTATATATTTTTAAAACATACTTATGATACTTTATAACACCCAGACACAGAACATACACCTACGTTCATCACACAAATGTTTATCCTGGGAGGGAATCGAACCCTCAACCTTCAGCGCAGAAGGCAGAGCTACTACCAATTGAGCTGACTGGCCAGTCTTAATAGATGTCATCCAAGTTAAAGAAATTCAGTTTTTTTATATAAATGAAGTCAGTTTTACGCTTTTCTGTGTACATGCCATAAAATGATAATGTATGTAAAATATTTTCAATGTGTGTACAACGATTTACGAATACGAAAAGATTTACGAATATCATTACCTAGGTATTTATTCATATTCCGTATTATTTATTTTTTATTAATACTTTTTTCTGGGTAAAACTGAGTAAATCTTATACTTATATAATATTATAAACGCGAAAGTTTGTATGTATGTTTGTTACTCTTTCACGCAATAACTACTGAGTGGATTTTAATGAAACTTTACAATAGTATAGCTTATACATCAGAATAACACATAGGCTATTAATAGAGATATTGTGTGAATTGACCAAAATATAACGATAAGTGTAAAGTAAGTAGGAAAAAAATCTACCATCTGCGAGTTATTCTGGCGGGCGCTGCAAAAACCGTTAGAATTACACGAAGTACTATTCCTGCGCAGACGAAGTTGCGGGCATCAACTAGTAAAATAATATATTACAAGTAGTACATAATTTTACTTCATGAAATAGACAATTTTACAACAGTAAAACATAAAGCCTCGCGGGCTTTTTGTGGGTAATACTGAGTACATATCTTTTTTATTATCTTTAAAGTATAGTTTATTGTACATAAAAACATAAATCTAATCTTTACTCTTTAATCGTAGTATATTAGTAAAGATAAGGAATTATGTTGTACCAGCACACAGTCTCATAATAAACTAGCAAGCTGCTCCGGCGTCGCACAGGTGAACAACACCAATACCTTCTATATGATTTACTAGTTCACTGAAATCCGTAAAATTCATTTGCTAGTTTTCGAGTCTATCGCATTTTTTATTTTATTTATTTATTCGTTATACAAAATCCACAGCTCTTAAAACAGTGTAGGTACACAAAATTTAAATGTATAACCGACAGCCAATAACAGATTAACTTAATAATTAACAAAATAAATCGACAGTAATCAAGGTGTGATGCTTGTTTGTAATCGTGTGCGTGTGTGTGTGTGTGTGTGTGTGTGTGTGTGTGTGTGTGTGTGTGTGTGTGTGTGTGAGTATGTGATATGACACTTTCAGACAGTCAGACGCGACGAGATGACTTTGTTTTATAATACAGATGATCTTACATAATTTTATTACATTATACTTTAATAACAGTAATGTACAGAATAACCTAATCCTAAGTTCTAAGTATAATTAAAGTTTATGTGGGATTTTAGATATTTTTGTTAGTTACTCAAGCACAAAATAATGCTGATCCGATTTGGACAAAACTTGGTATAAATATGGGATAAATTAACATATAGACGACCTCTGTGGCGCAGTGGGCGAAAGCCAGCCTAAGACGCAGATGGTTGCGGGTTCGTTTCCCGCCGCGGGACAAATGTTTGTATGGTCTGCAACGATTTGTCTCGGTTCTGGGTGTTTCTATGTATAATATGTATGTATTTACAAAAAAAAGTATAAGTAAGTTGTATATCAGTCATGTACCATAACACAAGCTCTGCTTACTTTGGGGCCAGATGATGCTGTGTGAAATGTCCGGCATTATTTATTTATAGGTTACTTTTATCTATTAAATACATGTGAACTGTTAAGATATCTATGGACCACCCACCGCTTAAAACGATCTATAAGTCTTTATTGTAATGTTTACTAATTACCTATATACTCATTCGTAAAGTACTTGCATCAGCCTTGCAGGGTCCACAGGTTACATAGCTATTTTCGCAGGGAACTACATTTTTTTAAATAATATACAGTCCAAGTAACTCACAACGTAGCTTTCTATTATAACTAACTTATAAATAACCAACTACTTATAGGTAACTAACTTATACAATCAGTTAGGTAATTTTTGAGTTTATCCATCACAAAAAAATAAAAAAGTAACTCGTTATACTTAATATATAGTGAATAATGCCGGACATTTCACACAGCATTATCTGGCGCTAAAGTAAGCAGAGCTTGTGTTAACTTATGTATGTTTGATATACTACTTAGGTACATACCTTTTGAAGTGAAAACTTCTTTTAGCGCGGTACGCATATTTTTAGATGATGTAAAATCTCTGGAATCGCGACACCGTTACCGAGACGCAGGGCTGCCGCGCTCGCCCCATTTGATTATAAACCTTAATTCACATGTTTACATTCTACTTTTGTACGGAGAAGTTTACTGAGTTAGGTTCTTTGATATATCGTCGGTCCAATACACAACTCGCCAAACTGAAAATTTAAGTGTTTTCAGGAGAGCGAAAACAAAGATCAAATCGCTGCTGTAAATCAGGATTTATAGATAGGCTTAACCGTAATAATATATTAGCTTTAGGTAAATGTTTTTAGGATTGTATTTATCAAATTGCTAGAATATGAATAATATCGAAGTTATCGCAGATTGGCGAGTTTATCATGGTTAGTTTTAATAGGGAATATATCGATGTACTGAGGTAAAATATCCAATGTGGCAATTAGACGAGTATACTGTGGTGTCAAGAACACATCAAGAATATGCATTAATTGATAGTAAACTAGCCAAAATGTAAAAGGTACAAACAAATTACTGTCATATTTTGCTAATTTAAACTAAAGGAACTTATTGATAGGGATAATATAATGAAATAAAAAACACGTAAACATTATTACATCATAGGTAAATTTTTCTTCCCTTGTATTTTTTAAAACCTAAACTTACGTGATAAAATCAACAGCAGGTTACTTTCATTTATGTTATTTATTATTTAAACTACGACACTTACGGTCTGATTTAGTTTATGTTATTGAATTGGTGTTTTCACCAGCCAACATTTTTAGGAAACCTGCTTTTTTTGATTGGTTGTTATGTATTAATTTTAATAAGTAGCTTAAAGAAAATATGGTGTTGAAAATCAAGAAACTGTCTACTCATTTGCAATCTCCTCTCCAACATCAGGCTCTAGAAGACCATCATGAACAGCTTCCGAACGAGAAAGCTCATCGTAAAACGCGTGGTATAGTCTCGATATTTTTAAATCTGTACAGAGTTTTAAAAGATCTTGTTTTTTTTTGTTTTGAAATACTTATCTTTTCTGTGTAGACTTTTGTAATAGGGTTAATTATCGCTTTCCTTTACCTCTTTTTTAATCTCTAAAACAACTATTTTTGAATTGATCTGTATTGAACACAGACAGCATTAATAAAGGCCTATCTTGGCTCCATCACCTGCAACATGGACCTGATATTCCATGTCTTGTTCTGCTTCTTCATTGTCCTCATTTCTTATTATTATATTATCATTATTTCTGTATAAGACTCGCCTTTGAGGTTTTTTTGTTTATAAATAGGTACTTATTTATCTTTCAATTACTATTATTTTTTTATTATTATGTTCTTCCCTCATTGACTGATCTTCAATATTTTCAGACGGAAGTGAGATTGTATCGTCTTCTTGTTGTAGGGTGATCGCTGCGTTTTCATTTTCATCACCTAATAATAAATCATCCTCAATCAATTTAATTAAATCAATTTGATTTTGTCATTTCGATCTTATTGACTACCTTCTTATTAGATCATGATAAACTAATCAAAACGACTATTTTGACTAGTTAATGCTAGTTAATGCACCTTAAATTAGCCAAACTTCTACTTTAGCATAAAACTTGAGGAAGGTAGATTAGCCAAACTGCCACATTAACTAATTGACTTACGTAGTTAAATGTGTTTTAATAGGATTCTGCCATGGTAAACTGAGCAATCGGGCACATAGAACAGTTGACTATTGCAACAAGTCAATTCTATGCAGATAGCTGAAAAAGAAACTGGTCATAGATTGGTCATTTTGAATGCAACAGATATGATATTTAACCACATTGTGCTTTTGACCTAACCATTACTATGCCCATCAAAAAGTGAAAAACGCCAAAAAGGCAGTTTGGCGAGTTGACCACTGGACCGACGATATTATCTACATTCTGAACAAAAACATAAAAGAATATTCAATGTATTTTAAAGTTTCTAATAACTAATAAAATACAATTCATAAATAAAATGCAATTCATAACCCAATAACCCAATAACCCTAGTACCCATCTAAAAAATGTCTAACGCGCCAAAATAAGTTATCACTTCTGTCGGCACTCCCGGAGTGCAACCCGTCATTTTTTTTTGTAAATACATACATATTATATTCAGTACATCCAGACTTTTATTAGATTGATATGTATGTAGTTTGTGTGATATGTGTGATTTTTCCTTTCAGATTTATAAAATCAGTTGAAAACGGCGTAGTGAGCCTGGCAGCACTAGGGGAGGGCTGGCATAACTACCACCACGTATTCCCGTGGGACTACAGGACCTCTGAGCTGGGCAGACTGAACATATCGACCACATTCATTGATGTCTGCGAGAAGATTGGATGGGCTTACGACTGTGATTATACATGCCTCTCTTCAAATTCATATTATCAACAGTTATTAATTATATTTTGCATGGAAGAAAATAGTCTCTTTTTACCGGTATTTAGAGGTTATCTGGACTGGCCTATCAGCTCAGTTGGTAGTAGCTCTGCCTTCTGCACTGTAGGTTGAGGGTTCGATTCTCTCCTAGGATAAACATTTGTGTGAAGAACATAGGTGTTTGTTCTGTGTCTGGGTGTTATAAAGTATCATAAGTATTTATTTACAAATATATAAGTATTCTATCAGTCGTCTAGTCACCATAATACAAGCTTAATAATATCTGCTCGTTAATTGAAAAAATAATAGTTATAAAAAAAAAAAAAAATTATGTATTTTCAATATGCCTCCTACTTCCTCTGTCACATTTATTAATTTTTATTAGAATGACAAGGACAAAACATAATGATAACATGATCTCAGACTATAAGTGCAACATTGTGAAGCCATCCATACAATCTCTGCTTAGTTTAGGGCCAGATGGTGTTGTGTGTTTATACACACAACACGATTATTAATACAATATATTCAAAATTGACAAGTCTTGTACGATTTATTCCAGTGAAAGCTGTCTCACCCTCGATGGTAGCCGACAGAGCCAAGCGCTGTGGCGACGGGACCCTTGGACATACCGAAGAACCAGCACCAACAGACCAGTCTTCCAAAACTACGAATGGCCTAAAACAAACTTAATGCCATAAAATAAATTATTTGTACTTACTCCTATATAATACGTTATTGATACCTATTGGCACAGTACTTTAAGAGTCCTCATTTCGTCTGAAATATTTAAACTTGCAATTCGCGTGTTTGATTCTAAGCATTTATAATGATCAAAATATTTTCTCCCATCTCAGCAGACCAAATAAATATTCACCATACAAAAAGGAATACGTTTTTTTGTACGATGTTTACTGGACGACGACTTGACATGTACTGAGAGCAAGGAACTTGGTTTGGGTGTATGTGTGTGCGTGGATGCGTGGGTGCGTGTATTTACACACAGGAGCACGGTTTTGAAGCTTCACTATGGTTGATCGCAGCACTCCGATTTTATGTTTATTTGGTCTGAGCTATTATTATGATTACATAAAATAGTCGGGATTTATAAAATGTTTATATACGTGGGAACTAGGTACCTACTAAAATAGATTGGTACCTACATTTTGCTTGACTAGGTTTCTTGTCTTATTTGAGGTAAGTACCTACTATACCTAACCTAGGAACATAACTAATTATGTAATGATGTAAAGTTATGTACTACCTAGCCTACTACAGGCATCTACTTGCTTATTTCTTATTATTTATATGAAAAAATATGGTACGAGTATGTTGGTAATAAAGATTTGTTTTAAAGACAGTTGTATACATTTTGGAAGTTGTCCTTTATAGATGTAGTTCCGTTACTACCCCGCGAGCGAACTGCCATTCCTACCTCTCCTTTATTCCAAAAGCTTGGCATGTGCAATGCATAAAATAAAGAAGAATACAACAATAGTGGATTGTTGCACCGAGCGCAAAGTGAGTTAATAATGCACGAGTGTTCAAAATCAAAATCAAAATCAAATCAAAATGTATTTATTTGGGAGCAAAAACATGGGAAGAACGCAGAAGAAGTTAAATGTAACTGTGTCGCAAATGTTAACGCCCACCTCCGAAGATAATAAAACAGAACCCAAACTAGATACTACTTATAGCATACTATATCATATAGGGGGATTGAAGACCCCTTCACAAACAATATTGAATCTGAAGTAGCGAGTGTGTAGTGTGTAAAGTGTGTATGTGTGTGTTCGTGTGTAAGTTTATATATATATATGCGCGCATGTGTGTGTGTGTGTGTGTGTGTGTGCTTGTAAAGTGAGAGTGAGTTTAAAGGTGTATAGCAATAGTAAATAGTAAATGAGTTAGTAATAGGTATGTGTGTGCAAGGGGCACAGTGATATTTATTCCTTGTTCATTTCGAAATCATAAGTAGATTTTCAGTGTCATCATAAGACAGGGACATAAGCCATTGAAAACATTTTTAACAGTTTCATTGTTAACAGTTATATCGGGGAAGGGGATAAATGTTAATATCCTTATTTACCCTATTATCTCTATAATCTCTGTTGTGCTTAAAAAGTAGAAATGGCGACTGTCTAATGCCGTGCGCCGTTTTTCCGTTTTGCAAACTATATCAGATCTACGTTTGGCATAAACAACAGTAGGGTCAAACTAATTGATTTCTGAGGTAGTAAACCAAAAAGGTTTGTTTTCTAAAACTTTTAGGACTGCCCTCTGGGCTCGCTCAAGTTAGCATTTGTGTTTTGACACAGCCACCCGAAGCAGGGATGCAGTAAGTAAGAACAGATTGACCTAAAGCATAATAAATAGATTTAAGAAGTTTGAAACTAATGACAGGACGTAGAGTTTTGAAGACAAAAATAAGTTTTCTTACTCGGGACAGCGTAATGTCATTTTGGTGTTTCAAGCTAGAAGTATTATCCAACATAATCCCTAGATACTTATAGGTAGAGGTGCATTCTAAAGGTGGACAGTCACAGGAAGATGGAATATTAGCATTGGGACATACATGTGCGAGGATACAGAAGGATGAGGGCGGTTGTGCAGCAGAGGTTAGGGAGAAGGTCATAAATTTAGTTTTGGAAATGTTCAGAGTAAGAAGATTGGATCACAGCCAGAACATAACAGCCTTAAAAGCAAATTCTGCATTGTTACGAGCAATTTGCCAGGTACGACCGTATATGAGAAAGCCTGTGTCATCAGCGTAGGTGATGATTTTACAGTTAGGAAGATATAAGTCACAAATATCATTAATATAGATAAGGAATAAGGTAGGTCCAAGAACGCTACCTTGGGGAACACCAAATGAAACAGATTCCTCCTTACTCATGAGTCCATCAATGTCCACACACTGTGATCGATCTGAGAGATAGCTCGGGAAATGTCAAGTACAATTCCCCTAATACCAATGCATTCCAATTTATTCAGTAAGATGGGTACAGAAATAGTATCAAAAGCCTTGGAAAGGTACCCAGGAAGACACCCATAGTTTTTTGCTTTTTGTTTATGTTCTTGACAACAGCATCGGTCAGTTCAATGACAGCGTCCTTCATGGACCTCCCACTCCTGAACCTATATTGGTTAGAGGATAATATGTCTCTTTCACTCAAAAAATTAATTAACCTACAGTTAATAAATTTCTCAAAAATTTTTGAAAATACAGTCAGGACCGATATAGGCCGATAATTTGTAACAGCCTCTCGGTCCCCACTTTTAAATCCTGGATGAACAATAGCTTTTTTAAATGCACGTGGAAAAATGCCAGATGCAATGGATAAGTTAAATATGTGGCATAAAATAGGAGTAAGAATATGTCTCGCAGATTTAACTATCAAGGTAGTAATACCATCCTAGCCTGTCGCACGTTGGCACTGAATTAACAGGAGGGTATTAATTACTCTCTTTAGCAAGGTGCGTAATTTACTTTTTTTTCAACTACCAATCTACCAACTATGATAAAATATACCTACTCAAACTAAAAATATGAAGAATCAAAGATTTACAATGGTACAAAATGCGCGCCATTTGTTTGTTTTTTTTTTCACCAAGTCAAGTTACAATTATATTGTAATTTCTTTGCAAAAGTATGAACAATTGAATAATAAGTGTGTTATGTTGCAAAGTGGACGGACGAGGAACCCTGAGAAAGTTGTAGACGGCCATTCCGTGATGACGTTTACAATAGACAAATGACGATCGACTAAGACTTTTCTCGTGACACTGACAAAATTGACAACAAGACAGGTGCAATTATAGGAAGAAAAGAAGAATAAGTTTGTCATTTCCAATGCGGTATTTTCTGCGAGTGCGTACACCTATGTCTACGAAAAAAATATGGACAAAAACTGATTTTTCTAGAAACGTTTAAAACGTTACACTAGCATTTTTTTCGAAATAATGGATGTAGCCTAAAACTAATACGTGGATTGGAAGGCTTATTTGTACACAACATTTCAAATATGTGCATCCAAAGACCGAAATATTCATATTTAGCTGTACCCGGGATGCGTTGCAATGCCACACATTTTCTCACCGTTTAAACCTTCCCTGGACTACGACAAACATTTCGACACACTAAATCAGCTAAATCAGTCCAGCCGTTCTCGAGTTTTAGCGAGACTAACGAACAGCAATTGATTTTTATTATATAGATTTTGATATGTGTGGTGAAACTGAGGTAAGTACGCGAGTTCTAGACTAGTTACAAAGCTATAACTTAAGCAAAAATTTGAAAGTCAAGTCAACTCGTTGTGCTATAGTTTTCAGCAATAACAAGCTATTACTTTAGGAAATATATCAAAACTAGTTGCTGCCCGCGGCTTCGCACGCGTGGTACCCACATAAAAAGTAGCCTATGACATTTTCAAGGTCCCATCTATCTCTATATCAAAATTCATTAAAATCGGTTTAGCGGTTTAGGCGTGAAACGTGACAGACAGACAGACAGAGGTACTTTCGCATTTATAATATTAGTAGGGATAGTAAGGATTCCTTAATCCAATATAATCTGACTTATTTAAATAAACAATTGTAAAGTCTGCCCATAACAGCGACCTCCTTTAATTATCAGCATAACAATGAAAATTGCCATGTTTACCATAGTTGATCGCCGATTTACAGTAGCGCACCGTTGATTTGTTCCACGTTGGCCCCACTAGTTCGCCCCACATTCCAAAAAATTCTGCTTTTGCCCTATGTCAAAAATATTTCTGGATTCGCCCCACATTACAAAAGGTACCTAAGTAAAAGCAAAGTACAGTTGACTAATGAAACCAATTGATCAATTTTTTAAATTTCTTTTTATTCATCAACATGACATAAAACAATGGTATTATTTGAATTCTGTTTGCTTCAAATAATACCAGTACTTTTGAGGTCGC
Source organism: Lampropteryx suffumata (assembly GCA_948098915.1). Lineage (NCBI taxonomy): Eukaryota > Metazoa > Arthropoda > Insecta > Lepidoptera > Geometridae > Lampropteryx > Lampropteryx suffumata. The sequence continues at coordinate 19,922,368 of OX402550.1, read as the reverse complement.
TATAAATCACATATAATTGTTTAAATGGTTGCACAACACTTTTCAATTTCTCATCACCTAGATACTGCAGTATGTTCTGGACCATATCTTTGATTTCTTGATTAGAGAAACCCTATATTTTGGTTTTTCAATTCCATAATTAAAAATTAGGAACTTCTTATAGTCTTTTTGTACTTCAACATCAGACGCCTTTGTGAATGTATTTTTTAAAATAATGCTTGTTTAATTAATTATAAATACTTGATTTGATTTTTGAAAATTCGGGCAGAGTTCCAACTAAATATGTGCTTTGTTTTTTAGTCTTCATCATCATCATTTTAGCCCGATTGCACTCACTGTTAGGTATAGGCTTCCTCTTTATTATGCCACTCTTTCCGGTCCCTAGCAAGTCTCATCCAGTGGTTCCCGACAACGCTGACGTCGAACGATATACGTTCGACCATCGGGCGGGTGGTCTGCCTCTTGGCCGTTGAGCATCCCTTGGCCACCATTGCGTTACCGCCTGTGTCCATCTCCCGTTATCCATTCTTGCCAAGTGTCTTTTTAGTCTTATTATGCTATAATTGTTATTCAATGGAATGGGTTTACCTTCTGCATATGCAGATTTGAACAACGATGCTTGCCTACAAATACTATGTTGTGATGATTTTATTAGATGATCATTTGCGTCACTGACCATTTACAATTTGCACTTTCTGTTAATACACCTCCATGATATTGTAATATTTTTAATATTTTTTTTGTGTGTTCAAATCCCGAGTACCTACAGCAGAATCGGCTTAACTATTTTTGAATCTATGGCGTAGCGGTTGTGTCTGGTTCTAACTTCATTACAAACAAGAAATACAAATAAACTATGTAAAGTTAAATAACAATAACTTTTTTTAAGATGATACTGGCACCAATATAAAATAATAAATAAATAATCTCACACAGCATCATCGGGCCCCAAATTAAGCAGAGATTGTGTTATGGGTACCACATGACTGATATACTACCTACTTATATACTTTTTTTTTGTAAATACATAGGTACATATTATACATAGACACACCCAGACCCGAGACAAATACTTTCAGATCATACAAACATTTGTCCCGCGGCGGGAATCGAACCCGCAACCTTCTGCGTCCCAGCCGAACCTTAGCCAACTGCGCCACAGGGGTTGTCAAAATATATTTAGATTTTTTTTTTTATTTTTATAACAGAATGTACAGGCATCAGTGACAAAACAGATTATATCAGGACGTTTTGTTGATAAGGATAGGTACATAAAATAATAGGTTACGTTAAATTTGTAAAAACTACTTAATGGACTTATCTGTCTTGTGACATGGACTGTCTTATGGCATTCTGATCCCCCACATCAGAAATAAATATATTAGCAGCACTGATGTGCTGCTAATATATTTGTGTTGCAGAAGAGGGCTGTTCGTGCAAAACATGGGCCCTAGAGAATCACTTAGAAATAAATTTAAAGAAATAAATTTATCATTTTGTATCTACTGGAATTAATAGTAAAAACAGACACTCATAAGTAGGTACAGTCAAAGCTGAGGTACTCACAAGGTACGGTTGGTACGGCTGGTACGGCTATAAAGTTTAACGTACCTTTTTGTACTGTAGGTACTGGTAAAAGTGGTTGTCGCCTATTATTGCTTGCTTTTGATAACATAGAATATACAAAAAATACAAATACAAATTCATTTATTTACCAAGAAAAAAATATAACGTGTTTAAAAAAATTTTGTGTTCCTCGCAATAGACAAGCATTACAAGAGGCCAGAGGCATAAAATAAACCATTTACATAAACAACATAAAAACACGGCTAGCCAAGATGGACATACCAAGATAAATTAATAACTACAAAAAAACTTAAAGAACACAAGAAATAAAGAACATGTCTGGCTGTAGGCTGATGGCTGTTTTATATAGCTAGCAGTTGTAAAACATTAAACAGATTACATTACATAACATTAAACAGGACAAATATTTAGTACAATTCCGCTAATCTATTCTTAAAGAGTTACCTCCAAAAGAAATTCGACACGTGTTTCGCCTCTCCACGAGGCATCCTCAGGAACACTTGACTCACTCCGCACCCCGACGAAAAAACACTGCTCTGCAGACTTGTTGCTTCGACCAACGTCAGAATAAGACTGGGCCATTCGCGCTCCAACTTTACTATTTATACACTCAGTCAGACCGGACTGCCACGCCACCCATATGAATCAGCGCCAGCTGTTGTAAACAAACGTAATAGCGGTGATCTTGGAAAACTTGTATTTAATTCGTTCAACAGTGTAAAATCTAATGAATTATGTCTTGTTATTTCTAAAGTTTCTAGTACAGACATTCTAAAACCTTTTTCGCATGTATGTAAAATTTTAAAAGTATTATTATTACTCAATGAATGTCCTGAATCTATCAAATGTTTGGCAAAATGAGACCTCTCTGGACAATTATTTCTATAAGCTGCGATATGTTCTTTTTACCTAGTTTCAAAATTACGACCGTTTTGACCCACATAAACACCATTACATTCATCGCAAGTTAATTTATAAACCCCTGATTTTTTATGGTTCTCTAATCTGTCCTTTCCATTACAAATCCGTTTTAAAGTGTTGAAGTTCTTTAAGAATAGATTAGCGGAATTGTACTAAATATTTGTCCATCTGTTTAATGTTTTGTAATGGATTTCCGCAAAGTCACGCCTGAATCAATTATCTATCTAGCAGTTGTAGTTTTACATTTCCTACGACGAAACGAATGTAATGTTGTAAGTTCCATAATTTAATAATAATAATAAATTCGTTTATTTCAGGCTGTACAGGATTCCATACATTCCTTGCGCTGAGATTGGAGAGCTTGAAACACCATTCAGTTTTTTCTTTCTTTATTTTCTTCTTGTTCCTTACTGCTAAGCTGCTACTGAACTGAATGCCAGTCGCTACATATCGCTCAATATTTATACAAAATATTGCCCAGATAAAACCGCTCTCTGATTGGCGGACCAATAGGAAGCGAGGAATTTTAGCCAATCAGAGAGCTTTATTTTTCCTATACATATTCAACACTCTGGGTCGGCTATTTCAATATTATGTACCTATTTCTATCACATTATTTTAACACTATTTTGGTACGTTTGCGTGAGTTTTCCTATTTACTATTTTCTATGACTCGCTTTGTATGACATCTATATACCTACCTACCTATCCCTATAATGTATTTAGAACTTTATTTATTTAAATATCTATAAAGCAACTATAAAATCTTAACTACGAAACAAATGGTGATTAACTTAAAAATATAACTTTTTAACTATTAGCTACGTTATAACTACGAGTATAATCTATCCATGCGTCGTCCTGCACATTTCTCCCGCCGTGCGACCGTGTTGCAGCAACTCGGTGTAGGGCGACGTCGTCGACCGGCAGGATTACTAGCTTTCGCACCGGCCTCCGCAGAACTCCTCCCCTCGTAGACACGTCGACTGTCCGCACGACGCTATCCGGTCCAGGGTACACGGCTGCTACTCTTCCTCGGATCCAAACGTTGCGCGGCAGGTTGGCGTCTATGAGTTGTACTAGATCGCCGACTTTGACGTTTGGACCCTTGCCGTGTGGCTCTCGTCGTTTCTATAGTTCTGGGAGGTACTCTCTGAGCCATCTGGCCCAGAAGATATCAGCGAGTCTTTGGGCGGCGCGCCAGCTTATCCTTGTAATCGTATCTCGTTCGTTGAATTTTCCCGGCGTAGGTACTTGTCCCGGCCCTCCGAGCAAGAAGTGATTGGGTGTTAGGGCCTCGGGATCTTCTTCGCTGACCGATACGTGAGTCAGCGGACGACTATTGACAGTGTACTCGACTTCCGCCAGCAGCGTGGAGAGAACTTCTTCCGTTGGGTAACGTTCGTGAAGAGTGGCTTCGAGTGCTGTCTTTACTGAACGTACCATTCTCTCCCATGCTCCTCCCATAAATGGCGCTCCAGGTGGGATGAATCGCCAGGCTATCGTCTTCTTTGCCGCTTCCTCCGCTGTTGCTTCGTCGATTGCTCCTCGTAGCTCTTTGTCCGCTCCTCGTAGATTGGTCCCATTGTCAGACCATATCTGTGCTGGTCGTCCTCGTCGCGCTATCATTCGGCAAAGGGCCATTATTGCCGAATCGGTGCTGAGCGACGCTGCTATCTCTAGGTGGATTGTTCTTGTCGTCAGGCAAGTAAATATAGCGACGAAACGCTTCTGATGATTACGTCCCACTGTGACTGTGAGCGGACCGAAGTAGTCCACCCCCGTGTAGATGAAGGGTCGCTTATGATGTGCTAAGCGACATGGCGGCAGGTCACCTGTTCTTGGGTATGGCGGTAACCGAGTCTTCATTCTGCAGTGTAGGCATATGCGCAGAAGCGAACGAGTCGTGGGGCGTAGGCGCAGGATCCAGTACTGTTGTCGGCACTCGTTGACTGTTGCCTCGACTCCGGCGTGATGTTGCTGTTTATGTATAGCTACGATCCAGAGCTTGACTATAGGGTGCCCCCATCAAGTATCATCGGACTCTTGAAGTCTTCAGATACTAGTTCTGTAGCTTGGATACGGCTTCGAAGTCGTAAGACTCTATCAATGTATTCGACGCTCAGCTGCTTCAAACGACTTTCACTATGTATCGGCTTCTCTTTCTTCAAATTTTCTATCTCATTCTGAAATGAGTCTTCCTGGGCCGATCGCATGAGTAGTCGTTCAGCTTTCTTGAGGAGTTCTGCGGGGATTGGAAGGGCTTTCTTCTGTTCTCAATTTACTTTCTGTATGGAAAGCTGTTTCGGTATAGCTTTTTGAGCTACTCTTCTCCAATCTGGGTCTGCTATTGTATTCTTTTTAGTCCGTTTGTAGTTGACTCTCTGCTTGTTAGTTCTACAGAGTTGTATGAACTGTAGAACTCTGACTGTCGTGAAGCGGAGTCTTTCCCAGTTGGAGAATCTCGTAACGTCTGGAAGGGCTTCAGAAAGCTTCTGTTGGTTGATGACGGCGATGTGATGAGTTCGCTCTTCTCCTGTGGGCTCTATTGTCGTCGGCGACGCTGTCATTTCTGTTGGCCAAGATTCCTCGGTCATGTGCAGGAATTCCGGGCCCTTGTACCATCTATGTTCTCTATTAAATGCTATAGGTACATCTCTCGTCGCATCGTCCGCCACGTTCGTCTTCGTGGGCACCCATCGCCATTCGTTGACCGTCGCGACGTCTTCTATTGCTGCGAGTCGATGAGCTACGTAGGGCTTGTAGGATCGTGATCCAGTCTTGATCCAGGTGAGAACTGTCTTGCTATCAGTCCAGAATGTCTTGGAGTCTGGTTTTCTTTCGTGCTCTTCTATGACGGTTTCCGCTAGGCGCGTGTCCATTACGGCGGTTTGAAGCTCTAGACGTGGGATCGAAGTGAGTTTCAGTGGCGCCACCTTAGCTTTGGCCATGATGAGTGAGACGTTGACTTCATTGTTCGGCGATGTAGCTCTCCAGTAGAGGACCGCTGAGTAGGCTGATTCGCTTGCATCGGTGAACACGTGAAGCTGGAGCGTTGTAGCGTCTGTACTGTAGATACCTCCTGGGTATGGCTACGTTACTCAGGCTTCTCAGATGCGTCATCCAGTTCTTCCATTGCTCAGCTAGGTCTTCAGCTATCTCTTCATCCCATGCCGTCCCTCGGCGCCAAACTTCTTGGAGTATCTGTTTTGCTCTGATCGAAAACCGAGTGGATCGAATAGAGACATGACTATTCTCAGGGCTTCTCTCTTTGTTGGCTTTTTCCCTTCAATGAGTGACGGCGGGAGTCTTGCTAGGTTTAGGTTGAAGGGGAGTTCATCTGTGTACGGCTTCCAAATTAAACCCAAGACCCGTTCTGACTGTTCCTCGGACTTGTAAATCTCTCTATCTTGATCTGAGTTCTCTTCGCCCACGGCTTCTAGTAGTTGCGGCGAGTTTGACTTTCATTGTTTTAACTCGTAGCAGGCTTGTCTATGTGTATCGCGTACGCCTGTAGCTATGCGTACTGCGTCCTCTGTGTTCTTGAAGCTGTCTAGGTAGTCATCTACGTAGTGCTTCTCTATTATTGCAGCTGCTGCCTCAGGCTGAGATTTCTCGTGCTTCTTGGCGTTCAAGTTTTTCACGAAGATCGCTGTCGATGGTGAGCTGGAGGCACCAAAGATGAGAGATGTCATTCTATATTCTTCAGGAGGTTGATCATCTCGTCTATCCTTTCGTATCTCAGGGCATCTCGATCTTGTACTCGAAGCTTGACCTGCATGAACATTTCTTTGATGTCCGCCGTCACTGCTATTTGATGTTGACGAAATCTCATCACTACTCCAGGAAGAGTCTGTAGACGGTCTGGTCCCTTGAGCAGCATATGATTGAGGGAGACTCCTTTCGTCTTGGCTGCTGCATCATGTACCACCCGCAGTTTATCCGGTTTCATTGGATTGATCACGGCGAAGTGTGGGAGGTACCAGGTCCTATTTGGAGTCGTCTCTATAGGGGCAGGCTCGGCGTATCCCTTATCTATTAAGGCTTCCATTTGTTCGTTGTATTTCTCCTTCGTTGCTGTGCTGCGTTGCGATCTAATTTCTTTTCTATGCCGAAGAGTCGGTTGAGCGATGATTCATAGTTGTTCGGTAGAACGATGTCGTCATTGCGCCATAGTAGAGCTGTCTCGTATCTTTCTTCTTCTGTGTGGACTGTATTTTCTTCTAAGATACGTAAGGCTTGCTCATCTGGATCTGTCTTTGGTCTTCTAGGATTGAGGCAGAGTCCATCCATGGCGAAATACTGTCTCATCAGATCCTCCAAGTTCTCCTCGGCTGGCACCTCAGCTATGTGGGATACGTAGTCTATGTTGCGCCCGAGTGTACGGGTATGAGTCCCGTGCAGCACCCAGCCTAGTGGCGTGAGAGATGCCACTGGTTGCTTTGCGTTCCCTTTCCTGATCTTCGATGAGATGAGAAGGTGCCAGTTGTCTTGACCGATGAGTATTAGAGGTTGGGCATTTTCGTAGCTCAGTACTTCACCGATGTCTCGTAGATGTCGACATTTGTTGACTTGATCCTTGGAAACCCTTTGTGGCGATACCTTGAGATTCTTCATCGTTCTGGCTTGAATCTTCTGTTCGCGATTATTCGGACCATCTATTGTGAAGTTGACTCTTCTTGATTCCGATTCAGCTGTCTTCATGGCGTGGAACGCTTCTATGTGCAGGGGATCGACGGGTTCTTGGGCTCCAATGTCGTTGGCTATGCTCTCGTCGATGAGAGTGACCGTTGACCCGTCGTCTAGCAGCGCGAAGGTGTCGATGGTGCCTTTAGGTCCAGACGCTTTGACTGCAACTATCTTCAAATATGACTGCTTTTTCGACGTCCAGGCGGAGTTGATTGATTCTATTGGGTTGGGATCTGCCGGCTTCTGGACTTTATTCGCGTGCAGCATCTTGTGGTGCGAATACTTGCACCCGTTGACGCCGCAAGTCTTCTGCCGGCAACTGTGGACTTGACTCCTGTAGCGTAGGCAACGGAAGCATAGTCTTCTATTCTTGGCAATATCCCATCGACTGTTGACATCCGCTTTCTTGAACTTGTCACAGTCTTCTATTGAGTTTCCTGCTATTTCGCAGCTCGGGCATGTCTTCGTATTCGGCTGACTATCTATTACGTTGTTTACTTTCTGTGGACGCTTCTCTTTCGGTGCGATGTCTTCGGGCAGCGCATAAGGTGCAAATATTTCAGCTTGCCTCTTCATAAATTTCTCGAACTTCATTAAGGCTGGATCATTCTTCGGCTGTGTGTCTGCGAAGTCGTAGAACTTGAGGCGCATCGATGGGGTAAGCTTCTCCAACAGGACTGTGAATAGCTCTGGATTGTGGAGATAATGGACGCAGTCTAGATTTTCCAGAGTGGATACGGCGTTCGTCACGTGAGTAGAAAACAAGCAGGTCTCCCTCGGTGAGTCATTCAGGCGCGGCAGGGCCCGAAGTGTATCCATCTCCAGCTTGGCTATAGATTCTGGTCTTCCAAATCTCGTTTCCAGAGTCTCCATGATCTTCGCCGGGTGCGTGGTGTTGATGAGTAGACTCTGCATGGCTTCTTTAGCTTTCCCCTTCAAGTTCTTCCGTAGTCGATTGACAATCTCAACCTTCGTGTAGACATCTTCAGTTTCTTTGTAGGCTGCTCGGAACGGCAGCCATTCCTTGTGTGATCCGCTGAATTCAGGCAACTCTACGAACTTCGACTTCTATCCCGCTTTGATGGCGCTGGTGATCGCTGCTGATAAGCTTGAGATGGTTTATTCCAAGGTGACTCCCACCGGTGTTGGCACTGCAGGCTGCAGCAGTGCTTTGTCTATAGGCTTCGACGGGGCGCTATATATTGGTTCCAGGTTCACTCCCGCCGGTGTAGGTACTGCAGGCTGCAGCAGTACTTCGTCTATGTGGTTCGGCGGGGTACAGTGTCCTTCTATCCGATGGTTCTCTTCAATGGCGGCGTCTATTGCAGGGGCAGCAACGGGTTTCCGTTGGTGAGGTTCGTTGGAGATTGCTAACATCGCCTGTGCTTGAGTGTTCAACCAGGTGTCCACTCGGGTGTTGACTTCAGACTTTGAGAAGATGGAAGCGTCGTCATCCTCTTCATCGTCGGTGTCCATGGCTTCTATACGAGCTAGCGTGGCAGCAGCTAGCTGGGCTTGAATGCGCAGGAGATCTTCTTTCGCTCTTGCTATCTTCTGTGCTTTCGATCTGGAACGAGTAGACCCAGCGGCGCTTCGGCGCTGCGGGTCCGGCAGTGGCATGCGTTCCTCGCATGGATCCAGTCGTGTCTTGTGCTTCGTTCCCCTCTTCGTAGGTTCTATTCTTGATGCTCGGGGGGAACAGCTGTAGATGGCGTAGCAGTGTCCCTAGCAGTAAAGCTCTCCGCTCTCCTCGTCGTGGCGCCACTCTTCTCTGTGGCGGCTGATGTACCCGTTGCCGCAGAGGTATCCGTTTCCGCGGTCGTTGCTGTGGCTTCTGTAGTAGAGGTTTCCGCCGATGTTTCAGTTGCGGAGGTTTCCACCGTAGTCTCGGTCGCGGAGGTTCCAGATGATGCCGTAGTTCCTTCGGACGAAGACGGGTTCGTAGCCGACGACTGTTCGCGTCCCTTTCCAACGGAGCGTGTGACCGGCATAGTGGCTCGATATGAGAGTCTTGATTCTTCTTTTCTTGAGGCTTCAGGCTTCTTATCCGGCTATCGGAGGACCATTAAATGTACAGGATTCCATACATTCCTTGCGCTGGGATTGGAGAGCTTGAAACACCATTCAGTTTTTTCTTTCTTTATTTTCTTCTTGTTCCTTACTGCTAGGCTGCTACTGGACTGAATGCCAGTCGCTACATATCGCTCAATATTTATACAAAATATTGCCCAGATAAAACCGCTCTCTGATTGGCGGACCAATAGGAAGCGAGGAATTTTAGCCAATCAGAGAGCTTTATTTTTCCTATACATTTTCAACACTCTGGGTCGGCTATTTCAATATTATGTACCTATTTCTATCACATTATTTTAACACTATTTTGATACGTTTGCGTGAGTTTTCCTATTTACTATTTTCTATGACACGCTTTGTATGACATCTATATACCTACCTACCTATCCCTATAAGGTATTCAGAACTTTATTTATTTAAATATCTATAAAGCAACTATAAATCTTAACTACGAAACAAATGGTGATTAACTTAAAAATATAACTTTTTAACTATTAGCTACGTTATAACTACGAGTATAATCTATCCATGCGTCGTCCTGCACACAGGCATTGACACCCATATCACAAAAAATACTAGACAATACAAAAAAAAACATACAGAATACCTAAATACAAAGTATATGAATAAAAAATCCATAATACCCATTTACCATAATAGTATGGTGTCATGTTTTATTACCTAGACAATATGCCTTAAATAGTGTGTTCTTCACATCTGAGTTGTAGCTAGCGAAGTGCAAAGTAAGCTAATTTACTTACCTCATTATCTATAAGTAAGGTAGATACATAGAAACCTTTTGTCCAAAAATGAACACATTCCAACTTGGGTCATTATTCACGTGTAAATAGAATTACTAAAGCATACAACGCTATTCATAATAAGAAAACTGTTATTTCTGTGAAGGACAAGCCTACGAGGACGGGGGATGTGGATACGCATCAGGAAATTGATATTTTTTTAACAGCCTGTATAGCTTTAGGAAAATTTTGGAGTGTTTGCTTCTTGATGTTCATGAATGATTTTTTTTGTTGTGTTTTTAAATTAAAATTTGTCTTAAATATTTTTATTCAACGTAAAATTATGTAATTTTCAATCTTTTATTTTATTTTAATTATTATTTTATGAATTTTTAGACATGATTACTATTTTTGCATTGTGGTTTATACCTGTAATTAGCAGGATTATCTTCTGTTTTTTTTTTTTTTTGTTCTACTGGTTTTTTCTAAGTATGTTTCAGTGTACACTTTGTTGGTACAACTTAATAAACAAATTACGTTTTTTCTGGTGTCACGAGATCAACATACGTTGCGCTACTGCGGATAAGTGTACTATTTTCTAAGTTTTGTCACATTATAGTACTTTCAATTTTAACAGACCGTCCTTATGTACTACTGCACCACTTTTCAATAATCTTTTAAAATAGGTCGGGTTATATTGGATTAAGTGAATTTTATATATTTCTTAAATTAGTTATTTAAACTTGTTATTGCTGAAAATTTACTAATCGTCTCGCTCGTAGGTTTGACGACTTCCAGCCTCCCGAACAAGCCGGGTTCCGAAAAGGCTTTAACACCATAGACCACATCCATACGCTCCGGCAGGTTATACAGAAGACCAGCCACTTTGTTTAGCGTTTGTGGACTATGAGAAAGCCTTTGATTCTGTCGAAACCTGGGCAGTGTTGCGGTCACTCCAGCGGTGCCAAATCTACTATCGGTATATCGAAGTATTGAAATGTCTGTACAGTAACGCCACCATGTCTATCCGACTCCAGGACCAGAGCACGAATCCAATCCCATTGCATAAAGAGGTGAGACAGGGAGATGTTATTTCTCCGAAACTGTTCACCTCTGCATTGGAGGATATTTTCAAGCTCTTGTACTGGCATAGACATGGTATCAACATCAATGGCGAACACATCACTCACCTTCGATTTGCCGACGATATAGTCTTCATGGCAGAATCTTTGGAAGACCTTGGCACAATGCTCAGCGACCTTAATATCGTGTCCCAACAGGTGGGTCTTAAAATGAACATGAGCAAGACAAAAATCATGTCAAATGCTCATGTTGCACCCGTACCGGTACATATTGGGAACGATATAATCGAAGTTGTAGACCATTATGTCTATTTGGGTCAAACGATTCAATTAGGCAAGTCCAACTTCGACAAAGAGGTCAGCCGACGAATCCAACTCGGATGGGCAGCGTTCGGGAAATTACGGCACATCTTCTCGTCACAGATACCGCAGAGCCTCAAGACGAAAGTCAGTGCGTGTTGCCAGTGATGACATATGGAACTGAGACTTGGTCGCTAACTATTGGCCTCATACACAAGCTCAGAGTCGCTCAACGTGCTATGGAGAGAGCTATGTTGGGTGTTTCACTACGTGATAAAATACGCAACGAGGAAATCCGTAGAAGAATTCACCGACATAGCACTCAAAATTTGCAAGTTGAAGTGGCAATGGGCAGGCCATATAGCTCGCAGAACTGATAACCGTTGGGGAATAAAAGTTCTCGAATGGCAACCAAGGACAGGAAAACGAAGCGTAGGACGACCCCCACCCGATGGACTGACGACATTGTAAAGATCGCAGGAAGTCGGTGGATGGAGAGGGCTCAAAATCGTTCTTTCTGGAAATCTATTGGGGAGGCCTATGTTCAGCAGTGGACTTTATAAAGGCTGTTATGATGATCATTGCTGAAAACTTTAGCACAACGAGTTGGCTCAACACTCTAAATTTTGACAAAGTTATAGTTTTGTCACTTATCTAGGGCAAAAAAACATTAATATCTCGTCCTTCGATATACAAATTTGAATTTTTGTGCATAATCGTACACAATTATAAGTCTTCCAATCCACTTATTATTTTTAAGCTAATATGATTATTTCGATAAAAAAAATGCTAGACGTTTTAAATGTTCCCCTAGATCCCTGTTGTTTGTCCGTAACTTTTTAGTTATGGACGCACAATTATCGAATTTCATGCACAATTATACGAAACAATGCTCTAATTATCTGCATACTCAAAACCAATTGAAATTCGCTAACATGTCGCTAGAGTAACACACAATTAATACACAATGCGCGCTAGGCCTTCAAAATATAGTCTTGCTATATATATATTCCCAAACCAATAAAACATTAAACGGATGGACCAATATCTAGTACTATTTATTCCGCCAATCTATTCCCAATTAGAGTTGGACACGATGCAGACGCATGTTATGTTTTGTAATGGACTTTCGCAAGGTCACGCTTGAATCAATTATCTAACCCAAACTAATATTCTTATGTGACTTATTCCCAAACTAATAATCTTGCCCGCCACGCCAGTCTTAACGATATCATTCGTCGGGCACTCACCAGCGTCAACGTACCAGCTGTTCTCGAACCCAACGGTCTGATACGTGATGATGGTAAAATGCCTGATGGTATGTCTCTTGTCCGTTGGGAGATGTGTAGGCCATTAGTGTGGGATGCTACTTGCGTAGACACCCTGGCCGCATCCCATCTGTCGGGGACTTAGGGCTGGTGCAGCGGCTGAATGTGCCGAGGACAAGCATATAAGATGCTAGTAAATTAGTAAAGTATATAAAATAGATCTGAGTTATACATTACCTTTTAAAGGTTACGCGTACCTATACGCGTACGCGTAATGGATTAAATTTTAGTCGTTTTTAGTCGCATCTGTTCCATCAACGGAATTTGAAAATGGCACTAGTAGAAATGTGGATTCAGACATGACTTTAAAACGCCGGTAAACGGTATCTTATCCGTCAAAAACAATTACTTAGTAGGCAATATACAATGGTATGTGTTACCTAGCCTTAGGTAATTATTGAAAAGGAACTTTACATAAAACCGGTCTTAATCTTATCCTCTCGATATTATGTAGTGACTATACACTTTTTAAGGCAATAAAAACAGAGGCAATGCTGCGGCAGGTCAGGTACCAAGGCATGGCCGTTGTGAGACCAAAATGTGAACGAGCTCAGGTATCACAAACCAAGTTCATTGCAATATATTAAAACCATGATAGAGGAAAGAAAGTTTTAATTAATATCCAATAAAATTTATATTTTAATCAAACCGCGTTATTCCCTCAAAGTGATTAGAAAACTACGTTGACTAGTTGCTGAATATTACATCCGAATCGAATGTTCTAGTATTTTTATTGAGTGTTTTCAGATGAACACGTTAACCTCCCATAAAATTTGCGTAATAGGGCGAATAATTTTGATGTGCAATAATATATTTTAAGACCTTGTGTACACTTTATGTACATAAATATGTTCAATCTATGACGTCTTTGAATCACGTTTAACACAAAATTAGATGCTCTAATACCACCTAGCCCCAAACTTAGCATAATTTGTATTATATGTTTTTAAATACATACTTATGTTACTTTATAACAGAGAACAGGGACCTATGTTTATCACATAAATGTTTGTCCTGAGAGGTATTCGAACTGTCAACCTGCAGTAGGCAGTGCAATGATGCCACAGCAGACACAAACATACACAAATACACACAACAAACTTATATAACTCCTCCGTTTGTATCGAGGGTTAAAAAAAGGCTTTTGGGGTGATGACAAGCAGCAAGGTGCATCAAGTTGTTTGGATGATGGGTGTCCGTAGATAGAGATACTCGTAGGTACCTACGTACCCACACACCTGGTCATAAAGATGTGATTGCCAAGAGCGTACGCACGTCTTGCCGCGGACAACCCGGCTTAGACTCCGCGAGTGCAAATGATATTACTTACTTGCAAAATAATAACTAGTACTAATTTAAAAATAATACAACTAATTTAAACATGGTGCTTGGTGTTCTTTGTGTGTGTTTGTCGTGTAAATAACAATTAATAATTCATGCAAATGGTGGGATTATAAAAAGAATTAAGGTAATGTTTTTATTTTTTTTGCAACTTTTATAAACGGTTATTTATTATTATTATCAACAAATTTTCCAATACGCAAATTCGTCTGTGCGTTTTAAAAAGAAAATATATCACATTGAAACACTTTGCTTAATTTAACTTCCTTACGATACAATTATTTAAGCGCGTACAATGACAACTGTCATAACCAAACAAACTGAATGTCGTTTAAGGCTTTATGAAATTCACTACAATAAATAATTATTTTTATTTTTTATATTTGCAAATTTTTTAATAGTTATTCAACAATTCGGGGTAGAGACTAATCTAACAAATTAAAAATCATGAAAATCGGTCTAGTCGTTCTCGAGTTATAAATGGTGTATCTAACACGACTTTTTTTATATATATAATATAGATTGTGTTCGTGTTAGATATATACAGGTCAGAAAGTAAAAAAACAGCGAATGATTTCCATAACCTGCAACTGTCCATTACTTGCGACTGTTAATAAATCTCGATAAGATGTTGCTGTCGATTTAACTTTTATGTTTAAGCCAGTTAAAGTGCGGAATGCTTGGTGAAAATGAGATACGTGGTTTGGTATGTACCTTACCTAGTTACAGTGTTATCATACTGGCGATTTGCGAGTAAGTTCAAAGCGGTAGTGCAGCGGGCTCGCTGTGAGCTCGGCGCGGACACGCAACGAACACACCGCAAGCACGGAGCGTGTTCGCCGCGAATAGCTCAATGGACGTCATATTGTACATACAGTTTAAAATAAAAAAAGGTTTACCTGCCAGCAAAACCTGTGTCAGACGAGCGACCCGCGTTTTGGACAGTCAAAAACAATGACTGGTCTGTCAACTCAGTTGGCAGTAACTCAGGCAGAGTTACTGCCGATGGCGATGGTAGAAACATGGTAAATTTAGTCTGTGACCGAAATAACAATAGGCTTCTTCTTATGCACCTAAATACAATAATAGCGAGTTACCGAGTACTGTTTATGGATTTAGTCCGAAAACTATTTTGAATTCGCTTCACGAGGTAAATTATTTTAATATAAACTGCCATACGAGAGCTTGTAAATGAAATTACACATGAGAAAATTACGTCCATGACGTCCATGGTGGCATCATGCATTCGCTACTCTCTAGCTTCGGATTGAATATGCGCGCAAATTGCAGTTCCGAATCCTTAGTTTCGGTATTGTCTTTAACCAAATTGTTAATTTGAAATAAATTATCGTTTTACTAAACACTGGCTTGTAGCTATTTTAAATTTGAAAAGGTTGTTTGAAAGTCATTGCGGTTTTGACCTGTGCCCCCTTCGTTAATTCTTCAAAGTTTGTACCTACTCGTACTTGAGCGCTTATTACACTAGACTGAATACAGAATCTGAATAATACCAACATTTTACGAATTGTATGACTGTTTGTAAAGTGGTGTGAAATAAATGAATATAAATATTAGTGACAATGCACACAGCACCATCTAGCCCCAAACTAAGCATAGCTTGTATTCTGATGACCAGATGACTGAAGGAATACTTAAATGTTTTTTAATACATACATGTGATACTTTATTATTTATATCTACACAGAACAAACACCTATGTTCATAACACAAATGTTTGTCCCGGGAGGCAATCGAACAACCGAAAGCGCAAGTAGATCTACCAACTGAGCTGAAATGCCAGTAAAATAAGTGTTTTTAGGGTTCCGTACCTCGAAAGGAAAAAACGGAACCCTTATAGGATCACTTTGTTGTCCGTCCGTCTGTCCGTCTGTCTGTCAAGACACTTTTTCTCAGGAACGCGTGGAGGTATCAAGCTGAAATTTATATCAAATACTCAGGTCTACTGTCCCTTAAAGCTGTGAAAAAATCAAACTTCTAAGCCAACGCAATCAAAAGATACAGCCGTTTATGCCGAAAATTTTCGACACTCGCAAGGGAATCAAAACCTACAGGTTACTTCCCGTGAACTCAGAATCTTGAAATTTGGTACAAAGCACCGTCTTATAGCACAGATAAAGGATAAATTGCGATAACCGTACTTTTTTAGTTACATCATATAATAAAAATATTTTTAATAATTTTAAACTTACTACCCCTTTTCTCATGAACGCGTAGAGGTATTAAATTGAAATTCATATAAAACACTCAAATCTATAATACCTTTAAGCTGTAACAAAATCAAACTTCTTTGTCAACGCAATCAAGAGAAACAGCAATTTAAGTCGCATATATTCAAACTCGCAACTCGCAAGGGAATCAAAACCTACAGGGTACTTCCCGTGAACTCGGAATCTTGAAATTTGGTACAAAGCAACGTGCCAGAGCACAGATAAAGGATAAATTGCGAAAACTGTAAATTTTTTGTTACATCATCCAACTATGACTCGAATGTCGTGATGGGTGAAATTTTACTTATATACCTATAGGTTTGTACGGAACCCTCGGAGCGCGAGTCCGACTCGCACTTGGCCGGTTTTTTTGTATAGGTAAATAAATAACTTTTTATTGACTACCAAACAAAAATAACAAAACAATTATTTTTCAATTACAATGAAATGGACGACCTTATCGCTAATAGTGATCACTGCGAAGCAACCTTACGTTGGGCCAGGAGCCAGCATTTAAGCCATGCGACGTTTCTACCAGACGCCGTTAAATAATATTGAAAACGCGGTAGGCTCCTGCTCTTCACGGGCCCAGGGTCTCGACTTCAAAAGGCTCAAATATGTAGGCCGTATCAAGACCAGCATATTTGCATATTTTGAAGTCCTCGTCACATTCAGCTGCCGCACAAGCTTTAACGGAAACCCCCGACAGATGGGGCACCCAAGTAGTAGTAGTCTACGCAAGTAGCATCCTATACCAATGGCCTACTCATCTCCCAAGGGACTAGAGTCATACAATTAGGCTTCTTACCATCCTCACGTATCAAACCGTTAGGCTCAAGAACAGCTGGTACGTTGACGTTGGTATGTGGCCCACGAATGATACCGTTAAGAATCGCGCCCTGATAACGCGTTGAGACCAAACTGGTAGACTGCTGGACCACACTGGTATTGATGACCCACGCATCCAACCGCAGAAAAATTGCCATTAGAAATGTTGTAGGATCTAATAAGGTGCCAATATTAAATGTTGGTAGTGTTCAATGTTCAATGTCCAATGTTCGGACTCCCATTACGAAATTGCTTCTAACAGATATTTCCATGTAGGCGCACATAGAGGCCCGTCCCATTGTCGGTGAGCTAAGAGGCTCTTTGTGAAAAGACGGAATCCGTTTTTTACAACCAAATTTTCAGTGCTGTAGATGGATTACAAGAACGCTAGTAACACTGATTATTTTGCGAATATCTGAGCCATTCGAAACGAAAAACTCGCATTTTGAAAAAGTTTGCTCTAATCTAATCTGCTGAAATTCATCACTGATCACCAAAAATAGTGTCCACATAAGTTCCGTCATCCAAGTACCAATGTAGGTATAGATGTACTCAATGTACAGATTGGAGACATTGAATAATGGGAGGGATGGCAAGGCTGAAAATGTCTGGACCAAGGGGGTTCCTTAGCTGACATCCAACAGCATACGAAATAACATTGTTTCCGCAGATCAATTTAGAAGGTGAACCATAACACTGCCAAAGTAATTGATAAATTTGAGGAATTTGGTTTTTAAATTCATTTTGCAAATTCCCCTATCTACCGAACCTCCCCGCAATGTTGATCTAAAAATGTCAAAGAAAATGTATTGCGGCTTCACAGCCGCCTCACGAACCAAGGCCAAGCTGAACAGGTCGGAACAGTCGCCGAGATATGCGGATCTTCTAGCAGACTTTAACTGATAGGCGGTGGTAGGTGATACTTACGGCTACGTGGCTGATTCCACCCTCTTTCCTTTTGAGTGCGCATTCGCACCTTACAGGACCTCAGTGATTTCGCTGTTGACTCGATCTTATAACATCAGGTTGATCATCCTCTAGAAGAACTTTACCGGTATGGCCCGAACCGTCAGACAGCAGGTCTTTAGATGTTGTGGAGTCACAACATCTTGGCCGCCGGCAGTACCATTCTGGAATGATATGACTGCACCAAGTACGTCCTGGCTGGTAGCATAAACAGCGTCATCACTTTCTTACGGTAGATCGGGGAGTTTGAGGTTGGATCCTGAAAGAGGGTGCTTACTCTCAAGAGATATGAGGATGTTATAAGGGATGAGAAATGTTGGAGCTATCGTGTCACCAGAAAATAAAATACGGGATGCACCCTTGATATTACCATCGCTGAGTTTAATTTCTAGGTGGTTGTAGATACCAGACTCGGTGACTGGTTTGGGAGAATTTGAATTTGTTTGTGTCCAAATATTTTTTTAACTAAGGTGTGCACTCAATGCGTTCGTGTCCTTAACAGAATTTTGCTTTTTCCGAATAGTAGAGATGATTTGTTGCCTAAATCTTCCTATACTTGAAGTACGCTATGGGGAAAATTAGTGAATTCCCATAGTAATAGTGAATTCTCATTCCCATTGCATGCATCGTATGTTTAACAGACTTTAAAAAAGGAAAAGAATCTCAATTCATTAGTTTTTATATATCCGTTACCTCATAACTTCGTCATTTAAGAACCGATTTGAAAAATATTTTTTTCATGTATAAGGATATACTACTCTGTCAATAAAGTACCAGGAAACGATCAATGAAAGGCCCAGTCTGAAAACCAGCGCTGTCTCCAATAGGAGTGGCATTAAAGCTGAGACTGGACCTATTTGGCACCACAAGCGAAAAATGTACCTACTCTCTCATCATGTGTAATTTGGCCTACCTACTCTAATCTTTTTCTTTCTGTTTATTTGTCTATGTCTGTAACCTTTTTCGTGTTGTGTGTCAAATAAAGCACTATTCTATTCTATCAATAATACACAAAATGTTAGTTTTCATCCAAATTTATTTAATCGCCTTCATAGTATGCTCTATCAGAAATGATACACTTACGCCAAAGAATAATACAAACAACAAAACATATATTAACGTTTTTTCTGAAATTGAGTTCATGTCTCGCCGCAATTTCTCTTTTATATCTTCTACCGAATTAAAACGGGTGCCACGACACGATGTGGTAATTTGAGTTTTAGAAGTATGAAGAAGTTGGCTGGCCAGAAGCCATATCTGGTGAATAAGGTGGTTGCTCGTTGGTATTTGTTGAGTTTTTGGTTAATTGTGAACGAATTTTCGTGGTGCAAATCCAAAATCTTTTTACAAATCTGGTCTTATTCGTCGAATTTGTTCTGTCTATTCTTTATTTACCGTTTGAACTTCCGGGAAGAATTCCGAGTGCACAATACCGCGATAGTCAAAGAAAACAGTCTTTGACTTTTGATCGACTTTGGGGTGGTTTTTTCGGTTTCGGTTCAGTTGGAAGGCGACACCACACTCCGAAGCTTGTAGACTAGTTTGCATGTCAAACTCGTATACCCACGACTCGTCACCAGTGACAATGCGTTTCATGAATGTTAGGTTGGAATTGACTCGTTCTAGCATGTCCTCAGCGACTCTTATGCGATTGAGTTTTTGTAGAAAGTTCAGTTCTTTTAGTACTAGCCGAGCGGCAGCATGTTGCATACCCAATTGATTATTTAAAATAGTACGGATCAACTCGTGAGACAGAAAGTTCAGTGGCTATATCTCGCAAATCACATCTCGACCGCTTTTGAACACGTTGTACCACTCACAAGCACGTGTTTTTAATAAAGCCGATTCACCTCAAGCGATGGCGATGCAAAATTTTGTCTCTTTATTCGATGTTTTTGTCTATTATGAAATTTGCAATCCACCCTAGATATGATCTAACTAAAAACCGCACTGTATGGTAATCTAAATAACAGATGCAACTCAAACTCTGCGCCAAAATGGAATACAGTTGTGCCATAATTCATAATTCATAAATTCATAAATCGATTCAGGCGTGACTTTGCGGAAATCCATTATAAAACATTGAACGGATGGATACATATTTAGTTCTATTCCAGTAATCTATTTCCAATGAGTTAGACACGATGCAGACGCATGCACCTTCCTCCCGCCTGCAGATGAAAAGCCATGCAAAG
Organism: Lampropteryx suffumata; assembly: GCA_948098915.1. Taxonomy (NCBI): domain Eukaryota; kingdom Metazoa; phylum Arthropoda; class Insecta; order Lepidoptera; family Geometridae; genus Lampropteryx; species Lampropteryx suffumata. Next base: position 19,902,090 of record OX402550.1, on the reverse strand, counting down.
CGTTAGTAAAAGGTTAACGCACACCAGCCACACATGCAACCTCAAAAAGAAATTTACGTGTTTCACCTCTCCACGAGGCATAGGAACACTTGACCCGCTCCACACCTTGACGAAAACTCTGCTCTGCAGACTTGTTGCTTCACCACTAGTTAGAATGAGACTGAATCGACAGGGCTCCAACCCCACTATTTATACCCACAGACAGCTAATACGTTTGTTCAGATTAGGTGATGCTCACTCATATGTGTCGGGGCGTGACAATCAGAGTCTAATGTTCCATAACTCATAATTCTTATAAACAAATCATCCATACGCGATAATTTTATGACAGAATTTACTTCACGATTGGTCCCATAGAAATGTCATCAAAATCGGTTTTGTTGACATTTCAAAGTTTGGTTTTTAAATCTAAATGTAGCTGGAAAAATCAAATAAAAAGCAGCCAAGTGCGCGCACCGACTCGCGCTCCGAGGGTTCCAAAAACCTGTAGGTATTAAGGAAAAGTTCACCCATCACGACAATCGAGTCATAGTTATGCTATTTTTATTGCAAAATGAAATCCATCTAAAAATTTAAGGTTTTCGCAATTTTTCCTTTATCTGTGCTATAAGACGTTGCCTCGTACCAAATTTCAAGATTCTGAGTTCACAGGAAGTACCCTGTAGGTTTTGATTCCCTTGCGAATATCGAAAATTTTCGGAAATTTACGGCATTAACGACTGTATCTTTTGTTTGCGTTGGCTTAGAAGTTTGTTTTTTTTCACAGCTTTAAGGGACAGTAGACTTGAGTATTTGATATAAATTTCAGCTTAATATCTCCACGCGTTCTTGAGAAAAAGGGTCTTGAGAGACAGACGGACGGACGGACAACAAAGTGATCCTATAAGGGTTCCGTTTTTTTCTTTCGAGGTACGGAAACCTAAAAATATGACATCCAAATGCTTTCCTGTGACTTTCTAGTTGTGTTTACGAATTTTGAAAAATCTAAAAATGTACTAAACAGCGTAAAATAAACACTTCTTTAACCGACTTCAAAATAAGGAGGAGCTTCTTAATTCGGTTGTATTTTGATGGTCTCTAATTTCATTCAATGAAGTCGGTTTTCTTTTTAGTTTTTAAAACGTAATTATTAGATGTAACATTCCTAATGGCCTGATACAGAGCAATACCGACAGAGATGCGGGCACCGCGAGAAATACGGTTCGTTTACATTTTGCGTGTAAACTAAATTATAAAATACTGACATTATATAAATACATAAATACATAATAGATAACATAATATCTAAGCAAATACAATCATAATCCCTACTAATATTACAAAATGCGAAAGTAACTCTGTCTGTCTGTCTGTTACGTTTCACGCTTAAACCGCTAATCCGATTTTAATGAATTTCGGAATTGAGATAGATAGGACCTTGGAGAAGGACATAGGGTACTTTTTATGGAGGCACTCGGGCAAAATAGTAACATAAAGTATCTACCACTAAAGTGTATTTCTAGAATGAATGCTCTGATACCTACCATGCAGAATAAAACTTATTTTGTTAGAGATACATCGTCCCACATGACCTGCAGGCCGATAGGACGAGATATACATCGACTCGGCTTTACTCATTATCTCTGAATAGATAGTGCGTAAATCCGTTATTGGGTTATTAGGTACGTTGGTATAACTCCGGTACTATGTACTACCTATTTGAATAATTACTTAGTTCAAATAGAGCCGAATAATTTAGTTTAATGCTTCATAGAAGAACCACAAATTACAATATGGTTTATTTGTATCTATCTATTTAACTATAAAAGGCGATATGTTCCTTATAGACTCCGAAACGGCTGGACCGATTTCAATGATTTTTTTAGGAAATCTTTAGATTGATCTAGCGGGTGATCCTGTGATGTTTGGTAGCGATCGGATCAACAGAACTTATTTTTTATATAGATTGTGTCTTTAGGAACGGACATGGGCTACTTTTTATGCATGTACTCTGCTTGCGAGGCCGCGGGCAAAAGCTAGTATTTTATATTAGTGGACAATGCACACAACACCAACTAGCCCCAAACTAAGCATAGCTTGTATTATGGTGACCTGATTTAGTATTTATATATTTAACACATACTATTTAAGACGACCTCTGTGGCGCAGTGGGTTAAGGTCCGGCTGAGACACAGAAGGTTGCAGTTTAGATTCCCGCCGCGGGACAAATGTTTGTATGATCTGCAAGTATTTGTCTCGGGTCTGGGTGTTTCTATGTATAAGATGTATGTATTTAAAAACAAATTACGTGTCGCGGGACGCGTTTGGAACGAAGTCACTTTCGCAGGGTTAGTATAACTTATTATTAACGTGCCAGGCTCTCCTTCTACCCACCCCTCTCTTTAATTTTGATTATTGTTGCAATAAATTAACTATATTCACAAATATATATATACACAACTACATATATATACATATGTGGGAGACTAGTTATCGGTCTTCTTCATTCTCGTAACGTAACGCGTAACATTTTTTCTTGGCTTGGTCTCCTCGCCAACCCGCGACCACCTGTGCACCTGTGCAGTTGCAGTTAATAATCAAAATGCCCTTCTGGGGCACCTTGTACTAAAGCTGTACCTAACCTACATATTCGAAAACGCGAAAACGATTAGGCCATTACTTCGTCTTATAGCCCATTAAATGGATGTTGCTGAAGGAGACAGTTCGGTTTGGATCAGAATGTAATTTCACGTTTTTTGTGAAACATAAAAGATGGCAGAACACGAAGTAAAGATACACTGCCTACCTCGGTGAAGGGGACAGAAAGATGCAGGTATCATTGGGTATGATATAATCTGTCTATTAATCCCTACTAATATTATAAATGCTAAAGTAACTCTGTCTGTTTGTTACGTTTTTACGCCTAAACCGCTGAACCGATTTTGATTATTATAGTATACAGATAGATGGAACTTTTGAGAGTCTACTTTTTAAGGAGGTTCCACCCGTGCGAAGCCACGGGCAGAAGCTAGTCTAAATATACATATAAATCAAGTTGTGTTAGTTGCACCATTTATAACTCGAGAACGGATTGACCGATTTTCATGATTCTAGGTTTGTTGGATTTGTCTCCGCCCCGAATAGCAGAATGAGTATTAAAACATTTGAAGATTTGAAATGGTGAGTTAATTTTGATAAAACATTTGACGACGCGCGACGTTCGGTTTATTAGGTTATGGAAGCTGTCATATAGTCATTGGACGCGTATGAAAAATTGTGTCTGAAAGCAGCAAAGTCAAGCAAAGTGTTTTAATGTGATATATTTTTATTTTTAAAACGCGCGGACGAAGTCGTGAACGGGTCAACTAGTCTACCTATAAGTATAAAACAAAGTCTCTTGTATTTCGTAATTAGGTAGTTATAAGATGGATCATGTAAAAAAGCGCTAGAACCAAGATTCTTATCAGTTCAGGTATAATTTCTTGCCAGTTCTTCTCGGGCTTGGGTTACGATGAATTGGCACCTAGATTCACCTAGTATGTAAGACGTTACAAAGTGATCCTTGTGATTGTATTGAATAAAGTATCTTTTTACTTGACTTGTTAAAACCGCGCTATCCAAATAGCGCGGTTTAAACCTCGCGGATAAAACCGTAATTTCCGAAGTATATAATTTTTAATCAGGGCGTCTGATTTCATGTTCCATTGAATAGCGCGAAAAGAAGGAGTAAGAAGTAGACCACAAGCGATTCTAAATAAATAATTACGTTTTAAAAACTAAAAAGAAACCGACTTAATTGAATGAAATTTGAGCCTATAATACATTCTTAGTGGAAAGTAGATGTATTTTGTATATACAGTTGTGGTCATATAATTAAGAACGATTTGAAGTTATAGAAGTTTTATATTTAAATCGTGTCATACACAGAGCGTACCTTCTGAGAAGCAACTAGATATGTTATAAAATAGCCACATTAATAGAGCAACGTGGCTTAGGAAAAAAGAATAAAATCGCAAAGTATTTTTTTTTCACAATTTTTTTATTTTACCAAAGTTTCATTTTTTTAATTTATAATTCAATTTATAAAATTTCATTCATTTAAATAGTACTGAAGCTGGGCAAATAATTAAGAACGATTTATTAAACTGCTCGGGAATTGTTTTGTATGACACTTACATTTAAAAAATCACATAATATGTAGCGCAGAAAATTTAAACATTTAGACATTTTAACATTTAAACTGATAGCGCTGTAAGAAATTCCTTTACGGTGCGTGCAGTGTGCTTTGGATCATTGTCATGCTGGAATGTCCAAATAACCGGTAGAACGTCTTCAGAATAAGGTAACATTGTTTCTTCCAGTATATTTTTGTATTGGAACTGATCCATGTTACCTTTTATCAACTTTACAGGCACCCCCAAATTTTCACATCTCCACCACCGTGCTTTAATGTAACTTTCGTGTACTTAGGGTCGAATGCTGTATTCGGGGGACGTCGTACATATCGTTTTCCATCAGAACATACTCTGTTTTTTTCCTTTCGCCAGAAAAAAGTAAATTTTTCCACTGTCGCACAGTCCAGTTTTCATACTTTCTCGCAAATGCAAGCCGGGCTTTTCTGTGGCAAAGTTTCAACATACCTTTCTTGCTATCCTACCGTGCAATTTTTCTTCTACCAAACGTCTTCGAATAGTGCGTGCTGAGATTGCTGAAGGGTTGTTTTCACCAAAATATTCTTTTCTCAGCTCATTGGACTCTTTAAAAGGATTTTGTTTTGCCATACGAACGATGTTTCGGTCATCTCGAGGAGTTGTTTTTCTCTGTTCAGGTACACGTGGAACATTCGAAGTAGATTGATACGTAGCAAAATGTTTTACAGCGTGGAAAACCATAGTTTTGGAACATTGTCGGAAGATGGTCGGCTATCTTTTTATAAGACCAATTCTTCCGGCGAAGTTTTATTATTACTTCCCTTGTAGATTCATCACAACTTTTAATATTTTCCCATTGTTTTTTCATAAGAAGCAATCACTTTTAATCTTTTACAGCACTAAATGGCGCCAAAATTATACAAACAGTAACAAATCGACTGAGTGTTCTCTATTTAAATTTGAATAAAGGTATAAACTATTTAGCGTTCTTAATTACGTGACCAGCCAGTAAATAGGAATGCTATGTTTAGAAGGAGTGTAAAAAGATTGTCTAATTATTTTTAGCTAATCATGTGTATCAATGAATACAGTGGTATTATGTTAAAGTTTTACCATACCGAGAAAAATAAATAAAATTGCATGCAATTAGTTTAGCGTCTTAGTTTGAAAAAATCTTCCCTTTATATCAGCGTTCTTAATTATATGACCACCACTGTATATAATATGGGTAGGCCAAATAAACAGCACTGCTCCAATGAGACAGCGAGGTATCGAAGTACACGAAAATATCATAGATGTATACAATTTTTTAGATTTTCGTTGATTTTTCAGCTCGACCGATTTTGATAAAATTTTAATGGTGTGGTAATAATGGTTTTAAATCTTCACAGGTGGTCCACCTGTGAAGAATACCCTTTCAAAAAAAAAAGATTTTTTCAAGTCGGCTCAGGCGTTTTTGAGTAATCGGTGAACATACATAAAAAAAATAGAACCTCCTCCTTTTTTGATGAAGTCAGATAATAAATAATGCCAGACATTTCACAGCATCATCTGGCCCCAAAAGCAAGCAGAGCTTATGTTATGTGTACCACATGACTGATATACTACTTTTACACTTTTTATTTTATAAATACACTAGCGACCCGCCCGCCCCGGCTTCGCACGGGTGCAATGCTGATACTAAATTATACTACAGAATGGTTATCCCTAAGAGATAGCCATATACCATCGTGGACTTTTTTGTAGACCTTTTGAGGGTGTACAATACTGTAGTACATTATTTTGATCATTATTTTGATCGTAGGGTTCAGACAGCGTTTGCAATGTAAGCGCAAAAATATAAGTTTATTTACGACACCACATTGGAAACCTCTAAAATTATCAGTGTTTATCTATTATATTATAATAGAATCTATTATATAAACCTTCCTCTTGAATCACTCTATCTATTAAAAAAAACCGCATTAAAATCGGTTGCGTAGTTTTAAAAATCTAAGCATACATAGGGATAGGCAGACAGCGGAAAGCGACTTGGTTTTATACTATGCAATGATACAAATTATACTTAGAAACACCCTGACCCGAGGCAAATACTTCATACAAACATTTGTCCCGCGGCAGGGATCGAACCCGCAACCTTGTGCGTCTCAGCCGGGCCTTAGCTCACAGTGCCACAGATGTCGTCTATTTAATGGAAGCATTTCGAGTTAAACTCAACACTTATCAACTCACTCGGATCGTACATGTATGTGCCTTCAATGTCACAATCAAGACAGCTATGTAGGTCAGGTAGGCACCAGTAGCTACAGTAATTACTGTGATCTGCACAATTATTATTACTTAAACATAATTTACTCTATTCATCACTCATGATACTACAAAAATGATGCATCGTTGAAACTTGAGCCAAGTTATCCACATAAAAACATGTAGAAAAAATACTTGAATCATCATTGATCATATTCTAAAAACTTTTATGTTTCAGATACATATGACGACTTAATTTTCACCCAAAACGGGATATTTACCATGATATGAGTTTTTCTGCTTCCCGATATTATCTCGTGATCCACGCTAATGTGTCGAAATATTGGGAAAACAAAATCTTATATATTATCCTATAAGTATATTAATACGTGAAGAAAAAACTGCGTATCCCTTTTTACGAAAATTGCGCGGACGGAGGAGTATGAAATTTCGCACACTTATAGTTTATATAGAGAAGGAGTGCAGAATGCAGAATATTTTTTTAAAATTATGCATAAAAAATACATTTATTACTAACTAGCTGACCCGGCAAACTTCGTACCGCCTCAATAAATCAACAATTAAAAATAATCATTTTTATACTCATCTTTTAAACCTTCCCTGGACTACGACAAACATTTAAACACCAAAATCAGCTAAATCAGTCCAGCCGTTCTCGAGTTTTAGCCAGACTAACGAACAGCAATTGATTTTTATTATATAGATTAATTATGGCCGAATTTCGACCAGTGGGCGACCATTAGTATCATGGTAAATATCCCGTTTTGAGTGAAAATGATGTTCAAAACCATGATAGATTTTAGAAAACGACGACGACTTCTGTGGTGCAGTAGGCCAAGCCCCGGCAGAGACGCAAAAGGTTGAAGGTTCGATTCCCGCCACGGAACAAATGTTTAAATGAATTGAAAGTATTTATAATAAATAATAAATAAATATTGATGGACAATGCACGGAACACCATCTAACCTCAAACTAAGCATAGCTTGTATTATGATGACCAGATGACTGATATAATACTTATATATTTTTTAATACATAATTATACTTTATAACACCTAGACACAGTATAAACACCTGTAATCATCACACATATGTTTAAGTATCCTGGGAGGAAATGGATCCCTAAACCTACAGCGCAGAAGGCAGAGCTACTACCAACTGTGCTGACAGGCCAATCAATTTGTCTCGGGTTTAGGTTTAGGTACGTAAATACATAAACAAAGGACATAAGTAGTATAGCAGTCATGTGGTACCCATAACATAAGCTCTGCTTACTTTGAGGCCAGATGAAACTATGTGAAGTGTCCGGAATTATTTTAATATATATAAGTAGGTAATGTACAAACACTACAATTTCATCATACCCTCACTCCCGCAAAGCCCTTAATTTCGTTATTCCGAATAGAATCAGACTGAATAACATACATTATGTATTCATCGGATTTTTAGGGAAATTGCTAAAATAAGTGTACCAGTAGCACAATACACCTTTTACAAAATTACTAAAGATACAGATATTTCCTAAAAACGGTGACAGTTAAAAATAAAACTCAAATCATTGAAGACCTCTCTGAAGCAGTGAGGCAAGGCCTGACTGAGACGCAGAAGGTAGTGGGTTCGATTCCCAACGCGCGACAAATGTTGATCTGCAAGTATTTGTATGCATTTACAAAAAAAATTATATAAGTAGTATATCACTCATGTGGTATATCACCCATAACACATGCTCTGCTTACTGTGGCGCAGTGGACTACGATTCGGATTAGACGCAGAAGGTTGCGGGTTCGATTCCCGCAGGACAAATATTTGTATATGTAATATTGTAATATTTGTAAGTGTTTGTCTCGGGTCTGGGTGTTTCTATGTATATTAAGTAGTATATCAGTCATGTGGTACATAACACAAGCTCTGCTTACTTTGGGGCCAGAAGATGTTGTGTGAAATGTTCCAGCATTATTATTATTATTATTTCATTTGTCCTCACCATTTCAATAGTGGCGGTAACAAGTAGGTAAGATTTTGGTGGCGAGAAACTTTAATAAGTTAAAGAATGTACAGAGAAATAAAAATACATAAACAGTTCATAATTTAGTAAGTATGTAAATAATGTTTTATTTTTTCCAATGTCCTCACAGGTGGCATCGCAAACGCTGAATTGCAATAAAGAAAAAGTTTTTGAACCATATAATATGATTTATCTATATATAAACTAATATTGTAATAAGAAAAGATTAATATTTTATATATATCCTCCTTATATTCGTTATATTTCGTTACAGTTGCATGCGCCATGATCACGCGATAAACCATATCAATTATCATGGTAAATAACCCGTCTTTGAGTGAAAATGATCTCTACGAATAATGTAATAATGTGTTGCCCCGACAAGTGTTGCCATGAGCGTACACGTTTTATGACGGTCACCGCTTCATAGAAAGCCAATTTTATTCAAATATTACATCGCGCGATATTGTCTATTTGTATATACGTTATCCTACTCTCGCATGATAAACGCAAAACAACCTAAATTGTTTTGTTTTGTTTCGGAAGATTCCACCGTGTGCATCGTAGGTACCTGTGTAGTGGCTACCTAATGTATTGTCAAGGGGAAACAGATCAATAATCCATCATCAACATCATCATTTAGCGCGATAGCACCCACTTATACCTATAGGTCTTCTCTTTATTATGCTAGGAACGCTAGGAAATCTTTTCGGTTCCTGAGACTGAGACTCGCTTCTCATCCAGTGGCCCCCGACGTCATTCTCCCGTTATCAATTCTTGCCAAGTGTCCTGCCCATTATCACTTCAACCTGGCGATCCGCATACCCGCATAAGGTTGCCGGTTAGATTCCCGCCGCGGGACAAATGTTTGTATAATCTGCAAATATTTGTCTCAGGTCTGGGTGTTTTTACGTGTAATATGTTTATTGATTGATTGATTTATTTATAAACATGTACATCTATCTTTACAGTCACACCCAAAGCAATAGAGTACCTTTTATTCTAGTCTAGCCTAGTCTTAATATTAATATTATAAAATCATTAACACATTTAAGAAATACAAAAAACAAGATAATTTACTTAAGTACTACATACAAAACAGGCCGCTAAAAAAATCTAAGTTAAGAACAAATTTTTATAAATAATGCATTCTAAATTTGTCAATTTTAATTAAATTTACCTAATAAAATCGTATTTAAAACCAAAGACATTTGAATGTACAATAAAATTACATATAAAAGTCACAATGTCTATAATTAATATTACCTAACTAATTTTCAAAACTACTTGTCATAACATAAAATAAAAAACAAAGCCTTTTGGAATTCGCTCCGTGAACAGTAAAAAATATCGATTCTGTCGGCAATCTGACTAAGCGTGCGGATGCTGCCCGTCAGAGGTGCTTTGTGTAGCAGGTTGGTTCGCCCTTTTGGTGCTGCCAATAGGGCGGGACGCCTTCGTCTGTGCACAAAGTCCGCGGGCACATTCAGCCGCATTTCCTCCAAAATACCTGGATGAGCGATCATTCCTCTCAACACCTTAAACAAATGTAGGACAAGCACTGCATCCCTCCTTACTTCTAGGTTATTGTATCGAACCATGCCTATAATAAACAAGGTTGGATACATCAAAGGGTAGAAGGGGTATATATCGTAGACCTTCAGGTATAGAAATCTAGTGAACTTGTTTTGTATGTGGTCTACCATTTGGCTGTACTTGGCTTCGTGCGGAGCCCATATCGCTGCATTGAACACTAAATGGCTTCTTACCAAAGCATTATAAAGCGATTTTACTGCTTGCAGATTTTTGAAGCTGTTTGTCTGACGGAGTACATCCAAAAAATCCAAATGTTTTAAAGGCCTTCATGCAGATGTTGACCACCTGCACCCGGAATTGTAGCTTATAGTCAGACGAACCCCTAAATCCCTCAACCGAGTTGACTATCTTCCGCTGTGTACCCCTCAACTGGTAGTCGTGGTAGAGTGGTGTCTTAGCTCGACTAAAAGGTATTATAGAGCATTTGCTGTTATTGAACTGGAGTTCATTTACCCTACCCCACTCTACCACTCTGTCCACGTCCCGCTGAAAGCGCGCACAGTCTTTTTCGTTCTTGATGGGCAAGAGTAACTTGAGGTCGTTCGCGAACAACAAGCATTTGGCAGATGATATGTGAAATGTCAGGCATTATAAAAAAAACTTACTTTCCGCCTATTAGTGAAAGCTAACGACGTCTACTTTTGGAGAAGATGATTATTAATTTGAGATAACGGTTGCCTGGTAGAGATCGCTATTAGCGATAGAGCGGCCCATTGTATTGCCTTAAATAAGTTTAGTTTTTTGTTATTGTAATATTACGTGTGGTAGTCAATAAAGTGTTTTCTATCTATCTATCTATTATTGAATATTAATAAACAGTTATAAAAAATAATAAATAAATTGAATCGTGGAAATGGGAGGTATGGTTCGCCTCCCATTTCCTCGTTTCAATTTGTTTGAATGACATTGTTAGCTACAAGACTCAATAATCATCTTCTCCAAAAGTAGACGTCGTTAGCTTACACTAATAGGCAGAAAGTAAGCTTTTTTTTTATAATGCCTGACATTTCACACATCATCTGGCCCCAAAGTAAGCAGAGCTTGCGTTATGGGTACCACATGACTGATATACAATGTAGTTATATACTTTTTTTTTTTTATTACACACATAAACAAAGAGGGACCATGAACCAAAAACAGATTACTCTACACGGAAAAACTATACCATACATTGAATACACATACCATATATATTTTATATTAAGTATTAGTATTATTACTATAACTATTATTCCTTTAATTAACGTGTAGGTCACTAAATAGCAGTAAAAAAGCTTATTTTTTCCATACAAAAGTTAGTTTGCTGAGAGCATCGTCTGTTTATAAAAAACATTGTAATTGTATAGCTTCAAACATTCAGAAGAACGCTGTGCTTGACTGACACGTGAATCTATAAATAGTTATGACATAATTATATCTGGAAGCCTAAGCTCATCAATATGTGTTTATTTTATTTGCAGACTCGGAGACTGAAACGTAAAAAATGGATTCCTTGAAAAACATGACCTCAGCTAATATCAGCATGCCAGTTGAACCCACGGACATATTTGGTCCACAAAGAGACTCTCTGTACCTCGTGATACCTATAACAATTATCTACTTTCTTATTTTCGTCTCCGGGATCCTGGGCAACACATTTACATGCCTCGTCATAGTCCGGAACAAAACCATGCACACAGCCACCAACTACTATCTGTTCAGTCTAGCGATATCCGATTTATTACTGCTAGTGAGCGGAATGCCGCAGGAAATGTACTCCATCTGGTCGAAGTGGCCCTACGCATTTGGTAATACGTTCTGCGTACTACGGGGATTGGCATCAGAGACGTCCACAAACGCCAGCGTGCTGACTATAACGCTGTTTACTGTTGAGCGGTATTTGGCAATTTGCTTTCCCTTCGTTTCGCACAAAATGTCGAAGCTGTCCCGAGCAGTGAAGCATGTGATAGCTCTTTGGGTGGTAGCGTTTAGCTTGGCGCTGCCCCAAGCTTTACAATTCGGAATCATACATGCTAATGGTGTCGTGATGTGTTTGCAAACACGAGTCATCGTACAACACTCATTCGAGATCTCAACTTTTGTATTTTTTTTGGCGCCAATGGTAATAATCTCTGTGTTGTACGCATTGATCGGGATAAAGCTGCGAAAGACCAGCCAGAGCAATGAGCAAGCGGATGTGGAGACAAATATACAGCGTAAATATACGACGATACGAAAGCACGGCCAGTCGACGACAAAGGTTGTTAAAATGTTGGGTAAGTCTCTCTCAGAATGCTGAATTTCCAGACTATTCTTGTTTTCGTAGAGTTAGTATTATATAACTATTTAAAGGTCTCTCCCGTTTCCAACAAGAAGAAGGAAACCTTAGATTATACCTAACATCGCATTATTGTTCGTCTGTCGGTCAACCTTTTTGTTTGCCCTCTAAAGCCCCAAAGATAGGCTCAAAATGGCGTGAAAATCACAATGCTTATACAAAAGTGATAGCAATAACATATCTAGTCAAAGATCGTATGAAAATGGGAAAAGAAATTGGGAGTATAAACAAGGATTTACAGAAAAACATTGAAATAACGGTAACCTTCCGCAGAAGTAAGATAAACTGTTCCGAATAATGTGAAAAAATTCAAGACTTATTTTGGATACTGATTTTTGGAAATTTGGGCGCCTTTGTGACACAAAAAGGAAAAGTCTAAAATTGATAAATTTCTATTTTACGTCCAAAATGGGATTTGGACAAAAAGTTTGTAGGAAAAGAATCTAAAAGCAACAAGTCGGAAATTAATTAATTTTTGATAATATTTTTTTGAAACAAGTGAGAGTTTGATGATTCTGTATTAGTCAAGAGGTATTTTCCCTGAATATATTTCAGGGAAAATACCTCTTGACTGCAGAATTCAGTTTTATTTATTATTTAAGCGCTCTATATATAATAAATGAAACTGAATGTAATTAGCATAGTCATTTCGTATCTATTGATGTTCTGTTGACAGTTGCAGTTGTTGTGGCTTTCTTCGTATGCTGGGCACCATTTCATGCTCAGCGCCTCGTCGCGATCTACGGGACGAACGAGAACCATCAAGCAAGGTCTCCCCTCTTCCTGACTGCCTACTACTTCCTTACGTACTTTTCTGGAGTATTCTACTATCTGTCGACGTGCATCAACCCGATACTTTACAACATCATGTCAAACAAGTTCCGGGATGCTTTCAAGGTACCAATAGAGCCATTAAACACATCCAGTACAAATATAACCGGATGACGTCATACGGTTTACGTCTCACCAGTGCTTCACCTGAGTTTGTCAAAAAAACAAATGATCCTCAAAATCATCAGGACAAAGTCGCAGTAAGTCAATTAAGCATTCGGTCTATTTAGCAATTCTTCTAAAAATAATGGTAATGTAGGGTTTGCCGCACTTCTGAAGTTCGTGTTGCTTCCCAAAACATTACGAAAAATGAAAACAGGAAATAAGAGGACATAATTTCAGAGACAAAATAAGAATGAAAGAAGTTAATTTTGTGTCACATTAAAATAGCATCCAAAGAAGTAGGTAAGCAAATCGATAGCAAAATCAATCGTCACACAATCAGTCTTTCGTGTTGGTATAAGTATCAGCACTTTGATGGCGCACTGGCTTCGAGTTCCATCATAATTAACGTGTACTTTCAATAAGTACCTAGTGAAAATTAAAAAAACTATGAGTATGTCAAGCGTACTAAAATAAAATATTAAAATAGAAACGGATATATAAAAAAAAGTTAAGGAAATTTTTATACTTATAAAATCTAGAGATATCATTTTATAGCAAGTGCCTAGTAAGACTATTATAGTCCAGAACCACTACTAATGTGCATGTATTTTTGTGATTTTCCAAAGTGTGTTTTTAATAAAACATTTGATAAAGATTTTCTGATAGGCAGATGCTGTCAATGCTGGCATAATCTGATAAATATGAGAAAATATGCCAGCATTGGCAGCATCTAAAGCATGGATGATAAAGTTGGCACGAAAGGCAGCCGTTTTGTCACAGTGACAGTTTAGTTTAAAAGTAAACCGCATGAGAAGATCTGAAATTTCGAGCTTTTTGTATTAATACTCTGGCTCTTGTCATAATACCATAGAGTAAAGTCTAGAAAGTTAAATATCTAAGAGTGCAATAATACAACACAAGGACTTTATAATGTTGTTTAAAATATATTAGCCAATTTTATAATGAATTCTTCTTTTCTACTTCTTCTTCTTATTTTGTTGGCGTCTCCGACTTTATTTGTCACAATTCTGCCAGTGTCATTCTTCTTTTCTTCATATACCTTCATATACCATTATACCTGTCTTGTTGACAATTTTGCCAGTTTTAAGTGATTGTTTGCTAGTAAAGACTTAGTCGATGGTCAATTCTAAACGTCATCGCGGAATGGCCGATAGAGTTTCTCGGGATTCCTCGTCGCTCAAATGAAATATCTTATAGTAAACTCATTTTGCTACTCATTTCCTCAAAAGGTATTACAGGTAATAGCATGGTGAAAGCGTCTGGAAGCTGCTGGCCTGTTGGAATACAATTTAATATTATGAAAATTTTCTCTGCTCTCTTAAAAAATTTTTAATATCAACATGATTTGAACATGTTTTAAAATTAGTAGGATTGTTTGTAATACTTATATCGCCATTATTCATTATAAATTAATAAAGGTAAATATTTATTTTAATACTAACTGCTAGAGGTTTAAGACATGACGTTTCTTCAGCTTATAACAATGTCGAGGCGGCAACTGATTGTTTCTTTGAATGTTGTTGTACTCCAGATTATACAGAGTGGGTGACTGTGAGTGCAGTTTAAATATTAAATTTAAAAAACTACAAATCTTCCGATTATTTTATTGATATTTTTAAAAACTTTTTATATATTAAAAATAATGATATCTAAGTGACTTCGCGCAACAATCCTGAAGACGTAATTGCAGGTTCTCGAAAACTCTGCGACACGTTCCTCTCGGTATAGCGTTGATTTCCCGGATGAATGTTTTCTTTCAACTGATCCAAAGTGGTCGGATTATTATAATAGACTCTTGATTTGTTTAAGTTTACCAAAGAGGAAATAATCATTTGATGTGAGATCGGGGCTCCGTGGGGGCCACTCAATATCTCCCCTTCGCGAGATGAGTCTTTCCGGGAATAATTATTATTTTAACAAATTCAAATTCAGTTTATTGACACTTTATTTTAACATTACAGATACTATATAATGCGTAAATATAAAAAGGAGAATAAAAGAAAAGTTAGGTAAAGTACTTAAAGAGAAAAATAAAAGTAGGTAAATCTTACTTCTATAAAATAAAAACAATCTAATAATAAATGGAACTGATACCTACACTAAATAATATTATGAGTAGGTATAGCTATTATTTATACAAAATGTTCTCACAGTAGGTAGGGCACAGTCTCTTTATCGTCTTCCAGTCATCAGCAAACAGATCCACCTGAGGATGTTCAGTGAGAAGCATGTTTAAATGTCTCTGTACGCGGCAAATGGGCGACTGTTGTCGTGAAAGAATGCGTGCAGGTTAACAAGTCTATGGAGACCTTAGCAGTATGACAGGTGGCACCATCCTGCTGAACCAGATCCTAGAATTGTGACCTTTAAACTCATGCCAAAACTGGTACCAGAAACTCCCTCAATATCTTATTGCACACCCTGTACATTCGGCCCACCCTGTACATTATTTTACATAGTGCATAAATTAATACCCAGTTCTACTTTTCCTGTATTTTGTATCACTACCTCCCCAATCTGAATCTGCATATTCACATAGAATATTATTTTACCGACACCTTATATAGTCAATCGTACCTTTCAAAATGCATGTACTCTTTTGGGGACATTGTTCTTTATTATTCTTATTATACAAACGTACTTATTAGTAATTATTAACCTACTAAGAATATTAACACTGCTACTTAAATCTGGACAAGTGCGTATCAAGAAATATATCAGACAGGCTCTATAACGTTTCGACATGGAGCGTAACATTTCTCATCTGAGTTCAAGACCTCATAATTTAACTTAAGTTCTAAGAGGGTATTGACAGGTTTTGCAGTCTACCATATTAAATTTATATCGAACTCTTTTATATGTTTTGGTTTAATGTAATTTTACCTTCATATCTTGTTATTCTCATACCAAGAAATAATTAAATTTATTTTAAATCGGTCATCTCAAAACTCATTCAATATTAGTCATTGTTTTAATTTCAGAGCATATGTACTTTTTTTATTTTTTTTATCAAAGATAGACCTACGTTAGACCACGAACTCGCCTGATGTTAAGCGACGATGTGGCCGACGACGGGGCACGCAGGTCTAGAAGATACCTATTCACTCTTGACTTGAAGAGACACAAATTGTAGTTTTCAGGAAAGACAGACGACGGCAAATCATTCCAATCTTTGGCTGTACGCATTATAAATGTGGAAGCAAAGCGCTTTGTTCGTAAGGGTGGTAGACTGATAAGGTATGGATGGTATTGAGCGGTGCGTCTGCTTGTCCTGTTGTGAAAAGGAGATGGTGGAATGAGATCATGCAATTCCTGGGCACATTCTCCGAAATGTATTCTATAAAAGATCGAAAGGCAAGCAACTTTACGACGGTGCTCGAGACTCTGGAACTTAGTCTCAGCGTTTAGCTGCTCACCTATCACCCTCAATGCTCTACGCTCAATCGAGTCCAGAGCACCCAGCTGGTGTTTGTAAACTGTCACAATTTAATCAACATACATATTTTTACGCACATCTCCCTTGTTTAACACATAGTACCTGGATGACCGAGCTTTACTCAGTATGAAACACGGACAAAACGATGTTATCTAAAAATGAAACCTAGCTAGATCGATTTATAGCCCTGATACCTGATATAAATTTTATGAAAATCGTTGGAGCCGTTTCCGAGATTCAGATTATATTCAAATATATATAGGTATACAAGAATTGCTCGTTTATAGGTATTATATAGATAGATAGATAGATACAACACCTATCAACTAATGAATTTCGAAAACAATTTTCTTTATGTGATTTTACAAATACTTCAAACCAACACCTAGATGCTTGTTTTAACATGTACATGTACATTATTATGTACATATCTTCATTTAATTAAGAAAACCGGCCAAGTGCGAGTCGGACTCGTGCACCGAGGGTTCCGTACAAACCTGTAGGTATATAAGTAAAAGTTCACCCATCACGACAATCGAGTCATAGTTATGGTATTTTTATTGCAAAACGCTTTTCTTTTAGATCTCAAGAAAGGAGTAGTAAGTTTAAAATTATTAAAAATATTTTTATTATGTGAAGTAACAAAAAATTTACGGTTTTCGCAATTTTTCCTTTATCTGTGCTATAAGACGTAGCTTCGTACCGAATTTCCAGATTCTGAGTTCACGGGAACCCTGTAGGTTTTGATTCCCTTGAGAGTGTCGAAAATTTGCGGCAAAAAACGGCTGTATCTTTTTTCTTTTTTCTTTTTTAGAATGTAATTTTAATGTTACAAAACCAAAAATAGTGGTAGAACAAAATAATAATATTAGTAAAATAATATGGGGGGAAAGAAAGTTGGACCAAATAGAAATGTATAGTAAAATGTGTTGTAATAGTTTAAGATTAATAGATTTCCCTAATGAATTGACAAAGTGCTGTGATTTTAAATGCAATAAATTAGAACATAGGTGTATTATTGACAAATTGTATGATAGAATTGTGAATGTCCTTAGTCAAGCGGCGAAATGTAGTAATGTTATAAAAGCGACTCGAAAATGTAAAATAAAACCTATTGCGGGATGGAATAGGTACGTTAGTGATGTGCATCGGGAGGCTAGGTTGAAGTATCGGATCTGGCTTAACGCTGGAAAACCTAATTCTGGCAGCTCTTACAGCGATATGAATGAAAGTAGAAAGATATTTAAAGCGCAGTTAAAGTGGTGTCAAAATAATAGCGAACAAATAAAAATGGATAACATTACCGCTCAACACCTAAAACAAGACTTTCGTAGTTTTTGGAAAGCAACTAATAAACTCAACAGTAAACCCGGTCTCCCTGCGAGTGTCGCTGGTATCACAGATGATAAAGCCATAGCAGAAATGTTCAGGGATCATTTTACCGTGCGTTCACCCTTAGGACCATCACAGTCGGTAGTCAATGCGGGATCAAATGGCCAGGAATTGCAAACTAGATTTACAGCGAAAGAGGTTAATAAAGTTATAACGGTTATGTCACGAGGTAAATCTCCTGGCCACGATGGTCTCAGCATAGAACACCTTAAGCATGCGGGCCCTCATATGCCCAGAGTACTAGGCATGTTCTATACCTTATGTATGGGACACTCATATCTACCAGCTGAAATGATGAAAACTGTGGTAGTACCTATCGTGAAGAATAAGACCGGTAACATTAGTGATAAGAACAATTATAGACCGATCTCGTTAGCCACTATTGTAGCAAAGGTGCTGGATAGTCTGCTTGATGCTCAACTTGGTCGTTATCTGAAACTTAATGATAATCAATTTGGTTTCAGACCAGGTTTGTCCACAGATACGGCTATTTTGAGTTTGAAGCAGACTGTCAAGTACTATACCGATCGCAAAACTCCCATTCATGCATGTTTCCTCGACCTATCTAAAGCATTCGATTTGGTTAGCTATGAATTACTGTGGCAGAAGCTAAATGAACTGGAAATGCCACCAGAGCTTAATGACATATTTAAGTTCTGGTATCAAAACCAAGTCAATGTGGTGAGATGGTCAGGCGTTTACTCGGAGGCATACAGGTTGGAGTGTGGAGTGAGGCAAGGGGGGCTGACATCTCCAAAGCTCTTCAACTTGTATGTGGACGCGCTCATGGGTGAGCTCAGCAGCACGCGTGTCGGCTGTCACATTGACGGTGTCTGCATCAACAACATTAGCTATGCAGACGACATGGTGCTGTTGAGCGCATCCACGTGCGGTCTAAGTAAACTGTTACAAATTTGCGAGAGGTACGCTGAGAAACATGGATTAAGATACAATGTTAATAAAAGTGAATGCATGATTTTTCAAGCTAGAGGAAGTTGTCCAGTATCTAATTTACCACCCATCAAATTATATGGAGCTCCTCTAAAGAGAGTAAGAGAGTTTAAGTACCTGGGCCATTACCTTACCTCTGACTTGAAGGATAATGTTGACATTGAGAGGGAACGGAGGGCGCTGTCTGTAAGAGCGAACATGATAGCCCGCAGGTTCGCTCGCTGCTCTAGAGAAGTAAAAACAACTCTTTTCAAAGCCTACTGTTCTAGTTTTTACACATGCAGCCTGTGGGTGAATCATACGCAAAAGCAGTATAGCGCTTTACGTGTTCAACACAATAACGCGTTCAGGGTGTTGATGGGGCTGCCTCGATTCTGTAGCGCGTCAGGGATGTTCGCCGAGGCGCGTGTGGACTGCTTCTACACCACCATGCGTAAGCGGGGAGCATCTCTGGTGCGCAGGGTCCGAGCCAGCTCCAATAGCATTCTGAGCGTGTTCGCAAATAGGTTCGACTGCATTTATATGTATCACTACTCGAGGATGCACGTTTTCACTAATAATAATAACATAAAGTATAATTATTCCAAATAAATTTGTGTAAGTCTTTTAATGTATTTTTTCATGTTTTGACTGTTGTACTTATTATTTTGTAATTGATTATTATGTATGTAGATGATTTCTAATGTTTATGATAATTTCATGTATATTATGGACCTAATGTAGTCTGAAATAAAGATTTAATTTAAATTTAAATTTTGATTGCGTTGGCTTAGAAGTATGATTTTTCACAGCTTTCACAGCTTTAAGTAGACATTAGACTTGAGTATTTGATATAAATTTCAGCTTGATACCTCCACGCGCTCCTGAGAAAAAGGGTCTTGACAGACAGACAGACGGACTGACGGACGGACAACAAAGTGATCCTATAAGGGTTCCGTTTTTTCCTTTCGAGGTACGGAACCCTAAAAAGACTAAATGTCCATCTGGTGAACAAATAAATCGAATTAATTAGCAAACTATAAATTTGAAACTAGGTATTCTTGAAATTTCGCAAAACATATGCAATATTTCATTGTAATCGGTTGGGCTCCCAATTGTCATGATCAGTTTTATCTTGAGAGTTTCCAATATTCCATTCAGCAGGGTAATTTTATTTAAAGTATACCGGTAAATACCGGTACGTTTATTTAGATAAATAGATAGAAAATACTTTTTTGCACACCACAAATACGTTGGACTGTTATAAGAAACAATGTTTAGCTACACGGTAGTACAATGGGCGGTCTTATCGCTAGATAGCGATCTCTCTCTGACAACTTTGGGATGGATAGAAATATATATAGCTGAATATGGGGTGATGAAAATACCTATAATATAAGTTATTTATGATAAAAATTATATTTACATACATATTGACAGGATAACAAAAAGTGAGATACATCAATGTACCTAATATTACAAAAAATCATAAATTGATATTAAAAATTATGATAAACTAGATAAAAATAGTGTTCCCTGACAATTAGCTTTAATAATTACGTTTTAAAAACTAAAAAGAAAACCGACTTCATTGAATCTAATTTGAGCCAATAAACGCAACGCTCCAATAAGACTGGGAGGTATCGAAGTGCACGAAAACATCATCGATTATACAATTTTATATTTTCGTTGATTTTTCAGCTCGACCGATTTTGATAAAATTTAAATGAGTCGACCTGTGAAGTATACCCTTTCAAACAAAAAATTACTTTCCAAATCGGTTCAGGCGTTTTCGAGTAATCGGTGAACATACATAAAAAAATATAAAAAAAAAATAAAAAAAAGGTTTCGACCAATTTCTCCTTTTTCCTTTTTGATGAAAACGGTTAAAAATAGTATATGATTTGGCGCTTCTAATAGCATCTGGCAGTGCGTTCCATAGCAGCAGAGCAGCCTGTAGCAGAGCAGCCTGTACTGTGAAAGAATTGGCATAGTATGAGGAAGTGTGGACAGGTGTCGAGTAAGAGAGTATCGCAAGGAGGAGCGCAAGGATCGAGAGTGGGAGAGTTGTATAAAATTGGAAACGATCTTTTAGATATACAGGATTAAAAAGGATATTATATAAAATATTCAGAGAGTTCAAATCATTAAAATTATCGATACCGGGTTACCGTAACTATAAGAAAGAGTTATCTGTTAACACTTAACAGGCAGAAGCCAAAAAATGTACATAACTTAAAACATACCGTTACTGGTACCGGTAAAAAGTTGTATACTTCGTTGAATCGGTTAATGCAAAGTGACATTGCCGACGAAAAACCTGCCTCAAAGGGCATAAGTATTTTTTTTTTATCTGATTGCGGCGGTCAATGACCATGCACCATCCAAGGAGAAGTGTATGTTATTTTTTATTATCATTGGGAAATAGGAAAATATTTTGGAGGAGTTAGATTTGGAAGTCGAAGAAAAAATTGATTACGAGAATTTGGTATTGAAATTCGTTCTGTGATTTCGAAACTTATTAAACTATTTATATTCAAGTGAAACTTATTAACTAGGAAATCGTTTTTATATATATGTATTTAAGCACGTGAAACTAATAAGTCGTGTGAATTCGTCAATTACGCAGCAATCTGATTCTAACCCAAATTATTCAAGGTCTAATCATCATGGCAGGCATTGTTTATCTTCAAAACACATTTTGCCGGGCGAAAATTATTCACCTACGCAATTGTTACAGAGAAGGTCGTAATACTAGGTTGCTCATCAATATTTAGTAAGTAAACTTATTGATCTGAATAGGTTCGGATTATGATATGAAAAATAATTGAATCGAAACTGCATTACGGCAAGAAGAAAGCGTGTTATAATATAAATGACTATATTATTGATAAGAATGCATGACCTCATGTCGCTCTGCCCTCATACAGTTAACATTTATAATGTATAAACTGTCTTGTATTAGTTTTTCGTAGTTAAGATCTAGATCTATTACTGAATAACATCCGGTGATTAATGAATTTCGGAGTTCATGTTGTGCTACTATTTTTTGTGACGAGCGGGTGAAGCTCACAACTTGACACTTAGATACGTTAAAGTGAAGTAGATTTGTGACATCGTCTGCATAAATCAGACAGTTCACCTTACTCAGGCACTTTGATTGGTCATCGATCATAATTGTGAAAAGTAGTCGACCAAACGAGGAACCTTGACTAACACCAGAACGGGTGTAATATGATTTAGCGTCATAACATCCTAGACGGACGAACTGTTTTCTACTTTTTTACTCAAATAACTGGCAAAAAAATCAAGAGTTTGGGAGCCATCCCGTAAGTTTTTACATTACTGTTTATACATGCCTCGCATGACTCATCATCTAACAATTGAAGACCTAAATCTATGAATTTAATCCTATTTTATGATTTTACATTTCTAGAAATGTGTTTTTACTGATGTGACCAACACGTCCATGCCATATTTTATTACCATTTTTGTTGCTATTGAATACTTGGGGCTGCTGTTCATAGATGCCACAAAATCTACAGCTAATTTAATTAAATTTCTTAACATACCTTGCATATTGGTCATATGGTCTTACGTAACCGTGCTCCTTGCTGATCGAAAATGATAGTTGCATGGCACCTCAGGACAGGACAGAAAAGCAAGTCTTCGTCACAACGTCTACTGCAAGCAACGTTTACTGCGAAAACATCAAGCTGAGTCGGGGCTAATTTGCTGCTGTAGCATACACATACACATACCAAAACATAATTGTATTATTATTACCTTGTTCTTTTCTTGTATTTTTGTGTTGTTTGTTAAGAAGCAAATAAATGCCGGTTTATGTCTTCTATAACTCCTTGAATGCCTACGACACCAGTAACATGTAGTGTTTTCTTTTTTGTAGCTGAAATAATATGCGAGTAGATTAAATTTTCAGCAGGGTTCGCAAGTCAGTAGGTTTTATAGTAGGTATATAGATCAGCCCTTTTTATAATGATGTTTATAATAAAATTACTTTATTGTTAATGTAACTTTGTTCTCATTTTCCACTTGGTAGTCTCCCGTTATTTAAATTAGATGATCCAGTCTTAACTGCCTGAAGGGTCCTTGTCTAGTCCATAGCTTTCTGTTGTCGCTTGTTGTATTATCTTGAGATCTTGAGTTTTTTTTTAATGTGTCCTTTTCGTGCACAATGATAGCATTTTGTTAACCTCTTCCATTTTATTTCATTGTCCTTTTGGTAGTCATTATTGACCGCATATAAGTTTCATATTTTCTTTTCTTTTCAACCTGCAATCGTGTTACTAGATACATTTTCTAACTTTACATCAAGACCCAAAAGCCTTGTTTTTAGAGACGCCAACGTTAAACTATCTTTGGACACAGTAATCATGCCATCATAATTTGCAGATTGTGTGACCAATAAATGTGCCACCGTAACAGCTTCTTCTAATTTGGCTTCAGCTCCCAGCAATTCTACGATAAAAATATCAGAAACATCAAAATGTTTTATAAGTATGACATCTCCTTGTAGCTTTAAAACTTTTACCTTTTTGTAACACCAACTAAGTTGCGTTACTCTTACGTTTGTATACCGCGTCCAAACTCTGTCGAATTTCTTTGGCCGTGCTCCCTCCTTTTGCGAATCCGAGGAAGGAATCGGATATTCAACAATCACATATTTGGCAATCCCTTTTATTTATCTCCTAGGATCCTATGATAGGATCTTCGTCAATAACTTTTATAACATCCAACTTATTACGTACCTAGTTACCCCACATGTGAAGCCACGGTCAAAAGTTGGTATTAGCCAATTAGCCAATTTTATAAAGCAGCTTAACTGTTGTAGCTACTAAAAACGTTCATGG